>JAZHRO010000001.1:5115000-6365000 GCA_037157565.1 Thalassia testudinum | reverse complement strand
ATGATATATTGAAAAATACCAAAAAGAAAGTTGAGATTTGTATTCCAAGAAAGAGAATCAATTTTGCAAACATTTGGCCTCCTTGGACGACCCTAGATACTCTCCTATCTAGGAATATAAATTTAAGAGTTGATCGATTTTGCACGTTACAACTACCTAATTAACAAACCGCATGAAATCCGTGTCACTTTTTGGCACCGTTGCCGGGGAGGCACGGCTTTGCTTATTCTTTCTTCTCTTGCTTGAAGTGGATCTCATCCCCTTCTCTTTCTTTTCTTTTGTGTGTGCAGGGACTATTGCAGGAAGAAAGCGGGAATCTGGAAGCGAGAGCTCAAAGTTCCTTTTCTTCCGGCGAAATTCAGGTTGGTTCCCCATTTCTTGTCACATTTAGGCTAAAAGACTTCCAAAAAAATATTAAACTTGGCTTTTAGGACCCTAAACACTTTAATTAAGTGGAGTGGTGCATTTTAAAATCCATTGTTTGCTTGAATGCTTCTTTAACACCACTCCATTGCAAGTATTGGTGTTCTATTTTTCAGGTCCAGATTTCTGTCTAGACTTGAAAAATCGATTCCTAACACCACAGGCCTCCTAAAATCATAAAATTTCATACAGTGATTCTCAATTAAGTTAGGAACATCAATTTCAAATTTCAGATCATTTGGATTTGTATTTAATTTTGAAAAATTCTTGGATTGCAGAGGGGTCACACCCTCTAATCTTCTTGTTTTGCTACTGTTCGTGAATTTTTATAATTTTTATACTCAGCCAATTCTTGTGAAATTTAGTTTGTTAGAATCCTTGTGAAATTTTACATATCATACAAAATCATCAAAATTTTCAGAGGTCAGTGATCATACTGAAAAGTCCATAATACCCACGGGTATCATTTCTGGACTTTGACACCAGTACAATTAAAAATTTAAAACAATTATCAAAAAAATTCCTAAAATCTTAAAAAAATCTTTTCTGGAATCCTTGTTTGATTATCTTCAAAGTAGTGGTGTTGTTTGACTTGATTGGACCACTACTTAATATAGAAATCCTAAAATTAATTCATTGGTAGTAATTTTCTGTCTTAGGGATAATTGGCTTAGGGTTTCTTTCTTTCTTTTTAGAGACTTACATTAAAGGAAATTAACCATCACCAATACAACTTGTCTTTCCTTTGATTGTGGAGTTTCAAACTTGTTTGAAAATTTAAAGAGAAAAACCCTAAAACACATTTAATTAAATCAAATCCTAAAAGGCAAAAATATAAAAAAATTGTGTGACAACTTGATTTTCATTAGAGCCACTCTCCAATTCTTACACACACACAAAAAAAATTGAAATAACAGTGCAACAACCTAATAAACGCCCTCCACATTCTATGTGCACTATAGCATCCTAGACCTAATTAAAACTTGTAGCAACTTGACCCCTAAGGCTTCATCAACTTAGGCTTGCTATCTTGGTCTTAAGTTTTCTTTAGTTAATACCAATTCTGTCATCTATATCTGGTGTTTAGGCTAAGGGGCCGTGTCAAATGACCAGGCGCTGGTTTGTACAAGCACCTGGGGTTTTCCCTGGGAAACGTTTGGGTCCAAACCTCCCCTTAAGCAACTTGGCTAGATTTGTTGATAGAACGGGTATTCACTATTGACTACTTATTTCCTACATAGACCAAGTCTTAAGTTATTATTAGGGAGTCGCATTTAAGTTAGGTCTAGTTTTGTTTGTTTGAATTGCACACTTTCTCTCATCTCTTTCTCTTCTCCTCCCCTCCCGTTCTTCCATTTTATGCACGGGCGACGGTCTCAAAATCTGCACTTGGAAAGACCATTTGATTTCACCCCCTACGCAAAAAGACCACTTTTTCTGTCTTCTTCCCCTTCTAAAAAAATGGAAACTCAACAAAATAGGTCCACTGACCCTTCCACTTCCACCTCTAACCCCACCACTAACCCTAATTCTAACCCTTCCACCCAAAACCCACCCACCATTAACTTTCCACACTTGAAGCTCCCTAATCTTGAGTTGCCCCAAACACAACATCAAGACCCCCTACCTGATCTTTTAAAATTGATGGCCGAGCAGATTAATAAATTAAATTCCAATCAACAAACATTGACTAGGAACATCCAAAACCTAGCCAACCCAAGGCCAAACCCACCACCCCGTCAGCAGCCTGTTGTTCCTCTAAAAGATTTCTATGATCAATCTTATTATGAGGAACGACCAGGGGTGGTCATACCAGAGGGGGACTTTGAGATCAAGCCTGCTGTCTTGAACCTAATTAAACACTTTCATGGCCTTCCTAGGGAAGACCCTTTCATCCACCTTGAAGAGCTAACTCTTCTTTCACAGACAACCCGTTCCCGAAATGTGCAAGAAGACATATGGCTGATGTAGCTTTCTCCATTATCTCTTAAAGATAAGGCCGCTTATTGGTTCAGGACCATTGGCCGACCCATCACAACTTGGCCTCAGCTCAAGAGCGCCTTCCTCAAGAAATTCTTTCCCATAGGTCGTACCAATTCCTTGCGAAGATTTATTACGACCTTTCGCCAAAAATCTGGTGAGGCTTTCCATGATTCTTGGGAAAGATTTCAAGATCTTTTAAGAAGTTGCCCGCACCACGAGATTCCTTTATGGCAGCTCGTGTAAATCTTCTATCATGGATTAGAAGATCAAATCCGACATTTTGTCGATGCCTCGTGTGGCGGAAACTTCTTAAATAAAGATGCTGAAAGTGCCTACGACCTGTTTGAAGAAATGAGTGAAAACTCATTTAATCAAGCTTCCATCAACACATTTTGCAGAACCCAAAACCCGCAGTTCGGTGTTCATGAAATAGGCACTCAATCTATCCCTGTCACCCAAGACAATCTTCAATTGATCGCTCAAAAACTCGACCAGATGCATATTAATCAAAAGAAAATTAGGGAAAGACTGGCCACATCAACTCAAGCTCCACACTCACATCTAACCCAACCTAACTTTCCACGAAGAGAAAATTTGCACAAGCTCAACACTACTACTGATTATTCTAAGGTTGCCCATGATTCACTGGGGAATTACAACTATCCAGATCTTGACCCCACTCAAAATATTTATGCCATCCAGGAGCCCTTTAAAAATTCTTCCAATTGGAAAAATTACCCGAACTACTCCTGGAATAATCAGGTTTCTTCCCAACCATATCATTTTAATGGGTATGGGTCGAATCCAATCTTCCATCCTGGGCCATCTCAACAAGACATCAATGCCCAGATGATGTGAACCCTGCAGGAAATGCAAACAAAAATGACGGAAGTAACCCGCACCATCACAAATCTGAACAATCAGATTGGGGTTACTCCCACGCAAAGACCTGCAGGACATCTTCCGTCCCAACCCATGCCCAACCCTAATCACCAAGGGAACCATTATACGGGCAGAACTCCACACTATCTGAATCAGCCTCCTCCTAATCCACCACCTCAGTAGCCTCCCAGGTTTCTGCAATCATAGGTCCCCCCACCTCCTCCAAATAATAATCCGACTGCACATGCAGTTACTTTGAGGAGTGGGAAAACCACCACTGATCCTGGGCCTTCACACAAATCTGGTGAAATACCTATGCAAATTGACTCCCCACCTCCCCATCAGGAAGAAAAAGAAATACAAAAATCTCAAGACAAGATTCCTATCCCTTTCCCACAAGCTCTCCACCCTACCACCAACAAAAAAAAGAAATTTGAGCCCACTACAGAAGAACTCATGGATCTATTTAGGCAAGTTCATATCAATATTCCTCTCCTAGATGCCATCAAATATATACCTGCTTATGCCAAATTTTTGAAGGAGATTTGGACTCCTAAAAGGCAGGCCAAAAATCTAGGACAGGTGCATCTTTCGGAGACAGTAAGCTCTGTCATAAAGAGTAAGCTACCTCTTAAGATGAAAGATCTGGGGGCGCCTTTAATTTCTGTAATTATTGATGACACTACATTTAATCGCACCCTCCTTGATCTTGGTGCCTCAGTTAATATTATTCCCACGAGTTTTTTCGAAGAATTCCAGATCGGTGAATTAAAACCCGTCGAGGTTACCCTGCAATCAGCCGACCGATCTACAATCAAACCTCGTGGGATTGTCAAGGATGTTTTGGTCAAGATCCAGAATTGTGTCTTCCCTGCAGACTTTCTGGTTCTTGACATTGAGGTACTTGAATCATTACTGGACTCCCAATAATCCTTGGACGCCCTTTTTTGGCCACTGCAAAGGCAAATATCAATTGCCACACAGGCAAAATGGATATCACTTGTGCAAGCCAAACTCTTACTTCAGATATTTTCAAATCCTCCAGGAGATTCCATGATGATAACTTCTTTGAGGACTCAGATACTAAAATTTCCAATATGGTGGGGGAGACAATGTTAATAGATACTCTTACCGACCATAATTTTTTTGAGGACTCTGATTCAGAATCAGTGGTCGGCGAAATCTGTGATCTGGAAACTTGTCTTGACCCCAAATTTATTCCTGATACACCCCCTAAGCACCCTAACCTTCACGCACCTAATTTTCCACACTAACTTCACCCAATCCTCACCGTCCCTTCCCCAACTCCTTTCTTACGGACCTGCCACCAACCCCACTCGAGTTTGGCATCCAACCTGATTTAAAATCGTGGCCAGACTCGGGCTACACTTATCATTTTCCATCCAACTTTGATCCCAATATTGCTTCTAACCAATTTTCTAGGGATCCAGAAGAAGACACCTTTTTTGCGGGCATCCAAGTGTCCAACTATTTACATGATTTTTCGTCTTCCGTGCATACCTTCACGCCCGGCTGAATGGCGTAAAAGATAGCACTGGATGGGAGGTAACCCATCATATTTTTTCCTGCTTTCCTTTTTTCTTCTTTTTCCAGGTTTTGATCATCCTAAACCTGACCGTTCTTCACTAAGGTGATCCCTTTTTCCTCCTAATGCACGAGGACATGGCATATCTTAAGCATGGGGGGTGTTTTCAAAGTTTGACGATCGATTTAGGATTTTCAAAACCTAAAAACATGCATTTTTCCTTAATTTACTTCCTGCTTGCATACCCAAAAAAATAAAAATGTTGAAAACTTTTTCAGGAAAAATTTTGAAATCGAGACTAAAGTCGAAAAATTCACTTTTTGTACAATGGGATTTAATCTTTAACAAACTAAGGATGATGACATGGATCTGATCATTAGAATTCTAGGGTCTATTTTAGACTAGATCAGATATCCTTCTCTAAAATTCCACCTGAACTCATGATAGTTCAGGTGACTTGATCCTATTTTGTAATACGAAAAGTATTTGACTTAGTTTCTGATTCAAAAACTTGCATGTCTTGAGAAACTTCTTGTGTCAATTTTCACACACAAGCCAACACTTAAAAACAACTAAAAATTTGAAAAACTCCCTTGTTTGGACTTAGTAAAAGTCTGAAGCAGATCATTGGTTTGAGTTCCCACCGCCGAGAAGGAGGAAAATGCCTCCTCTGAGGACACGATGTCAACATGTTACCGCCTCAGTGCTGCTCCATATCTATATTTCATATCTTTAGACGGAGCATTAAAGCGCATTTTAGTAGCTCAAGTATCTTGGACGGTGCTTTACTTATAGTGTCGGAGCAAGAGCTTGAGTTTGCTTGGAGCGCCCCTTTACACTGCATCGTGTTTTGGGGTTGTGAGCTCCTGGGTGGTGTCATGGACAGTGCTATCCCGAAGTACTGGCGCCAGAGTCCCCTCGAGGAATGGTAACGGGAATGATGATCTCAACACATCTGTTGTAAGACTAAGCTAAAAATAAGCATGGGGGAGAAAAAAAAAGTAATAATAAATAAATTAACACGTCCTTATAAATGTTGGCTTTTCACAAGCACAGACACAAGGTTTTAAAGGATTTTGCAAGTTGTGAATCAGATTCATGAGCCAAAAAAATCCTAAAAATAAAAATTTCAAGTCATCTGAATTAACAAGGGGTTAATTTGTGAATTTTCTAGAGGATATATTGATCCCGTCTTGTCTAATGGTTGGATCCAAAAATAAATCCCAATGTTTATCTTTAACAAATCCCATAGCTCCTGTGTTTTAATCTACCAAGGTCCCTTAATCTCTTTTTCTCCTCAAAATTCGAAAAAATTAGATTTCCCAAAAATTCTGTTTTCCAAAAAATTGAAGTTTTGCTAAGAGACTAGCAAAAGATAAGCATGGGGGTGTGATAAACGCCAGTTTATCATCATTTTTATGCATTTAAACAAACCTAGCTCTTAGGATTTTACTCTGCAAATGGGTTTTTGGGCTGCATTTAGGCATAAATTAGGTTAGGCATGCATTTCATTTTTTATTATCTTTTTAATATGTTTTTGTGAGTGTTAGGGATGTATAGATATACAAATCCCTAAAACCCTAGCACTCAAGAAGGCAAATGGTGAAGGAGAAGCCCAGACTAGTTGGAACTCAGCTTGATCCATCTCACCACAGCTGGAACCTAGCTCACTTAAACTAGGGTTAGCTCATCCCAGCTCCATTCAGCTAATCTCAACTGGATGGCAGCTCAAGAGAGTTCATCTTAGCTCACCCAAGCTCAAGTCAGCTCAGATCTAGCTCAACTTAACTGAGTCTAGCTCATCTTAGCTCCCACTAGTCCACAGGGAGCTCTAACTAGCTCAGCTGAGTTGACAGGAGTTCACCCTAGCTCAGATCTAGCTACATCCAGCTCCACTCAACTCCAGCCAGCTGAAGAAGAACTCATCCCAGCTTAGGAAGCTCAAGTCCAGCTCCCGGGGACTTAGCTTAGCTCAACTCAGTTGAGCTAAGCTACCTTAGCTGCCTTAATCAGCTTGATTCTCCCCGGGAGTACCAGACCTAGCTCACCTCAGCTCATTATGGTAGAAGCTAGCTTACTTTAGCTTGGCTTAGCAGCTAGCAAAGAACTAGCAAGCTAAGCCAGCTAGAGTAGTCCCATGCCAGCCTCTTCAGCAGCAGCCAGCTCCAATTTCAGCTCCAGACTTCTCCTCCTCAGCTCCTCCCTCAAAACTCTAGCTCCAACACCTTCTCATCTACTCCCCCTTTAGCTAAGCTAGCTTAGCTTAGCTTATCTTAGCTTAGCTTAGCTAGTAGCCAACTCCTTGGCCATCCACCATCTTCAAATTCAACCCTAGCTAGCTCCACCAACTTAAGCCTACCTAAGCTAGCTACCCTACTCAAGTTGGCACCACCTCCTAGCCACCCATTCACCCCATTATCACCACCAAAAGACACCAAAAGTTGGCGCCAAAAACTACCCCTAACCACCTCTCTTTTGGCGCCAACTTTCAGCCATTCATCCACCCTACACCTACCCACATAACCCATCCTAGCCATCCACCTACCCCTCCTTCTAGAACCCTTCTTGGAGCCAACTTAGACCCCCTTCTAGAAGCCATTTTGGCGCCAACATTAAGGGGTGTCAACACCCATAACCACCCCCTAGGTGTCCCTTAAGGTGGCCCCAATTGACCTTGGCCATTGGATCCTTAACCACCTCCATCTCTTCATCTTAGCCCTCCATTCGAAGAGTCACCTTAGCCCCCTTCCTATTCTATAAAAACCCGCCACCTACCACCATTTTAGGGCATCCTCCATTAGTGTATTTTGCTACCTAAACCACTGATGAGAACCTCATCATGAGCCATAACTAGCTCATTTTGACCTAATACAGAGAATAAAAGCTCCTACATGACTTAGAAGAGGGCTTAATTGGAGGAATAAGTGTTTAAGAAGAAAACATGAAATAAAGGTTAAAACTGCAATTTTACCATTGCAGTACATAAACGAAATTTCTCAGAGACAGAGCATAGGTCAAATGGTCTAAATAAGATAAAAAGTGGGTTGAATCAATCAGAAATGGGTTCTTGTGTAATCTAGGAATTAAATGACATTCTGTAACCCTAAAATAAATCCACTTCAATTCACGAGGTTCGAGGTAGGGTAAAAATCTACTAAACCCTCTAAAATTCATATAAAAATATTCTCTAGGGTTTAGAATCTTCAATTTGGCCTTGGAAACCCATTTTGACCTACATTGAGAACCATGCCCAATTAATGATTTAATTTGGATTTTTACGTAAATTGGTCGGTCAAACAAGGTCTGACCTAGAAATAAAATTCACCATTAAAATCCTTACGTCCAATTTAGTCATGCATAAAAACTTGAGCTTAAGAAGAGACCTTCTTGACTGAATTTGCAATTTAGTCCTCATCTATTACTTTTTGACCCTCAACTTTCGAAACCCTTGCATTTTGGCTCCTATTTTCTTCATCGTTATTTGCATTCAGGTCCCTCCTGCAAGTCTCTGAGTAGCGCCATGCTCCGGCGACTTTGCGCGGAGCATGGCGCCGTGCAGGATAAGGGGGGCGTCCTGCAAAGAGAACGTGGAGTTCCCTGTGACGCTTGCTGTCGCAAGGACTCTGCCATGCCGCCTGACGATGCCCACACCTTCCGTGCGAATGCGCGGAAGGTATGGGTCTCGTCTCCGACCATACTCCGGCGAGGGATGCACGTCACCAGCGTGCGTCCGCCCCTCCACCACCGCCTGCGTCGCCAGCCGTTTCTCGCAGCTTGGTCTCGACAAAGAATCTCTCAACATTTTCTCTCTTCCTTCTCCGACAGGAAACCCACCAGCTCCGGCGACCACTCCTCCCCCTTCTCGTCGCTCTACTGCAATACCAGTAGCAAAGTTTGCTCTGTCTCGTCTTCCTGCGTCGTCCTGTACCCGCCGGCGCCTCCCTGCCCACTTCCTCGTCGCCGCTCTCTCCCCCTGGGTTCTTCTTCTCCAGCTCCGGCAGGTACGAGCCGGCGGCTCCTCCCTCCCCCCTTCATCCCTGTAGGTAGGTTACATTTACTCCCCTTCTTCCCCTCTTTCTTTTCCCTAATCTAATTTGCTTGATTGCCCCACGACCACGCCTGACCACCCTCACCTTCCCCGCCTCCAGCCAACCTCCGGCGAGTCACCCCCGTCATTCCGCAACTCCATACAACTCGCCAACCGTCCCAAAAGCTCTGCCTCATCATACCCAACACCCCCCACCTCTCCACTGCCACTCCACACCTCCACAACACTCCTCCGATCAAACCCATTTTTTTGGTTGCAGTCCGACCTAGGGCTGCCACTCTACGCCGCCCCGCGACCTGCCGCACCCCGCACTACCTTCGCCAAATCATGGCGAAGGTCCCCCTGTGGTCTGATTAGGCCGAGAGGCCCTGTTTGTGTTCGGAAAATCTTCAGCCCCTGCCGCCATTGGCGACAAGGCGAGGAGCTTCCAAGCAAGCTCCAGGCCCTGAAGCAGCAGGATTCCAGCTAAGGTGAGCTGGAGGGACTTGGGCGAAGGCTGGCAACTGGTTTATGAAGAGGAACGAGGACGCAGCTGGTTTATGAAGAGGAACGAGGACGCAGCTGCTGAGGCCAGGTTGTGCCTTCCTGCGGGTGCATGCGTGCAAGGGACAAAGTTTAGTCCCACATCGTGGGATTTCGAAGCGCTGCACCCATTTAAGTTGATTTTGTGTATATGGATGGTTGCCTCCGAATGCACCTAGGGTGAGGTCCCGCGCCCCATCACACGCCCGTCCGCGATTTCACCACGCGGACCCGGCGGATCCGACCCGAAACTTCCCACGCACTCCTCGCGCACCAAATCACGCCGGTGCACTTGGTCCCGGTACGCAACCCAACCCGTTAACCCGTGGCTCTGGGAGAGCTTCCTTTGAGCGGTTTAGAGAGAGAGAGATACGTGCGGGTAGAGGGAGGGGATAGGTTTTGCTATGTCCTGTGGAGGAACAGGGTGCGAAGGAGGCAGGCTCTGCACTTAGCCGCAGGAAGGAGAAGAGAAGAAGCTCTGAAGAAGCCTTGCAGCTGAGCAAGGCAGAAGACCAAGGAAGAAGAAGTGGGAAGAAGAAGAAGAAAAAGCAGTGAAGGAAGGAAATGAGGGGAAGCACTGTAGCAGACCGCCGCTTAAGTCGTCTGACTGAGATATCAGACGACAGATGAAGCTTCAGAGGAGACAAAGCAGAAAAGAAGAAAAAGAAAAGAAACGGCTCTGCAGCTGAAGAGAAAGAAAAGAGAAGAAGGAAGAAAGAAGATAAAGACAAGAAGAAGAAGAAGAGAAGCGGAAGAAGAAGCTCTGAAGAAGAAAAGAAATAGAAGAAGCGGAGGAACTGAAGGCAATCAGAGCCAAGGAAGAAGAGAAGACTCTGCAGTTGAAGAGTAGAAGAAGACGAGCAGCCAGGAAGAAAAGAGAAGAAAGAAGACAGGAAGAAGACCCGTAAAGAGAAAGAAGAGAAAAAGAAGACAAGCAAAGAGAGAAAGAAGAGAAGAAGAAAAATCCAAAAGACAGAAATCCATTTCTACCTCTCTCTCTCTCTCTTATTTTGTAATAAAAGAAACATTGTATTTCTAGAATTCTAGTAGCTCCCTGAGTTCGACCTCGGGAATACAACTTCCGAGTAAAAAATCTTTTGTAATGATAACCGTAGCTGTGTTGCCTTATACTATAACGACTGTACTACAATAAACATAAAATGGCAGAAGCGGCTACCACCGTTATCATTTTTGGCACCGTTGCCCCTATTCTAGAAGCTTTGAATTTTTTTAAACAATTGCTAATCTTTTTCTCTTTTGTGTGCAGGTAAAGGAAAAGAAGTGGAAGAACAGCCGCACAACAAACACTCCAACAAACAGGTAATCTTCATTAGCCCTCTCTTAACTCCCTAAAAATCTTAAAAGAAACAAAAAGAAGAATCAACTTAGGGCTACCTGTATTATACCTAGTCATTCCTCAAAGTTGCCTAAATTTTTCATTTCAACACATTGTAACTTTTCATCCAACTACGGTAACTAGGGCTAAAACCTTCTTGATTGAGCCCTAGATACTAAATTTTGAGGCAACTAAAATGGACCAACTAGAGCCAACTCAAGGATTGAAAAGCTAGGGTTTTTAGAGACACACCTTCTATTAACAAAGAAAAGATCTTCCCAAAAAGAGGTGTGCCTAAACCTTGTTTGAAAAAGAGCTATACAAGAGAAACCCTAAACAATTGGCTCTCTAAACACTTGAACCCCAAAAGACAAGACCTAATAAGTTCTCAAAGGAAACAAGAGGTGAAGTTGACCCTTTGGGTCAACCAACCTTAAAATTAGGTCACTCTTTGCACTTAAAAGACTAAAGTTCAAGTGGAACCTTAAGCACCTTGATCTTAAAGTAAAAGAGGTAGACTTAAGAGGTCAAGATCCCCATTCTGGTCTACCTGGAACCGCAATGACAAGAGAGGTCGGGTGGGGGAAACCCTATAACCCGTGGGGGCGCTCTACCGTGTAGAGGTCTTCGCGGGACTCACCCTCTCTAGCTGCCCAGGTAATTCTCAGGTGGTCGATCTTTTGATCAAGGGGTCCATCTGCCCTGCACCTCTACAGTCACCCAACATTTTGGGTGTCTTGATTGGGTCCAGCACCTGCTTATCTCATCCAGTCCTTCAGTGTTTGGTAGGAGGTCCTTGAAACCTCCTTTAGAAATTCACTCCCTCCGAGGTCGAGTCTCGCTGCCCATGTTTGTGCAACCAACACTCCACATACCCCTCTTCTCTGATTCTGAACCAAGTCCCCCTTCTTCCATCTTGGCACAACTTGAGTATACATCGAACTTCTGATTCTACATCTTGATTTCACCACCTGATCCAACTATGCAGCCTAATTACCTAGCAAGACTACCATTCAAGAAACCTGAATATCAGAGATCAATGAAAGATAAGATGATTGAGGATGCCCTTGAATTCTATGAAATCAAATGTAAACCCTCAACACCAATAAAAAACATTCAGGTTGATGTTCCAACAACTACAGCTTTCATCATAAACTGTGCCCAAATTCTATTGACAGAAATTACAAAAGGATTAACCTGAGATGTGCTCATGACAGGATACATTGAGATAGAAAAATTACACCAATCTGAATACCTTCAATGCTTGACAAATCCTGTACTTTGGGAACAACACCAAGATGCCCTTATAAAATGGGTAGAAATGATGAGATCACTAGAACAAATTATCAACCAGAAATACCCGTATATACCAGAAACAGAGGATGAACCATCTTAGAACAGTATTAAGGAACAATCCAGTTTCCCAGATCTCGGGACTGAGGCACAAAGTGGTTGTGGAATCCCAACCCAGATAGAAGACAACGTTGAATTAGGTTGGGATATTGCAGGAGAACACAATGATGAGCCGAACTTAGACCATGAATTGCCAAGCCGAGAATTTCAAAACTCCTGCAATAATGAGATCAGAACTGAACCTTTTGAGGGTATAAATTCCACCCCTTATTTTGATAAGGTGGCCCTCGATGGTTCTAATAATTCTACCCACATCCTAAGCCTAGAACCTAGATCTGAAACTTATTGGGAAGATTATGAGGCCCCTTATGAGAAAGATCATTTTTTTACAGAATATGATTCCGGGCCTCTATTTGATGAATACCCCTCTCCATCATCTTCAGGAAATCTGATCGATTTTTCGAAAGTCATGCCAATTTATGATACAGAGACTGAGGAGTTGGATGAGTTGGGTTTCAATTGGGTCTATCCTACCAGCTTCGAGCTTGAGCCTAGACAGAACAACTTTTTAAGCCCAGAATTGATATATAGGCTAGACCCTAGTCAGGCTGCTGATTCCACATCTGATGATTTATGCTGTGGTGGAATTCATGATCAT
This sequence comes from Thalassia testudinum, assembly GCA_037157565.1. Lineage (NCBI taxonomy): Eukaryota > Viridiplantae > Streptophyta > Magnoliopsida > Alismatales > Hydrocharitaceae > Thalassia > Thalassia testudinum. The sequence goes on along the minus strand of JAZHRO010000001.1, from coordinate 6,352,249 downwards.
GAATCTCATTTTCGCAAACTCTCCGACAACTTCAGATCTGACTATAATTGCGGAGAGACTCTCCTTCCTGAATACACCAGGCCCATCTACGACCTCAGTTCACGTGACTCATTCTCTGACTCCGATTCTAAGGTCCTGGTTCCCAAGATCACTAATAACACAGAATCATTCCTTTTCGATCCTCAGGAACCAAAAACAGAAAATGCCAAGAGTGATTGCAACCCAGAATTCAAATCTTTTCTCAATTTCCTTCATCCTACAGACACTCTTCAGGCATTTGATAGTTACCCAGAGGACTCTCTACAGAAAACCACCTGTCATTCCTTTCTAGAAGAGCCCTCATACACAGTTGCCACCTCGTCCGCACACACAGAACTGATCAAAACCTCTTCCCAACCCCGACCCACAACCGGACTCAATTTCTATTCAGATTCACCTCTCACCGAGCCGATTGCATTTCCACAACGGGTTTGGAACACTGATCAGACTACATACCATGCTCCATCATTCTCTGATCACCCCTGTAGGGTTTCCGCGTCATTCATTGATTATTCTATGGGTCCCTATTTTGACCAGGCTGATTCGACGTAGCCAAACCCTGCATTCACACTTCCACATCCATCTGAGCTTCATACTATATGGTGGGTTCCACACCTTTTGATCTACATCTATCAACCTACCAGATTGATTGGGTTTGGGCTGCATCATCAGCCTGTTGATCTAAACAAGCACCTGGTTGGACCAACCAGGCTCTTAATCAAGGTGCTTGTCTTACAAAACTCTGCTGATTTGACCATCCCCTCTCCATCGCATTTCCCGCTTGGCTGAAGGCATCAAATTTAGTGCTCAACGGGAGGCAGCCCGTCATTCTCTTTGAAAACCTAAAACCTTTTCTGACACCTTTTTGCACTTAAGGTTCACCCTTTAGGACAGCTGACTCCACCTCAGATGCTTGCATCTGGGATTAGAAATCATCCGCAACAATCATCCCGACCTATTCACTCATCAAAACATCTGTCTTAATGTATGAACTAAATTGAATAAAAATCCCCTAGGTTACAATGAGGACATTGCAAATCTTAGGCATGGGGGGTATGAAAGTGCAAAACTTGTAAGAAAAGGTTTTAAACAAAAAAATTCACATATGCCAAAAACGCCATAAAAATTAAAAACAATTTTGAAAAAGAATAAGAGAATAAGAGGAGAAAGGAAATTTTGTGGGAGATGGAAAAGAAACAAAATGAAAAAAGGAGCACAAAAATGTGAGAAAAGAGTGATAGTCATTAGTAAGGAACTAAGGAATTAACCTAAGTTCTAGACCTCATTCAAGAAAAGAACTGAAAAGTGCACAGTGAGATTAGTAAGAATGCAAACTTTAGGCATTCTTGGATAGACTCTTAGTACTCATTAAGATCTAGACATTCCTCAAGAGGTTGAGGAGAAATGAAAAGCTTAAGTATTAGGTCCAAGGCTTAGGGAGTATTTGGCCTCATTAACTAACTTTTGGTTTATGGGACTCAGTAACCTAAGCACCCTAACCTCACACACAGCCTGCTTCAGTAAGCGTAAAACTCAAAATCACGCAAAAGCGTCGCAAATTCTGAAAAGTACACCTAAAGTAGGAGCGGCCGATCAACACAAGTTGATTTGGACGAGTTTCCAATGTGGAGAGGTGCGAAATTCCCCTAGAAGATGCGTAATAAAATATCATCTCCTCGGTGCTTGTCTCTTAGGATATTTACATATCCTACTGGGGGCATGTAAGTACTCTGCTTGTTCAGATTACATGGATGGCATTGCCACGAAGTGTTAATTGCCAGGGTCTGGATTCGGCCACGGAACACCATGGATGGGATTATCTCGAAATCTCAATAGCCAGGGTTCCGGGGGTTGCCATGGGCGGTGCTATCTCGAAGCATCGATTGCCAGGAACCCTTGAGGATTGATGATGGGAATAAGGAATCTGATACAAACCGTGTTGAAAAGCCAATCCTAAGCTAGAATTAAAAAGAAAAAGAGAGAGAAAACTCTCCAAACAGATAAATCTTCTACCTCTCTTACAAAACGCACTGCGAACTGAGCCAGGGCTAAAATCATTTCAAGCACGGGTGCTTTAACCACAAAGTCCAATAAACCTTAGGTTAGTTTTTGTAGGCCTTAAAAACCTTTGCTAAGAACTGAGGCTGAGGCTAGACAGATCTAGATCTTGGTTGGTACTAGAGTACCTTTTAGGCCTATGGTCAGCATTCTAACCTAATCTAGGTTCAAATGAAAAAGCACTTATCTGAAATCATTAAGAACTTCATGGTCTAGAACAAGGGTTGAAACCTTAAGTTTTTGCTAAGGGACTAGCAAAAGCTAGGCATGGGGGTATGATGAGAACCTCATCATGAGCCATAACTAACTCATTTTGACCTAATACAGAGAATAAAAGCTCCTACATGACTTAGAAGAGGGCTTAATTAGAGGAATAAGTGTTTGAGAAGAAAACATGAAATAAAGGTTAAAACTGTAATTTTACCATTGCAGTACATAAACAAAATTTCTCAGAGACAGAGCAAAGGTCAATTGGTCTAAATAAGATAAAAAGTGGGTTGAATCAATCAGAAATGGATTCTTGTGTAATCTAGGAATTAAATGACATTCTGTAACCCTAAAATAAATCCACTTCAATTTACGAGGTTCGAAGCAGGGTAAAAATCGACTAAACCCTCTACAATTTATAGAAAAATAATCTCTAGGGTTTAGAACCTTCAATTTGGCCTTAGAAACTCATTCTGACCTACATTGAGAACCATGCCCAATTAATGATTTAATTTAGGTTTTTACGTAAATTGGTCGGCCAAACAAGGTCTGACCTAGAAATAAAATTCACCATTAAAATCCTTAGGTCCAATTTAGTCATGCATAAAAACTTGAGCCTAGGAAGAGACCTTCTTGACCGAATTTGCAATTTGGTCCTCATCTATTACTTTTTGACCCTCAACTTTCGAAACCCTTGCATTTTAGCCCCTAGTTTCTTCGTCATTATTTGCATTTAGGTCCCTCCTGCAAGTCTTTGAGCAGCTCCATGCTCCGGCGACTTTGCGCGGAGCATGGCGCCGCGTAGGATAAGGGGGCGTCCTGCAAAGAGAACGTGGAGTTCCCTGCGACGCCTGCTATCGCAGGGACTCTGCCATGCCGCCTAATGACGCCCACACCTTCCGTGCGAACGCGAGGAAGGTATGGGTCTCATCTCCGACCATACTCCGGTGAGGGACGCACGTCGCCAGCGTGCGTCTGCCCCTCCACCACCGCCTGCGTCGCCAGCCGTTTCTCGCAGCTTGGTCTCGGCGAAGAATCTCTCAACATTTTCTCTCTTCCTTCTCCGACAGGAAACCCACCAGCTCCGGCGACCACTCCTTCCCCTTCTCGTCGCTGTACTGCAATACCAGTAGCAGAGTTTGCTCTGTCTCATCTTCCTGCGCCGTCCTATACCCGCCGGCGCCTCCTTGCCCACTTCCTCGTCGCCGCTCTCTCCCCCTGGGTTCTTCTTCTCCAGCTCCGGCAGGTACGAGCCGGCGGCTCCGCCCTCCCCCCTTCGTCCCTGTAGGTAGGTTACATTTACTCCCCTTCTTCCCCTCTTTCCTTTCCCTAATCTAATTTGCTTGATTGCCCCACGACCACGCCTGACCACCCTCACCTTCCCCACCTCCGGCCAACCTCCGGCGAGTCGCCCCCGTCATTCCGCAACTCCATACGACTCGCCAACCGTCCCAAAAGCTCTGCCTCATCATACCCAACACCCCCCACCTCCCCACTGCCACTCCACACCTCCACAACACTCCCTCGATCAAACCCATTTTTCCGGTTGCAGTCCGACCTAGGGCTGCCGCTCTACGCCGCCCCGCGACCTGCCGCACCCCGCACTACCTTCGCCAAATCATGGCGAAGGTCCCCCTGTGGTCTGATTAAGCCGAGAGGCCCTATTTGTGTCCAGCAAATCTTCAGCCCCGGCCGCCATTGGCGACAAGGCGAGGAGCTTCCAAGTGAGCTCCAGGTCCTGAAGCAGCAGGATTTCAGCTGAGGCGAACTGGAGGCTTGGGCGAAGGCTGGCAGCTGGTTTGCGAAGAGGAACGAGGACGCAGCTGCTAAGGCCAGGTCGTGCCTTCCTGCGGGTGCGCGCGCGCAAGGGACAATGTTTAGTCCCACATCGTGGGATTTTGAAGCACCGCACCCATTTAAGTTGATTTTGTGTATACGGCTGGTTGCCTCCGAACGCACCTGGGGTGAGGTCCCGCGCCCCATCACACGCCCATCCGCTATTTCACCACATGGACCCGGCGGATCTGACCTGAAACTTCCCACGCACTCCTCGCGCACCAAATAACACCGGTGCGCCTGGTCCCAATACGCAACCCGACCCGTTAACCCGCGGCTCTGGGAGAGCTTCCTTTGAGCAGTTTAGAGAGAGAGAGATACGTGCGGGTAGAGGGAGGGGATAGGTTTTGCTGTGTCCTGTGCAGGAACAAGGTGTGAAGGAGGTAGGCTCTGCACTTAGCCGCAAGAAGGAGAAGAGAAGAAGCTCTGAAGAAGACTTGCAGCTGAGCAAGACAAAAGACCAAGGAAGAAGAAGTGGGAAGAAGAAGAAGAAAAAGCAGCAAAGGAAGGAAAAGAAGGGAAGCACTGTAGCAGACCACCGCTTAAGTCGTCTGACTGAGATATCAGACGACGGATGAAGCTTTAGAGGAGACAAAGCAGAAAAGAAGAAAGAAAAGAAAAGGCTCCGCAGCTGAAGAGAAAGAAAAGAGAAGAAGGAAGAAAGAAGATAAAGACAAGAAGACGAACAAGAAGAGAAGCGGAAGAAGAAGCTCTAAAGAAGAAAAAAAATAGAAGAAGCAGAGGAACTAAAGGCAATCAGAGCCAAGGAAGAAGAGAAGACTCTGCAGCTGAAGAGTAGGAGAGGAAGACGAGCAGCCAGGAAGAAAAGAGAAGAAAGAAGACAGGAAGAAGACCCGTAAAGAGAAAGAAGAGAAAAAGAAGACAAGCAAAGAGAGAAAGAAGAGAAGAAGAAAAAGCCAAAAGACAGAAATCCATTTCTCCCTCTCTCTCTTTTATTTTGTAATAAAAGAAACATTGTATTTCTAGAATTCCAGTAGCTCCCTGAGTTCGACCTCGGGAATACAACTTCCGAGTAAAAAATCTTTTGTAATGATAACCGTAGCTGTGTTGCCTTATACTATAACGACTGTACTACAATAAACATAAAACGGCAGAAGCGGCTACCACCGTTATCAACCACCTATACCTACGGCCAAGAAGAAGGAGTAGAGAAGGAGATTAAAGGGGCACATCACCAGCCCTTTTGGTGCCTTCTTCTCCCCACTCTCTTCAACTTGGGCCACGCCAAGGAGGAGGACTCTTCCACTTCAAGGAGGATGGCCAGGCAAGGGAGAAGGACCTAGGGTGGACGTCCACCCTTGGAGAGAAGCTTAGGGCATGCCCCCTTAGGGCTTGCCTTGGAGGACATCACCTTGGCGGAGCACAGCAAGGAAGGAGTTGGGGGACTCTTTTCAAGATTGGGAGCTACCAACCTTGGAGCAAGAAGCCATCTTCTTCACCATCTATCTAGAGGATTTGTGTTTGCTTTTCTTTATTTCAATTTTTCTAGTAGTAGAAGCATTCCTCTACTAGGCCTTTTTGTAAAACACTTTTTCAATTATCTAGTTGCCTTCTTTGCAATTTCTTATTTGCATTTCTACTTGCTTTGTTTTTAGCATTCTTCACTCCCTCTCCCTAATTATTCTAGTCCTCCACTTGCCTAGAGTGAGCTTAGGGAGAGGTTCTACTTGCCACTTAGAAGTAGTATTTTAAATTTGAAGTGTAAATCACCTTCCCGCCACCATTTCGCATGTTGTCTTAATTCAAAAATAAAAAAAAATGATATATTGAAAAATACCAAAAAGAAAGTTGAGATTTGTATTCCAAGAAAGAGAATCAATTTTGCAAACATTTGGCCTCCTTGGACGACCCTAGATACTCCCCTATCTAGGAATATAAATTTAAGAGTTGATCGATTTTGCGCGTTACAACGACCTAATTAACAAACCGTGTGAAATCCGTGTCATCGCCCTCCGCCATTATCGCTGAGCTTGAAGCAAGCTTCAAGCTGCTCCACCTCGCACTCAACTCCAGGAGAGACCCTCAGGCGATGTGAGTTTGAGGCACGCACCCAGACTTCAAGTGGAGTCGAGAGACTCCACTCCTGCTGCAATTGTGAAGCCTTCTGCTGCGAGTGCAAGAGCGGAAGCAGGTGGGACTTTAGTCCCACCTCGGAAGTTTGCGAGTAGGTGCACACGCATATATTGAATTTGTGTTTCAGGCTTATCGCCTCAAAACACACTAGGGTAAGGTCCCTCACCCCCCCACCACGCCTCGTCCGCAACACTTCCCCCGCGGACCTAGCACCCGAATCCGACTAACCCTACCTATGCACACCTCGTGCACCACCACATCGGTGCATCTGGTCCCGGGCACGTCACCCGACCCGCATACCCGATTAAGGCTTTGGGAGAGTGAACCTTGGAGTGAATTTGAGAGAGAGAGACGCGGGGAGGGTAGGGGTTAGGTTTTGCCTAATCGTGCACTGTGTAGGAAAGCGGGAGAAGAAGGAGGAGCGGCGAGGACTTAGCACAGGAAGAAAACTATGGTCTGAAGGAAGAGAGAAGAAAGCAGAGAAGGTGCACAGAAGAAAGAAGAAGAAGAAAAGGAAGAGAAGAGAAGAAGAGACGCGACTGAAGAAAAGAAAGAAGAAGAAGCCAAGGAGGATCTGCAGCAGAAGAGGAAGTTGAAGCAGAGAGAGGCCAAGGAAAAAGAAACTAAAGGCGCAGCTAAAGACTAAGGCAAAGAAGAAAGAGAAGGCGTAGTGCAGCAGAGAGAAGAAGAACCAACAGCAGCACAGCTGAGAAGAGAAGGCACACTACTGTAGCAAATGACATTTAAGACGTCTGAGCCTTGAAGACAGATGTCTGAGAAGAGAAAGAAAGGGAGACAAAAGAAGAAAAGAGAGAAGAAAAGAAGACATTTTTCCTTCTTTAGTCTTTCTTTTGTAAAACAATATCTATTATAAATTGTGATTTTCTACGCTTTTAAAATCAAGTGTTTCTCCCTGTTTCTCCCTGAGTTTTACGCTGAACCAAGTGCCATTGCCAAACTCTGATTTTTTATTTTAATATTTGATATATTGAGTGAAATTGCAACTTCATGCTCATGCTTTCCCATAATTACTTGACTCTTGTTATTCATATCTTTCGACATTGGTTTTGGATTAAGATTTACACAATTTCTCTCTAATACATGTGTAATTGGAAATTACATAGATTGGTCACATATTTATTAAATATTTTATTGACGAAAAATTACGCATATAATCTTATATTCTCAAGTTATTATGTGTCTTTTTTTCATTTTATTTCATGTCAGATTTGACCACGGGTTTCGCACTCGATTGAACGAATACAAGGCAAAAATATTCGTGAATTTATTGCATCTATTCCTCCCTGTGGATATAACCTAATCCATCATGATTAATTTTACTAATAATTTGTTTTGTTCGGGATTTTACCACTACTCGATTTCACTGCGACGACATATTTTTCTGATACATATTATTTCTGTAAGCAAAAAACACCCGACCAAATGGCGCCGTTGTTGGGGAGGCAACAGAGTCAATAGATTCACCTGATTTTTATTTCTGATTATTCTGAGTTGCTCATTTATCTGGTCATTCTTTATCTTTATGTGCGAGGAATCTGACGAGACAATAGGCATAGCAGAGCGACGACATTGACCTTGTGCGATGTCCACACGTGGAGAAGATGTAGGAGACCAGGATCCCGCTCTCACAGGGGATTCTCCTTCGTCACAAATTTTATTTCTATCTTCTCACCCTTGTAGTAATTGGGGCTTATTTTTGGGGGTCTGTCCTCACATTTTTTAGCTTCTAGGGGTGTTATTCTTCTGTGCATGATTCATTTTCTGCTAGCATGCCTCTAAAACAAACAAAAGAAAATATTGAGCTACCTATTTAGGAGTTGCATGCCCTTAGGTGCGTGCATTTAGAGGTGATTGAGCAGCATTTTAGATCTCTTCTTTACATTGCATACATATTGCATGAAGATTGCTGGAGATAGGTATACCTTTCTATCTTTGCATCCAGCTCCTGTTCACGCATTTGCATTGAGATTAAAATTCAAGACCACCAAACTAATTGAATTGACCTAGTTCAGTGGTCACCTAACTGAAATTGGGACTGATATTCAGATTCGACCTTAAAACCAAATCACACTTGATCTAATTCAAATGGACCTATCTGTGTTTTCAAAATAAAAAATGATTTGTGGGGTGATGCACACTCCTGGCACTGAGCACGCACATTAGGCACCACACTAAGGCTCGATCCCTTAAGACTATAGGCACTGATCTCTTTATCGGTGCAAACCCTCCTATTTTGCTTTGTGGTGGTGGTACTATCGGTTGACCGAGTGTTTTGATACTTCACGGAGGGGGACACCCCTTAAAGGAATAAAAGGGTAGTTAAGAGGTACCGCTTACGCATCGCCTCAAAGGAAGGGTTTGCCCTACTTGCATCCCTTTGTTCGCCCTTGGAGTAACTTCTCACTTGATCACCTGAGAGTATCATTGAAGCAAATCATAGATCCCACACTCGAAGGTTGACTTAAGTTACGTAATTGATTGTGAAACTTCTTTTGCCACCAAGAGAGAACATAAATGACCTCTATCTTCTCTAAAGAGCTTATCAGGGATCTCAAGTCATAGCTCCCTTTTATACCACTAAAGTGGGAATGGACGAGTGCAAACTTGACCCCATTTGACAACTTTAAGGAGTAGATTGGAGGTTGGCTTAAATCAGCTCTAAGAAAGAAAAGAGAGTCCCATTGCCTTTTGTTTAATTGGGTTGTGTTATTCAAGTCGTGTTTTCAAATGGATAGCTACTTCACTTCTTACTTTCACCCCAGAACGCCGAATTCCAATCCCATGACCAGCAATGATCCATCATCTGATGAACAACGGGATCCTTTCTACTCCTACTATAGGAACATTGGTCTGATTATTCCCTAATCCTGTGATCATGAGTAGAACCTAGGAGAGGGATACATCATCCCTAACCCATCCATGACTATGCCCAACCCACCTAGCCATGATGATTCTTACACTACCAGTTGGACAGAAACTCCTAGGGATTATAACCCTGAACTTGACTATCCTCCCCAATCTAATGGTAACATCTCCTCTTTTATGATAGAAATGCAAAAACAATAGGAAGAAATGATAGATTCTATGGGAGAGATTTTGAGGGATAGTCAAAGATTAACTGAAGAAATTAGCCAGCTTAGCGATCCTCTTACAGTCAATTCTAATCCCTACCCTTATATCCCTGATTACTAAGATAATTTCAAGGAAAACAATGACAACAGGGATCTTATTTTGACGAATAGCTATCACTTAGACATCTCTCATGAGATATGCCCACCAGGAGGCAATCTTGGTGACTATCAACCTGATCTTAATTGGAAGAAGAAATTGGTCCCATCAGATGAACTCGACCTGAATGATAGTATCTTCATTACATTTGATGAAACGGGTCACAGTCAAATAGTCAACCCCGCTTCCAGTCTGAATCTTGAGGTGGAATCTGTACCCCATCCTAGGAATCTTGAGCATATACTTTACACTTCTAAGGACCTTGTTCCTCAGTTAGAGTTCCCTGAGGATTGTGATTTAGAAGTTAACAAATTTCAGGAGTCTTGAATGCCAGAGGAAATCATACTAGAAGGAAGTGATAATAACCACACTCCTCTATCAAGGGGTCCAACACCTGTCATTGAAATTTCTGAGAATTCACAAGTCCCCAACCCAAATGACCATGAGAAAATTAAGACGGAATTGGAAGAATTAGATCAATATTGGTCTCAGGGACATGAAGAGTTGATTTTTGAGGAAGCACTTGATCCTGATGTGAAAGATTGTCCTGAGTCTCAAAGTCAAGAGGGACAAAATGTAGACGAGGATGATGATGACTTTGAGGGGCCCGGACTCAGAGTATGGAGTGACTCTAGGGGGATTATGTGTTGTTCGTGGGCTTACCCCTTGAGGATATGACTGAATTAGACAAATCTGGATTCCTACATACCTTTGACTATCAAGATCATCCTTTCCAACAGTCGGATGAAATGGAAGCAATTACTACTCTTGAGGAAAGAATCTATACACTCCAGGAGCAGGATCCTAGCATTGAACAAGAACCTGGGGATGTCATTATTGAGGACACTCACAGTCCTATTACTTCCAAACCACTTCTACATGATAGTGAAATGAGCGACACCCTTGAGCAGTTCAATTTGGAAGACGAACATTTGGGCCCATTCCAGGACACTCACACCAATGATATGCAGCATGAAAGGCAATCAGTAACTAAGGCTGCTTCTAATAACATTCAAGAACTGGAATGAATATCAAGGATGAATGTCAAACTGCTTACACCCTCTTTAACCCTCGTCCCTACACCACACCTGAGAGACTTACACTTCTGCAGAAACAGCTTCCTAAAATCTTTGCTCATACTTTTGATTAACAGGGGGATATCCAGACCAATACACCCTGTAGTAGAGTGGCGAGTGTGGATCGATGCTCTTCCATGTCAGCCTATCAGTCTCAGGGTATGCTTCTTCACACCCTCTGTTGCCCACACAAATCTGCTTGAGAAGCCTTTGCCTCCTTGTTGCACATTCCCAGAGGTCACTACTCATGTGTATTACGTAAAACCTCCCACAATAACTTAGGAGTACCCTCTTTTCACTTGCTTCTGGCGAGTATTTGGCCTCACTATCCATCACCAGCTTGCCAACATCTTGGGTAACTTACTTGCTAGGCCAGGTTGGTTATGTATCTTCTATGGGTCTCCTTCTGTCTCCCTTCCAGAACCTGATTTACGTGTTATCCCAACTCCACCTCAGGTAATATCTTTCCTTGCATTTGCTTTTCAATGAGGACATTGTCAGATTTAGGCATGGGGGTGTATAACCTGAGGTTATTCATAGCATTTATACATATTCTGCATGCAATTAGGGCATCCATCTTGCATCAAGAAAAAATAAAAATAAAAAAAAAAGAAGAAAGGAAAAGAGAGAAGAAGAGAGAAAAAGGAGATGAAATCTTTGTGAGCTGAATTTCAAATATATTGAGGAGAGACACAGAAAGAAAGTATGCAAAATTGTGCTGATCCTAGCAGTTGATTATGGAAGAGTTACCTAAGTTCAAGGCCAGAGTGAATGAATAAATAAAGTCCTGAAGTGCTAGAGAAAAGGAGATAAGTGAGGGATACCGACTTTAGGCCTTCTAGGTCTATTTTAGGGTTTAAACACACGTATTTGTTAAGATCTGGACTATTCCTCAGGAGTTTGATGGAGTTGCGCGGCCGATGATTAAGTCTAAGGCTTAGGGAGTATTCGACCCCGTTGCCTGTCCTTTGGTTTGTGGGACTTGGTAACCTAAGCACCCAAAAATCACACACTGGTCTGGTTCAGTGAGCATAAAGAAGAATAATGCCAAAAACTATCTGTTCTGAAAGTGTTTTCCCGAAAAGTTGACTTAGGAGCGACTTGAAGACACAAGTTGATTGGATGAGTTCCCGACGCGGAGAGGAGGAATGTCAAATAATCCCCTCAAAGATGCGTTATAACATATCGTCTCCTTGATGCTTGTCTCCTAGGATATCTAAATATCCTATCAGGGGCACAGAAGCATCTTGTGCTGGTTTAGATACTATGGGCAGCATTATCCAGAAATGTTGATTGCCAGGGTCTGAATTTAGTTACAGAATGCCATGGGCGACACTATTCTGAAGTGTCGAAAGCCAGGATTTTGGGGGTTGCCATGTAATAATGTTCGCTGGTCGTAAGCTTGTTCATAAAGATGCATGGTGTATGGTGTATTGATGGATGAAAATACCATTAGTGTCATTGTAGTAGATTGTATGGAATACCGGTCATTATTACGACCATTATTATTTACTTACCTAATTTCTACTGGTTTTATTCCAGGTCGTTCACTGGGAGGTAATTATTGATTTACATCGCTCTCTAATCTCAAAATTATCCTTTAATTCTAAAAAGAAGTTTTACATCTAATAAAGAATGAATGAATGGAGACTTGGTTTGACTGCTCACAAAGAATTAATCAAAATGCTCGTAAAAACTAACTATAAACAAGCACTAAACATTCATCACTATATTCTAAACTATCTCTTTATAAGTTATAGTATTAATACTTACATGAAAGTACACTACCAACTAAGATTACATAGTATACTAATTTAACTAACTAATCTAACACCTACAGTAACACATACAATAGCTATAGTGACAGATGTAAGCGTCGCTAGACCCCAGAAAATACTATATACAAACTTAAAGAGGGAAACCAGGGTCCGTAGCGACGGTTATGGCGACGTTTTATTCTGTTAGTAAATGTATGAATTTATTTACATAAAAGTAATTGGCTATACTACATACATACATATATCCTTTGTATCTGTATTCACTTTCGTATTTACATCTTCTCTCTCTCTCATTCCACACTACTCTTCTTCTGTTATTCTTCTTCTTCTTTGTTTTATTCTGCGTTAACAATCTTCACATACTGAGGCATATAGGTGATTAGCTACTCTCATTAGTCTTAATTAATCAAAAATGTGTTTAATTTGCGAGCATACTTTTTGAGGGATACACAGCACCCAGAGGGTGGGACCAAACCTCTACTAAGCGCTCCCTAATTGTCATTAGGCCCCTTAATTCTACATTACCAAGCTCAGATCAGGGCTTTCTCAGCCCATGCACACCCACACACACCCGGGTCCCCGGCCCCAAATGCTCATCACACAAATGCTTCAGTACATGCTCAGATCGTAATAGGTTGTGTTGTTTCGGGTGCCCGACGCCCGTGACGACTATGCCTTAACTTAACAAAATAAATTTATACCACAGCGCGCACTTTGCAGCGCACGATGTGGCGCTATTCAAGCGCCGCATCTGTGCTAAAAATGTGAGCGGCTGCTCGCCAAAGGTGATTTTGGCCCTCAATTCGAGGGCCATAATTTATTTTAAAATAAAAATAAACTATGGGAAAATGAAATATTTATATAATACTATACAATTGTACACTCAATTTGAAATTTTAATTATATTTACTATATAAATAAATTCACTAAAGTATACAGTTTTTACACACTTATTTTAGTGTTTAATTCTTTAATTACTTATAAATTAGCTACTATATGGTCTAATTGACCTTATACAGAGTTAGTATACATGTATAAGTATTTTATAAATATTTTTATTATATTTTTCAGAATTAATTTCTGTTCTATTTACATTTAAATAGCATATTTGAACTGTTTTACTTATAAATTAAGTTAAAATAATATAATAAGATATAAACATACTTCAATTAGCTTAAATTACTTAAAGCACTTTAGTCTAAGTATACAGATTTAGTTAACTTAATTATGACTCTAAATTACTAATTTATCTGATTGAATCTAATAACTTGGCTATTAACTTAATAAATTTATTATTTATTATGTATAAAGAATTAAATTAAGGTACAGGGTTTTATTTACTTATAATCTACATATGCATATGTATATACAGTTTTATAGTTTAATACTGTTATTTGTACTATCTATTGATTTATTTAGTCTAAGAATACATATAAGTTAGTTTAATTCATAGATAGTTATATAATTAATGTATATACAGTATAATCTAACTTAAATACCCAATCTACAGTATGCAATATATACATAGTTATTTGTACAGTTTATATACATATACTACCTATTTACAAAGATAACCTAGTATAAAGCTTATATTTACAAGAGTATACTTAATATACAAAGTTTTTTTTTTTTAGGTCTTTTTGGAGTTTTTCACTTTTTATGGTTTTTATACATATTATAGATATAAGAGATGAGAAGGGAAGAATTAGTTGAGGAGAGAGAGGTGTTTTTGATTTTTTTTTTTTAGATATGACTTTTATTATTAAGCTTCATGGTATATGGATAGAAAACTTTCTGATATTCGATCAGACAGTTTTATTTTAATTTTTTTAGAATTTTTACTGATTTTTATTGAATTTTAAATCTCACCCAACCTAAGCCTTTCAACAGATTTCTAAGGGATCCTAAAGGTTGAGGATGGATCTTAAAAGATGTGAAAAGGCAGTGACTGCCTTATTTTCATTCAGCATGAAATCTGGAAAGTATTTTACCCATTTTAATACATTCTTCAATTTATATTCCCTTTAATTCATGTGTTGGATAGTTAGCTCAAAACTGAACTAGCTGACAACATTTAGAAGAGATATAACAAGCATTCACAGAAATTAAAATTCAATTATTTATATAGGGAAGCTTGTATACACAAGGAGTATAATACAACAATATGTCAGCTATGTCCAAAATAAACTATACAGGGTTTTAAATCAGACTCTATCTGCTACAATTTGAGACAATCAGACAGCAGCAGCAAGGACTCTACATCCAACCCTACAGCAACTCAGATCTGATTCCAGATGGTTTAACTGCTGCTGCAGTTAGTCTATTTGGAATGGAATCAGATTTAGGAGAGAAGGAGAATGTAGCTGCAGAGTGCAGCAATTTGCTATGATCTCTGGGATTAAAATCATAAATCCAAACTAAAAAAAAAAGAATACTCTCTCAACCCCATCTGACAAGGGTTTCACTTCTCATTAAAAACACTGAATATCCCAATTCAAATGCAAGAACCCTTATCAATAAATTCACATCATATTAAATCAACAAGAACACTGATCAAACTCTTCCTAATGCTATAGACAGCATGTAGAAAAAGTTAAATCAATCAATTAAAATCCCTAATTCAAATCCCAGGTTCTGAAACCTTAAGGAGTATTGAGAACTCCTTAGGTTAGGAAATCATCAATGCTTTCATCCAACACAAACTCATGGATACAAGATAAAACTTCAAATCACCACAGTGATTTTCCTTAGTTCTATCTTGCATTCAATGCATTAAAACCCTCATAAAACCCAGATCAGAATATGGCTCTTCTGAGATGAATTTTGACATCAGAAACATCTCAGATTCCTTGCCAAACAATGAACAAAAATCAGAATTCTTCAATTTGTCAGATCAAAACAGTCAAAACCCAATTGAGTGAAAATCCTTGAAATCTAAGTTAAAGAAAAATCCGACAAACTGATTACTTTCAAGTTCAGCCCAGGGGCTTTTGTGAACAAAAGTGAGGTGAATGGGAAGCCCCCTTATGTGCTTTTTGACGCCAATTTCAGATCTGAGGTTAAAAACCAATCAGATCTGAAATTTGGTCTGAATGCATGGGTGAAATGCGAGAAACAAGTCGTGGAAATCAGAAGCGAATATGAAAATATGGAGAGGGAGAGAATTTGTGATCATGACTGTGTGAAACCTTCCCCTCTGATCTGGAATGATCAGAGGAGGTGAGGGGGGAAATTATAGTCTAAATCTACTACTACAGCTACTCTATCATAACAACAAAATTAACCACTACAAATTACGTTAATTCTACTCTCAACCTACTTAACTACAGCTAAAACTAATTTGCAAAATGATAAATCTACTCTAACAGGAAGAATGGGACCTATGGGTCCTTAGCCGGTGGCTAAGGAGGAAGAAGGGAGGAAGATGACTCCAGCGGAGGGAAGAGTCTGCTAGTGAGGCTCCAGGGTCGTCCTCAGGTGCTACGAGGTCCTTAGCGACGAGGACGTCAAGAAGAAGGCGATAATTTCACAGTCGGTGGCTGTGAAATTAGAGGATTGATGGGGAGGAGGAACTAGAGTGGATGAACGATCGCTAAGAGATGTAGGAGGGAGCGATCCTTTGTCCGCACGACCACTGAGGTGCTTAAGTAGCAAACTCAGTGGCTTAGATCACCGCGCGGGTGAGGATAACCGATGAGGCAACTGGCGGCGGGGATGAGAGGAGAGGAGCGTGCGGTGAGCCAATCTCAAAATCTGACCGTCAGATAGGTTCTAGGGAGAGGGGTGAGCGCACGCACCAATTCGCGCGAAGCTTCTAATCAAGTCCAACCGCAGATCGAAATCGCGAGAAGCAACGGACTGTCGAGATCTGTCGTGTTCTTCGCGCGCAATAGTGCGTGCGAAGAGCAGCTGGCCGACCTTTGAAATGTCAGGAAAATTGCAGGGAAGACCCCTGTGCGAAGGGGTAGAAAATTTGCGTGCAGGCCCATAAGTGAAGAGAATTGCAATAGGATGGACCCTACAGCCTTTCAAAGGGGTCCCTGCGGTTTACAAGTAGGTCAAAAAAGGAATTTTAAAGACAAGAATGTGATGCATGAAGGATCTAAGTAAAAACTACATATTACATAACCTAAATGATGTCCAAATGCCTTCAAATTTTTATATGTGCTTAATTGAACATTTAAGACATTAATTATACTTTTGATTTGGCCTTTTAAACTTATTTATGTGTTCAATTAACGCATGGATCACCATTTGTCCTTTAATTTCAAAATATCTCGTTTTGTGACCTAATTATGAAATTTTAACACAGAGTAAAGGTTTTAGGCCTTTTTCTTTGATTCCCACACTTAACCCTTTTTATCTGTTAATTTGATGTTGTTTAGCCCAGTGTCTAGCTTAACTTCAGCTTTTTAGCTATGATGAGTAGCCACTCATCACCATGGGTGGTGTTATCCCGAAGCATTGATTGCTAGGGACCTAATGAGGATTGATGGTGAGCACAAGGAATCCGATACAGATCATGTTTAGGGCCAATCTAACATTGAGTCTAGGGGAACTTAAAAAGAAAGAAAACTCTCAAAATAATATTTCTCCCTCTTTCTCTTACTAAAAAAGCATTAGCAAACTGAACCTAGCCTTGCTACACATATGCACGGGTGCTTTAACCGCTAGGGTCAATGAACTTCTGGGCAGTTTTTGCGGGCCTTAGAAACCTTCGCGGCGAACCGAAGACTGAGGCTGGTCAGGTCCGCATCTTGGCTAGGTACTTGAATACCTTTAGGCCTATAGTTGGTATTTCAATCTAATTTCTAGAGTGTGGCATGATAAGGCATCCTAACGGTAAAATTTGGCCTAGAGACCTGGTCAGTTTCATATGATTTTTCTCGGGACTAGCAAAACTTAGGCATGGAGGTTTTGATAGGTCCATTTTAGTGGACTAATTTAGTGCCTAAAACTCATCATTATTGAATTAAGAACTCAATCTTAAGCATGCATTTCATTGAAAAATCAGTTAAGCTTGTGTCTTGTGTGTTACAGCATTTTCCATGCTGCAAGTACACATTAATGAATACCTTATCTATTGACATTATTTTAAAGGGGTTGATTGAAGGGTCAATTGAGAATTGGCATCGTATTATCTAATTCTTCCAAGCATATTAACAAAGGAAGCAAGTGGGCTTACATTTGTTGGCTCTTGGTTTCAACAAATGTCATTAAAAAAAGAAAGTGGTGGCTAATGCATCAAAGGAAAAAGAAAAAAAATCCTAACATATTCTTTCCCATAATTCCTTTACCTCAAAATCAATTAAAATCCACCACTTGCCTTTTCTTAATCCCACATTAACACACACAAGGAAAGGTAAAAAGGAAAGAAAGTAAAAGGAAAAAAGAGAAAAAAAAACAACCTTCCTCTCTTTCTCCTCCAATCTCTCTCTCGCACGAATATTCTCTCTCACTCTTTCCTTCTCTAACTCTCTCTCTCTCTCTCTCATTCTCTCTTTTTCTCCTTATATAACAGGATGGTAGGACAACAGAGGGGATCATTCCCTCCAGAGGGAGGAAGCCCTTCTTCTCCACCTCTCCTCCCCCCAGGCAACCTCTCCTCCGTGTGCTAGCACCACTGTGAGCCTCCATCATCGGCCACATCCATGACTGCTACCTTCCGCTATCGCGCTTCCACCACCGATGGACACAACCACCACTGCGCCTTGCCTCCGATGACTCTATCACCGTAGTCGGTGGTGACAGCACCGACACCCGCAACTGCATTCCCGACATCATCACTGTGCTCTGCCTCATCCTCCACTGCACCACTACCAACCAACAGGGACGACACGCCCTACTCCTTTTCAGTTAAGACATCTAGGAACCTTCCCAGACGTCTAGAGACCAACACCTTCAAGCCCTTTCTCTCTTATTCCTCCCTCTCGCTCATGGCCTCCGTGCTCAAAGCGTCAACCTCTACCCTTGATCACTTGCACTATTGAGCATCATCTTCCTCGATCACTCTCCTCCACTCACACCCCTGCTCGACCAACTGCAGCAGCACACTCCTCACGCACGTAGCAACTCCTCACGTAGCAGCACCCTCGTGTGCACTAGCCATGCACAGAGCTGGCCCCCGTACATGCCAACCATGTGCGCCCACCACCCTTGTGGGCACCTGCCTCACACGAGCAGCCACTTAGTAGTAGCTGCGTGCCCTTGCGTGCGCCAACCACACCGCAGTAGCACTGGCCTTCCGCCTCCTCTCCTTCTTCCTCATCTTCTTCTCCAACAGACTGAAAGAATCCAAAGTCACCGTGAAGCTCCTCAACGCAGACATGTCCACGGACCTCGAAACTTCGCGCCATTGACTTCAACGGACTCACCGCATCCTCACGAGTTTGGCCACACCCTCTAAAGGATGGCAGCAACCCACACGTGCTGGCAGTTCTTGTCATTGGTGAGATAGCCGGCCACCATTCGATGCATCGTCGCAGGCAACCTCCACCGAGCTTCGCACGGTCTGCCATCACCTCCTCTTCGCACACGCACAAAGGAAGCAAATCCTCTATTTTTGGGTTAATTAGTATTTACATTTGAGTGCCAAACTCTGATTTTTTATTTTAATATTTGATATATTGAGTGAAATTGCAACTTCATGCTCATGCTTTCTCATAATTACTTGGTTCTTGTTATTCATATCCTTCGACATTGGTTTTGGATTAAGATTTACACAATTTCTCCCTAATACATGTGTAATTGGAAATTACATAGATTGATCACATATTTATTGAATATTTTATTGAGGAAAAATTACGCATATAACCTTACAATCTCAAGTTATTGTGTGTCTTCTTTTCTTCGCATTTCATGTCAGATTTGACCACGGATTTCGCACTCGATTGAATGAATACAAGGAAAAAATATTCGTAAATTTATTGCATCTATTCCTCCCTGTGGATACGACCTAATCCATCGTGGTTATTTTTATTGATAATTAGTTTAGTTTGGGATTTTTTCACCGCGCGATTTCACTGCGACGACATATTTTTCTGATACATACTATTTCTGCAAGCGAAAAACGCTCGACCACCATGAAGTGGCTCTTTTCCTAGGAAAGAACTAAATTCACGTCAA
Organism: Thalassia testudinum; assembly: GCA_037157565.1. NCBI lineage: Eukaryota > Viridiplantae > Streptophyta > Magnoliopsida > Alismatales > Hydrocharitaceae > Thalassia > Thalassia testudinum. Next base: position 6,332,787 of record JAZHRO010000001.1, on the reverse strand, counting down.
TGAACCGCCTAAGGATTTGGACCAAGTGTAGGAGGTAATCATCAAATGATTCCCCAAATATCGAGAAGTCATCCATGAAGACTTCAAGGTATTCACCTACCATACCTGAGAATATGGCAAGCATGCATCGCTAAAAAGTAGCGGGTGCATTGCAGAGACCAAATGGCATCCTTCGGAATGTGTATGTCCCGAAGGGGCAAGTGAAGGTAGTCATTTCTTGGTCCTCAGGATGGATTGCCATTTGATTATAATCGGAGTACCCATCCAAGAAGCAGAAGAATCGATTTCCCGCTATTTTCTCGAGGATCTGATCAATGAACAGTAGTGGGAAATGATCCTTCTTCATGGAGGTATTGAGTCTTCTGTAATCAATGCAGACTCTCCACGAGTTTGTTATACAGGTCGGTATGGTTTCTCCGATTTTAATCGTGATCACGGTGAGTCCTGCCTTCTTAGGCACAACTTTGATTGGACTCACCCATCGACTGTCGGAGATTGGGTAGATGATCCCTGCATCTAACCACTTGATGATCTCCTTTTTCACGACCTCCTACAGATTTGGATTTAGGTGTCGTTGCATTTCATGTGAAGGTCGTACGCCCTCTTCGGTATAGATGTGATGTGTGCAATACGAGGGGCTGATGCCAGTTAGATCATCGAGAGTCCAACCAATGGCTCTTCAATGCTGCTGGAGAACAAAAATCAGACGTGTTTCCTTATCAGAGGTGAGGCAAGAATTGATATTCACAGGAAAGGTCTGATTGGAACCCAGGAAGATGTATTTCAGAAGATCGGGAAGAGGTTTCAGCTCCATAACAAGATTATCAGCAGCAGCGGGTGGTTCAGGATGAGTCTTAGAAGGAAAGGTGGGAGGTGTGGGTGGGTCTAGATTGGTGCTAGGCTCCTCTATTTGCGGGGTATGATCAGCTTGATGTTGAGGATCAGGGATAATCGGGTCTTCTTCGAAAAACATGTCCTCAACCATCGTACCGATGTCACATATTTGTTCTACCACCCCGCAGTTAATTCCTTTCTGGGCCTTAAATATATCAATTTTCAGCATCTTGTTCCTGAATTTTAATTCAATCTGGCCCTCTTCACAATTGATATTCACCCTAGCGGTTGTTAAGAATGGTCTGCCTAGTATTATCGGTGTATTTTTGAGATTCTTAAGAGTTTCCATATCCAATACGATGAAGTCCACAGGAAAATAGAAATCACAAATTCTAACCAGAACATCCTTGAGAACTCCTCTAGGTGACTTGATTGATCGATCTGCTAACTGTAAAGTCACCTCGGACGGTTTAAGCTTAGTTTCCTCGAAATGCTCCAGCAGGGATGTGGGGATTAAATTAATGGATGCTCCTAAGTCCAAAAGGGCTCTGTCAAAATCCAAATCACTGACCTTGCATGAAACCAGAGGGGTACCAGGGTCCTTTGCCTTAGGTGGGAGCTTGCTCAAGATGATGGAGCTGGCTTACTCCGATAGTACGATCGGGTTTCCTGCTTTGGTTTGCAGCTTATGCTTGGGTGTACACACGGCTTTCAAGAATCGTGCGTAAGCCGGTACGTGGCATATCACATCCATCAAGAGGATGTTTATTTGGACCTGCTTAAGGAGCTTAACCAGATCCTCCTCGAGTGCCATGGGATGGGGTTTCCTTTTTCCTTTAATCAAGGCCTCCAGAAATGGAACCTCTGCAGGTTCCTCTAAAATGAGTCCAAGTTCTTGATCTGGGACAGAGGTATCTTGGATGACTATCCTAGGGTTTAGGTTTGCATTACCAGGCTGAGAGTAGCTTAGATAAGGTGGGTCCTGTGTTGCCTTGCCACTACGGGTAGTAATCAAATTCAGTCCTACCTGGTTCTGGGTTGGTGTAGCCAAAAGAGGTGGTTGCTGTTGATAACCTGCATATGATGTCGAAGGCTCCATCCCGTTGGGTGGAGTAGAAGGGGCTTGATAGACATAGTGAGCTTGGCCTTTAATCGGGTTCATAACGTGCCTCTGGTTCGGCATGTTATTCGGGTTAGGCAGAGGTTGCGAAGGAAGTGCACCAGGTTGGTGGGGATTTTCCATCTTGGCGAGTTGATTGCGAACCTCTGTGATCTCGTCTTTGTGCTATTTTTGCATAGCTGCATTTGTTTTCTGAATGTCAGCTAGAGTCCGAAGGATAAGAGTCATCTGATTTCCGTGAGTTGGCCGGATTGATAAGTTGGATTGGGCCGAGGCTGAGGCGGCTGATATGGACAGGAAGCTTGTGGTCAGGGTTGAAATTGAGGTCTCTGATTTTGATTGTTTCCTGAACACGTGAAATTAGGATGATTACGCCATCCAGGGTTGTAGGTGTTTGAGAATGGATCGTTCTGGATGATGTTGAGGTCCTCGCAGGTCTGAGGAGCCTTGGAAAAATCAGAATACGAGGGTTCAGAGTTCCCTCAACTAGAATAGGTGGGTCCAGAGTGTCCTCCGAACCTAGAGTCAGACGGGGGTGGATACGGGTCTGATGAACACACATGAATTCATGATAAATTGCTTATTTATGATAGTTCCTAGGCTTAGCATTGCATATCATGTTATAAATATTGCATAACATCCATTGCATGGCATTTAGGATAGTTGTATGTTTTGTATATTAATTACTTCATTTTATATGGCCAGGAGGCAATGCGACATCTTTACGGACTTCGAATGAAAAATATAACCATACGGATGGATCCGAAGCGTCGATCGCAATCCGACAAAGTAGAAATCATCTCAATCCGAGCACCGTGGCATCCTTTACAAGCAATGAAGTGTGGCACAGTTGTGAAAGAAAGACTCTGGCAGAACTAAAATGCAAACTTGGTCAAGATAATCTCAGATTGGATCCAAATTTTGGTACAAACCTAATTTAGGCCTAATAAATCCAATGGTGAAGTAGGATTTAGGTATCTACCATGTTTGACTGGGTAAATTGCGTAGTTACCCAAATTAGGGTAACTTTCCGTCTGAGACTCTATTTTGGGTCAAACCAGGTTCTGATGGTCAAATCAAGGATGCCAAACCCTAGAGAATATTTTTCTATAAATTTTAGAGGATTTAGGTGAATTTTATCCTAACCAAAATCTTAGTGAATTAAGCGGGTCTATTTTTAGGGTTTTAAATGTCCATTGATTCCCGTAACGCGTGAAAACCTGTTTTGTTCTATATGAATCCTCTTATTAGACTCTAAAGCACATTTTGACATGAGAAAACCTGCGGTTACTCTATTTTTTCGATAGAATGGTAAATTTACAGAAATAACCCTGTCTTTTTATTTTCTTCTCAAAATCATGTATGGTGCCCTTATGACCTTTCAACAGATAAGTAGGAGATTTTATCACATTAATCCAGTCAAACAGAGCTAGTTATGGCTCATGATGGTATTCCCATCAATGCCATTCTAAGTGGGTAACTAATCCTTGTAGATGGAATGAGCGATTGACTCTAGGTGGCTTTGGTAGATAATTAATCCAAGTGGATGGGATGGGCAAGCTGCTCTGGGTGCCTTTGGTACATAACTAAGCAAGGAGGACAGGGCAGGTGAGTGAGCCAAGCAGCTTTAAGCGGATCAGGTGATCTGCCTAAGGTGTTGGTGAGTTGTCCATAGTCGATGCCTTGCGGTTGAGCCGACTCCTTCCTTGGCCTAATTAGGTTTTGTTTGAGATTTATGGATTGCTTCTAATGGGTTTGACTTTTCTCCCCTCATCAAGAGTAAAATAATGCCACCCCTTAGGTTTATTTTGGATGTTTGTATGTATGTACGTACGTACATATGTACCTTATATATGTATATGGATATGTATGTATCTTCTATATATGTATGTATATGGATACATATATGTTCTGTGTGACCATGGGGACCTCTATTTTTTAAAAGAAATGGTTACTAGAGATCACTAACCCATAGGTACCTCTATGTAAAATCCCTTAAAGCTTTTGGATTTTAGCTTGATGAGCACAAAAAGCCTTTACTTTGTAAAAAGCCATTCTACATAGGTTGTATGCTATCTCTTGATGAGTTTAAAAGACTCCTTACTTTCTTAAGTCTATTGTTATTAGAGCAAATAGAGACTATTATTCCTTATTTTACGATTCAAACCGAAGAACAATTGTAAGTGAGACTTATCACCTACTTATGAGGAACCATCACACCCCATCGCTAGAATCTCTAGAAGAATAAGCTTCCACCCAGAGTAGATTTCTTCCTCTGGTTACTCTTCAACAATAAACAACCCACTAAGGCTTTCCTACATAAGAGGGGCTGGTCTCTCGCAACCATTTGCTACCTCTATTGGGAAAATGGTAAGGATACAACCCACATTTAAATATCCTTTTATATTAACTACTTGTGAGTCCAATGAAAGTACTGCTTGGAGGAAAATCTCCCATCTTATCTCCCCCCCAATCCTCCTTTGGATGACGTGGGAAGAACCATGCGAAAAGATCTTCCAAGGAAAAAGCCTCTACATATCAAACTATGGTTAGAAACACAACCTCCTTCTTCGATGACTCTATTTAAAAGCTAACAATCTTCAAAGCATCCCTCATAGCACCTTGTGCTTGAACCTGTTGCTGCTCCTTTGCAAAGGCTCTCCAACATGATTGCCTCTCTTAAGTTGTGGCTCTCTTTAAAGCCCTTTTTTGCCTGCTGGTCTACCGAACCTGGAGTCTTCTGTTTTGGGCTTGTTCTGTTAGAACTTTGTTGGACTTTAATATTTGAACTTGTTTTCTGACTTTTTGCCCCAGCAGGAGCACCTTATTAGATGAATCACGAGTGAAAAGTGGAAAAAAAAAAAAAAAGAGAACAAGAGAGAGAGAAAAAAAGACAAGGAAATGAGAACCTTTTCTGAAAATATGTAATCCTCTTAATCGAATAAAAGCTTATCATGCGTTTCTTAAAGCAATCGAAGGAATCTAGGAGATAAATTGTGGAAGAGACCGAGAATGTCGTATAATTGCTTACAATTTTATTATTCGTGGAGCGTTGTCTGAGTTGCAACGAACCCATTCCCAGTGGTATCTAATTGGAAGGCATGGATCACCGGTCCAGTTGCTGAGGACGGTGAAATTACCTTGGAGCCATGATAGTGACAAAACTGCAGAAAAATCATTCATCTATGTGTCAAGAAACATATTATCAATTAGAGAGAGAGAGAAATATGAAAGCTGTGAATTTTATAGAGCATAAAGATAAATGATAAACGCGCACATTGGTTAACAAATGTATGAAACCTATACGAACAAGTTGGGAGCTTCCCAATATAACCATCTCATCACCTAATACTATAACAAAATGTACACAAGATGGTGGTTAAAGATCAATCAGTTGTACTTGTCGTCATCCCCAAACATAACACGATTTTAAGCTATCTGTTGCTATTTTCTTTAAAATTTGTGGCGGTTATTCCGTGTTGGGGTGAACTTTCGGCAAATCAGTGATCTCATGTTTTGATCACACAACTAGCCATTGTCCTTTTCTTTTTGCTTTAGTGTTATAAAGAATTTATCACAGCATCTAATCCAATTTATTTTTTAAGATGTGCCTGGACAAGCATTGATAGCATCCTACTGCAAATTAAAAATAGTAAGGATGGACACAAAAAAGCAAAAATATACATTTCAAGTTTAACCTGCATTCACTTTGGCATTAAAATGAACACATACACTTCCAGCGGCTAGCAAAAAATTTTTTTTATTACTTTTCAAGAATCTTAGTAATGACAAGGTAGGAAAAAATAATTTTTCCTTTAGGACTAGTATAGTTTGGGTATTGATCCGATCTTAGAGGACTAACTGTTGTTTACTTCATGGGTTAACCCGGTATAACAAATCACATGTTATCAGAAGATAATGCCAATTCCATTAACTTTGATTTGGACCGACAGTAGGAAACCATTAAAGTATGTCCCCCATTTCACATGTTTCCTGGTGCGCTTAACACTATAGGTTAATGCCTGAATAAAAAGAAATAGGAGCTAAATCCCACAACAATGTAACCAAGACAAGGTTTTAAAACCTTTCCATGTTACAAAATTGAATTTTCTAACAACCAAAGTAACTTAACTAGCTCATAAAAGGCATTCAATACATGTTAGAAGTTTCTTCTATAGGTTAATGCCTGGATAAAAAGAAATAGGAGCTAAATCCCACAACAATGTAACCAAGAAAAGGTTTTAAAACCATTTCCATGTTACAAAATTGCAATTTTCTAACAACCAAAGTAACTTAACTAGCTCATAAAAGGCATTCAATACATGTTAGAAGTTTCTTCTCTGACTACCAACTTCCCTATTTCACATGACAACTACATACGACTGAGCATGCAGGAAGTTTCAAAATAACTTCTTTAGGATTAGTTTACGATGCGGGTTAGCTAGTCCAAGTTACCAAAGTTGTAACAAGGGTTAACCCTTGTTTTTATTTCCACATAATCATCCGAAATTGCACTCCTTCTTCCCCTAGTGGATCTCCTTAATGGCATGGTTTCTATATGTGTCTGAGGTTGCTCTACAAGGGCTAAAACCATACCATTGTCTTTATTGGAGTTGTCTTAAGGTATGTTTAAGACATGCTCCTCATCAACCTGAGTAACTCTAGGGCAAATAACTAAATTTTCCTCTTCAGAGACAAAGTTTTTAGCCCTGTCATCCTTGGTATACTCAACACTCTCAAAGAACTTGGCAATTCCAGACTCAAATATAACCTTAGTTGTGGGATCATAAAATTTATAACCCTTGACTTTTCAAAATATCCAACAAAATAACTAACAATCCTTGTGTCTAGTTTGTTTTCATTTGGCCTATAAGGCGTAGCCTCAGTTGGACATCCCCACACATGAAAATACTTAAGACTGGGCTTCCACCCTGTCCATAGCTCATATGGGGTTAAGTTAGTTGCCTTAGTTGGGATTCTATTCAAAATATAAGCTGCAGTCTTGAAGGCCTCTCCCCAGAGTGAATCTGGTAAGGAAGAATGAGCAATTATAGTCCTTACCATGTCCTTAAGCGTCTTGTTTCGTCTCTTAGCAACACCATTCATAGTGGGCGAACCAGACATGTTGTACTAAGAAACCATACCACATTCCTCTAGGAACCATGCAAACAGTCTTGGACGTTATTCACTTGATCCATCATATCTGCCATAGTATTCACACCACAGTCAGATCTGACATATTTAATCCTTCTGTCAAGTTATTTCTCATCTTCGACTTTATAATTTTTTAATGTATACAGTGACTGTGCCTTTTCATAAATTAGGTAAATGAAGCCACATGGTCATCTTTGAAAGTGATAAAATACTATTGACCATTCCACGCAAGCGTAGGAAATGTCTTATAGATGTCTGTATGAATCACATTCAAGACAGCATTTGACCTGTTGGCTTGAAGCTTCCTATTATTGGTTTGTTTTCCCTTAATACATCTATATATTGATCGAAATCAGAAAAATCTAAGGGATCCAATATACTGTTTGACACAAGTCTCTTAATTCTCCTTCTAGAGATGTAACCTAATCTCTTGTGCCATAAAGTAGCTAAAGATTCATTTTCTAATTTTCTTTTCACAGCACGTGTATCCAAAAGTGAAGATTCATTATATGAAACTACAATTATCTAGGCAGTATAGATTATCAAAGCAAGATAAAAAACCAGAACCAACTTGATTTGAATTTAAATACAAAGTAACTTTTCCACCACCAAATGAACAACTACAACCATATTTATCCAAAACATAAATAGAAATTAAATTTCATTCAAATTTAAATATGAATCAGTTTTCATCAAAATTCTAAACTATCCTATAGCTTCAACTTCTACAGCCTTCCCATCCCCAACATAAATGAATTTTTCAGCGTCAATTGGCCTTCAATAGCTTAGGCAATCCTGCATAGACATACTTATGTGACTGGTAACACCTGAATCCATCCACCAAGTGTACCTAGGTGCCAAAGCCAAATTTATTTCTGAACAAACCAAACTTTGAACCGTATCTTTCTTAGCACGCCAGGCGTAGTTGTTGGTACAGTACTTCTTCTAGTGCCTCTTAACTCCATAAAAGAAATATCCCAATTTGGAAGACTCTCCAATCTTCCCCTATTATTTCTTGCTTGGAGTTGTATCTACAGCTTCTTGTTTCCTCTTTTTAGCCTTGTCTTTTCCTTTAGAGGAAGAGGCAACATTAGCACTTTCTGTCATATCTTGTTTCATTCTCGCTTCCTCTTAGACACAATACGAGATGAGCTCATTTAGAGACCAAGTCTCTTTCTAAGAATTATAGCTCACCTTGAACTGAGTAAAGGCAGGAGGGAGAGATATTAACACTAAATGCACCAATAGATCTTCAGAAAGATCTAACTTAAGTGCTTTCAACTTGGAAGCAATATGGGACATCTCCATAATGTATTCCCTAATGTTGCATTTCCCCTTATACTTCATTGAAATGAGATTAGCCAAGAATGTACTGATTTCTGCCTTTTCATTCTTGGCAAATCTCTTTTCAATTTCAGCTAAAAAATCTTTGTAGTGGCTATATCATTGGACATAGAGCCCCTAAAAGCCTCAACAATAACCCTCTTCATGATCATAATAGAGATTCGATTAGACCTCTCCCACCTTTCATTCTCTCTCTTTTGATCAGGAGTACTAATGTCTGTAAGGATTGAAGAGGCTTCCCTAATTGCTAGATCTAGGTCCATTGCCCCTAAGACTATCAGAAGGTTTTCCTTCCAGGACTTAAAGTTAGAGCCACTCAACATAAGGATGGAATTGAGGGTGGCGGTAATATTTGTAGAAGACATTTCTGAAAAGTTTATAGATATACATAGAATTAACTCCTTTAAATCATAAGATGTCTAATTAATTTAATTAAACCCCATCATGTCTTAGTTAATTCCATCAAGGGTCTCATCTTTGGACGAGAGGTTGACTTGTAATTAAAGACACGGTGTGGTATGTAGTGATTGTTGGTTCAAATCTAAGTCAGTCATAAATCTTCCTTTGGATCGATTCAATGATTACCCAGAAATTCTGATACCCAACACATCATTACTCCCACCCAAACGAGTAAAAGTACAATAAGTGTGCACTTTTCTTTGGGCCAGTGAATACTCACCTTCTAACACCCATTCAACCTATTAGTATTCCTGGATAAACCCAGTATTCACAGAAGAGCTCACTTTGGCAAGATACTACTTCAACTAGGTTACCCTAGAATAACATACCTTATTAAGTAGACTAGACTTTAATTAAACTAAGCAGAGAGTGGGTTGGCTGTAATTAACCCACCTGTTATAAACTTTAGGTTAGGATGGATAAACTTTACTAGATACCACTTGTTATAAACTTTAGGGGTTTAGTTGTAATTAACCCACCTCTAAGTTAGGATGGACATGTACAATTACTCTTCTCAACTGAACTTCATACTGAATAAGTACCGGTACTGGTATTTCAGTACCGGTATCACATAAGTTGAGTACCAGTACTGGTGAACCAGTACCGGTATCCCCAACATACAGATATGAGTTCTATATTCAAACGAGTACCGGTACTGAAGCCATGTACTGGTACTCATAGATTCCTATTTAGAATTCATGTCCAGATGGGCACTTGTCCAGTACTCACTATTTACTGGTACTAGTAATAAGTATCGATATGCATAGAGTACTGATATCACTTCAGGAATAAATAGATCTCAACGAGTACCCATACTCATTAAGAGTAACGGTACTTGTTAAGTACTGGATACTTTGGCTGTAGCTAATTATCAGTACCAATATTAGTGATCAGTGCCGGTACTTGTAAGCTACAGGTCCTGATCACTTCAAGCCCAGAAGAGAAATACATGTATTCATTGTGAATATAAAGATAAAGGGGCTATGAATGGTGCTTCCAAGAAAACCCACCTCTTGAAACTTGATCAAGAAGCACATGAAGAAAGAGATGTGCTAGGGGTCACGATAGGGGTACCCTCCCTTCTTTTGACATTCTATCCTCCCCTGATTTCTTAGGTCACGATAGGGGTACCCTCTAAGAATAAACAATGGTTTTCTTGGGGACCATGACCCCCATAATAATCAGCAATTAAAATACAAGTAATTGCCATTAATAAATTTCAATCCCACCCATCAAAGTAATGTAATATGTCAAATAGTCTTTGCACATTTGTAAATCAAAATCACACCATCCTTTTACATTTTATGCTCATACCCTTAATAAAACTTAATTTGATCAATTTAAGCGATAGCCATTATATGACAGTCCATAAAACTTTATATGTTGATTGATTATATGTATTCATAATATATGTATTAATCCATACATTAAATTAAAATCCAACAACAAATATATATGTTCCATCTAATGAGTTATTTGTGGTTTGAAAATTTTTCCAGGTAACTTAAAAGGAAAAGAAATTAATGATGATAATAAAATTAATTAAGCAAGGAATCAAACATATGGACAATTAAAGAGGATGGAGTTAGTAATTTGGGTTCTTACTGTCCTTGTTATCTGTCCCACGACTTGAAAATTGCCAGGTGTATAATGACTCAAACCCACTGATAATTGGAGGGAGGGTTGAGTCAGTGGTAGCAACGAGAGTCAGCCTGGTGGTTTTCGTAGCTTTAGGTATAATATATGAGAACTCTAAGGCGCTTCCAAAAATTGGAGTGATCAAGGGAGGTGGAGAGATTAAAGGACCATCTTTGTCGTCCTCACCATCATATATGTAGAGATGGAAAGCTCTCTTCTCTGTTATGTTAACGATAGACATCTCACTGAAATACATATTGATGTACGTCTCCCAAGTCCGAGAGACAAAAGACATTGTGATAGTGAGATTTTGCATCGTTGACTTTGCAACAATTGCATTCCTGAACAGTTTAGTTGGAGGGTCATCTACGCTTGTGCTTGTGTTAATAGAACTTGTGGCATCATTTTGCAAGATCCCGTGTTCTGATAATGTTATCCCTTTTGACGATGAATCCCAGCAACGGTCATAAGAGTCATCCGGTGATCTGCAAAAATACACGTTGTAATAATACTCAATGGGAGACTACTAATCAATTAATCAAATCATAAAATGGTTGGGATGATTTTAATCATCAATTACTTTGGAACATATTGGATTAGAAACATGTATGCTAAATTCTCTTATGTTCTACATATCTTTTGTTAATTTATTATTGAGGTGGCACACATGAATATTTATAGAGAAACACTGAGCACTTTCATAATCATCGTTTACGTACTTACTTTCAAGGTTTTATTTAATTACGAAGATAGAGACCAAGTCGATATCCCCAAAAGATACGCAAGCGCTTAGATATTCCATATCACATGACGTACGTCCAAGTAGTGGGAAGCTTGATTATGCAGTGACACGTAGAATACCTTGGAAATATATATAATATATTCAAAGCTAAGCTTCATAGAGTAATTTGAGATATTTGAGAGATTCATAGAATCGAGGTTGATCCATGAAGCAAGTCCTGCAAGGCAGCTGGATATTCGTACGTAGATTCTGGAGAGAATGTGGATGACAAGAAATCCGCATCACATTTGTTAACTATTTGTTCGGGAAGCTACTAGAATAACAAGCTTGTAACTTGTCTACCCGACTCCCAATTCGACCATCCAGTTTGGTCCGAATGTTACCGTCTGAGTGGTAGATAATTAAAGAGCTCTATTGGTGAAGTCTGACGGAGGCCTGAAGTAAAGTGTTCGACGAAGTCAAACTACGAATCTAGACAAGTGCTTGTCCAGACGCATTCGAAGTAACACGTCAGCTCTAAGTGTTGACGGAATTCAAATGATGACTAAATCCAAATGGTGGCAGTTGAAACTCTATCTCTCAAAAATGGACTTGCAGGTCTAATTTGAACTTTTTGATCCAAGTCGACAGAATAGGAGACTTTGGATATAGACCTGAGACCTAATACATATAAATTTCAGGTGTCATAGAGGTTTTTTTTGGTTGGACTTGAATTGGCCTTATGTTACACTCCATCTTATGGATAATTTGTGCAACTTTTAATTTCATTAGGATAAATAACGTTTCTCACATTGCAACGATGTTGCTCTCTCATGTTTGGTTAGAAATTCTTTGCATAAGTCAACTACTAATGATCCGTGGTGGTTATCCGTAACAAGTTATTTTTGGCCATCTTGCATAACCATCAGCTTGTCCTATAATTAGGAGCTACTTTACATCAAGAATCGGTTAACCCGGGTCTCTAAAATGAAAAGAGGGGAAAACTCCTAATTTTATTTTTACGTAAGGTGGGGGAGATATTTACTGGTTATTGGTTAAATCAGGGGTTATCCCTCAATGATATTGGTGTTGTCTTAATCGCACTTAAAACACCACAAATATATATAACCCAAGATGGATGAAAATGATCCCATATGCATCCAACAGTCAGTGACAATAGACTCTGAGTTGTATCTTTCCTGGTGGTTCCTATGGATATCAGTTCCTACAAAGATATGTGTACCCATTCCTTCCGACATCACGTGAGTGGATATTTGTTTAATAATACAAGTGAAAGTGAACAATATTAATAGATATTTATTTATTATTAAAAATAAAAATGAAAGGTATAGTGAATATTTTTTTAATAATAATAATAATAATAATAAATAATTAATATATTGATATGATATTTATATTCAAATAATAAAAAAAATTTAAAACATTTAAGATAACATTTAACCTAAATTAACCCGCCCAACAAGAACCTCAGTACCACATCAAATCCCACCCGTCCAAACTGTCTCAAAATCATCTCAAATGAGTGCGCATCGACACGGCAAAGTACAAACAGCAATTATATTGCCATCCATTGTGGGATGGTGGAAAAGCACGGATGGCTGATTTTGAAAAGAGGATTTGATTTCTCTTCAATTTACCCGCGCAGGATTTTGGGTTTGAAACGGAAAAAGGAAAAAAACAAAAGAAAAAAAAAAGAAGCAACTACCTTCTCCACGGAAGGGTAATCCAAAATTAACTTACGCAATAACATTCGATACCAAACATGCACGTATATATATATAAATATATATATATATGTATCATTTTGTCCTCACCTGATGATGGCGGGCTCATCCGCACCAAGGGCGTATCTCCTTGGACCCCACAAGGAGACGCTGGAGCCGACCTCGGCGTACATGCGTGGGTCCATGGTCCACACCTGTATGGAAGAGACGATGGGCACCTCGTCGTCCCTGTTCCTCCATAGGCAGATGTTGGTGTGGTTCCTCGACGTCACGTAGATTGCGTGTTCCTCCACCGTCGTGCTCGTTTTCGTATGTATGTTATTCCACAAATTGCTATCCAATAATAGTTGAAAGGATGGTGGCTTGGAGAGCCCGTCGTAGTTGCCGTAGTGGAAGGCCACCCTTACCCGTATCTTCCTGTTGGCTCCCACGGGGATGGTGTAGCAGTTCTTCTTGTTCTTCGGGAACGCCCTCAGCGTTAGGAGCTGTGTAGCATTGGCATCCCCGGGTACTGTGTAGTTCTCACCCCCTCGCACGTAGTCGCCGTCTCCGATCCAGGTGATGCCGGTGGTGGCATCTGTAAAGCCCACGGCCGCTCCACAATCTACGTGCCACATTTCTGCACCATAATTAAACGCAAACGAGATCGATGTTATTGGCCTAATTAAATACGTTGGTGCAAACACACACATACATTTATATATGCAGGAGATATATAGGATTAATCGGATGGAGGTTAGAATATATATGGTACCGGCCAGCACGGTAACGGCAGGGGAGGGAAGAAAGACGAGAAGAAAAGTGATCAAAAGAACGGATGACGCCATGGAGAAATTAGCTTTGTGATATTAAGACTTGAGAATTAATCTAGATGCAGTACTCCATGGATGGTAGCGGATATCTAGATCACCGCATCCATCGATGTTTAAGGTTTGGATCGGAGAGGAAGAGTAAGTTTCATCTCTTCTTTGGAGGGGATCTTGCTACTTTTGTGAGCGCGTGTGAAAGATGAATGGTAGAAGTCGGCCGATGGAATTGGGGTGGGTCCCACCGGCACAAAGACTTATCTTTTGCCGCGGCAAAGATGGCTTTTCTCGTTCGATATTTTATATATTTTTTCTTCCATGAAAAAAGCAGCCGATAGTCACCGTAGGGAAAAAAAAAATCAGGTAAAAGTCAAAAGGATGTATTCTAAGGAATATTTCGGAGAATATCCGTCCAAGGTTACTGTATGGTAATAAGAAATAAACATTATTCTATGCTAATTTTGAGGGTTTAATTACATTAATAGAAATGCAATATATATATATATATATATATATATCGTGATGCGAGAATTTATATTAAAATTTATGATATTTGGTAGAGAATTTTAATTTTATATTGGAAGTAAACAAATATTTTGATAGGTGTAAAAAATTTCTCTCTTACATGAATTATGTAGTAAATAGTAAGATATGAGATTAATGACCACAAAAGTACGCACATGTCCCACCTTATCTTGACTCAAGCTCAGATTTCAACTTAGGTGAGAATTAATTTAAAACGTCATAAAGTAAAATAAGTCAAAGGTCAATTTTTTTCACTCTACACAATCATTCTGTTTAGGTGTGTAGAAGGCAGATGCACGATGAAAAATTTTCTTATTGGAAAGCCATAAGGAGAGATTTTCATACTCTTCTCTCCAATTTGAATGCAAAGCTTCTATGGAAGTGCCAAGTTGAGTGCTAACATATTTAGAGAATTGAACAAAGATGGAAAAAACATCAGACCTCTATATATTCAATGGGAAAGATCCACTAGAACTTGCTATGATCATCTACGAAGGTAACAATTTATTTCTTGTTCTCGTAACCAAGAGTAGGCATTGACCATTCATCTAAAAAATTAACCTCAAAAGGGGCATTACTAAAATACCAATTAGAAACAAGGGAAGTTTATGCATCTTGCCTTGCAACCAAGCATCACATTGGCACTTACTCACCTCATCTACTGTAGGAAAGCACAAGAATAAAGAACATCTCTAACAGCAACAAATGTACATGCCCTAAGCACGAGTGCCACCAAGAAAGAGATACTTTATTGGTGGAAATAGTAACAGCACCAAGACGTGTCGACACCATTATTATCATTTATCATGCTCAATGTAGATAACGTTAATGTGTTGGATTATGGAGATGATGATTCTCCTAGTTGTTAATAACAGACCAACTATTTTATCATAGCTAGATCATGATCTAAGTTTTAAACAGTAAGCAACTCAATCTCCATTGTCCTATATCTTAAAACCAAGCCAAGTTTGCAGCGGCCATCTCTAGTAACTCAAATATAAAAGATCCTCCCATAAATTAAGATGCCGAAGTGCAAGATGTTTGTATTTGATCTTAAACAACTACAACCTCGTAGATGTTGAATTGCTACCAATGAACTCAACACAATCCACCTTTTTTTTTTTTAGAAATACGGGAGCTAATCTTATTCATCTCCCACTCCCTGCAGACAGTCAAAAAGAGGCAAGGGGACTAGACTAAAACTTGCCAAGCACAACATAAAAGTAGACCATAACTCATGGCCTAGTATAAAAGGAAAACTAAAGCCAAACCAACGAAACCCAAAGGCAAAAGGAGCACAGAAAAAGCAGGAAGCATACAAGCCGAACATATCCCAGAAAAACCACCCCAAAAGCTAACAACGACAAGTAATGTATGGCATCTGAATTTTATCAAGTCGAAGAAGTCCTTGAGATTGGATGTTGAGCTCTTCGACGTCATTAAGAATCTTCCAATCGCCCGTAGCAGAGCTTGCCAATCTATAAGCAAGCAGGTTGGCAGAAGGATGCACAAAAAGGAAACTTTGGATCTTCCCCGATAAAGGGGGTCAAGATTCGAAGTCTCTTTTAACCATCAATGGTAAAGAAACCTTCTCTTTCCACCAATAATACAGAAGACTAGAATCAATCTCAATCTGAAGGGAACCAACTGCAGTAGTCTGGAAGGAATGTTGAATTGTTTGGATCAATATAATTTCAGTGTGAGACCTAGAAACAACCCCTTGAATCAAATTTCCATCGTGGTCTCTGATAACCCAAGAAGAACAGATAGAAGAACCATCTTGAATAACAGTAAAATTGGCCTTCAAGCTAAAGGTCGGGCAAACCCAACTGATGAAAGAGACAGAGGGGGTATGATTTTTAAAACAATTACCCATATCAAAATTTTCCAATTGCGCCTAAGAAAGGTTAATTCTTCCACCTATTCATCATTGAAGACACTGGATGATTATGGTTAAACTACATTTATATATGAAGTAGGGATTGAGAGTTCTGTCATCCTTTCCTAGTAGGCTTTATCTACACATCCTCTATATTTGATCTATGGTACATGGGAAGTCTTGTAGCAGTTATCTCAATTGTGCAAATGGAGCATAAAATCCCGAAGCCCTTCCTGTTTGCAGGAACATGCTCTTTAGCTAAGGAGACTAAACTTCACTTCTCTTTGATTAAGTAATTATGTAATGAAGTATTTATAATCCTTAATTTAAACATTTGTGATATGTAACGTATCTGGTTAATAGCCTTGTATATCACAATATGAGAGCTCCTATGATTGATGTAGAACCAAAAAGAAGAAGAACGTGTAGTCCAGCAGCCACAACAATACCTCATGAACATGGAATATCATGCATTCGCACAACACAGTTTATGAAAGATTTGGATATGTTAAGATTCAGGAAACACACAGAATCGCTCTTCATGTCCAATGAAGAACATATTATGTGAACGACCTACCATCAATAAATGAAATGAATTACCTACTATTGTAGAAAAATGCAAACTTTGAAACTGGATTGTGCACTCAAAACACAGTCAGGCCTTTGGAAGTTCTTTTTTTATTTATCTTAATTTTTTCAGTTATTACTCTTGGATATATCAAGTACAGCCTCATAATCGGGACCTACATTTCATCGGTAGGTTCGGGACATGATGACCAAATGGCTTGTTGCACTGAAATGTGCTCATCGGAGAACCACTAGATCAGGGGCAGAGATGTGAACCTAAGAGCTTGTCATAGGAAGCGAGTCAATTAATCGGAGAACCACTTGATCGGGGCAAAGATGCGAACCTGGAGCTTGCCACAAGCGACGAGCCAATTCATCGAAGAACCACTTGATCGGGGTGGAGATATGAACCAATAGCTTGTCGCAGGACGGCGAGCCAATTGACCACATGCAAGATCGGATCTACAACTCGAAGCGAGAGCCAAGCTCAACCAATTGGGGAGGGAATGGGAGATGGAGTAATTTACAACAAAAGGAGGAGATGGGGACTTAAACCCTTGTCCCCCCGAGAGAGAGGCACTTATGGGGAGGGGATTCACCAAGAGGGAGGCCTTCGGAAGTTTGATCCACACATCATCTACAAACACATGCATTTCCTCTTATAAGCACTTCTGGCAATGCTTGTGATAACCCCCGACGACAATCCCTACATTCCAAAATCAAACAACACCATCCCAAAATCAAAATTATCGTAGGATTACTTCTAGCTAGATCAGGGTGGTGCTGTTTGTGGTAGATAAGAGGATAGCGGCTACTGCCAATGCCACGGGAAGGGTTTCGTAAGAGTAAAACAAAATTGTAAGATGGGAAGTGGCTGAGCATTTGATAGCTTGCAAGAAGGGGAAGTGGCAATCCTCGACCCATGACATTCTTTTTTTCTACTGTAGGAATAAGAGCGAATTCTTGACAATGGGTGGAGCAGATCCTAAAAATCAGAGTGGGATGAAAATTGAAAGAGGAATATCGGGAAGTGGGAAAGAGTAGAGATGAAGTGAAGCGTAGGTATAGATGGGGGGACACGTGGGATAAAAGAGAGATGAGCACCCTCTTTAAGTTGATTAGAATAGAATAATAGATGTGCATCTCCTTTCAGAGGAGTACTCTACTTTTTCACTCGGTAATCTCTTTATGTGAACAAAACTCTCAGTTGACCATTTTTTTCCCTTTTCAAAAATAATATTTGGTAATTCATGCATTAAATTTACTTAATTAATTTATTCTAAGAATAAAGAACGAAATTAACAGCAATTGAATATAACCCATGGAATCATGTCTTTAAAAATTATATAAAAGAAAAACAAATAAAACCAAGGTCATCGGTTTCGGCAAAAATTGGCGGATAGGTACACAATCATCATTAATTATTCGATAGATCTTTAGAAGAATGGTGAATATTATTGAAGTCGTACGTACATGGAGAGATCAAGCTACCTAAGTAGAAAGAAGGCCTTCCAGCCAGCGCAATAACTGAATAAGGAAATGGAATGAAATGAATTAGATTGCTTTTATAATTAGCTCTAAGTGTGATATATATTACAGGGTGCAATAACTGACACAGAAACACAATCGTGAACCTGAATCTGTAGAATAGTACCGTCGAGGGCAAAAACAACCACGAGCTTCACCGTTGCCACTTATTTAAAAATTAATGAAAAGTAAAAATTAGATCACCCCTTATTGCAGAAAGATAGGACATTGGCAGGATACACTACGAAAACATAAGGCTGCTTAGAAAAAAGAAATCTTAAAGCTTTGCCTCTGCCAATCATGCCATGGCCGTCCACACCAGAAGCGAAAAACACAAGATAAACATGGCACTGGTTGTTTTCTCTAATCCATTTGCTGGTGATCGTCTTGGCAGTTCAGGACCTTCAAGATTCGACGTAGATTCCAACAATGGATTGCCAGTTATGCTACAATATTTCAAAGATGAGGATTCGGTTGACAAACATTTTCATGATAAATAATGTATCGACGATATTAATTATATTGGATCATAGTTTAGCTACGTTAAAAATAAATAAGCATGTGTGAATATGTAGGTAAATATTAATAAATCCTTATTCATATATTCTATCTCATAGATCCCTGATAACATGCATATATATTAGGTACATAACCGGAGCCCAATGATCACCTAAGGCCATAACATGCATATATATCAACCAGCGTAGGGGTTTGAAATGTCGCTCCTAGAGTCCAATGATCACCTAAGGCCGAGTCCAACTCCTCTCGGAATATCCCTATGCCCAGCCACTAAGTTGAGTTAAGAGCTATATTTGACAAAGCAAGAATTAAACATGTGACAGGAATGACAGATAATTATTAGGTGATGATTATAATTGCACCCCTTCCAATGAGGGTAGCAATCTCGAGGGTGGAGTAGATGAGCTAAATGTATCTTAGGATATTCTGCTTAATTAGGGGTGCCATCACAAGCATTGGTGAGTTAGAGGTTCCTGCAAAGCTTACATTGATATAAATGAGTTTCTAAGTGAATCATGCTATATATTCAATTGAGAATTGATTTCAATTAAGTAATCAACCAATTGAATTTGAATTGAATGAAATTAATTTAATATGAATCTTATATCTAGATTCAATAGATTAAAGAATAAAATATTTTCATTCAATTTGATAGAAAAAAATTTGATTTGATATGATATACACATACATATATATATATTAATACATACATATTACATAGAGGCACATCATTTCCAAACTTCAACATGAAATTAACTAAAAAAAAATGCAAACTAAAATTACATCCAAATAACTCACTCAACTTACCCAAAATTCAATGTCTTGTGTTGCCCCCATGGTCAACCCAAGTGACCCACTACTCCAAAGGCTAAAATCCCACCCGTCCTTATATAATTTATATAGGAACTTCTAAGATGCAGCACATATAACTTGTTTAAATTATCATATGACATGTCTTTAAAAAGTTAATAAATGTTTTTTCTATAATAATTTTTTTATTTTTGTGCATTTTTTATATTTGAAAATATTAATTTAATGGTATAGAAGCCCAAAAATTAACTAGTTGATTGTTACAACTAGTAGCCTTTATAGGAAAATATCCTAAAAAGCATAAATCAAGCTTATAGAATATTTATTATCAAATTAAGAAATAAATAGTGGTTGAATATTATTGAATCAAATGTGAATACAAGTCTTCAAATTTGAAGTAGTTATCAAATCAAATTTCTAACCAGGTGGATTCGACGATATTTGATTTGATTAACGTCGTTATATATATATATATATATAGATTGTTGGTGATTTCTTTTTATATGACTCCCTCATACTATAAGTAGAATAGATTGGATGGTTTATCCTGGATTTGTTAAGTCAAGATCAAACATGATGTTTGAAACGTATTGCTCTTGTAACTTGGTTAATTTTGACTTTATCTTGGTCTACTCCCCACGTCAATTTCAGTGAATTTCCTTTGGTTCTCTTTATTTATTTTTTTCCATTTTTTGCTGCAGAGAAAAGAAGGTTAAATGAAATTTTGAGGGTTTTTTTGTCAACAAAAAAATTATATTCACGTCAAGAAGAAAGATACACCATTAGAAGGTGCATACTTCAAAATAATAGAAACTGGCAACTTAATCGTAGCCTTTCGATTTACATATACATGATGAATGAGCATCTGTATGATTTGTTTTGACCAATATCGACATCTTATGGATCATTTCCCAACATTATTAATGCGCGATAGTATCTATCGTCCGAGGAACATAAAACAAGTTAGAGTCCATTTAAAATGAAATTTAATTAAAATGCAACATTTGAATTTTAATTTTTTAAACATTACTTACTTAGCGATCCCTTTCGGAGGTGGAATGTAGCTGAAATTATTGTAGGCCAGATTCCTGCAAAAAAAAAAAAATGATCAGGGTAATGTGAATCAATAGCCATATAGGAAATGATGGGAATTAATAACGTGGAATTTTTTGAGGTCCCAAGGAAGAAGACCAACAATACTAGAAGCTTCCGCAAGTTTGCTAGAAATTCTGGAATACTTCCATTGAGGTTGTTGTTATGCTAACTCTCTACAGCTCATTCAAAAATTAACCATTCAGTTAAATTGATATTGAAACATACAATGTACTTATGCAAGTTGATTAATAACAAAACCTACATAATTTCCAGAGCATCGAGGTCACTGAAGTCTGGAAGAGTTCCTTGGAGACCATAACCACCTCGATACCTACCAATGATTTCCATCAAATTAAGATTAAAGTATGAAATAGGAGGAAATTGGAAATTGAAGGGTTGCTCAAGGGATGATAATTTTGAATTAATAGTATAATATATGCAGCTTTTATAGCTTCGTAAGTATAAACTTTTACTTTCTTTGAATCTAATTCTGTAATGAACCAGCAAGCATCTAGTTCACCATTTATCAACAACTAATTGTTTAAAATGAGTTATTGACAGATAATTGTTTAAAATGGGTTATCAAGAGATTGAGAACTTCCTCAAATGATATGATTATTATATTAATAAAAGTGAAAAAAAAAGAGAATCGTTACAATGATATGATACGAGGGGACTCATCCAAGTTGCACTTAACCCATTCCCGTTGTAGCACGACGGGAGTCATGAATCACCAGTCCAGTTTCGTAGAACCTTGAAGTTTTCTTGTAAAATCGTCAATGCGTTTACTGCATCAGTGGAAATCATAATTAGTTTTAACTAAAAAAAAAAGATAGAGAAACGTAAATTTTGATGCAAAAAGTGATGTGCCATGTTATTTTCGTATTTTACACAACTTTGAGAATGTAAGCTCACTTAATAATTAATATTTAACGTAAAGAAACAAAATAACGTAAGGTTTATTATGTAATGTTTCCCACTACATTAAAAAAAATAACCATACCACTTTAACCTAAAGCGCACAGATGATAACTTTGCACCGGTGATAAATTACTTTACACAGGTAATAAATTATTTTAAGGTATCTTTACACCGGTGCAATCTCATTTTGTATCTGTGATAAATTATTTCAAGGGTAGTTTCACTTATCCAAAGTGATTTTGGACCTGTGTAAATTGATTTTGATCTATGAGTTTAGGATTTAGGGTATAAGGTTTAGGCTTATGTTTCACGTATGAGAAGTAGTTTTTCACTTGAAAGGTGATTTTTCACCTAAGGGTTCAGGATTTAGCGAAAGGTAATTTTTCACCTTAAGGCTTAGGGTTTAGGATTTAGGGTTTATCGTTTAATGAAGCTAAATCCTAAACACTAAAGACTAAACCTTAAACTCTAATGTGAAAAATCACCTTTCAAGTATAAAATCACTTGTCATACGTGAAGAAACACTTAGAATTAAATCATCTTACTTTACACCTGTGCAAAATTATTTTGAAGGAGCAAAGTGGTTTTGCATATGTGCAAAATAAAAATGCATCCACGCAAAGTGATTTTGAAGGGGATTTGAATGATTTGCACCCATACCAAAGTGATTTGTTGCTGGTTTCAACAGTGGTGGACCCAACCATGTGTAGTACTTTTTTTGCATAAAAAGAAAGGATGCACGTTAAGACCATATTTACACTGTTACACATCAACTTTTATGTTTCTCCACCCATGTCCTTAATTTTATTATCCTTTTTTAGAAGCTTTTATCAAAAAAAGTATGATCTTTAAGCTCTAAGACAGGTTCATTCACCGGAAAAAATTAAAGTTTCAGACAAATAAAGAAAAAAACTAGATTGACTAACATCAATAATTGATGCATTCAACAGTACACTAGAACAAACCTAACATCAATCCAAAAGGTTCACATCTTGACCAACAAGGTGGCCACGAGAAGGGTCAGTAAGACCTGCTCCACCTATAGGACTCAATTTAAGTAACAGGTAAGGACCACTTTCCCGTGATAGTAAGGGGAAATTGGTGAAGGTTGCCTTTGGTCAATTTTCTAGGATCTCTATTTGCAGTGTCCTAAACATTATTCCTCATGTGGAGGAAGTCTGGAAAAGTTCCCATCTCATGGAAATCTAAGGTATGGATGAAAGGTTTTCAAAACCTCATGGGACTAACACCTTCTTTCAACTTGATCTATAGGTTCAGCTTCGACACAGGAAGGTATTTCCATACACATGGTGCCTCCACCGTGACCTCTCTCATCCCTCCACTCCCAAGAAACCCTAGTGCTGCCACTGCTTCGGGCTGATGAGTTGTGACTCATCATAGCTAAATCGCCTAAGTTAAGCTAGAAACTAGGCTAAACACTAAGGAATTAACACATAAAAAGAATTAAGAGCGGGAATTAGTGAAAATGACCTAAAACATCAATTTTGTGCTAAAAATGCATAATTAGGTCATTAAATGAGATATTCTACTAAAGAAGGTTAAATGATGATCCAAGTACAAATTCAACACACAAATGAGCTCAAAATTCCAAATCAAAAGTAAAATTAACTTTTAATATGTTCAATTAAGCTTCATCAAAATCCTAGTTGCATTTGGATTGCATTTAGGTCCTTCAAACATCACATTTTGTTCATTAGAATGCCTCTAATGGCCTACTTGAAGGCTGCAAGGTCCTTTTTGAAAGCATAGAAGTACTGCTCTACAACCATTCCTGACCACTTTTGGGCCTCCCTACAGTATTTCTACTCCTTCGCTGAGGGGCCTTATGCACAAAAACACCAATAGATCCCACAGCACCTGCAGTTCATGGGTGCACTGTAGCACCTGAAGAATTGAAGCCAACGTGGCCATTCATCCTCTTGACCCACTCGATTTGTGGCTCTCCATCAATCGAACCTTCGCACGAGTCCGCGTGTGTGGTCACCTTTTGTAACGACCCGATTCCCGAGTCCCTACGAGACACGAGAACCGGACCGACTTGACTAATCCCAAGACCTAGTCCTCCAACGAGGAAGTAACCAAAAGAGCAGTAAAATAAACCACATTCAGCATGAATATAACTAGCAGTAACAAAATACAGCAGTAAGAAAAGAAACTACTACAGTATGTACCACCACAACAGTAGAACAACAATTATAACATAACATGAAACTACCAGTAAAGAAAAGTACAGAGAGTAACAAGAACTACTCACTACAGTGGAACAAAAGGGGTACAAAAAGAAATGTGGTAACTCTACTAGACCCTACTCGGCCCAACGTCCTCTGCAGCCGCTGACCCTGGCTTCTCAACACTTGGTCCTAAAAAGTAACGAGTGTAACATGTCAGCAAAACGTTGAGTAGAGTGGCAACTAAAACTAAGAAGCAGTAGAGTATACAGTAGCTGTTATATTTTGTTACTTTCTATTATTTACGTCTTTCTATTATTTCACGATTTATTTATTTCTCAGATCCTTCACTTGATCTCGAATGTTCCTCGTGGGAACGATCTTGATTGCATTCTTTTCTGAAAAGTAGAAGTAGCACGTGGTGCTCTCCTGGCCGGGAGAGTCCCCCGTGGTGGTCTTACCCTCAGTCAACCACCCCAAGGTCACTGACAGACGTAACGGTGACTACGGCACGCGCGATAAATGCACGGGTAGCTACCCCGCACTGGCACGTGGTCAGTCGTTTCCGTTAACGGGTGCGCCCAAGCACAGCACGGAACCAGTATAGGGCAGAGCCCTCTCAGTAACAGGGGTCCAGCCCCTCCACAGTAACCAAACAGGGGTCTTGTCCCTCCACAGTCCGCGCACCCTGGCCTGACTACCCTGGTTTGCCCAGTGGGCCTAACAAGTCAGTGTAGGTGAGCTAGCAGCACCCCAAGGCCCGTGGGGTAGCTAGTACTCGCTCTACACTAGTAGCTCTCCTCGGTACGGTGTACACGAGGGCCAAAAGTCGGTACAAAGCGGCCAGACCTAACCCCGGGTCCCTGGGGCGGCTGGCTCCGCTCTGCACTAAATAGGTAACAGGTTCTTCCCCTGGCACTACGTACCCAAGGGATAACACACTTCCACGTCTTTCTTTCTCAGTTCCATTCCATTCTCTTTCCAGGAGTTCTACTCCTAATTCCCCGTAGGGTTCCAGCTCTTTTACTCAGCACATTTAGGTTTCACTGTTACAGTTTCACGTTCATGCAACCCATGTTCTCAATCATGTTTATTTATTCATAACAGGCAGCTGTTAAATCAATTTACAGGCAGCTATTATTTCCTTTCGACTTTTCCAAGACTGCAATATCTATATACATATTACTAGTTTTCCAGTCCTAAGATTCATGTCGTACCCTAGGATCTATCATTCAATCTAGTTTCTCATTCCTAGGATTCATGCAATACCCTAGGATCTATCATTCAATCTGGTTTCTCATTCCTATGATTCATGCAATACCCTAGGATCTATCATTCAATCTGGTTTCTCATTCCTAGGATTTATGCAATGCCTTAGGTTCTATTAATTGTTCCATAATTGTAACAAATTATGCTAATAATTTTAAAAGCCACTCTACCAGCTACAACGGGAGTACTGGGGGCGTGGTCGGAAATCCCACGTGCCTTCGCAACCCCCAAGACCGCAATGGAGTGGGGTCCTAACACAAGGATCAAACACAAAGAGTTTCTCAGAATAGTATATAATTACTGTAAACGGGTAGAGGATTTTATTCTGGGAAGAACGCAACTCGAAACGCGGAAAACGGACTCCGAATGGGCCCTAAACGGGTCGAAAACGGCTAAACAGTCCAAAATCAGATGTCTGGAACCTCTTCTAGACGCCTTAAATGGTGGTTCAGATGATGCCTTCGCTCTGTGTAGTCCCTCAGACGTCTAGAAGCTTGCGGAGACGTCTGGCTTAATTCCCAGACGTCCGATGGTCAACGCGGACGTCTAGAAGTCCTCTCCGTCGTTTGGCACTGCGGCCAAACGTCCGATTCGCGTTGGATGGTGGTGGGTGGGGACCTTCCTCTATAGTTTTATTATTTCGTCGTAGTATAGTATAGAGGGAGGTGATTACCAGTTTAATACAATTTGTTACTCGGAAATAAAGAGTTCCCGAGGTCGAACTCAGGGAGCAAGTTGTATTCTAGGGGTACAAGTTTCTTTTACAAAAATAAAGAAAGAGAGAGAGAGAGAGAATTTGTTGGCTTTTCTTCTTTTCTCTTTGCTTCTCCTCTTCTTCCTTCTCAGATCTTCTGCTCTCTTCTTTTTGTTATTCTTCTTTTTCTTCTTTTCTTTCTTTTCCTTTCTTCAGATCTTCTTCTCGTGCTCTTTCTTCTTTCAGTTCTTGTCTTGGCCTCTCTGCATTCTCCTCTGCCTCGCCTTCCTTCTCCTTCCTTGCCTTCAGGACGTCGTCTGATTTTCCAATCAGACGACTTAAACCGCCGCTGCTACAGTGCCGCTCGGTGATCCTCCTTCCTTCAGCCTTTGTCTTCTTCCACGGTTCTTCTTCACCTGTGCCTGCACACTTACACAGCTTGATCAGAGAGGGGCAAAACCTATCTCTACCCTCCCCCCGCGTCTCTCTCTCACAGAAGCCACTCTTCGGAAAGCTCTCCCAGAGCTGCTGGGTTGCCGGGTACGGGTCGCGCCCAGGTCCAGGCCCACCGGCGTGCGTGGCGGGCGAGGAGTGCAGGTCAGTCTAAGTCGGGTCGGGCCAGGTCCGCGGGGCGTGAGCGCGGACGAGACCGGGTAACCGGGCGGGTGAAGGGGACCTCACCCCGTGTGCTGAGGCAATAAGCCTCCAGCACTTTTTCACTTTATACCGCTGCGCCTCTTCAGAGTTTTCCGAGGTGGGACTAAATGTCCCACCCCGAGTTGGCGCTTGCGGGGGGGAAACAGCTGGTAATCGCGGCGTTACGCGAGGCCTTCGCGCGAGGGCTTCGCTTCAGCTGCAGCCTGACGCTTTGTCGAAATGCCTCGCACGGCCTGGGAGTCGAATCTGGGCGTGGCGCGCCTGCAGCTGCAGGCGGAAGCAGCTCCTTCTGCACGGCAATGGCGGCGGAGGACGGGTGACCTGTTCACAGCAAAACGGCCTCTCGGCCTAATCAGAAGGTGCCGGGAGCTTCGCCAGAGTGCGGCGAAGCTCGTGTGGGTGGTGGCGAGGCGTGGGGCGGCGTGCAAGGGCTGCCCTAGGTCGGACTGTGGGTCGGAAGATGGGTTTGTTCGGTGGGGTTGCAGAGGGTGATGTGGGGGAAGTGGAAGGGCGGGGGTTGATTAGGGTGAGGAGGCGGAGGTTCTGCGGTGGTTGGCGAGCCGTGTGGGTTGCTAAAGTGATGGGAGCGGCTCGCCGGAGGATGGCCGGAGGCGGAGAAGGTGAGGGTGAGGGGTCGGAATCGAGGGCGACAGTAGATGTTTAAAGTGAGGAAAAGGAAGAGGGGAGGAAGAGGAGGAGTTCTACCTACTTAGCAGGAGGAGGAGGGGCCGGAGCGGCCGACAGTCGTATCGACTGTCGCCGGAGAAGAAGATGCCCGGGGGAAGGGGCGGCGGCGAGCAGAGGGCCAGAGAGGCGCCAGCTGGGTGCGGCGTGGCGCGGGAAGAGCAGGGGAAGAAGTCTCTGCTGCTGGTATTGCGGCAGAGCGAAGAGGAGGAGGAGGAAGAACCGCCGGAGCTGGTGGGCGTCTGCCGGAGTGAGAAGAGAGGAAAGTTGGGGGTTTTCTCCGTCAGATCCGAGCTGAGAAGAACGGTGGAGCGACGGGGGTATTTATAGGGACCGAATCAGGGAGGAAGGCGGAGGGAGACGACGTGTCTCCCTCGCCGGAGGATGCCGGAGATGGAAACCTATATCGTCCGTGCGTTCGCACTGTCAGTATGGTGGGTTACAGCGACCAGGGGGTGTCCCTGCGACGGCTGACGACGCAGGGCACCCCCGGTTTACTTGCCAGGCTCTCCCCCTCACCCTGCGCGGCGCCATGCTCCGCGCAAGGTCGCCGGAGCATGGTGCTGGCAGGTTTTGCAGGGGGGACCTGAATGCAAAGAACGAAGGAGAGTTAGGGGCCAAAATGCGAGGGTTCAAAAGTTGAGGGCCAAAAAGTAAATATATGAGGACCAAAGTGTAAAGTTGGTCAAGAAGGTTTCTTCTTAGGCTCAAGTTTTTATACATGACTAATTAGGACCTAAGGAATATGATGGTGAATTTTATTTCTAGATTAAACCTTGTTTGAATGGTCAATTTATGCAAAAACCCAAATTAAGTTATTAATTGGGTATGGTTCTCAATGTAGGTCAAGATGGGTTCCTAAGGTCAAATTGAAGGTTCTAAACCCTAGAGATTATTTTTCTATGAATTTTAGAGGGTTTATTCCATTTTTGCTTTGCCTTGAACCTCGTGAATTGAAGTGGGTTTGTTTTAGGGTTACAGATTATCATTTAGTTCCTTGGAATTGCTGTAGCCCTTGCTAGATCATCTCATCCCACTTTTATTCTTATTAAGTTGCTTTGACCTATGTTTGGACCCTGAATTACCCTGTATGCAGATTATACTGGTAAAATTGCATTTTTACCCCTTATGACTTGTTTTCTCCTTAAACTCAGAATTCTCTGAGTTAAGCCTTTCCTTGAGTTATGTAGGAGCTTTTATCCTTTGTATTGGGTCAAAATGAGCTAGTTATGGCTCATGATGAGGTTCTCATCATACCCCCATGCCTAGCTTTTGCTAGTTCCTTAGCAAAAACTTAAGGTTTCAACCCTTGTTCTAGACCATGAAGTTTTTAATAGCTTTAGATAAGTGCTTTTTTATTTGAGCATAGATTAGGTTAGAATGCTGACCATAGGCCTAAAAGGTACTCTAGTACCAATCAAGATCCAAATCTGTCTAGCCTTAGCCTCAGTCTTTAGCAAAGGTTTTTAAGGCCCACAAGAACTATCTTAAGGTTTGTTGGACTTTGTGGTTAAAGCACCCGTGCTTGAAATGATTTTAGCCCTGGCTCAGTTCGCAGTGCGTTTTGTAAGAGAGAGATAGAAAGTTATTCTGTTTGGAGAGTTTTCTCTCTCTTTTTCTTTTTAGTTCTAGCCTAGGATTGGCTTTTCAACACGGTCTGTATCAGATTCCTTGCTCCCATCATTAATCCTTAAGGGTTCCTGGCAATCGATGCTTCGAGATAGCACCGCCCATGGCAACCCCCGGAACCCTGGCTATTGAGATTTCGAGATAATCCCATCCATGGTGTTCCGTGGCCGAATCCAGACCCTGGCAATTGACACTTCGAGATAATGCCATCCATGGAATCTGAATCAGCAGAGTGCTTACATGCCCCCAGTAGGATATGTAAATATCCTAAGAGACAGGCACCGAGGAGATGATATTTTGTTACGCATCTTCGAGGGGATTTCCCGCCTCTCCGCGCTAGGAACTCGTCCAAATCAACTTGTGTTGATCGGCCGCTCCTATTCTAGGTGTTCTTTTCAGAATTTTGCGACGCTTCTGCGTGATTTTGATTTTTACGCTTACTGAACCAGGCTGTGTGTGAGGTTAGGGTGCTTAGGTTACTGAGTCCCGTAAACCAAAAATTAGTTAACGAGGCCAAATACTCCCTAAGCCTTAGACCTAATACTTCAGCTTTTCATTTTCCTCAACCTCTTGAGGAGTGTCCAGATCTTAATGGGTACTAAGAGTCTATTCAAGAATGCCTAAGGTTTGCGTTCTTACTAATCTCATTATGCACTTTTCAGTTATTTTCTTGAATGAGGTCTAGAACTTAGGTTAATTCCTTAGTTCCTTACTAATGACTATCACCTTTTCATATAATTTTGTGCTCCTTTTTCATTTTGTTTCTCTTCTCCTTCTCCTTCACAAAATTTCCTTCTCCTTTTATTCTTTTTCGAAAAAATTTTTAATTTTTATGGTGTTTTTGGCATATGTGAATTTTTTTGTTTGAAACCTTTTCTTACAAGTTTTGCACTTTCATACCCCCCCCATGCCTAAGATTTGCAATGTCCTCATTGTAACCTAGGGGGTTTTTATTTAACTTAGTTCATTCCTTAAGACAGAAATTTGGATGAGTGGATGGGTCGAGTTGAATTTATGCGGACGATTTCTAATCCCAGATGCAAGCATCTGAGGTGGGGTCGGCTGTCTACAAGGGTGAACCTCAAGTGCAAAAAGGTGTCAGAACAAGTTTCAGGTTTTCAAAGAGAATGACGGGCTGCCTCCCGTTAAGCGCTGAGTTTTACGCCATCGGCTGGGCGCAATAAGCTCAAGGGGAAAGGAGGATATAAGATGCTTCAGCCAAATCAGTAGAAGTTACATCAATGAACGGCTTGAGTCTCTGACCGTTCACGATGAAAGGTTCAGAATCGTGGCTGAGTGGACTGATTTCGATTGCTCCATTTTCAAAAACCTGTCGGACCAAATATGGTCCGACCCACTTGGATCTCAGTTTTCCTGGGAAGAGTTTTAGTCGGGCATCAAAGAGTAGGACCTTTTGACCAGGATGAGAGATCTTTCTCGAGTGTGTTTGTCGTGGAAGGCTTTAACCCGCTCCTTGTAGATTTGCGAGTTCTCGTACGCGTCTAGGCGTAATTCATCGATCTCGCTGATTTGGAGTTTTCTGTGGGTCCCAGCCTTGGAAAGATCTAAATTACAGTTTCGTATTGCCCAATAGGCTTTATGCTCCAGTTCTACGGGAAGGTGGCATGCCTTTCCGTACACCAGTCTAAAGGGAGACATGCCCAATTGGGTCTTGTGGGCGGTCCTATAGGCCCACAATGCTTCCGGAAGTCGGGACGACCAGTCCTTCCTGTCAGGTCGAACAGTGACTTGCAGGATTTTCTTGATCTCCCAATTAGACAGCTCAGCTAGACCATTAGTTTGGGGGTGGTAAGGAGTAGAGATTCGGTGAGACACCCCGTATTTGGTCATTAGTGACCTAAACTGAGCATTTGTGAAATGGGTCCCCCCATCAGAGATTATTGCACGAGGAATCCCGAACCTTGAGAAAATGTTTGGATGAATGAATTTGAGAACGATTTTGTGATCACAGGTTCGGGTCGGTATGGCTTCGATCCATTTGGACACGTAGTCCACAGCCAACAGAATGTATTCGAAATCATCCGAAATAGGAAAGGGGCCCATAAAATCAATCCCCCAAACATCAAAGATTTCGCATACTAGAATCGGTTGCATAGGCATCATGTCGCGATGGCTCATGTTGCCCAAAGTCTGGCAACGACTGCATGCCTTGCAGTGATTGTATGCGTCTTTGAACAGTGTGGGCCAGTAAAAGCCGCATTGGAGGACTTTTGATGCGGTTTTATGCCCGGCGAAATGGCCACCGCATGCCTGGTCATGGCAGAAAGAGAGGATATTGTTGAATTCCCCTTCCGGGACACATCTCCGGATGATCTGATCGGCACCTATGCGGAAGGGGTACGGGTCTTCCCAAATGTAATACTTGGCATCGGAGCGTAATTTGTCCTTCTTGGCCTTCGGCCAATCGGACGAGATCTGATGAGATGCCAAGTAATTTACTACATTAGCAAACTATGGAAGGCTAGTACCAATAGTCAGCAGGTGCTCATCGGGAAAATGCTCAGTGATGGGTCCGGGAGGGTCAATTATTTCAGAAGGAAGACGGGACAAGTGATCAGCTACCACATTTTACTTTCCCGCTTTGTCGCGAATCTCAAGGTCAAATTCTTGCAACAGCAAGATCCATCGGATTAATCGAGGTTTCGCGTCCTTCTTTGCAAGGAGATGCCTCACAGCTGTGTGATCCGAGTATATGATGACACGGGAACCCAGAAGGTACGATCTGAACTTTTCTAGGGCAAATACTACAGTTAGCAGCTTTTTCTCAGTAACTGTATAGTTACGCTGAGCCTCATCGAGTGTTTTGCTGGCGTAGTAAATGACCACAGGTTTCCCGTCAATTTTCTGCCCCAAAACCGCTCCTACAGCGAAGTCGGATGCATCGCACATGATCTCAAAGGGTTGAGACCAATCAGGGGACTGTAGGATCGGGGCTTGGGTGACTCGGTCACGCAGGATTTCAAATGCTTGAGTGCATTCCTTGGAAATTTCGAAAGGAACATCCTTGGAGAGAAGAGTGGTCAGGGGGCGCGCGATTTTTGAAAAATCAGGGATAAATCGTCGATAAAAACCGACATGCCCTAAAAAGGAACGGATGTCCCTGATCGAGCTAGGCATAGGAAGGTGAGAAATCAGATTAACCTTAGCTCGATCCACTTGGATACCTTTCTCCGAAATTGAGTGTCCCAGGACAATTCCCTCAGGCACCATGAAATGGCTCTTTTCCCATGAAAGAACCAAATTCACATCGATGCACCGCCTGAGTATCTGGACCAAGTGTTGGAGGCAATCGTCGAATGATGCTCCGAAAACTGAAAAGTCATCCATGAAGACTTCCAGATAATCACCTACCATATCTGAGAATATGGCAAGCATGCATCGCTGAAAAGTAGCGGGTGCATTGCAAAGACCGAAAGGCATCCTTCGGAAAGCGTATGTTCCGAAGGGGCAGGTGAACGTGGTCTTTTCTTGGTCCTCAGGATGGATTGCCACCTTGTTATAACCGGAGTACCCGTCAAGAAAGCAGAAGAACCTATTTCCCGCAAGTTTTTCAAGAATTTGATCAATGAAGGGTAGTGGGAAATGGTCCTTCTTCGTGGAGGAATTAAGTCGGCGGTAATCTATACAGACTCTCCACGAGTTGGCTAATCGGGTAGGAATGATTTCTCCGGTCTCAGTTGTTATAGTGGTGAGTCCTGCCTTCTTGGGCACGACCTGAATTGGGCTCACCCAACGACTATCGGAGATCGGGTAGATGATTCCGGCATCTAACCACTTGATGATCTCCTTTTTCACGACCTCCTGCAGATTGGGGTTTAAGCGTCTCTGC
Organism: Thalassia testudinum; assembly: GCA_037157565.1. Lineage (NCBI taxonomy): Eukaryota > Viridiplantae > Streptophyta > Magnoliopsida > Alismatales > Hydrocharitaceae > Thalassia > Thalassia testudinum. The sequence continues at coordinate 6,300,151 of JAZHRO010000001.1, read as the reverse complement.
ATTTCACGAGAAGGTCGTGTGCCCTCTTCCGAATAGATATGATGAGTACAATAAGAGGGACTTATTCCAGTCAAATCATCGAGAGTCCACCCGATGGCTCTGCGATGTTGCTGGAGGACAACAATCAGACGGGATTCCTGTTCAGGACTGAGGTTGGAATTGATAATCACAGGAAGGGTCTGATTAGAACCCAAAAAGATGTATTTCAAGTGAGCAGGAAGGGATTTCAGTTCGAGGATGGGGTTATCAGCAGCAGCGGGTGGTTCGGTATAGATGTGAGGTTTGAGGGTGGGAGTTACTGGGTTATTCATATCTGGATTCGACTCCTCTGTTTGCGGGTCAAGATCCTTCTGTGGTTGATGAGGCATAATCGCGTCATTCTGGAAGTGTGATTCATCAACCAAGGTCCTGATGTCACAAATTTGTTCGATGACGCCGCAATTAATTCCTTGTTGGGCCTTAAATATATCAATTTTCAGTGTTTGATCTCCAAACTTAAGCTCTATTTGGCCCTCCTCACAGCTGATGTTGGCTCTAGCAGTAGCCAAGAAAGGTCTCCCTAGAATGATTGGTGTATCCCTAGGGTTCTCAGGTGCGTCCATATCTAAGACTATAAAGTCCACTGGAAAATAGAAATCCCGCACTCTTACGATAACATCCTCGAGAATCCCTTTTGGTGACTTTATAGATCGATCTGCTAATTGTAATGTCACCTCGATTGGTTTTAGCTCAGATTCTTCTAGATGGTCAAGTAAGGATGTGGGTATCAGGTTTATGGATGCACCCAAGTCTAACAATGCTCTATCAAATTGGGTACCACCTATCTTGCAGGAAATCAGGGGAGTACCAGGATCTTTTGCCTTGGGTGGGAGTCTACTGAGGATTACAGAGCTGGCTTGCTCTGACAGAACAATTGGGCTCCCTCCCTTGGTTCGCGGCTTACGCTGGGGTGTACATATATTCTTTAGAAATCGTGCGTAAGCTGGTACATGGCGGATTGCATCCATTAAGGGGATGTTTATGTGGACCTGCTCAAAGAGCTTGACCAGGTCCTCCTCAGGGGCCATGGGTTTGGTGGTCTTCTTTCCCTTGGTCAAGGCCTCGGGAAACGGGATCTTGGTTGGTTCTTCTAGGATAGGTCCAGGTTGTGGATCTGGAACAGCGGTTTCTTGGATAACTATCCTAGGGTCATGGTTATCAGGTTTGGAGTGGTTTGGATAATGCGGGTCTTGAGTTGTTTTACCACTACGTGTTGTTACAGAATTTAATCCGGCCTGATTTTGGTTTGGGTTTGGTAAGAGGGGTGGCTGCTGCTGAAATCCCGCATAAGAAGTTGAAGCTTCCATCTCGTCTGGAGATGGAGCAGTAGGGGCCTGATAAATCCATTGTGCATGGCCTAAATTTGGATTCATAACGCGCTTCTGGGTTGGCACGTTATTTGGGTTAAGAAGAGGTTGGGAAGGGAGTGTGCCTGGCTGGCGAGAATTTGCCAACTGGGCCAGTTGAGTTTTAACTTCTGTAAGTTCGTCCTTGTGCTGTTTTTGAATAGCCGCATTCGTTTTTTGAATGTCAGCCAGAGTCTGAAGGATTAGGGACATTTGATCCTGATTTGGCCCTGATGGATAAGTAGGGTTGGGCCGAGGCTGAGGTGGCTGGTAATGACGAGAGGGCTGTGGGCGTGACTGAAAAGGTGGTCTTTGGGTTTGGGAATTTCCCGCCCACTGAAAATTGGGATGGTTTCGCCATCCAGGGTTGTAAGTGTTAGAGAATGGGTCGTTCTGGATGGCGTTGAGGTCCTCGCAGGTCTGAGGAACCTCCTGAGAATCAGGGAAAGGGGGAATGGAGTTCCCCCGGCTGGTGTAGAAAGGATCGGATGATCCTCCGATCCAAGAATCAGATGGGGATGGATATGGATCCATCCTAGGGGAAGATCGGTGGAGGATGTTTTGCACAGTCTCCTGTGTGGAAGGAGGTTGTGCAAAGGAGTTACGCGCGGAGGTGGCTCGCTGCAAGTGTTGAGTCAGCTCATCCACCTTCTTTTCAATGATTGAGACCTTGTCCAATCGACTGGCCATTAATTCCAGGTCGACTGATGCGGACAGGCCCTGCGTCTCATGTGCTCCCTTAAGATTCGTCGCTGCGCGGGTATTCGTCATGTCGAATAATCCCATGGAGTCATTGTTGATGGAGTTCTCGCACATGTTTTCGAGAATCTCCCATACGGTGTCTTCATGTTGACCCATGATGTTTCCTCCGCAAGTTGCATTGACGAAAAGGCGGATGTCCTCACGGAGTCCCTGGTAAAAAGATTGGACTTGTTCCCATTTAGGAACTCCGTGATGGGGGCACTTTCTCATGAGATCCTGAAAACGATCCCATGCCTCATGGAGAGGTTCTCCTGATTGTTGAGTGAAGTGTGTAATCTGATGGCGCAAGGCGTTGGTCCGACCAACGGGGAAAAACTTTTTCAAAAACTCGGATTGAAGTTCTTCCCAAGTGTTGATCGGCCGGGTCTGAGTTTGATACCAATGGGCGGCCTTGTCCATAAGAGAAAAGGAGAACATCTTCATGAGAAGAATATCCCGATTTTGCGCATCTGATCCAAAAGTGTGGGCCAGATGCTTTAGCTGTTTGATGTGCTGGAAGGGATCTTCAGAATTAAGCCCATGGAATTGAGGTATAGCATGAATCATGTTGGGCTTTAATTCGGAATCAGGTCCTCCAGTGGGGATTCTGACTCGAGGCTCAATGGCCACCGCAGCAGGATTGTAGTGGTCCCGCATCATAGGACGCTGTGGTGGGTGCACGAAGTTTTGGAAGAGGTCATTGAGTCGCTGGAGCTGGTGTTCTAGATTATTTTCTTCCTCAACTGGCTGAGCCATGATGGGGGAAGAAGAAGAACTTGGTTCTGAATCAGAAGAGAGAATAATGTGAGGGTGTTGCTGCACAAACACGGGCGTCGAGGCTTGGCCTTGACGAGAGCGAATTTCTAAAGGAGGTCTTAAGGGTGGTCTTAAGGACCTCCTTCCGTACATGCACTGTTGGAAGAGGTAAGTTTAGAAGGTGCTGGACCCAATCAAGACACCAAAAATGTGTTGGGTGACTATAGAGGTGCGGGGCAGATGGACCCCTTGATCAGAAAGATCGTCCACCTGAGAATTACCTGGGCAGCCAGAGAGGGAGAGTCCCGCGAAGAGCCCTACACGGTAGAGCGTCCCTACGGGTTACAGGGTTTCCCCCACCCAACCTCTCTTGTCACTGAGATTCCAGGTAGACCAGAATGTGGATCTTGACCTCTTAAGTCTACCAATTTTAAGATCAGGGTGCTTAAGGTTTCACTTGAACTTTAGTCTTTTAAGTGCAAAGAGTGACCTAATTTAAGGTTGGTTGACCCAAGGGGTCAACTTTACCTCTTGTTTTCTTTGAGAGCTTTTAGGTCTTGTCTTTTAGGGTTCAAGTGTTTAGAGAGCCAATTGTTTTAGGTTTTCTTTTGAATAGGTATTTTCAATCAATGGTTTAGGCACACTTCTTTTGGATTTTCTCCATTCTTGATTTAAGTAGTGTGTCTCTAAAACCCTAATGTTGAATCTTATGTTGGCTCTACTTGGTCCAGTTAGTTCTTTGTTGGGTAATTAGGGCTCAAGCAAGAATGTGTTAGCCCTTAAATACCCTTAATAGTGTGCAGGACTAATGAGTTGAAAACATGCAACTCTTTATGGTTACTAAGTATGAAAGACAAGTTAGCCCTATATTGCTTGTTCTTTTCTTTTATTCCTCTTTAGAGTTTAGGGGTTAATAGCGAGAGAAAAAATTTACCTGTCCTCGGAGTGGTTGTCGTGTGGTTGCTTGTCTTCTTGATTTCCTGTAGCTGCACAAAAGAGGGGAGATTATCAGAAATTAAAAAGAAACAGGAATGTTTACCTCTAGAATAGCCGTTGCTCCCCGGCAACGGCACCAAAAACTGGTGGGTGGGGACCTTCCTCTATAGTTTTATTATTTCGTCGTAGTATAGTATAGAGGGAGGTGATTACCAGTTTAATACAATTTGTTACTCGGAAATAAAGAGTTTCCGAGGTCGAACTCAGGGAGCAAGTTGTATTCTAGGGGTACAAGTTTCTTTTACAAAAATAAGGAAAGAGAGAGAGAGAGAGAATTTGTTGGCTTTTCTTCTTTTCTCTTTGCTTCTCCTCTTCTTCCTTCTCAGATCTTCTGATTTCTTCTTTTTGTTCTTCTTCTTTTTCTTCTTTTCTTTCTTTTCCTTTCTTCAGATCTTCTTCTCGTGCTCTTTTTCTTCTTTCAGTTCTTGTCTTGGCCTCTCTGCGTTCTCCTCTACCTCGCCTTCCTTCTCCTTCCTTGCCTTCAGGACGTCGTCTGATTTTCCAATCAGACGACTTAAACCGCCGCTGCTACAGTGCCGCTCGGTGATCCTCCTTCCTTCAGCCTTCGTCTTCTTCCACGGTTCTTCTTCACCTGTGCCTGCACACTTACACAGCTTGATCAGAGAGGGGAAAAACCTATCTCTACCCTCCCCCCGCGTTTCTCTCTCACAGAAGCCACTCTTCGGAAAGCTCTCCCAGAGCTGCCGGGTTGCCGGGTACGGGTCGCGCCCGGGTCCAGGCCCACCGGCGTGCGTGGTGGGCGAGGAGTGCAGGTCAGTCTAAGTCGGGTCGGGCCAGGTCCGCGGGGCGTGAGCGCGGACGAGACCGGGTAACCGGGCAGGTGAAGGGGACCTCACCCCGTGTGCTGAGGCAATAAGCCTCCAGCACTTTTTCACTTTATACCGCTGCGCCTCTTCAGAGTTTTCCGAGGTGGGACTAAATGTCCCACCCCGAGTTGGCGCCTGCGCGGGGGAAACAGCTGGTAATCGCGGCATTACGCGAGGCCTTCGCGCGAGGGCTTCGCTTCAGCTGCAGCCTGACGCTTTGTCGAAATGCCTCGCACGGCCTGGGAGTCGAATCTGGGCGTGGCGCGCCTGCAGCTGCAGGCGGAAGCAGCTCCTTCTGCACGGCAATGGCGGCGGAGGACGGGTGACCTGTTCACAGCAAAACGGCCTCTCGGCCTAATCAGAAGGTGCCGGGAGCTTCGCCAGAGTGCGGCGAAGCTCGTGTGGGTGGTAGCGAGGCGTGGGGCGGCGTGCAAGGGCTGCCCTAGGTCGGACTGTGGGTCGGAAGATGGGTTTGTTCGGTGGGGTTGCAGAGGGTGATGTGGGGGAAGTGGAAGGGCGGGGGTTGATCAGGGTGAGGTGGCGGAGGTTCTGCGGTGGTTGGCGAGCCGTGTGGGTTGCTGGAGTGATGGGAGCGGCTCGCCGGAGGATGGCCGGAGGCGGAGAAGGTGAGGGTGAGGGGTCGGAATCGAGGGCGACAGTAGATGTTTAAAGTGAGGAAAAGGAAGAGGGGAGGAAGAGGAGGAGTTCTACCTACTTAGCAGGAGGAGGAGGGGCCGGAGCGGGCGACAGTCGTATCGACTGTCGCCGGAGAAGAAGATGCCCGGGGGAAGGGGCGGCGGCGAGCAGAGGGCCGGAGAGGCGCCAGCTGGGTGCGGCGTGGCGCGGGAAGAGTAGGGGAAGAAGTCTCTGCTGCTGGTATTGCGGCAGAGCGAAGAGGAGGAGGAGAAAGAACCGCCGGAGCTGGTGGGCGTCTGCCGGAGTGAGAAGAGAGGAAAGTTGGGGGTTTTCTCTGTCAGATCCGAGCTGGGAAGAACGGTGGAGCGACGGGGGTATTTATAGGGACCGAATCAGGGAGGAAGGCGTAGGGAGACGACGTGTCTCCCTCGCCGGAGGACGCCAGAGATGGAAACCCATACCGTCCGTGCGTTCGCACGGTCGGTATGGTGGGTTACAGCGACCAGGGGGGTGTCCCTGCGACGGCTGACGACGCAGGGCACCCCCGGTTTACTTGTCAGGCTCTCCCCCTCACCCTGCGCGGCGCCATGCTCCGCGCAAGGTCACCGGAGCATGGTGCTGGCAGGTTTTGCAGGGGGACCTGAACGCAAAGAACGAAGGAGAGTTGGGGCCAAAATGCGAGGGTTCAAAAGTTGAGGGCCAAAAAGTAAATATATGAGGACCAAAGTGTAAAGTTGGTCAAGAAGGTTTCTTCTTAGGCTCAAGTTTTTATACATGACTAATTAGGACCTGAGGAATCTGATGGTGAATTTTATTTCTATATTAAACCTTGTTTGACTGGTCAATTTACGTAAAAACCCAAATTAAGTTATTAATTAGGTATGGTTCTCAATGTAGGTCAAGATGGGTTCCTAAGGTCAAATTGAAGGTTCTAAACCCTAGAGATTATTTTTCTATGAATTTTAGAGGGTTTATTCCATTTTTGCTTTGCCTTGAACCTCGTGAATTGAAGTGGGTTTGTTTTAGGGTTACAGATTATCATTTAGTTCCTTGGAATTGCTGTAGCCCTTGCTAGATCATCTCATCCCACTTTTATTCTTATTAAGTTGCTTTGACCTATGTTTGGACCCTGAATTACCCTGTATGCAGATTATACTGGTAAAATTATATTTTTACCCCTTATGATTTGTTTTCTCCTTAAACTCAGAATTCTCTGAGTTAAGCCTTTCATTGAGTTATGTAGGAGCTTTTATCCTTTGTATTGGGTCAAAATGAGCTAGTTATGGCTCATGATGAGGTTCTCATCAGATGGCGAGTCTCACGCCCTCCCTAGTAGAACCTACATGCACCCATACCCGTTCTCAGTACGACGAGTCGCAGACGAAGGCGCCGCGCACGGCTGCATGGCCGTACGCACGAAAAAGGAAGAAGACGAAATATCTTACCTATCAGACGTCTAGACAATCCTCCAGACGTCTGATTCTGGAAAAATTTCTAGAATCTGAGCTCCTCTCGCTCTCCACCCGCAACGCACGGCCGCGCCGTGCCCCATCCGCCTGCTGCTCGAGCTGCAGCAGCCCCTCCGCGACACTCCACGCTCGCTGCTCCCCCGCCGGCCGGCTCTAGCTGCCCCGGCAAGCTCGAGCCCTCACGGTCGAGCGTCTCCTCCCTCATGCAACACCTCCTCCCACACACTTGCCGCGGCCGCTGCTGCCGTCGCTCGGTCGCTCTCGCACCGGCTGGGAGAAGAAGAAGAGGGACACGAAGGGGATGAGGGTGAGGGAGAGGGCGAGGGCCTTTTAAGGCCGCGCGGGGAGAGAGAGAGAGAGAGCACTGCGCCCTGCAGGAGGAGAGAGGGAAAAAGAGGAAAGAGGGTGGCAGTTGCAGGTCTGCGCGGGCATGCACGCAGACGCAACCCCGTATGCCACAGAAATTGAATCCCAGACCTCTGGAATGGGTTCCAGACGTCTGGGCCACCTCCCAGACGTCTTAAAAACTGTCTTGAAGCCGCGTTCGTAACAATATAACAAACTCAAAGGAAGTTTCATCTCCGAAACTTGCACTAACTAGGGTGTAGGAAAAACGTCATATAAAAACATAATAAACTCAAAGAGGACCGAAGCCGGTCCGAAAAGACGTACCTGCGAAGAGCTCCGAGTACCGCTCCCGCATTGCCGCCGCAGGCTCCCAGGTAGCCTCCTCGTACCGCTGGCTCCTCCACAAAACCTTCACCAGGGGTACTTGCTTTCATCTCAAACTACGAACGGCTCGGTCAAGAATCTACACTGACCGCTTGGGGTAGGTCAGGTCGTCACCCACCTCGATGCTCTCGTGACTCAGTACATGACTGGGATCGGCTACGTACTTCCTGAGGTTGGACACGTGGAACACGTCGTGCACACCAGAAAGCTGAGGAGAGAGGGCAAGTCTGTAAGTAACGGGTCCAACCCGCTCCAGGACCTCAAAGGGCCCCACGAACCTCGGCGCGAGCTTCCCTCTCACCCCAAACCGCTGCAGGCCCTTCATGGGTGAAACACAAAGAAAGACGTGGTCCCCAACCTCGAACTGCACCTCTCTTCGTCTCCGATCCGCGTAGCTCTTCTGTCTGCTCCTGACAGTGCGGAGTCGCCTGTGGATCTGCTCGACTACTTCCTGACTTTGCCGGATCAACCTGGGGCCAACCTCCCACTTGGTCCCCACCTCAACCCAACTCAAGGGGGCCGTACACCTCCGTCCGTACAGAGCCTCGTAGGGAGCCATGTCGATGCTCGAGTAATAGCTGTTGTTGTATGCAAACTCCGCCAGGGCAGGTGCTCCTCCCAAGAGCCCCTCCAGTCCAGTACACAGGCACGCAAAAGGTCCTCAAGTGTCTGTATCGTGCGCTCAGACTGTCTATCCATCTGGGGGTGGTAAGCTGTACTAAACTTCAACCACGTCCCCAAGGCCTGCTGAAACTCAGCCCAAAACTAGGACGTAAAGCGGGTATCCCGGTCATATACGATCTCCCATGGAACTCCGTGTAGTAGTACCACATCGCGGATATACCTCTCTGCCAACTATGCTGGTCCCAAAGTGACTCAGATCGGCAAGAATCGTGCCGTCTTCGTCAGTCTATCCACAATTACCCAAACTGCGTCGTGTCCTCGTTGGGTAACAGGTAAGCCCACCACCAAGTCTATGGTGATGCTCTCCCACTTCCACTCTGGCACTGGAAGTGGCTGTAGCGGCCCTGCAGGCCTCTGATGCTCGACTTTCACCTGCTGACACACTAAGCACTGCTACACGAATTCACCCACATCCCACTTCATCCCCCTCCACCAAAACTCGCGTCTCAAGTCGTGGTACATCTTCATGTTTTCGGGATGTATGGTGAATCTGGAACCGTGTGCCTCAGTCAGGAGCTCTCTCAACAGCTCCTCATCTCTGGGAACGCACAACCGTCCCCTCAGGCGCAGCACCTGGTCTGTGAAAGAGAAGTCCCCTGGGTCTCCTGACAGTACTCTGTCGCGCAAGGACTGCAAGTACGGATCGGCCATCTGTCCTGTGATGATGCGATCTATCAGCTCTAGCCTAGTCTGTCGTGTCACAGTCACTGCCCCACAGTGCCCTCGTAACTCTAAGGGTCGCCAACTACCCACCTCCTCCAAAAGGCTCCAACTCTGTAACTGTAAACTGGTCAAGTGTGCGGACGCCTACCGGCTCAAGGCGTCAGCCACCACATTGGCCTTGCCCGGGTGATAGGAAATGCTGCAGTTGTAGTCCTTCAGAAGCTCCAACCAACGTCTCTGTCTCATGTTGAGCTCCTTCTGATCAAAAAGGTATCTGAGGCTCTTGTGATCTGTGAAAATCTCGAAGGTCTCACCGTACAAGTAGTGCCTCCAGGTCTTCAGCTCGAAGACAACAGCTGCCAACTCCAAGTCGTGGGTAGGGTAGGTATGCTCATGGGGCTTCAGTTGCCGCGAAGCGTAAGCGACAACGTGACCCCTCTGCATGAGCACACCTCCTAACCCCTGCAAGGAGGCATCCGTGTACACCTCCTCAACTACAAACAGCTGACCACTCGGACCTCTGATTATGAACGGATTCTCTAACACGTATAGTCCTGGCCCAAACTAACTGCGAAACTGGCTACGACAAACGAGTGCGTAGCGCCGGAATCGAAAAGTGTGTAAACGAGTCTGCCGGAAACTGAAACCATACCTGCCACCACCAATCCCGAAACTCTAGCATCCCTGTGTGTCAGGGCGTTGATACGCCCCTCAGCTCTAGGTGCGGACGAAGCAGCCACACTCTGCGTCAGATGGGTAGGTGCTGGCCGGTATCCTCCTCGTGACTGCTGTCCTCCTCCTTGCGCCTGGGAACCACGGCCTCCTGCGTGCCCTCCAGTGCTCTGCGCGGGAAGTGTTTGCTGACCTCCTCCCTAGACGGGCAGTCCCTCCTGATGTGGCCCGGCTGGCCACACTGGCAGCAGAGGGGAACCCGACTCCCGCCCTCAGTGGGTCCCTGCTGTCGGCTGGGCGGGGGTCCGGTGCTGGCAACTGGCCCCAGTCGAGGGCCCCCAAAGGCCACTGATGGCCCTGCAAAACGTGACGGCTCTCCTGCGGATGCCACGTGTCTCCTCTCTCGCCGGCCCTATGAAAAGTCTGCCTGAAAGGGCCTCTTCCGCCCGCCGTCAGTGTCTCACGCGGACGGGTTGGTCTCCTCGTAAGTCATGGCTGCCTCCACCACCCTCGAAAACATAGGCAGCTTCAGGGGTTTGACATACCCCCGAATCGCAGGCCGGAGCCCCTTGGTGAACCTCCAAAGGCGCTCCTCCTCAGTGGCTACCACTGTCACTGCAAAGCGGGACAGCTCCAGGAAACGCGTGCGGTACGCGCTCACAGTCATCGTCCCTTAGCGGAGAGTGTGGAACTCCCGCCTCCTCTAGTCTTGCCACGTTTGGGGAAAGTACTGCTCGCAGAAGAGGGTGACGAACCGGTCCCAGGTTGGCTCGTCCCTCTCCTGTCCCCAGACCGCCCTCCACCACCTGTGTGCTGCACTCTCCAGTTGGTACATGGAAAAGGCCACGCGGCACTCCGTCGGGGGGCGAAGGGTGTCGAAAATCTTCTCTAGCTGCTCGAGCCAGTCATCTACCTCAGTCGGGTCCTCATCCCCCTTGAAGGAGGGGGGCTTCAGCTTCCGGAACTGCCCGAAGAGCTCGAAGTTGTGCTACAGTGGAGATGCTGGTGCACCTCCAGGCAAAGGTGCCTCGTGCACAGAAGTGTCGGAGGAAGGTGGGGGCGGCGGCGGCCCATCCCCTCCCCCGTGTCCAGTGCCGCGTCCGTCGTGTGGTCCCACAGAGGACTCCCCCTCCGCAGCCCCAGGGTGAGGTGCTCGGGGCAGTGGGTGGAGCTCCTCTTGCACGATGTCCCGTATCAGCTGGGCGAGGTCCTGGGCCTGGATGCCCAGGAGTAGTGGCTGGTCCACTGAGGCGTCGGCGACGGCACGCCCACCTCGCCGACCTCTTCCTCGGCCGCGCCCGTGGCCCGTCTCGCCAGTCCCGCAACGAGGAATCTCCTGCAAGGAGATGCAAAACAAAACGAAACACGTCAATATGGAACGATACCTAACGAAAACGTCTAAGAGCTCATGTCAAAAGATATGTTGTGGTGGCTACTCTAGTTATAGACATGTGAATTGGTTATTTTTCAGTCAGTTGATTCACTTCTCGGGACGACCTTGCTCTGATACCATCTTGTAACGACCCGATTCCCGAGTCCCTACGAGACACGAGAATCGGATCGACTCGACTAATCCCAAGACCTAGTCCTCCAACGAGGAAGTAACCAAAAGTGCAGTAAAATAAACCACATTCAGTATGAATATAAATAGCAGTAACAAAATACAGCATTAAGAAAAGGAACTACTACAGTATGTACCACCACAACAGTAGAACAACAATTATAACATAACATGAAACTACCAGTAAAGAAAAGTACAGAGAGTAACAAGAACTACTCACTACAGTGGAATAAAAGGGGTACAAAAAGAACTGCGGTAACTCTACTGGACCCTACTCGACCCAGCGTCCTCTGCAGCCGCTGACCATGGCTGCTCAACACCTGGTCCTGAAAAGTAACGAGTGTAACACGTCAGCGAAACGTTGAGCAGAGTTGCAACTAAAACTAAGAAGCAGTAGAGTGTACAGTAGCTGTTATATTTTGTTAGTTTCTTTATTTACATCTTTCTGTTATTTCACGATTTATTTATTTCTCAGATCCTTCACTTGATCTCGAATGTTCCTCGTGGGAACGATCTTGATTGCAGTCTTTTCCGAAAAGTAGAAGTAGCACGTGGTGCTCTCCTGGCCGGGAGAGTCCCCCGTGGTGGTCCTACCCTCAGTCAACCACCCCAAGGTCGCTGACAGACGTAACGGTGACTACGGCACGCGCGATAAATGCACGGGTAGCTACCCCGCACTGGCATGCGGTCAGTCGTTTCCGTTAACGGGTGCGCCCAAGCACAGCACGGAACCAGTATAAGGTAGAGCCCTCTTAGTAACAGGGGTCCAACCCCTCCACAGTAACCAGACAGGGGTCTTGCCCCTCCACAGTCCGCGCACCCTCGCCTGACCACCCCGGTTTGCCCAGTGGGCCTAACAAGTCGGTGTAGGTGAGCTAGCAGCACCCCGGGGCCCGTGGGGTAGCTAGTACTCGCTCTACACTAGTAGCTCTCCTCGGTACGGTGTACACGAGGGCCAAAAGTCGGTACAAAGTGGCCAAACCTAACCCCGGGTCCCTAGGGCAGCTGGCTCCGCTCTACACTAAACAGGTAACAGGTTCTTCCCCTGGCACTACGTACCCAAGGGATAACACACTTCCATGTCTTTCTTTCTCAGTTCCATTCCATTCTCTTTCCAGGATTTCTACTCCTAATTCCCCGTAGAGTTCCAGGTCTTTTAGGTTATTTAGGTAATTTACTAAGTTAAAATAAAATAAATTAGTAGTTTAAGTTAATATTGAGATAATTTATAATCTATAATTGTAATATAATATCTTAAATATTTTCAACTAATTTAAACTATATTTATACTATATTATAATATTTATAGATAATTTATATGCAAAACTATCTAAAACCAATATTTAAATCTACATAAATTAAAATAAAGCTTCAAAAATAAAATAAAAATATGTAATAAATAATTTATTCTGTATATTAATACTGTAATAAGTCAATTTGGTAATTAATTAGTAATTTATACTTTAATTAACAAATTAACATCTAATTTAACTTGTAAAAATAGTAAACTTTAACTGATTTCATTTTATATGCTAATAACTTATTTCTATAAATTAATTATATAATTATATAGCCCTATATAAGGGCTTTCCAAAAATATAACTTATTTAAAATTTGGATTTAATTTGGGCCCTCAAATCGAGGGCCAAATCGACCAATTAGACACACAACAGTGCGCTGGAGCAGCACCTGAGGGCGCTCTCTTTAGCACCACATTGTGGCTTTGTAAGCGGGTGTAGTGATATAAATTATTTTTGTGTTTTATGCTCACCAGTCGACAAGTGCTTGGCGCAAATAAAATGTCTGTCTCGACCCCATCTGAGCATGATCTGATATGGCATATGGCATGATGTATATGATGCGTGATGTATGGGCTCGAGGGCCATGTACTATGCGCGGGCGTAATTGGGCCTGAAAGTGGGCCAAAAGTCAAATTGATAAACCTAATTAATGAAATTAGGGTGGTCTTAGTAGAGGTGTGATCCTACCTTACAATGGGTACTGTGTATCCCTCAAAAATGCCACTCGCCCACTAATAAACCTAATTTTTTATTAAATAAACAGTGATCTAGCTGGTTTAAGAACAAAAGAAGAGAGGAGAGTTGAGCTTAAACAACTAAGTGGAGAAGCTAAGTGAAGAGAGAACGAGAGCTAAATTTGGCTAAGTGCTGGAAACAACCCCCCCTGTGTATGCCTTGTGTATATTTATGTAAAGAGTATGTGCTAGGTGTGTAAGATATGTATATATAGCATATGTATATATACGAGTATATAAATATATGTGACACCAGTGATAGAATATTTATCACCGGTGATAAGTGACACTGGTACTATTTCACTTAAATATCACCGGTGATAGCATATTCATCACCGATACTATTCACTTAAATATCACCGGTGCCGGTGCAAATACAGGTTATCACCGATGATAACACCTTTTGCATCAATGCTTAATTTATTTTTCTATTTCAGTTAAAAGAAATGCTTAATTTATTTTTTTATCAAAAATGAAAGGGGAGGATCAAAAAGAGTCGAAAGGCCTCCAGCAAAGAGAGTAATTTTCAGAAGAATAAAAAATTTTTAGATCAATCTCTCTTCAAATGCATCAAAATCTCAACGAACACTTCTTTCAAGACTAATGGAGATGAGAAAGGACAAACATCAAAATTTGTGGAGGAAAGAAAAATATTTTGTTGAAAGAATACATATGCAAGAAGTGTTACAAATAAGTGGATTCACAAAGAGCCATGCAAGCTATAAGCCAAATATAATCTATACATCACACATTTGTCTTATTTTATAACACTAACATGTGACAAAATTGCAAATCATTGATGCAGTTTGTTGGAACTACGGGTTATTACGCTATCGTATTTGATTTTAAAAAACCTGTTATCGTAGTTTGAAAGCGTAGAACTCGTGTTCAACAAATAAAATTTGTACCGGAATAGAAATCTCGGGTCGAACTCAAAGAGGTTACGTCGATCTATATTCACAATTATATTCTTTTAGAGTTTTTGTTGAAAATGTAAGCGACGTAATTACAATGAAGCAATATAGACAATCAGGATAAACGAGAGAGAGAGAGAGAAAACATGCACTTAATATTTTAAATGTTTATACAATAAAACCAGAGAAAAATTACACTAGAAAGCAGAAAATCTATTACACTAGAAAGCAGGAAAATTCTACTCTAGAAAGCTGAAAAGAGAAATGGGAGAGAGAAGTTATCCTCCCCGACGATCGCTTGGAGGACGAGCCGGACGAAACAACACCTGGATAACAAAGGACGGAACAGGAAGAAGGAGGTTGAGGCAGGAGGAACGAGAACGGGGCAGTACGTCGTCTCGTCGTGGGATTCGCTTCCTAAATGAGGGTGAAAATTTGACTTTATCTCTCAAGGAGCATCCCGGGTGTGGGACAAGCTTCTCTTGAGCTTTGGAGAGGGAGAGAAGAGAAGGAAGGGATGATAATTTCGTATGGAGGGGGTCTCCTTTTATAGTTGCAAGGAGTGAGGGCAATTTGGTCTTTACAATTTCAAAATATTAAATAAGGGGCCTTTAGTGACGGAATTAAGCGTCACTAAAGCCTAGGTCATGGGCGACGTGCGCCGCGCCTACCACCCGCTCACCTCCCACGCCACCTACGTTCATCAAACCTCTGTCGTTCGATCGTGAGATCGAATGGCTGAGGATTGATAACCGCAATGCCTCAACTGAGTGCACCTCCGCATGCAATCCCATGTCCGCGCAACGTAGCCTCTGAGCGCGCCACATCTCCGCCCTCGCAGCTGCTCATCCAAGATCTGACGGCCCAATTAGCACCATCGCATGCGCCTGCGTTCAATTGAGGCTCGCAGGGTTTCGAACCCGCTTCTCTTGTCCGCAATAAGGCTTTCACCCACTGCGCTACAGTGGGGAAGTTGGCGCGTGGATGTTTTGAGGTGCGGCTGTCCATGGCCGTTGGATGGCAATCCAATGGCCAAGATCCAACGTGCGGTAGGAGGATGTGGTGGTCTCCAAGATTAGCTGAGCCAGTTTGGGCAGTTAAGATGGTGCCACATGGCACCATCTTGGCCGTCCATCTTCTGGATGATGTAGATGGTGCCACGATTATCGGATTGAGTCGATTTTCACGCCGTAAGGCTGTGATCGTCGATCCAAATCCATCCGTGTGGTTGGATTTGTCGTCTGAAGTGAGGATTCACACCATCTTGGCCCTTGATCTTCTAGGGTTCCTCGGTCTCTATCTGATGCTACAGTTGTCCGATTAGGGCGATCTTGGAGTCGTTGAACTCCAATCATCGCTCTAATCAAATCTGTATGGTTGGATCTTCGATCCGAGGCCCCGATAAAAGTTTGCCCTGTCCCTGAACATAAAAAGAGACAATTAACTTCCATTTTATTAAAACTAATCTAAATGCAAGATGATGCATGTTATGCAATATTTATAGTATGTAATGCAATTCTATGCTTAAGAATATGCATAAATAGACATTTTATGTAATATGAACATGTTTACATCACACCCCCATGCCTATCTTTTGCTAGTCCCTAGCAAAAAAACCTATATGTTATTTATAAAAGAATTAGGTTGGATTATTTGGGCATAAGTTATTTTCAATCATTAAGAAAATGTTTATTTAGGATCTAAACTTTTAAAGACACAACAATGCCCGGGTATCTGCCAAAATGAAAACCGCCTGAAGCCCTCGCCTTATTCAAAGGAAAAAAAAAAATTTCTCTTTTTCTCCTTTTCTAATTTCTTTGATTTTTGAGTTTAGGGCTTAAGAGTGGCTTTCTACGGCCATTCAACTCACTCAAGATTAGATGAGAACCCTAGGTTTTAAGCATCTTATTGTGAATGTGATAGACTCATTGATCGGCAATTAGAACGGACTTCGGGTTTCTACGCCTCTAAGTGACCTTAAAAGAGAGTTCTGCCTAAAGGTGTATCTTTACAATCGGTAGCTTTCTCCCTACTTTTATTTTATGTGGTCAACACAGGGGTGAATCCAGCGTATATCTCCCCGGTTTATTCTACTTCTCCACTTCTTCCTAAGTGTTTTGGGAATTTTTAAGTGCATTTCTTGAGCTGGGTTCTGGACAATCGGTCGATGAGTCGTTACCACCGACAACTTGCCAGCCATACTCGTGCGGCGAAGTGTGGCTTATTTCTTTTTTTTTCTTTTTTTTCTTTTCTCCTTTTCTTTTTCTTTTCTTTTTGACTTTTTCCTTTTTTTTTTTTAGTAGGTGGCTTCCATGGTCTAAGATTTACCTAAAGGCAGCAAGAAGAAAATGGTCCAGTGACTGGGCTCTGGACAACCTACCTATGGGCCGTTACCCACGATAACTTGCCAGCCATAACACCCTAGAAGGTTCATTAGCTACCCAATTTCCATTAAAACCACCGATCAACAAGTCAGTGAAAAAAAGTGTGTAGATGCTTATGACTCAAAGTTCCCTCAAATCAGAGGGTGAGTTGATAAGTCGTGTACTTATCACCCAAACTTATTTACTCAAATTACAATAGAATTAAGATGGTGAGGACTCAAAAAATAAATCCACATTTTAGTGAATACACGGGCCGATTAAGTCCAAAGACTTGAAGGGTCTTTATGTTCAGATCCTAATGTAATATTTCCTAAGATTGAAAAGTCCTAATGTCCAAATATTCCTTCCTAATTCAAATCTTTTTTTATGTATAAATAAGAACAGAAATACAATTTACAAGAATTTCACAAAGCTAACAAAATGATTCAAAAATGAATCCACCCCCCCATGCCTAGCTAATGCAATGTCCACATTGAGAAAGAGACATGAAAGAAATGGTAGAGTATGAAAGATGTCACCTGAATATGAAACTCGGGTCAACTTTGTGTCATATGTACAACTGTTGAGTTTAATGCCGTCAGCTAGGCGAAGTCCAGCCAAAGAAGTCACAATATGGCTAGAGCAACCGTGTCTGAGATGGGTTCTAGAAGAGTACGATCAATAACAGACTTCAGACGTTGACCGTTGACTTTAAATGTGTTACCCGTCTTTGGGTCAGAGATCTGAATGGCTCCATTTGGAAAAATCTGGCAAATAATGAATGGACCATTCTATTTAGATCTAAGCTTGCCAGGAAAGAGCTTAAGTCAAGAATCGAATAAGTAAATCTTCTGGTTTGGCTCAAAGCTCTTGCGGAAAATCAATTGATCATGTAGAGCTTTGGTCAGAGCCTTGTAGATCTTGGCATTCTCGTATGCATCATTTCTAAGCTCTTCCAACTTAGATAGTTGGAGTTTCATGGTCTTCCCAACTAAATTCAGATCTAAATTGCATTGTTTGATCGCCTAGAATGCCCTATGTTCAATCTCTACGGGTAGATGGCACGCCTTTCCATACACAAAACGAAACGGAGACATGCCAATGGAAATTTTATACGCCGTACGGTAGGCCCAAAGAGTGTCCCCAAGCTTTTGAGTTCAGTCCTTGTGATCAGGCCTAATCGTTTTCTATAGAATGTTCTTGATCTCCCGATTGGAGATCTCGGCTTGTCCATTCGTCTGGGGATGGTAAGGTGTGGAAATTCGGTGATTAACCCAACATTTGGCCAACAAATTTCGGAATTGGGCATTAGTAAAATGAGTGCCACCATCACTGATGATGGCCCTCGGAATCCCAAACCTACTGAAGATATTTTTCTTGACAAAATTGATGACCACCTTATGGTCATTGGTTTGGGTGGGAATTGCCTCAATCCATTTGGACACATAATCAACAGCAACAAGAATGTACTGATGTCCAAATGAAGGGAGAATGGGTCCCATGAAATCAATGCCCCAAACATCAAAGATTTCGATAGGAAGAATTGGGTTTAGGGGCATCATATCTCTCTTAGTTATGCTCCCGAGTGCCTGACATCGAGAACATGACCTTGAGAAATCTTGGGCATCCTTAAATAAAGACGGCCAATAGAAGCCAGGTTGTAAAATTTTTCCAGTCGTCTTTTTCCTGAAGAAATGTCCACCACACGCAGATGCATGGCAGAACTCGAGTATACTGTTGAATTCATTCTTTGAAACACATTAGCAAATAATCTAATCAGAGCTAATGCGGTACAGTTCAGGGTCCTGCCAGAAGTAGTATTTGGCCTCAGATTTGAGTAAATCCTGTTGTTGCTTCCTGGGGGATTTGACCAACAGCCAAATAGTCAACAATGTCAACAAACTATGAGGTTTGGACACCTAAAACTATAAGGACAGCTTCGTCCGGAAAAGTGTCAGTAATCGGAATGTCCGGATGAGAAGAATCACTTAGGAGTCTCAACAAATGATCCGCCACCACATTTTGTACCCCGATTTTATCCTTGATTTCAAGATCAAATTCTTGAAGCAAAAGAATCCAACGAATAAGCCAGGGTTTGGCATCCTTTTTGACCAAGAGATATCTCAAGGCCGAGTGGTCGGTATAGATGATAACATGAGACCCTAAGAGATAAGCCCTGAATTTTTCCAAAGCGAACACTACGGCTAGTAATTCCTTTTCAGTAATAGTGTAATTCCTATGGGCTTCATCCAGAGTTTTACTAGCATAGTAGATGACAGAGGGCTTTCTATCTATTTTCTGACCCAAGACAGCCCCAACCCCATAATCAGATGCGTCGGTCATGATCTCAAAAGGAGCTGTCCAAATCGGTGGTTGCAACACTGGAGCACAAGTGACTTCCGTTTTCAGGAAATCAAATGCCTTACGGCATAATTCGTCAAAAACAAACAGCATTTCTTTGGCAAGAAGATTGCTTAGGGGACGAGCAACCTTCGAGAAATCCTTGATGAATCTTCTATAGAATCTCACATGACCAAGAAATGATCGGATTTGTTTAACAGATGTGAGAGGAGGAAGTTTAGCAATAGCATCAACCTTAGCTTTATCCACTTCAATTCCCCGTTCAGAGATTACATGACCCAAGAGGATGCCTTCTTATGTCATGAAATGACTCTTTTCCCAACTAAGGACCAATCGTGTTTTGATACATCGCTTAAGAATCATTTCCAGATTAGCTAAACAAGAGTCAAACGATTCTCCAAAAATAGAGAAATCGTCCATGAAGAGTTTCATAAACTCTCCCACCATGTCAGAGAATATGGCTAACATACACCTTTGAAAAGTCACAGGTGCATTGCATAAACCGAAAGGCATCCTATGGAAAGCAAAGGTTCCGTAGGGACAGGTGAAAGTAGTTTTTTCCTGATCCTCGGGATGGATAGAAACTTGATTGTATCCCGAGTAGCCATCAACAAAAACAGAAGTACTTCTGCCTAGTTAATCTTTCCAAGATTTGATCATTGAAAGGCAGGGGAAAATGATCCTTTTTCGTGGCCGTGTTCAGCTTCCCATAATCAATACACACCCTCCAGAAGGAAGCTGAATGAGTTGTGACAGATTCTCCTCTCTCATTAGTCACAACAATAATCCCGGCTTTCTTGGAAACAATCTGCATAGGACTTACCCAGGGAATATCAGAGATTGGATAAATAATTCCTGCATCGAGCCACTTAATGATTTCCTTTTTGACCACTTCTCGCATATTTGGATTTAATCTCCTCTGCATTTAGTGATAAGGGCGGGATCCATCTTCCAAGAATATTCTATGATTGTAGTAAGATGGCTCGATCCCCCTAATGTCATGAATGGTCCAACCAATTGCCTCCTTGTGTTCCTTCAAGACCTTGATCAATTTAATCTCTTGCTCCTTTATTAATTTAGCCCTGATAATCACAGGGAGCATCTTCTGAGGTCCTAAAAATTGATATTTCAAATTCTCAGGCAATGGTTTCAATTCAAGTTGGGGCGGATTGATGGTAAGGAAGATGCTGAAGACTCATTAAGAGGAAGAGGTTGTGAATGAGCAAAATCAATAACCTCTTCAGAAGATGGCAGGTTTACCATAGAGGGTTGCGGGTCTAATTCATCATCAAAGGAGGAACTTTCAATTGAAGAAACCATCAAACAAGTTTCGATGTTTACATTATCTTCCTCAAGTTCCTCAATAAATCCATAGTCCTCAAATTTATTAATCGCCTTAAAAATATCCAATTTCGTTCGTTGATCCCCAAAGGCGATTTCCATGCTACCGCTTTCACAGTTAATGTTGGCCTTAGCGGTAGCCAGGAATGGACGCCCCAGAATGATGGGTGTGTTCCTCAGATTTTTAGGTACATCCATGTCAAAGACCAGGAAATCTACAGGAAAATAGAAATACTTGACCTTAACTATAACATCTTCAATAATGCCTCGCGGATTTGTGACCGAACGGTTCGCTAACTGTAGCGTTACTGAAGTCAGCCAAAGTTCACCTAATCCAAACTTCTCGTAAAAAGAAGTCAGAATTAGGTTGATGGGTGCACCTAGATCCAGAAGTGCTCTATCAAACATATAATCTTCGATGACACAAAAAATCAACGGAGCACTTGGATCTCTCTTTTTCTGAGGGAGGTGGTGCAAGATAACAGAACTAACCTGCTCGGAGAGTACCACCTTCCTCGGAACAAATTTTCTCGACTTACACTTTTGTGTACATAAATCCTTTAAAAATCTCACATAAGCCGGTATATGCTTTATAGCATCGAGAAGCGGGATATTGATCTCAACATTCTTAAAGATATTCAGAAGCTCCTCATTGCTATCAACAGACTTCTTCTTCTTTGATTTGATCAAGGCTTCAGGAAAAGGAACATGAGTCAGATCTTTGGAATCAGGTTCCTGAGTCTTGATTTTTTCTCTAGAATTCTCCTTTCTCTCCTCAGGTTCTTCAGGATTCGGTAGATCAAAACAGTGTGGTTGTAGATCCTGAGTCTGCTTACCACTCCTCAAGGTGACAGAATTTGCAGATGCATAAGAGTTTGGGTCTTGGGGAGGGTTAGGAAAGATTGGAGGGGCTTGATTAGCCAGGAATTGTTGATGTGCAGAAGAAGAAGAAGAGGAGGGATCCTGCTCAACCACCTGAGCATGTGCGTGTGAGTCCCTCTGATTTCCATACCCATGGGCTTGGTTGCCCAGATTCAGAATATTTCGCGGGTTGGGTACGAGTTGGGATGGTAGAGATCCGGGTTGACGAGAGTTAGTAATGAGCCCGGTCTGCAAGTTGTCCAGTGAGGTTTTCATTTGCTGCATGAGCTGGAGCATGGATCCTTGCATCTCTACCATTTGCCGATTCAAATCAGCCTGCCCTATAGGTTGGCGGGCATTCCAAGCTAGCTGATTGACCTGATTTGGAGGCAACTGAGTATACACATGACCTTGACCCATTGGTCGTTGCGGAGCATAGTTGCTGGGTCAGAATTGGGTCTGTTACCCTGGGTTTTTCTAGGAGAATTTAGGATGGTTTCTCCAACCCAGATTATAAGCATTAGAGTAGGGGTTGGATCTAACATTCTCCTGTACAGCACAAACATCCTCGTAGGGTGAGGATGGAGAGAGAAAGGGAAGGATCTGAAAAATTGGGATCAAAGGCCCCAGTTTGGAACCTGTGGGGTTCCGAAAAATGCTTACTCACAAGTCGAGCCACATCGAGTTGATTCGCGAACTCCCATCCAGAAGGAGCTCGCGAAGAATGGAATCCCGAATTTTGGGATTGAGTGGATCGAGAGTTGTTCATAGAATTTCTAGCCATCCACTCTTCCATTCTCTTACCAACCAAGTCCACCTTGTCAAGTTTGTTACAGATCAATTCTATATCAAATGAATGAGAGTCATGGACTTCATTGACATTTGATCTGGGCTGCTGGGACCGGTTAAAAGTATCCATGGAGGCATGATTGATTGAATTCTCGCTTATTTCCTCAAACAAATTGTGTGCACCATCTACGTCTTTATTGAGGAAATTGCCTCTGCAAGAAGCGTCCACATAATTTCGGAGTTGCTCAGTCAACACGTGATAGAAGATCTGCACGAGTTGCCATTTCGGCACCTCGTGGTGTGGACACCTCCGTAGTAAGTCCTGGAATCGCTCCCAGGCCACATGAAACTGCTCCCCCGGCCGCTGGGTAAAAGTAGTGATTTCCCGTCTCAAGGCATTGGTACGTCCAACTAGCAAGAATTTCTTCAGAAAGGCCGATTTCAACTCATTCCAAGTTGCAATTGGTCTTCCTATTGTCCTGTACCAATGAGCGGCCTTATCCTTAAGAGAGTGGAGGAAGAGCTTCGTGATCATTTGCTCCTCATTCACGTTTCGTGCCTTGGTGGTCTGGACCAAAGTGGTCAAGTCCTACAAGTGCTGAAACGGATCTTCAGAGCCAAGCCCATGATAATGTTTGATCAGGCTTAACACCTGGGGCTTGATTTCTACGTCTCCGACCGGAATCTGGATGTCGGGACGTTCCCTGTAATTTGAAGGATGATAAAAATCCTTTAAGGGCTGAGAGCCCTGCATTCTCTGGAACCATTCCTGCATTCTCTGCATTTGTTCTAGCTACCTTCGGAATTCCTCCTGTGGATCCCGAGGCAAAGGAGGCTGTTGGTCGGCCATGGGATCAATTTGACCAAAATCCATTTTGTACCTCCTAGAATACTCTAGTGGTCCTTCTAATCGGGGATTCAATGACCGTCTTCCCAGCATAAACTAGGAGAAGGTCAGAAGGACTGAGGATAGGGATCCTGCAGCACAACAAAACAAACATGTCCTTAAATGGGGTAGCCTAAGGATCTACAGACTCCCAAAATCGGCTTTAAGATTGTAAATGATTTACTCTACTTGTACCTGCTCAATCCAACCAGTTAGAAGAGGGGACTGGGGAGAAGGTTCTTCATTCGACTTTCGCCTCCAGTTCCTAGTGTACCCCCCAGCCGCGGTCATTTGACGCTACTCCCCTAGCTAGACATCAAATTGATCAGTACAAGTAGGTTAATCAAAGACAATCTTAGACTAGGCCCCAAAGAGCAAATCAGTCCTTAAGGCCAACATCTACTCGATTTTATTAAGGCCTGGGATTGTGGTGCTTATGGAATCTGATGGGCCCTTAAAATGGGTTGTGCCCTTAATGATTGATTGAGAATTGTGTGAGTGCATGCACAACCAGGGTTTTCAAGCAAGATTATTTATGATGTGTGGATTTTAATGTTTAAATCTTGCTTAAGTAGCTTTTAGGGTTTAAAATTAGGTTGATTTCAATCAAAGTTTGAGGCAAACCAGGTTTTCAAACACGGGTGAAGATTGCTTTCCTTTAAAATCAGAAATAAAGTGGAGTGCCTGGAATGGACCTAGATTGAAAACCCTAAGGAGGAGCTACTTGATGAGTTGATTTTAGGTAGAGTAGTGCGACGCAAACAACTCAAACAACTGAACACAACTGCACCACTTGGTTAGGCACACAAAGATGGTTAACCTAGAATGATTTCTACTCTTTGATGTGTTGCTTTGTGTGCACCAGTTCCACATATTAGAACCCGGTTGAGTAGAAACAAATCAATTAGGTTAAGTGCCTTGAGTGTGGGTGTACGTTGTGTGTCTGTTGAAAATTACCCCACAAGATTATCTTTTTTTCTTTTATAAACAAAGGTGGAATGAGTGTGAGTGAGAATCCAAACAACCAAACTAATCCTAGGATTTATGCAAACACCTAAGTTAATTGGAATTTGGATTTAATGTGGCAAATGAAATCTATGGAGGGGGGAAAAATGGAGAGCACTTACAGTTGTCTTCAACTGTACTTTACTCTGGTCTACCGCTTGACGATTTCCTAATAGAGGTCTCTGCAAAACAATAGACACATGAGGAAGCAAGTTAGAAGACAATAAAGTGCGTGAAATGTGAAAAGAAGATCGGAAATCACTGCCTCCCTGTTTGGTAGTTCGTAGAGCATGTTTTGATATGAAGAGCGTCATAGTATAGTGCGCAATACGATCAAACAAAAATATTTATAAAAAATAATAACGAGACTTGAGTCCTAGTCGTTCGTCTCTGGGAGGCATTTGTTTTACGTTTGAATTCGATCTTTTACTGCTCTACTTTGTTTAAATTCGCATGCCGGTTTATGATTATTACGCATTGAAGTACGACATGCTTAGTTGCAAGTATATGAGGAATTGAAAACAAGCAACATTAATCTCACAAGAGATATTGCAATGAGCTCATGGTGATTCTCAACACATAGACATATATATATATATAGAAAATATATTTTTCATTCATTAATTTGGAGAGTGTTTGCAACCTGAACTTGTAGAGGAAAGCTTGTACATGAATGCTTAAAATGTAAAGCTAGCTATCAGAAAATGATCTCATACAAGAATCTACGGGGGGGATTTTGCATGCATCATTTGGGGAGAGTAAGGACTACACTACTAAGCAGTAACTAAAAGCAATAAATGTAAAGAACTAGCTACTAATTTATCAAAAGTGAGGGCATTCAAAGGTGGGCTCCGATGGCCTTGTAGTGGTGGAGAGGAGAAAGAGGGGTGGCCGATGGAGCGTAGGCCGACCCTTGGAGAGAAGTTGGAGGAGTGATCCAGCATCCTAGCATAGTGTCCTTCATGGTGGTGCTCAGCTCGTGGAGATGGTGGTGGCTAGCCTAAGTGGAGGTGGATGAAGCCAAGCAAGTATAGCCAAAACGTGGATGGGTGCAAATGGCCACCCCTTAGGTCTTTTTATAGACCTAAGGGAAGCTCCCTACAGAATTATGGAAATCTCTAGAGAGGCCTATGGTGGGAGCTCATGGGAGAGTGAGAGAGAGAGGGTGGATGGTGGTTTTTAGATCCACCAAATGTGGATCTAAAAATTAAATGGCTCTTGGTTGCTAATTTTGGCAACCAAGGTAACAACACATGGTAGAGAGTTCTAAAGAACTCTAGGCTAGATATTTTCGTGTGGATGGTGTGTTGTGTGGGTCGAAACTTAGGTGGCTAGGTTGATTAGGTTAGGTTCTAGTGGGTTTAGGTCAAGGTAGGTCTCAAATTAGGGTTATAAACCCTAATTCACTAAGGTAAAGTGCAATTAAACTTAATACAAGTTTAATTGGGTGTGTGGAAACTTAATTGAGAGTAAAACAACTCAATTAATTTAGGACTACGTCAATTGGACTCTCACTGAGTCCAATTGGATATTGTGTGCTGAGATCAGGGCTCAATTGGACTCAATGAGTCCAATTGAATAGGCTGATGGAATTGACTAAGATCCAAGTCAATTAGGTTTAGTGAGAACCTAATTAGGTCCTTAGGGAGGTCTAGAGGTGATGTACTAGGGCTAGGGCACCTTAATTTAGGTTCCTATGGGGTTGGAATTGGGTTTAGGGACCTAGAAATCTAAGTTCAAGGCTTAAATCTCAAAAAGGGAATTGGAGAGCAGTATCAAACGTCTAATAATAGTGTCAGACGTCTTTTGCTCAAAAATCAGAAGTCCAAACTTGTTGTCTGGACGTCCAATCAGAGTCAAGAAGGATTCAAGGTTCTGTCTTGGGTATTCTGCAGAAATTGGATGTCTGACAAAGTGTCTGAACGTCCAATAACACTATAGAAGTGGGTTTGAGGTGTGCAGGAGATGGCTAAGGGTTCTAGGCGTCCTATACCTTATCTGGATGTCTAGATAAGGGTTGGAACTAGGATTTTAGGGCTTCCTAGGGTGCTGTGACCTAATCTAAGGGTGGCTAAGGCTTGGGGGAAGTCTCTAGGCTATCCAAGGGCTAAGATGGACCTAAGCTCTTCACATTTTACTACTTTATTCCTACTTAATAGAATAGCAAACCTTGACTCCCTTACATCATTATTCACTACATCTAATCTAGGTCTTCTACTCCAACTCTACTGCAACACTCATTATTCTCGATCCAGCTTCAGATCCTACTCCAGATCCAGCTCCAGATCTAGCTTCTGATCAGCTTATTTCCTGCAATCGACATAATGCACTTAATCAGCACATTATAACATTATTTCACGCATAGCTAAAGGAAAGCAGTAAAGATGCAGATAATGCGTATGCGTATGCACGCATGAATTATCCTAACTTATGCTAAGTTCTAGCCTAATTTAGGTCAATTAAGACCTATGATTGCTGCGAAATCACTCTCCGGCAACGGTGCCAAAATGTTGCAACTACGGGTTATTACGCTATCGTATTTGATTTTGAAAAACCTGTCGTCGTAGTTTGAAAGCATAGAACTCGTGTTCAACAAATAAAATTTGTACCAAAATAGAAATCCCAGGTCGAACTCAGGGAGGTTACGTCGATCTATATTCGCAATTATATTTTTTTAGAGTTTTTGTTGAAAAGTGAAGCGACGTAATTACAATGAAGTAATATAGATAATCAGGATAAACGAGAAAGAGAGAGAGAGAGAAAACATGCACTTAATATTTTAAAATGTTTATACAATAAAATCAAAGAAAAATTACACTAGAAAGCGGGAAATCTATTACACTAGAAAGTAGGAAAATTCTACTCTAAAAAGTTGAAAGGAAAAATGGGAGAGAGAAGTTATCATCCTCGACGATCGCTTGGAGGACGAGCCAGACGAGACGACGCCTGGATGACGAAGGACGGAGCGGGAAGAAGGAGGTTGAGGCAGGAGGAACGAGAACGGGCAGCACGTCATCGTCGTTGCGAGATCCGCTTTTGAAATGAGGGTGAAAATTTGACTTTATCTCTCGAGGAGAATCCCAGGTCTGGGACAAGCTTCTCTTGCACTTTAGAGAGGGAGAGAAGAGAAGGAAGGGATGAGAATTTCGTATGGAGAGGGTCTCCTTTTATAGTTGTAAGGAGTGAGGGTAATTTAGTCTTTACAGTTTCAAAATATTAAATAAGGGGCCTTTAGTGACAGAATTAAGCGTCACTAAAGCCCAGGTCGTGGGCGACGTGCACTGCGCCTGCCACCCGCTCACCTCCCACGCCGCCCACGTTCATCAAACCTCGGTCGTTCGATGGTGAGATCGAACGGTTGAGGATTGATAACCGCAGTGCCTCAACTGAGCGCACCTCCTCATGCAATCTCGCGCCCGTGCAACGCAGCCTTTGAGTGTGCCACATCTCCGCCCTCGCAGCCGCTCATCCAAGATCTGATGGCCCAATTAGCGCCATCCCATGCGCTTGCGTTCAATTGAGGCTCGCAGGGTTTCGAACCCACGCCTCTTGTCCGCGATAAGGCTTTCACCCACTGCGCTACAGTGGGGAAGTTGGCGCGTGGATGTTTTGAGGTGTGGCTGTCCATGGCCATTGGATGGCGATCCAATGGCCAAGATCCAAAGCACGGTGGGAGGATGCGGTGGTCTCCAAGATTAGCTGGGCCAGTTTGGGCGGCCGAGATGGCACCACGTGGTGCCATCTTGGCTGTCCATCTTCCGGATGATGTAGATAGTGCCACGGTTATCAGATTGAGTCGATTTTCGCACCATTAGGCTGCGATCGTCGATCCAAATTCATCCGTGTGGTTGGATTTATCGCCTGAAGTGCGGATTCATACCATCTTGGCCCTCGATCTTCTAGGGTTCCTCAATCTTTATCTGATGCTACAGATGTCCGATTAGGGCGATCTTGGAGTCGTTGAACTCCAATCATCATCCTGATCAGATCTGTATGGTTGGATCTTTGATCTGAGACCTCGATAAAAATTTGCCCTGTCCCTAAACATAAAAAGAGACAAGTAACCTCCATTTTATTCAAACTAATTTAAATGCAAGATGATGCATGCTATGCAATATTTATAGTATGTAATGCAATTCTATACTTAAGAACATGCATAAATAGACATTTTATGTAATATAAACATGTTTACATCACAGTTGTAGAAATAGTCAATGAGAAAATAAAGAATGAAGGGGTATTTTCAACAACCTTCGCATTTGACACAAATTTTTTTGCATATATATAGGATTCAATAACATGAAAGAAGTAAATGCATACTTTGATAGAGCCATTGCATCTTTGAGTAATTGTACAAAGATACTTATACCAATAAACACTGAGGATGCTACGCATTAAACACTTGTAGAGGTCGACCTTGAAGAAAAAAACTAACAAAATACCACAGCTATATTGGATACTACCCAGAGCGCACTAACAGAGATGCCAACAAACTAGTAAGAGTCATTTTATTCAATTGTTAAGGTGCAAATAAGATTGCATCGCATTGCAATTAGTTCAATATTTTTAGAAACTAACTCAAAGAAAATATTTCCTTCTCATTAGTTTGAAGTGATGAAAGAACAGCTATCCAATAGATTTGCCATTGAGAAAGAAGGGTGGCAAGAAGAATTCAAGCTTGATGCATCCCAATAAGGAATGACGAGCAATGATTGTGCCATCTTTGTAATAAGATGGGTCAAGTGCTTGCTTCGTGGGTTGGATCCAGTTGAAACAACAAGGAATGAAGATGTTCACAAGTTCCATGCACATTACATAGCATTGATTCTAAATGATAGAAATACATATCATGATTTGATATAAGTTTTAGAAACTGCATTCCTTTTTATTAAGGGAACTATGTCCCCTTTGTGTAAAATATTTTCTGAGAAAATATATGATCTGTAAATATGAACAATCTTTTACTCTATAATACCTTTATTTTGTGATTTTTTCCTATATGATTTGTGTTAAAAATGCTATTAACATAGCAACTGCATAAAAATTATAATCACATTTAAATATCTAAGGTGCAAACTCAAAAAAACCTAGGATCCATGGTGCAAGTTATGATTTTTGTTAAATTATTTTTTTTAAGGTTCAAGTTAAAATATTTGTGCCTAAGTTCACAAAGTCCATATTGCTTTCCATCATGGGTAACTTGTTTGAAAACTTAAATAATTTGCTCAAAAATTAAATTATTTGTCCTTGATGTAAATTATGTGTTATAAACTTAAATAATATATTCCTAAGTTAAATAATGTATCACACACATAATTATTTCTGTCTAACTTCCCAAACTTTATATTGGTCCCTATTGTGGGTTACTTCTGTTAAAGACTTAAATTTTTTGTTCAATGTGTCACTGATTTAAATTTTATATTGTAAACTTAAATAATATCATTAACATAACTAATGTCACACTCATACAAACCTAAACACATAATTATTTTAGTTAGGAGCACAACCTTAACTCTAAGCAAACAAACTATCTCAAAACTCATCAAATGATGGCTCAAGCACTTAAGTAGGGGATGGTGGTTTTGTGTTTTTAACATATTATTTAAGTTTAGTGTAAATTATTTAAATCAGTAATATATTATTTAAGTTTGAAACAAATAATTATATTTTCAGACATATCATTTAAGTTGAGAATACAACCTTAACTTTAAGCACCCAAACTATTTCAAAACCCATCAAATGATCGCTCGAGGCTACTCAAGTAGGGGATGGTACTTTTGTGTCTCTGATGTATTATTTAAGTTTGACGCAAACCATATAAATCGGTGACATATTATTTAAGTTTCATGCAAATAATTTAATTTTCATACATATTATTTAAATTGAGAACACAACCTTAACTCTAAGCGCCCAAACTATCCCAAAACTCATCAAATGATGGCTCAAGGCCACTCAAGTAAGGGATGGTAGTTTTGGATCCCGGACATATTATTTAAGTTTAATGCAAATTATTTAAATCAGTAACATATTATATAAGTTTTCAGCAAATAGTTTAATTTTCAGACATATTATTTACATTGAGAACACAACCTTAACTCTAAGCGTGCAAACTATAGCAAAACCTGTCAAACGATGGCTCGAAGGTAACTCAAGTAGAGGATGATGGTTTTGTGTCTCGGATATACTATTTAAGTTTGATGCAAACTATTTAAATCAGCGGCATATTTATGTTTCAAGCAAACTATTTAAGTTAAGAACACACCTATAGTCAAGAGTGACCTTTCAAAAGAGTGAAAATAGGTGGGAGAGATGATACTAGATGATGAATGAGATTTCCTTGAAGTCATTGCTTCAACTGACTTACCAAAAGATAAACCAAGTTACTGCTAACAAGTTGTCAAGGGAGCTTCATCCAATTGTGTTAAGCCTAATGCTTCACTCCATCATCAGCAATAAGGGAAATCAGTTTGCTTGTTGTTCTATGGCAATCCTAAGTGAAGTTCATCCGTGGTTGCTGTGGAATTTTTTGTAGCTGTTGAAATAGTTACCTTTTTTTTACAACACTGCCGATAGAATATACTCCCAATATCCGACTTTGAAACATCACTTAAAAGATATGCACTCCACCTCACACTCAGAAAACATATTAATAGTCATGTGAAAATTTGCCATATTATCATGCCAACACTCCACTCTATCATAATCAAATATCCATCATCCTAATATAACTATGAGGAATAGACTCATCTTTTTCTAGCCTAATGAGCCATCAATGCATAATGACTTTCTTATTCCCAGGAAGTCCCACCATGTCCTCTGCAAAAATACGTCCAAAGAATGGAATGATTTCATTTTTTTTAACAAATACATAGGGTCTTGGGTTGCCCCTTTTCTTGAACTCCTAAAAAAATCAAGTAAAAAATATCCTCTCACCAAGGGGTATACAAATGAAACGAAAAGAATACAAAAGAAATAAAACATACAAGTCTTGTACAAGAAAAGCAATATCAAAAATTGATGTGAGTTGCTATAAGTTCCAAACTCTATCTCAAAGCAAACAATGAATCTTCAATCTTGAATCCATCTTTAAGTAGTAGAGCCTTCAATCTGAAAATTCGCCCTAAAATTCTTGTGAAAATCAATAGCATCATTCTTTCGTTTTAGCTAACTTCCGATTCCTTATGTCCATGACAGTAGCAACCATCATCTTGTCTATCTCAACAATCCATCTTCAATCTTCAACCAAATTAGTTCAGTAGCATCACCTTGAAACTTTAAACTTATCTGAAAATAAATGCCAAGGATTGACATCTTCTTTTTTAGAAAAGCAAATCAATTGCCAACAAAAAAGAATAAGAAAGGAGGACATGCCTTTCAGGCACATATCCCATATGTCACATATTCCCATTATGAAACATATCTAGCAAGCTATTAAATTTAAATAACTAGCATGAAACATCTCCTCTAACATTAAGGTACCTCCTAAAAAAGACAAAAAATGAAATTTCATGAATAAGATTAGAAACAACTATATACAGAAAAAAAAATTGTGGTTCAGGATGATACCCTACTTCATGCTGAGAAGGCATCAACAAAATATTCCCCTAGGGTTCTGTAACATGATATGTCTCATTCAGTAAAAAATATCCACATTGTCTCGTTTCCT
Source organism: Thalassia testudinum (assembly GCA_037157565.1). Classification (NCBI taxonomy): domain Eukaryota; kingdom Viridiplantae; phylum Streptophyta; class Magnoliopsida; order Alismatales; family Hydrocharitaceae; genus Thalassia; species Thalassia testudinum. Next base: position 6,268,808 of record JAZHRO010000001.1, on the reverse strand, counting down.
CCAAAATAGTTTTCTTCCTCATGAAATAGTTGGAAACTAGACTATCATTAAATAGTTTTCTTCTATTGCTGCTTTTTCAACAATTAGATAACACTCCAAAGACAATGATGAGAATTTACTTGAAAGAAGCTACCTATTGGTCAACATCTCCAACTATGTACTCCTAATCTTCGTTACTCTCGACCTTTAAACTGTCCTCTAGCTTAATCCAAAAAAATCTACTGATGTTTTCCAACTCAACCAGACTGTCATGAAATAACATCTAAAATGCCTTTCTTTTTTAGATTAGAGCTTGTTTTTCCAATTGAGGTTGTGTATGTTCCTCATTACCCCCAATGAAATGCATGCACCATTACATCTTTTGTTGTCTTTGCTGTTGGGGGATACTCTTCCAAGGAGGCAAACCTGCAAATCTTTTGTATAAGATGGTTAAATTGTGATTTGTTCTCAATCCAAGCAATTATTATTCTCAATAAAGTTGTCACATAATTCAGGTTGAAAAAATGGAAATATGCAGGCAAATGCAAATGTTTCCTCCCATATATTGAAATTGGGCGTAGGCTAGAGTTGAACATGATGGAGGGGCTTTGGTAGTGGGGACCAATGGTGGTGGTCAGTTGGAGGAAAAGGACGAGGGAGGGTCGGGGACAAGTAGGAGGAAGAGGATGAGAAAGCATACCTAGCACGGCAATATGTGCGCAGAGTCGGGTGAAAATCGAGCACAATTGGACGAGGAGGAGAGGTTAGTGTAGGAGGAGAGAGCCTACCATTAGGATCGTTGGGAGGGGGAACGGAGGCTGTGCTGGGGAGGGAACCGAACATGCACAGGGAGGGTTTGTGGGTTGGGGGAGGGGGGGTGAGGGAAGTTGGATCTAGATCATTGATTAGATCTGACAGTGGAAAAGGGTCAACTACACCTAACTTGGGTGTAGGGGAAGGAGGAGGTGGTGGTCGATGTGGTGGTGGGTGTTGGTGAAGGAGGAAGAGCAGGGAGGGGAGGAGGTGGTGGTCGACAACAGTGGCGGAAGGGAAGGTTGACAGAAAACGAGAATGGGGAGGTGGTAGGGATTGAACCTTGTCGTTCGTGGAGGTTGATGGAAGCTGCGATGGGAGCCAAGATCTCGAAGGAGAGCTCCAGGGTGGCTGCTCGATGGGGATTTGGGAGCAAGGGTTTTGGGAGGACGTGTGATGTGTTTTAATTTATTAAACCTAAACCATTAATCATATTAATCACCTACACCCAAGTTAAGTGCAGGTGACCAACACAATCTCCACCCCCATATATATATATATATAAAGAACATATAAAAAGGACCCCTATCCCCCTAACATTGTCATTAAAAATGTCAAAATAAGCATAACAAAAGAAAAGGATGACAATAAAATTAATTAAGCATAGAACCAAACGTTTGGACAGTTAAAGAGGATGGAGTTAGTAATTAGGATAATTCTTACCATCATTGCTATCGATCCCTCGACTCGAAAATGGCAAGGTGTATAATGACTCAAACCCGCTAATAATTGGAGGGAGGGTTGAGTCGATGGTAGCAAAAAGAGTCAGCCTAGTGGCTTTCGTAGCTTCAAGTACAATATATGAGAACTCTAAGGTGCTTCCAAATATTGGAGCGATCAAGGGAGGTGGAGAGATTAAAGGACCATCTTCGTCGTCGTCACCATCATATATGTAGAGATGGAAAGCTCTCTTCTCTATTGCGTTGAGGATAGACATCTCACTGAAATACATATTGATGTACGTCTCCCTCATCCTATAGACAAAAGACATTGTTATAGTGAGATTTTGCATCCTTGAATTTGCAACAATCGCATTCCTGAACAGTACTCGTGGCATCATTTTGCAAGATCCCGCACGTGTTCCGATAATGTTATTCCTCAATTTTGACGATGAATCCCAGCAACAGTCACAAGAGTCATCCGGTGATCTGCAAAATGCACGTTCCCTGTCATGGTAATGATACTGGATGCATGGGAGACTACTGATCAATTAATGAAATCATAAAATGTGGATTGAATGATTTTAATTACCGATTACTTCGAAACAGATTGGATTAGAATTAGGTATGCTAAATTCTCCTGTGTTTTATATATCTTTTGTTAATTTATTATTGAGGCAGTACACATGAATATTTATAGAGAAGCACTAAGCACTTACGTAGTCATCGTTTACGTACTTACTTTCACGCTTTTATTTAATTAAGCAGATAGAGACAAAGTCGATCGATATCCTCAAAAGAGATGTAAGCGCTTAGATATTCCATATCATATGACGTACGTCCGAGCAGTGGGAAACTTGATTATGCAGTGACATGTAGAATACCTCGGAAATATATATAGTATATTCAAGGCTAAGCTTCAGAGAGTAATTTGAGATATTTGAGAGATACATGTAATTGAGGTTGATCCATGAAGCAAGTCCTTGAAGGTAGCTGGATATTCGTACGTAGATTTTGGAGAGAATGTGAATGACAAGAAATCCACATCATGTTTGGTTAACTATTTCTTCGGGAAGCAAGTTAGAGGGGGAGTTGTGTATTAAAGAGAGAGAAAAATTATCAAATTTCTAAAAGAATAACTTACAACTTGTCTACCTGACTCCCAATACGAGTATACAGTTGGGTCCGAATGTTACAGAATGAGTTGTAGATAATTAAAGAGCTCTATTGGTGAAGTCAGAAGGAGGCCTGAAGTAAAGTGTTCGATAAAGTCAAACTACGAATCTAGACATGTGCTTGTCCAGACACATTTGAAGTAACACATCATCTCTAAGTGGTGACGAAATTCAAATGATGACTAAGTCCAAATGGTGGCAGTTGGAACTCTATCTCTCAAAAATGAACCTGCAGGTCTAATTGGAGCTTTGGATAAAGAACTCAGCCTAATCCATATAAATTTCAGGTGTGATAGAATTTTATGTGGTTGGGCTCGAATTAGCCTTTTGCTATACTCCATCCTATGGATGATTCGTGCAACTTTTAGTTTCTTTAGGATAAATAATGTTCTCATACTGCAACAATGTTGCTCTCTCATGTTTGGTTAGAAATACTTTGGGTAGGTCAACTACTGATCCGTGGTGCTTATTCGCAACAGGTTATTTTCACCATCTTGCATAGCCATCGACTTATCCTATAATTAATTAAGGGCTACTTTACATCAAGAATCGGCTAACCTGGGTCTCTAAAATGGAAAGAGGGGAAAACTCCTAGATTTATATTTATGTAAGGTGGGGAGATATTTACCTATTATTGGTTAAATAAGGGGTTATCCCACGAAGATATTGTTGTCTTGAATTGGGGCAGGTCCCACCAGCACAAAGACTTTCGTTTTAATTTTTGCCGCGACAAAGATGGCTCTGCTCGTTCGATATTTTATATATATTTTCTTCCAAGAAAAAAACAGCTGATGGTCAACAGAGGAAAAAAAAAATCAGGTAAAAGTCAAAGGATGTATTCTAAGGAATGTCCAGGAGAATATCCGTCAAATAGACATTATCCTATGCTAATTTCAAGAGTTTAATTATATCAATTGAAATGCAATCCACATGCGCAATGATGTAAGAATTTATATTAAAATTAATGATATTTAGTAGATATTTTTAATTTTATATTCAAAGTGAATAAATATTTTAATGGATGTAAAAAATTTCTATCTTACACGACTTACGTAGCAAATAGTAAGAGATAGGACTAGGGATAATATACGTGTGCACGTGTCCTACCTTCCCCTCAATTAAGTTCGGATTTCAACTTAGGTGAGAATTAATTTAGAACATCATGGAGGGAGCTATCTTAGTCAAAGGCCAATTTTTTTCACTCTACACAACCATTCTATTTAGGTGTGTAGAACACGATGAAAAATTTCCTGATTGGATAGCCACGAGAAGAGCTTTTCATACTCTCCTCCCCAATTTAAATGCAAAGCTTCTATGGAAGTGCCAAATTGAGTGCTAACATATTTAGAGAATTGAACAAAGATGGAAAAAACATAAGACCTCTATACATTCAATGGGAAAGATCCACTAGAACTTACTATGATCATCTATGAAGGTAACAATTTATTTCTTATTCTTGTAACCAAGAGCAAGTATTGACCATTCATCTAAAAAATGAACCTCAAAAGGGGAATTACTAAAACACCAATTAGGAACAAGGGAAGTTTATGCATCTTGCCTTGCAAACAAGCATCACAGAGGCACTTATTCACCTCATCTGCTGTAGAAAAGCACAAGAACAAAGAACATCTCTAACAGCAACAAATGTGCATGCCCTAAGCATGAGTGCCACCAAGAAAGAGACACTTTATTTGTGGAAATAGTAACAACAACAAGACATGTCAGCACCATTATTACCGTTTGTCATGCTCAATGCAGAAAACATTAATGTGTTGGATTATGGAGATGATGATCCTCCTGGTTAATAACAGACCAACTATTTTATCATAGCTAGATCATGATCTAAGTTTTAAACAATAAGCATATCAATCTCTATTGTCCTATTTCTTAAAACCAAGCCAAGTTTGCAATGGCCATCTTTAGTAACTCAAATATAAAAGATCCACCCATAAATTGAGATGGCGGAGTGCGAGATGTTTGTATTTGATCTTAAACAACTACAACCTCATAAATGTTGAATTGCTACCAATGAACTCAACACAATCCACCCTTCTTTTTTTTAGAAATACGGGAGCCAATCTTATTCATCCCCCACTCCCTGGAGGCAGTCAAAAAGAGGTAGGGGAACTAAACCAAAACTTGTCAAGTACAACATAAAAGCAGACCACAACTCATGGCCTAGTACAAAAGGAAAACTAAGAGCTAAACCAGCAGAGCCCAAAGGCAAAAGGAGCACAGAAGAAGCACGAAGCACACAAGCCGAACATATCCTAGAAAGACCAACCCAAAAGCTAACAACGACAGGTAACGTACGGCATCTGAATTTTATCAAGTCGAATAAACCCTTGAGATCGGGTGTCGAGCTCTTCGACGTCATTACGAATCTTTCAATTGCCCACAGCAGAGCTTGCCAATCTATAAGCAAGCTGGTTGGTAGAAGGATGCACAAAAAGGAAACTTTGGATCTTCCCCAATAAAGGGGGTCAAGATTCAAAGTCTCTTTTATAACCATCCATGGTAAAGGAACCTTCTCTTTCCACCAATAATACAGAAGAGTAGAGTCAATCTCAATCTAGAGGAAACCAGCTGCAGTAACCTGGAAGGAATGTTGAATTGCTCAAATAAGCATAATTTCACACATAACAGTGTGAGCCCTAGAAACAACCCCTTGAATAAAATTTCCATCGTGGTCTCTAATAACCCAAGGAGAACAGATAGAAGAACCATCTTGAATAACAGCATAATTGGCCTTCAAGCCAGAGGTCGGGCGAACCCAACTAATGAAAGTGCCAGAGGGGTTATGATTTTTAAACCAATTACCCATAGCAAAATTTTCCCAATTGCACCTAAGAAGGAAGGTTAATTCTTCCACCTACTCATCATTAAAGACACTGGATGATTATGGTTCAACTACAATTATATATCAAGCAAGGATTGAGAGTTCTGTCACCCTTTCCTAGTAGGCTTTATCTACATGTTCTCTCTCTATTTGATCTATGGTATGTAGGAAGTCTTGTAGCATTTATCTTAATTGTGCAGATGGAGCATAAAATTGCGTAGCCCTTCAGGAACAAGCTCTTTAGCTAAGGAGACTAAACTTCACTTCTTTTTGATTGAGTAATTATGTAATGGAGTAGTTATAATCCTTAATTTAAACATTTGTGATATGTAACTTATCTGGTTAATAGCCATGTATATCACAATATGAGACTTCCTATGATTGATGTAGAACCAAAAAGAAGAACGCGCAGTCCAGCAACCACAACAATACTTCACAAACATGGAATACCGTGCATTCGCACAACATAGGTTCTATGAAAGATTTGGATATGTTAAGAATCAAGAAACACGCAGAGTCCCACTTCATGTCCAATGTAGACCATATTCTATGAATGACCTACCATCAATAAATGAAATGAATTACCTGCCATTGAAGAAAAATGCAAACTTTGAAAATGGATTGTGCATGCAAAATACAGTCAGGCCTTCGGAAGTTTTTTTTTATTATTATCTTTTTATTTATCTTAATTTTTTTCGGTTGTTACACTTGGATATATCAAGTACAACCTCATAATTGGGACCTACATTTCATCGGTAGGTTCGGGACATGATGACCACACAGGTTACTACACTGAAATGTGCTCATTGAAGAACCACTAGATTGGGGGTGGAGATGTGTTAGGACCCATTCCCGACTCCCTATAGAACCCGAGAATGGCTTGCCTCAACGAACCCCAAGACTCAGTCATCCAACGAAAAACAATCAAATGCATACTCATTCCACAACTACACGTATAATGTAACTAAGCAGAAAGTACGTAACAGACAGTAAAAGAAATAGAATAGTATATCACGAGGATATTACAAGTTACAAGCGGACAAGTATTGTTACAAACATAACCAAACATAACTACAAGCTATAGGTACTCGCTACAACATAAACTCTCTGTAGTGGAAAAGAAGAAAAAACTATGGCTGGGCTCAATTGGGCCCAGCACCCTCAGCAGCCGGTGGCTCTGGCTGCTCGAACCCTTGACCAAAACATGGTTATATAAATCTGTAGTCAGTTAATGCTGAGTAGAGTGGTAATTAAGTCATTTACATGAAACATAATTAAAACAAGAAGCTAGCTAAACATACATTGTCAGTTATTTACTATCATCCTTTTCCATTTATCTTATTTATGCATTTCTAAGTCGAGTACTCTATCTGCTTGTTCCCTAAGGGAACGATCTTACTTGTAGTTTTCCTGCGATGCAAGATGTATACGTTGCACTCTCATGGTCGGGAGAGTCCCACGTGGTAGTCCTACACCCGGTCTACCACCCCGAGGTCACGATCGTGGCATAGCAATGACTACGACACATGCGATAAGCACACAGGTAGCTACCTCGCACTAGCACACGGTTAGTCATTTCTGCTAACTGGCACACCCAAACGTAAAGCACAGAACAGCACAGGGCCTCGCCCTCTCAAAACAGGGGTCTCGCCCCTCCACAGTCCACGTACCCTCGTCAGACTATCTCGGTTTGTCCAGCGGGCCTAACAAGAGTCGATGTAGGGTGGCCAATCCTGACCCCGGGCCTCATGGGGTGGCTAGCTCCCCCCTACACTAAGTAGCTTACATCGGTACCACATACGCGAGGGCCAAACAAGAGTAGGTGTAGAGTGACCAGTCCTAACCCTGGGTCGCAACCCAAGGGATGGCTAGCTCCCCTCTACACTAAAGGGACAGTTGCTCTCCTCGGTATAACATATACGAGGGCCAGCTCACTTCCCTTAACCAAGTCTGAACAGTCACCCATAGGCAACATGTTCCACGATCCATTAGATATTCCGTATTACTATATCCTTGGTTTCTTTCTAAATTCCCCGTAGGGTTCGTACATAGGCTTCCTCATTTCCACATCTGATTCATTATATGCATATCAGGAAGCTCAAGATTTCACAATCGATTATTCAGTATACCACATGTATTTCCGTTCATGTCATGGTTCATTACATGTATTACATGCAGCTCATGATTTACTACTTTTAGGAAGCATCACAGCAATTTAATCATTCATTAAATGTGCATTCATTTCTTTCAGCCCTAGTGTTCATTCCACAACCTAAGGTTCAATCGAATATTTCTAAAGTAGCATGCATTCATCTCTTTCAACCCTAGGGTTCATTTCAACAACCTAGGGTTATAAAGCATGCAATTTAATTATTAAATCCGGGATTAAAGGGAACCACTCTACCAGGATAACCGGGAGATGTGGGGGCACAATCAATGGAGCTTGCAGCCCCCGCTGGTCCCGTGCACACCACGAACGGATGACCTATCACATTGACCCACATGTCAAAATGAGCTCAAACTACATAGAAACTATACCATTACATAGAGAATTCCGAACAGAAATCAACGATATTTCGTTTGCGGAAAATCGACTCAGTTTGAGCCCTGAACGGGCCTAAAAACACAACTCTAACCAAAATCAGACGTCTGGGAAGAGTCCCAGACGTCTTAAACAAACTCAGTGATTCGCCTTGCTCTCTACGTCTTTTTTAGATGTCTAGAATTCCTTGCAGACATCTGAGGAGGTCTTCAGACGTCTGGCAACACTTCCAGACGTCTGAAACCACCTCGATCCTCACACCTGCATGCCTTTCCAACCTCTGACACATGCATGCAAGGTCAAAACTCGATAAGGAATAATAATTCAAAATTACGTGTTATCAGATGTCTGTTGTTACGAACGCGTGCCCCAGACGTCTTTTTAGACGTCTGGGAGGTGGCCCAGACGTCGGACCAGACGTCTGAGATCGTTTCCAGACGTCTGGAAATCAGTTATTTTTGACATGCGCGGGTCGTCTGCGCGCCTGAGCGCGTAGACCCGCATATTCGTTATTCCCTCTGCGATTGCAAACGTCCTACCATGATTCTCTCTCCTCCTCGCGCGGCCTTAAAAGGCTACGCGCTCCCTCCCGTCGCCTCCACCCCTTTCCTCTTCTCCTTCCAGTGCGAGAGAGCGAGCGCGAGAGTGGGCGCGGGGTTGCTGCGGCGGCGACGGCCGCAGTGAGCGCGAAGGGGGTACTGCGTGCGAGAGCGGCGCTCAGCCGTGAGGGCGAGCTCACCGGGGCTGCCAGGGCCGGCCGGTGGGAAGCGCAGTGGGCGCGGAACGACGTGGGAGGCCTGCTGCGGCTCGAGCAGCTGGCGCACGAGGTGCGACGAGGCACGACGTCGCGAGCGGAGGGCGAGTCGCGCCCTGGTTCTGGAAAAATTTCCAGAATCAGACGTCTGTGCTGATAGCCAGATAGCGGGGTCGACGTCTGGAAGACTGTCCAGACGTCTGAAAGGTGAGTTTTCCGTCTTCTTCTTCCTTCCTGTCGACTGACCGTACTGAGGGAGAGAGATGGGTGTGCGCATGCTCAGTGATTCGCCATCCAACGCGAATCAGACGTCTGGCTGTAGTACCAAACGCCGAGAGCGACCTCCAGACGTCCTGGGTGACCATCGGACGTCTGGGAGCTAGGCCAGACGTCCCCGCAGACTTCTGGATGTCTAGGAAACCACGCCGAACAAGGTAATTCTCTAATCCACTTTTTAAGACATCTGGAAGAAGTTCCAGACGTCTGATTTTGCACAGTGTCGTCGTTTTCGACCCGTTTAGGGCCCGTTCGGGTTCCATTTTCCGCGATTCGACTTGCGTTCTTTTCAGAATTAATTCCTCTACCCGTCTACAGTAGCTATACACTGTTTTGAGATACTCCTTGTGTTTGATCCTTGTGATAGGACCCCGTTCCGTTACAGTCTCGGGGGTCGCGAAGGCACGCGGGATTCCCGACCACGCCCCCATTACTCCCGTTGTACCTGGTAGAGTGGCTTTAAGTTATTAATAAAATCTGTTAAATTATGGAACCATAAATAGAACCTAGGACATTGCATGAATCCTAGGAATGAGAAATAGATGGAATGATAGCTCCTAGGTGTTGCATGAATCCTAGGGCTGGAAAACTAGATTGTATGATAAATCCTAGGATATGGCATGAATCCTAGGATGGGAAAACTAGTGGAATGTATAAAACTGCAGTATTGGAAAAATGGAAAGGAACAAATAGCTGCCTGTAATCGAATTAACAGCTTCCTGTTGAATAAATAAACGTGTTTGAGAACATGGATTGTGATAACGTGAAACTGGAAGGTGAAACTTAAACGTTCTGAGCTGGAACCCTACGGGGAAGTAGGAGTAGAACTCCTGGAAAGTGAATGGAATAGTATTGGGGAAGTGAGCTGGCCCTTGAGTACGGAGTACCAAGGAGAGCGACTGTCCCCTTGTTTAGTGCAGAGCGGAGCCAGTCGCCCTAGGGACCCGGGGTTAGGACTGGCCACTCTGTACCGACTTGCTGGCCCTCGTGTACGTAGTACCGAGGAGAGTTACTAGTGTTAGGAGGGCACTAGCTATCCCACAGGCCCCGGGGTTCTGCTAGCCTCCTACACCAACTTGTTTAGGCCCACTGGGGCAAACCAGGGTAGTCAGGCGAGGGTGCGTAGACTGTGGAGGGGAAAGGCCCCGGTTTGGTTACTGTGGAGGGGTTGGACCCCTGTTACTGAGAGGGCTCTGCCCTGGACTGGTTCCGTGCTGTGCTTTGGGCGCACCCGTTAACAAAAACGACTGACCGCGTGCCACTAAGGGTTAGCTACCTGTGCGTTTATCGCGCGTGCCGTAGTCACCGTTACGTCTGTCAGTGACCTTGGGGTGGTTGACTGAGGGTAGGATCACCACGGGAGACTCTCCCGGCCAGGAGAGCACCACGTGCTACTTCTACTTTTTGGAAAAGACTGCAATCAAGATCGTTCCCACGAGGAACATTCGAGATCAAGAAAAAGATCTGAGGAATAAATGAAATAGTGAGACAATTGAAAGATGTGAATAAAGAAAGTAATCGAACATAACAGCTACTGTACACTCTACTGCTGTCTTTAATTTAGTTGCCACTCTACTCAGCGTTTTGCTGACGTGTTACACTCGTTACCTTTTTCAGGACCAGGTGTTGAGCAGCCAGGGTCAGCGGCTGCAGAGGACGCTGGGCCGAGTAGGGTCCAGTAGAGTTACCACTGTCTCTTGTACCTCTTTTTGTTACGTTGTAGTGAGTAGTTCTTGTTTCCATTGTACTTTCTTTACCTGCAGTTCAAATTATATTATGAATGTTGTTCTACTGTTATGGTGGTACATACTGTGGTAGTTTCTTTCCTTACTGCTGTACTGTCTTACTGTTAGTTATATTCATGCTGAATGTGGTTTATTTTACTGCTCTTTTGGTTACTTCCTCGTTGGACAACTAGGTCTTGGGATTAGTTGAGTCGGTCCGGTTCTGGTGTCTCGTAGGGACTCGGGAACTGGGTCGTTACATCTGGCGTTACCTCCAGTCGTCTGGCTAGACGTCTGATGGTCTCTCTAGATGTCTGATTCTGCGGAAAAATGATTCTGCAGAATCGTTTGCAAGCTCTTTTCTCTCTTCTGTTGTAGCAATTCCTATAGTGCCTCCGCCTCTACCCGCAACGACTCGCTCTCCAGCCTCCTCTCAAGCCTTACTGCTCCCCGCTCTCCTCCTCCTCTCGGCTGTTGTGGGGTGAATGGAGGAGGAGCAGGGGGGTTTATATGGAGTGTGGAGGCGTGGGGGAAGGGAATGGTGAGAGGGTGTGTAGGCAAGGTGGAGCATGGGGAGGGATAGGGGAGCTGTATAGGTGTCATGGGGATGGGGGTGAGGTACGGTGGAGGTGGAGGGTATTTATAGGGGTAAGGGGTGGATGGGAAAAATTATGGGGATGCCCTCGCAAGTTTCCTCTTCCCTTCACAAATCCCACAACAAGATTCAAGGGGTTAAAATTGCACGAACACCCCTAAAAATTTTGAAAAACAGCAAACGACCTTAGGAAAGGGTCATTTCAAGATGCAAACCTTAGAGCTTGCCACAAGCAGCAAGTCAATTGATCGGAGAACCACATGATTAGGGCAGAGATGCGAACCTGAAGCATGCCATAGGCGGCAAGCCAATTCGTCGAAGAACCACTTGATCGGGGCGGAGATACAAACCTCTAGCTTGTCGCAGGACTGTGAGATTGACCACATGGGAGATCAGACCTACAACCTGAAGCAAGAGCCATGCTCAACCAATTAGGGAGGGGATGAGAGATGGAGCAATTTACTACAAAGGGAGGAGATGGAGACTTGAACCCATGCCCCCCAAGAGGGAGGCACTTATGGGGAGGGAATGCACCAAGAGGGAGGCCTTCGAAAGTTTGATCCACACCTCATCCACGGCTACAATGCTTCTCATAGTAAGAGTTCGGGATTTTTACTTTCCAATGGATTTTATTGTACTTGATATGGAAGTACCCGAACACATTAGTGATACCCCAATTATTTTAGGGAGACCCTTTTTAGCCATTACAAAGGCCAACATAGATTGTGAATCTAGAAAGATAAAGTTAAAGTTTGGGGAGAAGACAATTAAACTTGATATATTTAGAGCTTATCGAGGATTAGATTGCAAATGGATTGAGGAGATAAAATCTATTTCTATCCTTGAGGATGAGCCTAGTTCCTTAGAACTAGAAGACCTTTCTTTTGATATCATGTACCCTCAAGACGAAATTCCGCTATCAGAATCTCTACTCAATCCAAAAGTTGAATCACACAACTTATCTTTGCTTCTATTTGGAGTAGAAAATTCCATTCCAGACTCTGCTGTTGATTCTACTCCTAAAATTGAACTCAAGCCATTGCCTAATACACTAAAATATGTCTATCTTGAACCCAATCAAACATACCCTGTAATTATTAATTCACATCTTTCTGGATCTCAAGAATCAAAATTGATCACAGTTTTACGAGATCATAAGAAGAACAATGGGTGGACTCTACACGATCTCACTGGGATTAGCTCCAATTACTGTACTCAACACATTTATATTGAAGATGGGGCACGACCTTCCCGCGAAGCACAAAGGTGACTAAATCCAAATCTTAAAGAGGTCGTAAAGAAGGAAATTATTAGGTGGCTAGATGCTGATATTATCTATCCTATATCTGATAGTCCTTAGGTGAGTCCAATTCAAGTGGTACCCAAAAAGGTAGGATTCACCATAATCAAGACTGAATCAGGAGAAACCATTCCCACACGAAATGCAAATTCGTGGCGGGTTTGCATCAATTACCACAAACTCAACATAGTTACAAAGAAGGATCACTTTCCTCTACCATTCATTGATCAAATCCTTGACAAACATGCTGGTAATAAGTTCTATTTTGGATACAATCAAGTTGCAATCCACCCCGAAGACCAAGAGAAAATGACTTTCACCTGCCCCTTTGGAACCTTTGCTTTCCGAAGGATGGCTTTTGGGCTCTGCAATGCACCCACGACTTTTCAAACTTGCATGCTAGCCATTTTTACCGAGATGGTGGGTGAATATATGGAAGTATTCGTGGATGACTTTTCAGTTTTCGAGGAAACCTTTGATAGTTGTCTTTATAATCTGTCGAAGATCTTAAAACGTTGTATTAAAGTGAATCTTGTCCTCTACTGGGAGGAGCCATTTTGTGGTTCCAGAGGTGATTGTACTTGGCCATCTCGTGTCTGAACGAGGTATCCAAGTAGATCGAGCCAAGATCAATCAAACCTCAAATCTACCAATCCCTAACCCAATCATGGGCATCCAATCATTTCTCAGGCATGTTGGATTTTATAGAAGATTTATACTCGATTTTTCAAAGATTGCCTGACCACTCATGAATCTCCTCACGAAAGACACAATTTTTGAGATGAATGAGGAGTGTATTTCTGCATTTAAAACCTTGAGAGACAGAGTTACACAGGCTCCTATTCTGCAACCTCTTGATTGGAGTCTACCTTTTCAAATCATGTGTGATGCATCTGATTACTCAATTGGAGCTATTTTAGGACAGAAAGTCTGAGAAAAATCCTGTAGTGATTTACTACACTAGTAAATCATTGAATGACGCACAAAGGAATTATAATGTTACTGAAAAGGAATTGCTAGCGATAGTATTTGGATTCAAAAAATTCAGATCTTACATCCTTGGATCTCGAATCATTGTGTGCTCTAATCACTCTACAATCAAACACCTTCTATCTAAGGACACGAAACCTAGGTTGATCAGATGGATCTTACTTCTGCAAGAATTTGACCTAGAAATTAGTAATAAGGCGGGACGATAGAATGTCGTTGCCGACCACCTTTCCCACCTTCCATCTGAGAATATAGAGTCTTCTCCTCCAATCACTGAACATTTTCCTAATGAACATCTTTTGACTATATCCTCTGATCTTGCTTAGTATGCCGACATTGCGAATTATTTGGTTACACATCAATTCCCTCTTGACTGGGACGGGAATCGTAAATCACAACTCAAATCAAAAGCCAAATACTATTTCTGAGAAGATCCGTATCCGTTCCAACTCTGTAATGATCAAATCATCTTGCATTGTGTATCTTCTTCTGAGATTGACTCTATCCTATCTTTTTGTCATGACCAGGCTTGTGGCGGTCATTTTTCTAGTCATAAGACCGCTGCAAAAGTTTTACAATGCGGGTTTTATTGGCCCATACTTTTTGCAGATTCACAGACATATTGTAAGGCATGTAGTTGCTGCCAAACTCTTGGTAGCATGACACGCAATGACATGATGCCTTTGAATTTGATTGTTTCTGTGAAATCTTTGATATTTGGGGCATAGATTTTATGGGTCCATTTCTGTCTTCTTTTGGCTTCGAGTATATTTTACTCATTGTTGATTATGTTTCTCTTTGGATCAAAGTCGTACCCACACGCACAAATGATCATAGAGTTGTCATTCCTTTTATTCAGAGTCATATCATCTCTCATTTTGGGGTTCCACGGGCTATCATTTCTGACGGCGGATCCCATTTAAAGAATGCCTAGTTTAGGAATTTACTTAGAAAATATGGGGTCACACATCGTATTGCTACACCTTATCATCCCCAAACTAATGGGCAAACCAAGGTCTCTAATCGAGAGATCAAAAAGATCCTTCAAATGATAATCCAACCCGATAGGAAGGATTGGTCTTCCCATTTAGACGAGGCTTTGTGGGCTTATAGGATTGCTCACAAAACACCCATAGGCATGTCACCATACAGACTTGTTTATGGGAAACCCTGCCATCTTCCCGTAGAAGTTGAACGCAAGGCCTATTGGGCAATTAAAGCCTGTAATCTTGACCTCGTGAAGGCAGGTGATCTCCATAGGTTGCAGCTTAGTGAACTTGAGGAACTCCAACATGATTCCTATGAGAGTTCTAAGTTGTATAAGGAAAAATTATAAGCCTTCCATGGTAAACACATTTCCCGCAAATCTTTCGCACTTGGTCAAAACGTGTTGATCTTTGATGCCCGTTTAAAACTCTTCCCTGGTAAAATTAGATCCAAATGGACAGGTCCATTTGATGTCGTTAGAGTCTTTGACAACGAAGCTGTCGAAATCACTTAACCCAACAAGAATCAACCCTTCAAAGTCAATAGTCAACACCTTAAATCTTTTCTGGAAACACATGTCTTGGGTCTTGTTGGAGACCTCTACACACTCCATTAATTCTCTAAAGTTTACGCCTAGCTGAAGGCCTAAAACTTAGCATCCATCCACACGCTTGTATATAGTTGTTTCCGGCTTTCCACACTTTCATCTACCTATACACTTGAGTCTCTTCTATATCTGTTACTTCCTTATTTTGTCTACTCTTCACGTAGTCTGATTGACCACTCTGACTCTCATCAGACTTGAAATCGTCCATATAGAAATCTTTGATCTCTTCTATACGACTCTTTTCGTCACCCTATACTAAGTGTAGAGTCTTTTTCACCCTTCTTACAATGAGGACATTGTAACATTTTGGCTTGGGGGTGTGATGTGAAATATTAATATTCTAAGTGTATTGGTAGATAAAAGAGAAAATTAAAAAAAAATTAAAATAATTAAAATACCTAAAAATTTGAAAATCTTTTGAAAATTTTCATAAAAATTTGGAAATTTTATAAAGCATAAAAATAAAAATATAAAAATATATAAAATGATAAAAATAATAATAGGGGGTTACATAAGAACAATTGAAGAACATATATAAAAAATAATGAACATATTTAAAATATTTATAGTAGTAATTAAAGAGCTTAATTTTCTTTTTAGGTCAGAAACCAAAAATAAATTTAATTATAAATAGTGTATAATTTGTAAAGAGCATTGAATCCTTACTTTAAACTTTATCTTAAATACCTTTTCAAAACACATATTTGTTTGCGAATTTTAAACAAGATTTTTCTCGAGTTAGAGTCTGAAACCCTATAAGATCTGTTTTTTCCTGCTCTTGATTCTGAAACAAACTAAGATGTATTAAGTTTTACAAGACTTAAACTTTGGAATTAAATTATAACTTTCTTTGTCAATAAAACTAGATTAAATCCTTCTGATTTTTGAATATTTGTTTTTACCACCAAGTTAAGTAATTAAAAAGACTAGATACCTAGAGTTGATTAAGTAAAGAGTTGGTAGAATTCTTAGCCATAAGGTTTAACAGGGTATAGTTAGCTTAATCAATTAAGGACATTCAACTAGACTTGGTGAGTTGCATTTGGACAAATCTTGCAGGATGATACTAATGGTTTAAGAGACCTGAGAATGAAAGGTTTTTCTATCCACGCTCTAGTTTGAGAGCTAAGTAACCTAAGTGTCCAAAATTCACACACATTAGAATTGTCTTGTTGGCATCTGAGACAGCAAAAATACAGAGGTTAAGAGATCGATTCTAAATCCTCTTTAATCCAAGGATGTTCGCGGGGCTACTCTTGAAAGGGTGAAGGATGTGCCACTCACCTAAAAAAAGGAATTGGAGTATTCTATTTAGTAAGAAAAATGAGGAGAAAAGTAAAAAAAAAGAAAAAAAAATTTATATACACCCTGCAGTTAAGTATCTCGCTACAAATGATGCTTATGCAGTTTTTATCCATCAAATAAAGCACCTCGCTACAAATGGATGCTACCCTTTTCTCTATCAATAAAAACACCTCACTACAAGTGGGTGTTTTAACCTATAGAAAAAGGATTGAAAAAAAATACAGAGATAAAATATAGGAATAAGAGACCCAGTGGTCCACCAGGGAGATATGCACAAAAGTGTTGACCTCAGGGTAGAAAAATGGTGAGGAGAAAGGAACCAAATTTGAGTAAGGCCAAGCCAAAGGCTTGAATTGGAATGACCTGGATTGGAAATTAATGTCTTAAGATCTGGATTTTTGCAACTTTAGATACCTTTAGGACGAGTCTATTCATGAGCATGGATGCTTTAAAATCATAGCTACTGAACCATTGCATTGGGCAGTGAACTTTAAGAAATCGGGTTTTGAAGACTAGCAATTGAAGCCTAAAGGGGATAGATTAACAAAAACCTAGGTCTAGTAGTCTGTCCTTGGTGCTATGGGCTGGCTAGTTAGGGATTTTACTTTACTCTGAGTTTGGTTAATAAAGGGTGCCTAGTTTATTTACAAAAGCTAGGTTGGTAAAAATCAGATTTCACAAACTGAAGGATTAAACCTATGTCTATTGAATTTTTAAGTTGGAATTTAAATTCCAGTTTTTGAGTTTTGATTTCATAGTCATCTTGACTTCTTTGGTTCTGGAGTTTAGAGTGGATATAGAGAATGAATGGGTTTTCAATGTTCTTATTTGAAAGAAATTTCCGTCAAGATTCTGTTTTTGCAAATATGTATTTCTGAGAAGTATTTAGGGTTTTGAGTCCATCGTAAAGTGGATTCTCGCTAATGCTCTATATATTTATAGATATTTATTTAAAATATAAAAATTAAAAATGTGAATATTAAAATTTTAATCTAAGCATTCCACTACCATAGAATTGTTTATAATTATTGGAAGCTACGATGGGAGCCAAGATCTCGAAGGAGAGCTCCATGGTGACTACTCGATGGGGATTTGGGAGCAAGGGTTTTGGGAGGAGGTGTGATGTGTTTTAATTTATTAAATCTGAACCATTAATCAAATCCAACAATCATTATTAATCACCTGCACCTAAGTTAAGTGCAGATGACTAGTACAATTCCCATCCCCCATATATATATATATATATATATATATATATAAAGGACCCCTATCCCCCTAACATTGTCGTTAAAAATGTAGAAATAAGTGCAACAAAAGAAAAGGATGACAATAAAATTAATTAAACATAGAACCAAAAGTTTGGACAGTTAAAGAGGATGGAGTTAGTAATTAGGATAATTCTTACCGTCATTGCTATCTGTCCCTCGACTTGAAAATGGCTAGGTGTATGACTTAGACCCACTAATAATTGGAGGGAGGGTTGAGTTAGTGGCAGCAAAAAGAGTCAACCTGGTGGTTTTAGTAGCTTCAGGTACAATATATGAGAACTCTAAGGCACTTCCAAAAATTGGAGCCATCAAGGGAGGTGGAGAGATTAAAGGACCATCTTTGTCGTCATCACCGTCATATATGTAGAGATCAAAAGTTCTTTTCTCTGTTGCGTTGAGGATAGACATCTCACTGAAATGCATATTGATGTACGTCTCCATCGTCCGGTAGACAAAAGACATTGTGATAGTGAGATTTTGCATCCTTGAATTTGCAGCAATCGTATTCCTGAATAGTTTAGCTGGAGGGTAATCTTCGCTAGTGCTTGTGTTAACGGTACTCGTGGCATCGTTTTGCAAGATCCCACAAAGATATTGATGTGGAAAGAGGGGAAAACTCCTAATTTTATATTTATGTAAGGTGGGGAGATATTTACCGGTTATTGGTTAAATAAGGGGTTATCCCACAAAGATATCGGTGTTGTCTTGATCTCTCTTAAAACACCACAAATATATATAACCCAAGACAAATGGAAATGAACCCACATGCATCCAACATGTGATCACCGCATCCATCGATGTTTCAGGTTTGGATTGGAGAGGAAGAGTAAGTTTCATCTCTTCTTTGGAGGGGATCTTGCTACTTTTGTGAGCGCTTGTGAAAGATGAATGGTAGAAGTCGGAATCGGGAATATCGCCGATGGAATTGGGGCGGGTCCCACCAGCACAAAGACTTTCGTTTTAATTTTTGCCGCGACAAAGATGGCTCTGCTCGTTCGATATTTTATATATATTTTCTTCCAAGAAAAAAACAGCTGATGGTCAACATAGGAAAAAAAAAATCAGGTAAAAGTCAAAAGATGTATTCTAAGGAATGTCCTAGGGAATATCCATCAAATAGACATTATCCTATGCTAATTTCGAGAGTTTAATTATATCAATTGAAATGCAATCGATATGTACAGTGATATAAGAATTTACATTAAAATTGATGATATTTAGTAGATAATTTTAATTTCATATTCAAAGTGAATAAATTTTTTGATGGATGTAAAAAATTTCTATCCTACATGACTTATGTAGTAAATAGTGAGTGACGAGATTAGGGATCACACACGTGCGCACGTGCCCTGCCTTATCTTAACTCGAGCTCGGACTCCAACTTGACTGAGAATTAATTTAGAACATCATGGAGCAAGCTATCTTAGTCAAAGGCCAATTTTTTTCACTCTACACAACCATTCTGTTTAGGTGTGTAGAAGGCAGATGTACGATAAAAAATTTCCTAATTGGATAGTCACGAGGAGAGTTTTTCTTAATCCCCTCCCCAATTTGAATGCAAAGCTTCTATGGAAGTGCCAAATTGAGTGCTAACATATTTAGAGAATTGAACAAAGATGGAAAAAACATCACACCTCTATATTTTCAATGGGAAAGATCCACTAGAACTTGCTATGATCATCTATGAAGGTAACAATTTATTTCTTGTTCTCGTAACCAAGAGCAGGTATTGACTATTCATCTAAAAAATGAACCTCAAAAGGGGCATTACTAAAACACCAATTAGGAACAAGGGAAGTTTATGCATCCTGTCTTGCAAACAAGCATCACAGAAGCACTTATTCACCTCATCTACTGTAGAAAAGCACAACAAAGAACATCTCTAACAGCAACAAATGTGCATGCCCAGCATGAGTGCCACCAAGAAAGAGACACTTTATTGGTGGAAATAGTAACAACAACAAGACATGTCAACACCATTATTACCGTTTGTCATGCTCAATGCAGATAACATTAATGTGTTGGATTATGGAGATGATGATCCTCCTGGTTAATAATTGACCAGCTATTTTATCATAGCTAGATCATGATCTAAGTTTTAAACAATAAGCATATCAATCTCTATTGTCCTATTTCTTAAAACCAAGCCACGTTTGCAGTGGCCATCTCTAGTAACTCAAATATAAAAGATCCTCCCATAAATTGAGATGGTGGAGTGCAAGATGTTTGTATTTGATCTTAAACAACTACAACCTCATAGATGTTGAATTGCTACCAATGAACTCAACACAATCCACCCTTTTTTTTTTAGAAATACGGGACCCAATCTTATTCATCCCCCACTCCCTGGAGGCAGTCAAAAACAAGCAAGGGAACTAAACCAAAACTTGTCAAGTACAACATAAAAGCAGACCACGACTCGTGGCTTAGTACAAAAGGAAAACTAAGAGCTAAACCAGCAGAGCCCAAAGGCAAAAGGAGCATAGAAGAAGCATGAAGCACACAAGCCGAACATATCCTAGAAAGACCAAACCAAAAGCTAACAATGACAGATAACGTACGGCATCTGAATTTTATCAAGTCGAAGAAGCCCTTGAGATTGGGTGTCGAGCTCTCCGACGTCATTAAGAATCTTCCAATCGCCCATAGTAGAGCTTGCCAATCTATAAGCAAGCAGGATGGTGGAAGGATGCACAAAAAGGAAACTTTGGATCTTCCCCAATAAAGGGGGGATTCGAAGTCTCTTTTATAACCATCCATGGTAAAGGAACCTTCTCTTTCCACCAATAATACAGAAGAGTAGAATCAATCTCATTCTGAAGGAAACCAGCTGCAGCAGCCTGGAAGGAATGTTGAATTGCTTGAATAAGCATAATTTCACGCATAATAGTGTGAGCCCTAGAAACGACCCCTTGAATAAAATTTCCATCGTGGTCTTTGATAACCCAAGAAGAACAGAAAGAAAAACCATCTTGAATAATAGCAAAATTGGCCTTCAAGCTAGAGGTCAGGCGAACCCAACTGATGAAAGTGCCAGAGGGGCTATGATTTTTAAACCAATTACCCATATCAAAATTTCCCAATTGCACCTAAGAAGGAAGGTTAATTCTTTCACCTATTCATCATTGAAGACACCAGATGATTGTGGTTCAACTACATTTATATATCAACCAGGGATTGAGAGTTCTGTCACCCTTTCCTAGTAGGCTTTATCTACATGTCCTCTCTATTTGATCTATGGCATGTAGGAAGTCTTGTTGCATTTATCTTAATTGTGCAGATGGAGCATAAAATCGCGTAGCCCTTCAGGAACAAGCTCTTTAGCTAAGGAGACTAAACTTCACTTCTCTTTAATTGAGTAATTATGTAATGGAGTATTTATAATCCTTAATTTAAACATTTGTGATATGTAACTTATCTGGTTAATAGCCATGTATATCACAATATGAGACTTCCTATGATTGATGTAGAACCAAAAAGAAGAAGAACGTGCAGTCCAACAGCCACAACAATACTTCACCAACATGGAATACTATGCATTCACACAACACAGGTTCTATGAAGGATTTGGATATGTTAAGAATCAAGAAACACGCAGAGTCCCTCTTCATGTCCAATGAAGAGCATATTCTATGAATGACCTACCATCAATAAATGAAATGAATTACCTGCCATTGCAAAAAAATGCAAACTTTGAAAATGGATTGTGCATGCAAAACACAATCAAGCCTTCAGAAGTTTTTTTTTATTATTATCTTTTTATTTATCTTAATTTTCTTCGATTGTTACACTTGGATATATCAAGTACAACCTCATAATTGGGACCTACATTTCATCGGTAGATTCGGGACATGATGACCACACGGCTTGCTACATTGAAATGTGCCCATCAGAGAACCACTAGATTGGGGGTGGAGATGTGTCACGACCCATTCCCGACTCCCTACAGAACCCGAGAACGGCTCACCTCAACGAACCCTAAGACCTAGTCATCCAACAAGAAACAATCAAATGCGTACTCATTCCACAACTACACGTATAATGTAACTAAGCAGAAAGTACATATCAGACAGTAAAAGAAATAGAACAGTATATCATTAGGATATTACAAGTTACAAGCGGACAAGTACTATTACAAACATAGCCATCACAACAAGAAACATAACCGAACAGAACTACAAGCTATAGGTACTCACTACAACAAAAACTCTCTATAGCGGAACAGAAGAAAAAACTATGGCTGGGCTCAATTGGGCCCAGCGCCCTCAGCAGCTGGTGGCTCTGGCTGCTCGAACCCTTGACCTGAACATGGTTATCTAAATCTGTTGTCAGCTAATGCTGAGTAGAGTGGTAGTTAAGTCATTTACATGAAACATAATTAAAACAAGCAGCTAGCTAAACATACATTGTCAGTTATTTACTATCATCCATTTCCATTTATCTTATTTATGTGTTTCTAAGTCGAGTACTCTAATAACGTTCCATAACATTGCTTAATCTTCTTGTTCCCTAAGGGAACGATCTTGCTTGCAATTTTCCCGTGATGCAAGATATATATGTTGCACTCTCATGGCCAGGAGAGTCCTACGTGGTAGTCCTATACCCGATCTACCACCCCGAGGTCACAGTCGTGACATAGTGGTGACTACGGCACACGCGATAAGCGCACAGGTAACTGCCTCACACTAGCACGCGGTCAATCGTTTCCGCTAACTGGCACGCCCAAACGTAAAGCACAGAACAGCACAGGGCCTCGCCCTCTCAGAACAAGAGTCTCGCCCCTCATAACAGAATAGGGGTCTCGCCCCTCCACAGTCCACATACCCTCGTCAGACTATCTCGGTTTGCCCAGTGGGCCTAACAAGAGTCGGTGTAGGGTGGCCAGTCCTAACCCCAGGCCCCATGGGGTAGCTAGCTCCCCCCTACACTAAGTAGATCACCTCGGTACCACATACGCGAGGGCCAAACAAGATTCGGTGTAGAGTGACCAGTCCAAACCTCGGGTCGCAACCCAAGGGATGGCTAGCTCCCCTCTACACTAAAGGGACAGTTGCTCTCCTCGGTATAACGTATACGAGGGCCAGCTCACTTCCCTTAACCAGGTCCGAACAGTCGCCCATAGGCAATATGTTCCACGATCCATCAGATTTTCTGTATTACTATATCCTTGGTTTCTTTCTAAATTCTCCGTAGGGTTCGTACATAGACTTCCTCATTTCCACATCTGATTCATTATATGCATATCAAGAAGCTCAAGATTTTACAAATGATTATTCAGTATACCGCATGTATTTCCGTTCATGCCATAGTTCATTACATGTATTACAGGCAGCTCATGATTTACTACTTTTAAGAAGCATCACAGCAATTTAATCATTCATTAAATGTGCATTCATTTCTTTCAGCCCTAGTGTTCATTCCACAACCTAAGGTTCAATCGAATATTTCTAAAGTAGTATGCATTCATCTCTTTCAGCCCTACGATTCATTTCAACAACCTAGGGTTCTAAAGCATGCAATTTAATTATTAAATCTAGGATTAAAGAGAACCACTCTACCAGGATAACCAGGAGATGTGGGGGCACAATCAACGAAGTTCGCAGCCCCCGCAGGTCCCGTGCACACCACGAACGAATGACCTATCACATTGACCCACATGTCAAAATGAGCTCAAACTGCATAGAAACTATACCATTACGTAGAGAATTTCAAACGGAAACCAATGATATTTCGTTTAGGGAAAATCGACTCCGTTTGTGCCTTGAACAGGCCCAAAAACACAACTCTGACCAAAATCAATTGTCTGGGAAGAGTCCCAAACGTCTTAAACGAACTCAGTGATTCACATTTCTCTCTACGACTTTTTCAGATGTCTACAACTCCTTGCAGACGTTTGAGGGGGTCTTCAGACGTCTGGCAACACTTCCGGGCATCTGAAACCACCTCGATCCTCGCACTTGCACACCTTTCCAACCTTTGACACATGCATGCAAGGTCAAAACTCGGCAGGGAATAATAATTCAAAATTACGTGTTATCAGATGTCTAGCGTTACCTCCGGTCGTCTGGCTAGACGTCTGATGGTCTCTCAAGATGTCTAATTCTGCGGAAAAATGATTCCACAGAACCATTTGCGAGCTCTTTGCTCTCTTCTGCTGCAGCAGTTCCTATAGCGCCTCCACCTCTACCCAAAACGACTCGCTCTCCAACCTCCTCTCAAGCCTTGCTGCTCCCTACTCTCCTTCTCCTTCTCCTCTCGGCTATTATGGGGTGAATGGAGGAGGAGCGGGGGGGGTTATGGAGTGTGGAGGTGTGGGGGAAGGGAATGGTGAGAGGGTGTGGAGGCAAGGTGGAGCATGGGGAGGGATAGGGGAGCTGTATGGGTGTCATGGGGATGGGGGTGAGGTACGGTGGAGGTGGAGGGTGTTTGTAGGGGTGAGGGGTGGATGGGAAAAATTACGAGGATGCCCTCGCAAGTTTCCTCTTCCCCTCAAAAATCCCACAAGATCCAAGGGGTTAAAATTGCATGAATGCCCCTAAAAATTTTGAAAAATAGCAAACAACCCTAGGAAAGGGTCATTTCAAGATGCAAACCTTAGAGCTTGCCGCAGGCAGCAAGTCAATTGATCGGAGAACCACTTGATTAGGGTGGAGATGCGAACCTGGAGCTTGTCGTAGGCGACAAGCCAATTCGTCGAAGAACCACTTGATCGGGGCGAAGATACGAACCTATAGCTTGCCGCAGGACTGTGAACCAATTGACCACATGGGAGATCGAACCTACAACCTGAAGCAAGAGCCACTCTCAACCAATCAGGGAGGGGATGGGAGATGGAGCAATTTACCACAAAGGGAGGAGATGGAGACTTGAAACCATGCCCCCAAGAGGGAGGCACTTATGGGGAGGGAATGCACCAAGAGGGAGACCTTCGGAAGTTTGATCCACACTCATCCATGGCTACAATGCTTCTCATAGTAAGAGTTTGGGATTTTTACTTTCCACTGGATTTTATTATACTTGGTATGGAAGTACCCGAACACATTAGTGATACCCCAATTATTTTAGGGGACCCTTTTTGGCCACTACAAAGGCCAACATAGATTGTAAATCTGGAAAGATAAAGTTAAAGTTTGTGGAGAAGACAATTAAACTTGATATATTTAGAGCTTATCGAGGATTAGATTGCAAATTGATTGAGGAGATAAAATCTGTTTCTATTCTTGAGGATGAGCCTAGTTCCTTAGAACTAGAAGACCCTTCTTATGATATCATGTACCCTCAAGACGAAATTCCACTATCAAAATCTCTACTAGATCCAGAAGTTGAATCACACAACTTATCTTTGCTTCTATTTGTAGTAGAAAATTCTGTCCCAGACTCTGCTGTTGATTCTACTCCTAAAATTGAACACAAGCCATTGCCTGATACACTAAAATATGTCTATCTTGAAACCGATCAAACATATCATGTAATTATTAATTCACATCTTTCTGAATCTCAAGAATCAAAATTGATCGCAGTTTTACGACATCATAAGTGAAGGTTCCCTTGGAAGAGGGGTGACGTAATAATTGCGGAATTGAAAATATAAACAATCTCACAAAAATAAGCAATCACAAAATGTACACACGAATTTTTAGGTGGAAACCCAAACCGGGTAAAAACCACCACCTAACCCTCTCGAGTTAGGATTTTCCGATCAACCTAGTTGATCAAAATCCACTAAACGAATCACTTTAAACGAGGGTGATTCAACCTCAGTACAACCACGCTACAAGTACGAGGGTAGCGTTCCTCAACCCCTTCTCTCCACGAGAAGGATTTTGTCCCACGAAGGAGACGGGAATTCGCAAAGCGAATACCCAACCAAAAGACAAAGATAAAAATAAACAACAAACCTATAGAGCCAACAAAGTAATTAAACCTAGCTTCTATAGGAAGTAGGAAACTCCCCTTTGCAAGGAGCGCGTCGACGATGACGCGGTGCGTGTGCCACGCGATGGCGCTACGTCGCTCTCGTGAACAATAGCGGGAGAGCGGGCGCGCAAACTGAATTTAGCTCTCAAGATGATGGAGCTTGAGCTTGGAGAGCAAGAGAGACACAAAAGAGTGGAAAGTATGTTGCTTAGGTGTGTGTTTGTGTGTTAAAGGCCCCCCTCTATTTATAGAGGCCTTAGGAAGGCTTTGGAAGGCTTGGAAAGGCTTCCATAGCCGTTGGGTACAAAGTCCAAGTGAATCAGCCCGAAATCAGGAACAATCATTGTTCTGACAGGCTTATCAGACGTCTAATTATAGCATCAGACGTCTGGAAGTTCACTTTAAGACGTCTGATTAAACGGTCAGACGTCTGATTTTGGGCGGGTCTCTCCCTGACTTGGATCAGACCTAAACAGGGTTTTTACGCAAGTCCATCAGACGACATACAGGACGTCTGGCACTATGTCTGGACGTCTGGAAACCTACTTTTACTGTGGGAATTGATTTCCAAACGTTGCAACGGCTAGAAAATCTCTGAGAAGAGATTTTGGGTCAGCCGAGGCAAAACGGTCATTTATCAGACGTCTGGAAAGGCCTAAGGACGTCTGATAAGGCTCTAACGGTCATATTCTAGAGTGTCTGCTAAGCCAGCCAACGGTCCACTAATTGGACGTCTGGCAAATCCATCAGACGTCTTCTAAGACGTCTGGTATAAGGTATGGACGTCTGATTTCATCAGACAGAACTACCTATGTCCAGCCTAACAATTATCAGACGTCTGAAACAACAGTCAGACGTCTTAAAATACATTATCAGACGTCTGATTTGGGAATTAGACGTCTGGAAAGTCTGTTTGAACCCTATATTGGTTTTCTAAGTATTCTACAGAAAACCTAAGTATCCTAGGGTTGTGCCGGTGTTCCTAGGACTACTGTTAGGGTTCTTTGAGGCTCTTTAACATAATATTCTAAGGAAAATAAAAAGAGCAAGAAAATAAAGACAAGAGATACAAGAAAGGATTAAAAAGAATCTATCATATTCTTCTTGTCTTCTATCTTCAATCTGTCGCTCCACGCGAACCTCCTCTGTTTTCCGTCAAGCTCCTCCAATCCGTCCTGGATGCGAGCTCGAACTCCGTCTAAACACGTCCACATTTGCAATTGACCTGAAATCTAGGACTCAAATTGCAAATGTTAAATAACACGTGTTTTGTTATCATCAAAACAAATGATCGTGGTGCTCTAGCACCAACAATAAGGACATTGGGTGGACTCTACACGATCTCACTGGGATTAGCTCCAATTACTGTACTCATCACATTTATATTGAAGATGGGGCATGTTCGTCATGTTTTGTGGGGTTTTAAAGAATGTTACGTTGTAGTATAGCTGACAAAGCGTTCAAACAAATAAAGAGTTTTTATTACTCGAAAATCGGAGTATCCGAGGTCGAACACAGGGAGCAAATGGAATTTACTACTAATCTCAATTGTAATTGAACACTCTAATTTACTCAAAACTCTAATTCAAATATGAATGTATGCGGTTAAAAGTAATTATGACAAAAGAAATAAAATTGGACGTCTGATCTTGTGATCACACGTCTTAAAAGTGTTATTCTTCTCTTTGATAGGGGGCTCTCTGTGATGCTTTTCAAAAGATAGGGACCAAATTGTGATTTAGGTGTACTAAATTGCAAAGTAGGTCAAGCTGACCTCCCCTTAGGTCCAAATTTTGGTACAAACCTAATTTGGACCTAAGGAATCCAATGGTGAAGTTGAATATTAGGTTTGACCTCGTTTGGCTGGATATTTTGCGTAAAAATCCAAATTAGGTTACTTGAAGAGCTAGGACCCTAATCTAGGTCAAACTGGGTTCCAAAGGCCAAATTAAGTGTTATAAACCCTAGAGGATATTTTTTCATGATTTTTAGAGGGTTTACTTGATTTTTATCCTAACCGGACCTTGTTAATTTAAGCGGGTCTGTTTTAGGGTTACCAAATGTCACTTGATTCCTGGATTGTACCTAAACCCATTTCTGATTGACTCAACCCACTTTTTATCTCATTTAGACCATTTGACCTATGTTTTTCCTCTGAGAAATCCCGTTTATGTACTGCAATGGTAAAATTGCTGTTTTAACCTTTAATTCATATTTTCTTCTCAAAGCACTTATTCCTTCATTTAGGCCTTCTTCTAGGTTATGTAGGAGCTTTTATCTTCTTTATTGGGTCAAAATGAGTTAGTTATGGCTCATGATGAGACTCTCATCATACCCCCATGCCTAGCTTTTGCTAGTCCCTTAGTAAAATTTTAAGGTTTTAACTTTCGTTCTAGACCCAGAGTGTCCTCAGTTATGATAAGTGCTTCTTTTGTGATTAGGTCAGAATGTCAATAATAGGCCTAGAGGTACTCAAGTACCAACCAAAATATGGACCTGTTCCGCTTTAGCCTCAGTCCTCCGCAAAGGTTTCTACGGCCCACAGAAACTAACCTAGGGTTTGTTGGACTCGGCGGTTAAAGTACCCGTGCTTGAGACATTTTTAGCCTAAGTTCAGTTTGCAGTGCATTTTTTGTAAGAGAGAGATAGAAGATTTATTTGTTTGGAGAGCTTTTCTCTCTCTTTTCTTTTTATTTCTAGCTTCGGATTAGCTTCTCAACACGGTCTGTATCGGATTCCTCATCCCCATCATCAATCCTCAAGGGTTCCTGGATTTCGAGATTTCGAGATAATCCCGCCCATGGCTTTCCGTGGCTGAATTCAAACCCTGGCGATCGACATTTCGTAATAATGCCACCCATGGTATCTGAACCAACAGAGTGCTTACATGCCCCCAGTAGGATATTTAAATATCCTAAGAGACAAGCACCGAGGAGACGATATGTTGTTACGCATCTTCGAGGGGAATTTCCCGCCTCTCTGCGCTGGGAACTCGTCCAAATCAACTTGTGTTGATTTGCCGCTCCTAATCTAGGTGAATTTTTCAGAACATTAAACGCTTTTGCGTGATTTGGATGTTTATGCACACTGAACTAGACTGTGTGTGAATTTGGGGTGCTTAGGTTACTGAATCCCGCAAACCGGAGATCAGTTAACGAGGCCGAATACTTCCTATGCCTTAGACCTAATACTCAAGCTTCGCATTTTCCTCAACCTCTTGAGGATTATCTAGATTTTAATGGATACGTGAATTTTTAAGCTAACAATCTAGCCCAAGAGGCCTAAGACCAGCGTTTCCGCTAATCTCTTGTTATGTCTTCTTAGCACTTTTTCTTTTATTTGATTTGGTCTAGAACTTCAGTTAATTCCTTAATCTTTTACTAATGACTATTTCTTTTCATTTTCATTTTGTGCTCCTTTTTGTCATTTTTCTCTTTTTCTCCTTATGAATATGTGGCTTACAAAATTTCCTCCCTCCCCCATTTTTTGTTCTTTTTCATAATTTTTCATTTTTTTTGTGTTTTTGACATATGTGAATTTTTTTTTGTGAGAATCCTTCTGATTTTTTCTTGGCTCTGTATGTATGCACTTTATCACCCCCCCATGCCTAAGTTTTGCAATGTCCTCATTGTAAAAGGAGAGTGTGAAATAGTGTTGAGGTCAGTGGCATAGGACAGGATACATCGGGTGGGTGAATGAGTCGGGAATGAATGATGCGGATAATTTCAAGCTTTGATACGTGTACCAGAGGTGGGATCAACTGTCTAAGGTTGAACTCAAGGTGTAATAGACGTGGAGTATGGACGGATAATCAGACGGGTCTCTGTTTTTGGGATGACTGGTTGTCTCCCGTTAAGCGCTAAATTCAATGCCTTCAGCCGAGCGGAAAATGGGGTGGAGAGGGAGTGGTCAAATCAGTGGAGTTTTGTAAAACAAGCACCTTAATTAAGAGCCTGGTTGGTCCAACCAGGTGCTTGTTCAGATCAGTGGGCTGATGATGCCGCCCAAACCCAATAAGTCTAGTGGGTTGATAGATGTAGATCAGTAGATGCGGCACCCGCCATATGCAGTGAAGTTCTGATGGATATGGAAGTGAAAACTCGGGTTTAGGCTGAGTTGAGTCAGCCTGGTCAAAGTAGGGTTCCGAAAAATAATCAATGTAAGGTGTGGAATCCCTACAGGGGTGATCAAAGAGTGATAGCTCCTGACTTTCGGTCTGATCAATACCCGATACTCGATATAGATATGGAGTTGAATCATCTGCAATTGGCTCAGTGAGAGGTGAATCGGAATAGAAATTGAGTCCAGTTGCGGGTCGGGGTGGGGAACGGGTTTTGATTGGTTCTGTATATGTGGAGCAGGTGGCTTCAACGAAGATTGGCTTGTTATAATCAGGAAGCAGATTTTCTCCGATGTTATGGGCAGATTCGAAATCGTCGGAGAGTTTGTGAAAATCAAAATTTGAATGAGATTCAAGATCATGAGTTCCACCATAGAATAAATCATATGTTGCAGATTCAGCAGCCTGACTGGGGTCTAGCTAAATGTGAATGCTGAGCTTAAAAAGGTGTCCCTATTTGGTAGAGGCTCAGGTTCAAAGTTAGTAGGGCAGACCCAATCGAAACCCCGCTCATCCAACTCCTCGATTTCTATGTCATAGATTGGCATGACTTCCGAAAAATCGATTCGTTCCTCTAAGGATGTTAGCGAGGGATATTCATCAAATCAAGGCCCAAAATCATATTCTTCATTAAAAGATTGATCTTCTTCATATGGGGCCTTGAAATCCTCAAAATATGTTTCAGGGCTAGGTTCTAGGCTTAGGATGTGGGTTGAATTACTAGAATCTAGGTCTGAATAACCTTCAAGGGTCACCTTATCAGAATAAGGAACGAAATTTATACCCTCGAGAGGTTCAGTTCTACTCTCATACTTGCAAGAGTTTTGGGATTCTAGAATGGGCTCATCATGGTCTTTTCCTGCATTTGGAGCTTCCCAACCTTCTTCAATATCAGGCACATTGTATTCTATCTGGGTTGGGAATTCACAACCATTTTGTGCCTCAAACCCGAGATCAGATTTATCCTCGATGTTGTCCCAAGATAGTTCCTCCTCTGTTTGTGGTATATACGAGTATTTCTGGTCAATAACTTGTTTTACTAATCTCATTATCTCTTCCCGTTTTTCAAGACTATCTTGGTGTTGCTTCCAAAGTCGAGGATTTGTCATACATTGAAGGTATTCAATATTGTGCAGTTTTTCTATCTCAATGTATCCAGTAATGAGCAAGTCACGGGTTGATCCTTTGTTGGCTTCTGCTAATAGTACTTGGGCACAAGTTATGACAAATGTTGTGGTTGTTGGGACATCAACCTGAATGTTTCCTACTGTTGTTGAGGTTTCTTCATTTTCATAGAATTTCATGGCATCCTCAATCATTTTATCTCTCATGGATCTCTGACATTCAGGTTTCTTAACTGGTAGTCCTAGGTGGTTTGGCTGCATTTTCGGATCAGGTGGTGGAATCAAGATGTAGAATCAGAGTTTGAATCAAGATGTGCTATGAAGCGATTAGATCTGAATAACGAGTCCCACTGAAAATGTGTATGTGTGCTCTAAAGAGAAAAGATGAGGGACTGGAAATATTTTTGACTCAATCAAGACACCAAAAGATGTTTGGATGACTATGGAGGTTCGGGGCAGATGAACCCCTGGATCAGAAGATCGTCCACCTGAGAATTACCTGGGCAACTAGAGAGGGAGAGTCCCGCAAAGACCCCTACACGGTAGAGCGTCCCCACGGGTTACAGGGTTTCCCCCACCCGACCTCTCTTGTCACTGAGATTCCAGGTAGACCAGAATGGGGACCTTGACCTCTTAAGTCTACCACTTTTATTTCAAAGGTGCTTTTAGGGTTCTCACTTGAACTTTAGATGTTTTGATGTTGTGACCTAATTTAGAGGTTGGTTGACCCAAGGGGTCAACTTCACCTGACCTGTCCTATAGATGGCAGAATGATTCTAGGTTTAGAGCCTAGAGATCACCCTAATTTGACTCCCAGGTTATTAGGTCCAAAAATTTTAAGATTCAAGTGATTTTAGAGTTCAATTTTTAGGGTTTGCTTGTTAATATCTCTTCAATCAAGGTCTTGGGTAGCACACTGATGCAGGGAGGTTTATTTCCTTTTATGCAGGCATGACTTCAAGATCCTACTGTAGAAACCCTAATTTGGTTCTATTTCCAATCTTTTTTTTTTTCACCAAAATTCTCTTTGGACTTTAAAAGCAAGCAGTGTGTTGTCCACAGAGATTAAGCGTTATTTCTATTAGGCACATGAATTTGTGGGATGGACTCTAAAAAATCGCTCCAACTTCAAGAGGAATTAAAAAATTTTCGCAAAATTAGGAACCGTTTGCCTTAAAGATGGTGATTACTATATAAAGAAGGCAATTGATTCCTAAATTGATTTTCTTCCTTTTGTCTTTTCAGGATTAGGAGATAGTTTCAGGAAGAAAAGAAATTACCTGCCCTGGAGTGGTTGACTTGCGAGAGGGATTTTCTTGTGAAATACCTGCAAGATCACATCAAAGCATAGTAAGACAAGTTAGTGTTCAATATGATTAAAAGAATGTAGAGACTAGTGATAAATTGCACGTTGCTCCCCGGCAACGGCGCCAAAATGTTCGTCACGCTTTTGTGGGGTTTTAAAGAATGTCACGTTGTAGTATAGCCGACAAAGCGTTCAAACAAATAAAGAGTTTTTATTACTCCAAAACTGGAGTATCCGAGGTCGAACATAGGGAGCAAATGGAATTTACTACTAATCTCAAATGTAATTGAACACTCTAATTTACTCAAAACTCTAATTCAAATATGAATGTATGCAGTTAAAAGTAATTATGACAAAAGAAATGAAATTGGACGTCTGATCTTGTGATCAAACATCTTAAAAGTGTTATTCTTCTCTTTGATATTTCTTTCTCTTCTTCTTAGCAGTCTCTCCTTCTTCCTTCCGATCTTGGCTTCTGCGAAGGCTTCTTCTTCCTCTTCTCTTCTCTTTGCAGTCTTCACTTGGCCTCTCTTCTTTCTCTGCAGTCTCTCTTCTACCTTCTTCTTCTTCTGCGAAGGCTTCTCTTTCTTCCTTCTCTTCTCTGCCTTGCCTTCTTTCTTCCTTCTCTTCTTCTTCCTCGCAGCTAAGTCTTTCTTCCTCAACATTCAGCCTACCTGCAAAAAGCAAAACCTATCCCTTTCCCTCTACCCGCGCGTCTCTCTCTCTCAGCAATTCACTCAAGGACGCTCTCCCAGAGCCACACGGGTAATCGGGTCGGATTCCGCACCTGGGACCAGGCGCACCTACAGGTGGGTGATGTGCGAGGAGTGCGTAAGTTGGGGTCGGGTCGGATCCTGCCAGATCCGCGAGGTGAAACCGCGGATGAGGCGGGCGCTAGGGCAGGTGAGGGACCTCACCCCTGTGCGTTCGGAGGCAACCAA
This sequence comes from Thalassia testudinum, assembly GCA_037157565.1. NCBI lineage: Eukaryota > Viridiplantae > Streptophyta > Magnoliopsida > Alismatales > Hydrocharitaceae > Thalassia > Thalassia testudinum. The sequence goes on along the minus strand of JAZHRO010000001.1, from coordinate 6,235,587 downwards.
ACAATATCATAAATTCAACTTATACCACAGCGGCGCCTCGTATTTCCACGATGTGGGACTATCTGGCCTACCGCAATTTCGTGCGCCTGCAGAGCTTTCTTCATGCAATTGCCCAAGGCTGCGGGCCTCTCAGCGCTACCAACTGGACCCGAGGGCTTCGCACTTCTCGCGCGAGTCTGCTGTGCCTGGGGCCTGGGAGACCTGACGCCTGGAGCTGCTTTGGAGCTTCTTCAACTGTCGTCAATGGCGGCAGGAGCGTCGGTACTGTCAAACACCAATATGGCCTATTGGCCTAATCAGACCAGCTGGGCACCTTCGCCGTGGCACGACGAAGGTGGTGAGCGGTGCTGCAGGCCGCAGGACGACCTAGGCGTGCGTGCCTAGGTCAACCTGTGGCCGAAAGTGTGGGGTTGTTCGTGAAGGTTCGCCCTACCAGGAGGGGGTGACGTAATAATTGCGAAAATAAAATAAACAAACTCACAAAAAGTCAATCACACAAGGTACACAAAGTATTTTTAGGTGGAAACCCAAACGGGTGAAAACCACCACCTAACCCTCTCGAGTTAGGATTTTCCGATCAACCAAGTTGATCAAATCCACTAAACCGAATCACTTTAAACGAGGGTGATTCAACCTCAATACAACCACGCTACTTAAACGAGGGTAGCGTACCTCAACCCCTTCTCTCCACGAGAAGGATTTTGTCTCGCGAAGGAGACGGAAATTCGCAAAGCGAATACCCAACCAAATAACAAAGATAAAATAAACAACAAGTCCTATAGAGCCAACAAAGTAATTTTAAACCTAGCTTCTATAGGAATTAGGAAACTCCCCTTTGCAAGGAGTGCGTCGAGTTGATGACGCGGTGCGTGAGCCACGCGACGGCGCAGCTTCGCTCTCGTGGACTACGGCGGGAGAGCGGGTGCGCAACAGCTTGATGCTCTCAAGAGAATGGAGCTTGAGCTTGGAGAGCAAGAGCTATCTAGGACACAAGAGAGTGGAACTATGTTGCTTAAGTGTGTCTTGTGTTTCTCTTAGTGTGTGTTTGTGTTGCAAAGGTTCCCCTCTATTTATAGAGGCCTTAGGAAGGCTTTGGAAGGCTTAGGAAAGGTTCTATAGCCGTTGGGAACAAAGCCCAAGAGAATCAGCCCGAAATCAGGAACAATCATTGTTCTGACAGGCTTATCAGACGTCTAATTATGGAATCAGACGTCTGGAAGACCACTTTAAGACGTCTGATTTCAAGGTCAGACGTCTGATTTTGGGCGGGTCTCTTCCTGACTTGAATTAGATCTAAACAGGGTTTTTGTGCAAGTCCATCAAACGACACACAGGACGTCTGGCACTAGGTATGGACGTCTGGAAACCTACTTTTTCTGTGGGAATGGATTTCCAAACGTTGCAACGGCTAGAAAATCTCTGAGAAGAGATTTTGGGGCAGCCGAGGCAAAACGGTCATTTATCAGACGTCTGGACAGTCTTATGGACGGTTGATAAGGCTCTAACGGTCACATTCTTGAGTGAATGCTAAGCCAGCCAACGGTCCACTAATTGGACATCTGGCAAAGTCATCAGATGTCTCCTAAGACGTCTGGTCTAATGTCTGGACGTCTGATTTCATCAGACAGAACTAACTATGTCCAGCCTAACAGTTATCAGACGTTTGAAACAACAGCCAGACGTCTTAAAATACTTTATCAGACATCTGATTTGGGAATTAGACGTCTGGAAACTCTGTTTGAACCCTATATTGGTTTTCTAAGTATTCTACAGAAAACCTAAGTATCCTAGGGTTGTGCCGGTGTTCCTAGGACTACTGTTAGGGTACTTTGAGGCGCTTTAACATAATTTTCTAAGGAAATAAAGAGCAAGAAAATAAATACAAGAGATACATGAAAGGATTAAAAAGAATCTATCCTATTCTTCTTGTCTTCTATCTTCATTCTATCGCTACACGCGAACCTCCTTTGTTTTCCGTCAAGCTCCTCCAATCCGTCCTGGATGCAAGCTCGAACTCTGTTTAAGCACGTCTACGTTTGCAATTGACCTGAAATCTAGGACTCAAAGTGCAAATGTTAAATAACACGTGTTTTGTTATCATCGAAACAAATGATCGTGGTGCTCTAGCACCAACAGTTCGGGGGACTGTGGTGGAGGTGTAGAGGGATGGCTGATGGGCGGAAGTTGTTCCTTGTGGTGAGGCAGAGCTTACGAGATGGTTGGCGAGCCGTGTGGAGGGGCGGAGTGGTGGGAGCGGCTCACCGGAGGTCGGTTGGAGGCGAGGAAGATGGAGGTGGTCAGGCAATGTCGAGGGGCAATTCAATGAAATAACAGGGGGAAAAGAGAAAGGGGAACACGGGGAGTAGTTCTAACCTAATTGTAGGGACGAAGGGAGACGGAGGGCGGACAGCTGTACCTGCTGTCGCCGGAGAAGACGTTGCCCAGTGGAGGAGGACGGCGGCGACGACGGGGCTGAGGCGGCGTGCGCGGGTGTTGCGCGACACAGAGGGGAATCAGGAAGATAACTCTGCCACTGGTTTTGTGGCAGAGCGAAGAGGATGGGAGAGGGAGCTCGCCGGAGCTTGCTGGACACTTGGCCGGAGAAGAAAGAGACGAATTGGGAGTGGAAGTCCGGCCAAGTCAAGCTAAAGATGAGCGGCCGGAGGTGTGGGTTCTTTTATAGGCACTAGGCCGGGTGTTCAGAGCATGGAGGGCACGCCTATTGCCTCTGATGGATCGCCGGAGTAGGAAAGAGGTTAAGATACCCAAATCCCTCGTGCGTTCACACGAGAGATTGGGTTCACACCAGAGATTGTGATTGGCCGTAGATGGAAGGGAATTCCTCAGGGAATCTCCCTTCCATTTCTGAGAGGGGATCTATGAGGAATCAGAGAGTAATCCCTCTCTAAACCTCGTCGGAGGTTGGTTCTGCCCTAACAATGGTGGCAGGACCTGATTGCAAAGGTGGTGAGGAAGTTAGGGGGCTCTCTGTGATGCTTTTCAAAAGATAGGGACCAAATTGTGATTTGGGTGTACTAAATTGCAAAGTAGGTCAAGCTGACCTCCCCTTAGGTCCAAATTTTGGTACAAACCTAATTTGGACCTAAGGAATCCAATGGTGAAGTTTAATTTTAGTTTTGATCTCGTTTGACTGGACATTTTACGTAAAAACCCAAATTAGGTTACTTGAAGAGCTAGGACCCTAATCTAGGTCAAACTGGGTTCCAAAGGCCAAATTAAGTGTTATAAACCCTAGAGGATATTTTTTCATGATTTTTAGAGGGTTTACTTGATTTTTATCCTAACCGGACCTTGTTAATCTAAGCGGGTCTGTTTTAGGGTTACCAAATGTCACTTGATTCCTGGATTGTACCTAAACCCATTTCTGATTGACTCAACCCACTTTTTATCTCATTTAGACCATTTGACCTATGTTTTTCCTCTGAGAAATCCCATTTATGTACTGCAATGGTAAAATTGCTATTTTAACCTTTAATTCATGTTTTCTTCTCAAAGCACTTATTCCTTCATTTAGGCCTTCTTCTAGGTTATGTAGGAGCTTTTATCTTCTTTATTGGGTCAAAATGAGCTAGTTATGGCTTATGATGAGACTCTCATCATAACGACCTTCCCGTGAAGCACCAAGGCGACTAAATCCAAATCTTAAAGAGGTCATAAAGAAGGAAATTATCAAGTGGCTAGATGCTGATATTATCTATCCTATATCTGATAGACCTTAGGTGAGTCCAATTCAAGTGGTACCCAAAAAGGTAGGACTCACCATAATCAAGACTAAATCAGGAGAAATCATTCCCACATGAAATGCGAATTCATGGTGGGTTTGCATCGATTACCACAAACACAACATAGTTACGAAGAAAGATCACTTTCCTCTACCATTCATTGATCAAATCCTTGAGAAACTTGCTGGTAATAAGTTCTATTTTTTGGATGGTTACTCTAGATACAATCAAGTTGCAATCCACCTCGAAGACCAAGAGAAAACGACTTTCACCTACCCCTTCGGAACCTTTGCTTTCCGAATGATGGCTTTTGGGCTTTGCAATGCACCCGCGACTTTTCAAAGGTGCATGCTGGCCATTTTTACTTTGATGGTGGGTGAATATATGGAAGTATTCGTGGATGATTTTTCAGTTTTCGAGGAAACCTTTGAAAGTTGTCTTGATATTCTGTCGGAGATCTTAAAACGTTGTATTAAAGTGAATCTTATCCTCTGCTAGGAGAAGAGCCATTTTATGGTTCCAGAGGGCATTGTACTTGACCATCTCGTGTCGGAACGAGGTATCCAAGTAGATCAAGCCAAGATCAATCAAACCTCAAATCTACCAATCCCTGACTTGATCAAGGGCATCCGATCATTTCTCAGGCATGTTGGATTTTATAGAAGATTTATACTTAATTTTTCAAAGATTGCCCGACCACTCACGAATCTCCTCACGAAAGACATGATTTTTGAGATGAATGAGGAGTGTATTTCTGCATTCAAAACCTTGAGAGACAGAGTTACACAAGCTCCTATTCTGCAACCTCCTGATTGGAATCTACCTTTTCAAATCATGTGTGATGCATCTGATTACGCCGTTGGAGCTGTTTTAGGACAGAAATTCGAGAAAAATCCTGTAGTGATTTACTACGGTAGTAAATCATTGAATGATCCACAAAGGAATTATAATGTTACTGAAAAGGAATTACTAGCGATAATATTTGGATTGGAAAAATTCAAATCTTACATCCTTGGATCTCGAATCATTGTGTACTCTGATCACTCTGCAATCAAACACCTTCTATCTAAGGACACGAAACCTAGGTTGACCAGATGGATCTTGCTTCTGCAAGAATTTGACCTAGAAATTCATGATAAGGCAGGACGACAGAATGTCATTGCCGACCACCTTTTCCACCTTCCTTCTGAGAATATAGAGTCTTCTCCTCCAATCACTGAACATTTTCCTGATGAACATTTTTTTGACTATATCTTCTGATCTTGCTTGGTATGCCGACATTGTGAATTATTTGGTTACACATCAATTCCCTCCTAACTGAGATGGGAATCGCAAATCACAACTCAAATCAAAATCCAACTACTATTTTTGAGAAGATCTGTATCCGTTCCGACTATGTAATGATCAAATAATCTTGCATTGTGTATCTTCTTCTGAGATTGCCTCTATCCTATCTTTTTGTCATGACCAGGCTTATGGCGGTCATTTTTCTAGTCGTAAGACCACTGCAAAGTTTTGCAATGCAGGTTTTATTGGCCCACAATTTTTGCAGATTCACAGACATATTGTAAGGCATGTAGTTGCTGCCAAACTCTTGGTAGCATGACACGCAATGACATGATGCCTCTGAATGCTATTGTTGTCTGTGAAATCTTTGATATTTGAGACATAGATTTTATGGGTCCATTTCCGTCTTCTTTTGGCTTCGAGTATATTTTACTCGTTGTTGATTATGTTTCTCTTTGGAACGAAGTTGTACCCACACGCACAAATGATCATAGAGTTGCCATTCCTTTTATTTAGAGTCATATCATCTCTCGTTTTAGGGTTCCACGGGCTATCATTTCTGACAGCGGATCCCATTTAAAGAATGCCTAGTTTAGGAATTTACTTAGAAAATATGGGATGACACATCGTATTGCTACACCTTATCATCCCCAAACTAATGGGCAAACCAAGGTCTCTAATTGAGAGATCAAAAAGATCCTTCAAATGACAATCCGACCCAATAGGAAGGATTGGTCTTCCTGTTTAGACGAGGCTTTGTGGGCTTACAGGGTTGCTCACAAAACACCCATAGGCATGTCACCATACAGACTTGTTTATGGGAAATCCTGCCATCTTCCCGTAAAAGTTGAACGCAAGGCCTATTGGGCAATTAAAGCCTATAATCTTGACCTCGCAAAGGCAGGTGATCACCGTAGGTTGCAGCTTAATGAACTTGAGGAACTCCAACATGATTCCTATGAGAGTTCTAAGTTGTATAAGGAAAAATTATAAGCCTTCCACGGTAAACACATTTCCCGCAAATCTTTTTCACTTGATCAAAACGTGTTGCTCTTTGATGCCCGTCTAAAACTCTTCCCTGGTAAACTTAGATCCAAATGGACAAGTCCATTTGATGTCATTAGAGTCTTTAACAACAGAGCTATTGAAATCACTGAACCCAACAAGAATCAACCCTTCAAAGTCAATGCTCAACAACTTAAACCTTTTCTAGAAACACATGTCTTGGGTCTTGTTGGAGACTGCTACACGCTCCATGAATTCTCTAAGGTTTACGCCTAGCTAAAGGCCTAAAACTTAGCATCCATCCACACACTTGTATATAGCTGTTTCTGGCTTTCCACACTTTCATCTACCTATACACTTGAGTCTTTTCTATATCTGTCACTTCTTTATTTTGTCTACTCTTCACGTAGTCTGATTGACCACTCTGACTCTTATCAGACTTGAAATCGTCCGTACAGAAATCTTTAATCTCTTCTATATGACTCCTTTCGTCACCCTATACTAAGTAAAGTGTAGAGTCTTTTTCACCCTTCTTACAATGAGGACATTGTAACATTTTGGCTTGGTGGGGTGTGATGTGAAATATTAATATTCTAAGTGTATTGGTAGATAAAAGGGAAAATTCAAAAAAAAAGAAAATTAAAATAATTGAAATACCTAAAAATTTGAAAATCTTTTGAAAAATTTCATTAAAATTTAGAAAATTTATAAAGCATAAAAATAAAAATATAAAAATATATAAAATGATAAAAATAATAATAGGGGGTTACATAAGAAGAATTGAAGAAGAACAAATATAAAAAATAATAAACATATTTAAAATATTTATAGTAGTAATTAAAGAGCTTAATTTTCTTTTTAGGTCAAAAATCAAAAATAAATTTAATTATAAATAGTGTATAAATTGTAAAGAGCATTGAATCCTTACTTTGGACTTTATCTTAAATACCCTTTCAAAACACGTATTTGTTTGCGAATTTTAAACGAGATTTTTCTCGAGTTAGAGTCTGAAACCCTATAGGATCTATTTTTTTCTACTCTTGATTCTGAAACAAAGTAACTAAGATGTATTAAGTTTTACAAGACTTAAACTTTGGAATTAAATTGTAACTTCTTGGTCAATAAGATTAGATTAAATCCTTCTGATTTTTTAATATTTATTTTTACCACCAAGTTGAGTAAATTAAAAGACTAGATACCTAGAGTTGATTAAGTAAAGAGTTGGTAGAATTCTTAACCATAAGGTCTAACAGGGTATAATTAGCCTAATCAATTAAGGACATTCGGCTAGACTTGGTAAGTTGCATTTTGATAGATCCTGTGGAATGATACTAATGGTTTAAGAGACCTGAGAGCGAAAGGCTTTTCTATCCACGCTATGGTTTGAGAGCTAAGTAACCTAAGTGTCCAAAATTCACACACATTAGAATTGTCTTGTTGGCATCTGAGACAGCAAAAACACAGAGGTTAAGAGATCGATTCTAAATCCTCTTTAGTCCAAGGATGTCCGCAGGGCGACTCTTGAAAGGGTGAAGGATGTGCCACTCACTTAGAAAAAGGAATTGGATTATTTTATTTAGTAAGAAAAATGATGAGGAGAAAAGTAAAAAAAAGAAAAAGAAATTTATATACACCTTGCAGTTAAGTATCTCGCTACAAATGATCCTTATACGGTTTTTATCCATCAAATAACGCACCTCGCTACAAATGGATGCTACCCTTTTCTCTATCAATAAAAACACCTCACCACATATGGGTGTTTTCACCCATAGAAAAAGGATTGAAAAAAAATGCGGAGATAAAATATAGGAATAATAGACCCAGTGGTCCACCAGAGAGATATGCACAAAAGTGTTGACCTCGGGATAGAAAAATGGTGAGGAGAAAGGAACTAAATCTAAGTAAGGCCAAGCCAAAGGATTAAATTGGAATGACCTGGATTGGAAATTAATGTCTTAAGATCTGGATTTTTGCAACTTTGGATACCTTTAGGACGAGTCTATTCACTATCATGGATGCTTTAAAACCATAGCTACTGAACCTTTGCATTGGGCAGTGAACTTTAAGAAATTGGGTTTTGGAGACTAGCAATTGAAGCCCAAAGGGGATAGATTAACGAAAACCTAGGTCTAGTAGTCTGTCCTTGGTGCTGTGGGCTAGCTAGTTAGGGATTTTACTTTACTCTAAGTTTGGTTAATAAAGGGTGCCTAGTTTATTTACAAAAGCTAGGTTGGTAAAAATTGGATTTCACAAACTTAAGAATTAAACCTATGTCTATTGAATTTTTGAGTTGGAATTTAAATTTCAACCTTTGAGTTTTATTTTTTTAGTCATCTTGACTTCTTTGGTTTTGGAGTTTAGAGTGGATATAGAGAATAAATGGGTTTTCAATGTTCTGATTTGAAAGAAATTCCTGTCAAGATTCTATTTTTGCGAATACGTATTTTTGAGAAGTATTTAGGATTTTGAGTCCATCGTAAAGTGGATTCCTGCTAATGCTCTATATATTTATAGATATTTATTTAAAATATAAAAATTAAACATGTGAATATTAAAAATTCTAGCCTAAGTATTCCACTGCTATAGAATTGTTTATGATTATTGGAAGCTGCAATGGGAGCCAAGATCTCGATGGAGAGCTCCATGCTGGCTGATCGATGGGGATTTGGGAGCAAGGGTTTTGGGAGGGGGTGTGATGTGTTTTAATTTATTAAATCTAAATCATTAATCAAATCCAACAATCATTATTAATCACCTGCACCTAAGTTAAGTGCAGGTGACCAGTACAATCTCCACCCCCATATATATATATAAAGGACCCCTATCCCCCTAACATTGTCGTTAAAAATGTCGAAATAAGTGCAACAAAAGAAAAGGATGACAATAAAATTAATTAAGCATAGGACCAAAAGCTTGGACAATCAGAGAGGATGGAGTTAGTAATTAGGATAATTCTTACTGTCATTGCTATCTGTCCCTTGACTTGAAAATGGCTAGGTGTATAATGACTCAAACCCACTAATAATTGGAGGGAGGGTTGAGTTGGTGGTAGCAAAAAGAGTCAACCTGGTGGTTTCGTAGCTTCAGATACAATATATGAGAACTCTAAGGAGCTTCAAAAAATTGGAGCGATCATGGGAGGTGGAGAGATTAAAGAACCATCTTTCGTCATCACCATCATATATGTAGAGATCGAAAGTTCATTTCTCTGTTGCGTTGAGGATAGACATCTCACTGAAATACATATTGATGTACGTCTCCATCGTCCGGTAGACAAAAGACATTGTGATTGTGAGATTTTGCGTACTTGAATTTGCAGCAATCGTATTCCTGAATAGTTTAGTTGGAGGGTAATCTTCGCTAGTGCTTGTGTCAACGGAACTCGTGGCATCGTTTTGCAAGATCCCACAAAGATATTGATGTGGAAAGAGGGGAAAACTTCTAATTTTATATTTATGTAAGGTGGGGGAGATATTTACCGGTTATTGGTTAAATCAGGGGTTATCCCACAAAGATATGGATGTTGTCTTGATCTCTCTTAAAACACCACAAATATATATAACCCAAGACAAATGGAAATGACCCCACATGCATCCAACATGTGATCACCGCATCCATCGAGGTTTCAGGTTTGGATTGGAGAGGAAGAGTAAGTTTCATCTCTTCTTTGGAGGGGATCTTGCTACTTCTGTGAGCACTTGTGAAGGATGAATGGTAGAAGTCGGAATTGGGAATATCGCCGATGGAATTGGGGCGGGTCCCACCAGCACAAAGACTTTCGTTTTAATTTTTGCCGCGACAAAGATGGCGCTTCTCGTTCGATATTTTATATATATATATTCTTCCAATAAAAAAAACAGCTGATAATCATCATAGGGAAAAAAAAATCAGGTAAAAGTCAAAGGATGTATTCTAAGGAATGTCCGGGAGAATATCCCTGAAATAGACATTATCCTATGAGAGTTTAATTCTATCAATCGAAACTCAATCGACATGTACAGTGGTGTAAGAATTTTTATTGAAATTAATGATATTTAGTAGAGATTTTTAATTTCATATTTGAAGTAATCAGATCTTGATGGATGTAAAAAATTATTGTCTTACATAACAAATAGTAAGAGACGGGATTAGGGATTACACACGTGTGCATGTGTCCCACCTTGCTCTAACTCAAGCTTGAACTTCAACTTGGGTGAAAATTAATTTAGAATACCACGGAGCGAGTGGTCACGCTTGAATCGATTTGTATTTGTATTTTATTACTCAAAAATAGAAAATCTCCGAGGTCGAACTCAGGGAGCAACACTTGATTCTAGAAGCGTACAAAATCACAATTTATAATATATATACTATTTTACAAAAAAGATTAAAGAAAGGAAAATTGATTCTTCTTTTCTTCTCTCTTTTTCTTCTTTTTCTTCTGCCTCTCTTTCTCTTTTCAGACGTCTGACTCCAAGGGTCAAACAACTTAAACTCCACTTGCTACAGTGTTTTGCCTCTTCTTTTCAGCTGCCGCTGCTGCTGGTTCTTCTTCTTCCTCTTGGCTTCTTCTCCTTCTCTATTGAGCTGCGCCTAGTCCTTCTGACTTCTTTTCTCTGCTGCTTCTCTTTCTCTTCTTCCTCTCTGCTGCGCCAAGTCCTTCTTTCTTTCTTCGCCTCAGCTTCTCTTTCTCTTCTTCCTCTCTGCTTCTTTGCTATGCAAGGCCTTCTCTCCTGACTTCTTTGTTTGCTATGCACCTAGTCCTTCGTCTTCTTTCTTTCTCCTTCTCTTCTCCTTCTTGCTGCTGCACTCCCTCCTCCTCCTTCTTTTCTTGCTTTCCTTCCTGCACAGTGCATGGTTAGGCAAAACCTAACCCCTACCCTCCTCCCATCTCTCTCTCTCAAATTCACTCAAGGGTTCGCACTCCTAGAGCCTTAATTGGGTATGCGGGTCAGGTGATGTACCCGAGACCAGGCACACCTACATGAGTGGTGCACGAGGTGTGCACAGGCAGGGTTAGTCGGATCCGGGTGCCAGGTCCGCGGAGGAAATATCTCGGACGAGGCGTGGTGGGGGCAAGGGACCTCACCCCAGTGTGTTTCGAGGCGATAAGCCTGAAACACAAATTCAATTTAAGCGCGGGCACCCGCTTGCGAACTTCCGAGGTGGGACTAAAGTCCCACCCGCTTCCGCACTCGCGCCCGAAGCAGACGGCTTCACAATTGCAGTAGGTGTGGAGTCTCTTAACTCCAATTGAAATCTGGGTGCATGCGTGCCTCAAACCCGCACCGCCTGAAGGCTTTTCCTGGAGCTGAGCGTGACCTAGAGCGAAGAACAAGCAAGCTTGCTTGCTTGTTAATGGCGGACAGAGGCCTAACCCTAAAATCAATAGCACGGCCTTTCGGCCATGTCAAATCGTTCGAGGAGGTTCGTCGGAGCACGGCGAAGATGGCCCGGTGGTCAGAGTGGCGCAGGGTGGCCTGGGCGTGCATGCCTAGGTCACCCTGCGGCTGTGCAGGTGGGTTTGTTTGGGGGGCGTGTCGGGTGTGTGTGGCAGTGAATGGAAAGGGGGATTATGATCAGTGAGTCGTGGCGGAGCTCGTGGGGTGTCTGGCGAGGCATGTGGAGGTGTGACGCAGTGGCTGCGCCTCGCCGATGGTCTGTTGGAGGTGGAGAAGGTGATGGTGGTCGGCGTGTGGCAGTGAGTGATTTAGAAAATAGATAAGGGGGAAATGAAGAGGGGAAAAAAAAGGAATAGTTGTTACCTACTTAGCAGACGAAAGAGGGGGAGGAGGCAGCGAGTGGCTGTGCTGTCGTCGCCGGAGAAGACCGCGCCCAGGGGAGAAGACGGCGACGAAGAAGAGGTGCTGGAGGGTGCCTGCTGGTATGGCCAGGCACAGTGGACGACGGTGAGGGTAACCCTGCCACTGTATGGTGGCAGGGCGACGAGAGCGAAGGAGGAAGGTCGCCGGAGCCTACGGGTGAATGGCCAGAGGAAGAGGAGATGAATTTTGAAGGAATTCCTTGGCCAAGACAAGCTCGAAGGAAGCGGCAGAGGCTGCCGTTCCTTAAATAGGTGTTGGTTGAGAGGGAATCGCGAGGAGGAGGCGTGCGCCCCTCACCGGAGGCATGGCCGGAAAAAGACCCATACCTCTCGAGCGTTCGCACGAGAAGTATGGTGGCCGGTAGGGCATGGGAACCAATCCATGCAGAAGAGGACAACGTAGGGAATCCTCCTTTCAAGTCTGGGGCCGCCTCCCAAGGTCTATGCAGCACCATCCTCTGCGCAAAGTCACCGGAAGTATGGCCTGCGCAGTGCGGGGGCAGAAGGACCTGTCTGAAGAAAGAAAGGAGAAAGATAGGGGTGTATCTGCAGGTGTCCAAAAAGCTAAGGGTCAAAAAGTAATTGTTGAGGACCGTTTTGTAAAGTGGGTCAAGGCGACCTTTCCTTAGGTCTAAATTTTGATATAACCCTAATTTGGACCTGAGCAATCCAATGGTGAGGTTGGATTTTAGGTTTGACCATGTTTGATCAGACATTTTGCACAAAATCCAAATTAGGTCAAAAATTGGGTATGATTCTCAATTTAGGTCAAGATAGGTTCCAATGGCTAAATTGAAGGTTCTAAATCCTAGAGGATATTTTTTCATGAATTTTGGAAGGTTTAATTGATTTTTATCTTTCCTAGAACTTCGTGAATTAAAGCGGATTTGTTTTAGGGTTATAGAATGTCATTTAATTCCCAAATTTTATCATAACCCTTTCCTAATCGAATCATTTCACTTTTTCTCTTATTAAGCCCATTTGACCTGTGTCTAGACCCTTAGAAATCCTGTTTATGTACCACAGTGGTAAAATTATAGTTTTACCCCTTATGAATTGTTTTATACTCAGATTTGCAATCCCCTGATTTAGGCTTTCCCTTAGGTTTTGTAGGAGCTTTTATACAATTAATCAAGTCAAAATGTGCTAGTTAAGATTCATGATGAGATTCTCATCAGCGAGCTATCTTAGTCAAAGGCCAGTTTTTTTCACTCTACACAACCATCCAATCCACGAGGAGAGTTTTTCATACTCTCCTCCCCAATTTGAATGCAAGGCTTCTATGGAAGTGCCAAATTAAGTGCTAACTTATTTAGAGAATTGAACACAGATGGAAAAAACATCAGACCTCTATATATTCAATGGGAAAGATCCATTAGAATTTGTTATAATCATCTATGAAGGTAACAATTTATTTCTTGTTCTCGTAACCAAGAGCAGGTGTTGACCATTCATCTAAAAATTGACCTCAAAAGGGGCATTATTAAAACACCACTTAGAAACAAGGGAAGTTTATGCATCTTGCCTTGCAAACAAGCATCATAGAGGCACTTATTCACCTCATCTGCTATAGGAACATCTCTAACAGCAACAAATGTGCATGCCCTAAGCATGAGTGCCACCAAGAAAGAGACACATTATTGGTGGAAATAGTAACAACAGCAAGATGTGTCAACACCATTATTACCGTTTGTCATGCTCAATGCAGATAACGTTAATGTGTTGGATTATGGAGATGATGATCCTCCTGGTTAATAACAGACCAACTATTTTATCATAGCTAGATCATGATCTAAGTTTTAAACAATAAGCATCTCAATCTCTATTGTCCTATTTCTTAAAACCAAGCCACATTTGCAGCGGCCATCTTTAGTAACTCAAATATAAAAGATCCTCCCATAAATTGAGATGGCAGAGTGCAAGATGTTTGTTTTTTATCTTAAACAACTACGACATCATATATGTTGAATGGCTACCAATGAACTCAACACAATCCACCTTTCTTATTTTAGAAATATAGGAGCCAATCTTATTCATCCCTGTTGAACGTATACGAACGCTACGCTAACATGTTCAGTTTTGGAAAACCTGTCGTTGTAGTTCGAAAGCGAAGAATTCGTGTTCAACAAATAAAATTTATACCGAAAAGAATTCCGGGTCGAACACAGGGAGACTACGTTGATCTATATTCGCAATTATATTTTTTTAGGATTTTTGATAAGCAAGGCGATATAATTACAATGGAGCTATCAGACTAAAAGAAAGAGAGAGAGAAAGAGAGAGAAAGAAAGAGAGAGAAAGAGAACATGCATTCAATATTTCAACTATTTATATAATCAAACTAAATAAAAGTTACACTAGAAAGCGGAAAATCAATTACACTATAAAGCAGGAAAATTCTACACTAGAAAAAGCTGTAAATAAGAATGGGAGAGAGAAGTTATCCTCCTCAACGATTGCTTGGAGGATGAGCCGGACGGGACGATGTCTGGACGAAGGAGAACAAAGCAAGACGAAGGAGAACGAAGCAGAAGAACGGGAACGAAGCAGCACGCCGTGTGGGACAAGCTTCCACTTCCGAAGGGGAACGAAAATTTAGACTTTATCTCGCGAGGAGCATCCCGGGTGTGGGACAAGCTTCTCTTGAGCTTTGGAGGGGTAGAGAGGAGAAGGAAGGGATGAAAATTTCATATGGAAGGGGTCTCCTTTTATAGTTGCAAGGAGTGGGGGCAAAATGGACATTACAACTTCAAAACAATAAATGAGGGATCTTTAGTGACGGATAAATCCATCACTAAAGCCCCAACGTGGGCGTAGCTTCCTCGCCCACGCATGCCTCCTCGGCTACCCGCTTCATCAACGTACACACACGTCCAGCGATCCTCAGCCGTCTGATTGCGAGATCGGACGGCTTAAGTCGCGCCTTCACCCGCTGCATTGCGCGCCGGCCCGCGTGCGATCGCGCGTTACATGCGGGCGTGTGTGAGCGTGTCATCTTGATTGAGCGCGTGCGGTCGTTGGATTGCGATCGTGCGATCAATCGGAGGCACGCCACCGCTCCAATTTCAGCATGGCGAGGCTCGAACGCGTGTCCCCACTTCGCGTTAGAGCGCTCGACCAACGAGCTGGGGTTGCATTTATGTCGAGCGCCTAACTTCAGCACGGGTGCGTCGCAACCGTTGGATCTTGATCCAACAGCGGGGAAAGGCAGATGCGGAGACTGCCGAGATTGCATGCGACCGTTTGGGCCATCCATCTTCTGGAAGTTGTAGATGGTGCCACGGATGTCAGATTGACTCGATTTTTGCGTCGTTGGGTTGCGATCGTCGATCCGAATTCATCCGTGCGGTCGGATTTGTCATCTGAAGTGCGTATTTTCACCATCCTAGCCCTTGATCTTCTAGGGTTCCCCGGTCACTATCTGATGCTACAGATTTCTGATTAGGGCGATCTTGGAGTCGTTAAACTCCAGTCGTCGCCCTGATCACATCCATACTGTTGGATCTTTGATCCGAGGCCCCGATAAAATGTTTGCCCTGTCCAAGCACATAAAAGGAGACAATTAACCTCCATTTTATTCAAACTACTCTAAATGCAAGATGATGCATGTTATGCAATATTTATATCATGAAATGTAATCCTATGCTTAAGAACATGTATAAATAGACATTTTAAGTAGTGTAAATGTGTTTATATCAATCCCCCACTCCCTAGAGGCAATCAAAAAGAGGCAAGGAGACTAAACCAAAACTTGTAAAGTACAACATAAAAGCAGACCACGACTCCTGACCTAGTACAAAAGGAAAACTAAGAGCTAAACTAGCAGAGCCCAAAGGCAAAAGGAGCACAGAAGAAGCACGAAGCACACAAGCCGAACATATCCTAGAAAGACCACCCCAAAAGCTAACAACGATAGGTAACGTACGACATCTGAATTTTATCAAGTCGAAGAAGCCCTTCTAATCGCCCACAGCAGAGCTTACCAGTCTAGAAGCAAGTAGCTTGGTAGAAGGATGCACAAAAAGGAAACTTTGGATCCTCCCCAATAAGGGGGGTCAAGATTCGAAGTCTCTTTTATAACCATCCATGGTAAAGGAACCTTCTCTTTCCACAATAATACAGAAGAGTAGAATCAATCTCAATCTGGAGGAAACCAGCTACAGCAGTCTGGAAGGAATGTTGAATTGCTCGAATAAGCATAATTTCACACATAATAGTGTGAGCCCTAGAAACAGCCCCTTGAATAAAATTGCCATCGTGGTCTCTGATAACCCAAGAAGAATAGATAGAAGAACTGATCGCTAAAATGCATGATTTTATAAAAGCAAGTTTTTATGTCGTTGTAACACGTAATTTGGATCGCTTTTAAATTAATAGAATCTGAGTACTTGGGTAAGTATTCGGGTCATCCCAAGAGAGGCAAGTAAGCTTTTTAATCAAAACTCCCACTTGATCTTTAGAAATCAACATCTTTTTAGGGTTTTTGGAATATGTACTTTTTTTTTTTAATAGGGCAAAAAGAATTGCGGAGAGAATAACGGAAATCTAAGTTATGGAAATTAAGGGCAACTAGTGCCTTTCTTCTCCAACTCACCTTAAGCACGAAAGGCCTAGTGTAATGAAGAAGTAAGCCACAAATTAAACACAAGCTTTTTAAACTTAAAGTAGAGGAATGCTTCTTAATCAAACAGTTTTACAACGGGAGTGGAAAACTCACAAATGAAAAGAGTTTCCACTTGTAATTTCCACCCAAGTAAAAATCTAGCACTAAACTACTATGCAACTAAACAAAAAAAGTAGAATAAAGCTTAAAAGATGTTGATGAAGATGATGGTGCTACCCGGAACTCCTGCTCCAGTCCTGGTTGCCCCAGGACTAAAAGGATTCCTTCTCTCCTTGCTGGACGTCCTCCAAAGGCAAACCCTAGATGGGCGTGCCTTCTCCTTCCTAGAGTGGATGGCTCCCACTCCAAGAACTCCTCCTTAAGGTGGCGTGGACCACCTTTGATTTCTCCTCCAAGGGTGGTAGAGTACCACCCTTAATTCCTCCTCTTCCTAGGGTAGGCGTGTACCCTAGGTTGTCTTCCAATGCCTGGCTTCCTCCCTTGGCTGGAGTGGGCACAAGAGAGAAGAGAAGATGAGAGGCACCAAGGGGACAGAGTATCCCCTTAATCTTCTTCTTCTTCTTCTTCTTCTTCTTCTTCTTCTTCTTCTCTTGGCCATGTGCTCTATGTGGATATAGGTGGAAAAATTATGTAGCCAAGGTTGTTCTTTAATGGTGGTGGTAGGGGGTTTATATAGGAATGGCAAGGGGTTATGGGTAGTTAATGGATGGAGGGTTAGGATGGCTTGATGGGAGTAGTTAAGGGATCCTAGTGTTGATAAGGGTTGGCGCCAAAGTGGAGGGGTGTTAGGTGTTTTGGAACCAACCCTAAGAGAAGACTAGGGTTAGGATTAATGGTGGTAGAGTTAGGTGTGTTGTAGGGTGGAGATGGAGTTATATGGTGGTGGTTATGAGATGAGGGGCTAGGGTTATTTGTGTGGACTTAAGGGTTGTGTGTAGGTGTGGTTAGGGAAGAGTTGGAGCCAACTTTAGTGTGGTTAAAGGGGTAGGGTTGACGTGGACATAAGGGAAAGCTAGGATGGCTTTTTATGGTGGTGGTTATGGGATTAAGGGTTGATATAGGTGGCTCCAAAATGGAAGGGTGTGGGTGGTGTTTTTGGCGGCAAAATAGTGGTGGTTTAGGGTGGTTATGGTGGCTTAGGTTGGCACCACCGGTGGGCTTCTAGAAGGGATTAGGTGCAGGGTTTATATGGGGATAAAGGGAGAGGTGTAGGGCTATGATAAGGGCTTGTGTTGGCGCCAAAATGAAGGGGTGGCTATGGCATTTTGGCACCAACTTGAAGGGGTGTTTAGGGTGGAAGTTATGGTGGGTTGGCTCCAAAATGGGTTGGGCTAGGTTAGGGTTCGTTAGGGTTAAGGTGGAGGAGTGGAAGGCCATGGATTTTTAGGTAGAGCTGGAGCTTAGTTAAGCTATCTTAGCTAGTAGAGTAGAGGTAGAGGAGCTAGGGTTTCATGGAGGAGAGCTGGAGAAGGGTATTCTGGAGCTGGTATCAGGTACTCTGAAGCTGGGACTGCTGAGGCAACTTCAAGGGGAGCTCAACTACTGAGCTTAGCTACTCAGTTCTTGTGCAGGTACCCAAGCTTGGGTAGTTGAGCTCAATTGAGCTGGCCTTAACCTAGCTGGAGCTAGGTTGAGCTAGAACTGCCTCTGATGAGAACTCCAGAGCTAGCTAATCTGCTAGTTGAAAAGTAGTAGCTTAGCTAGATCTGAGTTTAGCTATCATGAGCTGGCTGGAGCTGAGGAGAGCTAAGCTTGAGCTCGGGTGAACTCATGTCAACTCAGTTGAGCTAGCTAGAGCTCCCAGTGGACTGATTAGAGCTAGGATGAGCTAGACCCAACTGAGTTGAGCTGGATCTGAGCTAAGGAGAGATGAGCTTGAGCTAAGGTGAACTCATGTCAACTCGATTAAGCTAGCTAGAGCTCCCAGTGGACTGATTGGAGCTAGGATGAGCTAGACCCAACTGAGTTGAGCTGGATCTGAGCTAAGTTGAGGTTGGTCTAGCTACATTGAGCTACCTTGAGCTACCACCCAGCCAAGAAGAGTTAGGTAGAGCTAGAAGGAGCTAAATTTAGCCAATGTGAGCTAGAATTCAACTGAGATGAGCTAAATTCAGCTAGGGTTCAGCTGATTTGGGCTTCTTCTTCACTTTCTTCCTTCTTGAATGCTAGGGTTTTGATTATTTGAATATTTGCTTAACCTTAACGCTCAAGTAGAGATGTTAAAAATACAAAAAAGGATGCAATGCATGCCTAATCCTAGATTATGCCTAAATGTAGCCAAAAAAACCTATTTACGGAGCAAAATCCTAAGAGCTAGGTTTGTTTTAACGCATATGAATGATGATAAATTGGCGTTTATCAAGAACCATCTTGAATAACAGCAAAATTGGCCTTCAAGCCAAAGGTGGAGCGAACCCAACTGATGAAAGTGCCAGAGGGGGTATGATTTTTAAACCAATTACCCATATCAAAATTTTCCCAATTGTGCCTAAGAAGGAAGGTTAATTCTTCCACCTATTCATCATTGAAGACACCGGATGATTGTAGTTCAACTACATTTATATATCAAGTAGGGATTGAGACTTCTGTCACCCTTTCCTAGTAGGCTTTATCTACATGTCCTCTCTATTTGATCTATGGTATGTAGGAAGTCTTGTAGCATTTATCTTAATTGTGTAGATGGAGCATAAAATTGCGTAGCCCTTCAGGAACAAGCTCTTTAGCTAAGGAGACTAAACTTCACTTCTCTTTGATTAAGTAATTATGCAATGGAATATTTATAATCCTTAATTTAAACATTTGTGATATGTAATGTATTTGGTTAATAGCCATGTATATCACAATATGAGACTTCCTATGATTGATGTAGAACCAAAAAGAAGAAGAATGTATAGACTAGTAGCCACAACAATACTTCACGAACATGGAATACCGTGCATTCGCACAACACAGGTTCTATGAAAGATTTGGATATGTTAAGAATCAGGAAACACATAGAGTCCCTCTTCATGTCCAATGAAGAGCATATTCTATGAATGACCTACCATCAATAAATGAAATGAATTACCTGCCATTGCAAAAAAATGGAAACTTTGAAAATGGATTGTGTACGCAAAACACAGTCAGGCCTTCGAAAGTTTTTTTTTATTATTATTATCTTTTTATTTATCTTAATTTTTTTTTGTTGTTACACTTGGATATATCAAGTACAACCTCATAATCGGGACCTACATTTCATCGGTAGGTTCGGGACATGATGACCACATGGCTTGCTACACTGAAATGTGCTCATTAGAGAGCCACTAGATCGGGGGTGGAGATGCAAACCTTAAAGCTTGCCACAGGCAGCAAGTCAATTGATCGGAGAACCATTTGATTAGGGCGGAGATGCGAACCTGGAGCTTGCTGCAGGTGGCGAGCTAATTCGTTGAAGAAGCACTTGATCGGGGTGGAGATACGAACCTATAGCTTGCCGTAGGATGGTGAGCCAATTGACCACATGGGAGATCAGACCTACAACCCGAAGCGAGAGCCATGCTCAACCAATTAGGGAGGGGATGAGAGATGGAGCAATTTACCACAAAGGGAGGATATGGAGACTTGAACCCATGCCCCCCAAGAGGGAGGCACTTATGGGGAGGGAATGCACCAAGATGGAGGCCTTTGGAAGTTTGATCAACACCTCATCCATGGCTACAATGCTTCTCATAGTAAGAGTTCATGATTTTTACTTTCCAATGGATTTTATTGTACTTTATATGGAAGTACCTGAACACATTAGTGATACCCCAATTATTTTAGGGAGTCAATTTTTAGCCACTACAAAGGCCAACATAGATTGTGAATCTGGAAAGATAAAGTTAAAGTTTGGGGAGAAGACAATTAAACTTGATATATTTAGAGCTTATCGAGGATTAGATTGAAAATGGATTGAGGAGATAAAATTTGTTTCTATTCTTGAGGGTGAGCCTAGTTCCTTAGAACTAGAAGACCCTTCTTTTGATATCATGTACCCTCAAGATGAAATTCCGCTATCAGAATCTCTACTTGATCCAGAAGTTGAATCACACAACTTATCTTTGCTTCTGTTTGCAGTAGAAAATTCCGTCCCAGACTCTGCTGTTGATTCTACTCCTAAATTTGAACTCAAGCCATCGCTTGATACACTAAAGTATGTCTATCTTGAACCCGATCAAACATATCCTGTAATTATTAATTCACATCTTTCTGAATCTCAGGAATCAAAATTGATCACAGTTTTACAAGATCATAAGGCAATTGGGTGGACTCTACACAATTTCACTGGGATTAGCTCCAATTACTGTACTCATCACATTTATATTGAAGATGGGGCAAGACCTTCCCATGAAGCACAAAGGCGACTAAATCCAAGTCTTAAAGAGGTCGTAAAGAAGGAAATTATCAAGTGGCTAGATGTTGATATTATCTGTCCTATATCTGATAGCCCTTGGGTGAGTCCAATTCAAGTGGTACCCAAAAAGGTAGGACTCACCATAATCAAGACTAAATCTGGAGAAACCATTCCCAAACGAATTACGAATTCGTGGCAGATTTGCATCAATTACCACAAACTCAACATAGTTACAAAGAAGGATCACTTTCCTCTACCATTCATTGATCAAATCCTTAAGAAACTTGCTACTAATAAGTTCTGCTTTTTGGATGGTTACTCTGGATACAATCAAGTTACAATCCACCCCAAAGACCAAGAGAAAATGACTTTCACCTGCCTCTTTGGAACCTTTGCTTTCCGAAGGATGCCTTTTAGGCTCTGCAACGCACCCGCGAATTTTCAAAGATGCATGCTAGCCATTTTTACCGAGATGGTGGGTGAATATATGGAAGTATTCGTGGATGATTTTTCAGTTTTCGGGAAAACCTTTGACAGTTGTCTTGATAATCTGTCAAAGATCTTAAAAGGTTGTATTGAAGTGAATCTTGTCCTCTGCTAGGAGAAGAGCCATTTTATGGTTCCAGAGGGCATTGTACTTGGCCATCTCGTGTCTGAACGAGGTATCCAAGTAGATTGAGCCAAGATCAATCAAACCTCAAATCTACCAATCCCTAACCCGATCAAGGGCATCCGATCATTTCTCAGGCATGTTGGATTTTATAGAAGATTTATACTTGATTTTTCAAAGATTGCCTGACCACTCACGAATCTCCTCACAAAAGACACAATTTGTGAGATGAATAAGGAGTGTATTTCTGCATTTAAAACCTTGAGAGACAAAGTTACACAGGCTCCTATTTTGCAACCTCTTGATTGGAGCCTACCTTTTCAAATCATGTGTGATGCATCTGATTACTCAGTTGGAGCTATTTTAGGACAGAAAGTCTAAGAAAAATCCTGTAGTGATTTACTACACTAGTAAATCATTGAATGACACACAAAGGAATTATAATGTTACTGAAAAAAAATTGCTAGAGTTAGTATTTGGATTGGAAAAATTCAGATCTTACATCCTTGGATCTCGAATCATTGTGTACTCTGATCACTCGGCAATCAAACACCTTCTATCTAAGAGGACACGAAACCTAAGTTGACCAGAAGGATCTTACTTCTGCAAGAATTTGACCTAGAAATTCATGATAAGGCGGGATGATAGAATGCCGTTGCCAACCACCTTTCCCTCCTTCCTTCTAAGAATATTGAGTCATCTCCTCCAATCACTAAACATTTTCCTGATGAACATCTTTTGACTATATCTTCTGATCTTCCTTGGTATGCCGACATTGCGAATTATTTGGTTACACATCAATTCCCTCCTTACTAGGATGGGAATCATAAATCACAACTCAAATCAGAAGACAAATACTATTTCTAGGAAGATTCGTATTTGTTCTGGCTCTGTAATGATCAAATCATCATGCGTTGTGTATCATCTTCTGAGACTAACTCTGATGTAAACACATTTATATCACATAAACTATCAATTTATGCATGTTCTTAGGCGTAAAGTTGCATCATACATTATAAATATTGCATAACATGCATCATCTTGCATTTAGGTTAGATTGTATAAAGTTTAGGTCAATTTTCTCTTTTTGTGGTCAGGTAACAGGGCGATATTCATTTGGGGCCTCAAATTGAAGATCCAACAGTACGAATCTGATTAGGGCGACAATCGGAGTTCAACGACTCCAAGATTGCCCGATCGGACTTTCGTAGCATCATATATAGTCCGAGGAAAATCACAGGTCAAGGGCCAAGATGGTGTCAATCCACACATCAGATGACAAATCCAACCTCACAAATGAGTTCGGATTAACGATCGTAGCCCAACAGTGAGAAAATCGGTCCAATCCAACATCTGTGGCACCACCTACGAGCATATAAAGATGGACGGCCAAAATGGCACCACATGGCGCCATCTCAGCCATCCAATCCGGCCTAAGACACACGCATCACCTCTTCATGAGTTGATTAATGCCTCTCAACCATTGGATCATCTATCCAACGGCTAAGATTGGATCTCAAACCAACGCACTCACCATTTGAAGCTAAGGAGAACACATTCTTGATCGTTGGAGTGGTCTCTTCGCCAATCCATGCATGCAGCATAGTGGATAAGGCATTCCTTTGCCTTAGGTCACGAGATCGAATCCCAGCACCGCTTCTCTTGAGCATGGATCCAATTTCAATCAGAACCATCCGATCTCGCGTAGACGGCTCTGATCCGTCCGCATCATGTGCTCAAAGGCTAAAGAAAAGTGCCACACGCACTTTTGAACGCACGATCATACACACTGAAGGCACGGGCGAGATGGCGTTTAAGAAATTGGATAGCTAAAATCATGAGAACGTGCGTGAGCCGTTTACGTAGAGAAGAAGAGGCACACGCGGGAGGTGCGCACGTCGCCCACGTTCAGGCCTTTAGTGACGGATAAATCCATCACTAAAGTCCTGACATGAATGTTTTGATGACAAATGACCTTTTTGCCCCCTCTAATCTACACCTATATATAGCCCTACGACCCCCACACTTTCTTCATCCCTTCTTCTCTTCTCTCACCCCCTCCAAAGCTCTACGAGCTTGTCCCAAACCCGGGATACTCCAATAGAGTTAAAATTACAATTTTTCCACTTTCTCACCTCCTTCGTGGAGCATTCCATGGTGGTCCTCTCACCACCATTTGGGAGGCAGATTCCGTTGTGACATCGTCCCGCCCCATCTCCGGCGAACGCACGAGAGATTTGGGTACCTAACAGACTTCCATCTCCGGTGAGGATTCCCGCACTTGGAAGCTTGGCTTCCAAGCACAGGAGTCCTTGCCAGTGCCTATAAATTGACCCCAAACTCCGACCGCACCTCCTTAGCTCGACTTGGCCGAAATTCCACCTAGATTTCCTCTTCTTCTCCTCCGGCCAAGAGGTCAGCGAACTCCAGCGAGCCCCCCTCCTCTTTCTCGTCGCTCTGCCATAATACCAGTGGCAGAGCTGACATCCCCTTCCTCCTCCACATCGCGCAACACCCGCGCGAGCAGCCCTAGCCCCGTCGTCGTCACCGTCTTCCTCCACTGGATGCCATCTTCTCCAGCGATAGCAGGTACTACCAGCCACCCCCTCTCCCCCTTCGTCCACTTAGTTAGGTTAGAACTGTTCGTCTCTATCCCCTCTTTCATTTCCCTCATTCTATTTCACAAAACGCCCCTCGACCGCCGCTGTCCACCGCCATCTTCCCCATCTCTGGCCACCCTCCGGCGAGATGCCCCATCACTCCGCACCTCCACACGTCTCGCCACCCAACTCACAACCTCCGCCACACTCCCCTGAACACCTTCCACTCGTCCACAAATCGCCTACACCACCACAACGGTCCCCTGACCTAACCCATCCGTCCGGCCACAGAGCGACCTAGGCACGCACGCCTAGGCCACCCCGCGGCCTGTCACCTATTGCCTCACCTTCACTGTGACACGGCGAAGGTCCTCCTATGGTTTGATAGAGCTGCAAGCTTCGTTTTGTGTTGAGCAGGGTTTGAGCTTTAGTCACCATTAGCAGTGACTCGAGGAGGCTGCAAGCTCGCTCCAGGTTGAAGGACTTCAGGATTCCAGGTGCAGTAGATTCAAGGAGATCTCACAAAGTCATCTGTTCCAGAAAGTGGCACCGCGAGACCTGCAGTTGCTGCAATTGGAGGAACGGTCTGCTGCGGGCATGCGAGAAAGAGCGGTGGAGCATTAGTCCCACCTCGGTAAGTCATAGAGCGCTTGAGTACTTTAAATTGATTTTGTGCTATCGTTGGGTTGCCTCTAATACACTAGGGTGAGGTCCCTCCTCACCTATACGAGTGCCTCGTCTGTGAGCTCATCACGCGGACCTGGTGACCCGACCCGACTACCCTCCTGAGCACTCCTCACACACCACACCCACGTCGGTGCGCCTGGACCCAAGGCGCGCGACCCGACCCGATTACCCAGCTCTGGGAGAGCGTGCTGAAGAGTGATATACAGAGAGAGAAAGATGCGGGTGTGGGTAGAGGGGTAGGTTTTGCTCTCTTCGATTTGTACAGGGAAGGAGGAAGAGAAGGAAGCAGGGACTTAACCGCTGCAAGAAAAGGAGAAGAAGAAGGAAGGAAGCTTCACAGAGGAAAAAGAGAAGGAAAGGCAAGGCAGAGGGAAGAGGCGAAGCCAAAGAGAAGAGGAACTGAAGAAAGAAGAAGAAGACCCGCAGAGAAAAGAAAGAGAAAGAAACTGCAGAAGAGAGGCAAGGCAAAAGACAGAGGAAAGAAGACGAAGGGCAAGAGCAGAGAAAGGAGCTGCAGAGAAGAAACAAGGAAGAAGAAGCACATGGCCAAAGAAGAAAAGAAGAACAGAGGAAAATCAAAAGTCAGAAGAAGAATAAGAAGCAGATAGGAGAAAACATATTTTTAAGACGTCTGATCCCACTCTATTTTTACCACAATTAACTTTTAAACTCATGCATATATATTTTTTGAATTAAGTTTTGAGTAATTAAATATTCAATTACATTATTGAGATTAGTAAATAAATTTCATTTGCTCCCTGTGTTCGACCTCGGATACTTATGTTTTCGAGTAATAAATTTTTATTTCTTGACAACGCTTGGTCACCTATACAACGACGCAACTGACTGTTAAAACACGATCAAGCCGCATTAACAGTGACATGTTTTTGCTTTACATGAGCTATCATTCTAATTTGTATCACACTTTTACCTTGCTTTGAGACTGTACTTTATCTCGTGCCCCTAAATTTTGTAGACAATTATGTTTTATTTTTGCGCTATTAGTGCTTAGTCATGTTAGGTGTATGTTTATTGTTGGACAACAAATTTGCAATCCAGGTTTAGTTTAGAATTCTCAAATATATCCTCAAAGGTTGGGTGTTACGACCTGAGCCCCCACTCTAGCAGGAACTCAAGTCAATTCGTCTAATACCCAAGATTTGGCCACCCATCGTAAAAACATAGAACAAAAAACATCCATAACGCATCACATCACATTTAAGCATGAAACAACAGAAATAAAACTAAACTGAAAAGATACTAATAGAATATTCATAGCTACCTAATGTACAAGTACAGAACTAAAAATAAAATGAAACAAGTACTGAAAAAAACTAATAGAGTACTGTGGAAACTGAAACAGGAAAGAAACACCAAAACTAGAACTATGACTGCAACTACCTGACTACGATGCTACACTCAGACCAACACCATCAGCTCTTACAGTTGTAGAGTCCGATTGTATCTCTCCTGGACCTGAGTACAGAGTCCACAAAAAATGTTAATGAATGCTATGTCAAGTAGCTAAACAACATTAACCAAAAGAGCAAGCTAAACAACTATGGAAACAAAAAGAGTGGGTATTGTTCTCAACTAATTCAATTTATCTTTATTCATTCTATTATTTGTTCCTTGCCACAATTCCAATCAACATTTATCCTAATCAATTTCCTCGGAAAGTGCGAGGGAATCTTGCTACAATATCCTATACAGTAGATTGCATACGGCTCATCCTTGTGGTCGAGGGGACGACCTGTATTTGCTCTATCGCCTAATTAACTATCCCAGGGTCCTTGCTAATGAGGTGAAGTGGTGACTACATGGTTGGCCAAAATGACCTAACAAAGTAAGTCGTAGGGAGGTTAGATCACTCCTTGAGCCAGTCTCTACCCCTAACAATTATAACCAACCCCATCATTGATACAATGCATGAGTACTAACTTTCAATAATTATCCAAATTTTCCAGGCTCAACCAACCATTCTAGTCTCTTTCAATCGTTTATCATAGAATCGTTACCACTTTTGCATTCATTTAATCCATTTTTCTTCCTTAGATTCTCACATTACTTACCCAAGTAACAATATACACAATTCCTTATTCATATTCGAGATTAGGATTTCTAGTGAGCTAAACAAGAAGGTTCATGTAATGTAATTCATTAATCAAATATGCATAGTTAGCTAATTCACCAAACATGGCAAGTCATTTACTTAATAGACATAAGGAGCATCAATTTCTATTCCACAATTAGTTGTTCAAGTACCCAAGAATTTGTGTAATGCAAGGACAGAACTCAATACTCAACAAGGAGACAAGATTTTTAAACACAAATAATGATTCAACACGAAGGTAGTGTAACATATTAACGTCGCATGTGAAATTGAGAGCTGCTCTACCTAAGGTCATAGGGGGGTCACGATGACTTTGAGAAATGTATTAGAGCTTCCTCAGACTTCGTGCATGCTCCAAGTGTTTATCTCTAAATCAAGACCAGAATACATCAAAATGTAAATATTTTCAAACTTAGGAGTGACCTTGCAATTTTCCACTTATGATGGGAAACTAGATCTCACCACATCAAAGTACGTCTCAACACAGTTCCAACAGTGGGTGGCTCATCAAAGTCAGGGTTCGAATGCTCCCTGTTTAAAATCCCAAAATCCAAGTTTCGAGTCATTTCAAAGTGGCTCAGGTTAATTTGAACTCGGAAATCTGGTTATGATTCCATGCTAGTGTCAGCACCTCCTTAAATTGCCAAAAAAATACATATTTCGAGTTGACCCCTAATCAAACTTATGGGAACACCATCATGAGCCCTACTAGCTTAACTTGGTCTGATTAAGTCAATAAAAGCTCCTACACATCCATCAGAGGGTCCTAAATGCACACTATTCTGTTTTGAGAAGAAGAGAAGAACACAGGGATATTTCTACAATTTTAACTGCATTTCATAAATACAGAATAACCATGGGGTATTCCAAGGGTTAATTAAAAGTCAAATGGTCATAAATATCTAATAAGAGAGTTCATACAGACAAAAATGGGTTTTCACATATTTCAAGAATAAACAGCAACCCAAAACCCTAATTTCAGACCCTCTTAAATAACAAAGGTTCTGGTCAAGATAAAATTCACCTAAACCTTCTAAAAATCATAGAAAAACATTCTATAAGGTTTGGTATCCTTGATATGACTATTGAAACCCATTTTGACCTAAAACATAGTCTCAGACAAGAAGTTGCCCTAATTTGAGTTTCTACGTAAATTACCCAGTCAAACTCAAATCAAAATCCAACATCACCACTAGATTCATTGGCTCCAAATTAGGTTTGTACCAAAATTTGGGTTCAATCAAAGATCATTTTGACCTAGTTTGCATTTTGGTGCATTCAGACTCTTTCTTTCTCACATACACCCCTAACTTTCGAAAATCCTTACAAAGATCCCCCTAACTTCATTTTCTTCGCATTCGGGTCCCTGCCACCATGGCAAGTGTGAACCCACTCATTCGAGCTCTTAATAAGAGATTCCTCCCTGATTACTTGGTCAATCCCTTCCAAAATTAGAAGAAACAACCCTAAGGAGATCCCTGATTGATTAAACCTAATCCTAAACTCCAAATTCGTCTATGTTGCTCATGAGAACCCAAGGATTTAAAGAATCCTTCTTCCTGAAAAATCGAGCCTTTCAAGCTTGTTTCCAATCTTGAGAGCTTGCTTGAAGGCTTATAAAAGACACTCGTGGATTGCCTCACCTCCTTAGTGAGTTTTTGAGCCATAAATCTCTTCCTTTCTCCTACCTCTGGCTTGCTCCAACTCATCTCCGGCAACCCTCTACCTCCTGCCTCTTCGCCGACCACCACATACAATAGGCGGCTGGTTCTTCTTCCCCTTCGCATTTCGTGCCTCGTAATACTGGGTAGCGCCATTCTAGCCCTCTCCTTGTCACCGTTCCCTCTCTCGAAGCTTTCACCTTCTCCAGTGCTGGCTCATTGTTATGACCTAGTACCCGAATCCCTACAGGACCCCCTGACGGATGGATAGTCAGAGTGCAAGATACAGACACTTGAGAACCTTTTGCGTGCCTGTGCACTAGACTGGAGGGGCTCTTGGGAGGAGCACTTGCCCCTGGCAGAGTTTGCATATAATAACAGCTATCACTCGAGTATCGGCATGGCACCATACGAGGCTCTGTACGAATGAATGTATACTGCACCCTTGAGTTGGGTTGAGGAGAGGACCAAGTAGGAGGTTGGCCCCTGGCAGATTCGGTAGAGTCAGGAGATGGTAGAGCAGATTCATAGATGACTTCGCACTGTTAGGAGCAGACAGAAGAGTTATGCCGATCGGAAGCGCAGAGAGGTGCAGTTCGAGGTTGGGGATCACGTCTTCCTTCGCATTTCTCCCATGAAGGGCTTGCAGGGTTTTGGGGTGAAAGGGAAGCTCGCATCGAGGTTTGTGGGGCCTTTTGAGGTCCTGGAGCGGGTTGGACTCGTTGCTTACAGGCTTCCCCCTCCTCCCTAGCTTTCTGGTGTGCACGACGTGTTCCACGTGTCCAACCACCGGAAGTACGTCGCCGATCCCAGTCACGTTCTGAACCACGAGAGTGTCGAGGTGGGTGATGACCTGACCTACCCCAAGTGACCTGTACAAATACTAGACAAAGCCGTCCGGAGTTTGAGACGGAAGCAGGTACCCCTGGTGAAGGTCTTGTGGAGGAGCTAGAGGTACGAGGAGGTGTTGAGCGCGAGAATCTACGCTAACGTGTTTGGTTTTTGGAAAAACCCGTCGTTGTAGTTCGAAAGCGAAGGATTCGTGTTCAACAAATAAAATTTATACCGAAATAAGAATTCCGGGTCGAACACAGGGAGGCGAACGTTTGATTTAAAAACTCCGCGTTTCTTTTTATTTTGTCACAAAGAAATTCAATTTAAACTATCTAAGTATCTACAACAAATAAAAGAGAGAGAGGGAGTAAGAGAGAGCGAAGGAATACTATACATGAAAATCAAAATGAGATGTAGAATAGACAAGGAATTTATCATAAAAGAGTTCTTTCATTACAACTAGAAAACATAAAACAATTACTCTAGAAAGCATTAAAAGAATGGAGGGAGAAATGTCCTCCTCGACGATCGCTCGGAGGACGAATAGACTACTCTAGAAAGCAGTAAATCTATACTAGAAAGCAGTAAAAAGAATAGGGAGAGAGAAATCCTCCTCGACGGTCGCTTGGAGGACGAGCCGGACGGGACGACGCCTGGACGAAGGAGAACGAAGCGGGACGAAGGAGGACGAAGCAGAAGAACGGGAACGAAGCAGCACGCCGTCGTCGTCGCGGGATCCACTTCCGAAGGGGGACGAAAATTTGGACTTTATCTCGCGAGAAGCATCCCGGGTGTGGGACAAGCTTCTCTTGAGCTTTGGAGAGGTAGAGAGGAGAAGGAAGGGATGAAAATTTCGTATGGAGGGGGTCTCCTTTTATAGTTGCAAGGAGTGGGGGCAAAATGGACATTACATCTTCAAAATAATAAATAAGGGGTCTTTAGTGACGGATAAAACCGTCGCTAAAGCCCCGCCGTCGCCGTCGCCGCCGCGCCACGCGCGCCCGCTCGGCTGGCCTGCGCGCGTAACGCAGACGCACGTCCGCGTCGTCTCAGCCGTCCGATCGCGAGATCGGACGGCTTAGATCGCGCCCGCGCCCGCTGCGTAGCGCGCCCACCAGGGCGTCCAATTGCGCGTCGGCGCTATCGGGCGCGCGCGGCCGTTGGATCTTCATCCGACGCTCGTGCGCGCCTGCTCGCCCGCGCCTTCGCCCCCCTCCCCGCGGCTCGAACCCGCGACCTCCGCTTCGCCCGCAGCTGCGTAGCCGCTGCGCTACGCGGCGAAATGGTCGCGCGGACGTTTTTAAACGCGCGCGACCGCAGCCGTTGGATCGAGATCCAACGGCGGAGAGGAGACGTTGCGTGGTCTTCACAGGACTCCTGCGGCCGATTGGGCGGCTGGGATGGCGCCACGTGGCGCTATCTTGGCCGTCCATCTTCTGGAAGTTGTAGATGGTGCCACGGATGTCGGATTGACTTGATTTTTGTGTCGTTCGGCTGCGATCGTCGATCCGAATTCATCCGTGTGGTCGGATTTTCCATCTGAAGTGCGGATTTACACCATCCTGGCCCTTGATCTTCTAGGGTTCCCCGGTCTCTATCTGATGCTACGAATGCCTGATTAGGGCGATCTTGGAGTCGTTGAACTCCAATTGTCGCCCTGATCATATCCATACGGTTGGATCTTTGATCCGAGGCCCCGATAAAATATTTGCCCTGTCCAAGCACATAAAAGGAGACAATTAACCTCCATTTTATTCAAACTACTCTAAATGCAAGATGATGCATGTAATGCAATATTTATATCATGAAATGCAATCCTATGCTTAAGAACATGCATAAATAGACATTTTAAGTAGTGTAAATGTGTTTACATCATACCCCCATGCCTATCTTTTGCTAGTCCCTAGCAAAAACTATATGCTATTTATAAAAGAATTAGGTTAGATTATTTGGACCTGAGTTATTTTCAATCATTAAGAAATTGTCTACTTAAGAACTGAACTTTCAAAGACACAACAGTGCCCGGGTATCAGCCAAAATGCAGACCGCCTCAAGCCTCGCCTTATTCAAAGAAAAATTCCTTTTTCTGTTTTTACTCTCTTTTTTTAGATTTTCAAATTTTAGGGTTTAAGAGTGGCTTTCTACGGCCATTCAACTCACCCAAGATTTGATGAGAACCCTAAGTTTTAAGCATCTTATTGTGATGTGATAGACTCGTTGACCGGCAATTAAAACGGACTTCGGATTTCTACGCCTCTAGGTGACCTCAAAAAGAATTCTGCCTAAAGGTGTATCTTTACAACCGGTAGCTTTCTCCCTACTTTTTTTAACGGGGTCAACACAAGGGTGAATCCAGTGTATATCTCCCCGATTTATTCTACTTCTCCGCTTCTTCCTAAGTGTTTTGGGAATTTTTAGTGCATTTTCTGAGCTGGGTTCTGGACAACCGGTCGATGAGCTGTTACCACCGACAACTTGCCAGCCATACTCGTGCGGCGAAGTGTGGCTTATTTCTTTTTGTTCTTTTCTCCTTTTTGATTTTTTTTTTTTTTTTTTTTTTTTTTTTTTAAGTAGGTGGCTTCCCTGGTCTAAGATTTACCTAAAGGCAGCAAAAAGAGAAAGGTCCAGTGACTGGGCTCTGGACAACCTACCTATGGGCTGTTACCCACGATAACTTGCCAGCCATATCACCCAAGAAGGTTCATTAGCTACCCAATTTTCGTTAAAATCGCCAAACAACGAGTCAGTGCAAAGAAAGTGTGTAGATGCTTAAGACTCAAAATTCCCTCACATCAGAGGGCGGGTTGATAAGTCGTGTACTTATCACCCAAACTTATTTACTCCAATTAAAATAAAATTCAAGTTGGCGAGAACTCGAAAAACAAATCCACATTTTAGTGGATACATAGGCTGATTAAGTCCAAAGACCTGAAGGGTCTTTGTGTTCAGAACATAATATAGTATTTCTTAAGATCGAAAATTTTCTGAAACCCAAATTCTCTTTCCTAATTTTGATTTTTTTTTTTTTTTTTTTTTTTTTTTAATAATAAAACAAATCTACGGAGCTGACGAATGAATTCAAAGATAAATATCCACCCCCCCATGCCTATCTAATGCAATGTCCTCATTGTATTAAAAAGACATAAAATAGAGTGGAAAAGCGTAGAAAGCACCTGAATTGCGTGGATATCGGGTCCGCTCCGAGATGAAAATGAAAAAGAACTGTATATGTGCTGAGTTTAGTGCCTTCAGCTAGGCACACTATACAAAGAAAAGAAATGAAGAATTCACATGAGCAGGTCAGAATTAGAATAAACAGAAGAATCCTCTGACCTGTCAGCAGAGGTCCACAGATGTGGACCAGATTGTGGTGCAGACCCATACCCCATAATCGAGAATACCTTAGGTTCTGGATAAAAATTACCCAAAACCTAAAATCAGAATGCAAGCGGGGTCGGGCCTGCGATTTGTGAGGATGCAACCGAAGGCCAAAATGTCGGGTTACAGAGAATTGAAGCTCAAAAGGATAATCGTTAAATGTGTGCTTGAGTTTGACATCCTCGAAACAAATGTCGTAAGGGTTCTGATTTGATGGTTTCAGTTTAAAAGGAACCCTTCGACTCAATCTTCCATTTCCTCCAAAATTGACTTCCCAAATCAGAATGTCCCAGCTCCTATCCTCCTCATTCAGCATATCAAATTCCATGACCTCTTGTATATTCATCACCCCGTCTGAAATCTCCAAGTCTAGATGATGTGGCAAAATCAAAATTGACTTGGGTCTAATTATCTCAGAATTAGAATCATCAATAAGCTCAACAGGGTGTAACTGATAATCAGGGCATTGAATTAATTCCTCCAGAAAATGCGATTCTGGATCTGTATCGTGTGCCCTAATAAGATCAGTTTCCTCAGTTATTGGGCTATCAAATGATCTATCAGATTCCTCAGGCCCAATCGTCTCACAAAAATCGTGATCTGAAAACTCGTGTGAGACTTCGCAACTTGAATCTTCACCATCAGGATCCGTATCAATGTATGTCCCAAAATCATTTGTCACTTTGCGTTCCAAGGAGACATACGTTTCCTCGTAACCTGGCTCAGGGATCTCAGGTGAAGAAATCAAATCATCCTTAATTGGTTGTTTTAATTCAATCTGGTCAGCTTCGTAACACGTGTCCCCCCCAACAGGTGCCTGAGCGGGTTCTGTCATTGGCTTTCCTGAAGAGAGTTCATCCTGGGAATTATTCCAAGATTGAATCAAAGCAACCACGAATCTCATCCTCAATTTCGCTAATTTCCCAAGTAGAAACTCACCCGGGTTCTTATCCTTAACATCCTGGAGCCAATCCAACAAAGACTTGTTTAAATCATCAATCATTTCAATCAGGGGCTCCAATCTCTCAATGCAAGGTATTGGCTGAACTTCTAAAGATTGAATGATATTCCTCAAGTTAGCCAGAACCCTATCTTGAACCTGATTAACCTGAACCAAATGAGTTGGTTCAGGGTTGGGCGGGTTTGACATCAATGTAGAGGAATTAACGAATTGAGATTTGTTATACCCATCCTGATAATAGATCATTTCAGATTGTTCAAAAGATGGAGATGACCTAAAGGCAGTGAAATCAGAGGATGGGTAAGGATCAGTGTATCCTTCTTTATTGTAGATCGCATTAGGTTGTTCATGAAAGGAGGACGATCTATAATCGATGCAACTCTGAGAAGGATAGAATTGAGAATCAAAGTGTTCAGGGTTAGACCCTAAACACGGGGGTCCGGAATTGTATCCCCAATCCAAATTATCCCAACTAACTGATGGTCGATTACAATACGAGTTGGGATAATCGTCATGTTGAGGATAATTTACAACAGGAGGGAAAGAGCGGGAATGCGTGAAATATGTGGAAGGATTCATGAGATACGGGAGGAAGAAAGGTGCCCTGCAATACAAACAATCAAACCTGTCCTTAAATGGGTTAGCCTACAGACCTACAGACTCTCAAAACCCGTCTTGAGATAAAGGAACGATTTGATCTACTTCTGTCTGTTCAATCCAACCAGTTAGAAGGAGGGACTGGGGAGAAGGTTCTTCCTTCGGCTTGCGCCTCCGGTTCCTAGTGTACCCCCCAGCCGCGATCGTTTGACTCTGCTCCCCTAGCTAGACATCAGATTGAACAATAGAAACAGACTAATCGAAAATAATCTCGTTCTGAGTTCTGAAGAGCGAGTCCAATCCTTAAGGCCAACGTCTACTCTGTTTTATTTAGGGCTAGGTTTGAATGTGCTTTGGAATGTGATGGGCCCTTTAAATGGGTTGTGCCCTTAATGATTGATTGCTTTGTGTGTGCGTGCACAACCAGTGGTTTTCAAGCAAGATTATTTTTGATGTGGTGAATTTTAAGGTTCAAATCTTGCTTAGTAGCTTTTAGGATTCAACTTTAGGTGTTTTCAATCAAGTTTCATTGGCACACCAGATTTTGCAAGCACAGGTGAAGATATTTTCCTTTAAAGTTTAAAAAGAATGTGGAGTGCCTGGTAGATCCCTAAGAGTTGAACCTAATTGGCAGCTACTTGATGAGTTGATTTTATTTGAAGTGGTGCGGCCCAAACAACTCAAACAACTGGCCTGATGCACCACCTAATTAGGCACACAAATGATTACCCAATCTGATTTCTACTCAATTATGTGTTTGGATGTGTGTACCGGCTCCTAAGATTGGTTTACCGGTTGAGTTAGAAAATCAGATGAGGTTGTGTACCTCTGTGAGATTTTTTTTTTTTTTTTTATTTTTTTTTTCTTTTTTTTAATGTGGGGGTTGGAGTGAGTATGGATGTTAAACAAACAATCTAACCTTAGAGTTTATAAGAACACCTAGGTTGATTGATGTTTGAATTATTATGTGATGAAATGAAATCTAATGGGTGGGAGGTGGGGGGTAACTTACAAAACCTTCCACAGCACTTTACTCCGATCTACCGCTTTTGCCTGTCTCAAAAGAGTACCTGCAATTACAATAAGAAAGGAGAAAAGTGAGGTAAATGATTTGTAAGTTACTAAACGCGAAGAGAAATCAAAGAGCGTTGCCTCCCCGGCAACGGCGCCAAAATGTTGAGCGCGAGAATCTACGCTAACGTGTTTGGTTTTTGGAAAAACCCGTCGTTGTAGTTCGAAAGCGAAGGATTCGTGTTCAACAAATAAAATTTATACCGAAATAAGAATTCCGGGTCGAACACAGGGAGGCGAACGTTTGATTTAAAAACTCCGCGTTTCTTTTTATTTTGTCACAAAGAAATTCAATTTAAACTATCTAAGTATCTACAACAAATAAAAGAGAGAGAGGGAGTAAGAGAGAGCGAAGGAATACTATACATGAAAATCAAAATGAGATGTAGAATAGACAAGGAATTTATCATAAAAGAGTTCTTTCATTACAACTAGAAAACATAAAACAATTACTCTAGAAAGCATTAAAAGAATGGAGGGAGAAATGTCCTCCTCGACGATCGCTCGGAGGACGAATAGACTACTCTAGAAAGCAGTAAATCTATACTAGAAAGCAGTAAAAAGAATAGGGAGAGAGAAATCCTCCTCGACGGTCGCTTGGAGGACGAGCCGGACGGGACGACGCCTGGACGAAGGAGAACGAAGCGGGACGAAGGAGGACGAAGCAGAAGAACGGGAACGAAGCAGCACGCCGTCGTCGTCGCGGGATCCACTTCCGAAGGGGGACGAAAATTTGGACTTTATCTCGCGAGAAGCATCCCGGGTGTGGGACAAGCTTCTCTTGAGCTTTGGAGAGGTAGAGAGGAGAAGGAAGGGATGAAAATTTCGTATGGAGGGGGTCTCCTTTTATAGTTGCAAGGAGTGGGGGCAAAATGGACATTACATCTTCAAAATAATAAATAAGGGGTCTTTAGTGACGGATAAAACCGTCGCTAAAGCCCCGCCGTCGCCGTCGCCGCCGCGCCACGCGCGCCCGCTCGGCTGGCCTGCGCGCGTAACGCAGACGCACGTCCGCGTCGTCTCAGCCGTCCGATCGCGAGATCGGACGGCTTAGATCGCGCCCGCGCCCGCTGCGTAGCGCGCCCACCAGGGCGTCCAATTGCGCGTCGGCGCTATCGGGCGCGCGCGGCCGTTGGATCTTCATCCGACGCTCGTGCGCGCCTGCTCGCCCGCGCCTTCGCCCCCCTCCCCGCGGCTCGAACCCGCGACCTCCGCTTCGCCCGCAGCTGCGTAGCCGCTGCGCTACGCGGCGAAATGGTCGCGCGGACGTTTTTAAACGCGTGCGACCGCAGCCGTTGGATCGAGATCCAACGGCGGAGAGGAGACGTTGCGTGGTCTTCACAGGACTCCTGCGGCCGATTGGGTGGCTGGGATGGCGCCACGTGGCGCTATCTTGGCCGTCCATCTTCTGGAAGTTGTAGATGGTGCCACGGATGTCGGATTGACTTGATTTTTGTGTCGTTCGGCTGCGATCGTCGATCCGAATTCATCCGTGTGGTCGGATTTTCCATCTGAAGTGCGGATTTACACCATCCTGGCCCTTGATCTTCTAGGGTTCCCCGGTCTCTATCTGATGCTACGGATGCCTGATTAGGGCGATCTTGGAGTCGTTGAACTCCAATTGTCGCCCTGATCATATCCATACGGTTGGATCTTTGATCCGAGGCCCCGATAAAATATTTGCCCTGTCCAAGCACATAAAAGGAGACAATTAACCTCCATTTTATTCAAACTACTCTAAATGCAAGATGATGCATGTAATGCAATATTTATATCATGAAATGCAATCCTATGCTTAAGAACATGCATAAATAGACATTTTAAGTAGTGTAAATGTGTTTACATCAGGAGGCTACCTGGGAGCCTGAGGCGGCAATGCGAGCGGTACCTGGAGCTTTTTGAGGGTACATGTTTTTGGACCAGCTTCGATCCTCTTTAAGTTTGTTATGCGTTTATTGTTCTTTTCTGCACCCTAACTAGCTCAAGTTTCGGGGACGAAACTTCCTTTAAGTTTGTTATGATGTTAAGACCTGTGCTGTTTGAACCTTTTAAGACGTCTGGACTGTGGGTCAGACATCTGGTCAGACGTCTGGACACCTTCCCAAACGTCTGGAAATCAAAAATTTTGAGTACGAGCTAGCGTCTACGTGCAGACAGTACTCTCATTTTTCCTCCCCTTCTTCTCTCTCTTCCCACCCCCAGCAAACCCTAAACCCCGACCTTATAAAGCCCTCCCCCTCTCTCGTTCTCCCCACACCAGCCACCTTCCCCTCTTTTTCTCCACTCCAATGAGAGAGACAACGCGAGCGAGAGAGCACGCGGGCAGCGTCGAGGAGGAGCGGCATGAGGAGAGGAGGATGAGAGCAAGCTCGTGAGCTTGCGTGGGAGTTCACTGGTGAGCACACGGCCGGAGAGGCGCGTGTGCAAGGAGGAGTCCATCGGGGAGGTCCTCCCCGACACTGTTGTAGCCGGAGCTACAGGCGAGGGGGCGCGGACACTGCTGTAGCTGGAGCTACAAGCGAGGGGGCGCGACGCGGCCACGCCCAGCGCAAAAGAGTGGAAGCAGGTTCTGGTTCTGGGTTTTTCCCAGAATCAGACGTCTGAAGCGACGTCCAGACGACGGAGTGGACATCTGGAGGCGGTTTCAGACGTCTGAGGTGAGAGTTTCGCGAAAGTACGTCCCCTTTGCGGATACAGCCATGCAGGCCGCTCCGCTGCTACCCCTTTGCATGCCCTTTTTGAGAGGATTCGGTGTCTGCGTGCAGGATTCGCTTTGGGAAGGCGCAGGGCACGCCTGCCCATGCATTTCAGACATCTGGGGAGCTTACCAGACGACTGGAAGCACTTCCAGACGTCCGAAGAGGTGGTCGGACGTTTGGAGCTAGGTCCAGACGGTCCAGAAAAGTTCTTGGACGTTTGAGGATTGGCGCAAAGACTTAGGTACGTTACTGGACCCTTTTAAGACGTCTGGAAGTTGTTCCAAACGTCTGATTTGAGTTAGAAACACTATTTTTGACCCGTTTGGGGTCCATTTGAGGTCTGTTTTACGCGAATAAGATACCGATGTGTTCCTTGTGAGTTCCTCTACTTGTTAGAAGGTTTTCTATACTATTCTGAATGTTCCTTTGTGATTGTTCCTTGTTATAGGACTTTGTTCCGTTGCGGGATCGGTGCTTGCTGAGGCACGTGAGCCTGCCGTTCAAGCCCCCAATACTCCTGGGTTTACTGGTAGACTGGCTTCCCCTAATTTAAATTACAAACCTGAATGCACGTGTGGAATGAATGGTTAGAACACTAGGATATGGCATGAATCCTAAGACGAGAAATGCTGGAATGTCTGCATTGAATGAATGAATTGCAGTCTTGAATAAGTAAATAGAAATGATAACAACTACCTGTAAATGAATAACAGCTGCCTGTGAAATATGAAGTACTTGTGCTAGTTAACTATTACATGTAACTTTCCTGTTGTATATGTTAAATGACATAATACGAGCTGCATGTATATAATTTGAGAATGGTAATTTGAATGATGGAAATACGAGCTACCTGTGTATAACCTGAGTATGGAAATGTGAACGATAGCAATACAAGCTGCATATGTATAACCTGAGAATGAAAATAGAAATGATGAAACCTGGTATGGCATGGCATGAGAAATATGAGTATGAACCCTACGGGGAGTTAGGAGTAGAGCTCCTGGAAATAAATGTAATGGATCTGGAAATGCGAGTAGGGAAGTGAGCTGGCCCATGGGTACGTAGTACCAAGGAGAGCGATTGACCCCTACTTAGTGCAGAGCGGAGCTAGCCGCCCTTGGGTTGGGACCCGAGGTTAGGATTGGCCACTCTATACCTAATTCTTGGCCCTCGCGTACACAGTACTGAGGAGAGCTACTAGTGTAGGGGGAGAGTTAGCCACCCCACGGGACCCGAGGTTCAGCTAGCCACCCTACACCGACTTTTAGGCCCACTGGGCAAACTAGGGTAGTCAGGCGAGGGTGCGCAGACTATGGAGGGCCGAGACCCCTGTTTGATTCTGAGGGTCTAGACCCCTATTACTAAGAGAGCTAGGCCCTATACTTTTCCGTGCTGTACTTTGGGCGCACCCGTTAGCGGAAACGACTGACCACGTGCCAGTGAGGGGTAGCTACCAGTGCGCTTATCACGCATGCTGTAGTCACTGTTATGTCTGTAAGTAACCTTGGGGTGGTTGACTGGGTGTAGGATCACCACGGGGGACTCTCCTGGCCAGGAGAGCACCACGTGTGCCTTCTACTCTTCGGAAAAGACTGCAATCAAGATTGTTCCCACAAGGAACATTCGAGATCAAGAAAGAGATCTGATAAATAAGACAATGGATGAAAAGGGAATAAATTGTAAAATAAAGTAAATGGAATAAACAGCTACCCGTCCACTTTTACTGCTTTAGTTAGTTGGTTGCCACTCTACTCAGCGTTCGCTGACTTCGTGTACTCATAACCCTTTTCAGGTCCAGGTGTTGAGCAGCCCGAGTCTACTGCTGCGGAGGGTGCTGGGCCTAGTAGAGCCCAATAGCTGTAGCTTCTTTGTTATACTCTTTTGTAGTAGTGAGTTAGACTTTTGTACCTTTATATTCTGTACTTTTACGTTCTGCACTTTATATTCCTATACCTGGCTACTTTTCTACTATTGTAGTGGTATGTACTATAGCAGTTTTTACTTCTTTACTGCTGTACCTTTTTACTGTTAGTTGCCTAGCATAGTGAATGTGGTTTACTTTCCTGCTTTTTGGTTACTTTCTTGTTGGACGACTAGGTCATGGGATTAGTCTAGTCGAGCTGGTCTCGAGTCCTGTAGGGATTCAGGAACTAGGTCATAACACTCATCGCGACCAATGCCTTCTCCAACTCCCCTTCATCCGATAGGTACCCACATCGACTCCTCTTCATCCACTGATCCATCCAGCACCATTAGACTTAGGTCCGCCCACGAACTCACCCGCTCCACCATCATCTCCCCCGTCTCCAGCATACCTCCGACAACCTCGACAACCCACTACACGCCACCAAACCACTCACCTCTGACTTCTACACCATCGTTGTGTCCACGTGAGCAAAACCCCTCAAGAAATTGAGAGGATTGCTACTCCCACCACCTCCCAGAACACCTCTGCCACCCACTCACATTTCACCTTCGCCATGCTCACACATGCACCTTCACAACACATCACCGCCGCCACCACATTCGCCGTGTCACGGCGAAGCTCCTGAACTGCTCTGATGAGGCCATCAGGCCATATTATTTATTTTAGGTACTCCACCAGAGCTCCACCACCGCCCCAACTCCTCCGACTACGCCTTCAGTCCTCCGGGCACATCCGCTCTAGGTTCCAGTCCTAAGCTTCACGGGCGACTCCCAGGCATCCTTCTAGACCCTCAATTCCACGCCACGAGCTCGCCTTCGACTTCAATTGGATGTCCTTTGATGGGAACACCATCATGAGCCATAACTAACTCATTTTGACCCAATTAAGTCAATGAATGCTCCTACATAAATGCCAGAGAACCATAACTCACTGTATAACCATTCTGAGAGAAAAATAAGAAACTAGGGTTAAAACTGTAATTTTACCAGCTTATCATGAATGCAATACAACCACGGGTTTTCTCAAGGGCTGAATAAAGGTCAAATGGTCTTAATAGGATAACAAGTGGTTTAGATCAGTCAGAAAAGGATTTGCATGTGTTTTGAGAATTAAATGACTTTTGAAATCCTAAAAGTAGACCCACTAAATTAACCAAGGTTTTGGTCAAGATAAAATTCATATAAACCCTCTAAATAAATAGAAAAATATTTTCTAGGGTTTAGTACCTTCAATTTGACCATCAGAACTCATATTGACCCAAAATGAAGTCACAGATAGATATTTGCCCTAATTTGAGTTTTTGCATAAATTACCCAGTCACATGTGGTCAAAACTAAAATCTAACTTCACCATTGGATTCCTTAAGTCGAAATTAGGTTTGTACCAAAATTTGGACCCAAGATGAGCTTGTCTTGACCTACTTTGCAAAAAGGTTCTATCTGATTACATTTATACCCCCAACTTTCAAAAATACTTGCATTCAGCCCCAAACTTCCTCGTCGTCTTCACAATTAGGTCCCCCCACCAATATCGCAGAGGAAACCTACTCCGACGATCTTTGACAGGGGATTTCTCCCTAATTGATTGATGAATCCCTTCCAAAATTGGAAGGGAGATTCATCAAGTACTTCAATCTAAGCCCGTCCATGTGCTCCAAATCTCTCCCAATCTCTCATGCAAACGCATGAGAGATTTGGATATCAAGAAGTTTCCCACTCCGGCAAGCTTCCAATCTTGGGAAGATTGCTTCCCATGCTCTAACCGCCCCCTAGAACCCTTTATAAGAACCCTCAAAGCTCGCTGATCTCCTGACGCTCGAAATCGGCTGAGATCCCTCTCAAATTCCTCTCTCTTTCTCGGCCGAAGGTTCCTCGACGTCCAACGACCTTTTCTGCTTCTCCCAATCATCCGTCCGCCATACCTGCAGCGGATTCATCTTCCCTATTCCTCTCCACGTCACGCTGTACTAGCAGACTTCCTTGCCTCCTTCGTCCTCACCGTTCCTACCTCACTGGAGCCACCTTCGTATCCGACGTCGGCAACACCACATCCGACGCCATCTCTGCCCCACTTCGTTCACCTACCTTCTAGCTAAGTTCCTCATCTCCTGCACTTTATTTCTGCACTTACCCCACTTCAAATCGACCACCGACGACCCTTCGTAACTCCATCTCCTCCATCTCCGTCCAACCCCTCCGGTGAGACCATTCCACCTCCACAGACCACCAAATCCCTCGCCGACAAGCCCACAACCACTGCCTCACCTCTCCGCTCATTTCCCCTCTCTTTATTCACCTCACCACTCACTCACACGCACCCCCGAACACACCCACTCTCACGCACACAGTCTGAATGAGGAGATAAAATCCCTATGCGGACGATTTCAAGTCTAATATAAGATCAGAGTGGAAAGTCGGGC
This sequence comes from Thalassia testudinum, assembly GCA_037157565.1. Classification (NCBI taxonomy): domain Eukaryota; kingdom Viridiplantae; phylum Streptophyta; class Magnoliopsida; order Alismatales; family Hydrocharitaceae; genus Thalassia; species Thalassia testudinum. The sequence goes on along the minus strand of JAZHRO010000001.1, from coordinate 6,193,196 downwards.
TAAGAAGTGAAATGCATGACATATGTGTCAATGAATGTATGCTAAAAATGCAAAGGTAGACACCTAATGCAAATAAAGGTAGAAATAAGAAAGGTGAAAACAACTATATACAAGGATAGGTTTTGCTAAGTTTAACGCCTTCAGCTAGGCATAAACCTAGTTGGTAATTCAAAATGTAGGAGCGAAATGGTGGAATTGACAAGTCTAAGATCATGTGGTTCAATGAAAGGTTTTAGTCTTTGTCCATTGACGGTAAAAGGTTCAGATTTGTCAATCTCAGTGATCTTAACGGCTCCATTATCAAAGATTCTCATGATTTTGAAAGGTCCAGTCCATTTTGATCTTAGTTTCCCTGGAAAGAGTTTTAGTCTAGAGTCGAAGAGAAGGACTTTTTGACTAGGGTGAAATGATTTCCTATGAATGTGACGGTCATGGAAGGCCTTAAGTTTATCCTTATAAATCCTCGAGCTTTCATAAGATTCATTCCTTAACTCATCTAGCTCGAAAATTTGTAACCTTCTGTGATCACCGGCCTTCTCTAGGTCCAAGTTACACTTTCTGATGGCTCAATAGGCTTTGTGCTCAAGTTCTACGGGAAGGTGGCAGTGTTTCCCGTACACAAGTCTAAAAGGAGACATGCCTAATGGGGTTTTATGAGCTGTCCTATATGCCCACAATGCATCAGAAAGGCGGGAAGACCAATCCTTTCTATCAGGTTGGATGGTAGTCTGTAAAATCTTGATCTCCCAGTTGGACAATTCAGCAAGTCCATTGGTTTGAGGGTGATATGGTGTAGCAATCCTATGTGACACCCCATACTTTTGATGTAGGGACTGAAAATGTGGGTTTCTAAAGTGAGACCCTCCATCACTAATAATGGCTTTTGGTACCCCAAATCTAGAGAAGATGAAATCTTGAACAAATTGTGTCACAACTCTATGATCGTTAGTCCTCGAGGGGATGGCTTCTATCCATTTGGAAACATACTCAACTGCTAACAAGATATACTCAAAGCCATAAGATTTTGGAAAAGGTCCCATGAAGTCAATGCCCCAAATGTCAAAGATTTTGCACACTACGATCGGATTCAAGGGCATCATGTCTCAGCAGCCAATACTGCCGAGAGACTGACAGCGTGAACACACCCTGCTATATTCGTGTGCATCTTTGAAGATCATGGGCCAATAAAAACCGCTCTGCAAAATCTTTGTAGCAGTCTTTTTGCTAGAGAAATGACCGCCACACACCTAGTCATGGCAGAACGACAGGATGCTTTCTATCTCCTTATCAGGGACACACTTCCTAAGAATCTGGTCTTTGCAGTGCTTGAAAAGCCATGGTTCTTCCCATTAATAATGCTTGGCCTCAGATATAAGTCGGTCTTTTTGATGTCAGACCCAATCAGTGGAAAGGATTCCAGAAGCCAGGTAGTTGACAGTGTCAGCATACAAAGGAAGATCAGAATGAATGACCAGCTGTTGCTCGTCAAGGAAGTGGTCAGAAATAGGCAAAGAAGGAGAAATCACTTCAGAAGAAAGGCGGGATAAGTGGTCAGCTACCACATTCTGCTTTCGGCCTTATCACGAATCTCTAAATCAAATTCCTGTAGAAGTAGGATCCATCTAATCGGACGAGATTTCACATCCTTCTTGGCGAGATGTCGAACTGCAGTGTGGTCAGTGTAGACTATAATGTGGGAACCTAAAAGATAAGGTCTGAATTTTTCCAGTGCAAATACTACAGCTAGCAACTCCTTTTCTGTGACAGTGTAATTCCTCTGAGCTTCATCTAAGGTCTTGCTAGTGTAATAGATGACTGTGGGTTTCTTGTTCAATTTTTGACCAAGGACAGCCCCTACTGCATAATCAAAGGCATCACACATGATCTCAAAAGGGTGAGACCAATCTGGAGGTTGCAGTATTGGTGCCTTGGTAACTAGATCACGAAGTGTCGTATAGGCACGAACACAATCGTCAGAGATCTGGAAGTCTACATCTTTAGAGAGGAGATTAGTGAGAGGTTGGGCTATTTTCGAGAAATCTGCTATAAAGTGGCGATAAAAACCAACATGCCGAGAAAAAGATCTAATTTGTTTAACCAATGAAGGTAGTGGTAGTTCAGAACTCAATTTTACCTTTACACGATCAACCTCTATTCCTCTCTCAGAGACAAAGTGACCTAATACTAGTCCTTCTGGTACCATGAAATGTGATTTCTCCCAAGAAAGTACCAGATTCACATTTATGCATCTTTGCAGGACCTTAGTTAGGTGGTCTAAGCATGCATCAAATGTGCTCTCGAAGACCGAGAAGTCATCCATGAAGACTTCTAAGCAATCACCTACCAAATCGGAAAAGATTGCAAACATACACTGCTGAAATGTAGCAGGTGCATTGCACAATCCAAAAGGCATCCTATGAAATGCAAAGGTTCCATAGGGGCAGGTGAATGTCATCTTTTCCTGATCATCGGAGTGAATAGCCACCTGATTATATCCTGAATAGCCATCCAAAAAGTAGAAAAATCTATTTCCCGCCAGTCTTTCCAGTATCTGATCAATGAAGGGCAATGGGAAATGATCTTTCTTCGTGGCCTGGTTGAGTTTCGGGTAATCAATACATAGTCGCCACGAACTAGCAATCCATGTAGGGATGACTTCTCCAGAATCAGTGGTTATGATGGTAAGTCCGGCCTTCTTAAGCACAACCCGAACAAGACTTACCCATCGGCTGTAAGAAATGGGGAAGATAATTCCGTTGTCTAACCACTTAATCATCTCATTTTTTACCACCTCTTGAAGTGTAGGGTTCAATCTACGCTGGGGCTGTCTAGTAGGTCTAGATCCTTCTTCAGTGAAAATCCTATGTGTGCAGTAAGAAGGACTAATGCCGATCAGGTCAGAGAGGCTCCATCCTATAGCCTATCTATGTGCTCTCAGGACAGATAAGAGTCGTGATTCTTGATCAAATGATAAGAAAGAGTTGATAATCACAGGATAGGTCTGATCAGGTCCTAAGAAAACATACTTAAGAGAATCAGGGAGAGGTTTGAGCTCAACAGGTACAGGATCAGATGAAGGAGCAAGTGTGGAAATTTCAGGAGATCCTAGAGACACTAATGGAATAGGAGGTAAGTCCTCGATCTCTAAAGCTGGTGTCATAGTGAAAGTCAAGTCAGAGTCCAAAGAGTGTTGAGGTTCCAAATTTAGTGAGTCAATTAAGGTATCCTCAACCAACCGATCCAAAGAATCCAAGGAACATATTTCCTCAATTAAACTACATGTCAGTCCTCTTTAGGCCTGAAAAATATCAATTTTTATTGTCTGATCTCCGAACTTCAATTCTATTACGCCCTCCTCACAATTAATGTTTGCCTTGGCCGTAACCAAGAAAGGTCTTCTTAAAATGATAGGTGTGTTCTGGATATCCTCAGGTACTTCCATATCAAGGACTATAAAGTCTACAGGAAAGTAAAAATCCTTGATGCTCACTATAACATCTTCCAACACTTCCTGAAGTGTCTTAACTGACCTATCAGCTAATTGCAGGGACACCTCTGTTGACTTTAGGTTGCCAACCTCGAAATGTGTCAGTAGAGAGGTTGGGATAAGATTGATGGAAGCACCTAGGTCAAGTAATGCTCTGTTAAATGTGGTGTTACCTATCATGTAGGATAGGAGAGGGGTGCCTGGGTCTTTCATCTTAGTAGGGAGGGTACTGTATATAATGGAACTAGCTTGTTCCGAAAGGATGATTGGACTACTCCCTTTTTGAATCCTTGCTTTACGCTTAGGTGTACATAGGTCTTTTAAAAACTTAACGTAAAGAGGTATGTGACGAATTGCATCCAACAAGGGGATGTTTATGTGAACTTGCTCAAAGAGCTTAAGCAAATCCTCCTCAGGTGCCACATAGGTCTTTTTCTTTCCTTTCCCCTTCTTCTTTAAAGCCTCTGGAAATGGTACAGAAGTGGTGACAGGAGGATCATTCCTAGGAAAAGGAGAAGGAAACAGTGAATCAGATGGAGTGGAGGTAGAAGGCTTGGGAAAAGATGTAGAAGTAGGAATGGGTGGATCTATGATGCTTTTACCACTCTTAGTGACTATGGCATTTAGTTCGGCCCTAGATGTAGACGGTAATTCAAAACTAGGTAGCAGAGGTGGTTGGGTTTGTGGATAGGAAGGATTTGAATCAGTGTAAAATTCAGTGTCGTGCAAGGGTTATGAAATGATATGTGCTTGACCTTGCACTACCGGTCTAGGTTGAACATACCTCTTGGCAGGTATGTTCCTAGGGTTGGGTTGTGCTTGAGATGGAAGTGAATGTGGTTGATGGGATTCTGTCAAATGTGATAGTTGGGCTCTCATCTCAGCTAAAGCCGCATCTTGTCTCTGCTACAAAGCAATATTCTGTTGTTGCATATCAACTAGACCTTTCATGATAGACCCCAACTGGTCATCTCGTGTAGGCCTAGGTTGAGAGTATTAGGTGGGCCTGGGTTGGGGTTGCTAGTAGGTACGCGATGGATATCCGTGTGATTGTGGAGGTGGTGCTCGGATCGGGTTGTGCTGTGGTGGTGCAGAAGGTTGTTGAAAAGGAGGTCTCTGTGAATTTCCTGACCACAAGAAATTTGGATGATTACGCCATCCAGGGTTGTAGGTCTGTGCAAAAGGGTCATTGTGAATGGCGTGGAGCTCCTCCGAAGCTCCGAAAGGTGCAGGGAAATCAGTGTAGGGAGGAACAAAGGTTCCTCCAGCCGATAAAGGTATGGAAATGGAAAATCTGATAGTGCAGATTGTGTCACAGAAAGGTTATTCACAGTTTCCCTCCTTGTGGGAAACTGGAAAGAAGTATTTTGTGCAAGTGACTGAGAAGGAGATGATGAAGGTTTTAAGAGAAATTTTCATACTTCATCTACTTTCTTCTCGATTAAGCCCACCTTATCCAGTTGACTAGCCACTATCTCTAAGTCTCTGCTACTAGATTGGGCTTCGTGTACTCCCGTATGTGAGTGGGAATGTGAGGACTTTCTATTAAACACGCTCATTGAAGCATTATTAATAAAATTTTCGGCCATACCTTTAAAGAGCTCAAAGACTGAGTCCTCATCCCGACACAGGAAATTGCCTCTACAATCGGCATCTATGAAATTCCGTGTGTCATCATGGAGCCCATGGTAGAAGATTTGGACCTGTTGCCAGCATGGGACACCATGGTGGGGACACTTTCTCAGAAGCTCGTGGAATCTCTCCCAAGCTTCGTGCATTTGTTCTCCTGAATTCTGGGTGAATGTGGTGATAGCACGCTGATGAGAGACTCATCATGATCTCTAATTACCCTTAATTAACTAGTCTTCCTAGTTAATTAGCTAAGGTTATGAATATATAAGGGTTAATTATTAAATAAGGGATATTTGTAAAGGACCTTAAAATAAGTTAAAAATGATATTTTATCATATTATTAACAATCTAATTAATAATTAGACTCGAGATCTTATTAATCATTCCCTTAATTAATAAGTTAAGTAACTTAAACATAATGTATACATAAGTATATAATAACTTAAGTAACTTTACTTAATCTAATAAATTAACCTAAAAAGGTCATAAATGTAAATTCAAGGTCTAAACATAATAGTTATCTTATTTACTAACATATATAAAAAGTTGAAAAAGATCTAAGTTAAAATAAACTTTTAAAACTTGGGTTTACATTTAGTTCCTTACTATTCATTGCAATCAGGTCCTTAATTTTCATATAGTTCCTTAAGTTTCACTAGATTTAGGTCCCTATCTTCTTCTTCTTCTTCAGCTGGGTGAACGACTGACGATGGAGAGTGACTCCACCGCGCAATCACCACCTTGCCGACATCATCCTTCCTTTTCCAAGCTCTTGGAGCTTGCGCTCACCACTCCATCTTCATCCATCTATCTGGATTAATCGAAAATCCTAATTTCTGGTGGGAGTTAATCTCACCGTCGTCGAAGACGATGCCGGAGGTTAAGCTCCCCAAGCTTCTTCTTCGTCCAAACTTCTCCGTCTTCTTCGTCGCCATCCACTATAAATACCCCATCACCCCTCTGATTTCTCTCAAGTTGTCTCCCTTCCCTCTTCTTCACTGTAGCCGACTTCGATAGGCTATTCTTTCCGCAACTCCGGCGAATCCCCATCTCATCTTCCGACTTCCTCCATCCATCCTGATTGGCAAAGGAGCTTCATCGAGGTCAGCCGCATCTCTGGACAAAGGCTACGACCAAGGAGATCCTTTGCTTCATCCAGTTTCACCCGTCGGAGATCTTCTTAAACCCTCTGATTTCATCGTCCGCTATGAGCCATCGGCGGAACCCTGTTGACCCCTTCGTCCAGGTAACAGTAGATTAGGAGGAGTAGGAGTAGGAGTAATTTAGGTAGGTAGTTAGTTAGGTAGTTTAGTTGTAATGTCTGATTTCTCAGATCATCTTCTTCAACTCCGATGAGCTCCTTGAGCTCGCCAGAGTTTGATTTTGTCTTTTTAACTCGCTGATCACCTTCTTCTATCACTCACGATCATTTCTAATGCATTTAAACTCTAAATTGATCACCGTTTCGCCTAATTCACTTTCACCTTCACAGCTACTGTCCCTATCCATGGTGACAGTATCCGAGCTTAGATCCACCTCCATAGGGTTCTCTATCACTTATTCACAACCTAAGGACCCTATTTGACACTTTAATTTATATAATTACCACCTATAATTTAAACGTCCAATTTGTGATTAAGCTCCTGAGCTCGCTGTCAATGGCGGCTCAGGAGTAGTTAAAACCTTTAATTAACTATATATTTATGATCGCAATTTACTGTTGACTTGTTTTGACCACTCAATTGAGTGGGAAAACAAGTCCTATGCTTCAACCTATTAAAAATCCATCTGAACTGAATTCACTGCTAATTCTGAATTTTAATGAACAATTAAGGAATTTAATGTGATCCTGAGGTTCCTTGTGACCTCAGGAATCTTTTTAATTAAAAAATGGCACAAATTCTCACTCTGTGCACGATTTGCATTCTTTCTGGACTCACCGAAGCTCCGACGAGGTCCGATGAATCAATTTCTATTCTTCAGCCTATACAAGTTGATTAAGAGCTCCAGAATGATGAAATGATGATCACTGAGCAATTTGAGGAAGTTTACTTAGAATTTTGATAACTGGAGCACAGGTTGAGATGTCTTCTTCTCCAACTCCGGTGGAGTTAGAGAAACTTATACAGAAGTTTAAATGACACATTTAAGATGTCTAGAAGCTTCAGTGCAGTGCACTGAAGCTGTTCATGACCTCAGCCCTTTGTAGAAACCTCCCAATCACTCTGACGAACAAAGCACCTTAGGAGCTCAAGCGACAAGCCTAGAACCCTAATTTCTAAGGTTAGAACACCTGTTAAAGAGGCTGAATGAATTTCTGATGTTGAAAGTATCATATTCAAGGCTTTAATTTCTTGTTAAGAGGTTTAAATTAGAAAGTCAATTTTTAAGCCTCACAGTCAAACCTGGGAAGGAGATTCTGATTCTGAGCACAATCAGATGATTTGAGAAGCTTAAGTTGATTCTGAGAATTTGTTGAATAGTATTAGAGTGATTAAATTGAGCTCAGACATGTATTTCGATTGGAATTTCAACCCTACTAGTTTGGGTTGTTTTCGAACCCGAACTGATAGCAGTGGCATTTTGTTGAGATTTGATCTTAAATCCTGCCCAGATCAATTTGTAACAACCCTTAGGATCTGTTTTAATCAATTGAGAATGTTCTTAGCTGTCTGTTTACCTATTCAGAGTTAGAAATTCATTCTCTGAAGCTTTCAGAGAAGCTTGCAGCTTCTCCACTGAACCTAAAGCTTTGAGAGCTCAGAACCCATACAAGTAGCTGTGGATTCTTCTGCAGAACACATTTAAACCCTTAGATAAGAGAGAAGTCCAATATGTGGACTCGATAACCATTAATTCATTTTCCAGGCCATTATTACCCGTAGAAACCCCCTGGATTTGATCTTCAAATCAAAGAGGAAATCATCCTATAAACTTCAAATTGACACAAGAATCATGTAGAGCCACCTTAGAGCTCTCCATCAAACTTTATTTCACTTGATTTGGAGCTTTGAGTAGGGAGTAATCATCGTTTGAAGTTGGCACTGGAGGGGGGAACTATAGTCCCACATCGGTAAACCACGAGTGCCCGCCTTACTATAAAACTAATTTGTGCAGCGGGCTTCTCAGTCATCAACGCTCGGGGCATGGTTACTGAATGAATGAGCATATGCATGTGTGTGTGCAGGCGTGTGTGCCTGCGAGTGTGCGCCTGTGTGGCGTGCAAATGTGTGCCCTGGGAGGGCGAGGCCTAGGAGGCGTTGAGCCGGGTTGGCTCGAAACTATGAATCGAAAATAAATCAAACCATAATTGAAATCAGGTGAGGATCGAGTAGGGTCTGGTCCCACCCTGATTTCAGGGTGTTGTGTATCCTCGAAAGGACCTCGCCGCAAATTAAAACAAATTTTTGGTTGAGAAACAAATTTAGCCCAGTTCAGCAAATACTTAAGAAAAGAAAGAAGAGCTCTGATGGCTAAGTGTCAAAGGAAAAAGAGTAAAGGCTGAGGAGGAAGAAGAAGAAATCACAAAGGCAAAGAGGAAGGTTGAACAGGCGCTAAGGAAACAAGAGAGGCAGAACAGAAGAGAAGAAAAAGAAAGGAAGCTCGAGAGAATAAGAGAGCAACAAAAGAAAAAAAAAAAAAAAGATAAAGGATAAATAAAAGGAAAAGAAAGAAAGAAAGAAAGAGGAAGAAGAAAGGAGAGAGAGAGGCTAAAGAATAAAAAGAAAAGAATTCATTTTTCTTGATATATGTTAAATTTCTTTTTGCTTTCAATTGTTGTAATAAGGCATGTTTTATTAGAAAAACTCTTATTTGCCTTACTTCTTTTGAAATAAAATAGAAAACTAACATGTTTACTTGCTAATAAAGTAGATCATTTGAGTAAATGTATTTTCATATGAGATTTTGCATATTCTTTAAGTTTAAATCATTTGGCAAAATTCATGTTCTTAAAATTAACTTAATTATACCTCCTAAGATTTGTTTTAAATAGTTCGGTGAATTTTAAGTAATGTATACCTCCCAGTGAACAACCTGGACTCAACTAGTAAAAATTTCTAAAATGTTAGGTTAACTCGACCCTATACTACTAATCAATACAACTTCGAGTTAACCTAAGTGACTTTTCTCTACTCTTAATTAAGTAAAATTAACTTAATTAACTGAGTTGAGGTAAGGAACGTACCACACATCCTACAGCAAAGTACTTCTTTAGAAACTCATATTCTAAAGAAGCCCAAGAGTCTATAGGTGTAGTCCGTCCAAGTGTTCTAAACCAAAAGGCGGCCTTATCTTTTAATGAAAATGAGAACATTTTCATCAAAAACGTGTGTTGATCATGGCCTTGCGGACCCAGGGTTTGAGCAAGATTTTTCAGCTCCTCTAAATGCTGGAAAGGATCCTCAGAAGCAAGTCCATGGAAGTGAAGAATGAGTGCAATGATGTTCAGGTTCAGTTCAGCAGCACAACCCCCATCGAGATATCGTACCACAAGCATAGGTTGGGCAACTGCGGGATTATAGTAATCCCGTAGTTGAGGTCTACGAGGATGGGGTGGTGCCTGAGGGTTTCTAGGTCGAGGTGGTTGTGGTTGGGGGTTAGCTAAGAGATTAACAGCTCGAGCAAGCTGTTGCACCTGTTGGGTTAGGGTATTCATTTGTAGTTGTGTTTCAAACAGGTGATGAAGATGAGGCATAGGTTCTCTCTCCGGGGGTGGATTAGGAAAATTAGGATATGGTGGTGGTTGGAACCTATGGATTGGTGGTGGTGGCGGAGGATGTGCAATAAGATGTGGAGGAAGTTCTTCAAAATCCTCGAATTGTGCTGACTCATGATCATCCTTTTGATGTGTGGAATAGTGAATAGGAGTTTGAGACTCCGGAGGCAAAGGATTGGAAGTGGAAGGCAAAGAAGTGGATGTAGTTGCTTGGGCATCAATACCCAAGGGGAGTACTAGCTCCAGACTCTGGGATCTCCTACCTTCCATTGAGTTAGTTTTTGAAAATGAATTTAATACAATCAGTCACAACTCAATGGAGAGAACTAATCTAGCATAATTCACAGAAATCAGAAAATCCCAATCAAATCTTAATCAATCAAGAGACCAATTCAAGCAAGCGAATTTTTTTTACCTAGAGGCTACTACGCAAAATAATATAGTACGCAAACAACTGTTTCAAACAATTGTACGCATCCTAAAATAGACCTAGTGATGTGCAAACCTCTAAAATCCACTAGGAATCTGGATAAGACTGGTGTGCGAATCCAGATCCTGTGGTTGCAGAAGGAGATGAGGTAGAAACCCGTGTATTGTGATCTTAAGTGATCGTGCTGTGTACACGATAGCAATCAACACAATGCAGTAAAAATCTCAGTCAAGGTTTCACTCAGATTTAAACGTCTCCTTTTGATTTAATTCAAGTGATTATAAGATGACTTCTATGCTGCTCGTCTCACTTTTTAATTAATTCATTACACAAGATGGTCTTCTTAGATTTTAAGTCAAATGCACTTATGGCAGAAGTTTGAGAAAGGTAAAGAATGCATACCTGACTCCAGCAATTTACAATATGCAAATTTGACTTGGAATAAAAAAAAATCTAGCAGGTAGAATATGCAACCTAAGATGGATGCCTAAGGGTATGCTGCTGCTAGATAAAGATGAGATCTTTTTGAATTTTTGATTTTTTAAATTTTTTTGGATTTTGAATAATGCAACAAAGAAAAATAAAGAAAGAAATCGATATGGAAAATCGTGTTGATGAAAGATGAGTCTGAGAAATAGAAAAAGAACACACAGTCCAGAGAGTTCACAGTTATTACAATAAATGTGTGAGAACAGGTTCTCACAACTTATGACTAACAGATAGTCCTAAGTAGTATACCTAAGTCTAACTAAACTATGCTATACTACTACTCCTACAGCTGCTATGAGGGAACACTCCACCTGAACGTCGGGTCAGAAGCGCAGCGATTCCACCAAGAAGACGACCTTCACCTGGAAGGTGATGTTGCTCCTCCTACTCCGCAAGTGCTGTGGAGAAACAACAAATGATTAGTAAAAGAATAAAAGAATGTATATACAACAGAGAATTAATCAATGGGAGAAAATAATTATGTACAAACAATGAATTTGAATGACAATGAAAACAAGAATTATATACAAATGAAGAATTAAAGAGTAATTTTGGCGAATAGAGAGTTGCTTCCTCGACAACGGCGCCAAAAATATGAATAACGTTCGACCATGATTCGTATAAAAAAGAAATGTCGTTGTTGTTATAGTATGTGTCGCAAATACTAACCATTATCGCGTTAATTTTGTTTAATTACCTAATTTTTACTGGTTTATTCCAGGTCATTCACTGGGAGGCAGTTATTGATTTTCATCACTCTCTAAGTCCAAGATTATTCTTTAATTCTAAAAAGAGAAATTTTATGTCCAACAAAGAATGAATGAATAAATGCATGGTTTAATTATGTACAAAAAAGAATCAATTAAAATGATTGCAAATACTAATTACAAATAAGTATCAAACACTTCATAAACATACTCTATATTATCTACTTATAAGTTATATTACTAATACCTACATATATATACAATACTAACTAATGATACATACCATACTTAACGTAATATATTAACATATACAGTAACATATATAATAGCTATAGAGACAGATATAAACATCGCTAAATCCCAGAAAAACTATATACAAACTTTAAAGTAGAAACTAGGGTCTATAGCGACATTTATTTCACCTTCAGTGGCATTTTATTCTGCCAGTAAAAGTATGAAGTTATATATATATACATATATATAAAGCTATACTAGTTATACATATACTTATTATTTACCTTATACTTATTTATTTACATATACTATCCATACGGATATTCATTATATATTATACATACACATATCTCCTTCCTCTCTAACTTCTCAAATCTCCTCTGTTTCTTCTTCTTCTCTTTACTTTCTCTACGGCTAACACTTAAGTGTTCTTCAGCTTACTCTCTTCTCTGTGATTAAGGAGTCATTAGGGTCCTTTCTTAACAAAAATTTGTTTAATTTGCGGGCACGTCTTCCGAGGGATACACAGCACCCGAGGACCGGGTAGGACCAGACCTCTACTAAGCGCATCCTAATTTCTTAATTAGGCCGCTTAAGTATGTTTTTGGCATAGATTTAGGCTTAACCAAGCCCTCGCACAGCACACACCAACCCCCGGCCCACACACACAGCTCAGTATACTCAAAATGCTCATAGGATGTTCGGTTGTTCGGGCGCCCGACACCCGTCACGACTGATTGTCCTATGCAACAAAATCAATTTAAAGCGCTACAAGCACTTCACAGCAAATGATATGGTGCTATTCTAGCGCCTGCGCAGCGTTGGAAATCCAACGGTCGTGCACAAATTTGTGATTTTGGCCCTCAATTCGAGGGCCATAATTTATTATAAAATAAAAATAAATTAGGGGATAAGAGAGTATTTACATAGTACTTCTTGATTGTAAGATTAATTTAGATTTTTAATTATATTTATTGTATAAATAAATTCAATAAAGTATACAGTTTATACAAATAGAATTGTAGGTTTTATTCCTTAATTACATATTAGTTAATATATGATCTAATTGACCTTATACAGAGTAAGTAAATATGTTAAAGTATTTAATATATATTTTTATTGTATTTTACAAACTTTATTTCTATTTTATTTACCTCTAAATAATTCAATTTCAGAATGTTTTATGTATAAATTCAGTTTACATAGTATTATACATTAAAAATGACTTAAATTAGCTTAACTTTCTTAAAATACATTAGTGTAAATATACAGTATAGATTGACTTGGTTCTAACTTAATCTACTAATTTATTTTAATTTAATCTAATAACTTAACTATTAACTTAATAAATTAATTATTTATTCTAGATATATAATTAAATTAAGGTACAAGGATTAATATGTTTATTATATACATATAATTACCTATATACAGTATTATAACTTAATATGGCTGTTTATAGTATTTACTACTTTATATAGCTTATTTGTACATATACATTAGTTTAATTAATAATTAGTTATATAATTAAGATATATATAGTATAATCTAACTTAAATATTTTTTTTACATACTACAATATATACATAAGTTATTTATCTTATAAATATGTATAATTTACATTATAGCTAAGTAGGCTTACTAAATAGCTTAAATATATACTTATATACATTATTTCAAAAAATATATACTTATATACATATTATACAAGGGATTTTTAGTATTTTTAGAGTTTTTTCACTTTTTATGGTTTTTATATATGTGTTTAAGGTAGGAGATTAGAAATGTTTTTACCCTTTTCAAATTTAGTTCATTTTATTAAGTTTCATGGTATACAGAACCGTCTACTGATAAATTCTACCAAGTCGAGAGTTCTGGTTTCAATGAAACTTGCTGTACATTTAAAGAAATACTTAATCTAAAATCAGACAGGTTTATTTTATTTTTTTTAATTTTTTTTCTAATTTTTATTAAATTCTAAATCTCACTCATCCTAAGCCTTTCAAATGGTTTCTAATGAGTCCTAAAGGCTTAGAATGAAACTTAAGGGGGGATAAAAGGCATTCAATTGCCTCAAAGGTATTAACACAACATATTGATAAGATACAAATAGTTTAGCGTGCAAATCAACATGGACTGCAATTAATTGAGTTTGTGGACAGTTAGGTTTTAAATCTAGCTAATAAAAGATTTAAAACTAACAGTACAAGCGTTCAAAGAAGACCAGAAATTCATTTAGTTATATAGAAAGCTTGTATACAAGTTAAACACAACATTATACATCATGCAGCTATTTAAAACCTAAGCTATTGTCCATAGGTTTCTTTTTTAGACATAGGACTTCTGCTGAAACAGCAGAATCAAGATAACAACAATTGCAGCAGCAGATATCAGTAGAAGCTGCTGAACCTGACCCAATTATCAAACCAAGTCCCTCTTCAAATGTCTCAACTGCTGCTGCAGTTAACTCATTTAAAGAGGAACAGGTTTGCAACAGGAAAAAGGGGTTAATTCCAACATGTATCTCCTGATTTAACCCTTTTTATCCTAGATCAGATTATGGATAGCCTGGTCAGGGATTTAAAGGAGTTAATCCAGGGAGCACTTGGCTAGAATTGAGGGAAATGCAGCTGCTTCTGTAGCAAGTTGCTATACATCTTGGATTAAAAAAAACAAAAATAGACATCACTCTAAAGAAAAACTCTAACAAGGGTTTAAATTCTCATAAAAATCACTAATGAATACAACTCAAATTCAAGATCCCTTGTCAATAAAATCTCATCAATCAAAGCTGAAAGAGATCTGATCTAACTCTTTCTAATGCTATAGACAGCATGTAGAAGGAGTTAGATCAGTCTATTTAAAATATAAACTTAAATCCCAGATATCTGAAACCTTAAGAAGTATTGAGAACTCCTTAGGTTGAAAATCAGAATTCTATTAGCAAATAACTCATGAATACAGGATAGAACCTCAAATCACCAAAGTGATTTTCCTTAGCTCTATCATGCATTCAAAGCATTGAAAACCTCACGAAAATCCAAATCAGATTATGGCTCCTCTGAGGTGAATTCTAACTTCAGAATCACCTCAGATTGCTAGCCAAACAATGAATCAAATAAGCAATAACTCAGTTTGCTAGATCAAAGAATTCAAAGCTCACATAAATCTAAATCTTTGAAATCTGAATTTATAAAAGAAATCTGGCAAACTGGTTCCAATTTAAGCTTAGATCAGGGGCTTTTGTGACAAAACATGGGATGAATGGGAAGCCCCTTAAAATGAATTTTGATGCTAATTTCAAATCTGAGGTTGTGAACCAATCAGATCTGAAATTAGGTCTAATGAGTGGGTGCATTGCGAGGAAAATTGAGGAAATCAGAAGTGATATGACAATGCGTAGAGGGAGGAAACCATGAACAGTGATAAGGTGAATTTCTTCCCCTCTGATCTGAGACAATCAGAGGAGGTGAGAGGGGGGAAAAATCTAATGTAAATCTACTCCTAATACTATACTAACATGCACAGCAGATCAACAAAAATTCTACATCTAATTCTATTGCTAATCTATCTAACTAACACTATAGCTAAACTACAAAACAGTAAAACTATTCTAAAAGGAAGAATGGGACCTATGGGTCCTTAGCCGAGGGCTAAGGAGGAAGAAGGGAGGGAGGTGAGCTCCAGCAGAGTGAAAAGCCTGCTAGTGAGACTTCAGGGTCATCCTCAGGTGCTATGTGGTCTTTAGTGATGAGGAGAGTTGGGGAGAAGTCGAGGATTTCACAACCGGTGGCTGTGAAATCAGAGATTTGATGAGAAGGGGGAACTGGAGTGGAGGAAAGATCGCTAAGTAGGAGAGAGCCATCCCCTACGCTCGCGACCACTGAGGTGCTTAAATAGCAATCTCAGTGGCTCATATCACCGTGGGGGTGAGGATAGACGTTGAGGGCACCGGCGGTAATGATGAGACGAGAGGAGCGCGCGGGCTGCCAAATTGAAATCTGACCGTAGGATGGATCTGGGAGGTTGGGTGAGCACACGTGCCGCTTCGCACGAAGCTTCGATTCATATTGAGCCGCAGATCAAGATCGATGGAGAATGGACGATCGAGATGCCGCAAGTTCTTCGCACGCACAGTGCACGCGAAGAGCTCCAGGTAGCCGGCTTCTAAAGGGAAAATTGCAGGGAGGCCCTTTTGTGAAGGGGTAGAACATTTATAGGCAGGTCCATAAGTGGTAAAGAATGATAGCTGAACGGACCCTAAGGGCTTTTAAAAAGGTCCCTGCAAGTTACAAATAAGTCCAGGAAAGTTTTCTAAAAAAGGAAATGTGATGCATAAAGGACCTAAATGTAAATTCTAAGTTTCAAGGCCTTAATGATGTCCAAATGCCTTCAAGTTTTTATAGGTGCTTAATTGAACATTTGAGAAGTTAATTGTACTTTTGATTTGGACTTTTAAACTTGTTTGTGTGTTCAATTAACACCTGGATCACTATTTGACCTTTTTCTCAAGAATATCTTGTTTTATGACCTAATTATACAATTTTAACATAGAATTAAGGTTTTAGGTCTTTTTCTTTGATTCCCACACTTAACCCTTTTATGTGTTAATTTGATATTGTTTAACCCAGTTTCTAACTTAACTTTAGCTTTTTAGCTATGATGAGTAGCCACTCAGCACCCGCAAACCTGGTTCGACCCAATAACCCGACCTGCACTCCTCACTCACCACCGCACACCAGTAAGCCTGGACCCAGGTATGCACCTGAACCCGATAACCCAAATACCTGTGGCTCTGGGAGAGCGGATCCTAAGAGAGAAAGAGAGAGGAGAGTTGCGCAGGTAGGGGGAGGGTTTTGCTACAGGGAACTTCGGCTGACACTTAGCGAGATTCAGAAGAGGAAAGCCAAAGAAGGAAGAAGAGGTGAAGGCCTGAGAAGAATAGAAGAAGGAAGAAAGTCGTAGCTGAGAAAGAGAAGGAAGAAGAAAAGAAGAAGAGCTGAAGGGCCAGAGAAGAAGAAGGCTTGGAGAAGAAAAAGAAGAGGCTGCAGAAGAAAGAAGAATCAGAGAAAGACAAAGTCAGAGAAGGAAGAAGAAAAGAAGAGCTGCAGTACAAAGAAGTGAATCACTTTAATTCGTCTGATTTCCAAATCAAATGACAGATTTGAGCTTTTATTTCATACATATACATTGAGTTCCTTAGTTAATATTGTAGGAGTATTTGGTGATTTAAATCACCATTTACTCTCATCTTTTTGCACATTGATTCTAATATTAAGGCTCCGAAGAGCAAGTCGAATCCTTAAGGCCAACGTCTACTCTGTTTTATTTAGGGCTAGGTTTGAATGTGATTTGGAATGTGATGGGCCCTTTATCTGAGTTGGGCCATTAATGATTGATTGATGTCTGTGTGTGCACAACCAGTGGTTTTCAAGCAAGATTATTTTTGATGCGGTGAATTTTAGGGTTCAAATCTTGCTTAGTAGCTTTTAGGATTCAACTGTAGGTATTTTCAAACAAGTTTTGTTGGCACACCAGGTTTTGAAAGCACAGGTGAAGATGTTTTCTTTTGAAACTTAAAAGAATGTGGAGTGACTGGTAAATCCCTAAGAGTTGAACCTATGCAACAGCTACTTGATGAGTTGATTTTAACTGAAGTGGTGCAGCCCAATCAACTCAAACAATTGGCTTGTTACACCACTTAATTAGGCACACAAGTGATTACCTAATCTGATTTTTACTCAATTATGTGTTTGGATGTGTGTACCGATTTCTAAGATCAGTTTACCAGTTGAGTTTGAAAATCAGATGAGGTTGTGTACCTCTGTGAGAATTTTTTAATTTTTCTTTATAAATGTGGAGGTTGAGGTAGGAGTAGGTGTCAAACAAACAAACAAAACTAACCTTAGAGTTTATAAGAACACCTAGGTTGATTTATGTTTGTGTTATTACATGGTGGAATGAAAACTAATGGGTAGGAGGTGAGGGAAAACTTACAGAACCTTCAACAGCACTTTGCTCCAATCTACTACTTTTGCTCATCTCAAAAGAGTACTTGCAATCACAATAGAAAGGAGAGAAGTGAGGTAAATGATTTGTAAGTTAGAAAACGTGAAAGAAAAATCAAAGAGCGTCACCTCCCGGCAACGGTGCCAAAATGTTGAAACGTCGAAGTACTACGCTATCGAATTTGGTTTTGAAAACCTGTCGTTGTAATTTGAATAGTGGAGAACTCGGGTTCAACAAATAAAATTTATACCTGAATAGAAATCCCGGGTCGAACTCAGGGAGGCAAACGTTTGATTAAAAATACGCATTTCTTTTTTTAAGTAGGTGGCTTCCCTGGTCTAAGATTTACCTAAAGGCAGTAAAAAGAAAATGATCCAGTGACTGGGCTCTGGACAACCTACCTATGAGCTATTACCCACGATAACTTGCCAGCCATATCACCTTAGAAGGTTCATTAGCTACCCAATTTCCGTTAAAATCGCCAATCAACAAGTCAGTGAAAAGAAAGTGTGTAGATGCTTAGACTTAAAGTTCCCTCAAATTAGAGGGTGGGTTGATAAGTCGTATACTTATCACACAAACTTATTTACTCAAATTCAAATAGAATTCAGGTTGGCGAGGACTCAAAAAACAAATCCACATTTTAGTGGATACCCGTGCTAATTAAGCCCAAAGACCTGAAGGGTCTTTTGTGTTCAGATCCTAATGTAAGATTTCCTAAGATTGAAAAGTCCCAATGTCCAAGTATTCCTTCCTAATTCCAAATTTTTATATATATATATAAATAAAAGAAAATAAAACGAATCTACGAAGCTGACGAATTAATTCAGAGATGAATATCCACCCCCATGCCTATCTAATGCAATGTCCTCATTGTATTAAAAAGACATAAAATAGAGTGGAATAGAGTAGAAAGCACCTGAATTACGTGAATGAAGGGTCCACTCCGAGATAAACAAAAACTGTATACGTGCTGAATTTAGTGCCTTCAGCTAGGCACACTATACAAAGAAGAGAAGTAAAGAATTCAGAAGTGCAAGTCAGAATCAAAATAAAAAGATTCACTTTAGGACCTGCCAGCAGATGTCCACAGATGTGGACTAGATTGTGGTGCAGACCCATACCCCATGATCAAGAATATCTAAGGTTCTAGATAAAAATTACCCAAAACCTAAAATCAGTATGCAAACAGGGTCAGGCCTCCGATTTATGAGGATGCAACCCAAGACCAAAAAGTCAGGTTACAGAGAAATCAATCTCCAAAGGATAATCAATGAATGTTTTCTTGGGTTGGACATCCTCAGAACAAATGTCGTAAGGGTCCTGGTTTGATGGTTTCAACTTAATTGGAACCCTTAGACTCGGTCTTCTACATCCTCCAGAGTTTGCTTCCCAAATCAAAATTTCCCAGCTCCTATCCTCCTTCAGAATGTCAAATTCCGGGATCTCCTGCATATTAATCACCCTGTCGGAAATTTCGAAGTCTAAAAGATGTGGCTGAATCAGAATTGACTTGGGTCTAGTTATCTTAAAAATAGAATCATCGGTAAGCTCAATGGGGTGTAACTGACAATCATGGCATTGGATAGAATCCTCCAAAAAATGCGATTCTGGATCCGTCATGTGAGCCCCAATAAGATCAGTTTCCTCAATTATTGGGCTATCAAATGATCTATCAGATTCCTCAGACCTAATCGTCTCACAGAAATCGTGTTTTGTAAACTCACGTGAGACTTCGCAAACTGAATCTTCACCATCAGAATCAAAGAAATCAAAATCCATATTAATGTATGTCCCAAAATCATCTGTCACTTTTTGATCCATGGAGACATACATTTCCTCGTACCATGGCTCAGGGATCTCAGGTGAAGAAATCAGATTATCATTAATTGGTTGCTTTAAATCAATCTGGTCAGCCTCGTAACACATGTCCCCCCCAACAGGTGCCTGAGAGGGTTCTGACATTGGCTCTCCTGAAGGGAGTTCATCCCACGATTCAACTAAAGCAATCACAAATCTCATTCTCAATTTTACTAACTTCCCAAGTAGAAACTCACCCGGGTTCTTATCCTTAACATCCTGGAGCCAATCCAATAAATACTTATTCAAATCATCAATCATCTCAATCAGGGGCTCCAATCTTTTAATGCAAGGTATTGGCTGAACTTCTAAATATTGTATGGTATTCCTCAAGTTAGCCAAAACCTTATCTTGAACCTGGTTACCCTGAACCAAATGGCTTGTTTCAGGGTCGGGCAGGTTTGGGATCAAAGCAGAGGAGTTAACGAATTGAGATTCGTTATACCCTTCTTGATAAAAGGTCAAAAGGTGGTGATGACCTAAAGACAATGTATTTAGAGGATGGGTAAGGATCAGTGTATCCTCCTTGATTGTAGATCGTATTAAGTTGTCCATGAAAGGGTGGCAATCTATAATTGATGTGGCTCTGAGAAGGATAGAAATCACAATAATGGTGTTCAAGGTTAGATCCTAAACACGGAGGTCCAGAACTATATCCCCAATCCGAGTTATCCCAACTAACCGATGGTTGATTACAGTATGAGTCGGGATAATCGTCATGTTGAGGATAACTCATAACAGGAGGGAAAGAGCGGGAATGCGTATAAAATGTGGAAGGATTCATGATAGAAGAGAGGAAAAAAGGTGCCTGCAACATAAACAATCAAACATATCCTTAAGTGGGCTAGCCTAAAGACCTACAGACTCCCAGAACCCATCTTGAGATAAAGAAACGATTTAATCTACTTCTGTCTATTCAATCCAACCAGTTAGAAGGAGGGACTGGGGAGAAGGTTCTTCCTTCGACTTGCACCTCCGGTTCCTAGTGTACCTCCCAACTGCGATCGTTTGATTCTGCTCCCCTAGCTAGACATTAGATTGAACAGTAGAAACAAACTAATCGAAAATAATCTTGTTCTGGGCTCCAAAGAGCTAGTCGAATCCTTAAGGCCAACGTCTACTCTGTTTTATTTAAGGCTAGCTTTGAATGTGCTTTGGAATGTGATGGGCCCTTTATCTGGGTTGTGTCCTTAATAATTGATTGATGTGAGTGTGCGTGCACAACCAGTGATTTTCAAACAAGATTATTTTTGATGCAGTGAATTTTAAGGTTTAAATCTTGCTTAGTAGCTTTTAAGATTCAACTGTAGGTATTTTCAAACAAGTCTTGTCGGCACACCAGGTTTTGAAAGCATAGGTGAAGATGTTTTCTTTTGAAACTAAAAAGAATGTGGAGTGCCTGGTAAATCCCTAAAAGTTGAACCTATGCGACAGCTACTTGATGAATTGATTTTAATTGAAGTGGTGCGGCCCAATCAACTCAAACAATCGGCCTGTTGCACCACTTAATTAGGCACACAAGTGATTACCTAATCTGATTTCTACTCAATTATGTGTTTGGATGTGTGTACCGGTTCCAAAGATCGGTTTACCAGTTGAGTTTGAAAATCAGATGAGGTTGTGTACCTCTGTGAGATTTTTTTAATTTTTCTTTTTAAATGTGGAGGTTGAGGCGGGTGTAGATATTAAACAAACAAACAAAACCAACTTTAGAGTTTATAAGAACACCTACGTTGATTTATGTTTGTGTTATTATGTGGTGGAATGAAAACTAATGGTTGGGAGGTGAGGGAAAACTTACAGAACCTTCAACAGCACTTTGCTCCAATCTACTGCTTTTGCTTGTCTCAAAAGAGTACCTGCAACGGCGTCAAAATGTTGAAACGTCGAAGTACTACGCTATCGAATTTGGTTTTGAAAACCTGTCGTTGTAGTTTGAATAGCGAAGAACTCGGGTTCACCAAATAAAATTTATACTAGAATAGAAATCCCGGGTCAAACTCAGGGAGGTAGACGTTTGATTAAAAATACACGTTTGTTTTATTTGTCACGAAACAGAATAGCTGGTTGAAAACTATCTATCTATTTAACAAATAATAAATAGAAGAGAGAGAGAATATTACAAATAAAAGCAAAAGGGATGTAGAATAAACTTGAATTTCATTATCAAAAATTATTCATTACACTACTCATTACGACTAGAAAGCGGGAAATGATTATACTGGAAAGCAGTAAATCTACTCTAGAAAGCAACAAAAAGAATGGAGAGAGAGATATCCTCCTCGATGATCACTTGGAGGATGAGCCAGACGGGACAACGCCTGGAAGACAAGTAACGGAGAGGGAAGAAGGAGGATGAAGCGGGAAGAATGGGAACGAAGCATCACGTTGTCGTCGTCGCGAGATCCGCTTCTCGAATGCAAAGAAAGGACAACCGCAGGATGCTCCACAAAGGGGGATGAAGGTGGAAAAATTGTAATTTCTACTCTAGAGGAGCATCTTGGGTTTGGGACAAGCTCTTAGAGCTTTGGAAGGGGTGAGAGAAGAGAAGGGATGAAAAATTCGTATGGAGGGGGTCTCCTTTTATTGCAAGGAGTAAGGGCATTTTCATCATTACATGTTGAAAATCATTAATTCAGGACCTTTAGTGACAGATAAATCCGTCACTAAAGGCCTAAACGTGGCCTTCGTGGGCGGCTCACGCATGCCCTCTCGTCTCCCCGCGCCTCAACACCTGCCCATGTCCATTAGATCTCGGCCATTCGATCATGAGATCGAACGGCTAAGAGCGCTCCTCGCCACGCCTCATCCGCGCACCTCAACGCATGAGATCCCACGTCATGCGGAGGCATGAGATGGTGCGTGGACGCTATCAAGTGCGCACAGCCCCTCGATCTCCATCGTGCGATCGATCACGCCCACGCACTCGCTACAATTGAGGCATGCAGGGGCTCGATCCCGCACCTTTTTGGATCGCTTTTAAATTAATAGAATCTGAGTACTTGGGTAAGTATTCGGGTCATCCCAAGAGAGTCAAGTAAGCTTTTTAATCAAAACTCCCACTTGATCTTTAGAAATCAACATCTTTTTAGGGTTTTTGGAATATGTACTTTTTTTTTTTAATAGGGCAAAAAGAATTGCGGAGAGAATAACGGAAATCTAAGTTATGGAAATTAAGGGCGACTAGTGCCTTTCTTCTCCAACTCACCTTAAGCACGAAAGGCCTAGTGTAATGAAGAAGTAAGCCACAAATTAAACACAAGCTTTTTAAACTTAAAGTAGAGGAATGCTTCTTAATCAAACAGTTTTACAACGGGAGTGGAAAACTCACAAATGAAAAGAGTTTCCACTTGTAATTTCCACCCAAGTAAAAATCTAGCACTAAACTACTATGCAACTAAACAAAAAAAGTAGAATAAAGCTTAAAAGATGTTGATGAAGATGATGGTGCTACCCGGAACTCCTGCTCCAGTCCTGGTTGCCCCAGGACTAAAAGGATTCCTTCTCTCCTTGCTGGACGTCCTCCAAAGGCAAACCCTAGATGGGCGTGCCTTCTCCTTCCTAGAGTGGATGGCTCCCACTCCAAGAACTCCTCCTTAAGGTGGCGTGGACCACCTTTGATTTCTCCTCCAAGGGTGGTAGAGTACCACCCTTAATTCCTCCTCTTCCTAGGGTAGGCGTGTACCCTAGGTTGTCTTCCAATGCCTGGCTTCCTCCCTTAGCTGGAGTGGGCACAAGAGAGAAGAGAAGATGAGAGGCACCAAGGGGACAGAGTATCCCCTTAATCTTCTTCTTCTTCTTCTTCTTCTTCTTCTTCTCTTGGCCATGAGCTCTATGTGGATATAGGTGGAAAAATTATGTAGCCAAGGTTGTTCTTTAATGGTGGTGGTAGGGGGTTTATATAGGAATGGCAAGGGGTTATGGGTAGTTAATGGATGGAGGGTTAGGATGGCTTGATGGGAGTAGTTAAGGGATCCTAGTGTTGATAAGGGTTGGCGCCAAAGTGGAGGGGTGTTAGGTGTTTTGGAACCAACCCTAAGAGAAGACTAGGGTTAGGATTAATGGTGGTAGAGTTAGGTGTGTTGTAGGGTGGAGATGGAGTTATATGGTGGTGGTTATGAGATGAGGGGCTAGGGTTATTTGTGTGGACTTAAGGGTTGTGTGTAGGTGTGGTTAGGGAAGAGTTGGAGCCAACTTTAGTGTGGTTAAAGGGGTAGGGTTGACGTGGACATAAGGGAAAGCTAGGATGGCTTTTTATGGTGGTGGTTATGGGATTAAGGGTTGATATAGGTGGCTCCAAAATGGAAGGGTGTGGGTGGTGTTTTTGGCGGCAAAATAGTGGTGGTTTAGGGTGGTTATGGTGGCTTAGGTTGGCACCACCGGTGGGCTTCTAGAAGGGATTAGGTGCAGGGTTTATATGGGGATAAAGGGAGAGGTGTAGGGCTATGATAAGGGCTTGTGTTGGCGCCAAAATGAAGGGGTGGCTATGGCATTTTGGCACCAACTTGAAGGGGTGTTTAGGGTGGAAGTTATGGTGGGTTGGCTCCAAAATGGGTTGGGCTAGGTTAGGGTTCGTTAGGGTTAAGGTGGAGGAGTGGAAGGCCATGGATTTTTAGGTAGAGCTGGAGCTTAGTTAAGCTAGCTTAGCTAGTAGAGTAGAGGTAGAGGAGCTAGGGTTTCATGGAGGAGAGCTGGAGAAGGGTATTCTGGAGCTGGTATCAGGTACTCTGAAGCTGGGACTGCTGAGGCAACTTCAAGGGGAGCTCAACTACTGAGCTTAGCTACTCAGTTCTTGTGCAGGTACCCAAGCTTGGGTAGTTGAGCTCAATTGAGCTGGCCTTAACCTGGCTGGAGCTAGGTTGAGCTAGAACTGCCTCTGATGAGAACTCCAGAGCTAGCTAATCTGCTAGTTGAAAAGTAGTAGCTTAGCTAGATCTGAGTTTAGCTATCATGAGCTGGCTGGAGCTGAGGAGAGCTAAGCTTGAGCTCGGGTGAACTCATGTCAACTCAGTTGAGCTAGCTAGAGCTCCCAGTGGACTGATTAGAGCTAGGATGAGCTAGACCCAACTGAGTTGAGCTGGATCTGAGCTAAGGAGAGATGAGCTTGAGCTAAGGTGAACTCATGTCAACTCGATTAAGCTAGCTAGAGCTCCCAGTGGACTGATTGGAGCTAGGATGAGCTAGACCCAACTGAGTTGAGCTGGATCTGAGCTAAGTTGAGGTTGGTCTAGCTACATTGAGCTACCTTGAGCTACCACCCAGCCAAGAAGAGTTAGGTAGAGCTAGAAGGAGCTAAATTTAGCCAATGTGAGCTAGAATTCAACTGAGATGAGCTAAATTCAGCTAGGGTTCAGCTGATTTGGGCTTCTTCTTCACTTTCTTCTTCTTGAATGCTAGGGTTTTGATTATTTGAATATTTGCTTAACCTTAACGCTCAAGTAGAGATGTTAAAAATACAAAAAAGGATGCAATGCATGCCTAATCCTAGATTATGCCTAAATGTAGCCAAAAAAACCTATTTACGGAGCAAAATCCTAAGAGCTAGGTTTATTTTAACGCATATGAATGATGATAAATTGGCGTTTATCAAGAACCATCTTGAATAACAGCAAAATTGGCCTTCAAGCCAAAGGTGGAGCGAACCCAACTGATGAAAGTGCCAGAGGGGGTATGATTTTTAAACCAATTACCCATATCAAAATTTTCCCAATTGTGCCTAAGAAGGAAGGTTAATTCTTCCACCTATTCATCATTGAAGACACTGGATGATTGTAGTTCAACTACATTTATATATCAAGTAGGGATTGAGACTTCTGTCACCCTTTCCTAGTAGGCTTTATCTACATGTCCTCTCTATTTGATCTATGGTATGTAGGAAGTCTTGTAGCATTTATCTTAATTGTGTAGATGGAGCATAAAATTGCGTAGCCCTTCAGGAACAAGCTCTTTAGCTAAGGAGACTAAACTTCACTTCTCTTTGATTAAGTAATTATGCAATGGAATATTTATAATCCTTAATTTAAACATTTGTGATATGTAATGTATTTGGTTAATAGCCATGTATATCACAATATGAGACTTCCTATGATTGATGTAGAACCAAAAAGAAGAAGAATGTATAGACTAGTAGCCACAACAATACTTCACGAACATGGAATACCGTGCATTCGCACAACACAGGTTCTATGAAAGATTTGGATATGTTAAGAATCAGGAAACACATAGAGTCCCTCTTCATGTCCAATGAAGAGCATATTCTATGAATGACCTACCATCAATAAATGAAATGAATTACCTGCCATTGCAAAAAAATGGAAACTTTGAAAATGGATTGTGTACGCAAAACACAGTCAGGCCTTCGAAAGTTTTTTTTTATTATTATTATCTTTTTATTTATCTTAATTTTTTTTTGTTGTTACACTTGGATATATCAAGTACAACCTCATAATCGGGACCTACATTTCATCGGTAGGTTCGGGACATGATGACCACATGGCTTGCTACACTGAAATGTGCTCATTAGAGAGCCACTAGATCGGGGGTGGAGATGCAAACCTTAAAGCTTGCCACAGGCAGCAAGTCAATTGATCGGAGAACCATTTGATTAGGGCGGAGATGCGAACCTGGAGCTTGCTGCAGGTGGCGAGCTAATTCGTTGAAGAAGCACTTGATCGGGGTGGAGATACGAACCTATAGCTTGCCGTAGGATGGTGAGCCAATTGACCACATGGGAGATTAGACCTACAACCCGAAGCGAGAATCATGCTCAACCAATTAGGGAGGGGATGAGAGATGGAGCAATTTACCACAAAGGGAGGATATGGAGACTTGAACCCATGCCCCCCAAGAGGGAGGCACTTATGGGGAGGGAATGCACCAAGATGGAGGCCTTTGGAAGTTTGATCAACACCTCATCCATGGCTACAATGCTTCTCATAGTAAGAGTTCATGATTTTTACTTTCCAATGGATTTTATTGTACTTTATATGGAAGTACCTGAACACATTAGTGATACCCCAATTATTTTAGGGAGTCAATTTTTAGCCACTACAAAGGCCAACATAGATTGTGAATCTGGAAAGATAAAGTTAAAGTTTGGGGAGAAGAC
Organism: Thalassia testudinum; assembly: GCA_037157565.1. Lineage (NCBI taxonomy): Eukaryota > Viridiplantae > Streptophyta > Magnoliopsida > Alismatales > Hydrocharitaceae > Thalassia > Thalassia testudinum. Next base: position 6,166,523 of record JAZHRO010000001.1, on the reverse strand, counting down.
AATTAAACTTGATATATTTAGAGCTTATCGAGGATTAGATTGAAAATGGATTGAGGAGATAAAATTTGTTTCTATTCTTGAGGGTGAGCCTAGTTCCTTAGAACTAGAAGACCCTTCTTTTGATATCATGTACCCTCAAGATGAAATTCCGCTATCAGAATCTCTACTTGATCCAGAAGTTGAATCACACAACTTATCTTTGCTTCTGTTTGCAGTAGAAAATTCCGTCCCAGACTCTGCTGTTGATTCTACTCCTAAATTTGAACTCAAGCCATCGCTTGATACACTAAAGTATGTCTATCTTGAACCCGATCAAACATATCCTGTAATTATTAATTCACATCTTTCTGAATCTCAGGAATCAAAATTGATCACAGTTTTACAAGATCATAAGGCAATTGGGTGGACTCTACACAATTTCACTGGGATTAGCTCCAATTACTGTACTCATCACATTTATATTGAAGATGGGGCAAGACCTTCCCATGAAGCACAAAGGCGACTAAATCCAAGTCTTAAAGAGGTCGTAAAGAAGGAAATTATCAAGTGGCTAGATGTTGATATTATCTGTCCTATATCTGATAGCCCTTGGGTGAGTCCAATTCAAGTGGTACCCAAAAAGGTAGGACTCACCATAATCAAGACTAAATCTGGAGAAACCATTCCCAAACGAATTACGAATTCGTGGCAGATTTGCATCAATTACCACAAACTCAACATAGTTACAAAGAAGGATCACTTTCCTCTACCATTCATTGATCAAATCCTTAAGAAACTTGCTACTAATAAGTTCTGCTTTTTGGATGGTTACTCTGGATACAATCAAGTTACAATCCACCCCAAAGACCAAGAGAAAATGACTTTCACCTGCCTCTTTGGAACCTTTGCTTTCCGAAGGATGCCTTTTAGGCTCTGCAACGCACCCGCGAATTTTCAAAGATGCATGCTAGCCATTTTTACCGAGATGGTGGGTGAATATATGGAAGTATTCGTGGATGATTTTTCAGTTTTTGGGAAAACCTTTGACAGTTGTCTTGATAATCTGTCAAAGATCTTAAAAGGTTGTATTGAAGTGAATCTTGTCCTCTGCTAGGAGAAGAGCCATTTTATGGTTCCAGAGGGCATTGTACTTGGCCATCTCGTGTCTGAACGAGGTATCCAAGTAGATTGAGCCAAGATCAATCAAACCTCAAATCTACCAATCCCTAACCCGATCAAGGGCATCCGATCATTTCTCAGGCATGTTGGATTTTATAGAAGATTTATACTTGATTTTTCAAAGATTGCCTGACCACTCACGAATCTCCTCACAAAAGACACAATTTGTGAGATGAATAAGGAGTGTATTTCTGCATTTAAAACCTTGAGAGACAAAGTTACACAGGCTCCTATTTTGCAACCTCTTGATTGGAGCCTACCTTTTCAAATCATGTGTGATGCATCTGATTACTCAGTTGGAGCTATTTTAGGACAGAAAGTCTAAGAAAAATCCTGTAGTGATTTACTACACTAGTAAATCATTGAATGACACACAAAGGAATTATAATGTTACTGAAAAAAAATTGCTAGAGTTAGTATTTGGATTGGAAAAAGTCAGATCTTACATCCTTGGATCTCGAATCATTGTGTACTCTGATCACTCGGCAATCAAACACCTTCTATCTAAGAGGACACGAAACCTAAGTTGACCAGAAGGATCTTACTTCTGCAAGAATTTGACCTAGAAATTCATGATAAGGCGGGATGATAGAATGCCGTTGCCAACCACCTTTCCCTCCTTCCTTCTAAGAATATTGAGTCATCTCCTCCAATCACTAAACATTTTCCTGATGAACATCTTTTGACCATATCTTCTGATCTTCCTTGGTATGCCGACATTGCGAATTATTTGGTTACACATCAATTCCCTCCTTACTAGGATGGGAATCATAAATCACAACTCAAATCAGAAGACAAATACTATTTCTAGGAAGATTCGTATTTGTTCTGGCTCTGTAATGATCAAATCATCATGCGTTGTGTATCATCTTCTGAGACTAACTCTGATGTAAACACATTTATATCACATAAACTATCAATTTATGCATGTTCTTAGGCGTAAAGTTGCATCATACATTATAAATATTGCATAACATGCATCATCTTGCATTTAGGTTAGATTGTATAAAGTTTAGGTCAATTTTCTCTTTTTGTGGTCAGGTAATAGGGCGATATTCATTTGGGGCCTCAAATTGAAGATCCAACAGTACGAATCTGATTAGGGCGACAATCGGAGTTCAACGACTCCAAGATTGCCCGATCGGACTTTCGTAGCATCATATATAGTCCGAGGAAAATCACAGGTCAAGGGCCAAGATGGTGTCAATCCACACATCAGATGACAAATCCAACCTCACAAATGAGTTCGGATTAACGATCGTAGCCCAACAGTGAGAAAATCGGTCCAATCCAACATCTGTGGCACCACCTACGAGCATATAAAGATGGACGGCCAAAATGGCACCACATGGCGCCATCTCAGCCATCCAATCCGGCCTAAGACACACGCATCACCTCTTCATGAGTTGATTAATGCCTCTCAACCATTGGATCATCTATCCAACGGCTAAGATTGGATCTCAAACCAACGCACTCACCATTTGAAGCTAAGGAGAACACATTCTTGATCGTTGGAGTGGTCTCTTCGCCAATCCATGCATGCAGCATAGTGGATAAGGCATTCCTTTGCCTTAGGTCGCGAGATCGAATCCCAGCACCGCTTCTCTTGAGCATGGATCCAATTTCAATCAGAACCATCCGATCTCGCGTAGACGGCTCTGATCCGTCCGCATCATGTGCTCAAAGGCTAAAGAAAAGTGCCACACGCACTTTTGAACGCACGATCATACACACTGAAGGCACGGGCGAGATGGCGTTTAAGAAATTGGACAGCTAAAATCATGAGAACGTGCGTGAGCCGTTTACGTAGAGAAGAAGAGGCACACGCGGGAGGTGCGCACGTCGCCCACGTTCAGGCCTTTAGTGACGGATAAATCCATCACTAAAGTCCTGACATGAATGTTTTGATGACAAATGACCTTTTTGCCCCCTCTAATCTACACCTATATATAGCCCTACGACCCCCACACTTTCTTCATCCCTTCTTCTCTTCTCTCACCCCCTCCAAAGCTCTACGAGCTTGTCCCAAACCCGGGATACTCCAATAGAGTTAAAATTACAATTTTTCCACTTTCTCACCTCCTTCGTGGAGCATTCCATGGTGGTCCTCTCACCACCATTTGGGAGGCAGATTCCGTTGTGACATCGTCCCGCCCCATCTCCGGCGAACGCACGAGAGATTTGGGTACCTAACAGACTTCCATCTCCGGTGAGGATTCCCACACTTGGAAGCTTGGCTTCCAAGCACAGGAGTCCTTGCCAGTGCCTATAAATTGACCCCAAACTCCGACCGCACCTCCTTAGCTCGACTTGGCCGAAATTCCACCTAGATTTCCTCTTCTTCTCCTCCGGCCAAGAGGTCAGCGAACTCCAGCGAGCCCCCCTCCTCTTTCTCGTCGCTCTGCCATAATACCAGTGGCAGAGCTGACATCCCCTTCCTCCTCCACATCGCGCAACACCCGCGCGAGCAGCCCTAGCCCCGTCGTCGTCACCGTCTTCCTCCACTGGATGCCATCTTCTCCAGCGATAGCAGGTACTACCAGCCACCTCCTCTCCCCCTTCGTCCACTTAGTTAGGTTAGAACTGTTCGTCTCTATCCCCTCTTTCATTTCCCTCATTCTATTTCACAAAACGCCCCTCGACCGCCGCTGTCCACCGCCATCTTCCCCATCTCTGGCCACCCTCCGGCGAGATGCCCCATCACTTCGCACCTCCACACGTCTCGCCACCCAACTCACAACCTCCGCCACACTCCCCTGAACACCTTCCACTCGTCCACAAATCGCCTACACCACCACAACCGTCCCCTGACCTAACCCATCCGTCCGGCCACAGAGCGACCTAGGCACGCACGCCTAGGCCACCCCGCGGCCTGTCACCTACTGCCTCACCTTCACTGTGACACGGCGAAGGTCCTCCTATGGTTTGATAGAGCTGCAAGCTTCGTTTTGTGTTGAGCAGGGTTTGAGCTTTAGTCACCATTAGCGGTGACTCGAGGAGGCTGCAAGCTCGCTCCAGGTTGAAGGACTTCAGGATTCCAGGTGCAGTAGATTCAAGGAGATCTCACAAAGTCATCTGTTCCAGAAAGTGGCACCACGAGACCTGCAGTTGCTGCAATTGGAGGAACGGTCTGCTGCGGGCATGCGAGAAAGAGCGGTGGAGCATTAGTCCCACCTCGGTAAGTCATAAAGCGCTTGAGTACTTTAAATTGATTTTGTGCTATCGTTGGGTTGCCTCTAATACACTAGGGTGAGGTCCCTCCTCACCTATACGAGTGCCTCGTCTGTGAGCTCATCACGCGGACCTGGTGACCCGACCTGACTACCCTCCTGAGCACTCCTCACACACCACACCCACGTCGGTGCGCCTGGACCCAAGGCGCGCGACCCGACCCGATTACCCAGCTCTGGGAGAGCGTGCTGAAGAGTGATATACAGAGAGAGAAAGACGCGGGTGTGGGTAGAGGGGTAGGTTTTGCTCTCTTCGATTTGTACAGGGAAGGAGGAAGAGAAGGAAGCAGGGACTTAGCCGCTGCAAGAAAAGGAGAAGAAGAAGGAAGGAAGCTTCACAGAGGAAAAAGAGAAGGAAAGGCAAGGCAGAGGGAAGAGGCGAAGCCAAAGAGAAGAGGAACTGAAGAAAGAAGAAGAAGACCCGCAGAGAAAAGAAAGAGAAAGAAACTGCAGAAGAGAGGCAAGGCAAAAGACAGAGGAAAGAAGACGAAGGGCAAGAGCAGAGAAAGGAGCTGCAGAGAAGAAACAAGGAAGAAGAAGCACATGGCCAAAGAAGAAAAGAAGAACAGAGGAAAATCAAAAGTCAGAAGAAGAATAAGAAGCAGATATGAGAAAACATATTTTTAAGACGTCTGATCCCACTCTATTTTTACCACAATTAACTTTTAAACTCATGCATATATATTTTTTGAATTAAGTTTTGAGTAATTAAATATTCAATTACATTATTGAGATTAGTAAATAAATTTCATTTGCTCCCTGTGTTCGACCTCGGATACTTATGTTTTCGAGTAATAAATTTTTATTTCTTGACAACGCTTGGTCACCTATACTACGACGCAACTGACTGTTAAAACACGATCAAGCCGCATTAACAGTGACATGTTTTTGCTTTACATGAGCTATCATTCTAATTTGTATCACACTTTTACCTTGCTTTGAGACTGTACTTTATCTCGTGCCCCTAAATTTTGTAGACAATTATGTTTTATTTTTGCGCTATTAGTGCTTAGTCATGTTAGGTGTATGTTTATTGTTGGACAACAAATTTGCAATCCAGGTTTAGTTTAGAATTCTCAAATATATCCTCAAAGGTTGGGTGTTACGACCTGAGCCCCCACTCTAGCAGGAACTCAAGTCAATTCGTCTAATACCCAAGATTTGGCCACCCATCGTAAAAACATAGAACAAAAAACATCCACAACGCATCACATCACATTTAAGCATGAAACAACAGAAATAAAACTAAACTGAAAAGATACTAATAGAATATTCATAGCTACCTAATTGTTGAACGAGAATCTACGCTAACGTGTTTGGTTTTGGAAAACCCGTCGTTGTAGTTCGAAAGCGAAGGATTCGTGTTCAACAAATAAGATTTAAACCGAAAAAGAATTCCGGGTCGAACTCAGGGAGGCTACGTTGATCTATATTCGCAATTATGTTTTTTTAGGATTTTTGATAAACAAGGCGAAATAATTACAATGGAGCTATCAAACTAAGAGAGAGAGAGAGAGAGAGAGAAAGAGAACATGCATTCAATATTTCAATTGTTTATACAAGCAAACGAAATGAAAGTTACACTAGAAAGCGGAAAATCAATTACACTATAAAGCAGGAAAATTCTACACTAGAAAAGCGGTAAATAAGAATGGGAGAGAGAAGTTATCCTCCTCGACGGTCGCTTGGAGGACGAGCCGGACGGGACGACGCCTGGACGAAGGAGAACGAAGCGGGACGAAGGAGGACGAAGCAGAAGAACGGGAACGAAGCAGCACGCCGTCGTCGTCGCGGGATCCACCTCCGAAGGGGGACGAAAATTTAGACTTTATCTCGCGAGAGGCATCCCGGGTGTGGGACAAGTTTCTCTTGAGCTTTGGAGAGGTAGAGAGGAGAAGGAAGGGATGAAAATTTCGTATGGAGGGGGTCTCCTTTTATAGTTGCAAGGAGTGAGGGCAAAATGGACATTACATCTTCAAAATAATAAATAAGGGGTCTTTAGTGACGGATAAAACCGTCGCTAAAGCCCCGCCGTCGCCGTCGCCGCCGCGCCCACGCGCGCCCGCTCGGCTGGCCTGCGCGCGTAATGCATACGCACGTCCGCGTCGTCTCAGCCGTCCAATCGCGAGATCGGACGGCTCAGATCGCGTCCGCGCCCGCTGCGTAGCGCGCCCGCCCGCGTGCGATCGCGCGCTCACCAGAGCGTCCAATTGCGCGTCGGCGCTATCGGGCGCGCGCGGCCGTTGGATCCTCATCTGACGCTCGTGCGCGCCCGCTCGCCCGCGCCTTCGACCCCCTCACCGCGGCTCGAACCTGCGACCTCCGCTTCGCCCGCAACTGCGTCACCGCTGCGCTACGCGGGCGAAATGGTCGCGCGGACGTTTTTAAACGCGAGCGACCGCAGCCGTTGGATCGAGATCCAACGGCGGAGAGGAGACGGTGCGCGGTCTTCACAGGACTCCTGCAGCCGATTGGGCGGCTGGGATGGCGCCACGTGGCGCTATCTTGGCCGTCCATCTTCTGGAAGTTGTAGATGGTGCCACGGATGTCGGATTGACTCGATTTTTGTGTCATTCGGCTGCGATCGTCGATCCGAATTCATCCGTGTGGTCGGATTTTCCATCTGAAGTGCGGATTTACACCATCCTGGCCCTTGATCTTCTAGGGTTCCCCGGTCTCTATCTGATGCTACGGATGCCTGATTAGGGCGATCTTGGAGTCGTTGAACTCCAATCGTCGCCCTGATCATATCCATACGGTTGGATCTTTGATTCGAGGCCCCGATAAAATATTTGCCCTGTCCAAGCACATAAAAGGAGACAATTAACCTCCATTTTATTCAAACTACTCTAAATGCAAGATGATGCATGTAATGCAATATTTATATCATGAAATGCAATCCTATGCTTAAGAACATGCATAAATAGACATTTTAAGTAGTGTAAATGTGTTTACATCATACCCCCATGCCTATCTTTTGCTAGTCCCTAGCAAAAACTATATGCTATTTATAAAAGAATTAGGTTAGATTATTTGGACCTGAGTTATTTTCAATCATTAAGAAATTGTCTACTTAAGAACTGAACTTTCAAAGACACAACAGTGCCCGGGTATCAGCCAAAATGCAGACCGCCTCAAGCCTCGCCTTATTCAAAGAAAAATTTCTTTTTCTGTTTTTACTCTTTTTTTTTTTTCTTTTTTTTTGGATTTTCAAATTTTAGGGTTTAAGAGTGGCTTTCTACGGCCATTCAACTCACCCAAGATTTGATGAGAACCCTAAGTTTTAAGCATCTTATTGTGATTGTGATAGACTCGTTGACCGGCAATTAAAACGGACTTCGGATTTCTACGCCTCTAGGTGACCTCAAAAAGAATTCTGCCTAAAGGTGTATCTTTACAACCGGTAGCTTTCTCCCTACTTTTATTTTTTAACGGGGTCAACACAAGGGTGAATCCAGTGTATATCTCCCCGGTTTATTCTACTTCTCCGCTTCTTCCTAAGTGTTTTGGGAATTTTTAGTGCATTTTCTGAGCTGGGTTCTGGAAAACCGGTCGATGAGCTGTTACCACCGACAACTTGCCAGCCATACTCGTGCGGCGAAGTGTGGCTTATTTCTTTTTGTTCTTTTCTCCTTTTTGATTTTTTTTTTTTTTTTTTTTTTAAGTAGGTGGCTTCCCTGGTCTAAGATTTACCTAAAGGCAGCAAAAAGAGAAAGGTCAGTGACTGGGCTCTGGACAACCTACCTATGGGCTGTTACCCACGATAACTTGCCAGCCATATCACCCTAGAAGGTTTATTAGCTACCCAATTTCCATTAAAATTGCCGAGCAATGAGTCAGTGCAAAGAAAGTGTGTAGATGCTTAAAACTCAAAATTCCCTTAAATCAGAGGGTGGGTTGACAAGTCGTGTACTTATCACCCAAACTTATTTATTCCAATTATAATAGAATTAAGATGGCGAGAACTCAAAGACAAATCCACATTTTAGTAGATACACAGGCTAATTAAGTCCAAAGACCTGAGGGGTCTTTGTGTTCAGATCCTAATGTAAAATTTCTTAGGATTGAAAAGTCCTAATGTCCAACTAATCCTTCCTAATTTTTTTTTTTTTTTTTTTAGAAAGAGAGCAATTTATATGGATTTCACAAAGCTGACCAACTAATTCAAAAATGAATCCACCCCCCCATGCCTAGCTGATGCAATGTCCTCATTGAAAAAGAGACATGAAAGAAAGGGTAGAATATGAAAGATGTCACCTGGATATGAAGCTCGTATCAGCCTTGTGTTATATGTACAACTGCTGAGTTTAATGCCGTCAGCTAGGCGAAGTCCAGCCAAAGAAGTCACAGAATGGCTAGAGCAACAGAGTCTGAAACGGGTTCTGGAAGATTATGGTCAACAACAGGCTTCAGAGGTTGACCGTTGACTTTAAAGGTGTTACCCGTCTTTGGGTCAGAAATCTGAACGGCACCATTTAGAAAAATCTGATCAATTATGAATGGGCCACTCCATTTAGATCTAAGTTTACCAGGAAAGAGCTTAAGTTTAGAATCGAATAACCAGACCTTCTGGTTTGGCTCAAAGCTCTTGCGCGAAATCATTTGATCATGTAGAGCTTTGGTCCGAGCCTTGTAGATCTTGGCATTCTCATAAGCATCATTTCTAAGCTCCTCCAACTCAGATAGTTGGAGTTTCCTGGTCTTCCCAGCTAGATTTAGATCTAGATTGCATTGTTTGATTGCCCAGAATGCCTTGTGTTCAATCTCTACGGGTAGATGACATGCCTTTCCATACACCAGACGGAATGGAGACATGCCGATAGGTGTTTTATATGCCGTACGGTAGGCCCAAAGAGCATCCTCAAGCTTTTGAGTCCAATCCCTGCGATCGGGCCTAACCGTTTTTTGCAGAATGTTCTTGATCTCTCGATTAGAGATCTCGGCTTGTCCATTCGTTTGGGGATGGTAAGGTGTGGAAATTCGATGATTAACCCCGTATTTGGCCAATAAACTCCGGAATTGGGCATTAGTAAAATGAGTGCCACCATCACTGATGATAGCCCTCGGAATCCCGAATCTACTGAAGATATTTTTCTTGACAAAGTTGATGACCACCTTGTGGTCATTGGTTCGGGTGGGAATTGCCTCAATCCATTTAGACACATAATCAACAGCGACAAGAATGTACTGATGTCCAAATGAAGGGATAAAGGGTCCCATGAAATCAATGCCCCAAACATCGAAAATTTCGACAGGAAGAATAGGGTTTAAGGGCATCATGTCTCTCTTAGTTATACTCCCGAGTGCCTGGCATCGAGGGCATGACTGTGAGAACTCCTGGGCATCCTTGAATAAAGACGGCCAATAGAAGCCCGATTGCAAAATTTTTGCAGCCGTCTTTTTCCCGGAGAAATGTCCACCACACCCAGATGCATGGCAGAACTCAAGTATACTGTTGAATTCATTCTCCGGTATGCATCGGCGAATAATCTGATCAGAGCCGATGCGATACAGTTCAGGGTCCTCCCAAAAGTAGTATTTGGCCTCAGATTTGAGTCTATCCCGTTGTTGCTTGGTCCAATCCTGGGGGATTTGACCAACGGCCAAATAGTTAACAATGTCAGCAAACCATGGGGTGTGGACACCTAAAACTGTAAGAATGGTTTCGTCCGGAAAAGTGTCAGTAATCGGAATGTCCGGACAAGAAGAATCACCTAGGAGTCTCGACAAATGATCCGCCACCACATTTTGTACCCCGATTTTATCCTTGATTTCAAGATCAAATTCTTGAAGAAGAAGAATCCAACGAATAAGCCGGGGTTTAGCATCCTTTTTAGCCAAGAGATGTCTCAAGGCCGAGTGGTCGGTATAAACAATAACATGAGACCCCAAGAGATAAGCCCTGAATTTTTCCAACGCAAATACTACAGCGAGTAATTCCTTTTCAGTAACAGTGTAATTCCTCTGGGCTTCATCCAAAGTTTTACTAGCGTAGTAAATGACAAAGGGCTTTCGATCAATTTTCTGACCCAGGACAGCCTCGACCGCGTAATCAGAAGCATCGGTCATGATCTCAAATGGGGTTGTCCAAATAGGTGGTTGCAAAATTGGCGCACAAGTGACCGCCATTTTTAGGAAATCAAATGCCTTTTGGCATGATTCGTCAAAAACAAACGGTGTTTCTTTGGCAAGAAGATTTCTCAAAGGGCGGGCAACCTTCGAGAAGTCCTTGATGAATCTTCGATAAAATCCCACATGGCCAAGAAATGATCTGATTTGTTTAACTGATGTGGGAGGAGGAAGTTTAGCGATAGCATCAACCTTAGCTTTATCCACTTCAATTCCCCGTTCAGAGATTACATGACCCAAAACGATGCCCTCTTGGGTCATGAAATGACTCTTTTCCCAGCTAAGGACCAATCGTGTCTTGATACATCGCTTAAGAATCATTTCCAAATTAACCAAACAAGAGTCAAATGATTCTCCGAAAATGGAGAAATCATCCATGAAGACTTCCATAAACTCTCCCACCATGTCGGAAAATATGGCTAGCATACACCTTTGAAAAGTCGCAGGTGCATTGCATAACCCAAAAGGCATCCTACGAAAAGCAAAGGTTCCGTAGGGACAGGTGAAAGTAGTTTTTTCCTGATCCTCGGGATGGATAGGAACTTGGTTGTATCCCGAGTAGCCATCAAGAAAACAGAAGTACTTCTGCCCGGCTAATTTTTCCAGGATTTGATCAATGAAGGGCAGGGGAAAATGATCCTTTTTAGTGGCAGTGTTCAGCTTCCTGTAATCAATACAAACTCTCCAAGATGAAGCTGAACGAGTTGTGACAGATTCTCCTTTCTCATTAGTCACAACAGTAATCCCGGCTTTCTTTGGAACAATCTGAACGGGACTTACCCAGGGACTGTCAGAGATTGTATAAATAATTCCTGCATCGAGCCACTTGATGATTTCCTTTTTGACCACTTCTCGCATATTTGGATTCAATCTCCTCTGCATCTGGCGAGAAGGGCGGGATCCCTCTTCCAAGAATATTCTATGATTGCAGTAAGATGGCTCGATCCCCCTAAGGTCATGAATGGTCCAACCAATTGCCTCCTTATGTTCCTTTAGGACCTTAATCAATTTAATCTCTTGCTCCTTTGTCAATTTAGCACTGATAATCACAGGGAGCGTATTCTGAGGTCCTAAAAATTGATATTTCAAATTCTCGGGCAATGGTTTCAATTCAAGCTGGGTTGGGGTGATGATTGATGGTCGGGTAGATGCTGAAGATTCAACAAGAGGGAGAGGTTGTGAGTGGACAAAATCAGTAACCTCTTCCGAAGATGTTAAGTCAGAGGGTTGCGGGTCAAATTCATCAACCAAAGAGGAACTTTCAATTGAAGAAACTGTCAAACAAGTTTCAATATTAACATTATCCTCATCAAGTTCCTCAATAACTCCACAATCCTCAAATTTATTGATCGCCTTAAAAATATCTAATTTCATACGTTGGTCCCCAAAGGCGATTTCCATGCTACCGCTTTCACAATTAATGTTGGCCTTTGCGGTAGCCAGGAACGGACGCCCCAGAATGATGGGCGTGTTCCTCAGATTATCTGGTACATCCATGTCAAGGACAAGGAAATCTACAGGAAAATAGAAATCCTTGACCTTAACTATAACATCTTCAATAACGCCTCGCGGGTTTGTGATCAAACGATCCGCTAACTGTAGCGTTACTGAAGTTGGCCGAAGTTCGCCTAACCCAAACTTCTCGTAAAGAGAAGTCGGAATTAGGTTGATGGATGCACCGAGATCCAAAAGTGCTCTATCAAATGTGTAATCTCCGATAACGCAAGAAATCAAAGGAGCACCAGGATCTCTCTTTTTCTGAGGGAGGTAGTGCAGGATAACAGAACTAGCCTGCTCGGAGAGTACCACCTTCCTCGGAACGGATTCTCTCGACTTACGCTTTTGTGTACATAATTCCTTTAAAAATCTTGCGTAAGTCGGTATGTGCTTGATAGCATCAAGGAGTGGGATATTGATCTCAACATTCTTAAATAAATTCAGAAGCTCCTCATTGCTATCAACAGACTTCTTCTTCTTTGCTTTGGTTAAGGCTTCAGGAAAAGGAACACGAGTCAGATCTTTGGAATCGAATTCCTGAGCCTTGATTTCTCCTTTAGAATTCTCTTCTCTCTCCTCAGATTCTTCAGGATTCAAAAGATTAGAATAATGTGGTTGTGGATCCTGAGTCTTCTTACCACTTCTCAAAGTGACAGAATTTGCAGAAGCATAAGAATTTGGGTCTTGAGGAGGGTTAGGAAAGATTGGAGGCACTTGATTGACCATGAATTGTTGATTTACAGAAGAAGAAGACGAGGAACCCTGCTCAACCACCTGAGCATGCGCGTGTGGGTCCCTCTGATTTCCGTACCCTTGGGCTTGATTGCCCGAATTCGTAATGTTTCGTGGGTTGGGTACGGGTTGGGATGGTAGAGATCCGGGTTGGCGAGAGTTAGCAATGAGCCCGGATTGCAAGTTGTCCAGTGAGTTTTTCATTTGCTGCATGAGCTGGAGCATAGATCCTTGCATCTCTACTATTTGATGGTTCAAATCAGCCTGCCCTGCGGGTTGACGGGCATTCCAAGCTGGCTGATTGACCTGATTCGGAGACAACTGAGTATATACTTGACCCTGACCCATTGGTCGTTGCGGAGCATAATTGCTGGGTCGGAATTGGGTCTGTTGCCCCGGATTTTTCCAAGAGAAGTTAGGGTGGTTTCTCCAACCTTGATTATAGGCATTCGAGTAGGGGTTGGATCTAACATTCTCTTGTACAGCACAGACATCCTCATAAAGTGAGGATGGAGAGAAAGAAAAGGAAGGATTAGAAAAACTGGGATCAAAGGCCCCAGTTGGGAACCCATTGGGTTCCGAAAAATGCTGACTCATAGGTTGAGTCGCATCAAGTTGATTCACGAACTCCCGTCCAGAAAGAGCTCGTGAAGAATGGAATCCCGAATTTTGGGATTGAGTGGATTGAGAGTTGTTCATAGAATTGCCAGCCATCCACTCTTCCATTCTTTTAGCAACCAAGTCCACTTTGTCAAGTTTATTACAAATCAATTCCATATCAAATGAATGAGAGTCATGGACTTCATTGACATTTGATCTGGGTTGTTGGGACCGGTTAAAAGTATCCATGGAGGCATGATTTATTGAATTCTCACTCATTTCCTCAAATAAATCATGTGCACTATCTGCATCTTTATTAAGGAAATTGCCTCCGCAAGAAGCATCCACATGGTTTCTGAGTTGCTCAATCAACCCACGATAAAAAATCTGCACGAGTTGCCATTTCGGCACCTCGTGGTGTGGACACCTCCGCAATAAGTCCTGGAATCGCTCCCAGGCCACATGAAACTGCTCCCCCGGCCGCTGGGTAAAAGTAGTGATTGCCCGTCTTAAAGCATTGGTACGATCGACTGGGAAAAATTTCTTCAGAAAGGCCGATTTCAACTCATTCCAAGTTGTAATTGGTCTTCCTATTGTCCTATACCAATGCGCGGCCTTATCCCTAAGAGAGTGAGGGAAGAGCCTCATGATCATTTGCTCCTCGTTTACGTTTCGAGACTTGGTGGTCTGGACCAAAGTGGTCAAGTCCTCCAAGTGTTGAAACGGATCCTCGGAGCCAAGCCCATGATAATGTTTAATCAGACTTAACACCTGGGGCTTGATTTCTACGTCACCGGCTGGAATCTGGACGCCGGGACGTTCCCCGTAATTTGAAGGATCATAAAAATCCTTCAAGGGCTGAACGCCCTGCATTCTCTGGAACCATTCTTGCATTCTCTGCATTTGTTCCAGCTGCCTTCGAAATTCTTCCTGTGGATTTCCAGGCAGAAGAGGCTGTTGTTCGGCCATGGGATCAAATTGACCAAAATCTAACTTGCGCCTCCTAGAATGTTCTAATGGTCCTTCTAATCGGGGATTCAATGACCGTCTTCCCAGCATAAACTAGGAGTAGGTCGGAAGGACCGGGGATAGGGACCCTGCAGTACAACAAAACAAGGTTGTCCTTAAGTGAGGTAGCCTAAGGATCTACTGACTCCCAACACCAGCCTTAAGACTGTAACTGATTTACTCTACTTGTGTCTGTATAATCCAACCAGTTAGAAGGAGGGACTGGGGAGAAGGTTCTTCCTTTGGCTTTCGCCTCCGGTTCCTAGTGTACCCCCCAGCCGCGGTCGTTTGACGCTACTCCCCTAGCTAGACATCAGATTAATCAGTACAAGTAGGTTAATCAAAAACAATCTCAGACTAGGCCTTGAAGAGCGAATCAAACCTTAGGGCCAACGTCTACTCAATTTTATTACGGCCTGGGATTGTGGTGCTTATGGAATGTGATGGGCCCTTATAATGGGTTGTGCCCTTAATGATTGATTGAAATTTGTGTAAGTGCGTGCACAACCAGGGTTTTCAAGCAAGATTATTTATAATGTGTGAATTTTAATGTTCAAATCCTGCTTAAGTAGCTTTTAGGGTTTCAAATTAGGTGAATTGCAATCAAATTTCTAGGCAAACCAAGTTGTAAAACACGGGTGAAGATAGTTTTCCTTTAAAATTAGAAAGAAAGCGGAGTGCCTAGAATATACCTAGACTGAAAACCCTAAGGAGGAGCTACTTGATGAGTTGGTTTTAAATAAAGTGGTGCGGCCCAAACAACTCAAACAATTGGCCACAATTGCACCACTAAGTTAGGCACTCAAAGATGGTTAACCTAGAATGATTTCTACTCTGTTATGTGTTGCTCTGTGTGTACCGGTTCCACAGATCAGAACCCGGTTGAGTAGAAAACAAATCAAGTTAATCAAGTGCCTTGAATGTGGGTGTGTGTTGTGTGTTTGTTGAAAGTTACCCCACAAAATTATCTTTTTGTTATTATTTTTTTTTTTTTTTATGAATGAGGGTGAAATGAGTGTGAGTAGAAATCCAAACAACCAAACTATTCCTAGGATTTATGCAAACACCTAGGTTAATTGGAATTTGGATTTAATGTGGCGAATGAAATCTATGGAGGGGGAAAGAATGGGGAAGCACTTACAGTTGTCTTCAACTGCACTTTACTCCAGTCTACCGCTTGTTGATTCCTTGATGGAGGTCTCTGCAAAACAATAGACACAAGAGAAAGCTAGTTAGAAAACAAATAAAGTGCAAGAAATGCGAAGAAAAGATCAGAAATCGTTGCCTCCCCGGCAACGGCGCCAAAATGTTGAACGAGAATCTACGCTAACGTGTTTGGTTTTGGAAAACCCGTCGTTGTAGTTCGAAAGCGAAGGATTCATGTTCAACAAATAAGATTTAAACCGAAAAAGAATTCCGGGTCGAACTCAGGGAGGCTACGTTGATCTATATTCGCAATTATGTTTTTTTAGGATTTTTGATAAACAAGGCGAAATAATTACAATGGAGCTATCAAACTAAGAGAGAGAGAGAGAGAGAGAGAGAAAGAGAACATGCATTCAATATTTCAATTGTTTATACAAGCAAACGAAATGAAAGTTACACTAGAAAGCGGAAAATCAATTACACTATAAAGCAGGAAAATTCTACACTAGAAAAGCGGTAAATAAGAATGGGAGAGAGAAGTTATCCTCCTCGACGGTCGCTTGGAGGACGAGCCGGACGGGACGACGCCTGGACGAAGGAGAACGAAGCGGGACGAAGGAGGACGAAGCAAAAGAACGGGAACGAAGCAGCACGCCGTCGTCGTCGCGGGATCCACTTCCGAAGGGGGACGAAAATTTAGACTTTATCTCGCGAGAGGCATCCCGGGTGTGGGACAAGTTTCTCTTGAGCTTTGGAGAGGTAGAGAGGAGAAGGAAGGGATGAAAATTTCGTATGGAGGGGGTCTCCATTTATAGTTGCAAGGAGTGAGGGCAAAATGGACATTACATCTTCAAAATAATAAATAAGGGGTCTTTAGTGACGGATAAAACCGTCGCTAAAGCCCCGCCGTCGCCGTCGCCGCCGCGCCCACGCGCGCCCGCTTGGCTGGCCTGCGCGCGTAACGCATACGCACGTCCGCGTCGTCTCAGCCGTCCGATCGCGAGATCGGACGGCTCAGATCGCGTCCGCGCCCGCTGCGTAGCGCGCCCGCCCGCGTGCGATCGCGCGCTCACCAGAGCGTCCAATTGCCGTTCGGCGCTATCGGGCGCGCGCGGCCGTTGGATCCTCATCTGACGCTCGTACGCGCCCACTCGCCCGCGCCTTCGACCCCCTCACCGCGGCTCGAACCTGCGACCTCCGCTTCGCCCGCAGCTGCGTCGCCGCTGCGCTACGCGGGCGAAATGGTCGCGCGGACGTTTTTAAACGCGAGCGACCGCAGCCGTTGGATCGAGATCCAACGGCGGAGAGGAGACGGTGCGCGGTCTTCACAGGACTCCTGCGGCCGATTGGGCGGCTGGGATGGCGCCACGTGGCGCTATCTTGGCCGTCCATCTTCTGGAAGTTGTAGATGGTGCCACGGATGTCGGATTGACTCGATTTTTGTGTCATTCGGCTGCGATCGTCGATCCGAATTCATCCGTGTGGTCGGATTTTCCATCTGAAGTGCGGATTTACACCATCCTGGCCCTTGATCTTCTAGGGTTCCTCGGTCTCTATCTGATGTTACGGATGCCTGATTAGGGCGATCTTGGAGTCGTTGAACTCCAATCGTCACCCTGATCATATCCATACGGTTGGATCTTTGATCCGAGGCCCCGATAAAATATTTGCCCTGTCCAAGCACATAAAAGGAGACAATTAACCTCCATTTTATTCAAACTACTCTAAATGCAAGATGATGCATGTAATGCAATATTTATATCATGAAATGCAATCTTATGCTTAAGAACATGCATAAATAGACATTTTAAGTAGTGTAAATGTGTTTACATCACTAATGTACAAGTACAGAACTAAAAATAAAATGAAACAAGTACTGAAAAAAACTAATAGAGTACTGTGGAAACTGAAACAGGAAAGAAACACCAAAACTAGAACTATGACTGCAACTACCTGACTACGATGCTACACTCAGACCAACACCATCAGCTCTTACAGTTGTAGAGTCCGATTGTATCTCTCCTGGACCTGAGTACAGAGTCCACAAAAAATGTTAATGAATGCTAAGTCAAGTAGCTAAACAACATTAACCAAAAGAGCAAGCTAAACAACTATGGAAACAAAAAGAGTGGGTATTGTTCTCAACTAATTCAATTTATCTTTATTCATTCTATTATTTGTTCCTTGCCACAATTCCAATCATCATTTATCCAAATCAATTTCCTCGGAAAGTGCGAGGGAATCTTGCTACAATATCCTATACAGTAGATTGCATACGGCTCATCCTTGTGGTCGAGGGGACGACCTGTATTTGCTCTATCGCCTAATTAACTATCCCAGGGTCCTTGCTAATGAGGTGAAGTGGTGACTACATGGTTGGCCAAAATGACCTAACAAAGTAAGTCGTGGGGAGGTTAGATCACTCCTTGAGCCAGTCTCTACCCCTAACAATTATAACCAACCCCATCATTGATACAATGCATGAGTACTAACTTTCAATAATTATCCAAATTTTCCAGGCTCAACCAACCATTCTAGTCTCTTTCAATCGTTTATCATAGAATCGTTACCACTTTTGCATTCATTTAATCCATTTTTCTTCCTTAGATTCTCACATTACTTACCCAAGTAACAATATACACAATTCCTTATTCATATTCGAGATTAGGATTTCTAGTGAGCTAAACAAGAAGGTTCATGTAATGTAATTCATTAATCAAATATGCATAGTTAGCTAATTCACCAAACATGGCAAGTCATTTACTTAATAGACATAAGGAGCATCAATTTCTATTCCACAATTAGTTGTTCAAGTACCCAAGAATTTGTGTAATGCAAGGACAGAACTCAATACTCAACAAGGAGACAAGATTTTTAAACACAAATAATGATTCAACACGAAGGTAGTGTAACATATTAACGTCGCATGTGAAATTGAGAGCTGCTCTACCTAAGGTCATAGGGGGGTCACGATGACTTTGAGAAATGTATTAGAGCTTCCTCAGACTTCGTGCATGCTCCAAGTGTTTATCTCTAAATCAAGACCAGAATACATCAAAATGTAAATATTTTCAAACTTAGGAGTGACCTTGCAATTTTCCACTTATGATGGGAAACTAGATCTCACCACATCAAAGTACGTCTCAACACAGTTCCAACAGTGGGTGGCTCATCAAAGTCAGGGTTCGAATGCTCCCTGTTTAAAATCCCAAAATCCAAGTTTCGAGTCATTTCAAAGTGGCTCAGGTTAATTTGAACTCGGAAATCTGGTTATGATTCCATGCTAGTGTCAGCACCTCCTTAAATTGCCAAAAAAATACATATTTCGAGTTGACCCCTAATCAAACTTATGGGAACACCATCATGAGCCCTACTAGCTTAACTTGGTCTGATTAAGTCAATAAAAGCTCCTACACGTCCATCAGAGGGTCCTAAATGCACACTATTCTGTTTTGAGAAGAAGAGAAGAACACAGGGATATTTCTACAATTTTAACTGCATTTCATAAATACAGAATAACCATGGGGTATTCCAAGGGTTAATTAAAAGTCAAATGGTCATAAATATCTAATAAGAGAGTTCATACAGACAAAAATGGGTTTTCACATATTTCAAGAATAAACAGCAACCCAAAACCCTAATTTCAGACCCTCTTAAATAACAAAGGTTCTGGTCAAGATAAAATTCACCTAAACCTTCTAAAAATCATAGAAAAACATTCTATAAGGTTTGGTATCCTTGATATGACTATTGGAACCCATTTTGACCTAAAACATAGTCTCAGACAAGAAGTTGCCCTAATTTGAGTTTCTACGTAAATTACCCAGTCAAACTCAAATCAAAATCCAACATCACCACTAGATTCATTGGCTCCAAATTAGGTTTGTACCAAAATTTGGGTTCAATCAAAGATCATTTTGACCTAGTTTGCATTTTGGTGCATTCAGACTCTTTCTTTCTCACATACACCCCTAACTTTCGAAAATCCTTACAAAGATCCCCCTAACTTCATTTTCTTCGCATTCGGGTCCCTGCCACCATGGCAAGTGTGAACCCACTCATTCGAGCTCTTAATAAGAGATTCCTCCCTGATTACTTGGTCAATCCCTTCCAAAATTAGAAGAAACAACCCTAAGGAGATCCCTGATTGATTAAACCTAATCCTAAACTCCAAATTCGTCTATGTTGCTCATGAGAACCCAAGGATTTAAAGAATCCTTCTTCCTGAAAAATCGAGCCTTTCAAGCTTGTTTCCAATCTTGAGAGCTTGCTTGAAGGCTTATAAAAGACACTCGTGGATTGCCTCACCTCCTTAGTGAGTTTTTGAGCCATAAATCTCTTCCTTTCTCCTACCTCTGGCTTGCTCCAACTCATCTCCGGCAACCCTCTACCTCCTGCCTCTTCGCCGACCACCACATACAATAGGCGGCTGGTTCTTCTTCCCCTTCGCATTTCGTGCCTCGTAATACTGGGTAGCGCCATTCTAGCCCTCTCCTTGTCACCGTTCCCTCTCTCGAAGCTTTCACCTTCTCCAGTGCTGGCTCATTGTTATGACCTAGTACCCGAATCCCTACAGGACCCCCTGACGGATGGATAGTCAGAGTGCAAGATACAGACACTTGAGGACCTTTTGCGTGCCTATGCACTAGACTGGAGGGGCTCTTGGGAGGAGCACTTGCCCCTGGCAGAGTTTGCATATAATAACAGCTATCACTCGAGTATCGGCATGGCACCATACGAGGCTCTGTACGAATGAATGTATACTGCACCCTTGAGTTGGGTTGAGGAGAGGACCAAGTAGGAGGTTGGCCCCTGGCAGATTCGGTAGAGTCAGGAGATGGTAGAGCAGATTCATAGATGACTTCGCACTGTTAGGAGCAGACAGAAGAGTTATGCCGATCGGAAGCGCAGAGAGGTGCAGTTCGAGGTTGGGGATCACGTCTTCCTTCGCATTTCGCCCATGAAGGGCTTGCAGGGTTTTGGGGTGAAAGGGAAGCTCGCATCGAGGTTTGTGGGGCCTTTTGAGGTCCTGGAGCGGGTTGGACGCGTTGCTTACAGGCTTCCCCCTCCTCCCTAGCTTTCTGGTGTGCACGACGTGTTCCACGTGTCCAACCACCGGAAGTACGTCGCCGATCCCAGTCACGTTCTGAACCACGAGAGTGTCGAGGTGGGTGATGACCTGACCTACCCCAAGTGACCTGTACAAATACTAGACAAAGCCGTCCGGAGTTTGAGACGGAAGCAGGTACCCCTGGTGAAGGTCTTGTGGAGGAGCTAGAGGTACGAGGAGGCTACCTGGGAGCCTGAGGCGGCAATGTGAGAGCGGTACCTGGAGCTTTTTGAGGGTACATGTTTTTGGACCAGCTTCGATCCTCTTTAAGTTTGTTATGCGTTTATTGTTCTTTTCTGCACCCTAACTAGCTCAAGTTTCGGGGACGAAACTTCCTTTAAGTTTGTTATGATGTTAAGACCTGTGCTGTTTGAACCTTTTAAGACGTCTAGACTGTGGGTCAGACATCTGGTCAGACGTCTGGACACCTTCCCAAACGTCTGGAAATCAAAAATTTTGAGTACGAGCTAGCGTCTACGTGCAGACAGTACTCTCATTTTTCCTCCCCTTCTTCTCTCTCTTCCCACCCCCAGCAAACCCTAAACCCCGACCTTATAAAGCCCCTCCCCCTCTCTCGTTCTCCCCACACCAGCCACCTTCCCCTCTTTTTCTCCACTCCAATGAGAGAGACAACGCGAGCGAGAGAGCACGCGGGCAGCGTCGAGGAGGAGCGGCATGAGGAGAGGAGGATGAGAGCAAGCTCGTGAGCTTGCGTGGGAGTTCACTGGTGAGCACACGGCCGGAGAGGCGCGTGTGCAAGGAGGAGTCCATCGGGGAGGTCCTCCCCGACACTGTTGTAGCCGGAGCTACAGGCGAGGGGGCGCGGACACTGCTGTAGCTGGAGCTACAAGCGAGGGGGCGCGACGCGGCCACGCCCAGCGCAAAAGAGTGGAAGCAGGTTCTGGTTCTGGGTTTTTCCCAGAATCAGACGTCTGAAGCGACGTCCAGACGACGGAGTGGACATCTGGAGGCGGTTTCAGACGTCTGAGGTGAGAGTTTCGCGAAAGTACGTCCCCTTTGCGGATACAGCCATGCAAGCCGCTCCGCTGCTACCCCTTTGCATGCCCTTTTTGAGAGGATTCGGTGTCTGCGTGCAGGATTCGCTTTGGGAAGGCGCAGGGCACGCCTGCCCATGCATTTCAGACATCTGGGGAGCTTACCAGACGACTGGAAGCACTTCCAGACGTCCGAAGAGGTGGTCGGACGTTTGGAGCTAGGTCCAGACGGTCCAGAAAAGTTCTTGGACGTTTGAGGATTGGCGCAAAGACTTAGGTACGTTACTGGACCCTTTTAAGACGTCTGGAAGTTGTTCCAAACGTCTGATTTGAGTTAGAAACACTATTTTTGACCCGTTTGGGGTCCATTTGAGGTCTGTTTTACGCGAATAAGATACCGATGTGTTCCTTGTGAGTTCCTCTACTTGTTAGAAGGTTTTCTATACTATTCTGAATGTTCCTTTGTGATTGTTCCTTGTTATAGGACTTTGTTCCGTTGCGGGATCGGTGCTTGCTGAGGCACGTGAGCCTGCCGTTCAAGCCCCCAATACTCCTGGGTTTACTGGTAGACTGGCTTCCCCTAATTTAAATTACAAACCTGAATGCACGTGTGGAATGAATGGTTAGAACACTAGGATATGGCATGAATCCTAAGACGAGAAATGCTGGAATGTCTGCATTGAATGAATGAATTGCAGTCTTGAATAAGTAAATAGAAATGATAACAACTACCTGTAAATGAATAACAGCTGCCTGTGAAATATGAAGTACTTGTGCTAGTTAACTATTACATGTAACTTTCCTGTTGTATATGTTAAATGACATAATACGAGCTGCATGTATATAATTTGAGAATGGTAATTTGAATGATGGAAATACGAGCTACCTGTGTATAACCTGAGTATGGAAATGTGGACGATAGCAATACAAGCTGCATATGTATAACCTGAGAATGAAAATAGAAATGATGAAACCTGGTATGGCATGGCATGAGAAATATGAGTATGAACCCTACGGGGAGTTAGGAGTAGAGCTCCTGGAAATAAATGTAATGGATCTGGAAATGCGAGTAGGGAAGTGAGCTGGCCCATGGGTACGTAGTACCAAGGAGAGCGATTGACCCCTACTTAGTGCAGAGCGGAGCTAGCCGCCCTTGGGTTGGGACCCGAGGTTAGGATTGGCCACTCTATACCTAATTCTTGGCCCTCGCGTACACAGTACTGAGGAGAGCTACTAGTGTAGGGGGAGAGTTAGCCACCCCACGGGACCCGAGGTTCAGCTAGCCACCCTACACCGACTTTTAGGCCCACTGGGCAAACTAGGGTAGTCAGGCGAGGGTGCGCAGACTATGGAGGGCCGAGACCCCTGTTTGATTCTGAGGGTCTAGACCCCTATTACTAAGAGAGCTAGGCCCTATACTTTTCCGTGCTGTACTTTGGGCGCACCCGTTAGCGGAAACGACTGACCACGTGCCAGTGAGGGGTAGCTACCAGTGCGCTTATCACGCATGCTGTAGTCACTGTTATGTCTGTAAGTAACCTTGGGGTGGTTGACTGGGTGTAGGATCACCACGGGGGACTCTCCTGGCCAGGAGAGCACCACGTGTGCCTTCTACTCTTCGGAAAAGACTGCAATCAAGATTGTTCCCACAAGGAACATTCGAGATCAAGAAAGAGATCTGATAAATAAGACAATGGATGAAAAGGGAATAAATTGTAAAATAAAGTAAATGGAATAAACAGCTACCCGTCCACTTTTACTGCTTTAGCTAGTTGGTTGCCACTCTACTCAGCGTTCGCTGACTTCGTGTACTCATAACCCTTTTCAGGTCCAGGTGTTGAGCAGCCCGAGTCTACTGCTGCGGAGGGTGCTGGGCCTAGTAGAGCCCAATAGCTGTAGCTTCTTTGTTATACTCTTTTGTAGTAGTGAGTTAGACTTTTGTACCTTTATATTCTGTACTTTTACGTTCTGCACTTTATATTCCTATACCTGGCTACTTTTCTACTATTGTAGTGGTATGTACTATAGCAGTTTTTACTTCTTTACTGCTGTACCTTTTTACTGTTAGTTGCCTAGCATAGTGAATGTGGTTTACTTTCCTGCTTTTTGGTTACTTTCTTGTTGGACGACTAGGTCATGGGATTAGTCTAGTCGAGCTGGTCTCGAGTCCTGTAGGGATTCAGGAACTAGGTCATAACACTCATCGCGACCAATGCCTTCTCCAACTCCCCTTCATCCGATAGGTACCCACATCGACTCCTCTTCATCCACTGATCCATCCAGCACCATTAGACTTAGGTCCGCCCACGAACTCACCCGCTCCACCATCATCTCCCCCGTCTCCAGCATACCTCCGACAACCTCGACAACCCACTACACGCCACCAAACCACTCACCTCTGACTTCTACACCATCGTTGTGTCCACGTGAGCAAAACCCCTCAAGAAATTGAGAGGATTGCTACTCCCACCACCTCCCAGAACACCTCTGCCACCCACTCACATTTCACCTTCGCCATGCTCACACATGCACCTTCACAACACATCACCGCCGCCACCACATTCGCCGTGTCACGGCGAAGCTCCTGAACTGCTCTGATGAGGCCATCAGGCCATATTATTTATTTTAGGTACTCCACCAGAGCTCCACCACCGCCCCAACTCCTCCGACTACGCCTTCAGTCCTCCGGGCACATCCGCTCTAGGTTCCAGTCCTAAGCTTCACGGGCGACTCCCAGGCATCCTTCTAGACCCTCAATTCCACGCCACGAGCTCGCCTTCGACTTCAATTGGATGTCCTTTGATGGGAACACCATCATGAGCCATAACTAACTCATTTTGACCCAATTAAGTCAATGAATGCTCCTACATAAATGCCAGAGAACCATAACTCACTGTATAACCATTCTGAGAGAAAAATAAGAAACTAGGGTTAAAACTGTAATTTTACCAGCTTATCATGAATGCAATACAACCACGGGTTTTCTCAAGGGCTGAATAAAGGTCAAATGGTCTTAATAGGATAACAAGTGGTTTAGATCAGTCAGAAAAGGATTTGCATGTGTTTTGAGAATTAAATGACTTTTGAAATCCTAAAAGTAGACCCACTAAATTAACCAAGGTTTTGGTCAAGATAAAATTCATATAAACCCTCTAAATAAATAGAAAAATATTTTCTAGGGTTTAGTACCTTCAATTTGACCATCAGAACTCATATTGACCCAAAATGAAGTCACAGATAGATATTTGCCCTAATTTGAGTTTTTGCATAAATTACCCAGTCACATGTGGTCAAAACTAAAATCTAACTTCACCATTGGATTCCTTAAGTCGAAATTAGGTTTGTACCAAAATTTGGACCCAAGATGAGCTTGTCTTGACCTACTTTGGAAAAAGGTTCTATCTGATTACATTTATACCCCCAACTTTCAAAAATACTTGCATTCAGCCCCAAACTTCCTCGTCGTCTTCACAATTAGGTCCCCCCACCAATATCGCAGAGGAAACCTACTCCGACGATCTTTGACAGGGGATTTCTCCCTAATTGATTGATGAATCCCTTCCAAAATTGGAAGGGAGATTCATCAAGTACTTCAATCTAAGCCCGTCCATGTGCTCCAAATCTCTCCCAATCTCTCATGCAAACGCATGAGAGATTTGGATATCAAGAAGTTTCCCACTCCGGCAAGCTTCCAATCTTGGGAAGATTGCTTCCCATGCTCTAACCGCCCCCTAGAACCCTTTATAAGAACCCTCAAAGCTCGCTGATCTCCTGACGCTCGAAATCGGCTGAGATCCCTCTCAAATTCCTCTCTCTTTCTCGGCCGAAGGTTCCTCGACGTCCAACGACCTTTTCTGCTTCTCCTCATCATCCGTCCGCCATACCTGCAGCGGATTCATCTTCCCTATTCCTCTCCACGTCACGCTGTACTAGCAGACTTCCTTGCCTCCTTCGTCCTCACCGTTCCTACCTCACTGGAGCCACCTTCGTATCCGACGTCGGCAACACCACATCCGACGCCATCTCTGCCCCACTTCGTTCACCTACCTTCTAGCTAAGTTCCTCATCTCCTGCACTTTATTTCTGCACTTACCCCACTTCAAATCGACCACCGACGACCCTTCGTAACTCCATCTCCTCCATCTCCGTCCAACCCCTCCGGTGAGACCATTCCACCTCCACAGACCACCAAATCCCTCGCCGACAAGCCCACAACCACTGCCTCACCTCTCCGCTCATTTCCCCTCTCTTTATTCACCTCACCACTCACTCACACGCACCCCCGAACACACCCACTCTCACGCACACAGTCTGAATGAGGAGATAAAATCCCTATGCGGACGATTTCAAGTCTAATATAAGATCAGAGTGGAAAGTCGGGCTAAGAAGTGAAATGCATGACATATGTGTCAATGAATGTATGCTAAAAATGCAAAGGTAGACACCTAATGCAAATAAAGGTAGAAATAAGAAAGGTGAAAACAACTATATACAAGGATAGGTTTTGCTAAGTTTAACGCCTTCAGCTAGGCATAAACCTAGTTGGTAATTCAAAATGTAGGAGCGAAATGGTGGAATTGACAAGTCTAAGATCATGTGGTTCAATGAAAGGTTTTAGTCTTTGTCCATTGACGGTAAAAGGTTCAGATTTGTCAATCTCAGTGATCTTAACGGCTCCATTATCAAAGATTCTCATGATTTTGAAAGGTCCAGTCCATTTTGATCTTAGTTTCCCTGGAAAGAGTTTTAGTCTAGAGTCGAAGAGAAGGACTTTTTGACTAGGGTGAAATGATTTCCTATGAATGTGACGGTCATGGAAGGCCTTAAGTTTATCCTTATAAATCCTCGAGCTTTCATAAGATTCATTCCTTAACTCATCTAGCTCGAAAATTTGTAACCTTCTGTGATCACCGGCCTTCTCTAGGTCCAAGTTACACTTTCTGATGGCTCAATAGGCTTTGTGCTCAAGTTCTACGGGAAGGTGGCAGTGTTTCCCGTACACAAGTCTAAAAGGAGACATGCCTAATGGGGTTTTATGAGCTGTCCTATATGCCCACAATGCATCAGAAAGGCGGGAAGACCAATCCTTTCTATCAGGTTGGATGGTAGTCTGTAAAATCTTGATCTCCCAGTTGGACAATTCAGCAAGTCCATTGGTTTGAGGGTGATATGGTGTAGCAATCCTATGTGACACCCCATACTTTTGATGTAGGGACTGAAAATGTGGGTTTCTAAAGTGAGACCCTCCATCACTAATAATGGCTTTTGGTACCCCAAATCTAGAGAAGATGAAATCTTGAACAAATTGTGTCACAACTCTATGATCGTTAGTCCTCGAGGGGATGGCTTCTATCCATTTGGAAACATACTCAACTGCTAACAAGATATACTCAAAGCCATAAGATTTTGGAAAAGGTCCCATGAAGTCAATGCCCCAAATGTCAAAGATTTTGCACACTACGATCGGATTCAAGGGCATCATGTCTCAGCAGCCAATACTGCCGAGAGACTGACAGCGTGAACACACCCTGCTATATTCGTGTGCATCTTTGAAGATCATGGGCCAATAAAAACCGCTCTGCAAAATCTTTGTAGCAGTCTTTTTGCTAGAGAAATGACCGCCACACACCTAGTCATGGCAGAACGACAGGATGCTTTCTATCTCCTTATCAGGGACACACTTCCTAAGAATCTGGTCTTTGCAGTGCTTGAAAAGCCATGGTTCTTCCCATTAATAATGCTTGGCCTCAGATATAAGTCGGTCTTTTTGATGTCAGACCCAATCAGTGGAAAGGATTCCAGAAGCCAGGTAGTTGACAGTGTCAGCATACAAAGGAAGATCAGAATGAATGACCAGCTGTTGCTCGTCAAGGAAGTGGTCAGAAATAGGCAAAGAAGGAGAAATCACTTCAGAAGAAAGGCGGGATAAGTGGTCAGCTACCACATTCTGCTTTCGGCCTTATCACGAATCTCTAAATCAAATTCCTGTAGAAGTAGGATCCATCTAATCGGACGAGATTTCACATCCTTCTTGGCGAGATGTCGAACTGCAGTGTGGTCAGTGTAGACTATAATGTGGGAACCTAAAAGATAAGGTCTGAATTTTTCCAGTGCAAATACTACAGCTAGCAATTCCTTTTCTGTGACAGTGTAATTCCTCTGAGCTTCATCTAAGGTCTTGCTAGTGTAATAGATGACTGTGGGTTTCTTGTTCAATTTTTGACCAAGGACAGCCCCTACTGCATAATCAAAGGCATCACACATGATCTCAAAAGGGTGAGACCAATCTGGAGGTTGCAGTATTGGTGCCTTGGTAACTAGATCACGAAGTGTCGTATAGGCACGAACACAATCGTCAGAGATCTGGAAGTCTACATCTTTAGAGAGGAGATTAGTGAGAGGTTGGGCTATTTTCGAGAAATCTGCTATAAAGTGGCGATAAAAACCAACATGCCGAGAAAAAGATCTAATTTGTTTAACCAATGAAGGTAGTGGTAGTTCAGAACTCAATTTTACCTTTACACGATCAACCTCTATTCCTCTCTCAGAGACAAAGTGACCTAATACTAGTCCTTCTGGTACCATGAAATGTGATTTCTCCCAAGAAAGTACCAGATTCACATTTATGCATCTTTGCAGGACCTTAGTTAGGTGGTCTAAGCATGCATCAAATGTGCTCTCGAAGACCGAGAAGTCATCCATGAAGACTTCTAAGCAATCACCTACCAAATCGGAAAAGATTGCAAACATACACTGCTGAAATGTAGCAGGTGCATTGCACAATCCAAAAGGCATCCTATGAAATGCAAAGGTTCCATAGGGGCAGGTGAATGTCATCTTTTCCTGATCATCGGAGTGAATAGCCACCTGATTATATCCTGAATAGCCATCCAAAAAGTAGAAAAATCTATTTCCCGCCAGTCTTTCCAGTATCTGATCAATGAAGGGCAATGGGAAATGATCTTTCTTCGTGGCCTGGTTGAGTTTCGGGTAATCAATACATAGTCGCCACGAACTAGCAATCCATGTAGGGATGACTTCTCCAGAATCAGTGGTTATGATGGTAAGTCCGGCCTTCTTAAGCACAACCCGAACAAGACTTACCCATCGGCTGTAAGAAATGGGGAAGATAATTCCGTTGTCTAACCACTTAATCATCTCATTTTTTACCACCTCTTGAAGTGTAGGGTTCAATCTACGCTGGGGCTGTCTAGTAGGTCTAGATCCTTCTTCAGTGAAAATCCTATGTGTGCAGTAAGAAGGACTAATGCCGATCAGGTCAGAGAGGCTCCATCCTATAGCCTATCTATGTGCTCTCAGGACAGATAAGAGTCGTGATTCTTGATCAAATGATAAGAAAGAGTTGATAATCACAGGATAGGTCTGATCAGGTCCTAAGAAAACATACTTAAGAGAATCAGGGAGAGGTTTGAGCTCAACAGGTACAGGATCAGATGAAGGAGCAAGTGTGGAAATTTCAGGAGATCCTAGAGACACTAATGGAATAGGAGGTAAGTCCTCGATCTCTAAAGCTGGTGTCATAGTGAAAGTCAAGTCAGAGTCCAAAGAGTGTTGAGGTTCCAAATTTAGTGAGTCAATTAAGGTATCCTCAACCAACCGATCCAAAGAATCCAAGGAACATATTTCCTCAATTAAACTACATGTCAGTCCTCTTTAGGCCTGAAAAATATCAATTTTTATTGTCTGATCTCCGAACTTCAATTCTATTACGCCCTCCTCACAATTAATGTTTGCCTTGGCCGTAACCAAGAAAGGTCTTCTTAAAATGATAGGTGTGTTCTGGATATCCTCAGGTACTTCCATATCAAGGACTATAAAGTCTACAGGAAAGTAAAAATCCTTGATGCTCACTATAACATCTTCCAACACTTCCTGAAGTGTCTTAACTGACCTATCAGCTAATTGCAGGGACACCTCTGTTGACTTTAGGTTGCCAACCTCGAAATGTGTCAGTAGAGAGGTTGGGATAAGATTGATGGAAGCACCTAGGTCAAGTAATGCTCTGTTAAATGTGGTGTTACCTATCATGTAGGATAGGAGAGGGGTGCCTGGGTCTTTCATCTTAGTAGGGAGGGTACTGTATATAATGGAACTAGCTTGTTCCGAAAGGATGATTGGACTACTCCCTTTTTGAATCCTTGCTTTACGCTTAGGTGTACATAGGTCTTTTAAAAACTTAACGTAAAGAGGTATGTGACGAATTGCATCCAACAAGGGGATGTTTATGTGAACTTGCTCAAAGAGCTTAAGCAAATCCTCCTCAGGTGCCACATAGGTCTTTTTCTTTCCTTTCCCCTTCTTCTTTAAAGCCTCTGGAAATGGTACAGAAGTGGTGACAGGAGGATCATTCCTAGGAAAAGGAGAAGGAAACAGTGAATCAGATGGAGTGGAGGTAGAAGGCTTGGGAAAAGATGTAGAAGTAGGAATGGGTGGATCTATGATGCTTTTACCACTCTTAGTGACTATGGCATTTAGTTCGGCCCTAGATGTAGACGGTAATTCAAAACTAGGTAGCAGAGGTGGTTGGGTTTGTGGATAGGAAGGATTTGAATCAGTGTAAAATTCAGTGTCGTGCAAGGGTTATGAAATGATATGTGCTTGACCTTGCACTACCGGTCTAGGTTGAACATACCTCTTGGCAGGTATGTTCCTAGGGTTGGGTTGTGCTTGAGATGGAAGTGAATGTGGTTGATGGGATTCTGTCAAATGTGATAGTTGGGCTCTCATCTCAGCTAAAGCCGCATCTTGTCTCTGCTACAAAGCAATATTCTGTTGTTGCATATCAACTAGACCTTTCATGATAGACCCCAACTGGTCATCTCGTGTAGGCCTAGGTTGAGAGTATTAGGTGGGCCTGGGTTGGGGTTGCTAGTAGGTACGCGATGGATATCCGTGTGATTGTGGAGGTGGTGCTCGGATCGGGTTGTGCTGTGGTGGTGCAGAAGGTTGTTGAAAAGGAGGTCTCTGTGAATTTCCTGACCACAAGAAATTTGGATGATTACGCCATCCAGGGTTGTAGGTCTGTGCAAAAGGGTCATTGTGAATGGCGTGGAGCTCCTCCGAAGCTCCGAAAGGTGCAGGGAAATCAGTGTAGGGAGGAACAAAGGTTCCTCCAGCCGATAAAGGTATGGAAATGGAAAATCTGATAGTGCAAATTGTGTCACAGAAAGGTTATTCACAGTTTCCCTCCTTGTGGGAAACTGGAAAGAAGTATTTTGTGCAAGTGACTGAGAAGGAGATGATGAAGGTTTTAAGAGAAATTTTCATACTTCATCTACTTTCTTCTCGATTAAGCCCACCTTATCCAGTTGACTAGCCACTATCTCTAAGTCTCTGCTACTAGATTGGGCTTCGTGTACTCCCGTATGTGAGTGGGAATGTGAGGACTTTCTATTAAACACGCTCATTGAAGCATTATTAATAAAATTTTCGGCCATACCTTTAAAGAGCTCAAAGACTGAGTCCTCATCCCGACACAGGAAATTGCCTCTACAATCGGCATCTATGAAATTCCGTGTGTCATCATGGAGCCCATGGTAGAAGATTTGGACCTGTTGCCAGCATGGGACACCATGGTGGGGACACTTGCTCAGAAGCTCGTGGAATCTCTCCCAAGCTTCGTGCATTTGTTCTCCTGAATTCTGGGTGAATGTGGTGATAGCACGCTGATGAGAGACTCATCATGATCTCTAATTACCCTTAATTAACTAGTCTTCCTAGTTAATTAGCTAAGGTTATGAATATATAAGGGTTAATTATTAAATAAGGGATATTTGTAAAGGACCTTAAAATAAGTTAAAAATGATATTTTATCATATTATTAACAATCTAATTAATAATTAGACTCGAGATCTTATTAATCATTCCCTTAATTAATAAGTTAAGTAACTTAAACATAATGTATACATAAGTATATAATAACTTAAGTAACTTTACTTAATCTAATAAATTAACCTAAAAAGGTCATAAATGTAAATTCAAGGTCTAAACATAATAGTTATCTTATTTACTAACATATATAAAAAGTTGAAAAAGATCTAAGTTAAAATAAACTTTTAAAACTTGGGTTTACATTTAGTTCCTTACTATTCATTGCAATCAGGTCCTTAATTTTCATATAGTTCCTTAAGTTTCACTAGATTTAGGTCCCTATCTTCTTCTTCTTCTTCAGCTGGGTGAACGACTGACGATGGAGAGTGACTCCACCGCGCAATCACCACCTTGCCGACATCATCCTTCCTTTTCCAAGCTCTTGGAGCTTGCGCTCACCACTCCATCTTCATCCATCTATCTGGATTAATCGAAAATCCTAATTTCTGGTGGGAGTTAATCTCACCGTCGTCGAAGACGATGCCGGAGGTTAAGCTCCCCAAGCTTCTTCTTCGTCCAAACTTCTCCGTCTTCTTCGTCGCCATCCACTATAAATACCCCATCACCCCTCTGATTTCTCTCAAGTTGTCTCCCTTCCCTCTTCTTCACTGTAGCCGACTTCGATAGGCTATTCTTTCCGCAACTCCGGCGAATCCCCATCTCATCTTCCGACTTCCTCCATCCATCCTGATTGGCAAAGGAGCTTCATCGAGGTCAGCCGCATCTCTGGACAAAGGCTACGACCAAGGAGATCCTTTGCTTCATCCAGTTTCACCCGTCGGAGATCTTCTTAAACCCTCTGATTTCATCGTCCGCTATGAGCCATCGGCGGAACCCTGTTGACCCCTTCGTCCAGGTAACAGTAGATTAGGAGGAGTAGGAGTAGGAGTAATTTAGGTAGGTAGTTAGTTAGGTAGTTTAGTTGTAATGTCTGATTTCTCAGATCATCTTCTTCAACTCCGATGAGCTCCTTGAGCTCGCCAGAGTTTGATTTTGTCTTTTTAACTCGCTGATCACCTTCTTCTATCACTCACGATCATTTCTAATGCATTTAAACTCTAAATTGATCACCGTTTCGCCTAATTCACTTTCACCTTCACAGCTACTGTCCCTATCCATGGTGACAGTATCCGAGCTTAGATCCACCTCCATAGGGTTCTCTATCACTTATTCACAACCTAAGGACCCTATTTGACACTTTAATTTATATAATTACCACCTATAATTTAAACGTCCAATTTGTGATTAAGCTCCTGAGCTCGCTGTCAATGGCGGCTCAGGAGTAGTTAAAACCTTTAATTAACTATATATTTATGATCGCAATTTACTGTTGACTTGTTTTGACCACTCAATTGAGTGGGAAAACAAGTCCTATGCTTCAACCTATTAAAAATCCATCTGAACTGAATTCACTGCTAATTCTGAATTTTAATGAACAATTAAGGAATTTAATGTGATCCTGAGGTTCCTTGTGACCTCAGGAATCTTTTTAATTAAAAAATGGCACAAATTCTCACTCTGTGCACGATTTGCATTCTTTCTGGACTCACCGAAGCTCCGACGAGGTCCGATGAATCAATTTCTATTCTTCAGCCTATACAAGTTGATTAAGAGCTCCAGAATGATGAAATGATGATCACTGAGCAATTTGAGGAAGTTTACTTAGAATTTTGATAACTGGAGCACAGGTTGAGATGTCTTCTTCTCCAACTCCGGTGGAGTTAGAGAAACTTATACAGAAGTTTAAATGACACATTTAAGATGTCTAGAAGCTTCAGTGCAGTGCACTGAAGCTGTTCATGACCTCAGCCCTTTGTAGAAACCTCCCAATCACTCTGACGAACAAAGCACCTTAGGAGCTCAAGCGACAAGCCTAGAACCCTAATTTCTAAGGTTAGAACACCTGTTAAAGAGGCTGAATGAATTTCTGATGTTGAAAGTATCATATTCAAGGCTTTAATTTCTTGTTAAGAGGTTTAAATTAGAAAGTCAATTTTTAAGCCTCACAGTCAAACCTGGGAAGGAGATTCTGATTCTGAGCACAATCAGATGATTTGAGAAGCTTAAGTTGATTCTGAGAATTTGTTGAATAGTATTAGAGTGATTAAATTGAGCTCAGACATGTATTTCGATTGGAATTTCAACCCTACTAGTTTGGGTTGTTTTCGAACCCGAACTGATAGCAGTGGCATTTTGTTGAGATTTGATCTTAAATCCTGCCCAGATCAATTTGTAACAACCCTTAGGATCTGTTTTAATCAATTGAGAATGTTCTTAGCTGTCTGTTTACCTATTCAGAGTTAGAAATTCATTCTCTGAAGCTTTCAGAGAAGCTTGCAGCTTCTCCACTGAACCTAAAGCTTTGAGAGCTCAGAACCCATACAAGTAGCTGTGGATTCTTCTGCAGAACACATTTAAACCCTTAGATAAGAGAGAAGTCCAATATGTGGACTCGATAACCATTAATTCATTTTCCAGGCCATTATTACCCGTAGAAACCCCCTGGATTTGATCTTCAAATCAAAGAGGAAATCATCCTATAAACTTCAAATTGACACAAGAATCATGTAGAGCCACCTTAGAGCTCTCCATCAAACTTTATTTCACTTGATTTGGAGCTTTGAGTAGGGAGTAATCATCGTTTGAAGTTGGCACTGGAGGGGGGAACTATAGTCCCACATCGGTAAACCACGAGTGCCCGCCTTACTATAAAACTAATTTGTGCAGCGGGCTTCTCAGTCATCAACGCTCGGGGCATGGTTACTGAATGAATGAGCATATGCATGTGTGTGTGCAGGCGTGTGTGCCTGCGAGTGTGCGCCTGTGTGGCGTGCAAATGTGTGCCCTGGGAGGGCGAGGCCTAGGAGGCGTTGAGCCGGGTTGGCTCGAAACTATGAATCGAAAATAAATCAAACCATAATTGAAATCAGGTGAGGATCGAGTAGGGTCTGGTCCCACCCTGATTTCAGGGTGTTGTGTATCCTCGAAAGGACCTCGCCGCAAATTAAAACAAATTTTTGGTTGAGAAACAAATTTAGCCCAGTTCAGCAAATACTTAAGAAAAGAAAGAAGAGCTCTGATGGCTAAGTGTCAAAGGAAAAAGAGTAAAGGCTGAGGAGGAAGAAGAAGAAATCACAAAGGCAAAGAGGAAGGTTGAACAGGCGCTAAGGAAACAAGAGAGGCAGAACAGAAGAGAAGAAAAAGAAAGGAAGCTCGAGAGAATAAGAGAGCAACAAAAGAAAAAAAAAAAAAAAGATAAAGGATAAATAAAAGGAAAAGAAAGAAAGAAAGAAAGAGGAAGAAGAAAAGAGAGAGAGAGGCTAAAGAATAAAAAGAAAAGAATTCATTTTTCTTGATATATGTTAAATTTCTTTTTGCTTTCAATTGTTGTAATAAGGCATGTTTTATTAGAAAAACTCTTATTTGCCTTACTTCTTTTGAAATAAAATAGAAAACTAACATGTTTACTTGCTAATAAAGTAGATCATTTGAGTAAATGTATTTTCATATGAGATTTTGCATATTCTTTAAGTTTAAATCATTTGGCAAAATTCATGTTCTTAAAATTAACTTAATTATACCTCCTAAGATTTGTTTTAAATAGTTCGGTGAATTTTAAGTAATGTATACCTCCCAGTGAACAACCTGGACTCAACTAGTAAAAATTTCTAAAATGTTAGGTTAACTCGACCCTATACTACTAATCAATACAACTTCGAGTTAACCTAAGTGACTTTTCTCTACTCTTAATTAAGTAAAATTAACTTAATTAACTGAGTTGAGGTAAGGAACGTACCACACATCCTACAGCAAAGTACTTCTTTAGAAACTCATATTCTAAAGAAGCCCAAGAGTCTATAGGTGTAGTCCGTCCAAGTGTTCTAAACCAAAAGGCGGCCTTATCTTTTAATGAAAATGAGAACATTTTCATCAAAAACGTGTGTTGATCATGGCCTTGCGGACCCAGGGTTTGAGCAAGATTTTTCAGCTCCTCTAAATGCTGGAAAGGATCCTCAGAAGCAAGTCCATGGAAGTGAAGAATGAGTGCAATGATGTTCAGGTTCAGTTCAGCAGCACAACCCCCATCGAGATATCGTACCACAAGCATAGGTTGGGCAACTGCGGGATTATAGTAATCCCGTAGTTGAGGTCTACGAGGATGGGGTGGTGCCTGAGGGTTTCTAGGTCGAGGTGGTTGTGGTTGGGGGTTAGCTAAGAGATTAACAGCTCGAGCAAGCTGTTGCACCTGTTGGGTTAGGGTATTCATTTGTAGTTGTGTTTCAAACAGGTGATGAAGATGAGGCATAGGTTCTCTCTCCGGGGGTGGATTAGGAAAATTAGGATATGGTGGTGGTTGGAACCTATGGATTGGTGGTGGTGGCGGAGGATGTGCAATAAGATGTGGAGGAAGTTCTTCAAAATCCTCGAATTGTGCTGACTCATGATCATCCTTTTGATGTGTGGAATAGTGAATAGGAGTTTGAGACTCCGGAGGCAAAGGATTGGAAGTGGAAGGCAAAGAAGTGGATGTAGTTGCTTGGGCATCAATACCCAAGGGGAGTACTAGCTCCAGACTCTGGGATCTCCTACCTTCCATTGAGTTAGTTTTTGAAAATGAATTTAATACAATCAGTCACAACTCAATGGAGAGAACTAATCTAGCATAATTCACAGAAATCAGAAAATCCCAATCAAATCTTAATCAATCAAGAGACCAATTCAAGCAAGCGAATTTTTTTTACCTAGAGGCTACTACGCAAAATAATATAGTACGCAAACAACTGTTTCAAACAATTGTACGCATCCTAAAATAGACCTAGTGATGTGCAAACCTCTAAAATCCACTAGGAATCTGGATAAGACTGGTGTGCGAATCCAGATCCTGTGGTTGCAGAAGGAGATGAGGTAGAAACCCGTGTATTTTGATCTTAAGTGATCGTGCTGTGTACACGATAGCAATCAACACAATGCAGTAAAAATCTCAGTCAAGGTTTCACTCAGATTTAAACGTCTCCTTTTGATTTAATTCAAGTGATTATAAGATGACTTCTATGCTGCTCGTCTCACTTTTTAATTAATTCATTACACAAGATGGTCTTCTTAGATTTTAAGTCAAATGCACTTATGGCAGAAGTTTGAGAAAGGTAAAGAATGCATACCTGACTCCAGCAATTTACAATATGCAAATTTGACTTGGAATAAAAAAAAATCTAGCAGGTAGAATATGCAACCTAAGATGGATGCCTAAGGGTATGCTGCTGCTAGATAAAGATGAGATCTTTTTGAATTTTTGATTTTTTAAATTTTTTTGGATTTTGAATAATGCAACAAAGAAAAATAAAGAAAGAAATCGATATGGAAAATCGTGTTGATGAAAGATGAGTCTGAGAAATAGAAAAAGAACACACAGTCCAGAGAGTTCACAGTTATTACAATAAATGTGTGAGAACAGGTTCTCACAACTTATGACTAACAGATAGTCCTAAGTAGTATACCTAAGTCTAACTAAACTATGCTATACTACTACTCCTACAGCTGCTATGAGGGAACACTCCACCTGAACGTCGGGTCAGAAGCGCAGCGATTCCACCAAGAAGACGACCTTCACCTGGAAGGTGATGTTGCTCCTCCTACTCCGCAAGTGCTGTGGAGAAACAACAAATGATTAGTAAAAGAATAAAAGAATGTATATACAACAGAGAATTAATCAATGGGAGAAAATAATTATGTACAAACAATGAATTTGAATGACAATGAAAACAAGAATTATATACAAATGAAGAATTAAAGAGTAATTTTGGCGAATAGAGAGTTGCTTCCTCGACAACGGCGCCAAAAATATGAATAACGTTCGACCATGATTCGTATAAAAAAGAAATGTCGTTGTTGTTATAGTATGTGTCGCAAATACTAACCATTATCGCGTTAATTTTGTTTAATTACCTAATTTTTACTGGTTTATTCCAGGTCATTCACTGGGAGGCAGTTATTGATTTTCATCACTCTCTAAGTCCAAGATTATTCTTTAATTCTAAAAAGAGAAATTTTATGTCCAACAAAGAATGAATGAATAAATGCATGGTTTAATTATGTACAAAAAAGAATCAATTAAAATGATTGCAAATACTAATTACAAATAAGTATCAAACACTTCATAAACATACTCTATATTATCTACTTATAAGTTATATTACTAATACCTACATATATATACAATACTAACTAATGATACATACCATACTTAACGTAATATATTAACATATACAGTAACATATATAATAGCTATAGAGACAGATATAAACATCGCTAAATCCCAGAAAAACTATATACAAACTTTAAAGTAGAAACTAGGGTCTATAGCGACATTTATTTCACCTTCAGTGGCATTTTATTCTGCCAGTAAAAGTATGAAGTTATATATATATACATATATATAAAGCTATACTAGTTATACATATACTTATTATTTACCTTATACTTATTTATTTACATATACTATCCATACGGATATTCATTATATATTATACATACACATATCTCCTTCCTCTCTAACTTCTCAAATCTCCTCTGTTTCTTCTTCTTCTCTTTACTTTCTCTACGGCTAACACTTAAGTGTTCTTCAGCTTACTCTCTTCTCTGTGATTAAGGAGTCATTAGGGTCCTTTCTTAACAAAAATTTGTTTAATTTGCGGGCACGTCTTCCGAGGGATACACAGCACCCGAGGACCGGGTAGGACCAGACCTCTACTAAGCGCATCCTAATTTCTTAATTAGGCCGCTTAAGTATGTTTTTGGCATAGATTTAGGCTTAACCAAGCCCTCGCACAGCACACACCAACCCCCGGCCCACACACACAGCTCAGTATACTCAAAATGCTCATAGGATGTTCGGTTGTTCGGGCGCCCGACACCCGTCACGACTGATTGTCCTATGCAACAAAATCAATTTAAAGCGCTACAAGCACTTCACAGCAAATGATATGGTGCTATTCTAGCGCCTGCGCAGCGTTGGAAATCCAACGGTCGTGCACAAATTTGTGATTTTGGCCCTCAATTCGAGGGCCATAATTTATTATAAAATAAAAATAAATTAGGGGATAAGAGAGTATTTACATAGTACTTCTTGATTGTAAGATTAATTTAGATTTTTAATTATATTTATTGTATAAATAAATTCAATAAAGTATACAGTTTATACAAATAGAATTGTAGGTTTTATTCCTTAATTACATATTAGTTAATATATGATCTAATTGACCTTATACAGAGTAAGTAAATATGTTAAAGTATTTAATATATATTTTTATTGTATTTTACAAACTTTATTTCTATTTTATTTACCTTTAAATAATTCAATTTCAGAATGTTTTATGTATAAATTCAGTTTACATAGTATTATACATTAAAAATGACTTAAATTAGCTTAACTTTCTTAAAATACATTAGTGTAAATATACAGTATAGATTGACTTGGTTCTAACTTAATCTACTAATTTATTTTAATTTAATCTAATAACTTAACTATTAACTTAATAAATTAATTATTTATTCTAGATATATAATTAAATTAAGGTACAAGGATTAATATGTTTATTATATACATATAATTACGTATATACAGTATTATAACTTAATATGGCTGTTTATAGTATTTACTACTTTATATAGCTTATTTGTACATATACATTAGTTTAATTAATAATTAGTTATATAATTAAGATATATATAGTATAATCTAACTTAAATATTTTTTTTACATACTACAATATATACATAAGTTATTTATCTTATAAATATGTATAATTTACATTATAGCTAAGTAGGCTTACTAAATAGCTTAAATATATACTTATATACATTATTTCAAAAAATATATACTTATATACATATTATACAAGGGATTTTTAGTATTTTTAGAGTTTTTTCACTTTTTATGGTTTTTATATATGTGTTTAAGGTAGGAGATTAGAAATGTTTTTACCCTTTTCAAATTTAGTTCATTTTATTAAGTTTCATGGTATACAGAACCGTCTACTGATAAATTCTACCAAGTCGAGAGTTCTGGTTTCAATGAAACTTGCTGTACATTTAAAGAAATACTTAATCTAAAATCAGACAGGTTTATTTTATTTTTTTTAATTTTTTTTCTAATTTTTATTAAATTCTAAATCTCACTCATCCTAAGCCTTTCAAATGGTTTCTAATGAGTCCTAAAGGCTTAGAATGAAACTTAAGGGGGGATAAAAGGCATTCAATTGCCTCAAAGGTATTAACACAACATATTGATAAGATACAAATAGTTTAGCGTGCAAATCAACATGGACTGCAATTAATTGAGTTTGTGGACAGTTAGGTTTTAAATCTAGCTAATAAAAGATTTAAAACTAACAGTACAAGCGTTCAAAGAAGACCAGAAATTCATTTAGTTATATAGAAAGCTTGTATACAAGTTAAACACAACATTATACATCATGCAGCTATTTAAAACCTAAGCTATTGTCCATAGGTTTCTTTTTTAGACATAGGACTTCTGCTGAAACAGCAGAATCAAGATAACAACAATTGCAGCAGCAGATATCAGTAGAAGCTGCTGAACCTGACCCAATTATCAAACCAAGTCCCTCTTCAAATGTCTCAACTGCTGCTGCAGTTAACTCATTTAAAGAGGAACAGGTTTGCAACAGGAAAAAGGGGTTAATTCCAACATGTATCTCCTGATTTAACCCTTTTTATCCTAGATCAGATTATGGATAGCCTGGTCAGGGATTTAAAGGAGTTAATCCAGGGAGCACTTGGCTAGAATTGAGGGAAATGCAGCTGCTTCTGTAGCAAGTTGCTATACATCTTGGATTAAAAAAAACAAAAATAGACATCACTCTAAAGAAAAACTCTAACAAGGGTTTAAATTCTCATAAAAATCACTAATGAATACAACTCAAATTCAAGATCCCTTGTCAATAAAATCTCATCAATCAAAGCTGAAAGAGATCTGATCTAACTCTTTCTAATGCTATAGACAGCATGTAGAAGGAGTTAGATCAGTCTATTTAAAATATAAACTTAAATCCCAGATATCTGAAACCTTAAGAAGTATTGAGAACTCCTTAGGTTGAAAATCAGAATTCTATTAGCAAATAACTCATGAATACAGGATAGAACCTCAAATCACCAAAGTGATTTTCCTTAGCTCTATCATGCATTCAAAGCATTGAAAACCTCACGAAAATCCAAATCAGATTATGGCTCCTCTGAGGTGAATTCTAACTTCAGAATCACCTCAGATTGCTAGCCAAACAATGAATCAAATAAGCAATAACTCAGTTTGCTAGATCAAAGAATTCAAAGCTCACATAAATCTAAATCTTTGAAATCTGAATTTATAAAAGAAATCTGGCAAACTGGTTCCAATTTAAGCTTAGATCAGGGGCTTTTGTGACAAAACATGGGATGAATGGGAAGCCCCTTAAAATGAATTTTGATGCTAATTTCAAATCTGAGGTTGTGAACCAATCAGATCTGAAATTAGGTCTAATGAGTGGGTGCATTGCGAGGAAAATTGAGGAAATCAGAAGTGATATGACAATGCGTAGAGGGAGGAAACCATGAACAGTGATAAGGTGAATTTCTTCCCCTCTGATCTGAGACAATCAGAGGAGGTGAGAGGGGGGAAAAATCTAATGTAAATCTACTCCTAATACTATACTAACATGCACAGCAGATCAACAAAAATTCTACATCTAATTCTATTGCTAATCTATCTAACTAACACTATAGCTAAACTACAAAACAGTAAAACTATTCTAAAAGGAAGAATGGGACCTATGGGTCCTTAGCCGAGGGCTAAGGAGGAAGAAGGGAGGGAGGTGAGCTCCAGCAGAGTGAAAAGCCTGCTAGTGAGACTTCAGGGTCATCCTCAGGTGCTATGTGGTCTTTAGTGATGAGGAGAGTTGGGGAGAAGTCGAGGATTTCACAACCGGTGGCTGTGAAATCAGAGATTTGATGAGAAGGGGGAACTGGAGTGGAGGAAAGATCGCTAAGTAGGAGAGAGCCATCCCCTACGCTCGCGACCACTGAGGTGCTTAAATAGCAATCTCAGTGGCTCATATCACCGTGGGGGTGAGGATAGACGTTGAGGGCACCGGCGGTAATGATGAGACGAGAGGAGCGCGCGGGCTGCCAAATTGAAATCTGACCGTAGGATGGATCTGGGAGGTTGGGTGAGCACACGTGCCGCTTCGCACGAAGCTTCGATTCATATTGAGCCGCAGATCAAGATCGATGGAGAATGGACGATCGAGATGCCGCAAGTTCTTCGCACGCACAGTGCACGCGAAGAGCTCCAGGTAGCCGGCTTCTAAAGGGAAAATTGCAGGGAGGCCCTTTTGTGAAGGGGTAGAACATTTATAGGCAGGTCCATAAGTGGTAAAGAATGATAGCTGAACGGACCCTAAGGGCTTTTAAAAAGGTCCCTGCAAGTTACAAATAAGTCCAGGAAAGTTTTCTAAAAAAGGAAATGTGATGCATAAAGGACCTAAATGTAAATTCTAAGTTTCAAGGCCTTAATGATGTCCAAATGCCTTCAAGTTTTTATAGGTGCTTAATTGAACATTTGAGAAGTTAATTGTACTTTTGATTTGGACTTTTAAACTTGTTTGTGTGTTCAATTAACACCTGGATCACTATTTGACCTTTTTCTCAAGAATATCTTGTTTTATGACCTAATTATACAATTTTAACATAGAATTAAGGTTTTAGGTCTTTTTCTTTGATTCCCACACTTAACCCTTTTTATGTGTTAATTTGATATTGTTTAACCCAGTTTCTAACTTAACTTTAGCTTTTTAGCTATGATGAGTAGCCACTCAGCACCCGCAAACCTGGTTCGACCCAATAACCCGACCTGCACTCCTCACTCACCACCGCACACCAGTAAGCCTGGACCCAGGTATGCACCTGAACCCGATAACCCAAATACCTGTGGCTCTGGGAGAGCGGATCCTAAGAGAGAAAGAGAGAGGAGAGTTGCGCAGGTAGGGGGAGGGTTTTGCTACAGGGAACTTCGGCTGACACTTAGCGAGATTCAGAAGAGGAAAGCCAAAGAAGGAAGAAGAGGTGAAGGCCTGAGAAGAATAGAAGAAGGAAGAAAGTCGTAGCTGAGAAAGAGAAGGAAGAAGAAAAGAAGAAGAGCTGAAGGGCCAGAGAAGAAGAAGGCTTGGAGAAGAAAAAGAAGAGGCTGCAGAAGAAAGAAGAATCAGAGAAAGACAAAGTCAGAGAAGGAAGAAGAAAAGAAGAGCTGCAGTACAAAGAAGTGAATCACTTTAATTCGTCTGATTTCCAAATCAAATGACAGATTTGAGCTTTTATTTCATACATATACATTGAGTTCCTTAGTTAATATTGTAGGAGTATTTGGTGATTTAAATCACCATTTTACTCTCATCTTTTTGCACATTGATTCTAATATTAAGGCTCCGAAGAGCAAGTCGAATCCTTAAGGCCAACGTCTACTCTGTTTTATTTAGGGCTAGGTTTGAATGTGATTTGGAATGTGATGGGCCCTTTATCTGAGTTGGGCCATTAATGATTGATTGATGTCTGTGTGTGCACAACCAGTGGTTTTCAAGCAAGATTATTTTTGATGCGGTGAATTTTAGGGTTCAAATCTTGCTTAGTAGCTTTTAGGATTCAACTGTAGGTATTTTCAAACAAGTTTTGTTGGCACACCAGGTTTTGAAAGCACAGGTGAAGATGTTTTCTTTTGAAACTTAAAAGAATGTGGAGTGACTGGTAAATCCCTAAGAGTTGAACCTATGCAACAGCTACTTGATGAGTTGATTTTAACTGAAGTGGTGCAGCCCAATCAACTCAAACAATTGGCTTGTTACACCACTTAATTAGGCACACAAGTGATTACCTAATCTGATTTTTACTCAATTATGTGTTTGGATGTGTGTACCGATTTCTAAGATCAGTTTACCAGTTGAGTTTGAAAATCAGATGAGGTTGTGTACCTCTGTGAGATTTTTTAATTTTTCTTTATAAATGTGGAGGTTGAGGTAGGTGTAGGTGTCAAACAAACAAACAAAACTAACCTTAGAGTTTATAAGAACACCTAGGTTGATTTATGTTTGTGTTATTACATGGTGGAATGAAAACTAATGGGTAGGAGGTGAGGGAAAACTTACAGAACCTTCAACAGCACTTTGCTCCAATCTACTACTTTTGCTCATCTCAAAAGAGTACTTGCAATCACAATAGAAAGGAGAGAAGTGAGGTAAATGATTTGTAAGTTAGAAAACGTGAAAGAAAAATCAAAGAGCGTCACCTCCCGGCAACGGTGCCAAAATGTTGAAACGTCGAAGTACTACGCTATCGAATTTGGTTTTGAAAACCTGTCGTTGTAATTTGAATAGTGGAGAACTCGGGTTCAACAAATAAAATTTATACCTGAATAGAAATCCCGGGTCGAACTCAGGGAGGCAAACGTTTGATTAAAAATACGCATTTCTTTTTTTAAGTAGGTGGCTTCCCTGGTCTAAGATTTACCTAAAGGCAGTAAAAAGAAAATGATCCAGTGACTGGGCTCTGGACAACCTACCTATGAGCTATTACCCACGATAACTTGCCAGCCATATCACCTTAGAAGGTTCATTAGCTACCCAATTTCCGTTAAAATCGCCAATCAACAAGTCAGTGAAAAGAAAGTGTGTAGATGCTTAGACTTAAAGTTCCCTCAAATTAGAGGGTGGGTTGATAAGTCGTATACTTATCACACAAACTTATTTACTCAAATTCAAATAGAATTCAGGTTGGCGAGGACTCAAAAAACAAATCCACATTTTAGTGGATACCCGTGCTAATTAAGCCCAAAGACCTGAAGGGTCTTTTGTGTTCAGATCCTAATGTAAGATTTCCTAAGATTGAAAAGTCCCAATGTCCAAGTATTCCTTCCTAATTCCAAATTTTTATATATATATATAA
This sequence comes from Thalassia testudinum, assembly GCA_037157565.1. Taxonomy (NCBI): domain Eukaryota; kingdom Viridiplantae; phylum Streptophyta; class Magnoliopsida; order Alismatales; family Hydrocharitaceae; genus Thalassia; species Thalassia testudinum. The sequence goes on along the minus strand of JAZHRO010000001.1, from coordinate 6,122,046 downwards.
ATAAAAGAAAATAAAACGAATCTACGAAGCTGACGAATTAATTCAGAGATGAATATCCACCCCCATGCATATCTAATGCAATGTCCTCATTGTATTAAAAAGACATAAAATAGAGTGGAATAGAGTAGAAAGCACCTGAATTACGTGAATGAAGGGTCCACTCCGAGATAAACAAAAACTGTATACGTGCTGAATTTAGTGCCTTCAGCTAGGCACACTATACAAAGAAGAGAAGTAAAGAATTCAGAAGTGCAAGTCAGAATCAAAATAAAAAGATTCACTTTAGGACCTGCCAGCAGATGTCCACAGATGTGGACTAGATTGTGGTGCAGACCCATACCCCATGATCAAGAATATCTAAGGTTCTAGATAAAAATTACCCAAAACCTAAAATCAGTATGCAAACAGGGTCAGGCCTCCGATTTATGAGGATGCAACCCAAGACCAAAAGGTCAGGTTACAGAGAAATCAATCTCCAAAGGATAATCAATGAATGTTTTCTTGGGTTGGACATCCTCAGAACAAATGTCGTAAGGGTCCTGGTTTGATGGTTTCAACTTAATTGGAACCCTTAGACTCGGTCTTCTACATCCTCCAGAGTTTGCTTCCCAAATCAAAATTTCCCAGCTCCTATCCTCCTTCAGAATGTCAAATTCCGGGATCTCCTGCATATTAATCACCTTGTCGGAAATTTCGAAGTCTAAAAGATGTGGCTGAATCAGAATTGACTTGGGTCTAGTTATCTTAAAAATAGAATCGTCGGTAAGCTCAATGGGGTGTAACTGACAATCATGGCATTGGATAGAATCCTCCAAAAAATGCGATTCTGGATCCGTCATGTGAGCCCCAATAAGATCAGTTTCCTCAATTATTGGGCTATCAAATGATCTATCAGATTCCTCAGACCTAATCGTCTCACAGAAATCGTGTTTTGTAAACTCACGTGAGACTTCGCAAACTGAATCTTCACCATCAGAATCAAAGAAATCAAAATCCATATTAATGTATGTCCCAAAATCATCTGTCACTTTTTGATCCATGGAGACATACATTTCCTCGTACCATGGCTCAGGGATCTCAGGTGAAGAAATCAGATTATCATTAATTGGTTGCTTTAAATCAATCTGGTCAGCCTCGTAACACATGTCCCCCCCAACAGGTGCCTGAGAGGGTTCTGACATTGGCTCTCCTGAAGGGAGTTCATCCCACGATTCAACTAAAGCAATCACAAATCTCATTCTCAATTTTACTAACTTCCCAAGTAGAAACTCACCCGGGTTCTTATCCTTAACATCCTGGAGCCAATCCAATAAATACTTATTCAAATCATCAATCATCTCAATCAGGGGCTCCAATCTTTTAATGCAAGGTATTGGCTGAACTTCTAAATATTGTATGGTATTCCTCAAGTTAGCCAAAACCTTATCTTGAACCTGGTTACCCTGAACCAAATGGCTTGTTTCAGGGTCGAGCAGGTTTGGGATCAAAGCAGAGGAGTTAACGAATTGAGATTCGTTATACCCTTCTTGATAAAAGGTCAAAAGGTGGTGATGACCTAAAGACAATGTATTTAGAGGATGGGTAAGGATCAGTGTATCCTCCTTGATTGTAGATCGTATTAAGTTGTCCATGAAAGGGTGGCAATCTATAATTGATGTGGCTCTGAGAAGGATAGAAATCACAATAATGGTGTTCAAGGTTAGATCCTAAACACGGAGGTCCAGAACTATATCCCCAATCCGAGTTATCCCAACTAACCGATGGTTGATTACAGTATGAGTCGGGATAATCGTCATGTTGAGGATAACTCATAACAGGAGGGAAAGAGCGGGAATGCGTATAAAATGTGGAAGGATTCATGATAGAAGAGAGGAAAAAAGGTGCCTGCAACATAAACAATCAAACATATCCTTAAGTGGGCTAGCCTAAAGACCTACAGACTCCCAGAACCCATCTTGAGATAAAGAAACGATTTAATCTACTTCTGTCTATTCAATCCAACCAGTTAGAAGGAGGGACTGGGGAGAAGGTTCTTCCTTCGACTTGCACCTCCGGTTCCTAGTGTACCTCCCAACTGCGATCGTTTGATTCTGCTCCCCTAGCTAGACATTAGATTGAACAGTAGAAACAAACTAATCGAAAATAATCTTGTTCTGGGCTCCAAAGAGCTAGTCGAATCCTTAAGGCCAACGTCTACTCTGTTTTATTTAAGGCTAGCTTTGAATGTGCTTTGGAATGTGATGGGCCCTTTATCTGGGTTGTGTCCTTAATAATTGATTGATGTGAGTGTGCGTGCACAACCAGTGATTTTCAAACAAGATTATTTTTGATGCAGTGAATTTTAAGGTTTAAATCTTGCTTAGTAGCTTTTAAGATTCAACTGTAGGTATTTTCAAACAAGTCTTGTCGGCACACCAGGTTTTGAAAGCATAGGTGAAGATGTTTTCTTTTGAAACTAAAAAGAATGTGGAGTGCCTGGTAAATCCCTAAAAGTTGAACCTATGCGACAGCTACTTGATGAATTGATTTTAATTGAAGTGGTGCGGCCCAATCAACTCAAACAATCGGCCTGTTGCACCACTTAATTAGGCACACAAGTGATTACCTAATCTGATTTCTACTCAATTATGTGTTTGGATGTGTGTACCGGTTCCAAAGATCGGTTTACCAGTTGAGTTTGAAAATCAGATGAGGTTGTGTACCTCTGTGAGATTTTTTTAATTTTTCTTTTTAAATGTGGAGGTTGAGGCGGGTGTAGGTATTAAACAAACAAACAAAACCAACTTTAGAGTTTATAAGAACACCTACGTTGATTTATGTTTGTGTTATTATGTGGTGGAATGAAAACTAATGGTTGGGAGGTGAGGGAAAACTTACAGAACCTTCAACAGCACTTTGCTCCAATCTACTGCTTTTGCTTGTCTCAAAAGAGTACCTGCAACGGCGTCAAAATGTTGAAACGTCGAAGTACTACGCTATCGAATTTGGTTTTGAAAACCTGTCGTTGTAGTTTGAATAGCGAAGAACTCGGGTTCACCAAATAAAATTTATACTAGAATAGAAATCCCGGGTCAAACTCAGGGAGGTAGACGTTTGATTAAAAATACACGTTTGTTTTATTTGTCACGAAACAGAATAGCTGGTTGAAAACTATCTATCTATTTAACAAATAATAAATAGAAGAGAGAGAGAATATTACAAATAAAAGCAAAAGGGATGTAGAATAAACTTGAATTTCATTATCAAAAATTATTCATTACACTACTCTTTACGACTAGAAAGCGGGAAATGATTATACTGGAAAGCAGTAAATCTACTCTAGAAAGCAACAAAAAGAATGGAGAGAGAGATATCCTCCTCGATGATCACTTGGAGGATGAGCCAGACGGGACAACGCCTGGAAGACAAGTAACGGAGAGGGAAGAAGGAGGATGAAGCGGGAAGAATGGGAACGAAGCATCACGTTGTCGTCGTCGCGAGATCCGCTTCTCGAATGCAAAGAAAGGACAACCGCAGGATGCTCCACAAAGGGGGATGAAGGTGGAAAAATTGTAATTTCTACTCTAGAGGAGCATCTTGGGTTTGGGACAAGCTCTTAGAGCTTTGGAAGGGGTGAGAGAAGAGAAGGGATGAAAAATTCGTATGGAGGGGGTCTCCTTTTATTGCAAGGAGTAAGGGCATTTTCATCATTACATGTTGAAAATCATTAATTCAGGACCTTTAGTGACAGATAAATCCGTCACTAAAGGCCTAAACGTGGCCTTCGTGGGCGGCTCACGCATGCCCTCTCGTCTCCCCGCGCCTCAACACCTGCCCATGTCCATTAGATCTCGGCCATTCGATCATGAGATCGAACGGCTAAGAGCGCTCCTCGCCACGCCTCATCCGCGCACCTCAACGCATGAGATCCCACGTCATGCGGAGGCATGAGATGGTGCGTGGACGCTATCAAGTGCGCACAGCCCCTCGATCTCCATCGTGCGATCGATCACGCCCACGCACTCGCTACAATTGAGGCATGTAGGGGCTCGATCCCGCACCTTTTTGGATCGCTTTTAAATTAATAGAATCTGAGTACTTGGGTAAGTATTCGGGTCATCCCAAGAGAGTCAAGTAAGCTTTTTAATCAAAACTCCCACTTGATCTTTAGAAATCAACATCTTTTTAGGGTTTTTGGAATATGTACTTTTTTTTTTTAATAGGGCAAAAAGAATTGCGGAGAGAATAACGGAAATCTAAGTTATGGAAATTAAGGGCGACTAGTGCCTTTCTTCTCCAACTCACCTTAAGCACGAAAGGCCTAGTGTAATGAAGAAGTAAGCCACAAATTAAACACAAGCTTTTTAAACTTAAAGTAGAGGAATGCTTCTTAATCAAACAGTTTTACAACGGGAGTGGAAAACTCACAAATGAAAAGAGTTTCCACTTGTAATTTCCACCCAAGTAAAAATCTAGCACTAAACTACTATGCAACTAAACAAAAAAAGTAGAATAAAGCTTAAAAGATGTTGATGAAGATGATGGTGCTACCCGGAACTCCTGCTCCAGTCCTGGTTGCCCCAGGACTAAAAGGATTCCTTCTCTCCTTGCTGGACGTCCTCCAAAGGCAAACCCTAGATGGGCGTGCCTTCTCCTTCCTAGAGTGGATGGCTCCCACTCCAAGAACTCCTCCTTAAGGTGGCGTGGACCACCTTTGATTTCTCCTCCAAGGGTGGTAGAGTACCACCCTTAATTCCTCCTCTTCCTAGGGTAGGCGTGTACCCTAGGTTGTCTTCCAATGCCTGGCTTCCTCCCTTAGCTGGAGTGGGCACAAGAGAGAAGAGAAGATGAGAGGCACCAAGGGGACAGAGTATCCCCTTAATCTTCTTCTTCTTCTTCTTCTTCTTCTTCTTCTTCTTCTCTTGGCCATGAGCTCTATGTGGATATAGGTGGAAAAATTATGTAGCCAAGGTTGTTCTTTAATGGTGGTGGTAGGGGGTTTATATAGGAATGGCAAGGGGTTATGGGTAGTTAATGGATGGAGGGTTAGGATGGCTTGATGGGAGTAGTTAAGGGATCCTAGTGTTGATAAGGGTTGGCGCCAAAGTGGAGGGGTGTTAGGTGTTTTGGAACCAACCCTAAGAGAAGACTAGGGTTAGGATTAATGGTGGTAGAGTTAGGTGTGTTGTAGGGTGGAGATGGAGTTATATGGTGGTGGTTATGAGATGAGGGGCTAGGGTTATTTGTGTGGACTTAAGGGTTGTGTGTAGGTGTGGTTAGGGAAGAGTTGGAGCCAACTTTAGTGTGGTTAAAGGGGTAGGGTTGACGTGGACATAAGGGAAAGCTAGGATGGCTTTTTATGGTGGTGGTTATGGGATTAAGGGTTGATATAGGTGGCTCCAAAATGGAAGGGTGTGGGTGGTGTTTTTGGCGGCAAAATAGTGGTGGTTTAGGGTGGTTATGGTGGCTTAGGTTGGCACCACCGGTGGGCTTCTAGAAGGGATTAGGTGCAGGGTTTATATGGGGATAAAGGGAGAGGTGTAGGGCTATGATAAGGGCTTGTGTTGGCGCCAAAATGAAGGGGTGGCTATGGCATTTTGGCACCAACTTGAAGGGGTGTTTAGGGTGGAAGTTATGGTGGGTTGGCTCCAAAATGGGTTGGGCTAGGTTAGGGTTCGTTAGGGTTAAGGTGGAGGAGTGGAAGGCCATGGATTTTTAGGTAGAGCTGGAGCTTAGTTAAGCTAGCTTAGCTAGTAGAGTAGAGGTAGAGGAGCTAGGGTTTCATGGAGGAGAGCTGGAGAAGGGTATTCTGGAGCTGGTATCAGGTACTCTGAAGCTGGGACTGCTGAGGCAACTTCAAGGGGAGCTCAACTACTGAGCTTAGCTACTCAGTTCTTGTGCAGGTACCCAAGCTTGGGTAGTTGAGCTCAATTGAGCTGGCCTTAACCTGGCTGGAGCTAGGTTGAGCTAGAACTGCCTCTGATGAGAACTCCAGAGCTAGCTAATCTGCTAGTTGAAAAGTAGTAGCTTAGCTAGATCTGAGTTTAGCTATCATGAGCTGGCTGGAGCTGAGGAGAGCTAAGCTTGAGCTCGGGTGAACTCATGTCAACTCAGTTGAGCTAGCTAGAGCTCCCAGTGGACTGATTAGAGCTAGGATGAGCTAGACCCAACTGAGTTGAGCTGGATCTGAGCTAAGGAGAGATGAGCTTGAGCTAAGGTGAACTCATGTCAACTCGATTAAGCTAGCTAGAGCTCCCAGTGGACTGATTGGAGCTAGGATGAGCTAGACCCAACTGAGTTGAGCTGGATCTGAGCTAAGTTGAGGTTGGTCTAGCTACATTGAGCTACCTTGAGCTACCACCCAGCCAAGAAGAGTTAGGTAGAGCTAGAAGGAGCTAAATTTAGCCAATGTGAGCTAGAATTCAACTGAGATGAGCTAAATTCAGCTAGGGTTCAGCTGATTTGGGCTTCTTCTTCACTTTCTTCTTCTTGAATGCTAGGGTTTTGATTATTTGAATATTTGCTTAACCTTAACGCTCAAGTAGAGATGTTAAAAATACAAAAAAGGATGCAATGCATGCCTAATCCTAGATTATGCCTAAATGTAGCCAAAAAAACCTATTTACGGAGCAAAATCCTAAGAGCTAGGTTTATTTTAACGCATATGAATGATGATAAATTGGCGTTTATCAAGAACCATCTTGAATAACAGCAAAATTGGCCTTCAAGCCAAAGGTGGAGCGAACCCAACTGATGAAAGTGCCAGAGGGGGTATGATTTTTAAACCAATTACCCATATCAAAATTTTCCCAATTGTGCCTAAGAAGGAAGGTTAATTCTTCCACCTATTCATCATTGAAGACACCGGATGATTGTAGTTCAACTACATTTATATATCAAGTAGGGATTGAGACTTCTGTCACCCTTTCCTAGTAGGCTTTATCTACATGTCCTCTCTATTTGATCTATGGTATGTAGGAAGTCTTGTAGCATTTATCTTAATTGTGTAGATGGAGCATAAAATTGCGTAGCCCTTCAGGAACAAGCTCTTTAGCTAAGGAGACTAAACTTCACTTCTCTTTGATTAAGTAATTATGCAATGGAATATTTATAATCCTTAATTTAAACATTTGTGATATGTAATGTATTTGGTTAATAGCCATGTATATCACAATATGAGACTTCCTATGATTGATGTAGAACCAAAAAGAAGAAGAATGTATAGACTAGTAGCCACAACAATACTTCACGAACATGGAATACCGTGCATTCGCACAACACAGGTTCTATGAAAGATTTGGATATGTTAAGAATCAGGAAACACATAGAGTCCCTCTTCATGTCCAATGAAGAGCATATTCTATGAATGACCTACCATCAATAAATGAAATGAATTACCTGCCATTGCAAAAATATGGAAACTTTGAAAATGGATTGTGTACGCAAAACACAGTCAGGCCTTCGAAAGTTTTTTTTTATTATTATTATCTTTTTATTTATCTTAATTTTTTTTTGTTGTTACACTTGGATATATCAAGTACAACCTCATAATCGGGACCTACATTTCATCGGTAGGTTCGGGACATGATGACCACATGGCTTGCTACACTGAAATGTGCTCATTAGAGAGCCACTAGATCGGGGGTGGAGATGCAAACCTTAAAGCTTGCCACAGGCAGCAAGTCAATTGATCGGAGAACCATTTGATTAGGGCGGAGATGCGAACCTGGAGCTTGCTGCAGGTGGCGAGCTAATTCGTTGAAGAAGCACTTGATCGGGGTGGAGATACGAACCTATAGCTTGCCGTAGGATGGTGAGCCAATTGACCACATGGGAGATTAGACCTACAACCCGAAGCGAGAATCATGCTCAACCAATTAGGGAGGGGATGAGAGATGGAGCAATTTACCACAAAGGGAGGATATGGAGACTTGAACCCATGCCCCCCAAGAGGGAGGCACTTATGGGGAGGGAATGCACCAAGATGGAGGCCTTTGGAAGTTTGATCAACACCTCATCCATGGCTACAATGCTTCTCATAGTAAGAGTTCATGATTTTTACTTTCCAATGGATTTTATTGTACTTTATATGGAAGTACCTGAACACATTAGTGATACCCCAATTATTTTAGGGAGTCAATTTTTAGCCACTACAAAGGCCAACATAGATTGTGAATCTGGAAAGATAAAGTTAAAGTTTGGGGAGAAGACAATTAAACTTGATATATTTAGAGCTTATCGAGGATTAGATTGAAAATGGATTGAGGAGATAAAATTTGTTTCTATTCTTGAGGGTGAGCCTAGTTCCTTAGAACTAGAAGACCCTTCTTTTGATATCATGTACCCTCAAGATGAAATTCCGCTATCAGAATCTCTACTTGATCCAGAAGTTGAATCACACAACTTATCTTTGCTTCTGTTTGCAGTAGAAAATTCCGTCCCAGACTCTGCTGTTGATTCTACTCCTAAATTTGAACTCAAGCCATCGCTTGATACACTAAAGTATGTCTATCTTGAACCCGATCAAACATATCCTGTAATTATTAATTCACATCTTTCTGAATCTCAGGAATCAAAATTGATCACAGTTTTACAAGATCATAAGGCAATTGGGTGGACTCTACACAATTTCACTGGGATTAGCTCCAATTACTGTACTCATCACATTTATATTGAAGATGGGGCAAGACCTTCCCATGAAGCACAAAGGCGACTAAATCCAAGTCTTAAAGAGGTCGTAAAGAAGGAAATTATCAAGTGGCTAGATGTTGATATTATCTGTCCTATATCTGATAGCCCTTGGGTGAGTCCAATTCAAGTGGTACCCAAAAAGGTAGGACTCACCATAATCAAGACTAAATCTGGAGAAACCATTCCCAAACGAATTACGAATTCGTGGCAGATTTGCATCAATTACCACAAACTCAACATAGTTACAAAGAAGGATCACTTTCCTCTACCATTCATTGATCAAATCCTTAAGAAACTTGCTACTAATAAGTTCTGCTTTTTGGATGGTTACTCTGGATACAATCAAGTTACAATCCACCCCAAAGACCAAGAGAAAATGACTTTCACCTGCCTCTTTGGAACCTTTGCTTTCCGAAGGATGCCTTTTAGGCTCTGCAACGCACCCGCGAATTTTCAAAGATGCATGCTAGCCATTTTTACCGAGATGGTGGGTGAATATATGGAAGTATTCGTGGATGATTTTTCAGTTTTTGGGAAAACCTTTGACAGTTGTCTTGATAATCTGTCAAAGATCTTAAAAGGTTGTATTGAAGTGAATCTTGTCCTCTGCTAGGAGAAGAGCCATTTTATGGTTCCAGAGGGCATTGTACTTGGCCATCTCGTGTCTGAACGAGGTATCCAAGTAGATTGAGCCAAGATCAATCAAACCTCAAATCTACCAATCCCTAACCCGATCAAGGGCATCCGATCATTTCTCAGGCATGTTGGATTTTATAGAAGATTTATACTTGATTTTTCAAAGATTGCCTGACCACTCACGAATCTCCTCACAAAAGACACAATTTGTGAGATGAATAAGGAGTGTATTTCTGCATTTAAAACCTTGAGAGACAAAGTTACACAGGCTCCTATTTTGCAACCTCTTGATTGGAGCCTACCTTTTCAAATCATGTGTGATGCATCTGATTACTCAGTTGGAGCTATTTTAGGACAGAAAGTCTAAGAAAAATCCTGTAGTGATTTACTACACTAGTAAATCATTGAATGACACACAAAGGAATTATAATGTTACTGAAAAAAAATTGCTAGAGTTAGTATTTGGATTGGAAAAATTCAGATCTTACATCCTTGGATCTCGAATCATTGTGTACTCTGATCACTCGGCAATCAAACACCTTCTATCTAAGAGGACACGAAACCTAAGTTGACCAGAAGGATCTTACTTCTGCAAGAATTTGACCTAGAAATTCATGATAAGGCGGGATGATAGAATGCCGTTGCCAACCACCTTTCCCTCCTTCCTTCTAAGAATATTGAGTCATCTCCTCCAATCACTAAACATTTTCCTGATGAACATCTTTTGACCATATCTTCTGATCTTCCTTGGTATGCCGACATTGCGAATTATTTGGTTACACATCAATTCCCTCCTTACTAGGATGGGAATCATAAATCACAACTCAAATCAGAAGACAAATACTATTTCTAGGAAGATTCGTATTTGTTCTGGCTCTGTAATGATCAAATCATCATGCGTTGTGTATCATCTTCTGAGACTAACTCTGATGTAAACACATTTATATCACATAAACTATCAATTTATGCATGTTCTTAGGCGTAAAGTTGCATCATACATTATAAATATTGCATAACATGCATCATCTTGCATTTAGGTTAGATTGTATAAAGTTTAGGTCAATTTTCTCTTTTTGTGGTCAGGTAACAGGGCGATATTCATTTGGGGCCTCAAATTGAAGATCCAACAGTACGAATCTGATTAGGGCGACAATCGGAGTTCAACGACTCCAAGATTGCCCGATCGGACTTTCGTAGCATCATATATAGTCCGAGGAAAATCACAGGTCAAGGGCCAAGATGGTGTCAATCCACACATCAGATGACAAATCCAACCTCACAAATGAGTTCGGATTAACGATCGTAGCCCAACAGTGAGAAAATCGGTCCAATCCAACATCTGTGGCACCACCTACGAGCATATAAAGATGGACGGCCAAAATGGCACCACATGGCGCCATCTCAGCCATCCAATCCGGCCTAAGACACACGCATCACCTCTTCATGAGTTGATTAATGCCTCTCAACCATTGGATCATCTATCCAACGGCTAAGATTGGATCTCAAACCAACGCACTCACCATTTGAAGCTAAGGAGAACACATTCTTGATCGTTGGAGTGGTCTCTTCGCCAATCCATGCATGCAGCATAGTGGATAAGGCATTCCTTTGCCTTAGGTCGCGAGATCGAATCCCAGCACCGCTTCTCTTGAGCATGGATCCAATTTCAATCAGAACCATCCGATCTCGCGTAGACGGCTCTGATCCGTCCGCATCATGTGCTCAAAGGCTAAAGAAAAGTGCCACACGCACTTTTGAACGCACGATCATACACACTGAAGGCACGGGCGAGATGGCGTTTAAGAAATTGGACAGCTAAAATCATGAGAACGTGCGTGAGCCGTTTACGTAGAGAAGAAGAGGCACACGCGGGAGGTGCGCACGTCGCCCACGTTCAGGCCTTTAGTGACGGATAAATCCATCACTAAAGTCCTGACATGAATGTTTTGATGACAAATGACCTTTTTGCCCCCTCTAATCTACACCTATATATAGCCCTACGACCCCCACACTTTCTTCATCCCTTCTTCTCTTCTCTCACCCCCTCCAAAGCTCTACGAGCTTGTCCCAAACCCGGGATACTCCAATAGAGTTAAAATTACAATTTTTCCACTTTCTCACCTCCTTCGTGGAGCATTCCATGGTGGTCCTCTCACCACCATTTGGGAGGCAGATTCCGTTGTGACATCGTCCCGCCCCATCTCCGGCGAACGCACGAGAGATTTGGGTACCTAACAGACTTCCATCTCCGGTGAGGATTCCCACACTTGGAAGCTTGGCTTCCAAGCACAGGAGTCCTTGCCAGTGCCTATAAATTGACCCCAAACTCCGACCGCACCTCCTTAGCTCGACTTGGCCGAAATTCCACCTAGATTTCCTCTTCTTCTCCTCCGGCCAAGAGGTCAGCGAACTCCAGCGAGCCCCCCTCCTCTTTCTCGTCGCTCTGCCATAATACCAGTGGCAGAGCTGACATCCCCTTCCTCCTCCACATCGCGCAACACCCGCGCGAGCAGCCCTAGCCCCGTCGTCGTCACCGTCTTCCTCCACTGGATGCCATCTTCTCCAGCGATAGCAGGTACTACCAGCCACCTCCTCTCCCCCTTCGTCCACTTAGTTAGGTTAGAACTGTTCGTCTCTATCCCCTCTTTCATTTCCCTCATTCTATTTCACAAAACGCCCCTCGACCGCCGCTGTCCACCGCCATCTTCCCCATCTCTGGCCACCCTCCGGCGAGATGCCCCATCACTTCGCACCTCCACACGTCTCGCCACCCAACTCACAACCTCCGCCACACTCCCCTGAACACCTTCCACTCGTCCACAAATCGCCTACACCACCACAACCGTCCCCTGACCTAACCCATCCGTCCGGCCACAGAGCGACCTAGGCACGCACGCCTAGGCCACCCCGCGGCCTGTCACCTACTGCCTCACCTTCACTGTGACACGGCGAAGGTCCTCCTATGGTTTGATAGAGCTGCAAGCTTCGTTTTGTGTTGAGCAGGGTTTGAGCTTTAGTCACCATTAGCGGTGACTCGAGGAGGCTGCAAGCTCGCTCCAGGTTGAAGGACTTCAGGATTCCAGGTGCAGTAGATTCAAGGAGATCTCACAAAGTCATCTGTTCCAGAAAGTGGCACCACGAGACCTGCAGTTGCTGCAATTGGAGGAACGGTCTGCTGCGGGCATGCGAGAAAGAGCGGTGGAGCATTAGTCCCACCTCGGTAAGTCATAAAGCGCTTGAGTACTTTAAATTGATTTTGTGCTATCGTTGGGTTGCCTCTAATACACTAGGGTGAGGTCCCTCCTCACCTATACGAGTGCCTCGTCTGTGAGCTCATCACGCGGACCTGGTGACCCGACCTGACTACCCTCCTGAGCACTCCTCACACACCACACCCACGTCGGTGCGCCTGGACCCAAGGCGCGCGACCCGACCCGATTACCCAGCTCTGGGAGAGCGTGCTGAAGAGTGATATACAGAGAGAGAAAGACGCGGGTGTGGGTAGAGGGGTAGGTTTTGCTCTCTTCGATTTGTACAGGGAAGGAGGAAGAGAAGGAAGCAGGGACTTAGCCGCTGCAAGAAAAGGAGAAGAAGAAGGAAGGAAGCTTCACAGAGGAAAAAGAGAAGGAAAGGCAAGGCAGAGGGAAGAGGCGAAGCCAAAGAGAAGAGGAACTGAAGAAAGAAGAAGAAGACCCGCAGAGAAAAGAAAGAGAAAGAAACTGCAGAAGAGAGGCAAGGCAAAAGACAGAGGAAAGAAGACGAAGGGCAAGAGCAGAGAAAGGAGCTGCAGAGAAGAAACAAGGAAGAAGAAGCACATGGCCAAAGAAGAAAAGAAGAACAGAGGAAAATCAAAAGTCAGAAGAAGAATAAGAAGCAGATATGAGAAAACATATTTTTAAGACGTCTGATCCCACTCTATTTTTACCACAATTAACTTTTAAACTCATGCATATATATTTTTTGAATTAAGTTTTGAGTAATTAAATATTCAATTACATTATTGAGATTAGTAAATAAATTTCATTTGCTCCCTGTGTTCGACCTCGGATACTTATGTTTTCGAGTAATAAATTTTTATTTCTTGACAACGCTTGGTCACCTATACTACGACGCAACTGACTGTTAAAACACGATCAAGCCGCATTAACAGTGACATGTTTTTGCTTTACATGAGCTATCATTCTAATTTGTATCACACTTTTACCTTGCTTTGAGACTGTACTTTATCTCGTGCCCCTAAATTTTGTAGACAATTATGTTTTATTTTTGCGCTATTAGTGCTTAGTCATGTTAGGTGTATGTTTATTGTTGGACAACAAATTTGCAATCCAGGTTTAGTTTAGAATTCTCAAATATATCCTCAAAGGTTGGGTGTTACGACCTGAGCCCCCACTCTAGCAGGAACTCAAGTCAATTCGTCTAATACCCAAGATTTGGCCACCCATCGTAAAAACATAGAACAAAAAACATCCACAACGCATCACATCACATTTAAGCATGAAACAACAGAAATAAAACTAAACTGAAAAGATACTAATAGAATATTCATAGCTACCTAATTGTTGAACGAGAATCTACGCTAACGTGTTTGGTTTTGGAAAACCCGTCGTTGTAGTTCGAAAGCGAAGGATTCGTGTTCAACAAATAAGATTTAAACCGAAAAAGAATTCCGGGTCGAACTCAGGGAGGCTACGTTGATCTATATTCGCAATTATGTTTTTTTAGGATTTTTGATAAACAAGGCGAAATAATTACAATGGAGCTATCAAACTAAGAGAGAGAGAGAGAGAGAGAGAGAAAGAGAACATGCATTCAATATTTCAATTGTTTATACAAGCAAACGAAATGAAAGTTACACTAGAAAGCGGAAAATCAATTACACTATAAAGCAGGAAAATTCTACACTAGAAAAGCGGTAAATAAGAATGGGAGAGAGAAGTTATCCTCCTCGACGGTCGCTTGGAGGACGAGCCGGACGGGACGACGCCTGGACGAAGGAGAACGAAGCGGGACGAAGGAGGACGAAGCAGAAGAACGGGAACGAAGCAGCACGCCGTCGTCGTCGCGGGATCCACTTCCGAAGGGGGACGAAAATTTAGACTTTATCTCGCGAGAGGCATCCCGGGTGTGGGACAAGTTTCTCTTGAGCTTTGGAGAGGTAGAGAGGAGAAGGAAGGGATGAAAATTTCGTATGGAGGGGGTCTCCTTTTATAGTTGCAAGGAGTGAGGGCAAAATGGACATTACATCTTCAAAATAATAAATAAGGGGTCTTTAGTGACGGATAAAACCGTCGCTAAAGCCCCGCCGTCGCCGTCGCCGCCGCGCCCACGCGCGCCCGCTCGGCTGGCCTGCGCGCGTAATGCATACGCACGTCCGCGTCGTCTCAGCCGTCCAATCGCGAGATCGGACGGCTCAGATCGCGTCCGCGCCCGCTGCGTAGCGCGCCCGCCCGCGTGCGATCGCGCGCTCACCAGAGCGTCCAATTGCGCGTCGGCGCTATCGGGCGCGCGCGGCCGTTGGATCCTCATCTGACGCTCGTGCGCGCCCGCTCGCCCGCGCCTTCGACCCCCTCACCGCGGCTCGAACCTGCGACCTCCGCTTCGCCCGCAACTGCGTCGCCGCTGCGCTACGCGGGCGAAATGGTCGCGCGGACGTTTTTAAACGCGAGCGACCGCAGCCGTTGGATCGAGATCCAACGGCGGAGAGGAGACGGTGCGCGGTCTTCACAGGACTCCTGCAGCCGATTGGGCGGCTGGGATGGCGCCACGTGGCGCTATCTTGGCCGTCCATCTTCTGGAAGTTGTAGATGGTGCCACGGATGTCGGATTGACTCGATTTTTGTGTCATTCGGCTGCGATCGTCGATCCGAATTCATCCGTGTGGTCGGATTTTCCATCTGAAGTGCGGATTTACACCATCCTGGCCCTTGATCTTCTAGGGTTCCCCGGTCTCTATCTGATGCTACGGATGCCTGATTAGGGCGATCTTGGAGTCGTTGAACTCCAATCGTCGCCCTGATCATATCCATACGGTTGGATCTTTGATTCGAGGCCCCGATAAAATATTTGCCCTGTCCAAGCACATAAAAGGAGACAATTAACCTCCATTTTATTCAAACTACTCTAAATGCAAGATGATGCATGTAATGCAATATTTATATCATGAAATGCAATCCTATGCTTAAGAACATGCATAAATAGACATTTTAAGTAGTGTAAATGTGTTTACATCATACCCCCATGCCTATCTTTTGCTAGTCCCTAGCAAAAACTATATGCTATTTATAAAAGAATTAGGTTAGATTATTTGGACCTGAGTTATTTTCAATCATTAAGAAATTGTCTACTTAAGAACTGAACTTTCAAAGACACAACAGTGCCCGGGTATCAGCCAAAATGCAGACCGCCTCAAGCCTCGCCTTATTCAAAGAAAAATTTCTTTTTCTGTTTTTACTCTTTTTTTTTTTTCTTTTTTTTTGGATTTTCAAATTTTAGGGTTTAAGAGTGGCTTTCTACGGCCATTCAACTCACCCAAGATTTGATGAGAACCCTAAGTTTTAAGCATCTTATTGTGATTGTGATAGACTCGTTGACCGGCAATTAAAACGGACTTCGGATTTCTACGCCTCTAGGTGACCTCAAAAAGAATTCTGCCTAAAGGTGTATCTTTACAACCGGTAGCTTTCTCCCTACTTTTATTTTTTAACGGGGTCAACACAAGGGTGAATCCAGTGTATATCTCCCCGGTTTATTCTACTTCTCCGCTTCTTCCTAAGTGTTTTGGGAATTTTTAGTGCATTTTCTGAGCTGGGTTCTGGAAAACCGGTCGATGAGCTGTTACCACCGACAACTTGCCAGCCATACTCGTGCGGCGAAGTGTGGCTTATTTCTTTTTGTTCTTTTCTCCTTTTTGATTTTTTTTTTTTTTTTTTTTTTAAGTAGGTGGCTTCCCTGGTCTAAGATTTACCTAAAGGCAGCAAAAAGAGAAAGGTCAGTGACTGGGCTCTGGACAACCTACCTATGGGCTGTTACCCACGATAACTTGCCAGCCATATCACCCTAGAAGGTTTATTAGCTACCCAATTTCCATTAAAATTGCCGAGCAATGAGTCAGTGCAAAGAAAGTGTGTAGATGCTTAAAACTCAAAATTCCCTTAAATCAGAGGGTGGGTTGACAAGTCGTGTACTTATCACCCAAACTTATTTATTCCAATTATAATAGAATTAAGATGGCGAGAACTCAAAGACAAATCCACATTTTAGTAGATACACAGGCTAATTAAGTCCAAAGACCTGAGGGGTCTTTGTGTTCAGATCCTAATGTAAAATTTCTTAGGATTGAAAAGTCCTAATGTCCAACTAATCCTTCCTAATTTTTTTTTTTTTTTTTTTAGAAAGAGAGCAATTTATATGGATTTCACAAAGCTGACCAACTAATTCAAAAATGAATCCACCCCCCCATGCCTAGCTGATGCAATGTCCTCATTGAAAAAGAGACATGAAAGAAAGGGTAGAATATGAAAGATGTCACCTGGATATGAAGCTCGTATCAGCCTTGTGTTATATGTACAACTGCTGAGTTTAATGCCGTCAGCTAGGCGAAGTCCAGCCAAAGAAGTCACAGAATGGCTAGAGCAACAGAGTCTGAAACGGGTTCTGGAAGATTATGGTCAACAACAGGCTTCAGAGGTTGACCGTTGACTTTAAAGGTGTTACCCGTCTTTGGGTCAGAAATCTGAACGGCACCATTTAGAAAAATCTGATCAATTATGAATGGGCCACTCCATTTAGATCTAAGTTTACCAGGAAAGAGCTTAAGTTTAGAATCGAATAACCAGACCTTCTGGTTTGGCTCAAAGCTCTTGCGCGAAATCATTTGATCATGTAGAGCTTTGGTCCGAGCCTTGTAGATCTTGGCATTCTCATAAGCATCATTTCTAAGCTCCTCCAACTCAGATAGTTGGAGTTTCCTGGTCTTCCCAGCTAGATTTAGATCTAGATTGCATTGTTTGATTGCCCAGAATGCCTTGTGTTCAATCTCTACGGGTAGATGACATGCCTTTCCATACACCAGACGGAATGGAGACATGCCGATAGGTGTTTTATATGCCGTACGGTAGGCCCAAAGAGCATCCTCAAGCTTTTGAGTCCAATCCCTGCGATCGGGCCTAACCGTTTTTTGCAGAATGTTCTTGATCTCTCGATTAGAGATCTCGGCTTGTCCATTCGTTTGGGGATGGTAAGGTGTGGAAATTCGATGATTAACCCCGTATTTGGCCAATAAACTCCGGAATTGGGCATTAGTAAAATGAGTGCCACCATCACTGATGATAGCCCTCGGAATCCCGAATCTACTGAAGATATTTTTCTTGACAAAGTTGATGACCACCTTGTGGTCATTGGTTCGGGTGGGAATTGCCTCAATCCATTTAGACACATAATCAACAGCGACAAGAATGTACTGATGTCCAAATGA
The DNA here is from genome assembly GCA_037157565.1 of Thalassia testudinum. Taxonomy (NCBI): domain Eukaryota; kingdom Viridiplantae; phylum Streptophyta; class Magnoliopsida; order Alismatales; family Hydrocharitaceae; genus Thalassia; species Thalassia testudinum. The sequence goes on along the minus strand of JAZHRO010000001.1, from coordinate 6,104,264 downwards.
AGGGATAAAGGGTCCCATGAAATCAATGCCCCAAACATCGAAAATTTCGACAGGAAGAATAGGGTTTAAGGGCATCATGTCTCTCTTAGTTATACTCCCGAGTGCCTGGCATCGAGGGCATGACTGTGAGAACTCCTGGGCATCCTTGAATAAAGACGGCCAATAGAAGCCCGATTGCAAAATTTTTGCAGCCGTCTTTTTCCCGGAGAAATGTCCACCACACCCAGATGCATGGCAGAACTCAAGTATACTGTTGAATTCATTCTCCGGTATGCATCGGCGAATAATCTGATCAGAGCCGATGCGATACAGTTCAGGGTCCTCCCAAAAGTAGTATTTGGCCTCAGATTTGAGTCTATCCCGTTGTTGCTTGGTCCAATCCTGGGGGATTTGACCAACGGCCAAATAGTTAACAATGTCAGCAAACCATGGGGTGTGGACACCTAAAACTGTAAGAATGGTTTCGTCCGGAAAAGTGTCAGTAATCGGAATGTCCGGACAAGAAGAATCACCTAGGAGTCTCGACAAATGATCCGCCACCACATTTTGTACCCCGGTTTTATCCTTGATTTCAAGATCAAATTCTTGAAGAAGAAGAATCCAACGAATAAGCCGGGGTTTAGCATCCTTTTTAGCCAAGAGATGTCTCAAGGCCGAGTGGTCGGTATAAACAATAACATGAGACCCCAAGAGATAAGCCCTGAATTTTTCCAACGCAAATACTACAGCGAGTAATTCCTTTTCAGTAACAGTGTAATTCCTCTGGGCTTCATCCAAAGTTTTACTAGCGTAGTAAATGACAAAGGGCTTTCGATCAATTTTCTGACCCAGGACAGCCTCGACCGCGTAATCAGAAGCATCGGTCATGATCTCAAATGGGGTTGTCCAAATAGGTGGTTGCAAAATTGGCGCACAAGTGACCGCCGTTTTTAGGAAATCAAATGCCTTTTGGCATGATTCGTCAAAAACAAACGGTGTTTCTTTGGCAAGAAGATTTCTCAAAGGGCGGGCAACCTTCGAGAAGTCCTTGATGAATCTTCGATAAAATCCCACATGGCCAAGAAATGATCTGATTTGTTTAACTGATGTGGGAGGAGGAAGTTTAGCGATAGCATCAACCTTAGCTTTATCCACTTCAATTCCCCGTTCAGAGATTACATGACCCAAAACGATGCCCTCTTGGGTCATGAAATGACTCTTTTCCCAGCTAAGGACCAATCGTGTCTTGATACATCGCTTAAGAATCATTTCCAAATTAACCAAACAAGAGTCAAATGATTCTCCGAAAATGGAGAAATCATCCATGAAGACTTCCATAAACTCTCCCACCATGTCGGAAAATATGGCTAGCATACACCTTTGAAAAGTCGCAGGTGCATTGCATAACCCAAAAGGCATCCTACGAAAAGCAAAGGTTCCGTAGGGACAGGTGAAAGTAGTTTTTTCCTGATCCTCGGGATGGATAGGAACTTGGTTGTATCCCGAGTAGCCATCAAGAAAACAGAAGTACTTCTGCCCGGCTAATTTTTCCAGGATTTGATCAATGAAGGGCAGGGGAAAATGATCCTTTTTAGTGGCAGTGTTCAGCTTCCTGTAATCAATACAAACTCTCCAAGATGAAGCTGAACGAGTTGTGACAGATTCTCCTTTCTCATTAGTCACAACAGTAATCCCGGCTTTCTTTGGAACAATCTGAACGGGACTTACCCAGGGACTGTCAGAGATTGTATAAATAATTCCTGCATCGAGCCACTTGATGATTTCCTTTTTGACCACTTCTCGCATATTTGGATTCAATCTCCTCTGCATCTGGCGAGAAGGGCGGGATCCCTCTTCCAAGAATATTCTATGATTGCAGTAAGATGGCTCGATCCCCCTAAGGTCATGAATGGTCCAACCAATTGCCTCCTTATGTTCCTTTAGGACCTTAATCAATTTAATCTCTTGCTCCTTTGTCAATTTAGCACTGATAATCACAGGGAGCGTATTCTGAGGTCCTAAAAATTGATATTTCAAATTCTCGGGCAATGGTTTCAATTCAAGCTGGGTTGGGGTGATGATTGATGGTCGGGTAGATGCTGAAGATTCAACAAGAGGGAGAGGTTGTGAGTGGACAAAATCAGTAACCTCTTCCGAAGATGTTAAGTCAGAGGGTTGCGGGTCAAATTCATCAACCAAAGAGGAACTTTCAATTGAAGAAACTGTCAAACAAGTTTCAATATTAACATTATCCTCATCAAGTTCCTCAATAACTCCACAATCCTCAAATTTATTGATCGCCTTAAAAATATCTAATTTCATACGTTGGTCCCCAAAGGCGATTTCCATGCTACCGCTTTCACAATTAATGTTGGCCTTTGCGGTAGCCAGGAACGGACGCCCCAGAATGATGGGCGTGTTCCTCAGATTATCTGGTACATCCATGTCAAGGACAAGGAAATCTACAGGAAAATAGAAATCCTTGACCTTAACTATAACATCTTCAATAACGCCTCGCGGGTTTGTGATCAAACGATCCGCTAACTGTAGCGTTACTGAAGTTGGCCGAAGTTCGCCTAACCCAAACTTCTCGTAAAGAGAAGTCGGAATTAGGTTGATGGATGCACCGAGATCCAAAAGTGCTCTATCAAATGTGTAATCTCCGATAACGCAAGAAATCAAAGGAGCACCAGGATCTCTCTTTTTCTGAGGGAGGTAGTGCAGGATAACAGAACTAGCCTGCTCGGAGAGTACCACCTTCCTCGGAACGGATTCTCTCGACTTACGCTTTTGTGTACATAATTCCTTTAAAAATCTTGCGTAAGTCGGTATGTGCTTGATAGCATCAAGGAGTGGGATATTGATCTCAACATTCTTAAATAAATTCAGAAGCTCCTCATTGCTATCAACAGACTTCTTCTTCTTTGCTTTGGTTAAGGCTTCAGGAAAAGGAACACGAGTCAGATCTTTGGAATCGAATTCCTGAGCCTTGATTTCTCCTTTAGAATTCTCTTCTCTCTCCTCAGATTCTTCAGGATTCAAAAGATTAGAATAATGTGGTTGTGGATCCTGAGTCTTCTTACCACTTCTCAAAGTGACAGAATTTGCAGAAGCATAAGAATTTGGGTCTTGAGGAGGGTTAGGAAAGATTGGAGGCACTTGATTGACCATGAATTGTTGATTTACAGAAGAAGAAGACGAGGAACCCTGCTCAACCACCTGAGCATGCGCGTGTGGGTCCCTCTGATTTCCGTACCCTTGGGCTTGATTGCCCGAATTCGTAATGTTTCGTGGGTTGGGTACGGGTTGGGATGGTAGAGATCCGGGTTGGCGAGAGTTAGCAATGAGCCCGGATTGCAAGTTGTCCAGTGAGTTTTTCATTTGCTGCATGAGCTGGAGCATAGATCCTTGCATCTCTACTATTTGATGGTTCAAATCAGCCTGCCCTGCGGGTTGACGGGCATTCCAAGCTGGCTGATTGACCTGATTCGGAGACAACTGAGTATATACTTGACCCTGACCCATTGGTCGTTGCGGAGCATAATTGCTGGGTCGGAATTGGGTCTGTTGCCCCGGATTTTTCCAAGAGAAGTTAGGGTGGTTTCTCCAACCTTGATTATAGGCATTCGAGTAGGGGTTGGATCTAACATTCTCTTGTACAGCACAGACATCCTCATAAAGTGAGGATGGAGAGAAAGAAAAGGAAGGATTAGAAAAACTGGGATCAAAGGCCCCAGTTGGGAACCCATTGGGTTCCGAAAAATGCTGACTCATAGGTTGAGTCGCATCAAGTTGATTCACGAACTCCCGTCCAGAAAGAGCTCGTGAAGAATGGAATCCCGAATTTTGGGATTGAGTGGATTGAGAGTTGTTCATAGAATTGCCAGCCATCCACTCTTCCATTCTTTTAGCAACCAAGTCCACTTTGTCAAGTTTATTACAAATCAATTCCATATCAAATGAATGAGAGTCATGGACTTCATTGACATTTGATCTGGGTTGTTGGGACCGGTTAAAAGTATCCATGGAGGCATGATTTATTGAATTCTCACTCATTTCCTCAAATAAATCATGTGCACTATCTGCATCTTTATTAAGGAAATTGCCTCCGCAAGAAGCATCCACATGGTTTCTGAGTTGCTCAATCAACCCACGATAAAAAATCTGCACGAGTTGCCATTTCGGCACCTCGTGGTGTGGACACCTCCGCAATAAGTCCTGGAATCGCTCCCAGGCCACATGAAACTGCTCCCCCGGCCGCTGGGTAAAAGTAGTGATTGCCCGTCTTAAAGCATTGGTACGATCGACTGGGAAAAATTTCTTCAGAAAGGCCGATTTCAACTCATTCCAAGTTGTAATTGGTCTTCCTATTGTCCTATACCAATGCGCGGCCTTATCCCTAAGAGAGTGAGGGAAGAGCCTCATGATCATTTGCTCCTCGTTTACGTTTCGAGACTTGGTGGTCTGGACCAAAGTGGTCAAGTCCTCCAAGTGTTGAAACGGATCCTCGGAGCCAAGCCCATGATAATGTTTAATCAGACTTAACACCTGGGGCTTGATTTCTACGTCACCGGCTGGAATCTGGACGCCGGGACGTTCCCCGTAATTTGAAGGATCATAAAAATCCTTCAAGGGCTGAACGCCCTGCATTCTCTGGAACCATTCTTGCATTCTCTGCATTTGTTCCAGCTGCCTTCGAAATTCTTCCTGTGGATTTCCAGGCAGAAGAGGCTGTTGTTCGGCCATGGGATCAAATTGACCAAAATCTAACTTGCGCCTCCTAGAATGTTCTAATGGTCCTTCTAATCGGGGATTCAATGACCGTCTTCCCAGCATAAACTAGGAGTAGGTCGGAAGGACCGGGGATAGGGACCCTGCAGTACAACAAAACAAGGTTGTCCTTAAGTGAGGTAGCCTAAGGATCTACTGACTCCCAACACCAGCCTTAAGACTGTAACTGATTTACTCTACTTGTGTCTGTATAATCCAACCAGTTAGAAGGAGGGACTGGGGAGAAGGTTCTTCCTTTGGCTTTCGCCTCCGGTTCCTAGTGTACCCCCCAGCCGCGGTCGTTTGACGCTACTCCCCTAGCTAGACATCAGATTAATCAGTACAAGTAGGTTAATCAAAAACAATCTCAGACTAGGCCTTGAAGAGCGAATCAAACCTTAGGGCCAACGTCTACTCAATTTTATTACGGCCTGGGATTGTGGTGCTTATGGAATGTGATGGGCCCTTATAATGGGTTGTGCCCTTAATGATTGATTGAAATTTGTGTAAGTGCGTGCACAACCAGGGTTTTCAAGCAAGATTATTTATAATGTGTGAATTTTAATGTTCAAATCCTGCTTAAGTAGCTTTTAGGGTTTCAAATTAGGTGAATTGCAATCAAATTTCTAGGCAAACCAAGTTGTAAAACACGGGTGAAGATAGTTTTCCTTTAAAATTAGAAAGAAAGCGGAGTGCCTAGAATATACCTAGACTGAAAACCCTAAGGAGGAGCTACTTGATGAGTTGGTTTTAAATAAAGTGGTGCGGCCCAAACAACTCAAACAATTGGCCACAATTGCACCACTAAGTTAGGCACTCAAAGATGGTTAACCTAGAATGATTTCTACTCTGTTATGTGTTGCTCTGTGTGTACCGGTTCCACAGATCAGAACCCGGTTGAGTAGAAAACAAATCAAGTTAATCAAGTGCCTTGAATGTGGGTGTGTGTTGTGTGTTTGTTGAAAGTTACCCCACAAAATTATCTTTTTGTTATTATTTTTTTTTTTTTTTATGAATGAGGGTGAAATGAGTGTGAGTAGAAATCCAAACAACCAAACTATTCCTAGGATTTATGCAAACACCTAGGTTAATTGGAATTTGGATTTAATGTGGCGAATGAAATCTATGGAGGGGGAAAGAATGGGGAAGCACTTACAGTTGTCTTCAACTGCACTTTACTCCAGTCTACCGCTTGTTGATTCCTTGATGGAGGTCTCTGCAAAACAATAGACACAAGAGAAAGCTAGTTAGAAAACAAATAAAGTGCAAGAAATGCGAAGAAAAGATCAGAAATCGTTGCCTCCCCGGCAACGGCGCCAAAATGTTGAACGAGAATCTACGCTAACGTGTTTGGTTTTGGAAAACCCGTCGTTGTAGTTCGAAAGCGAAGGATTCATGTTCAACAAATAAGATTTAAACCGAAAAAGAATTCCGGGTCGAACTCAGGGAGGCTACGTTGATCTATATTCGCAATTATGTTTTTTTAGGATTTTTGATAAACAAGGCGAAATAATTACAATGGAGCTATCAAACTAAGAGAGAGAGAGAGAGAGAGAGAGAAAGAGAACATGCATTCAATATTTCAATTGTTTATACAAGCAAACGAAATGAAAGTTACACTAGAAAGCGGAAAATCAATTACACTATAAAGCAGGAAAATTCTACACTAGAAAAGCGGTAAATAAGAATGGGAGAGAGAAGTTATCCTCCTCGACGGTCGCTTGGAGGACGAGCCGGACGGGACGACGCCTGGACGAAGGAGAACGAAGCGGGACGAAGGAGGACGAAGCAAAAGAACGGGAACGAAGCAGCACGCCGTCGTCGTCGCGGGATCCACTTCCGAAGGGGGACGAAAATTTAGACTTTATCTCGCGAGAGGCATCCCGGGTGTGGGACAAGTTTCTCTTGAGCTTTGGAGAGGTAGAGAGGAGAAGGAAGGGATGAAAATTTCGTATGGAGGGGGTCTCCATTTATAGTTGCAAGGAGTGAGGGCAAAATGGACATTACATCTTCAAAATAATAAATAAGGGGTCTTTAGTGACGGATAAAACCGTCGCTAAAGCCCCGCCGTCGCCGTCGCCGCCGCGCCCACGCGCGCCCGCTTGGCTGGCCTGCGCGCGTAACGCATACGCACGTCCGCGTCGTCTCAGCCGTCCGATCGCGAGATCGGACGGCTCAGATCGCGTCCGCGCCCGCTGCGTAGCGCGCCCGCCCGCGTGCGATCGCGCGCTCACCAGAGCGTCCAATTGCCGTTCGGCGCTATCGGGCGCGCGCGGCCGTTGGATCCTCATCTGACGCTCGTACGCGCCCGCTCGCCCGCGCCTTCGACCCCCTCACCGCGGCTCGAACCTGCGACCTCCGCTTCGCCCGCAGCTGCGTCGCCGCTGCGCTACGCGGGCGAAATGGTCGCGCGGACGTTTTTAAACGCGAGCGACCGCAGCCGTTGGATCGAGATCCAACGGCGGAGAGGAGACGGTGCGCGGTCTTCACAGGACTCCTGCGGTCGATTGGGCGGCTGGGATGGCGCCACGTGGCGCTATCTTGGCCGTCCATCTTCTGGAAGTTGTAGATGGTGCCACGGATGTCGGATTGACTCGATTTTTGTGTCATTCGGCTGCGATCGTCGATCCGAATTCATCCGTGTGGTCGGATTTTCCATCTGAAGTGCGGATTTACACCATCCTGGCCCTTGATCTTCTAGGGTTCCTCGGTCTCTATCTGATGTTACGGATGCCTGATTAGGGCGATCTTGGAGTCGTTGAACTCCAATCGTCACCCTGATCATATCCATACGGTTGGATCTTTGATCCGAGGCCCCGATAAAATATTTGCCCTGTCCAAGCACATAAAAGGAGACAATTAACCTCCATTTTATTCAAACTACTCTAAATGCAAGATGATGCATGTAATGCAATATTTATATCATGAAATGCAATCTTATGCTTAAGAACATGCATAAATAGACATTTTAAGTAGTGTAAATGTGTTTACATCACTAATGTACAAGTACAGAACTAAAAATAAAATGAAACAAGTACTGAAAAAAACTAATAGAGTACTGTGGAAACTGAAACAGGAAAGAAACACCAAAACTAGAACTATGACTGCAACTACCTGACTACGATGCTACACTCAGACCAACACCATCAGCTCTTACAGTTGTAGAGTCCGATTGTATCTCTCCTGGACCTGAGTACAGAGTCCACAAAAAATGTTAATGAATGCTAAGTCAAGTAGCTAAACAACATTAACCAAAAGAGCAAGCTAAACAACTATGGAAACAAAAAGAGTGGGTATTGTTCTCAACTAATTCAATTTATCTTTATTCATTCTATTATTTGTTCCTTGCCACAATTCCAATCATCATTTATCCAAATCAATTTCCTCGGAAAGTGCGAGGGAATCTTGCTACAATATCCTATACAGTAGATTGCATACGGCTCATCCTTGTGGTCGAGGGGACGACCTGTATTTGCTCTATCGCCTAATTAACTATCCCAGGGTCCTTGCTAATGAGGTGAAGTGGTGACTACATGGTTGGCCAAAATGACCTAACAAAGTAAGTCGTGGGGAGGTTAGATCACTCCTTGAGCCAGTCTCTACCCCTAACAATTATAACCAACCCCATCATTGATACAATGCATGAGTACTAACTTTCAATAATTATCCAAATTTTCCAGGCTCAACCAACCATTCTAGTCTCTTTCAATCGTTTATCATAGAATCGTTACCACTTTTGCATTCATTTAATCCATTTTTCTTCCTTAGATTCTCACATTACTTACCCAAGTAACAATATACACAATTCCTTATTCATATTCGAGATTAGGATTTCTAGTGAGCTAAACAAGAAGGTTCATGTAATGTAATTCATTAATCAAATATGCATAGTTAGCTAATTCACCAAACATGGCAAGTCATTTACTTAATAGACATAAGGAGCATCAATTTCTATTCCACAATTAGTTGTTCAAGTACCCAAGAATTTGTGTAATGCAAGGACAGAACTCAATACTCAACAAGGAGACAAGATTTTTAAACACAAATAATGATTCAACACGAAGGTAGTGTAACATATTAACGTCGCATGTGAAATTGAGAGCTGCTCTACCTAAGGTCATAGGGGGGTCACGATGACTTTGAGAAATGTATTAGAGCTTCCTCAGACTTCGTGCATGCTCCAAGTGTTTATCTCTAAATCAAGACCAGAATACATCAAAATGTAAATATTTTCAAACTTAGGAGTGACCTTGCAATTTTCCACTTATGATGGGAAACTAGATCTCACCACATCAAAGTACATCTCAACACAGTTCCAACAGTGGGTGGCTCATCAAAGTCAGGGTTCGAATGCTCCCTGTTTAAAATCCCAAAATCCAAGTTTCGAGTCATTTCAAAGTGGCTCAGGTTAATTTGAACTCGGAAATCTGGTTATGATTCCATGCTAGTGTCAGCACCTCCTTAAATTGCCAAAAAAATACATATTTCGAGTTGACCCCTAATCAAACTTATGGGAACACCATCATGAGCCCTACTAGCTTAACTTGGTCTGATTAAGTCAATAAAAGCTCCTACACGTCCATCAGAGGGTCCTAAATGCACACTATTCTGTTTTGAGAAGAAGAGAAGAACACAGGGATATTTCTACAATTTTAACTGCATTTCATAAATACAGAATAACCATGGGGTATTCCAAGGGTTAATTAAAAGTCAAATGGTCATAAATATCTAATAAGAGAGTTCATACAGACAAAAATGGGTTTTCACATATTTCAAGAATAAACAGCAACCCAAAACCCTAATTTCAGACCCTCTTAAATAACAAAGGTTCTGGTCAAGATAAAATTCACCTAAACCTTCTAAAAATCATAGAAAAACATTCTATAAGATTTGGTATCCTTGATATGACTATTGGAACCCATTTTGACCTAAAACATAGTCTCAGACAAGAAGTTGCCCTAATTTGAGTTTCTACGTAAATTACCCAGTCAAACTCAAATCAAAATCCAACATCACCACTAGATTCATTGGCTCCAAATTAGGTTTGTACCAAAATTTGGGTTCAATCAAAGATCATTTTGACCTAGTTTGCATTTTGGTGCATTCAGACTCTTTCTTTCTCACATACACCCCTAACTTTCGAAAATCCTTACAAAGATCCCCCTAACTTCATTTTCTTCGCATTCGGGTCCCTGCCACCATGGCAAGTGTGAACCCACTCATTCGAGCTCTTAATAAGAGATTCCTCCCTGATTACTTGGTCAATCCCTTCCAAAATTAGAAGAAACAACCCTAAGGAGATCCCTGATTGATTAAACCTAATCCTAAACTCCAAATTCGTCTATGTTGCTCATGAGAACCCAAGGATTTAAAGAATCCTTCTTCCTGAAAAATCGAGCCTTTCAAGCTTGTTTCCAATCTTGAGAGCTTGCTTGAAGGCTTATAAAAGACACTCGTGGATTGCCTCACCTCCTTAGTGAGTTTTTGAGCCATAAATCTCTTCCTTTCTCCTACCTCTGGCTTGCTCCAACTCATCTCCGGCAACCCTCTACCTCCTGCCTCTTCGCCGACCACCACATACAATAGGCGGCTGGTTCTTCTTCCCCTTCGCATTTCGTGCCTCGTAATACTGGGTAGCGCCATTCTAGCCCTCTCCTTGTCACCGTTCCCTCTCTCGAAGCTTTCACCTTCTCCAGTGCTGGCTCATTGTTATGACCTAGTACCCGAATCCCTACAGGACCCCCTGACGGATGGATAGTCAGAGTGCAAGATACAGACACTTGAGGACCTTTTGCGTGCCTATGCACTAGACTGGAGGGGCTCTTGGGAGGAGCACTTGCCCCTGGCAGAGTTTGCATATAATAACAGCTATCACTCGAGTATCGGCATGGCACCATACGAGGCTCTGTACGAATGAATGTATACTGCACCCTTGAGTTGGGTTGAGGAGAGGACCAAGTAGGAGGTTGGCCCCTGGCAGATTCGGTAGAGTCAGGAGATGGTAGAGCAGATTCATAGATGACTTCGCACTGTTAGGAGCAGACAGAAGAGTTATGCCGATCGGAAGCGCAGAGAGGTGCAGTTCGAGGTTGGGGATCACGTCTTCCTTCGCATTTCGCCCATGAAGGGCTTGCAGGGTTTTGGGGTGAAAGGGAAGCTCGCATCGAGGTTTGTGGGGCCTTTTGAGGTCCTGGAGCGGGTTGGACGCGTTGCTTACAGGCTTCCCCCTCCTCCCTAGCTTTCTGGTGTGCACGACGTGTTCCACGTGTCCAACCACCGGAAGTACGTCGCCGATCCCAGTCACGTTCTGAACCACGAGAGTGTCGAGGTGGGTGATGACCTGACCTACCCCAAGTGACCTGTACAAATACTAGACAAAGCCGTCCGGAGTTTGAGACGGAAGCAGGTACCCCTGGTGAAGGTCTTGTGGAGGAGCTAGAGGTACGAGGAGGCTACCTGGGAGCCTGAGGCGGCAATGTGAGAGCGGTACCTGGAGCTTTTTGAGGGTACATGTTTTTGGACCAGCTTCGATCCTCTTTAAGTTTGTTATGCGTTTATTGTTCTTTTCTGCACCCTAACTAGCTCAAGTTTCGGGGACGAAACTTCCTTTAAGTTTGTTATGATGTTAAGACCTGTGCTGTTTGAACCTTTTAAGACGTCTAGACTGTGGGTCAGACATCTGGTCAGACGTCTGGACACCTTCCCAAACGTCTGGAAATCAAAAATTTTGAGTACGAGCTAGCGTCTACGTGCAGACAGTACTCTCATTTTTCCTCCCCTTCTTCTCTCTCTTCCCACCCCCAGCAAACCCTAAACCCCGACCTTATAAAGCCCCTCCCCCTCTCTCGTTCTCCCCACACCAGCCACCTTCCCCTCTTTTTCTCCACTCCAATGAGAGAGACAACGCGAGCGAGAGAGCACGCGGGCAGCGTCGAGGAGGAGCGGCATGAGGAGAGGAGGATGAGAGCAAGCTCGTGAGCTTGCGTGGGAGTTCACTGGTGAGCACACGGCCGGAGAGGCGCGTGTGCAAGGAGGAGTCCATCGGGGAGGTCCTCCCCGACACTGTTGTAGCCGGAGCTACAGGCGAGGGGGCGCGGACACTGCTGTAGCTGGAGCTACAAGCGAGGGGGCGCGACGCGGCCACGCCCAGCGCAAAAGAGTGGAAGCAGGTTCTGGTTCTGGGTTTTTCCCAGAATCAGACGTCTGAAGCGACGTCCAGACGACGGAGTGGACATCTGGAGGCGGTTTCAGACGTCTGAGGTGAGAGTTTCGCGAAAGTACGTCCCCTTTGCGGATACAGCCATGCAGGCCGCTCCGCTGCTACCCCTTTGCATGCCCTTTTTGAGAGGATTCGGTGTCTGCGTGCAGGATTCGCTTTGGGAAGGCGCAGGGCACGCCTGCCCATGCATTTCAGACATCTGGGGAGCTTACCAGACGACTGGAAGCACTTCCAGACGTCCGAAGAGGTGGTCGGACGTTTGGAGCTAGGTCCAGACGGTCCAGAAAAGTTCTTGGACGTTTGAGGATTGGCGCAAAGACTTAGGTACGTTACTGGACCCTTTTAAGACGTCTGGAAGTTGTTCCAAACGTCTGATTTGAGTTAGAAACACTATTTTTGACCCGTTTGGGGTCCATTTGAGGTCTGTTTTACGCGAATAAGATACCGATGTGTTCCTTGTGAGTTCCTCTACTTGTTAGAAGGTTTTCTATACTATTCTGAATGTTCCTTTGTGATTGTTCCTTGTTATAGGACTTTGTTCCGTTGCGGGATCGGTGCTTGCTGAGGCACGTGAGCCTGCCGTTCAAGCCCCCAATACTCCTGGGTTTACTGGTAGACTGGCTTCCCCTAATTTAAATTACAAACCTGAATGCACGTGTGGAATGAATGGTTAGAACACTAGGATATGGCATGAATCCTAAGACGAGAAATGCTGGAATGTCTGCATTGAATGAATGAATTGCAGTCTTGAATAAGTAAATAGAAATGATAACAACTACCTGTAAATGAATAACAGCTGCCTGTGAAATATGAAGTACTTGTGCTAGTTAACTATTACATGTAACTTTCCTGTTGTATATGTTAAATGACATAATACGAGCTGCATGTATATAATTTGAGAATGGTAATTTGAATGATGGAAATACGAGCTACCTGTGTATAACCTGAGTATGGAAATGTGAACGATAGCAATACAAGCTGCATATGTATAACCTGAGAATGAAAATAGAAATGATGAAACCTGGTATGGCATGGCATGAGAAATATGAGTATGAACCCTACGGGGAGTTAGGAGTAGAGCTCTTGGAAATAAATGTAATGGATCTGGAAATGCGAGTAGGGAAGTGAGCTGGCCCATGGGTACGTAGTACCAAGGAGAGCGATTGACCCCTACTTAGTGCAGAGCGGAGCTAGCCGCCCTTGGGTTGGGACCCGAGGTTAGGATTGGCCACTCTATACCTAATTCTTGGCCCTCGCGTACACAGTACTGAGGAGAGCTACTAGTGTAGGGGGAGAGTTAGCCACCCCACGGGACCCGAGGTTCAGCTAGCCACCCTACACCGACTTTTAGGCCCACTGGGCAAACTAGGGTAGTCAGGCGAGGGTGCGCAGACTATGGAGGGCCGAGACCCCTGTTTGATTCTGAGGGTCTAGACCCCTATTACTAAGAGAGCTAGGCCCTATACTTTTCCGTGCTGTACTTTGGGCGCACCCGTTAGCGGAAACGACTGACCACGTGCCAGTGAGGGGTAGCTACCAGTGCGCTTATCACGCATGCTGTAGTCACTGTTATGTCTGTAAGTAACCTTGGGGTGGTTGACTGGGTGTAGGATCACCACGGGGGACTCTCCTGGCCAGGAGAGCACCACGTGTGCCTTCTACTCTTCGGAAAAGACTGCAATCAAGATTGTTCCCACAAGGAACATTCGAGATCAAGAAAGAGATCTGATAAATAAGACAATGGATGAAAAGGGAATAAATTGTAAAATAAAGTAAATGGAATAAACAGCTACCCGTCCACTTTTACTGCTTTAGCTAGTTGGTTGCCACTCTACTCAGCGTTCGCTGACTTCGTGTACTCATAACCCTTTTCAGGTCCAGGTGTTGAGCAGCCCGAGTCTACTGCTGCGGAGGGTGCTGGGCCTAGTAGAGCCCAATAGCTGTAGCTTCTTTGTTATACTCTTTTGTAGTAGTGAGTTAGACTTTTGTACCTTTATATTCTGTACTTTTACGTTCTGCACTTTATATTCCTATACCTGGCTACTTTTCTACTATTGTAGTGGTATGTACTATAGCAGTTTTTACTTCTTTACTGCTGTACCTTTTTACTGTTAGTTGCCTAGCATAGTGAATGTGGTTTACTTTCCTGCTTTTTGGTTACTTTCTTGTTGGACGACTAGGTCATGGGATTAGTCTAGTCGAGCTGGTCTCGAGTCCTGTAGGGATTCAGGAACTAGGTCATAACACTCATCGCGACCAATGCCTTCTCCAACTCCCCTTCATCCGATAGGTACCCACATCGACTCCTCTTCATCCACTGATCCATCCAGCACCATTAGACTTAGGTCCGCCCACGAACTCACCCGCTCCACCATCATCTCCCCCGTCTCCAGCATACCTCCGACAACCTCGACAACCCACTACACGCCACCAAACCACTCACCTCTGACTTCTACACCATCGTTGTGTCCACGTGAGCAAAACCCCTCAAGAAATTGAGAGGATTGCTACTCCCACCACCTCCCAGAACACCTCTGCCACCCACTCACATTTCACCTTCGCCATGCTCACACATGCACCTTCACAACACATCACCGCCGCCACCACATTCGCCGTGTCACGGCGAAGCTCCTGAACTGCTCTGATGAGGCCATCAGGCCATATTATTTATTTTAGGTACTCCACCAGAGCTCCACCACCGCCCCAACTCCTCCGACTACGCCTTCAGTCCTCCGGGCACATCCGCTCTAGGTTCCAGTCCTAAGCTTCACGGGCGACTCCCAGGCATCCTTCTAGACCCTCAATTCCACGCCACGAGCTCGCCTTCGACTTCAATTGGATGTCCTTTGATGGGAACACCATCATGAGCCATAACTAACTCATTTTGACCCAATTAAGTCAATGAATGCTCCTACATAAATGCCAGAGAACCATAACTCACTGTATAACCATTCTGAGAGAAAAATAAGAAACTAGGGTTAAAACTGTAATTTTACCAGCTTATCATGAATGCAATACAACCACGGGTTTTCTCAAGGGCTGAATAAAGGTCAAATGGTCTTAATAGGATAACAAGTGGTTTAGATCAGTCAGAAAAGGATTTGCATGTGTTTTGAGAATTAAATGACTTTTGAAATCCTAAAAGTAGACCCACTAAATTAACCAAGGTTTTGGTCAAGATAAAATTCATATAAACCCTCTAAATAAATAGAAAAATATTTTCTAGGGTTTAGTACCTTCAATTTGACCATCAGAACTCATATTGACCCAAAATGAAGTCACAGATAGATATTTGCCC
The DNA here is from genome assembly GCA_037157565.1 of Thalassia testudinum. NCBI lineage: Eukaryota > Viridiplantae > Streptophyta > Magnoliopsida > Alismatales > Hydrocharitaceae > Thalassia > Thalassia testudinum. The sequence goes on along the minus strand of JAZHRO010000001.1, from coordinate 6,088,998 downwards.
TAATTTGAGTTTTTGCATAAATTACCCAGTCACATGTGGTCAAAACTAAAATCTAACTTCACCATTGGATTCCTTAAGTCGAAATTAGGTTTGTACCAAAATTTGGACCCAAGATGAGCTTGTCTTGACCTACTTTGCAAAAAGGTTATATCTGATTACATTTATACCCCCAACTTTCAAAAATACTTGCATTCAGCCCCAAACTTCCTCGTCGTCTTCACAATTAGGTCCCCCCACCAATATCGCAGAGGAAACCTACTCCGACGATCTTTGACAGGGGATTTCTCCCTAATTGATTGATGAATCCCTTCCAAAATTGGAAGGGAGATTCATCAAGTACTTCAATCTAAGCCCGTCCATGTGCTCCAAATCTCTCCCAATCTCTCATGCAAACGCATGAGAGATTTGGATATCAAGAAGTTTCCCACTCCGGCAAGCTTCCAATCTTGGGAAGATTGCTTCCCATGCTCTAACCGCCCCCTAGAACCCTTTATAAGAACCCTCAAAGCTCGCTGATCTCCTGACGCTCGAAATCGGCTGAGATCCCTCTCAAATTCCTCTCTCTTTCTCGGCCGAAGGTTCCTCGACGTCCAACGACCTTTTCTGCTTCTCCTCATCATCCGTCCGCCATACCTGCAGCGGATTCATCTTCCCTATTCCTCTCCACGTCACGCTGTACTAGCAGACTTCCTTGCCTCCTTCGTCCTCACCGTTCCTACCTCACTGGAGCCACCTTCGTATCCGACGTCGGCAACACCACATCCGACGCCATCTCTGCCCCACTTCGTTCACCTACCTTCTAGCTAAGTTCCTCATCTCCTGCACTTTATTTCTGCACTTACCCCACTTCAAATCGACCACCGACGACCCTTCGTAACTCCATCTCCTCCATCTCCGTCCAACCCCTCCGGTGAGACCATTCCACCTCCACAGACCACCAAATCCCTCGCCGACAAGCCCACAACCACTGCCTCACCTCTCCGCTCATTTCCCCTCTCTTTATTCACCTCACCACTCACTCACACGCACCCCCGAACACACCCACTCTCACGCACACAGTCTGAATGAGGAGATAAAATCCCTATGCGGACGATTTCAAGTCTAATATAAGATCAGAGTGGAAAGTCGGGCTAAGAAGTGAAATGCATGACATATGTGTCAATGAATGTATGCTAAAAATGCAAAGGTAGACACCTAATGCAAATAAAGGTAGAAATAAGAAAGGTGAAAACAACTATATACAAGGATAGGTTTTGCTAAGTTTAACGCCTTCAGCTAGGCATAAACCTAGTTGGTAATTCAAAATGTAGGAGCGAAATGGTGGAATTGACAAGTCTAAGATCATGTGGTTCAATGAAAGGTTTTAGTCTTTGTCCATTGACGGTAAAAGGTTCAGATTTGTCAATCTCAGTGATCTTAACGGCTCCATTATCAAAGATTCTCATGATTTTGAAAGGTCCAGTCCATTTTGATCTTAGTTTCCCTGGAAAGAGTTTTAGTCTAGAGTCGAAGAGAAGGACTTTTTGACTAGGGTGAAATGATTTCCTATGAATGTGACGGTCATGGAAGGCCTTAAGTTTATCCTTATAAATCCTCGAGCTTTCATAAGATTCATTCCTTAACTCATCTAGCTCGAAAATTTGTAACCTTCTGTGATCACCGGCCTTCTCTAGGTCCAAGTTACACTTTCTGATGGCTCAATAGGCTTTGTGCTCAAGTTCTACGGGAAGGTGGCAGTGTTTCCCGTACACAAGTCTAAAAGGAGACATGCCTAATGGGGTTTTATGAGCTGTCCTATATGCCCACAATGCATCAGAAAGGCGGGAAGACCAATCCTTTCTATCAGGTTGGATGGTAGTCTGTAAAATCTTGATCTCCCAGTTGGACAATTCAGCAAGTCCATTGGTTTGAGGGTGATATGGTGTAGCAATCCTATGTGACACCCCATACTTTTGATGTAGGGACTGAAAATGTGGGTTTCTAAAGTGAGACCCTCCATCACTAATAATGGCTTTTGGTACCCCAAATCTAGAGAAGATGAAATCTTGAACAAATTGTGTCACAACTCTATGATCGTTAGTCCTCGAGGGGATGGCTTCTATCCATTTGGAAACATACTCAACTGCTAACAAGATATACTCAAAGCCATAAGATTTTGGAAAAGGTCCCATGAAGTCAATGCCCCAAATGTCAAAGATTTTGCACACTACGATCGGATTCAAGGGCATCATGTCTCAGCAGCCAATACTGCCGAGAGACTGACAGCGTGAACACACCCTGCTATATTCGTGTGCATCTTTGAAGATCATGGGCCAATAAAAACCGCTCTACAAAATCTTTGTAGCAGTCTTTTTGCTAGAGAAATGACCGCCACACACCTAGTCATGGCAGAACGACAGGATGCTTTCTATCTCCTTATCAGGGACACACTTCCTAAGAATCTGGTCTTTGCAGTGCTTGAAAAGCCATGGTTCTTCCCATTAATAATGCTTGGCCTCAGATATAAGTCGGTCTTTTTGATGTCAGACCCAATCAGTGGAAAGGATTCCAGAAGCCAGGTAGTTGACAGTGTCAGCATACAAAGGAAGATCAGAATGAATGACCAGCTGTTGCTCGTCAAGGAAGTGGTCAGAAATAGGCAAAGAAGGAGAAATCACTTCAGAAGAAAGGCGGGATAAGTGGTCAGCTACCACATTCTGCTTTCGGCCTTATCACGAATCTCTAAATCAAATTCCTGTAGAAGTAGGATCCATCTAATCGGACGAGATTTCACATCCTTCTTGGCGAGATGTCGAACTGCAGTGTGGTCAGTGTAGACTATAATGTGGGAACCTAAAAGATAAGGTCTGAATTTTTCCAGTGCAAATACTACAGCTAGCAATTCCTTTTCTGTGACAGTGTAATTCCTCTGAGCTTCATCTAAGGTCTTGCTAGTGTAATAGATGACTGTGGGTTTCTTGTTCAATTTTTGACCAAGGACAGCCCCTACTGCATAATCAAAGGCATCACACATGATCTCAAAAGGGTGAGACCAATCTGGAGGTTGCAGTATTGGTGCCTTGGTAACTAGATCACGAAGTGTCGTATAGGCACGAACACAATCGTCAGAGATCTGGAAGTCTACATCTTTAGAGAGGAGATTAGTGAGAGGTTGGGCTATTTTCGAGAAATCTGCTATAAAGTGGCGATAAAAACCAACATGCCGAGAAAAAGATCTAATTTGTTTAACCAATGAAGGTAGTGGTAGTTCAGAACTCAATTTTACCTTTACACGATCAACCTCTATTCCTCTCTCAGAGACAAAGTGACCTAATACTAGTCCTTCTGGTACCATGAAATGTGATTTCTCCCAAGAAAGTACCAGATTCACATTTATGCATCTTTGCAGGACCTTAGTTAGGTGGTCTAAGCATGCATCAAATGTGCTCTCGAAGACCGAGAAGTCATCCATGAAGACTTCTAAGCAATCACCTACCAAATCGGAAAAGATTGCAAACATACACTGCTGAAATGTAGCAGGTGCATTGCACAATCCAAAAGGCATCCTATGAAATGCAAAGGTTCCATAGGGGCAGGTGAATGTCATCTTTTCCTGATCATCGGAGTGAATAGCCACCTGATTATATCCTGAATAGCCATCCAAAAAGTAGAAAAATCTATTTCCCGCCAGTCTTTCCAGTATCTGATCAATGAAGGGCAATGGGAAATGATCTTTCTTCGTGGCCTGGTTGAGTTTCGGGTAATCAATACATAGTCGCCACGAACTAGCAATCCATGTAGGGATGACTTCTCCAGAATCAGTGGTTATGATGGTAAGTCCGGCCTTCTTAAGCACAACCCGAACAAGACTTACCCATCGGCTGTAAGAAATGGGGAAGATAATTCCGTTGTCTAACCACTTAATCATCTCATTTTTTACCACCTCTTGAAGTGTAGGGTTCAATCTACGCTGGGGCTGTCTAGTAGGTCTAGATCCTTCTTCAGTGAAAATCCTATGTGTGCAGTAAGAAGGACTAATGCCGATCAGGTCAGAGAGGCTCCATCCTATAGCCTATCTATGTGCTCTCAGGACAGATAAGAGTCGTGATTCTTGATCAAATGATAAGAAAGAGTTGATAATCACAGGATAGGTCTGATCAGGTCCTAAGAAAACATACTTAAGAGAATCAGGGAGAGGTTTGAGCTCAACAGGTACAGGATCAGATGAAGGAGCAAGTGTGGAAATTTCAGGAGATCCTAGAGACACTAATGGAATAGGAGGTAAGTCCTCGATCTCTAAAGCTGGTGTCATAGTGAAAGTCAAGTCAGAGTCCAAAGAGTGTTGAGGTTCCAAATTTAGTGAGTCAATTAAGGTATCCTCAACCAACCGATCCAAAGAATCCAAGGAACATATTTCCTCAATTAAACTACATGTCAGTCCTCTTTAGGCCTGAAAAATATCAATTTTTATTGTCTGATCTCCGAACTTCAATTCTATTACGCCCTCCTCACAATTAATGTTTGCCTTGGCCGTAACCAAGAAAGGTCTTCTTAAAATGATAGGTGTGTTCTGGATATCCTCAGGTACTTCCATATCAAGGACTATAAAGTCTACAGGAAAGTAAAAATCCTTGATGCTCACTATAACATCTTCCAACACTTCCTGAAGTGTCTTAACTAACCTATCAGCTAATTGCAGGGACACCTCTGTTGACTTTAGGTTGCCAACCTCGAAATGTGTCAGTAGAGAGGTTGGGATAAGATTGATGGAAGCACCTAGGTCAAGTAATGCTCTGTTAAATGTGGTGTTACCTATCATGTAGGATAGGAGAGGGGTGCCTGGGTCTTTCATCTTAGTAGGGAGGGTACTGTATATAATGGAACTAGCTTGTTCCGAAAGGATGATTGGACTACTCCCTTTTTGAATCCTTGCTTTACGCTTAGGTGTACATAGGTCTTTTAAAAACTTAACGTAAAGAGGTATGTGACGAATTGCATCCAACAAGGGGATGTTTATGTGAACTTGCTCAAAGAGCTTAAGCAAATCCTCCTCAGTTGCCACATAGGTCTTTTTCTTTCCTTTCCCCTTCTTCTTTAAAGCCTCTGGAAATGGTACAGAAGTGGTGACAGGAGGATCATTCCTAGGAAAAGGAGAAGGAAACAGTGAATCAGATGGAGTGGAGGTAGAAGGCTTGGGAAAAGATGTAGAAGTAGGAATGGGTGGATCTATGATGCTTTTACCACTCTTAGTGACTATGGCATTTAGTTCGGCCCTAGATGTAGACGGTAATTCAAAACTAGGTAGCAGAGGTGGTTGGGTTTGTGGATAGGAAGGATTTGAATCAGTGTAAAATTCAGTGTCGTGCAAGGGTTATGAAATGATATGTGCTTGACCTTGCACTACCGGTCTAGGTTGAACATACCTCTTGGCAGGTATGTTCCTAGGGTTGGGTTGTGCTTGAGATGGAAGTGAATGTGGTTGATGGGATTCTGTCAAATGTGATAGTTGGGCTCTCATCTCAGCTAAAGCCGCATCTTGTCTCTGCTACAAAGCAATATTCTGTTGTTGCATATCAACTAGACCTTTCATGATAGACCCCAACTGGTCATCTCGTGTCGGCCTAGGTTGAGAGTATTAGGTGGGCCTGGGTTGGGGTTGCTAGTAGGTACGCGATGGATATCCGTGTGATTGTGGAGGTGGTGCTCGGATCGGGTTGTGCTGTGGTGGTGCAGAAGGTTGTTGAAAAGGAGGTCTCTGTGAATTTCCTGACCACAAGAAATTTGGATGATTACGCCATCCAGGGTTGTAGGTCTGTGCAAAAGGGTCATTGTGAATGGCGTGGAGCTCCTCCGAAGCTCCGAAAGGTGCAGGGAAATCAGTGTAGGGAGGAACAAAGGTTCCTCCAGCCGATAAAGGTATGGAAATGGAAAATCTGATAGTGCAGATTGTGTCACAGAAAGGTTATTCACAGTTTCCCTCCTTGTGGGAAACTGGAAAGAAGTATTTTGTGCAAGTGACTGAGAAGGAGATGATGAAGGTTTTAAGAGAAATTTTCATACTTCATCTACTTTCTTCTCGATTAAGCCCACCTTATCCAGTTGACTAGCCACTATCTCTAAGTCTCTGCTACTAGATTGGGCTTCGTGTACTCCCGTATGTGAGTGGGAATGTGAGGACTTTCTATTAAACACGCTCATTGAAGCATTATTAATAAAATTTTCGGCCATACCTTTAAAGAGCTCAAAGACTGAGTCCTCATCCCGACACAGGAAATTGCCTCTACAATCGGCATCTATGAAATTCCGTGTGTCATCATGGAGCCCATGGTAGAAGATTTGGACCTGTTGCCAGCATGGGACACCATGGTGGGGACACTTGCTCAGAAGCTCGTGGAATCTCTCCCAAGCTTCGTGCATTTGTTCTCCTGAATTCTGGGTGAATGTGGTGATAGCACGCTGATGAGAGACTCATCATGATCTCTAATTACCCTTAATTAACTAGTCTTCCTAGTTAATTAGCTAAGGTTATGAATATATAAGGGTTAATTATTAAATAAGGGATATTTGTAAAGGACCTTAAAATAAGTTAAAAATGATATTTTATCATATTATTAACAATCTAATTAATAATTAGACTCGAGATCTTATTAATCATTCCCTTAATTAATAAGTTAAGTAACTTAAACATAATGTATACATAAGTATATAATAACTTAAGTAACTTTACTTAATCTAATAAATTAACCTAAAAAGGTCATAAATGTAAATTCAAGGTCTAAACATAATAGTTATCTTATTTACTAACATATATAAAAAGTTGAAAAAGATCTAAGTTAAAATAAACTTTTAAAACTTGGGTTTACATTTAGTTCCTTACTATTCATTGCAATCAGGTCCTTAATTTTCATATAGTTCCTTAAGTTTCACTAGATTTAGGTCCCTATCTTCTTCTTCTTCTTCAGCTGGGTGAACGACTGACGATGGAGAGTGACTCCACCGCGCAATCACCACCTTGCCGACATCATCCTTCCTTTTCCAAGCTCTTGGAGCTTGCGCTCACCACTCCATCTTCATCCATCTATCTGGATTAATCGAAAATCCTAATTTCTGGTGGGAGTTAATCTCACCGTCGTCGAAGACGATGCCGGAGGTTAAGCTCCCCAAGCTTCTTCTTCGTCCAAACTTCTCCGTCTTCTTCGTCGCCATCCACTATAAATACCCCATCACCCCTCTGATTTCTCTCAAGTTGTCTCCCTTCCCTCTTCTTCACTGTAGCCGACTTCGATAGGCTATTCTTTCCGCAACTCCGGCGAATCCCCATCTCATCTTCCGACTTCCTCCATCCATCCTGATTGGCAAAGGAGCTTCATCGAGGTCAGCCGCATCTCTGGACAAAGGCTACGACCAAGGAGATCCTTTGCTTCATCCAGTTTCACCCGTCGGAGATCTTCTTAAACCCTCTGATTTCATCGTCCGCTATGAGCCATCGGCGGAACCCTGTTGACCCCTTCGTCCAGGTAACAGTAGATTAGGAGGAGTAGGAGTAGGAGTAATTTAGGTAGGTAGTTAGTTAGGTAGTTTAGTTGTAATGTCTGATTTCTCAGATCATCTTCTTCAACTCCGATGAGCTCCTTGAGCTCGCCAGAGTTTGATTTTGTCTTTTTAACTCGCTGATCACCTTCTTCTATCACTCACGATCATTTCTAATGCATTTAAACTCTAAATTGATCACCGTTTCGCCTAATTCACTTTCACCTTCACAGCTACTGTCCCTATCCATGGTGACAGTATCCGAGCTTAGATCCACCTCCATAGGGTTCTCTATCACTTATTCACAACCTAAGGACCCTATTTGACACTTTAATTTATATAATTACCACCTATAATTTAAACGTCCAATTTGTGATTAAGCTCCTGAGCTCGCTGTCAATGGCGGCTCAGGAGTAGTTAAAACCTTTAATTAACTATATATTTATGATCGCAATTTACTGTTGACTTGTTTTGACCACTCAATTGAGTGGGAAAACAAGTCCTATGCTTCAACCTATTAAAAATCCATCTGAACTGAATTCACTGCTAATTCTGAATTTTAATGAACAATTAAGGAATTTAATGTGATCCTGAGGTTCCTTGTGACCTCAGGAATCTTTTTAATTAAAAAATGGCACAAATTCTCACTCTGTGCACGATTTGCATTCTTTCTGGACTCACCGAAGCTCCGACGAGGTCCGATGAATCAATTTCTATTCTTCAGCCTATACAAGTTGATTAAGAGCTCCAGAATGATGAAATGATGATCACTGAGCAATTTGAGGAAGTTTACTTAGAATTTTGATAACTGGAGCACAGGTTGAGATGTCTTCTTCTCCAACTCCGGTGGAGTTAGAGAAACTTATACAGAAGTTTAAATGACACATTTAAGATGTCTAGAAGCTTCAGTGCAGTGCACTGAAGCTGTTCATGACCTCAGCCCTTTGTAGAAACCTCCCAATCACTCTGACGAACAAAGCACCTTAGGAGCTCAAGCGACAAGCCTAGAACCCTAATTTCTAAGGTTAGAACACCTGTTAAAGAGGCTGAATGAATTTCTGATGTTGAAAGTATCATATTCAAGGCTTTAATTTCTTGTTAAGAGGTTTAAATTAGAAAGTCAATTTTTAAGCCTCACAGTCAAACCTGGGAAGGAGATTCTGATTCTGAGCACAATCAGATGATTTGAGAAGCTTAAGTTGATTCTGAGAATTTGTTGAATAGTATTAGAGTGATTAAATTGAGCTCAGACATGTATTTCGATTGGAATTTCAACCCTACTAGTTTGGGTTGTTTTCGAACCCGAACTGATAGCAGTGGCATTTTGTTGAGATTTGATCTTAAATCCTGCCCAGATCAATTTGTAACAACCCTTAGGATCTGTTTTAATCAATTGAGAATGTTCTTAGCTGTCTGTTTACCTATTCAGAGTTAGAAATTCATTCTCTGAAGCTTTCAGAGAAGCTTGCAGCTTCTCCACTGAACCTAAAGCTTTGAGAGCTCAGAACCCATACAAGTAGCTGTGGATTCTTCTGCAGAACACATTTAAACCCTTAGATAAGAGAGAAGTCCAATATGTGGACTCGATAACCATTAATTCATTTTCCAGGCCATTATTACCCGTAGAAACCCCCTGGATTTGATCTTCAAATCAAAGAGGAAATCATCCTATAAACTTCAAATTGACACAAGAATCATGTAGAGCCACCTTAGAGCTCTCCATCAAACTTTATTTCACTTGATTTGGAGCTTTGAGTAGGGAGTAATCATCGTTTGAAGTTGGCACTGGAGGGGGGAACTATAGTCCCACATCGGTAAACCACGAGTGCCCGCCTTACTATAAAACTAATTTGTGCAGCGGGCTTCTCAGTCATCAACGCTCGGGGCATGGTTACTGAATGAATGAGCATATGCATGTGTGTGTGCAGGCGTGTGTGCCTGCGAGTGTGCGCCTGTGTGGCGTGCAAATGTGTGCCCTGGGAGGGCGAGGCCTAGGAGGCGTTGAGCCGGGTTGGCTCGAAACTATGAATCGAAAATAAATCAAACCATAATTGAAATCAGGTGAGGATCGAGTAGGGTCTGGTCCCACCCTGATTTCAGGGTGTTGTGTATCCTCGAAAGGACCTCGCCGCAAATTAAAACAAATTTTTGGTTGAGAAACAAATTTAGCCCAGTTCAGCAAATACTTAAGAAAAGAAAGAAGAGCTCTGATGGCAAGTGTCAAAGGAAAAAGAGTAAAGGCTGAGGAGGAAGAAGAAGAAATCACAAAGGCAAAGAGGAAGGTTGAACAGGCGCTAAGGAAACAAGAGAGGCAGAACAGAAGAGAAGAAAAAGAAAGGAAGCTCGAGAGAATAAGAGAGCAACAAAAGAAAAAAAAAAAAAAAGATAAAGGATAAATAAAAGGAAAAGAAAGAAAGAAAGAAAGAGGAAGAAGAAAAGAGAGAGAGAGGCTAAAGAATAAAAAGAAAAGAATTCATTTTTCTTGATATATGTTAAATTTCTTTTTGCTTTCAATTGTTGTAATAAGGCATGTTTTATTAGAAAAACTCTTATTTGCCTTACTTCTTTTGAAATAAAATAGAAAACTAACATGTTTACTTGCTAATAAAGTAGATCATTTGAGTAAATGTATTTTCATATGAGATTTTGCATATTCTTTAAGTTTAAATCATTTGGCAAAATTCATGTTCTTAAAATTAACTTAATTATACCTCCTAAGATTTGTTTTAAATAGTTCGGTGAATTTTAAGTAATGTATACCTCCCAGTGAACAACCTGGACTCAACTAGTAAAAATTTCTAAAATGTTAGGTTAACTCGACCCTATACTACTAATCAATACAACTTCGAGTTAACCTAAGTGACTTTTCTCTACTCTTAATTAAGTAAAATTAACTTAATTAACTGAGTTGAGGTAAGGAACGTACCACACATCCTACAGCAAAGTACTTCTTTAGAAACTCATATTCTAAAGAAGCCCAAGAGTCTATAGGTGTAGTCCGTCCAAGTGTTCTAAACCAAAAGGCGGCCTTATCTTTTAATGAAAATGAGAACATTTTCATCAAAAACGTGTGTTGATCATGGCCTTGCGGACCCAGGGTTTGAGCAAGATTTTTCAGCTCCTCTAAATGCTGGAAAGGATCCTCAGAAGCAAGTCCATGGAAGTGAAGAATGAGTGCAATGATGTTCAGGTTCAGTTCAGCAGCACAACCCCCATCGAGATATCGTACCACAAGCATAGGTTGGGCAACTGCGGGATTATAGTAATCCCGTAGTTGAGGTCTACGAGGATGGGGTGGTGCCTGAGGGTTTCTAGGTCGAGGTGGTTGTGGTTGGGGGTTAGCTAAGAGATTAACAGCTCGAGCAAGCTGTTGCACCTGTTGGGTTAGGGTATTCATTTGTAGTTGTGTTTCAAACAGGTGATGAAGATGAGGCATAGGTTCTCTCTCCGGGGGTGGATTAGGAAAATTAGGATATGGTGGTGGTTGGAACCTATGGATTGGTGGTGGTGGCGGAGGATGTGCAATAAGATGTGGAGGAAGTTCTTCAAAATCCTCGAATTGTGCTGACTCATGATCATCCTTTTGATGTGTGGAATAGTGAATAGGAGTTTGAGACTCCGGAGGCAAAGGATTGGAAGTGGAAGGCAAAGAAGTGGATGTAGTTGCTTGGGCATCAATACCCAAGGGGAGTACTAGCTCCAGACTCTGGGATCTCCTACCTTCCATTGAGTTAGTTTTTGAAAATGAATTTAATACAATCAGTCACAACTCAATGGAGAGAACTAATCTAGCATAATTCACAGAAATCAGAAAATCCCAATCAAATCTTAATCAATCAAGAGACCAATTCAAGCAAGCGAATTTTTTTTACCTAGAGGCTACTACGCAAAATAATATAGTACGCAAACAACTGTTTCAAACAATTGTACGCATCCTAAAATAGACCTAGTGATGTGCAAACCTCTAAAATCCACTAGGAATCTGGATAAGACTGGTGTGCGAATCCAGATCCTGTGGTTGCAGAAGGAGATGAGGTAGAAACCCGTGTATTTTGATCTTAAGTGATCGTGCTGTGTACACGATAGCAATCAACACAATGCAGTAAAAATCTCAGTCAAGGTTTCACTCAGATTTAAACGTCTCCTTTTGATTTAATTCAAGTGATTATAAGATGACTTCTATGCTGCTCGTCTCACTTTTTAATTAATTCATTACACAAGATGGTCTTCTTAGATTTTAAGTCAAATGCACTTATGGCAGAAGTTTGAGAAAGGTAAAGAATGCATACCTGACTCCAGCAATTTACAATATGCAAATTTGACTTGGAATAAAAAAAAATCTAGCAGGTAGAATATGCAACCTAAGATGGATGCCTAAGGGTATGCTGCTGCTAGATAAAGATGAGATCTTTTTGAATTTTTGATTTTTTAAATTTTTTTGGATTTTGAATAATGCAACAAAGAAAAATAAAGAAAGAAATCGATATGGAAAATCGTGTTGATGAAAGATGAGTCTGAGAAATAGAAAAAGAACACACAGTCCAGAGAGTTCACAGTTATTACAATAAATGTGTGAGAACAGGTTCTCACAACTTATGACTAACAGATAGTCCTAAGTAGTATACCTAAGTCTAACTAAACTATGCTATACTACTACTCCTACAGCTGCTATGAGGGAACACTCCACCTGAACGTCGGGTCAGAAGCGCAGCGATTCCACCAAGAAGACGACCTTCACCTGGAAGGTGATGTTGCTCCTCCTACTCCGCAAGTGCTGTGGAGAAACAACAAATGATTAGTAAAAGAATAAAAGAATGTATATACAACAGAGAATTAATCAATGGGAGAAAATAATTATGTACAAACAATGAATTTGAATGACAATGAAAACAAGAATTATATACAAATGAAGAATTAAAGAGTAATTTTGGCGAATAGAGAGTTGCTTCCTCGACAACGGCGCCAAAAATATGAATAACGTTCGACCATGATTCGTATAAAAAAGAAATGTCGTTGTTGTTATAGTATGTGTCGCAAATACTAACCATTATCGCGTTAATTTTGTTTAATTACCTAATTTTTACTGGTTTATTCCAGGTCATTCACTGGGAGGCAGTTATTGATTTTCATCACTCTCTAAGTCCAAGATTATTCTTTAATTCTAAAAAGAGAAATTTTATGTCCAACAAAGAATGAATGAATAAATGCATGGTTTAATTATGTACAAAAAAGAATCAATTAAAATGATTGCAAATACTAATTACAAATAAGTATCAAACACTTCATAAACATACTCTATATTATCTACTTATAAGTTATATTACTAATACCTACATATATATACAATACTAACTAATGATACATACCATACTTAACGTAATATATTAACATATACAGTAACATATATAATAGCTATAGAGACAGATATAAACATCGCTAAATCCCAGAAAAACTATATACAAACTTTAAAGTAGAAACTAGGGTCTATAGCGACATTTATTTCACCTTCAGTGGCATTTTATTCTGCCAGTAAAAGTATGAAGTTATATATATATACATATATATAAAGCTATACTAGTTATACATATACTTATTATTTACCTTATACTTATTTATTTACATATACTATCCATACGGATATTCATTATATATTATACATACACATATCTCCTTCCTCTCTAACTTCTCAAATCTCCTCTGTTTCTTCTTCTTCTCTTTACTTTCTCTACGGCTAACACTTAAGTGTTCTTCAGCTTACTCTCTTCTCTGTGATTAAGGAGTCATTAGGGTCCTTTCTTAACAAAAATTTGTTTAATTTGCGGGCACGTCTTCCGAGGGATACACAGCACCCGAGGACCGGGTAGGACCAGACCTCTACTAAGCGCATCCTAATTTCTTAATTAGGCCGCTTAAGTATGTTTTTGGCATAGATTTAGGCTTAACCAAGCCCTCGCACAGCACACACCAACCCCCGGCCCACACACACAGCTCAGTATACTCAAAATGCTCATAGGATGTTCGGTTGTTCGGGCGCCCGACACCCGTCACGACTGATTGTCCTATGCAACAAAATCAATTTAAAGCGCTACAAGCACTTCACAGCAAATGATATGGTGCTATTCTAGCGCCTGCGCAGCGTTGGAAATCCAACGGTCGTGCACAAATTTGTGATTTTGGCCCTCAATTCGAGGGCCATAATTTATTATAAAATAAAAATAAATTAGGGGATAAGAGAGTATTTACATAGTACTTCTTGATTGTAAGATTAATTTAGATTTTTAATTATATTTATTGTATAAATAAATTCAATAAAGTATACAGTTTATACAAATAGAATTGTAGGTTTTATTCCTTAATTACATATTAGTTAATATATGATCTAATTGACCTTATACAGAGTAAGTAAATATGTTAAAGTATTTAATATATATTTTTATTGTATTTTACAAACTTTATTTCTATTTTATTTACCTTTAAATAATTCAATTTCAGAATGTTTTATGTATAAATTCAGTTTACATAGTATTATACATTAAAAATGACTTAAATTAGCTTAACTTTCTTAAAATACATTAGTGTAAATATACAGTATAGATTGACTTGGTTCTAACTTAATCTACTAATTTATTTTAATTTAATCTAATAACTTAACTATTAACTTAATAAATTAATTATTTATTCTAGATATATAATTAAATTAAGGTACAAGGATTAATATGTTTATTATATACATATAATTACGTATATACAGTATTATAACTTAATATGGCTGTTTATAGTATTTACTACTTTATATAGCTTATTTGTACATATACATTAGTTTAATTAATAATTAGTTATATAATTAAGATATATATAGTATAATCTAACTTAAATATTTTTTTTACATACTACAATATATACATAAGTTATTTATCTTATAAATATGTATAATTTACATTATAGCTAAGTAGGCTTACTAAATAGCTTAAATATATACTTATATACATTATTTCAAAAAATATATACTTATATACATATTATACAAGGGATTTTTAGTATTTTTAGAGTTTTTTCACTTTTTATGGTTTTTATATATGTGTTTAAGGTAGGAGATTAGAAATGTTTTTACCCTTTTCAAATTTAGTTCATTTTATTAAGTTTCATGGTATACAGAACCGTCTACTGATAAATTCTACCAAGTCGAGAGTTCTGGTTTCAATGAAACTTGCTGTACATTTAAAGAAATACTTAATCTAAAATCAGACAGGTTTATTTTATTTTTTTTAATTTTTTTTCTAATTTTTATTAAATTCTAAATCTCACTCATCCTAAGCCTTTCAAATGGTTTCTAATGAGTCCTAAAGGCTTAGAATGAAACTTAAGGGGGGATAAAAGGCATTCAATTGCCTCAAAGGTATTAACACAACATATTGATAAGATACAAATAGTTTAGCGTGCAAATCAACATGGACTGCAATTAATTGAGTTTGTGGACAGTTAGGTTTTAAATCTAGCTAATAAAAGATTTAAAACTAACAGTACAAGCGTTCAAAGAAGACCAGAAATTCATTTAGTTATATAGAAAGCTTGTATACAAGTTAAACACAACATTATACATCATGCAGCTATTTAAAACCTAAGCTATTGTCCATAGGTTTCTTTTTTAGACATAGGACTTCTGCTGAAACAGCAGAATCAAGATAACAACAATTGCAGCAGCAGATATCAGTAGAAGCTGCTGAACCTGACCCAATTATCAAACCAAGTCCCTCTTCAAATGTCTCAACTGCTGCTGCAGTTAACTCATTTAAAGAGGAACAGGTTTGCAACAGGAAAAAGGGGTTAATTCCAACATGTATCTCCTGATTTAACCCTTTTTATCCTAGATCAGATTATGGATAGCCTGGTCAGGGATTTAAAGGAGTTAATCCAGGGAGCACTTGGCTAGAATTGAGGGAAATGCAGCTGCTTCTGTAGCAAGTTGCTATACATCTTGGATTAAAAAAAACAAAAATAGACATCACTCTAAAGAAAAACTCTAACAAGGGTTTAAATTCTCATAAAAATCACTAATGAATACAACTCAAATTCAAGATCCCTTGTCAATAAAATCTCATCAATCAAAGCTGAAAGAGATCTGATCTAACTCTTTCTAATGCTATAGACAGCATGTAGAAGGAGTTAGATCAGTCTATTTAAAATATAAACTTAAATCCCAGATATCTGAAACCTTAAGAAGTATTGAGAACTCCTTAGGTTGAAAATCAGAATTCTATTAGCAAATAACTCATGAATACAGGATAGAACCTCAAATCACCAAAGTGATTTTCCTTAGCTCTATCATGCATTCAAAGCATTGAAAACCTCACGAAAATCCAAATCAGATTATGGCTCCTCTGAGGTGAATTCTAACTTCAGAATCACCTCAGATTGCTAGCCAAACAATGAATCAAATAAGCAATAACTCAGTTTGCTAGATCAAAGAATTCAAAGCTCACATAAATCTAAATCTTTGAAATCTGAATTTATAAAAGAAATCTGGCAAACTGGTTCCAATTTAAGCTTAGATCAGGGGCTTTTGTGACAAAACATGGGATGAATGGGAAGCCCCTTAAAATGAATTTTGATGCTAATTTCAAATCTGAGGTTGTGAACCAATCAGATCTGAAATTAGGTCTAATGAGTGGGTGCATTGCGAGGAAAATTGAGGAAATCAGAAGTGATATGACAATGCGTAGAGGGAGGAAACCATGAACAGTGATAAGGTGAATTTCTTCCCCTCTGATCTGAGACAATCAGAGGAGGTGAGAGGGGGGAAAAATCTAATGTAAATCTACTCCTAATACTATACTAACATGCACAGCAGATCAACAAAAATTCTACATCTAATTCTATTGCTAATCTATCTAACTAACACTATAGCTAAACTACAAAACAGTAAAACTATTCTAAAAGGAAGAATGGGACCTATGGGTCCTTAGCCGAGGGCTAAGGAGGAAGAAGGGAGGGAGGTGAGCTCCAGCAGAGTGAAAAGCCTGCTAGTGAGACTTCAGGGTCATCCTCAGGTGCTATGTGGTCTTTAGTGATGAGGAGAGTTGGGGAGAAGTCGAGGATTTCACAACCGGTGGCTGTGAAATCAGAGATTTGATGAGAAGGGGGAACTGGAGTGGAGGAAAGATCGCTAAGTAGGAGAGAGCCATCCCCTACGCTCGCGACCACTGAGGTGCTTAAATAGCAATCTCAGTGGCTCATATCACCGTGGGGGTGAGGATAGACGTTGAGGGCACCGGCGGTAATGATGAGACGAGAGGAGCGCGCGGGCTGCCAAATTGAAATCTGACCGTAGGATGGATCTGGGAGGTTGGGTGAGCACACGTGCCGCTTCGCACGAAGCTTCGATTCATATTGAGCCGCAGATCAAGATCGATGGAGAATGGACGATCGAGATGCCGCAAGTTCTTCGCACGCACAGTGCACGCGAAGAGCTCCAGGTAGCCGGCTTCTAAAGGGAAAATTGCAGGGAGGCCCTTTTGTGAAGGGGTAGAACATTTATAGGCAGGTCCATAAGTGGTAAAGAATGATAGCTGAACGGACCCTAAGGGCTTTTAAAAAGGTCCCTGCAAGTTACAAATAAGTCCAGGAAAGTTTTCTAAAAAAGGAAATGTGATGCATAAAGGACCTAAATGTAAATTCTAAGTTTCAAGGCCTTAATGATGTCCAAATGCCTTCAAGTTTTTATAGGTGCTTAATTGAACATTTGAGAAGTTAATTGTACTTTTGATTTGGACTTTTAAACTTGTTTGTGTGTTCAATTAACACCTGGATCACTATTTGACCTTTTTCTCAAGAATATCTTGTTTTATGACCTAATTATACAATTTTAACATAGAATTAAGGTTTTAGGTCTTTTTCTTTGATTCCCACACTTAACCCTTTTTATGTGTTAATTTGATATTGTTTAACCCAGTTTCTAACTTAACTTTAGCTTTTTAGCTATGATGAGTAGCCACTCAGCACCCGCAAACCTGGTTCGACCCAATAACCCGACCTGCACTCCTCACTCACCACCGCACACCAGTAAGCCTGGACCCAGGTATGCACCTGAACCCGATAACCCAAATACCTGTGGCTCTGGGAGAGCGGATCCTAAGAGAGAAAGAGAGAGGAGAGTTGCGCAGGTAGGGGGAGGGTTTTGCTACAGGGAACTTCGGCTGACACTTAGCGAGATTCAGAAGAGGAAAGCCAAAGAAGGAAGAAGAGGTGAAGGCCTGAGAAGAATAGAAGAAGGAAGAAAGTCGTAGCTGAGAAAGAGAAGGAAGAAGAAAAGAAGAAGAGCTGAAGGGCCAGAGAAGAAGAAGGCTTGGAGAAGAAAAAGAAGAGGCTGCAGAAGAAAGAAGAATCAGAGAAAGACAAAGTCAGAGAAGGAAGAAGAAAAGAAGAGCTGCAGTACAAAGAAGTGAATCACTTTAATTCGTCTGATTTCCAAATCAAATGACAGATTTGAGCTTTTATTTCATACATATACATTGAGTTCCTTAGTTAATATTGTAGGAGTATTTGGTGATTTAAATCACCATTTTACTCTCATCTTTTTGCACATTGATTCTAATATTAAGGCTCCGAAGAGCAAGTCGAATCCTTAAGGCCAACGTCTACTCTGTTTTATTTAGGGCTAGGTTTGAATGTGATTTGGAATGTGATGGGCCCTTTATCTGAGTTGGGCCATTAATGATTGATTGATGTCTGTGTGTGCACAACCAGTGGTTTTCAAGCAAGATTATTTTTGATGCGGTGAATTTTAGGGTTCAAATCTTGCTTAGTAGCTTTTAGGATTCAACTGTAGGTATTTTCAAACAAGTTTTGTTGGCACACCAGGTTTTGAAAGCACAGGTGAAGATGTTTTCTTTTGAAACTTAAAAGAATGTGGAGTGACTGGTAAATCCCTAAGAGTTGAACCTATGCAACAGCTACTTGATGAGTTGATTTTAACTGAAGTGGTGCAGCCCAATCAACTCAAACAATTGGCTTGTTACACCACTTAATTAGGCACACAAGTGATTACCTAATCTGATTTTTACTCAATTATGTGTTTGGATGTGTGTACCGATTTCTAAGATCAGTTTACCAGTTGAGTTTGAAAATCAGATGAGGTTGTGTACCTCTGTGAGATTTTTTAATTTTTCTTTATAAATGTGGAGGTTGAGGTAGGTGTAGGTGTCAAACAAACAAACAAAACTAACCTTAGAGTTTATAAGAACACCTAGGTTGATTTATGTTTGTGTTATTACATGGTGGAATGAAAACTAATGGGTAGGAGGTGAGGGAAAACTTACAGAACCTTCAACAGCACTTTGCTCCAATCTACTACTTTTGCTCATCTCAAAAGAGTACTTGCAATCACAATAGAAAGGAGAGAAGTGAGGTAAATGATTTGTAAGTTAGAAAACGTGAAAGAAAAATCAAAGAGCGTCACCTCCCGGCAACGGTGCCAAAATGTTGAAACGTCGAAGTACTACGCTATCGAATTTGGTTTTGAAAACCTGTCGTTGTAATTTGAATAGTGGAGAACTCGGGTTCAACAAATAAAATTTATACCTGAATAGAAATCCCGGGTCGAACTCAGGGAGGCAAACGTTTGATTAAAAATACGCATTTCTTTTTTTAAGTAGGTGGCTTCCCTGGTCTAAGATTTACCTAAAGGCAGTAAAAAGAAAATGATCCAGTGACTGGGCTCTGGACAACCTACCTATGAGCTATTACCCACGATAACTTGCCAGCCATATCACCTTAGAAGGTTCATTAGCTACCCAATTTCCGTTAAAATCGCCAATCAACAAGTCAGTGAAAAGAAAGTGTGTAGATGCTTAGACTTAAAGTTCCCTCAAATTAGAGGGTGGGTTGATAAGTCGTATACTTATCACACAAACTTATTTACTCAAATTCAAATAGAATTCAGGTTGGCGAGGACTCAAAAAACAAATCCACATTTTAGTGGATACCCGTGCTAATTAAGCCCAAAGACCTGAAGGGTCTTTTGTGTTCAGATCCTAATGTAAGATTTCCTAAGATTGAAAAGTCCCAATGTCCAAGTATTCCTTCCTAATTCCAAATTTTTATATATATATATAAATAAAAGAAAATAAAACGAATCTACGAAGCTGACGAATTAATTCAGAGATGAATATCCACCCCCATGCATATCTAATGCAATGTCCTCATTGTATTAAAAAGACATAAAATAGAGTGGAATAGAGTAGAAAGCACCTGAATTACGTGAATGAAGGGTCCACTCCGAGATAAACAAAAACTGTATACGTGCTGAATTTAGTGCCTTCAGCTAGGCACACTATACAAAGAAGAGAAGTAAAGAATTCAGAAGTGCAAGTCAGAATCAAAATAAAAAGATTCACTTTAGGACCTGCCAGCAGATGTCCACAGATGTGGACTAGATTGTGGTGCAGACCCATACCCCATGATCAAGAATATCTAAGGTTCTAGATAAAAATTACCCAAAACCTAAAATCAGTATGCAAACAGGGTCAGGCCTCCGATTTATGAGGATGCAACCCAAGACCAAAAGGTCAGGTTACAGAGAAATCAATCTCCAAAGGATAATCAATGAATGTTTTCTTGGGTTGGACATCCTCAGAACAAATGTCGTAAGGGTCCTGGTTTGATGGTTTCAACTTAATTGGAACCCTTAGACTCGGTCTTCTACATCCTCCAGAGTTTGCTTCCCAAATCAAAATTTCCCAGCTCCTATCCTCCTTCAGAATGTCAAATTCCGGGATCTCCTGCATATTAATCACCCTGTCGGAAATTTCGAAGTCTAAAAGATGTGGCTGAATCAGAATTGACTTGGGTCTAGTTATCTTAAAAATAGAATCGTCGGTAAGCTCAATGGGGTGTAACTGACAATCATGGCATTGGATAGAATCCTCCAAAAAATGCGATTCTGGATCCGTCATGTGAGCCCCAATAAGATCAGTTTCCTCAATTATTGGGCTATCAAATGATCTATCAGATTCCTCAGACCTAATCGTCTCACAGAAATCGTGTTTTGTAAACTCACGTGAGACTTCGCAAACTGAATCTTCACCATCAGAATCAAAGAAATCAAAATCCATATTAATGTATGTCCCAAAATCATCTGTCACTTTTTGATCCATGGAGACATACATTTCCTCGTACCATGGCTCAGGGATCTCAGGTGAAGAAATCAGATTATCATTAATTGGTTGCTTTAAATCAATCTGGTCAGCCTCGTAACACATGTCCCCCCCAACAGGTGCCTGAGAGGGTTCTGACATTGGCTCTCCTGAAGGGAGTTCATCCCACGATTCAACTAAAGCAATCACAAATCTCATTCTCAATTTTACTAACTTCCCAAGTAGAAACTCACCCGGGTTCTTATCCTTAACATCCTGGAGCCAATCCAATAAATACTTATTCAAATCATCAATCATCTCAATCAGGGGCTCCAATCTTTTAATGCAAGGTATTGGCTGAACTTCTAAATATTGTATGGTATTCCTCAAGTTAGCCAAAACCTTATCTTGAACCTGGTTACCCTGAACCAAATGGCTTGTTTCAGGGTCGGGCAGGTTTGGGATCAAAGCAGAGGAGTTAACGAATTGAGATTCGTTATACCCTTCTTGATAAAAGGTCAAAAGGTGGTGATGACCTAAAGACAATGTATTTAGAGGATGGGTAAGGATCAGTGTATCCTCCTTGATTGTAGATCGTATTAAGTTGTCCATGAAAGGGTGGCAATCTATAATTGATGTGGCTCTGAGAAGGATAGAAATCACAATAATGGTGTTCAAGGTTAGATCCTAAACACGGAGGTCCAGAACTATATCCCCAATCCGAGTTATCCCAACTAACCGATGGTTGATTACAGTATGAGTCGGGATAATCGTCATGTTGAGGATAACTCATAACAGGAGGGAAAGAGCGGGAATGCGTATAAAATGTGGAAGGATTCATGATAGAAGAGAGGAAAAAAGGTGCCTGCAACATAAACAATCAAACATATCCTTAAGTGGGCTAGCCTAAAGACCTACAGACTCCCAGAACCCATCTTGAGATAAAGAAACGATTTAATCTACTTCTGTCTATTCAATCCAACCAGTTAGAAGGAGGGACTGGGGAGAAGGTTCTTCCTTCGACTTGCACCTCCGGTTCCTAGTGTACCTCCCAACTGCGATCGTTTGATTCTGCTCCCCTAGCTAGACATTAGATTGAACAGTAGAAACAAACTAATCGAAAATAATCTTGTTCTGGGCTCCAAAGAGCTAGTCGAATCCTTAAGGCCAACGTCTACTCTGTTTTATTTAAGGCTAGCTTTGAATGTGCTTTGGAATGTGATGGGCCCTTTATCTGGGTTGTGTCCTTAATAATTGATTGATGTGAGTGTGCGTGCACAACCAGTGATTTTCAAACAAGATTATTTTTGATGCAGTGAATTTTAAGGTTTAAATCTTGCTTAGTAGCTTTTAAGATTCAACTGTAGGTATTTTCAAACAAGTCTTGTCGGCACACCAGGTTTTGAAAGCATAGGTGAAGATGTTTTCTTTTGAAACTAAAAAGAATGTGGAGTGCCTGGTAAATCCCTAAAAGTTGAACCTATGCGACAGCTACTTGATGAATTGATTTTAATTGAAGTGGTGCGGCCCAATCAACTCAAACAATCGGCCTGTTGCACCACTTAATTAGGCACACAAGTGATTACCTAATCTGATTTCTACTCAATTATGTGTTTGGATGTGTGTACCGGTTCCAAAGATCGGTTTACCAGTTGAGTTTGAAAATCAGATGAGGTTGTGTACCTCTGTGAGATTTTTTTAATTTTTCTTTTTAAATGTGGAGGTTGAGGCGGGTGTAGGTATTAAACAAACAAACAAAACCAACTTTAGAGTTTATAAGAACACCTACGTTGATTTATGTTTGTGTTATTATGTGGTGGAATGAAAACTAATGGTTGGGAGGTGAGGGAAAACTTACAGAACCTTCAACAGCACTTTGCTCCAATCTACTGCTTTTGCTTGTCTCAAAAGAGTACCTGCAACGGCGTCAAAATGTTGAAACGTCGAAGTACTACGCTATCGAATTTGGTTTTGAAAACCTGTCGTTGTAGTTTGAATAGCGAAGAACTCGGGTTCACCAAATAAAATTTATACTAGAATAGAAATCCCGGGTCAAACTCAGGGAGGTAGACGTTTGATTAAAAATACACGTTTGTTTTATTTGTCACGAAACAGAATAGCTGGTTGAAAACTATCTATCTATTTAACAAATAATAAATAGAAGAGAGAGAGAATATTACAAATAAAAGCAAAAGGGATGTAGAATAAACTTGAATTTCATTATCAAAAATTATTCATTACACTACTCTTTACGACTAGAAAGCGGGAAATGATTATACTGGAAAGCAGTAAATCTACTCTAGAAAGCAACAAAAAGAATGGAGAGAGAGATATCCTCCTCGATGATCACTTGGAGGATGAGCCAGACGGGACAACGCCTGGAAGACAAGTAACGGAGAGGGAAGAAGGAGGATGAAGCGGGAAGAATGGGAACGAAGCATCACGTTGTCGTCGTCGCGAGATCCGCTTCTCGAATGCAAAGAAAGGACAACCGCAGGATGCTCCACAAAGGGGGATGAAGGTGGAAAAATTGTAATTTCTACTCTAGAGGAGCATCTTGGGTTTGGGACAAGCTCTTAGAGCTTTGGAAGGGGTGAGAGAAGAGAAGGGATGAAAAATTCGTATGGAGGGGGTCTCCTTTTATTGCAAGGAGTAAGGGCATTTTCATCATTACATGTTGAAAATCATTAATTCAGGACCTTTAGTGACAGATAAATCCGTCACTAAAGGCCTAAACGTGGCCTTCGTGGGCGGCTCACGCATGCCCTCTCGTCTCCCCGCGCCTCAACACCTGCCCATGTCCATTAGATCTCGGCCATTCGATCATGAGATCGAACGGCTAAGAGCGCTCCTCGCCACGCCTCATCCGCGCACCTCAACGCATGAGATCCCACGTCATGCGGAGGCATGAGATGGTGCGTGGACGCTATCAAGTGCGCACAGCCCCTCGATCTCCATCGTGCGATCGATCACGCCCACGCACTCGCTACAATTGAGGCATGCAGGGGCTCGATCCCGCACCTTTTTGGATCGCTTTTAAATTAATAGAATCTGAGTACTTGGGTAAGTATTCGGGTCATCCCAAGAGAGTCAAGTAAGCTTTTTAATCAAAACTCCCACTTGATCTTTAGAAATCAACATCTTTTTAGGGTTTTTGGAATATGTACTTTTTTTTTTTAATAGGGCAAAAAGAATTGCGGAGAGAATAACGGAAATCTAAGTTATGGAAATTAAGGGCGACTAGTGCCTTTCTTCTCCAACTCACCTTAAGCACGAAAGGCCTAGTGTAATGAAGAAGTAAGCCACAAATTAAACACAAGCTTTTTAAACTTAAAGTAGAGGAATGCTTCTTAATCAAACAGTTTTACAACGGGAGTGGAAAACTCACAAATGAAAAGAGTTTCCACTTGTAATTTCCACCCAAGTAAAAATCTAGCACTAAACTACTATGCAACTAAACAAAAAAAGTAGAATAAAGCTTAAAAGATGTTGATGAAGATGATGGTGCTACCCGGAACTCCTGCTCCAGTCCTGGTTGCCCCAGGACTAAAAGGATTCCTTCTCTCCTTGCTGGACGTCCTCCAAAGGCAAACCCTAGATGGGCGTGCCTTCTCCTTCCTAGAGTGGATGGCTCCCACTCCAAGAACTCCTCCTTAAGGTGGCGTGGACCACCTTTGATTTCTCCTCCAAGGGTGGTAGAGTACCACCCTTAATTCCTCCTCTTCCTAGGGTAGGCGTGTACCCTAGGTTGTCTTCCAATGCCTGGCTTCCTCCCTTAGCTGGAGTGGGCACAAGAGAGAAGAGAAGATGAGAGGCACCAAGGGGACAGAGTATCCCCTTAATCTTCTTCTTCTTCTTCTTCTTCTTCTTCTTCTTCTTCTCTTGGCCATGAGCTCTATGTGGATATAGGTGGAAAAATTATGTAGCCAAGGTTGTTCTTTAATGGTGGTGGTAGGGGGTTTATATAGGAATGGCAAGGGGTTATGGGTAGTTAATGGATGGAGGGTTAGGATGGCTTGATGGGAGTAGTTAAGGGATCCTAGTGTTGATAAGGGTTGGCGCCAAAGTGGAGGGGTGTTAGGTGTTTTGGAACCAACCCTAAGAGAAGACTAGGGTTAGGATTAATGGTGGTAGAGTTAGGTGTGTTGTAGGGTGGAGATGGAGTTATATGGTGGTGGTTATGAGATGAGGGGCTAGGGTTATTTGTGTGGACTTAAGGGTTGTGTGTAGGTGTGGTTAGGGAAGAGTTGGAGCCAACTTTAGTGTGGTTAAAGGGGTAGGGTTGACGTGGACATAAGGGAAAGCTAGGATGGCTTTTTATGGTGGTGGTTATGGGATTAAGGGTTGATATAGGTGGCTCCAAAATGGAAGGGTGTGGGTGGTGTTTTTGGCGGCAAAATAGTGGTGGTTTAGGGTGGTTATGGTGGCTTAGGTTGGCACCACCGGTGGGCTTCTAGAAGGGATTAGGTGCAGGGTTTATATGGGGATAAAGGGAGAGGTGTAGGGCTATGATAAGGGCTTGTGTTGGCGCCAAAATGAAGGGGTGGCTATGGCATTTTGGCACCAACTTGAAGGGGTGTTTAGGGTGGAAGTTATGGTGGGTTGGCTCCAAAATGGGTTGGGCTAGGTTAGGGTTCGTTAGGGTTAAGGTGGAGGAGTGGAAGGCCATGGATTTTTAGGTAGAGCTGGAGCTTAGTTAAGCTAGCTTAGCTAGTAGAGTAGAGGTAGAGGAGCTAGGGTTTCATGGAGGAGAGCTGGAGAAGGGTATTCTGGAGCTGGTATCAGGTACTCTGAAGCTGGGACTGCTGAGGCAACTTCAAGGGGAGCTCAACTACTGAGCTTAGCTACTCAGTTCTTGTGCAGGTACCCAAGCTTGGGTAGTTGAGCTCAATTGAGCTGGCCTTAACCTGGCTGGAGCTAGGTTGAGCTAGAACTGCCTCTGATGAGAACTCCAGAGCTAGCTAATCTGCTAGTTGAAAAGTAGTAGCTTAGCTAGATCTGAGTTTAGCTATCATGAGCTGGCTGGAGCTGAGGAGAGCTAAGCTTGAGCTCGGGTGAACTCATGTCAACTCAGTTGAGCTAGCTAGAGCTCCCAGTGGACTGATTAGAGCTAGGATGAGCTAGACCCAACTGAGTTGAGCTGGATCTGAGCTAAGGAGAGATGAGCTTGAGCTAAGGTGAACTCATGTCAACTCGATTAAGCTAGCTAGAGCTCCCAGTGGACTGATTGGAGCTAGGATGAGCTAGACCCAACTGAGTTGAGCTGGATCTGAGCTAAGTTGAGGTTGGTCTAGCTACATTGAGCTACCTTGAGCTACCACCCAGCCAAGAAGAGTTAGGTAGAGCTAGAAGGAGCTAAATTTAGCCAATGTGAGCTAGAATTCAACTGAGATGAGCTAAATTCAGCTAGGGTTCAGCTGATTTGGGCTTCTTCTTCACTTTCTTCTTCTTGAATGCTAGGGTTTTGATTATTTGAATATTTGCTTAACCTTAACGCTCAAGTAGAGATGTTAAAAATACAAAAAAGGATGCAATGCATGCCTAATCCTAGATTATGCCTAAATGTAGCCAAAAAAACCTATTTACGGAGCAAAATCCTAAGAGCTAGGTTTATTTTAACGCATATGAATGATGATAAATTGGCGTTTATCAAGAACCATCTTGAATAACAGCAAAATTGGCCTTCAAGCCAAAGGTGGAGCGAACCCAACTGATGAAAGTGCCAGAGGGGGTATGATTTTTAAACCAATTACCCATATCAAAATTTTCCCAATTGTGCCTAAGAAGGAAGGTTAATTCTTCCACCTATTCATCATTGAAGACACCGGATGATTGTAGTTCAACTACATTTATATATCAAGTAGGGATTGAGACTTCTGTCACCCTTTCCTAGTAGGCTTTATCTACATGTCCTCTCTATTTGATCTATGGTATGTAGGAAGTCTTGTAGCATTTATCTTAATTGTGTAGATGGAGCATAAAATTGCGTAGCCCTTCAGGAACAAGCTCTTTAGCTAAGGAGACTAAACTTCACTTCTCTTTGATTAAGTAATTATGCAATGGAATATTTATAATCCTTAATTTAAACATTTGTGATATGTAATGTATTTGGTTAATAGCCATGTATATCACAATATGAGACTTCCTATGATTGATGTAGAACCAAAAAGAAGAAGAATGTATAGACTAGTAGCCACAACAATACTTCACGAACATGGAATACCGTGCATTCGCACAACACAGGTTCTATGAAAGATTTGGATATGTTAAGAATCAGGAAACACATAGAGTCCCTCTTCATGTCCAATGAAGAGCATATTCTATGAATGACCTACCATCAATAAATGAAATGAATTACCTGCCATTGCAAAAAAATGGAAACTTTGAAAATGGATTGTGTACGCAAAACACAGTCAGGCCTTCGAAAGTTTTTTTTTATTATTATTATCTTTTTATTTATCTTAATTTTTTTTTGTTGTTACACTTGGATATATCAAGTACAACCTCATAATCGGGACCTACATTTCATCGGTAGGTTCGGGACATGATGACCACATGGCTTGCTACACTGAAATGTGCTCATTAGAGAGCCACTAGATCGGGGGTGGAGATGCAAACCTTAAAGCTTGCCACAGGCAGCAAGTCAATTGATCGGAGAACCATTTGATTAGGGCGGAGATGCGAACCTGGAGCTTGCTGCAGGTGGCGAGCTAATTCGTTGAAGAAGCACTTGATCGGGGTGGAGATACGAACCTATAGCTTGCCGTAGGATGGTGAGCCAATTGACCACATGGGAGATTAGACCTACAACCCGAAGCGAGAATCATGCTCAACCAATTAGGGAGGGGATGAGAGATGGAGCAATTTACCACAAAGGGAGGATATGGAGACTTGAACCCATGCCCCCCAAGAGGGAGGCACTTATGGGGAGGGAATGCACCAAGATGGAGGCCTTTGGAAGTTTGATCAACACCTCATCCATGGCTACAATGCTTCTCATAGTAAGAGTTCATGATTTTTACTTTCCAATGGATTTTATTGTACTTTATATGGAAGTACCTGAACACATTAGTGATACCCCAATTATTTTAGGGAGTCAATTTTTAGCCACTACAAAGGCCAACATAGATTGTGAATCTGGAAAGATAAAGTTAAAGTTTGGGGAGAAGACAATTAAACTTGATATATTTAGAGCTTATCGAGGATTAGATTGAAAATGGATTGAGGAGATAAAATTTGTTTCTATTCTTGAGGGTGAGCCTAGTTCCTTAGAACTAGAAGACCCTTCTTTTGATATCATGTACCCTCAAGATGAAATTCCGCTATCAGAATCTCTACTTGATCCAGAAGTTGAATCACACAACTTATCTTTGCTTCTGTTTGCAGTAGAAAATTCCGTCCCAGACTCTGCTGTTGATTCTACTCCTAAATTTGAACTCAAGCCATCGCTTGATACACTAAAGTATGTCTATCTTGAACCCGATCAAACATATCCTGTAATTATTAATTCACATCTTTCTGAATCTCAGGAATCAAAATTGATCACAGTTTTACAAGATCATAAGGCAATTGGGTGGACTCTACACAATTTCACTGGGATTAGCTCCAATTACTGTACTCATCACATTTATATTGAAGATGGGGCAAGACCTTCCCATGAAGCACAAAGGCGACTAAATCCAAGTCTTAAAGAGGTCGTAAAGAAGGAAATTATCAAGTGGCTAGATGTTGATATTATCTGTCCTATATCTGATAGCCCTTGGGTGAGTCCAATTCAAGTGGTACCCAAAAAGGTAGGACTCACCATAATCAAGACTAAATCTGGAGAAACCATTCCCAAACGAATTACGAATTCGTGGCAGATTTGCATCAATTACCACAAACTCAACATAGTTACAAAGAAGGATCACTTTCCTCTACCATTCATTGATCAAATCCTTAAGAAACTTGCTACTAATAAGTTCTGCTTTTTGGATGGTTACTCTGGATACAATCAAGTTACAATCCACCCCAAAGACCAAGAGAAAATGACTTTCACCTGCCTCTTTGGAACCTTTGCTTTCCGAAGGATGCCTTTTAGGCTCTGCAACGCACCCGCGAATTTTCAAAGATGCATGCTAGCCATTTTTACCGAGATGGTGGGTGAATATATGGAAGTATTCGTGGATGATTTTTCAGTTTTTGGGAAAACCTTTGACAGTTGTCTTGATAATCTGTCAAAGATCTTAAAAGGTTGTATTGAAGTGAATCTTGTCCTCTGCTAGGAGAAGAGCCATTTTATGGTTCCAGAGGGCATTGTACTTGGCCATCTCGTGTCTGAACGAGGTATCCAAGTAGATTGAGCCAAGATCAATCAAACCTCAAATCTACCAATCCCTAACCCGATCAAGGGCATCCGATCATTTCTCAGGCATGTTGGATTTTATAGAAGATTTATACTTGATTTTTCAAAGATTGCCTGACCACTCACGAATCTCCTCACAAAAGACACAATTTGTGAGATGAATAAGGAGTGTATTTCTGCATTTAAAACCTTGAGAGACAAAGTTACACAGGCTCCTATTTTGCAACCTCTTGATTGGAGCCTACCTTTTCAAATCATGTGTGATGCATCTGATTACTCAGTTGGAGCTATTTTAGGACAGAAAGTCTAAGAAAAATCCTGTAGTGATTTACTACACTAGTAAATCATTGAATGACACACAAAGGAATTATAATGTTACTGAAAAAAAATTGCTAGAGTTAGTATTTGGATTGGAAAAATTCAGATCTTACATCCTTGGATCTCGAATCATTGTGTACTCTGATCACTCGGCAATCAAACACCTTCTATCTAAGAGGACACGAAACCTAAGTTGACCAGAAGGATCTTACTTCTGCAAGAATTTGACCTAGAAATTCATGATAAGGCGGGATGATAGAATGCCGTTGCCAACCACCTTTCCCTCCTTCCTTCTAAGAATATTGAGTCATCTCCTCCAATCACTAAACATTTTCCTGATGAACATCTTTTGACCATATCTTCTGATCTTCCTTGGTATGCCGACATTGCGAATTATTTGGTTACACATCAATTCCCTCCTTACTAGGATGGGAATCATAAATCACAACTCAAATCAGAAGACAAATACTATTTCTAGGAAGATTCGTATTTGTTCTGGCTCTGTAATGATCAAATCATCATGCGTTGTGTATCATCTTCTGAGACTAACTCTGATGTAAACACATTTATATCACATAAACTATCAATTTATGCATGTTCTTAGGCGTAAAGTTGCATCATACATTATAAATATTGCATAACATGCATCATCTTGCATTTAGGTTAGATTGTATAAAGTTTAGGTCAATTTTCTCTTTTTGTGGTCAGGTAACAGGGCGATATTCATTTGGGGCCTCAAATTGAAGATCCAACAGTACGAATCTGATTAGGGCGACAATCGGAGTTCAACGACTCCAAGATTGCCCGATCGGACTTTCGTAGCATCATATATAGTCCGAGGAAAATCACAGGTCAAGGGCCAAGATGGTGTCAATCCACACATCAGATGACAAATCCAACCTCACAAATGAGTTCGGATTAACGATCGTAGCCCAACAGTGAGAAAATCGGTCCAATCCAACATCTGTGGCACCACCTACGAGCATATAAAGATGGACGGCCAAAATGGCACCACATGGCGCCATCTCAGCCATCCAATCCGGCCTAAGACACACGCATCACCTCTTCATGAGTTGATTAATGCCTCTCAACCATTGGATCATCTATCCAACGGCTAAGATTGGATCTCAAACCAACGCACTCACCATTTGAAGCTAAGGAGAACACATTCTTGATCGTTGGAGTGGTCTCTTCGCCAATCCATGCATGCAGCATAGTGGATAAGGCATTCCTTTGCCTTAGGTCGCGAGATCGAATCCCAGCACCGCTTCTCTTGAGCATGGATCCAATTTCAATCAGAACCATCCGATCTCGCGTAGACGGCTCTGATCCGTCCGCATCATGTGCTCAAAGGCTAAAGAAAAGTGCCACACGCACTTTTGAACGCACGATCATACACACTGAAGGCACGGGCGAGATGGCGTTTAAGAAATTGGACAGCTAAAATCATGAGAACGTGCGTGAGCCGTTTACGTAGAGAAGAAGAGGCACACGCGGGAGGTGCGCACGTCGCCCACGTTCAGGCCTTTAGTGACGGATAAATCCATCACTAAAGTCCTGACATGAATGTTTTGATGACAAATGACCTTTTTGCCCCCTCTAATCTACACCTATATATAGCCCTACGACCCCCACACTTTCTTCATCCCTTCTTCTCTTCTCTCACCCCCTCCAAAGCTCTACGAGCTTGTCCCAAACCCGGGATACTCCAATAGAGTTAAAATTACAATTTTTCCACTTTCTCACCTCCTTCGTGGAGCATTCCATGGTGGTCCTCTCACCACCATTTGGGAGGCAGATTCCGTTGTGACATCGTCCCGCCCCATCTCCGGCGAACGCACGAGAGATTTGGGTACCTAACAGACTTCCATCTCCGGTGAGGATTCCCACACTTGGAAGCTTGGCTTCCAAGCACAGGAGTCCTTGCCAGTGCCTATAAATTGACCCCAAACTCCGACCGCACCTCCTTAGCTCGACTTGGCCGAAATTCCACCTAGATTTCCTCTTCTTCTCCTCCGGCCAAGAGGTCAGCGAACTCCAGCGAGCCCCCCTCCTCTTTCTCGTCGCTCTGCCATAATACCAGTGGCAGAGCTGACATCCCCTTCCTCCTCCACATCGCGCAACACCCGCGCGAGCAGCCCTAGCCCCGTCGTCGTCACCGTCTTCCTCCACTGGATGCCATCTTCTCCAGCGATAGCAGGTACTACCAGCCACCTCCTCTCCCCCTTCGTCCACTTAGTTAGGTTAGAACTGTTCGTCTCTATCCCCTCTTTCATTTCCCTCATTCTATTTCACAAAACGCCCCTCGACCGCCGCTGTCCACCGCCATCTTCCCCATCTCTGGCCACCCTCCGGCGAGATGCCCCATCACTTCGCACCTCCACACGTCTCGCCACCCAACTCACAACCTCCGCCACACTCCCCTGAACACCTTCCACTCGTCCACAAATCGCCTACACCACCACAACCGTCCCCTGACCTAACCCATCCGTCCGGCCACAGAGCGACCTAGGCACGCACGCCTAGGCCACCCCGCGGCCTGTCACCTACTGCCTCACCTTCACTGTGACACGGCGAAGGTCCTCCTATGGTTTGATAGAGCTGCAAGCTTCGTTTTGTGTTGAGCAGGGTTTGAGCTTTAGTCACCATTAGCGGTGACTCGAGGAGGCTGCAAGCTCGCTCCAGGTTGAAGGACTTCAGGATTCCAGGTGCAGTAGATTCAAGGAGATCTCACAAAGTCATCTGTTCCAGAAAGTGGCACCACGAGACCTGCAGTTGCTGCAATTGGAGGAACGGTCTGCTGCGGGCATGCGAGAAAGAGCGGTGGAGCATTAGTCCCACCTCGGTAAGTCATAAAGCGCTTGAGTACTTTAAATTGATTTTGTGCTATCGTTGGGTTGCCTCTAATACACTAGGGTGAGGTCCCTCCTCACCTATACGAGTGCCTCGTCTGTGAGCTCATCACGCGGACCTGGTGACCCGACCTGACTACCCTCCTGAGCACTCCTCACACACCACACCCACGTCGGTGCGCCTGGACCCAAGGCGCGCGACCCGACCCGATTACCCAGCTCTGGGAGAGCGTGCTGAAGAGTGATATACAGAGAGAGAAAGACGCGGGTGTGGGTAGAGGGGTAGGTTTTGCTCTCTTCGATTTGTACAGGGAAGGAGGAAGAGAAGGAAGCAGGGACTTAGCCGCTGCAAGAAAAGGAGAAGAAGAAGGAAGGAAGCTTCACAGAGGAAAAAGAGAAGGAAAGGCAAGGCAGAGGGAAGAGGCGAAGCCAAAGAGAAGAGGAACTGAAGAAAGAAGAAGAAGACCCGCAGAGAAAAGAAAGAGAAAGAAACTGCAGAAGAGAGGCAAGGCAAAAGACAGAGGAAAGAAGACGAAGGGCAAGAGCAGAGAAAGGAGCTGCAGAGAAGAAACAAGGAAGAAGAAGCACATGGCCAAAGAAGAAAAGAAGAACAGAGGAAAATCAAAAGTCAGAAGAAGAATAAGAAGCAGATATGAGAAAACATATTTTTAAGACGTCTGATCCCACTCTATTTTTACCACAATTAACTTTTAAACTCATGCATATATATTTTTTGAATTAAGTTTTGAGTAATTAAATATTCAATTACATTATTGAGATTAGTAAATAAATTTCATTTGCTCCCTGTGTTCGACCTCGGATACTTATGTTTTCGAGTAATAAATTTTTATTTCTTGACAACGCTTGGTCACCTATACTACGACGCAACTGACTGTTAAAACACGATCAAGCCGCATTAACAGTGACATGTTTTTGCTTTACATGAGCTATCATTCTAATTTGTATCACACTTTTACCTTGCTTTGAGACTGTACTTTATCTCGTGCCCCTAAATTTTGTAGACAATTATGTTTTATTTTTGCGCTATTAGTGCTTAGTCATGTTAGGTGTATGTTTATTGTTGGACAACAAATTTGCAATCCAGGTTTAGTTTAGAATTCTCAAATATATCCTCAAAGGTTGGGTGTTACGACCTGAGCCCCCACTCTAGCAGGAACTCAAGTCAATTCGTCTAATACCCAAGATTTGGCCACCCATCGTAAAAACATAGAACAAAAAACATCCACAACGCATCACATCACATTTAAGCATGAAACAACAGAAATAAAACTAAACTGAAAAGATACTAATAGAATATTCATAGCTACCTAATTGTTGAACGAGAATCTACGCTAACGTGTTTGGTTTTGGAAAACCCGTCGTTGTAGTTCGAAAGCGAAGGATTCGTGTTCAACAAATAAGATTTAAACCGAAAAAGAATTCCGGGTCGAACTCAGGGAGGCTACGTTGATCTATATTCGCAATTATGTTTTTTTAGGATTTTTGATAAACAAGGCGAAATAATTACAATGGAGCTATCAAACTAAGAGAGAGAGAGAGAGAGAGAGAGAAAGAGAACATGCATTCAATATTTCAATTGTTTATACAAGCAAACGAAATGAAAGTTACACTAGAAAGCGGAAAATCAATTACACTATAAAGCAGGAAAATTCTACACTAGAAAAGCGGTAAATAAGAATGGGAGAGAGAAGTTATCCTCCTCGACGGTCGCTTGGAGGACGAGCCGGACGGGACGACGCCTGGACGAAGGAGAACGAAGCGGGACGAAGGAGGACGAAGCAGAAGAACGGGAACGAAGCAGCACGCCGTCGTCGTCGCGGGATCCACTTCCGAAGGGGGACGAAAATTTAGACTTTATCTCGCGAGAGGCATCCCGGGTGTGGGACAAGTTTCTCTTGAGCTTTGGAGAGGTAGAGAGGAGAAGGAAGGGATGAAAATTTCGTATGGAGGGGGTCTCCTTTTATAGTTGCAAGGAGTGAGGGCAAAATGGACATTACATCTTCAAAATAATAAATAAGGGGTCTTTAGTGACGGATAAAACCGTCGCTAAAGCCCCGCCGTCGCCGTCGCCGCCGCGCCCACGCGCGCCCGCTCGGCTGGCCTGCGCGCGTAATGCATACGCACGTCCGCGTCGTCTCAGCCGTCCAATCGCGAGATCGGACGGCTCAGATCGCGTCCGCGCCCGCTGCGTAGCGCGCCCGCCCGCGTGCGATCGCGCGCTCACCAGAGCGTCCAATTGCGCGTCGGCGCTATCGGGCGCGCGCGGCCGTTGGATCCTCATCTGACGCTCGTGCGCGCCCGCTCGCCCGCGCCTTCGACCCCCTCACCGCGGCTCGAACCTGCGACCTCCGCTTCGCCCGCAACTGCGTCGCCGCTGCGCTACGCGGGCGAAATGGTCGCGCGGACGTTTTTAAACGCGAGCGACCGCAGCCGTTGGATCGAGATCCAACGGCGGAGAGGAGACGGTGCGCGGTCTTCACAGGACTCCTGCAGCCGATTGGGCGGCTGGGATGGCGCCACGTGGCGCTATCTTGGCCGTCCATCTTCTGGAAGTTGTAGATGGTGCCACGGATGTCGGATTGACTCGATTTTTGTGTCATTCGGCTGCGATCGTCGATCCGAATTCATCCGTGTGGTCGGATTTTCCATCTGAAGTGCGGATTTACACCATCCTGGCCCTTGATCTTCTAGGGTTCCCCGGTCTCTATCTGATGCTACGGATGCCTGATTAGGGCGATCTTGGAGTCGTTGAACTCCAATCGTCGCCCTGATCATATCCATACGGTTGGATCTTTGATTCGAGGCCCCGATAAAATATTTGCCCTGTCCAAGCACATAAAAGGAGACAATTAACCTCCATTTTATTCAAACTACTCTAAATGCAAGATGATGCATGTAATGCAATATTTATATCATGAAATGCAATCCTATGCTTAAGAACATGCATAAATAGACATTTTAAGTAGTGTAAATGTGTTTACATCATACCCCCATGCCTATCTTTTGCTAGTCCCTAGCAAAAACTATATGCTATTTATAAAAGAATTAGGTTAGATTATTTGGACCTGAGTTATTTTCAATCATTAAGAAATTGTCTACTTAAGAACTGAACTTTCAAAGACACAACAGTGCCCGGGTATCAGCCAAAATGCAGACCGCCTCAAGCCTCGCCTTATTCAAAGAAAAATTTCTTTTTCTGTTTTTACTCTTTTTTTTTTTTCTTTTTTTTTGGATTTTCAAATTTTAGGGTTTAAGAGTGGCTTTCTACGGCCATTCAACTCACCCAAGATTTGATGAGAACCCTAAGTTTTAAGCATCTTATTGTGATTGTGATAGACTCGTTGACCGGCAATTAAAACGGACTTCGGATTTCTACGCCTCTAGGTGACCTCAAAAAGAATTCTGCCTAAAGGTGTATCTTTACAACCGGTAGCTTTCTCCCTACTTTTATTTTTTAACGGGGTCAACACAAGGGTGAATCCAGTGTATATCTCCCCGGTTTATTCTACTTCTCCGCTTCTTCCTAAGTGTTTTGGGAATTTTTAGTGCATTTTCTGAGCTGGGTTCTGGAAAACCGGTCGATGAGCTGTTACCACCGACAACTTGCCAGCCATACTCGTGCGGCGAAGTGTGGCTTATTTCTTTTTGTTCTTTTCTCCTTTTTGATTTTTTTTTTTTTTTTTTTTTTAAGTAGGTGGCTTCCCTGGTCTAAGATTTACCTAAAGGCAGCAAAAAGAGAAAGGTCAGTGACTGGGCTCTGGACAACCTACCTATGGGCTGTTACCCACGATAACTTGCCAGCCATATCACCCTAGAAGGTTTATTAGCTACCCAATTTCCATTAAAATTGCCGAGCAATGAGTCAGTGCAAAGAAAGTGTGTAGATGCTTAAAACTCAAAATTCCCTTAAATCAGAGGGTGGGTTGACAAGTCGTGTACTTATCACCCAAACTTATTTATTCCAATTATAATAGAATTAAGATGGCGAGAACTCAAAGACAAATCCACATTTTAGTAGATACACAGGCTAATTAAGTCCAAAGACCTGAGGGGTCTTTGTGTTCAGATCCTAATGTAAAATTTCTTAGGATTGAAAAGTCCTAATGTCCAACTAATCCTTCCTAATTTTTTTTTTTTTTTTTTTAGAAAGAGAGCAATTTATATGGATTTCACAAAGCTGACCAACTAATTCAAAAATGAATCCACCCCCCCATGCCTAGCTGATGCAATGTCCTCATTGAAAAAGAGACATGAAAGAAAGGGTAGAATATGAAAGATGTCACCTGGATATGAAGCTCGTATCAGCCTTGTGTTATATGTACAACTGCTGAGTTTAATGCCGTCAGCTAGGCGAAGTCCAGCCAAAGAAGTCACAGAATGGCTAGAGCAACAGAGTCTGAAACGGGTTCTGGAAGATTATGGTCAACAACAGGCTTCAGAGGTTGACCGTTGACTTTAAAGGTGTTACCCGTCTTTGGGTCAGAAATCTGAACGGCACCATTTAGAAAAATCTGATCAATTATGAATGGGCCACTCCATTTAGATCTAAGTTTACCAGGAAAGAGCTTAAGTTTAGAATCGAATAACCAGACCTTCTGGTTTGGCTCAAAGCTCTTGCGCGAAATCATTTGATCATGTAGAGCTTTGGTCCGAGCCTTGTAGATCTTGGCATTCTCATAAGCATCATTTCTAAGCTCCTCCAACTCAGATAGTTGGAGTTTCCTGGTCTTCCCAGCTAGATTTAGATCTAGATTGCATTGTTTGATTGCCCAGAATGCCTTGTGTTCAATCTCTACGGGTAGATGACATGCCTTTCCATACACCAGACGGAATGGAGACATGCCGATAGGTGTTTTATATGCCGTACGGTAGGCCCAAAGAGCATCCTCAAGCTTTTGAGTCCAATCCCTGCGATCGGGCCTAACCGTTTTTTGCAGAATGTTCTTGATCTCTCGATTAGAGATCTCGGCTTGTCCATTCGTTTGGGGATGGTAAGGTGTGGAAATTCGATGATTAACCCCGTATTTGGCCAATAAACTCCGGAATTGGGCATTAGTAAAATGAGTGCCACCATCACTGATGATAGCCCTCGGAATCCCGAATCTACTGAAGATATTTTTCTTGACAAAGTTGATGACCACCTTGTGGTCATTGGTTCGGGTGGGAATTGCCTCAATCCATTTAGACACATAATCAACAGCGACAAGAATGTACTGATGTCCAAATGAAGGGATAAAGGGTCCCATGAAATCAATGCCCCAAACATCGAAAATTTCGACAGGAAGAATAGGGTTTAAGGGCATCATGTCTCTCTTAGTTATACTCCCGAGTGCCTGGCATCGAGGGCATGACTGTGAGAACTCCTGGGCATCCTTGAATAAAGACGGCCAATAGAAGCCCGATTGCAAATTTTTGCAGCCGTCTTTTTCCGGAGAAATGTCCACCACACCCAGATGCATGGCAGAACTCAAGTATACTGTTGAATTCATTCTCCGGTATGCATCGGCGAATAATCTGATCAGAGCCGATGCGATACAGTTCAGGGTCCTCCCAAAAGTAGTATTTGGCCTCAGATTTGAGTCTATCCCGTTGTTGCTTGGTCCAATCCTGGGGGATTTGACCAACGGCCAAATAGTTAACAATGTCAGCAAACCATGGGGTGTGGACACCTAAAACTGTAAGAATGGTTTCGTCCGGAAAAGTGTCAGTAATCGGAATGTCCGGACAAGAAGAATCACCTAGGAGTCTCGACAAATGATCCGCCACCACATTTTGTACCCCCGGTTTTATCCTTGATTTCAAGATCAAATTCTTGAAGAAGAAGAATCCAACGAATAAGCCGGGGTTTAGCATCCTTTTTAGCCAAGAGATGTCTCAAGGCCGAGTGGTCGGTATAAACAATAACATGAGACCCCAAGAGATAAGCCCTGAATTTTTCCAACGCAAATACTACAGCGAGTAATTCCTTTTCAGTAACAGTGTAATTCCTCTGGGCTTCATCCAAAGTTTTACTAGCGTAGTAAATGACAAAGGGCTTTCGATCAATTTTCTGACCCAGGACAGCCTCGACGGCGTAATCAGAAGCATCGGTCATGATCTCAAATGGGGTTGTCCAAATAGGTGGTTGCAAAATTGGCGCACAAGTGACCGCCGTTTTTAGGAAATCAAATGCCTTTTGGCATGATTCGTCAAAAACAAACGGTGTTTCTTTGGCAAGAAGATTTCTCAAAGGGCGGGCAACCTTCGAGAAGTCCTTGATGAATCTTCGATAAAATCCCACATGGCCAAGAAATGATCTGATTGTTTAACTGATGTGGGAGGAGGAAGTTTAGCGATAGCATCAACCTTAGCTTTATCCACTTCAATTCCCCGTTCAGAGATTACATGACCCAAAACGATGCCCTCTTGGGTCATGAAATGACTCTTTTCCCAGCTAAGGACCAATCGTGTCTTGATACATCGCTTAAGAATCATTTCCAAATTAACCAAACAAGAGTCAAATGATTCTCCGAAAATGGAGAAATCATCCATGAAGACTTCCATAAACTCTCCCACCATGTCGGAAAATATGGCTAGCATACACCTTTGAAAAGTCGCAGGTGCATTGCATAACCCAAAAGGCATCCTACGAAAAGCAAAGGTTCCGTAGGGACAGGTGAAAGTAGTTTTTTTCCTGATCCTCGGGATGGATAGGAACTTGGTTGTATCCCGAGTAGCCATCAAGAAAACAGAAGTACTTCTGCCCGGCTAATTTTTCCAGGATTTGATCAATGAAGGGCAGGGGAAAATGATCCTTTTTAGTGGCAGTGTTCAGCTTCCTGTAATCAATACAAACTCTCCAAGATGAAGCTGAACGAGTTGTGACAGATTCTCCTTTCTCATTAGTCACAACAGTAATCCCGGCTTTCTTTGGAACAATCTGAACGGGACTTACCCAGGGACTGTCAGAGATTGTATAAATAATTCCTGCATCGAGCCACTTGATGATTTCCTTTTTGACCACTTCTCGCATATTTGGATTCAATCTCCTCTGCATCTGGCGGAGAAGGGCGGGATCCCTCTTCCAAGAATATTCTATGATTGCAGTAAGATGGCTCGATCCCCTAAGGTCATGAATGGTCCAACCAATTGCCTCCTTATGTTCCTTTAGGACCTTAATCAATTTAATCTCTTGCTCCTTTGTCAATTTAGCACTGATAATCACAGGGAGCGTATTCTGAGGTCCTAAAAATTGATATTTCAAATTCTCGGGCAATGGTTTCAATTCAAGCTGGGTTTGGGGTGATGATTGATGGTCGGGTAGATGCTGAAGATTCAACAAGAGGGAGAGGTTGTGAGTGGACAAAATCAGTAACCTCTTCCGAAGATGTTAAGTCAGAGGGTTGCGGGTCAAATTCATCAACCAAAGAGGAACTTTCAATTGAAGAAACTGTCAAACAAGTTTCAATATTAACATTATCCTCATCAAGTTCCTCAATAACTCCACAATCCTCAAATTTATTGATCGCCTTAAAAATATCTAATTTCATACGTTGGTCCCCAAAGGCGATTTCCATGCTACCGCTTTCACAATTAATGTTGGCCTTTGCGGTAGCCAGGAACGGACGCCCCAGAATGATGGGCGTGTTCCTCAGATTATCTGGTACATCCATGTCAAGGACAAGGAAATCTACAGGAAAATAGAAATCCTTGACCTTAACTATAACATCTTCAATAACGCCTCGCGGGTTTGTGATCAAACGATCCGCTAACTGTAGCGTTACTGAAGTTGGCCGAAGTTCGCCTA
The DNA here is from genome assembly GCA_037157565.1 of Thalassia testudinum. Taxonomy (NCBI): domain Eukaryota; kingdom Viridiplantae; phylum Streptophyta; class Magnoliopsida; order Alismatales; family Hydrocharitaceae; genus Thalassia; species Thalassia testudinum. The sequence continues at coordinate 6,049,038 of JAZHRO010000001.1, read as the reverse complement.
ACCCAAACTTCTCGTAAAGAGAAGTCGGAATTAGGTTGATGGATGCACCGAGATCCAAAAGTGCTCTATCAAATGTGTAATCTCCGATAACGCAAGAAATCAAAGGAGCACCAGGATCTCTCTTTTTCTGAGGGAGGTAGTGCAGGATAACAGAACTAGCCTGCTCGGAGAGTACCACCTTCCTCGGAACGGATTCTCTCGACTTACGCTTTTGTGTACATAATTCCTTTAAAGATCTTGCGTAAGTCGGTATGTGCTTGATAGCATCAAGGGAGTGGGATATTGATCTCAACATTCTTAAATAAATTCAGAAGCTCCTCATTGCTATCAACAGACTTCTTCTTTGCTTTGGTTAAGGCTTCAGGAAAAGGAACACGAGTCAGATCTTTGGAATCGAATTCCTGAGCCTTGATTTCTCCTTTAGAATTCTCTTCTCTCTCCTCAGATTCTTCAGGATTCAAAAGATTAGAATAATGTGGTTGTGGATCCTGAGTCTTCTTACCACTTCTCAAAGTGACAGAATTTGCAGAAGCATAAGAATTTGGGTCTTGAGGAGGGTTAGGAAAGATTGGAGGCACTTGATTGACCATGAATTGTTGATTTACAGAAGAAGAAGACGAGGAACTCTGCTCAACCACCTGAGCATGCGCGTGTGGGTCCCTCTGATTTCCGTACCCTTGGGCTTGATTGCCCGAATTCGTAATGTTTCGTGGGTTGGGTACGGGTTGGGATGGTAGAGATCCGGGTTGGCGAGAGTTAGCAATGAGCCCGGATTGCAAGTTGTCCAGTGAGTTTTTCATTTGCTGCATGAGCTGGAGCATAGATCCTTGCATCTCTACTATTTGATGGTTCAAATCAGCCTGCCCTGCGGGTTGACGGGCATTCCAAGCTGGCTGATTGACCTGATTCGGAGGCAACTGAGTATATACTTGACCCTGACCCATTGGTCGTTGCGGAGCATAATTGCTGGGTCGGAATTGGGTCTGTTGCCCCGGATTTTTCCAAGAGAAGTTAGGGTGGTTTCTCCAACCTTGATTATAGGCATTCGAGTAGGGGTTGGATCTAACATTCTCTTGTACAGCACAGACATCCTCATAAAGTGAGGATGGAGAGAAAGAAAAGGAAGGATTAGAAAAACTGGGATCAAAGGCCCCAGTTGGGAACCCATTGGGTTCCGAAAAATGCTGACTCATAGGTTGAGTCGCATCAAGTTGATTCACGAACTCCCGTCCAGAAAGAGCTCGTGAAGAATGGAATCCCGAATTTTGGGATTGAGTGGATTGAGAGTTGTTCATAGAATTGCCAGCCATCCACTCTTCCATTCTTTTAGCAACCAAGTCCACTTTGTCAAGTTTATTACAAATCAATTCCATATCAAATGAATGAGAGTCATGGACTTCATTGACATTTGATCTGGGTTGTTGGGACCGGTTAAAAGTATCCATGGAGGCATGATTTATTGAATTCTCACTCATTTCCTCAAATAAATCATGTGCACTATCTGCATCTTTATTAAGGAAATTGCCTCCGCAAGAAGCATCCACATGGTTTCTGAGTTGCTCAGTCAACCCACGATAAAAAATCTGCACGAGTTGCCATTTCGGCACCTCGTGGTGTGGACACCTCCGCAATAAGTCCTGGAATCGCTCCCAGGCCACATGAAACTGCTCCCCCGGCCGCTGGGTAAAAGTAGTGATTGCCCGTCTTAAAGCATTGGTACGATCGACTGGGAAAAATTTCTTCAGAAAGGCCGATTTCAACTCATTCCAAGTTGTAATTGGTCTTCCTATTGTCCTATACCAATGCGCGGCCTTATCCCTAAGAGAGTGAGGGAAGAGCCTCATGATCATTTGCTCCTCGTTTACGTTTCGAGACTTGGTGGTCTGGACCAAAGTGGTCAAGTCCTCCAAGTGTTGAAACGGATCCTCGGAGCCAAGCCCATGATAATGTTTAATCAGACTTAACACCTGGGGCTTGATTTCTACGTCACCGGCTGGAATCTGGACGCCGGGACGTTCCCCGTAATTTGAAGGATCATAAAAATCCTTCAAGGGCTGAACGCCCTGCATTCTCTGGAACCATTCTTGCATTCTCTGCATTTGTTCCAGCTGCCTTCGAAATTCTTCCTGTGGATTTCCAGGCAGAAGAGGCTGTTGTTCGGCCATGGGATCAAATTGACCAAAATCTAACTTGCGCCTCCTAGAATGTTCTAATGGTCCTTCTAATCGGGGATTCAATGACCGTCTTCCCAGCATAAACTAGGAGTAGGTCGGAAGGACCGGGGATAGGGACCCTGCAGTACAACAAAACAAGGTTGTCCTTAAGTGAGGTAGCCTAAGGATCTACTGACTCCCAACACCAGCCTTAAGACTGTAACTGATTTACTCTACTTGTGTCTGTATAATCCAACCAGTTAGAAGGAGGGACTGGGGAGAAGGTTCTTCCTTTGGCTTTCGCCTCCGGTTCCTAGTGTACCCCCCAGCCGCGGTCGTTTGACGCTACTCCCCTAGCTAGACATCAGATTAATCAGTACAAGTAGGTTAATCAAAAACAATCTCAGACTAGGCCTTGAAGAGCGAATCAAACCTTAGGGCCAACGTCTACTCAATTTTATTACGGCCTGGGATTGTGGTGCTTATGGAATGTGATGGGCCCTTATAATGGGTTGTGCCCTTAATGATTGATTGAAATTTGTGTAAGTGCGTGCACAACCAGGGTTTTCAAGCAAGATTATTTATAATGTGTGAATTTTAATGTTCAAATCCTGCTTAAGTAGCTTTTAGGGTTTCAAATTAGGTGAATTGCAATCAAATTTCTAGGCAAACCAAGTTGTAAAACACGGGTGAAGATAGTTTTCCTTTAAAATCAGAAAGAAAGCGGAGTGCCTAGAATATACCTAGACTGAAAACCCTAAGGAGGAGCTACTTGATGAGTTGGTTTTAAATAAAGTGGTGCGGCCCAAACAACTCAAACAATTGGCCACAATTGCACCACTAAGTTAGGCACTCAAAGATGGTTAACCTAGAATGATTTCTACTCTGTTATGTGTTGCTCTGTGTGTACCGGTTCCACAGATCAGAACCCGGTTGAGTAGAAAACAAATCAAGTTAATCAAGTGCCTTGAATGTGGGTGTGTGTTGTGTGTTTGTTGAAAGTTACCCCACAAAATTATCTTTTTGTTATTATTTTTTTTTTTTTTTATGAATGAGGGTGAAATGAGTGTGAGTAGAAATCCAAACAACCAAACTATTCCTAGGATTTATGCAAACACCTAGGTTAATTGGAATTTGGATTTAATGTGGCGAATGAAATCTATGGAGGGGGAAAGAATGGGGAAGCACTTACAGTTGTCTTCAACTGCACTTTACTCCAGTCTACCGCTTGTTGATTCCTTGATGGAGGTCTCTGCAAAACAATAGACACAAGAGAAAGCTAGTTAGAAAACAAATAAAGTGCAAGAAATGCGAAGAAAAGATCAGAAATCGTTGCCTCCCCGGCAACGGCGCCAAAATGTTGAACGAGAATCTACGCTAACGTGTTTGGTTTTGGAAAACCCGTCGTTGTAGTTCGAAAGCGAAGGATTCGTGTTCAACAAATAAGATTTAAACCGAAAAAGAATTCCGGGTCGAACTCAGGGAGGCTACGTTGATCTATATTCGCAATTATGTTTTTTTAGGATTTTTGATAAACAAGGCGAAATAATTACAATGGAGCTATCAAACTAAGAGAGAGAGAGAGAGAGAGAGAGAAAGAGAACATGCATTCAATATTTCAATTGTTTATACAAGCAAACGAAATGAAAGTTACACTAGAAAGCGGAAAATCAATTACACTATAAAGCAGGAAAATTCTACACTAGAAAAGCGGTAAATAAGAATGGGAGAGAGAAGTTATCCTCCTCGACGGTCGCTTGGAGGACGAGCCGGACGGGACGACGCCTGGACGAAGGAGAACGAAGCGGGACGAAGGAGGACGAAGCAAAAGAACGGGAACGAAGCAGCACGCCGTCGTCGTCGCGGGATCCACTTCCGAAGGGGGACGAAAATTTAGACTTTATCTCGCGAGAGGCATCCCGGGTGTGGGACAAGTTTCTCTTGAGCTTTGGAGAGGTAGAGAGGAGAAGGAAGGGATGAAAATTTCGTATGGAGGGGGTCTCCATTTATAGTTGCAAGGAGTGAGGGCAAAATGGACATTACATCTTCAAAATAATAAATAAGGGGTCTTTAGTGACGGATAAAACCGTCGCTAAAGCCCCGCCGTCGCCGTCGCCGCCGCGCCCACGCGCGCCCGCTTGGCTGGCCTGCGTGCGTAACGCATACGCACGTCCGCGTCGTCTCAGCCGTCCGATCGCGAGATCGGACGGCTCAGATCGCGTCCGCGCCCGCTGCGTAGCGCGCCCGCCCGCATGCGATCGCGCGCTCACCAGAGCGTCCAATTGCCGTTCGGCGCTATCGGGCGCGCGCGGCCGTTGGATCCTCATCTGACGCTCGTACGCGCCCGCTCGCCCGCGCCTTCGACCCCCTCACCGCGGCTCGAACCTGCGACCTCCGCTTCGCCCGCAGCTGCGTCGCCGCTGCGCTACGCGGGCGAAATGGTCGCGCGGACGTTTTTAAACGCGAGCGACCGCAGCCGTTGGATCGAGATCCAACGGCGGAGAGGAGACGGTGCGCGGTCTTCACAGGACTCCTGCGGCCGATTGGGCGGCTGGGATGGCGCCACGTGGCGCTATCTTGGCCGTCCATCTTCTGGAAGTTGTAGATGGTGCCACGGATGTCGGATTGACTCGATTTTTGTGTCATTCGGCTGCGATCGTCGATCCGAATTCATCCGTGTGGTCGGATTTTCCATCTGAAGTGCGGATTTACACCATCCTGGCCCTTGATATTCTAGGGTTCCTCGGTCTCTATCTGATGTTACGGATGCCTGATTAGGGCGATCTTGGAGTCGTTGAACTCCAATCGTCACCCTGATCATATCCATACGGTTGGATCTTTGATCCGAGGCCCCGATAAAATATTTGCCCTGTCCAAGCACATAAAAGGAGACAATTAACCTCCATTTTATTCAAACTACTCTAAATGCAAGATGATGCATGTAATGCAATATTTATATCATGAAATGCAATCTTATGCTTAAGAACATGCATAAATAGACATTTTAAGTAGTGTAAATGTGTTTACATCACTAATGTACAAGTACAGAACTAAAAATAAAATGAAACAAGTACTGAAAAAAACTAATAGAGTACTGTGGAAACTGAAACAGGAAAGAAACACCAAAACTAGAACTATGACTGCAACTACCTGACTACGATGCTACACTCAGACCAACACCATCAGCTCTTACAGTTGTAGAGTCCGATTGTATCTCTCCTGGACCTGAGTACAGAGTCCACAAAAAATGTTAATGAATGCTAAGTCAAGTAGCTAAACAACATTAACCAAAAGAGCAAGCTAAACAACTATGGAAACAAAAAGAGTGGGTATTGTTCTCAACTAATTCAATTTATCTTTATTCATTCTATTATTTGTTCCTTGCCACAATTCCAATCATCATTTATCCAAATCAATTTCCTCGGAAAGTGCGAGGGAATCTTGCTACAATATCCTATACAGTAGATTGCATACGGCTCATCCTTGTGGTCGAGGGGACGACCTGTATTTGCTCTATCGCCTAATTAACTATCCCAGGGTCCTTGCTAATGAGGTGAAGTGGTGACTACATGGTTGGCCAAAATGACCTAACAAAGTAAGTCGTGGGGAGGTTAGATCACTCCTTGAGCCAGTCTCTACCCCTAACAATTATAACCAACCCCATCATTGATACAATGCATGAGTACTAACTTTCAATAATTATCCAAATTTTCCAGGCTCAACCAACCATTCTAGTCTCTTTCAATCGTTTATCATAGAATCGTTACCACTTTTGCATTCATTTAATCCATTTTTCTTCCTTAGATTCTCACATTACTTACCCAAGTAACAATATACACAATTCCTTATTCATATTCGAGATTAGGATTTCTAGTGAGCTAAACAAGAAGGTTCATGTAATGTAATTCATTAATCAAATATGCATAGTTAGCTAATTCACCAAACATGGCAAGTCATTTACTTAATAGACATAAGGAGCATCAATTTCTATTCCACAATTAGTTGTTCAAGTACCCAAGAATTTGTGTAATGCAAGGACAGAACTCAATACTCAACAAGGAGACAAGATTTTTAAACACAAATAATGATTCAACACGAAGGTAGTGTAACATATTAACGTCGCATGTGAAATTGAGAGCTGCTCTACCTAAGGTCATAGGGGGGTCACGATGACTTTGAGAAATGTATTAGAGCTTCCTCAGACTTCGTGCATGCTCCAAGTGTTTATCTCTAAATCAAGACCAGAATACATCAAAATGTAAATATTTTCAAACTTAGGAGTGACCTTGCAATTTTCCACTTATGATGGGAAACTAGATCTCACCACATCAAAGTACGTCTCAACACAGTTCCAACAGTGGGTGGCTCATCAAAGTCAGGGTTCGAATGCTCCCTGTTTAAAATCCCAAAATCCAAGTTTCGAGTCATTTCAAAGTGGCTCAGGTTAATTTGAACTCGGAAATCTGGTTATGATTCCATGCTAGTGTCAGCACCTCCTTAAATTGCCAAAAAAATACATATTTCGAGTTGACCCCTAATCAAACTTATGGGAACACCATCATGAGCCCTACTAGCTTAACTTGGTCTGATTAAGTCAATAAAAGCTCCTACACATCCATCAGAGGGTCCTAAATGCACACTATTCTGTTTTGAGAAGAAGAGAAGAACACAGGGATATTTCTACAATTTTAACTGCATTTCATAAATACAGAATAACCATGGGGTATTCCAAGGGTTAATTAAAAGTCAAATGGTCATAAATATCTAATAAGAGAGTTCATACAGACAAAAATGGGTTTTCACATATTTCAAGAATAAACAGCAACCCAAAACCCTAATTTCAGACCCTCTTAAATAACAAAGGTTCTGGTCAAGATAAAATTCACCTAAACCTTCTAAAAATCATAGAAAAACATTCTATAAGGTTTGGTATCCTTGATATGACTATTGGAACCCATTTTGACCTAAAACATAGTCTCAGACAAGAAGTTGCCCTAATTTGAGTTTCTACGTAAATTACCCAGTCAAACTCAAATCAAAATCCAACATCACCACTAGATTCATTGGCTCCAAATTAGGTTTGTACCAAAATTTGGGTTCAATCAAAGATCATTTTGACCTAGTTTGCATTTTGGTGCATTCAGACTCTTTCTTTCTCACATACACCCCTAACTTTCGAAAATCCTTACAAAGATCCCCCTAACTTCATTTTCTTCGCATTCGGGTCCCTGCCACCATGGCAAGTGTGAACCCACTCATTCGAGCTCTTAATAAGAGATTCCTCCCTGATTACTTGGTCAATCCCTTCCAAAATTAGAAGAAACAACCCTAAGGAGATCCCTGATTGATTAAACCTAATCCTAAACTCCAAATTCGTCTATGTTGCTCATGAGAACCCAAGGATTTAAAGAATCCTTCTTCCTGAAAAATCGAGCCTTTCAAGCTTGTTTCCAATCTTGAGAGCTTGCTTGAAGGCTTATAAAAGACACTCGTGGATTGCCTCACCTCCTTAGTGAGTTTTTGAGCCATAAATCTCTTCCTTTCTCCTACCTCTGGCTTGCTCCAACTCATCTCCGGCAACCCTCTACCTCCTGCCTCTTCGCCGACCACCACATACAATAGGCGGCTGGTTCTTCTTCCCCTTCGCATTTCGTGCCTCGTAATACTGGGTAGCGCCATTCTAGCCCTCTCCTTGTCACCGTTCCCTCTCTCGAAGCTTTCACCTTCTCCAGTGCTGGCTCATTGTTATGACCTAGTACCCGAATCCCTACAGGACCCCCTGACGGATGGATAGTCAGAGTGCAAGATACAGACACTTGAGGACCTTTTGCGTGCCTATGCACTAGACTGGAGGGGCTCTTGGGAGGAGCACTTGCCCCTGGCAGAGTTTGCATATAATAACAGCTATCACTCGAGTATCGGCATGGCACCATACGAGGCTCTGTACGAATGAATGTATACTGCACCCTTGAGTTGGGTTGAGGAGAGGACCAAGTAGGAGGTTGGCCCCTGGCAGATTCGGTAGAGTCAGGAGATGGTAGAGCAGATTCATAGATGACTTCGCACTGTTAGGAGCAGACAGAAGAGTTATGCCGATCGGAAGCGCAGAGAGGTGCAGTTCGAGGTTGGGGATCACGTCTTCCTTCGCATTTCGCCCATGAAGGGCTTGCAGGGTTTTGGGGTGAAAGGGAAGCTCGCATCGAGGTTTGTGGGGCCTTTTGAGGTCCTGGAGCGGGTTGGACGCGTTGCTTACAGGCTTCCCCCTCCTCCCTAGCTTTCTGGTGTGCACGACGTGTTCCACGTGTCCAACCACCGGAAGTACGTCGCCGATCCCAGTCACGTTCTGAACCACGAGAGTGTCGAGGTGGGTGATGACCTGACCTACCCCAAGTGACCTGTACAAATACTAGACAAAGCCGTCCGGAGTTTGAGACGGAAGCAGGTACCCCTGGTGAAGGTCTTGTGGAGGAGCTAGAGGTACGAGGAGGCTACCTGGGAGCCTGAGGCGGCAATGTGAGAGCGGTACCTGGAGCTTTTTGAGGGTACATGTTTTTGGACCAGCTTCGATCCTCTTTAAGTTTGTTATGCGTTTATTGTTCTTTTCTGCACCCTAACTAGCTCAAGTTTCGGGGACGAAACTTCCTTTAAGTTTGTTATGATGTTAAGACCTGTGCTGTTTGAACCTTTTAAGACGTCTAGACTGTGGGTCAGACATCTGGTCAGACGTCTGGACACCTTCCCAAACGTCTGGAAATCAAAAATTTTGAGTACGAGCTAGCGTCTACGTGCAGACAGTACTCTCATTTTTCCTCCCCTTCTTCTCTCTCTTCCCACCCCCAGCAAACCCTAAACCCCGACCTTATAAAGCCCCTCCCCCTCTCTCGTTCTCCCCACACCAGCCACCTTCCCCTCTTTTTCTCCACTCCAATGAGAGAGACAACGCGAGCGAGAGAGCACGCGGGCAGCGTCGAGGAGGAGCGGCATGAGGAGAGGAGGATGAGAGCAAGCTCGTGAGCTTGCGTGGGAGTTCACTGGTGAGCACACGGCCGGAGAGGCGCGTGTGCAAGGAGGAGTCCATCGGGGAGGTCCTCCCCGACACTGTTGTAGCCGGAGCTACAGGCGAGGGGGCGCGGACACTGCTGTAGCTGGAGCTACAAGCGAGGGGGCGCGACGCGGCCACGCCCAGCGCAAAAGAGTGGAAGCAGGTTCTGGTTCTGGGTTTTTCCCAGAATCAGACGTCTGAAGCGACGTCCAGACGACGGAGTGGACATCTGGAGGCGGTTTCAGACGTCTGAGGTGAGAGTTTCGCGAAAGTACGTCCCCTTTGCGGATACAGCCATGCAGGCCGCTCCGCTGCTACCCCTTTGCATGCCCTTTTTGAGAGGATTCGGTGTCTGCGTGCAGGATTCGCTTTGGGAAGGCGCAGGGCACGCCTGCCCATGCATTTCAGACATCTGGGGAGCTTACCAGACGACTGGAAGCACTTCCAGACGTCCGAAGAGGTGGTCGGACGTTTGGAGCTAGGTCCAGACGGTCCAGAAAAGTTCTTGGACGTTTGAGGATTGGCGCAAAGACTTAGGTACGTTACTGGACCCTTTTAAGACGTCTGGAAGTTGTTCCAAACGTCTGATTTGAGTTAGAAACACTATTTTTGACCCGTTTGGGGTCCATTTGAGGTCTGTTTTACGCGAATAAGATACCGATGTGTTCCTTGTGAGTTCCTCTACTTGTTAGAAGGTTTTCTATACTATTCTGAATGTTCCTTTGTGATTGTTCCTTGTTATAGGACTTTGTTCCGTTGCGGGATCGGTGCTTGCTGAGGCACGTGAGCCTGCCGTTCAAGCCCCCAATACTCCTGGGTTTACTGGTAGACTGGCTTCCCCTAATTTAAATTACAAACCTGAATGCACGTGTGGAATGAATGGTTAGAACACTAGGATATGGCATGAATCCTAAGACGAGAAATGCTGGAATGTCTGCATTGAATGAATGAATTGCAGTCTTGAATAAGTAAATAGAAATGATAACAACTACCTGTAAATGAATAACAGCTGCCTGTGAAATATGAAGTACTTGTGCTAGTTAACTATTACATGTAACTTTCCTGTTGTATATGTTAAATGACATAATACGAGCTGCATGTATATAATTTGAGAATGGTAATTTGAATGATGGAAATACGAGCTACCTGTGTATAACCTGAGTATGGAAATGTGAACGATAGCAATACAAGCTGCATATGTATAACCTGAGAATGAAAATAGAAATGATGAAACCTGGTATGGCATGGCATGAGAAATATGAGTATGAACCCTACGGGGAGTTAGGAGTAGAGCTCCTGGAAATAAATGTAATGGATCTGGAAATGCGAGTAGGGAAGTGAGCTGGCCCATGGGTACGTAGTACCAAGGAGAGCGATTGACCCCTACTTAGTGCAGAGCGGAGCTAGCCGCCCTTGGGTTGGGACCCGAGGTTAGGATTGGCCACTCTATACCTAATTCTTGGCCCTCGCGTACACAGTACTGAGGAGAGCTACTAGTGTAGGGGGAGAGTTAGCCACCCCACGGGACCCGAGGTTCAGCTAGCCACCCTACACCGACTTTTAGGCCCACTGGGCAAACTAGGGTAGTCAGGCGAGGGTGCGCAGACTATGGAGGGCCGAGACCCCTGTTTGATTCTGAGGGTCTAGACCCCTATTACTAAGAGAGCTAGGCCCTATACTTTTCCGTGCTGTACTTTGGGCGCACCCGTTAGCGGAAACGACTGACCACGTGCCAGTGAGGGGTAGCTACCAGTGCGCTTATCACGCATGCTGTAGTCACTGTTATGTCTGTAAGTAACCTTGGGGTGGTTGACTGGGTGTAGGATCACCACGGGGGACTCTCCTGGCCAGGAGAGCACCACGTGTGCCTTCTACTCTTCGGAAAAGACTGCAATCAAGATTGTTCCCACAAGGAACATTCGAGATCAAGAAAGAGATCTGATAAATAAGACAATGGATGAAAAGGGAATAAATTGTAAAATAAAGTAAATGGAATAAACAGCTACCCGTCCACTTTTACTGCTTTAGTTAGTTGGTTGCCACTCTACTCAGCGTTCGCTGACTTCGTGTACTCATAACCCTTTTCAGGTCCAGGTGTTGAGCAGCCCGAGTCTACTGCTGCGGAGGGTGCTGGGCCTAGTAGAGCCCAATAGCTGTAGCTTCTTTGTTATACTCTTTTGTAGTAGTGAGTTAGACTTTTGTACCTTTATATTCTGTACTTTTACGTTCTGCACTTTATATTCCTATACCTGGCTACTTTTCTACTATTGTAGTGGTATGTACTATAGCAGTTTTTACTTCTTTACTGCTGTACCTTTTTACTGTTAGTTGCCTAGTATAGTGAATGTGGTTTACTTTCCTGCTTTTTGGTTACTTTCTTGTTGGACGACTAGGTCATGGGATTAGTCTAGTCGAGCTGGTCTCGAGTCCTGTAGGGATTCAGGAACTAGGTCATAACACTCATCGCGACCAATGCCTTCTCCAACTCCCCTTCATCCGATAGGTACCCACATCAACTCCTCTTCATCCACTGATCCATCCAGCACCATTAGACTTAGGTCCGCCCACGAACTCACCCGCTCCACCATCATCTCCCCCGTCTCCAGCATACCTCCGACAACCTCGACAACCCACTACACGCCACCAAACCACTCACCTCTGACTTCTACACCATCGTTGTGTCCACGTGAGCAAAACCCCTCAAGAAATTGAGAGGATTGCTACTCCCACCACCTCCCAGAACACCTCTGCCACCCACTCACATTTCACCTTCGCCATGCTCACACATGCACCTTCACAACACATCACCGCCGCCACCACATTCGCCGTGTCGCGGCGAAGCTCCTGAACTGCTCTGATGAGGCCATCAGGCCATATTATTTATTTTAGGTACTCCACCAGAGCTCCACCACCGCCCCAACTCCTCTGACTACGCCTTCAGTCCTCCGGGCACATCCGCTCTAGGTTCCAGTCCTAAGCTTCACGGGCGACTCCCAGGCATCATTCTAGACCCTCAATTCCACGCCACGAGCTCGCCTTCGACTTCAATTGGATGTCCTTTGATGGGAACACCATCATGAGCCATAACTAACTCATTTTGACCCAATTAAGTCAATGAATGCTCCTACATAAATGCCAGAGAACCATAACTCACTGTATAACCATTCTGAGAGAAAAATAAGAAACTAGGGTTAAAACTGTAATTTTACCAGCTTATCATGAATGCAATACAACCACGGGTTTTCTCAAGGGCTGAATAAAGGTCAAATGGTCTTAATAGGATAACAAGTGGTTTAGATCAGTCAGAAAAGGATTTGCATGTGTTTTGAGAATTAAATGACTTTTGAAATCCTAAAAGTAGACCCACTAAATTAACCAAGGTTTTGGTCAAGATAAAATTCATATAAACCCTCTAAATAAATAGAAAAATATTTTCTAGGGTTTAATACCTTCAATTTGACCATCAGAACTCATATTGACCCAAAATGAAGTCACAGATAGATATTTGCCCTAATTTGAGTTTTTGCATAAATTACCCAGTCACATGTGGTCAAAACTAAAATCTAACTTCACCATTGGATTCCTTAAGTCGAAATTAGGTTTGTACCAAAATTTGGACCCAAGATGAGCTTGTCTTGACCTACTTTGCAAAAAGGTTCTATCTGATTACATTTATACCCCCAACTTTCAAAACTACTTGCATTCAGCCCCAAACTTCCTCGTCGTCTTCACAATTAGGTCCCCCCACCAATATCGCAGAGGAAACCTACTCCGACGATCTTTGACAGGGGATTTCTCCCTAATTGATTGATGAATCCCTTCCAAAATTAGAAGGGAGATTCATCAAGTACTTCAATCTAAGCCCGTCCATGTGCTCCAAATCTCTCCCAATCTCTCATGTAAACGCATGAGAGATTTGGATATCAAGAAGTTTCCCACTCCGGCAAGCTTCCAATCTTGGGAAGATTGCTTCCCATGCTCTAACCGCCCCCTAGAACCCTTCATAAGAACCCTCAAAGCTCGCTGATCTCCTGACGCTCGAAATCGGCTGAGATCCCTCTCAAATTCCTCTCTCTTTCTCGGCCGAAGGTTCCTCGACGTCCAACGACCTTTTCTGCTTCTCCTCATCATCCGTCCGCCATACCTGCAGCGGATTCATCTTCCCTATTCCTCTCCACGTCACGCTGTACCAGCAGACTTCCTTGCCTCCTTCGTCCTCACCGTTCCTACCTCACTGGAGCCACCTTCGTATCCGACGTCGGCAACACCACATCCGACGCCATCTCTACCCCACTTCGTTCACCTACCTTCTAGCTAAGTTCCTCATCTCCTGCACTTTATTTCTGCACTTACCCCACTTCAAATCGACCACCGACGACCCTTCGTAACTCCATCTCCTCCATCTCCGTCCAACCCCTCCGGTGAGACCATTCCACCTCCACAGACCACCAAATCCCTCGCCGACAAGCCCACAACCACTGCCTCACCTCTCCGCTCATTTCCCCTCTCTTTATTCACCTCACCACTCACTCACACGCACCCCCGAACACACCCACTCTCACGCACACAGTCTGAATGAGGAGATAAAATCCCTATGCGGATGATTTCAAGTCTAATATAAGATCAGAGTGGAAAGTCGAGCTAAGAAGTGAAATGCATGACATATGTGTCAATGAATGTATGCTAAAAATGCAAAGGTAGACACCTAATGCAAATAAAGGTAGAAATAAGAAAGGTGAAAACAACTATATACAAGGATAGGTTTTGCTAAGTTTAACGCCTTCAGCTAGGCATAAACCTAGTTGGTAATTCAAAATGTAGGAGCGAAATGGTGGAATTGACAAGTCTAAGATCATGTGGTTCAATGAAAGGTTTTAGTCTTTGTCCATTGACGGTAAAAGGTTCAGATTTGTCAATCCCAGTGATCTTAACGGCTCCATTATCAAAGATTCTCATGATTTTGAAAGGTCCAGTCCATTTTGATCTTAGTTTCCCTGGAAAGAGTTTTAGTCTAGAGTCGAAGAGAAGGACTTTTTGACCAGGGTGAAATGATTTCCTATGAATGTGACGGTCATGGAAGGCCTTAAGTTTATCCTTATAAATCCTCGAGCTTTCATAAGATTCATTCCTTAACTCATCTAGCTCAAAAATTTGTAACCTTCTGTGATCACCGGCCTTCTCTAGGTCCAAGTTACACTTTCTGATGGCTCAATAGGCTTTGTGCTCAAGTTCTACGGGAAGGTGGCAGTGTTTCCCGTACACAAGTCTAAAAGGAGACATGCCTAATGGGGTTTTATGAGCTGTCCTATATGCCCACAATGCATCAGAAAGGCGGGAAGACCAATCCTTTCTATCAGGTTGGATGGTAGTCTGTAAAATCTTGATCTCCCAGTTGGACAATTCAGCAAGTCCATTGGTTTGAGGGTGATATGGTGTAGCAATCCTATGTGACACCCCATACTTTTGATGTAGGGACTGAAAATGTGGGTTTCTAAAGTGAGACCCTCCATCACTAATAATGGCTTTTGGTACCCCAAATCTAGAGAAGATGAAATCTTGAACAAATTGTGTCACAACTCTATGATCGTTAGTCCTCGAGGGGATGGCTTCTATCCATTTGGAAACATACTCAACTGCTAACAAGATATACTCAAAGCCATAAGATTTTGGAAAAGGTCCCATGAAGTCAATGCCCCAAATGTCAAAGATTTTGCACACTACGATCGGATTCAAGGGCATCATGTCTCAGCAGCCAATACTGCCGAGAGACTGACAGCGTGAACACACCCTGCTATATTCGTGTGCATCTTTGAAGATCATGGGCCAATAAAAACCGCTCTGCAAAATCTTTGTAGCAGTCTTTTTGCTAGAGAAATGACCGCCACACACCTAGTCATGGCAGAACGACAGGATGCTTTCTATCTCCTTATCAGGGACACACTTCCTAAGAATCTGGTCTTTGCAGTGCTTGAAAAGCCATGGTTCTTCCCATTAATAATGCTTGGCCTCAGATCTAAGTCGGTCTTTTTGATGTCAGACCCAATCAGTGGAAAGGATTCCAGAAGCCAGGTAGTTGACAGTGTCAGCATACAAAGGAAGATCAGAATGAATGACCAGCTGTTGCTCGTCAAGGAAGTGGTCAGAAATAGGCAAAGAAGGAGAAATCACTTCAGAAGAAAGGCGGGATAAGTGGTCAGCTACCACATTCTGCTTTCGGCCTTATCACGAATCTCTAAATCAAATTCCTGTAGAAGTAGGATCCATCTAATCGGACGAGATTTCACATCCTTCTTGGCGAGATGTCGAACTGCAGTGTGGTCAGTGTAGACTATAATGTGGGAACCTAAAAGATAAGGTCTGAATTTTTCCAGTGCAAATACTACAGCTAGCAATTCCTTTTCTGTGACAGTGTAATTCCTCTGAGCTTCATCTAAGGTCTTGCTAGTGTAATAGATGACTGTGGGTTTCTTGTTCAATTTTTGACCAAGGACAGCCCCTACTGCATAATCAAAGGCATCACACATGATCTCAAAAGGGTGAGACCAATCTGGAGGTTGCAGTATTGGTGCCTTGGTAACTAGATCACGAAGTGTCGTATAGGCACGAACACAATCGTCAGAGATCTGGAAGTCTACATCTTTAGAGAGGAGATTAGTGAGAGGTTGGGCTATTTTCGAGAAATCTGCTATAAAGTGGCGATAAAAACCAACATGCCGAGAAAAAGATCTAATTTGTTTAACCAATGAAGGTAGTGGTAGTTCAGAACTCAATTTTACCTTTACACGATCAACCTCTATTCCTCTCTCAGAGACAAAGTGACCTAATACTAGTCCTTCTGGTACCATGAAATGTGATTTCTCCCAAGAAAGTACCAGATTCACATTTATGCATCTTTGCAGGACCTTAGTTAGGTGGTCTAAGCATGCATCAAATGTGCTCTCGAAGACCGAGAAGTCATCCATGAAGACTTCTAAGCAATCACCTACCAAATCGGAAAAGATTGCAAACATACACTGCTGAAATGTAGCAGGTGCATTGCACAATCCAAAAGGCATCCTATGAAATGCAAAGGTTCCATAGGGGCAGGTGAATGTCATTTTTTCCTGATCATCGGAGTGAATAGCCACCTGATTATATCCTGAATAGCCATCCAAAAAGCAGAAAAATCTATTTCCCGCCAGTCTTTCCAGTATCTGATCAATGAAGGGCAATGGGAAATGATCTTTCTTCGTGGCCTGGTTGAGTTTCGGGTAATCAATACATAGTCGCCACGAACTAGCAATCCATGTAGGGATGACTTCTCCAGAATCAGTGGTTATGATGGTAAGTCCGGCCTTCTTAAGCACAACCCGAACAAGACTTACCCATCGGCTGTAAGAAATGGGGAAGATAATTCCGTTGTCTAACCACTTAATCATCTCATTTTTTACCACCTCTTGAAGTGTAGGGTTCAATCTACGCTGGGGCTGTCTAGTAAGTCTAGATCCTTCTTCAGTGAAAATCCTATGTGTGCAGTAAGAAGGACTAATGCCGATCAGGTCAAAGAGGCTCCTTCCTATAGCCTATCTATGTGCTCTCAAGACAGATAAGAGTCGTGATTCTTGATCAAATGATAAGAAAGAGTTGATAATCACAGGATAGGTCTGATCAGGTCCTAAGAAAACATACTTAAGAGAATCAGGGAGAGGTTTGAGCTCAACAGGTACAGGATCAGATGAAGGAGCAAGTGTGGAAATTTCAGGAGATCCTAGAGACACTAATGGAATAGGAGGTAAGTCCTCGATCTCTAAAGCTGGTGTCATAGTGAAAGTCAAGTCAGAGTCCAAAGAGTGTTGAGGTTCCAAATTTAGTGAGTCAATTAAGGTATCCTCAACCAACCGATCCAAAGAATCCAAGGAACATATTTCCTCAATTAAACTACATGTCAGTCCTCTTTAGGCCTGAAAAATATCAATTTTTATTGTCTGATCTCCGAACTTCAATTCTATTACGCCCTCCTCACAATTAATGTTTGCCTTGGCCGTAACCAAGAAAGGTCTTCTTAAAATGATAGGTGTGTTCTGGATATCCTCAGGTACTTCCATATCAAGGACTATAAAGTCTACAGGAAAGTAAAAATCCTTGATGCTCACTATAACATCTTCCAACACTTCCTGAAGTGTCTTAACTGACCTATCAGCTAATTGCAGGGACACCTCTGTTGACTTTAGGTTGCCAACCTCGAAATGTGTCAGTAGAGAGGTTGGGATAAGATTGATGGAAGCACCTAGGTCAAGTAATGCTCTGTTAAATGTGGTGTTACCTATCATGCAGGATAGGAGAGGGGTGCCTGGGTCTTTCATCTTAGTAGGGAGGGTACTGTATATAATGGAACTAGCTTGTTCCGAAAGGATGATTGGACTACTCCCTTTTTGAATCCTTGCTTTACGCTTAGGTGTACATAGGTCTTTTAAAAACTTAACGTAAAGAGGTATGTGACGAATTGCATCCAACAAGGGGATGTTTATGTGAACTTGCTCAAAGAGCTTAAGCAAATCCTCCTCAGGTGCCACATAGGTCTTTTTCTTTCCTTTCCCCTTCTTCTTTAAAGCCTCTGGAAATGGTACAGAAGTGGTGACAGGAGGATCATTCCTAGGAAAAGGAGAAGGAAACAGTGAATCAGATGGAGTGGAGGTAGAAGGCTTGGGAAAAGATGTAGAAGTAGGAATGGGTGGATCTATGATGCTTTTACCACTCTTAGTGACTATGGCATTTAGTTCGGCCCTAGATGTAGACGGTAATTCAAAACTAGGTAGCAGAGGTGGTTGGGTTTGTGGATAGGAAGGATTTGAATCAGTGTAAAATTCAGTGTCGTGCAAGGGTTATGAAATGATATATGCTTGACCTTGCACTACCGGTCTAGGTTGAACATACCTCTGGGCAGGTATGTTCCTAGGGTTGGGTTGTGCTTGAGATGGAAGTGAATGTGGTTGATGGGATTCTGTCAAATGTGATAGTTGGGCTCTCATCTCAGCTAAAGCCGCATCTTGTCTCTGCTACAAAGCAATATTCTGTTGTTGCATATCAACTAGACCTTTCATGATAGACCCCAACTGGTCATCTCGTGTAGGCCTAGGTTGAGAGTATTAGGTGGGCCTGGGTTGGGGTTGCTAGTAGGTACGCGATGGATATCCGTGTGATTGTGGAGGTGGTGCTCGGATCGGGTTGTGCTGTGGTGGTGCAGAAGGTTGTTGAAAAGGAGGTCTCTGTGAATTTCCTGACCACAAGAAATTTGGATGATTACGCCATCCAGGGTTGTAGGTCTGTGCAAAAGGGTCATTGTGAATGGCGTGGAGCTCCTCCGAAGCTCCGAAAGGTGCAGGGAAATCAGTGTAGGGAGGAACAAAGGTTCCTCCAGCCGATAAAGGTATGGAAATGGAAAATCTGATAGTGCAGATTGTGTCACAGAAAGGTTATTCACAGTTTCCCTCCTTGTGGGAAACTGGAAAGAAGTATTTTGTGCAAGTGACTGAGAAGGAGATGATGAAGGTTTTAAGAGAAATTTTCATACTTCATCTACTTTCTTCTCGATTAAGCCCACCTTATCCAGTTGACTAGCCACTATCTCTAAGTCTCTGCTACTAGATTGGGCTTCGTGTACTCCCGTATGTGAGTGGGAATGTGAGGACTTTCTATTAAACACGCTCATTGAAGCATTATTAATAGAATTTTCGGCCATACCTTTAAAGAGCTCAAAGACTGAGTCCTCATCCCGACACAGGAAATTGTCTCTACAATCGGCATCTATGAAATTCCGTGTGTCATCATGGAGCCCATGGTAGAAGATTTGGACCTGTTGCCAGCATGGGACACCATGGTGGGGACACTTTCTCAGAAGCTCGTGGAATCTCTCCCAAGCTTCGTGCATTTGTTCTCCTGAATTCTGGGTGAATGTGGTGATAGCACGCTGATGAGAGACTCAACATGATCTCTAATTACCCTTAATTAACTAGTCTTCCTAGTTAATTAGCTAAGGTTATGAATATATAAGGGTTAATTATTAAATAAGGGATATTTGTAAAGGACCTTAAAATAAGTTAAAAATGATATTTTATCATATTATTAACAATCTAATTAATAATTAGACTCGAGATCTTATTAATCATTCCCTTAATTAATAAGTTAAGTAACTAAAACATAATGTATACATAAGTATATAATAACTTAAGTAACTTTACTTAATCTAATAAATTAACCTAAAAAGGTCATAAATGTAAATTCAAGGTCTAAACATAATAGTTATCTTATTTACTAACATATATAAAAAGTTGAAAAAGATCTAAGTTAAAATAAACTTTTAAAACTTGGGTTTACATTTAGGTCCTTACTATTCATTGCAATCAGGTCCTTAATTTTCATATAGTTCCTTAAGTTTCACTAGATTTAGGTCCCTATCTTCTTCTTCTTCTTCAGCTGGGTGAACGACTGACGATGGAGAGTGACTCCACCGCGCAATCACCACCTTGCCGACATCATCCTTCCTTTTCCAAGCTCTTGGAGCTTGCGCTCACCACTCCATCTTCATCCATCTATCTGGATTAATCGAAAATCCTAATTTCTGGTGGGAGTTAATCTCACCGTCGTCGAAGACGATGCCGGAGGTTAAGCTCCCCAAGCTTCTTCTTCGTCCAAACTTCTCCGTCTTCTTCGTCGCCATCCACTATAAATACCCCATCACCCCTCTGATTTCTCTCAAGTTGTCTCCCTTCCCTCTTCTTCACTATAGCCGACTTCGATAGGCTATTCTTTCCGCAACTCCGGCGAATCCCCATCTCATCTTCCGACTTCCTCCATCCATCCTGATTGGCAAAGGAGCTTCATCGAGGTCAGCCGCATCTCTGGACAAAGGCTACGACCAAGGAGATCCTTTGCTTCATCCAGTTTCACCCGTCGGAGATCTTCTTAAACCCTCTGATTTCATCGTCCGCTATGAGCCATCGGCGGAACCCTGTTGACCCCTTCGTCCAGGTAACAGTAGATTAGGAGGAGTAGGAGTAGGAGTAATTTAGGTAGGTAGTTAGTTAGGTAGCTTAGTTGTAATGTCTGATTTCTCAGATCATCTTCTTCAACTCCGATGAGCTCCTTGAGCTCGCCAGAGTTTGATTTTGTCTTTTTAACTCGCTGATCACCTTCTTCTATCACTCACGATCATTTCTAATTCATTTAAACTCTAAATTGATCACCGTTTCGCCTAATTCACTTTCACCTTCACAGCTACTGTCCCTATCCATGGTGACAGTATCCGAGCTTAGATCCACCTCCATAGGGTTCTCTATCACTTATTCACAACCTAAGGACCCTATTTGACACTTTAATTTATATAATTACCACCTATAATTTAAACGTCCAATTTGTGATTAAGCTCCTGAGCTCACTGTCAATGGCAGCTCAGGAGTAGTTAAAACCTTTAATTAACTATATATTTATGATCGCAATTTACTGTTGACTTGTTTTGACCACTCAATTGAGTGGGAAAACAAGTCCTATGCTTCAACCTATTAAAAATCCATCTGAACTGAATTCACTGCTAATTCTGAATTTTAATGAACAATTAAGGAATTTAATGTGATCCTGAGGTTCCTTGTGACCTCAGGAATCTTTTTAATTAAAAAATGGCACAAATTCTCACTCTGTGCACGATTTGCATTCTTTCTGGACTCACCGGAGCTCCGACGAGGTCCGATGAATCAATTTCTATTCTTCAGCCTATACAAGTTGATTAAGAGCTCCAGAATGATGAAATGATGATCACTGAGCAATTTGAGGAAGTTTACTTAGAATTTTGATAACTGGAGCACAGGTTGAGATGTCTTCTTCTCCAACTCCGGTGGAGTTAGAGAAACTTATACAGAAGTTTAAATGACACATTTAAGATGTCTAGAAGCTTCAGTGCAGTGTACTGAAGCTGTTCATGACCTCAGCCCTTTGTAGAAACCTCCCAATCACTCTGACGAACAAAGCACCTTAGGAGCTCAAGCGACGAGCCTAGAACCCTAATTTCTAAGGTTAGAACACCTGTTAAAGAGGCTAAATGAATTTCTGATGTTGAAAGTATCATATTCAAGGCTTTAATTTCTTGTTAAGAGGTTTAAATTAGAAAGTCAATTTTTAAGCCTCACAGTCAAACCTGGGAAGGAGATTCTGATTCTGAGCACAATTAGATGATTTGAGAAGCTTAAGTTGATTCTGAGAATTTGTTGAATAGTATTAGAGTGATTAAATTGAGCTCAGACATGTATTTCGATTGGAATTTCAACCCTACTAGTTTGGGTTGTTTTCGAACCCGAACTGATAGCAGTGGCATTTTGTTGAGATTTGATCTTAAATCCTGCCCAGATCAATCTGTAACAACCCTTAGGATCTGTTTTAATCAATTGAGAATGTTCTTAGCTGTCTGTTTACCTATTCAGAGTTAGAAATTCATTCTCTGAAGCTTTCAGAGAAGCTTGCAGCTTCTCCACTGAACCTAAAGCTTTGAGAGCTCAGAACCCATACAAGTAGCTGTGGATTCTTCTGCAGCACACATTTAAACCCTTAGATAAGAGAGAAGTCCAATATGTGGACTCGATAACCATTAATTCATTTTCCAGGCCATTATTACCCGTAGAAACCCCCTGGATTTGATCTTCAAATCAAAGAGGAAATCATCCTATAAACTTCAAATTGACACAAGAATCATGTAGAGCCACCTTAGAGCTCTCCATCAAACTTTGTTTCACTTGATTTGGAGCTTTGAGTAGGGAGTAATCATCGTTTGAAGTTGGCACTGGAGGGGGGAACTATAGTCCCACATCGGTAAACCACGAGTGCCCGCCTTACTATAAAACTAATTTGTGCAGCGGGCTTCTCAGTCATCAACGCTCGGGGCATGGTTACTGAATGAATGAGCATATGCGTGTGTGTGTGCAGGCGTGTGTGCCTGCGAGTGTGCGCCTGTGTGGCGTGCAGATGTGTGCCCTGGGAGGGCGAGGCCTAGGAGGCGTTGAGCCGGGTTGGCTCGAAACTATGAATCGAAAATAAATCAAACCATAATTGAAATCAGGTGAGGATCGAGTAGGGTCTGGTCCCACCCTAATTTCAGGGTGTTGTGTATCCTCGAAAGGACCTCGCCGCAAATTAAAACAAATTTTTGGTTGAGAAACAAATTTAGCCCAGTTCAGCAAATACTTAAGAAAAGAAAGAAGAGCTCTGATGGCTAAGTGTCAAAGGAAAAAGAGTAAAGGCTGAGGAGGAAGAAGAAGAAATCACAAAGGCAAAGAGGAAGGTTGAACAGGCGCTAAGGAAACAAGAGAGGCAGAACAAAAGAGAAGAAAAAGAAAGGAAGCTCGAGAGAATAAGAGAGCAACAAAAGAAAAAAAAAAAAAAGATAAAGGATAAATAAAAGGAAAAGAAAGAAAGAAAGAAAGAGGAAGAAGAAAAGAGAGAGAGAGGCTAAAGAATAAAAAGAAAAGAATTCATTTTTCTTGATATATGTTAAATTTCTTTTTGCTTTCAATTGTTGTAATAAGGCATGTTTTATTAGAAAAACTCTTATTTGCCTTACTTCTTTTGAAATAAAATAGAAAACTAACATGTTTACTTGCTAATAAAGTAGATCATTTGAGTAAATGTATTTTCATATGAGATTTTGCATATTCTTTAAGTTTAAATCATTTGGCAAAATTCATGTTCTTAAAATTAACTTAATTATACCTCCTAAGATTTGTTTTAAATAGTTCGGTGAATTTTAAGTAATGTATACCTCCCAGTGAACAACCTGGACTCAACTAGTAAAAATTTCTAAAATGTTAGGTTAACTCGACCCTATACTACTAATCAACACAACTTCGAGTTAACCTAAGTGACTTTTCTCTACTCTTAATTAAGTAAAATTAACTTAATTAACTGAGTTGAGATAAGGAACGTACCACACATCCTACAGCAAAGTACTTCTTTAGAAACTCATATTCTAAAGAAGCCCAAGAGTCTATAGGTGTAGCCCATCCAAGTGTTCTAAACCAAAAGGCGGCCTTATCTTTTAATGAAAATGAGAACATTTTCATCAAAAACGTGTGTTGATCATGGCCTTGCGGACCCAGGGTTTGAGCAAGATTTTTCAGCTCCTCTAAATGCTGGAAAGGATCCTCAGAAGCAAGTCCATGGAAGTGAAGAATGAGTGCAATGATGTTCAAGTTCAGTTCAGCAGCATGACCCCCATCGAGATATCGTACCACAAGCATAGGTTGGGCAACTGCGGGATTATAGTAATCCCGTAGTTGAGGTCTACGAGGATGGGGTGGTGCCTGAGGGTTTCTAGGTCGAGGTGGTTGTGGTTGGGGGTTAGCTAAGAGATTAACAGCTCGAGCAAGCTGTTGCACCTGTTGGGTTAGGGTATTCATTTGTAGTTGTGTTTCAAACAGGTGATGAAGATGAGGCATAGGTTCTCTCTCCGGGGGTGGATTAGGAAAATTAGGATATGGTGGTGGTTGGAACCTATGGATTGGTGGTGGTGGCGGAGGATGTGCAATAAGATGTGGAGGAAGTTCTTCAAAATCCTCGAATTGTGCTGACTCATGATCATCCTTTTGATGTGTGGAATAGTGAATAGGAGTTTGAGACTCTGGAGGCAAAGGATTGGAAGTGGAAGGCAAAGAAGTGGATGTAGTTGCTTGGGCATCAATACCCAAGGGGAGTACTAGCTCCAGACTCTGGGATCTCCTACCTTCCATTGAGTTAGTTTTTGAAAATGAATTTAATACAATCAGTCACAACTCAATGGAGAGAACTAATCTAGCATAATTCACAGAAATCAGAAAATCCCAATCAAATCTTAATCAATCAAGAGACCAATTCAAGCAAGAGAATTTTTTTTACCTAGAGGCTACTACGCAAAATAATATAGTACGCAAACAACTGTTTCAAACAATTGTACGCATCCTAAAATAGACCTAGTGATGTGCAAACCTCTAAAATCCACTAGGAATCTGGATAAGACTGGTGTGCGAATCCAGATCCTGTGGTTGCAGAAGGAGATGAGGTAGAAACCCGTGTATTGTGATCTTAAGTGATCGTGCTGTGTACACGATAGCAATCAACACAATGCAGTAAAAATCTCAGTCAAGGTTTCACTCAGATTTAAACGTCTCCTTTTGATTTAATTCAAGTGATTATAAGATGACTTCTATGCTGCTCGTCTCACTTTTTAATTAATTCATTACACAAGATGGTCTTCTTAGATTTTAAGTCAAATGCACTTATGGCAGAAGTTTGAGAAAGGTAAAGAATGCATACCTGACTCCAGCAATTTACAATATGCAAATTTGACTTGGAATAAAAAAAAATCTAGCAGGTAGAATATGCAACCTAAGATGGATGCCTAAGGGTATGCTGCTGCTAGATAAAGATGAGATCTTTTTGAATTTTTGATTTTTTAAATTTTTTTGGATTTTGAATAATGCAACAAAGAAAAATAAAGAAAGAAATCGATATGGAAAATCGTGTTGATGAAAGATGAGTCTGAGAAATAGAAAAAGAACACACAGTCCAAAGAGTTCACAGTTATTACAATAAATGTGTGAGAACAGGTTCTCACAACTTATGACTAACAGATAGTCCTAAGTAGTATACCTAAGTCTAACTAAACTATGCTATACTACTACTCCTACAGCTGCTATGAGGGAACACTCCACCTGAACGTCAGGTCAGAAGCGCAGCGATTCCACCAAGAAGACGACCTTCACCTGGAAGGTGATGTTGCTCCTCCTACTCCGCAAGTGCTGTGGAGAAACAACAAATGATTAGTAAAAGAATAAAAGAATGTATATACAACAGAGAATTAATCAATGGGAGAAAATAATTATGTACAAACAATGAATTTGAATGACAATGAAAACAAGAATTATATACAAATGAAGAATTAAAGAGTAATTTTGGCGAATAGAGAGTTGCTTCCCCGACAACGGCGCCAAAAATATGAATAACGTTCGACCATGATTCGTATAAAAAAGAAATGTCGTTGTTGTTATAGTATGTGTCGCAAATACTAACCATTATCGCGTTAATTTTGTTTAATTACCTAATTTTTACTGGTTTATTCCAGGTCATTCACTGGGAGGCAGTTATTGATTTTCATCACTCTCTAAGTCCAAGATTATTCTTTAATTCTAAAAAGAGAAATTTTATGTCCAACAAAGAATGAATGAATAAATGCATGGTTTAATTATGTACAAAAAAGAATCAATTAAAATGATTGCAAATACTAATTACAAATAAGTATCAAACACTTCGTAAACATACTCTATATTATCTACTTATAAGTTATATTACTAATACCTACATATATATACAATACTAACTAATGATACATACCATACTTAACGTAATATATTAACATATACAGTAACATATATAATAGCTATAGAGACAGATATAAACATCGCTAAATCCCAGAAAAACTATATACAAACTTTAAAGTAGAAACTAGGGTCTATAGCGACATTTATTTCACCTTCAGTGGCATTTTATTCTGCCAGTAAAAGTATGAAGTTATATATATATACATATATATAAAGCTATACTAGTTATACATATACTTATTATTTACCTTATACTTATTTATTTACATATACTATCCATACGGATATTCATTATATATTATACATACACATATCTCCTTCCTCTCTAACTTCTCAAATCTCCTCTGTTTCTTCTTCTTCTCTTTACTTTCTCTACGGCTAACACTTAAGTGTTCTTCAGCTTACTCTCTTCTCTGTGATTAAGGAGTCATTAGGGTCCTTTCTTAACAAAAATTTGTTTAATTTGCGGGCACGTCTTCCGAGGGATACACAGCACCCGAGGACTGGGTAGGACCAGACCTCTACTAAGCGCATCCTAATTCCTTAATTAGGCCGCTTAAGTATGTTTTTGGCATAGATTTAGGCTTAACCAAGCCCTCGCACAGCACACACCAACCCCCGGCCCACACACACAGCTCAGTATACTCAAAATGCTCATAGGATGTTCGGTTGTTCGGGCGCCCGACACCCGTCACGACTGATTGTCCTATGCAACAAAATCAATTTAAAGCGCTACAAGCACTTCACAGCAAACGATATGGTGCTATTCTAGCGCCTGCGCAGCGTTGGAAATCCAACGGCCGTGCACAAATTTGTGATTTTGGCCTTCAATTCGAGCGCCATAATTTATTATAAAATAAAAATAAATTAGGGGATAAGAGAGTATTTACATAGTACTTCTTGATTGTAAGATTAATTTAGATTTTTAATTATATTTATTGTATAAATAAATTCAATAAAGTATACAGTTTATACAAATAGAATTGTAGGTTTTATTCCTTAATTACATATTAGTTAATATATGATCTAATTGACCTTATACAGAGTAAGTAAATATGTTAAAGTATTTAATATATATTTTTATTGTATTTTACAAACTTTATTTCTATTTTATTTACCTTTAAATAATTCAATTTCAGAATGTTTTATGTATAAATTCAGTTTACATAGTATTATACATTAAAAATGACTTAAATTAGCTTAACTTTCTTAAAATACATTAGTGTAAATATACAGTATAGATTGACTTGGTTCTAACTTAATCTACTAATTTATTTTAATTTAATCTAATAACTTAACTATTAACTTAATAAATTAATTATTTATTCTAGATATATAACTAAATTAAGGTACAAGGATTAATATGTTTATTATATACATATAATTACGTATATACAGTATTATAACTTAATATGGCTGTTTATAGTATTTACTACTTTATATAGCTTATTTGTACATATACATTAGTTTAATTAATAATTAGTTATATAATTAAGATATATATAGTATAATCTAACTTAAATATTTTTTTTACATACTACAATATATACATAAGTTATTTATCTTATAAATATGTATAATTTACATTATAGCTAAGTAGGCTTACTAAATAGCTTAAATATATACTTATATACATTATTTCAAAAAATATATACTTATATACATATTATACAAGGGATTTTTAGTATTTTTAGAGTTTTTTCACTTTTTATGGTTTTTATATATGTGTTTAACGTAGGAGATTAGAAATGTTTTTACCCTTTTCAAATTTAGTTCATTTTATTAAGTTTCATGGTATACAGAACCGTCTACTGATAAATTCTACCAAGTCGAGAGTTCTGGTTTCAATGAAACTTGCTGTACATTTAAAGAAATACTTAATCTAAAATCAGACAGGTTTATTTTATTTTTTTTAATTTTTTTTCTAATTTTTATTAAATTATAAATCTCACTCATCCTAAGCCTTTCAAATGGTTTCTAATGAGTCCTAAAGGCTTAGAATGAAACTTAAGGGGGGATAAAAGGCATTCAATTGCCTCAAAGGTCTTAACACAACATATTGATAAGATACAAATAGTTTAGCGCGCAAATCAACATGGACTGCAATTAATTGAGTTTGTGGACAGTTAGGTTTTAAATCTAGCTAATAAAAGATTTAAAACTAACAGTACAAGCGTTCAAAGAAGACCAGAAATTCATTTAGTTATATAGAAAGCTTGTATACAAGTTAAACACAACATTATACATCATGTAGCTATTTAAAACCTAAGCTATTGTCCATAGGTTTCTTTTTTAGACATAGGACTTCTGCTGAAACAGCAGAATCAAGATAACAACAATTGCAGCAGCAGATATCAGTAGAAGCTGCTGAACCTGACCCAATTATCAAACCAAGTCCCTCTTCAAATGTCTCAACTGCTGCTGCAATTAACTCATTTAAAGAGGAACAGGTTTGCAACAGGAAAAAGGGGTTAATTCCAACATGTATCTCCTTATTTAACCCTTTTTATCCTAGATCAGATTATGGATAGCCTGGTCAGGGATTTAAAGGAGTTAATCCAGGGAGCACTTGGCTAGAATTGAGGGAAATGCAGCTGCTTCTGTAGCAAGTTGCTATACATCTGGGATTAAAAAAAACAAAAATAGACATCACTCTAAAGAAAAACTCTAACAAGGGTTTAAATTCTCATAAAAATCACTAATGAATACAACTCAAACTCAAGATCCCTTGTCAATAAAATCTCATCAATCAAAGCTGAAAGAGATCTGATCTAACTCTTTCTAATGCTATAGACAGCATGTAGAAGGAGTTAGATCAGTCTATTTAAAATATAAACTTAAATCCCAGATATCTGAAACCTTAAGAAGTATTGAGAACTCCTTAGGTTGAAAATCAGAATTCTATTAGCAAATAACTCATGAATACAGGATAGAACCTCAAATCACCAAAGTGATTTTCCTTAGCTCTATCATGCATTCAAAGCATTGAAAACCTCACGAAAATCCAAATCAGATTATGGCTCCTCTGAGGTGAATTCTAACTTCAGAATCACCTCAGATTGCTAGCCAAACAATGAATCAAATAAGCAATAACTCAGTTTGCTAGATCAAAGAATTCAAAGCTCACATAAATCTAAATCTTTGAAATCTGAATTTATAAAAGAAATCTGGCAAACTGGTTCCAATTTAAGCTTAGATCAGGGGCTTTTGTGACAAAACATGGGATGAATGGGAAGCCCCTTAAAATGAATTTTGATGCTAATTTCAAATCTGAGGTTGTGAACCAATCAGATCTGAAATTAGGTCTAATGAGTGGGTGCATTGCGAGGAAAATTGAGGAAATCAGAAGTGATATGACAATGCGTAGAGGGAGGAAACCATGAACAGTGATAAGGTGAATTTCTTCCCCTCTGATCTGAGACAATCAGAGGAGGTGAGAGGGGGGAAAAATCTAATGTAAATCTACTCCTAATACTATACTAACATGCACAGCAGATCAACAAAAATTCTACATCTAATTCTATTGCTAATCTATCTAACTAACACTATAGCTAAACTACAAAACAGTAAAACTATTCTAAAAGGAAGAATGGGACCTATGGGTCCTTAGCCGAGGGCTAAGGAGGAAGAAGGGAGGGAGGTGAGCTCCAGCAGAGTGAAAAGCCTGCTAGTGAGACTTCAGGGTCATCCTCAGGTGCTATGTGGTCTTTAGTGATGAGGAGAGTTGGGGAGAAGTCGAGGATTTCACAACCGGTGGCTGTGAAATCAGAGATTTGATGAGAAGGGGGAACTGGAGTGGAGGAAAGATCGCTAAGTAGGAGAGAGCCATCCCCTACGCTCGCGACCACTGAGGTGCTTAAATAGCAATCTCAGTGGCTCATATCACCGTGGGGGTGAGGATAGACGTCGAGGGCACCGGCGGTAAGGATGAGACGAGAGGAGCGCGCGGGCTGCCAAATTGAAATCTGACCGTAGGATGGATCTGGGAGGTTGGGTGAGCACACGTGCCGCTTCGCACGAAGCTTCGATTCATATTGAGCCGCAGATCAAGATCGATGGAGAATGGACGATCGAGATGCCGCAAGTTCTTCGCACGCACAGTGCACGCGAAGAGCTCCAGGTAGCCGGCTTCTAAAGGGAAAATTGCAGGGAGGCCCTTTTGTGAAGGGGTAGAACATTTATAGGCAGGTCCATAAGTGGTAAAGAATGATAGCTGAACGGACCCTAAGGGCTTTTAAAAAGGTCCCTGCAAGTTACAAATAAGTCCAGGAAAGTTTTCTAAAGAAGGAAATGTGATGCATAAAGGACCTAAATGTAAATTCTAAGTTTCAAGGCCTTAATAATGTCCAAATGCCTTCAAGTTTTTATAGGTGCTTAATTGAACATTTGAGAAGTTAATTGTACTTTTGATTTGGACTTTTAAACTTGTTTGTGTGTTCAATTAACACTTGGATCACTATTTGACCTTTTTCTCAAGAATATCTTGTTTTATGACCTAATTATACAATTTTAACACAGAATTAAGGTTTAGGTCTTTTTCTTTGATTCCCACACTTAACCCTTTTTATGTGTTAATTTGATATTGTTTAACCCAGTTTCTAACTTACTTTAGCTTTTTAGCTATGATGAGTAGCCACTCAGCACCCGCAAACCTGGTTCGACCCAATAACCCGACCTGCACTCCTCACTCACCACCGCACACCAGTAAGCCTGGACCCAGGTATGCACCTGAACCCGATAACCCAAATACCTGTGGCTCTAGGAGAGCGGATCCTAAGAGAGAAAGAGAGAGGAGAGTTGCGCAGGTAGGGGGTGGGTTTTGCTACAGGGAACTTCGGCTGACACTTAGCGAGATTCAGAAGAGGAAAGCCAAAGAAGGAAGAAGAGGTGAAGGCCTGAGAAGAATAGAAGAAGGAAGAAAGTCGTAGCTGAGAAAGAGAAGGAAGAAGAAAAGAAGAAGAGCTGAAGGGCCAGAGAAGAAGAAGGCTTGGAGAAGAAAAAGAAGAGGCTGCAGAAGAAAGAAGAATCAGAGAAAGACAAAGTCAGAGAAGGAAGAAGAAAAGAAGAGCTGTAGTACAAAGAAGTGAATCACTTTAATTCGTCTGATTTCCAAATCAAATGACAGATTTGAGCTTTTATTTCATACATATACATTGAGTTCCTTAGTTAATATTGTAGGAGTATTTGGTGATTTAAATCACCATTTTACTCTCATCTTTTTGCACATTGATTCTAATATTAAGGCTCCGAAGAGCAAGTCGAATCCTTAAGGCCAACGTCTACTCTGTTTTATTTAGGGCTAGGTTTGAATGTGATTTGGAATGTGATGGGTCCTTTATCTGAGTTGGGCCATTAATGATTGATTGATGTCTGTGTGTGCACAACCAGTGGTTTTCAAGCAAGATTATTTTTGATGCGGTGAATTTTAGGGTTCAAATCTTGCTTAGTAGCTTTTAGGATTCAACTGTAGGTATTTTCAAACAAGTTTTGTTGGCACACCAGGTTTTGAAAGCACAGGTGAAGATGTTTTCTTTTGAAACTTAAAAGAATGTGGAGTGACTGGTAAATCCCTAAGAGTTGAACCTATGCAACAGCTACTTGATGAGTTGATTTTAACTGAAGTGGTGCAGCCCAATCAACTCAAACAATTGGCTTGTTACGCCACTTAATTAGGCACACAAGTGATTACCTAATCTGATTTTTACTCAATTATGTGTTTGGATGTGTGTACCGATTTCTAAGATCAGTTTACCAGTTGAGTTTGAAAATCAGATGAGGTTGTGTACCTCTGTGAGATTTTTTAATTTTTCTTTATAAATGTGGAGGTTGAGGTAGGTGTAGGTGTCAAACAAACAAACAAAACTAACCTTAGAGTTTATAAGAACACCTAGGTTGATTTATGTTTGTGTTATTACATGGTGGAATGAAAACTAATGGGTAGGAGGTGAGGGAAAACTTACAGAACCTTCAACAGCACTTTGCTCCAATCTACTACTTTTGCTCATCTCAAAAGAGTACTTGCAATCACAATAAGAAAGGAGAGAAGTGAGGTAAATGATTTGTAAGTTAGAAAACGTGAAAAAAAAATCAAAGAGCGTCACCTCCCGGCAACGGTGCCAAAATGTTGAAACGTCGAAGTACTACGCTATCGAATTTGGTTTTGAAAACCTGTCGTTGTAGTTTGAATAGTGAAGAACTCGGGTTCAACAAATAAAATTTATACCTGAATAGAAATCCCGGGTCAAACTCAGGGAGGCGAACGTTTGATTAAAAATACGCGTTTCTTTTTTTAAGTAGGTGGCTTCCCTGGTCTAAGATTTACCTAAAGGCAGTAAAAAGAAAATGATCCAGTGACTGGGCTCTGGACAACCTACCTATGAGCTATTACCCACGATAACTTGCCAGCCATATCACCTTAGAAGGTTCATTAGCTACCCAATTTCCGTTAAAATCGCCAATCAACAAGTCAGTGAAAAGAAAGTGTGTAGATGCTTAGACTTAAAGTTTCCTCAAATTAGAGGGTGGGTTGATAAGTCGTATACTTATCACACAAACTTATTTACTCAAATTCAAATAGAATTCAGGTTGGCGAGGACTCAAAAAACAAATCCACATTTTAGTGGATACCCGTGTTGATTAAGCCCAAAGACCTGAAGGGTCTTTTGTGTTCAGATCCTAATGTAAGATTTCCTAAGATTGAAAAGTCCCAATGTCCAAGTATTCCTTCCTAATTCCAAATTTATATATATATATATAAATAAAAGAAAATAAAACGAATCTACGGAGCTGACGAATTAATTCAGAGATGAATATCCACCCCCATGCCTATCTAATGCAATGTCCTCATTGTATTAAAAAGACATAAAATAGAGTGGAATAGAGTAGAAAGCACCTGAATTACGTGAATGAAGGGTCCACTCCGAGATAAACAAAAACTGTATACATGCTGAATTTAGTGCCTTCAGCTAGGCACACTATACAAAGAAGAGAAGTAAAGAATTAAGAAGTGCAAGTCAGAATCAAAATAAAAAGATTCACTTTAGGACCTGCCAGCAGATGTCCACAGATGTGGACTAGATTGTGGTGCAGACCCATACCCCATGATCAAGAATATCTAAGGTTCTGGATAAAAATTACCCAAAACCTAAAATCAGTATGCAAACGGGGTCAGGCCTCCGATTTATGAGGATGCAACCCAAGACCAAAAAGTCAGGTTACAGAGAAATCAAGCTCCAAAGGATAATCAATGAATGTTTTCTTGGGTTGGACATCCTCAGAACAAATGTCGTAAGGGTCCTGGTTTGATGGTTTCAACTTAATTGGAACCCTTAGACTCGGTCTTCTACATCCTCCAGAGTTTGCTTCCCAA
The DNA here is from genome assembly GCA_037157565.1 of Thalassia testudinum. NCBI lineage: Eukaryota > Viridiplantae > Streptophyta > Magnoliopsida > Alismatales > Hydrocharitaceae > Thalassia > Thalassia testudinum. The sequence continues at coordinate 6,016,101 of JAZHRO010000001.1, read as the reverse complement.
ATCAAAATTTCCCAGCTCCTATCCTCCTTCAGAATGTCAAATTCCGGGATCTCCTGCATATTAATCACCCTGTCGGAAATTTCGAAGTCTAAAAGATGTGGCTGAATCAGAATTGACTTGGGTCTAGTTATCTTAAAAATAGAATCGTCGGTAAGCTCAATGGGGTGTAACTGACAATCATGGCATTGGATAGAATCCTCCAAAAAATGCGATTCTGGATCCGTCATGTGAGCCCCAATAAGATCAGTTTCCTCAATTATTGGGCTATCAAATGATCTATCAGATTCCTCAGACCTAATCGTCTCACAGAAATCGTGTTTTGTAAACTCACGTGAGACTTCGCAAACTGAATCTTCACCATCAGAATCAAAGAAATCAAAATCCATATTAATGTATGTCCCAAAATCATCTGTCACTTTTTGATCCATGGAGACATACATTTCCTCGTACCATGGCTCAGGGATCTCAGGTGAAGAAATCAGATTATCATTAATTGGTTGCTTTAAATCAATCTGGTCAGCCTCGTAACACATGTCCCCCCCAACAGGTGCCTGAGAGGGTTCTGACATTGGCTCTCCTGAAGGGAGTTCATCCCACGATTCAACTAAAGCAATCACAAATCTCATTCTCAATTTTACTAACTTCCCAAGTAGAAACTCACCCGGGTTCTTATCCTTAACATCCTGGAGCCAATCCAATAAATACTTATTCAAATCATCAATCATCTCAATCAGGGGCTCCAATCTTTTAATGCAAGGTATTGGCTGAACTTCTAAATATTGTATGGTATTCCTCAAGTTAGCCAAAACCTTATCTTGAACCTGGTTACCCTGAACCAAATGGCTTGTTTCAGGGTCGGGCAGGTTTGGGATCAAAGCAGAGGAGTTAACGAATTGAGATTCGTTATACCCTTCTTGATAAAAGGTCAAAAGGTGGTGATGACCTAAAGACAATGTATTTAGAGGATGGGTAAGGATCAGTGTATCCTCCTTGATTGTAGATCGTATTAAGTTGTCCATGAAAGGGTGGCAATCTATAATTGATGTGGCTCTGAGAAGGATAGAAATCACAATAATGGTGTTCAAGGTTAGATCCTAAACACGGAGGTCCGGAACTATATCCCCAATCCGAGTTATCCCAACTAACCGATGGTTGATTACAGTATGAGTCGGGATAATCGTCATGTTGAGGATAACTCATAACAGGAGGGAAAGAGCGGGAATGCGTATAAAATGTGGAAGGATTCATGATAGAAGAGAGGAAAAAAGGTGCCTGCAACATAAACAATCAAACATATCCTTAAGTGGGCTAGCCTAAAGACCTACAGACTCCCAGAACCCATCTTGAGATAAAGAAACGATTTAATCTACTTCTGTCTATTCAATCCAACCAGTTAGAAGGAGGGACTGGGGAGAAGGTTCTTCCTTCGGCTTGCACCTCCGGTTCCTAGTGTACCTCCCAACCGCGATCGTTTGATTCTGCTCCCCTAGCTAGACATTAGATTGAACAGTAGAAACAAACTAATCGAAAATAATCTTGTTCTGGGCTCCGAAGAGCTAGTCGAATCCTTAAGGCCAACGTCTACTCTGTTTTATTTAAGGCTAGCTTTGAATGTGCTTTGGAATGTGATGGGCCCTTTATCTGGGTTGTGTCCTTAATAATTGATTGATGTGAGTGTGCGTGCACAACCAGTGATTTTCAAACAAGATTATTTTTGATGCAGTGAATTTTAAGGTTTAAATCTTGCTTAGTAGCTTTTAAGATTCAACTGTAGGTATTTTCAAACAAGTCTTGTCGGCACACCAGGTTTTGAAAGCATAGGTGAAGATGTTTTCTTTTGAAACTAAAAAGAATGTGGAGTGCCTGGTAAATCCCTAAAAGTTGAACCTATGCGACAGCTACTTGATGAATTGATTTTAATTGAAGTGGTGCGGCCCAATCAACTCAAACAATCGGCCTGTTGCACCACTTAATTAGGCACACAAGTGATTACCTAATCTGATTTCTACTCAATTATGTATTTGGATGTGTGTACCGGTTCCAAAGATCGGTTTACCAGTTGAGTTTGAAAATCAGATGAGGTTGTGTACCTCTGTGAGATTTTTTTAATTTTTCTTTTTAAATGTGGAGGTTGAGGCGGGTGTAGGTATTAAACAAACAAACAAAACCAACTTCAGAGTTTATAAGAACACCTACGTTGATTTATGTTTGTGTTATTATGTGGTGGAATGAAAACTAATGGTTGGGAGGTGAGGGAAAACTTACAGAACCTTCAACAGCACTTTGCTCCAATCTACTGCTTTTGCTTGTCTCAAAAGAGTACCTGCAACGGCGTCAAAATGTTGAAACGTCGAAGTACTACGCTATCGAATTTGGTTTTGAAAACCTGTCGTTGTAGTTTGAATAGCGAAGAACTCGGGTTCACCAAATAAAATTTATACTAGAATAGAAATCCCGGGTCAAACTCAGGGAGGTAGACGTTTGATTAAAAATACACGTTTGTTTTATTTTTCACGAAACAGAATAGCTGGTTGAAAACTATCTATCTATTTAACAAATAATAAATAGAAGAGAGAGAGAATATTACAAATAAAAGCAAAAGGGATGTAGAATAAACTTGAATTTCATTATCAAAAATTATTCATTACACTACTCATTACGACTAGAAAGCGGGAAATGATTATACTGGAAAGCAGTAAATCTACTCTAGAAAGCAACAAAAAGAATGGAGAGAGAGATATCCTCCTCGATGATCACTTGGAGGATGAGCCAGACGGGACAACGCCTGGAAGACAAGTAACGGAGAGGGAAGAAGGAGGATGAAGCGGGAAGAATGGGAACGAAGCATCACGTTGTCGTCGTCGCGAGATCCGCTTCTCGAATGCAAAGAAAGGACAACCGCAGGATGCTCCACAAAGGGGGATGAAGGTGGAAAAATTGTAATTTCTACTCTAGAGGAGCATCTTGGGTTTGGGACAAGCTCTTAGAGCTTTGGAAGGGGTGAGAGAAGAGAAGGGATGAAAAATTCGTATGGAGGGGGTCTCCTTTTATTGCAAGGAGTAAGGGCATTTTCATCATTACATGTTGAAAATCATTAATTCAGGACCTTTAGTGACAGATAAATCCGTCACTAAAGGCCTAAACGTGGCCTTCGTGGGCGGCTCACGCATGCCCTCTCGTCTCCCCGCGCCTCAACACCTGCCCATGTCCATTAGATCTCGGCCATTCGATCATGAGATCGAACGGCTAAGAGCGCTCCTCGCCACGCCTCATCCGCGCACCTCAACGCATGAGATCCCACGTCATGCGGAGGCATGAGATGGTGCGTGGACGCTATCAAGTGCGCACAGCCCCTCGATCTCCATCGTGCGATCGATCACGCCCACGCACTCGCTACAATTGAGGCATGTAGGGGCTCGATCCCGCACCTCCTCACCGCGTTAAAACGCTTGACCAACGCGCTACAGGCGCATTTGTGTCGAGAGCTTAACTCAAGCACGCACGCCTCGCAACCGTTGGATCTTAATCCAACGGCGAAGAAGCGTTGGCGTAAAGTGCTTCAGCGGATGCGTGCAGCTAGTTGGGCGGCCGAGATGGCGCCATGTGGCGCCATCTTGGTCGTCCGTCTTCTGGGTGATGTAGATGGTACCACGGGTATCGGATTGAGTCGATTTTCGCACCGTTAGGCTGCGATTGTCGATCCGAATCCATCCGTTTGGTTGGATTTGTTGTCTGAAGTGTGGATTAACACCATCTTGACCCTTGATCTTCTAGGATTCCTCGATCTCTATCTGATGCTACGGATATCCGATTAGGACGATCTTGGAGTCGTTGAACTCCAATCGTCACCCAAATCAGATCCATACGGTTGGATCTTCGATCCGAGGCTCCGATAAAAAGTCGCTCTGTCCCTGACCATAAAAAGAGACAATTAACCTCCATTTTATTCAGACTAATCTAAATGCAGGATGATGTATGTTATTCAATATTTATAGTATGTAATGCAATTCTATGCTTAAGAACATGCATAAATAAATATTTTATGTAATGTAAACATGTTTACATCAAGAAGTAGAAAAGAGAGAGGGAGGGGGTTTTTTGCCCTCTGCTGCGCTCTCTCTATACTTAGCGAATTTGAGAGGCCTTTGCCTCTGTGTTGCTGTGCTGTGTCTCTCCCTTAAGGCACAAAGGAAGAAGAGGAGAAGACATTTCCTCTGTTTCGAGAAGCTTGATCCTGCTGGTTCTAAAAGGCTACTGCTGGTTCATTTAACTTGGTTGACATGGAATCTTGGTTGATAATTGTTGTTGATACATTTGAGATATTTGATCCTACATTCATAGGTTAATTGGTGATTCAAATCATCATTTTAACCCATTATTTTTGCACTAAGATACTTGATTTCATCTATATATCATTTTGAGTTATTTTGAATGAAGTTTTAATTATAATTTCTTATATTTCTTGTGATTGGTGAGATTAAATTGCTATCATTTGTTCCCTGTGTTCGACTTTAGATGCTTCTTTAGAATCGGAGTTATAAATTTAAATGATTTGAGAGCATTTGTCATATACTATGATGCATTTTCTTAACAAACGATGAATTTGCTTAAACACAAACGTTGTCAAAAGAGTATCATGTATGGTACCGTTGAATTCCTCTCGTCGCAAACTTTCCAAGGATGCTTGTTTCGTGCAAATCCGAGGTGTATAGCACAAGTTATGGCTAAAACAAGCTGAAAAGGACCTAAATGTAAGGCGAACACAACCCTAGTGGTATTTTAAGTATTTCACTCCACTAATCCTAATCCCAACTGAATTTAGGCCTTTATAAGGACCCCTTTGGGTCCTCGGGTCATCATTAACCTTTAAACACACTAAAATCCAAGAGAAAGGAGAGAGAAAGGAATTAAGATTTCATTAGAAATCCTAATTCAAAATTTGTTGGGACCTATTCACAATTCCGAGAAGTCCGGGCCTCCCACCGCAATTTTTGTAGTGATGGAGGAAAATGCGGGCTGTGTGATCTGGTGGTGGGGTGCGGATGCATGCCACGTGTCGCATGATGGAAGGCACTACGCGTATGCGAATTCACACAAGAGCGGGCGAAGGCAAGCGAGAGCGCTAAGTCGCTGACGGGTGGCGGATCGAGCGGACAACTGTGGGCATGGGCTGGCAATCAGTGTGAGGCGCGTAGACCAATCGACGGCTGACACATGGTGTGCGTGGACCAATTTGACCAGTTCTCCTGAATTGGTTGGTTCAGCAACCCCCTCGTATCGTTTCGTCCGATTCAAAGTTTTCCTGACCTCAGATTTTGACAAATAAGATACCATTGGAATCGTATCGACACGTACTATGTGTGGATATGGTTTATTTTTGGTTTTGAGTATTCTTTCTCTAGTGAAAAATTAGAAACGTACTTAGGTGTTTCTGACCCTGTTGTTGGTCCATTTAAATCAGATCTTGCCCCGGTTCATGCAATAATTTCAAGGTGGGCGTGGATACTGCCCCCAAACCCTATGTGAATGGTTTGGAGTCACTGTGACCCTCCAGTGACATTAGGTAAAGTAGTCTACCCTTCCTTTGATTCTAATTCAGATTTGGGTATTGCGAACCCATTTTGCGTACTTTTCACGTGTCTCGTGCCCGTTGATATACATTTCCTCTCCTTGCTGAGTTTGGAACATGGTAGGGGTTGTGATTATTGTCTTGGATACTTAAATATCAAATGTGGATGTTGTAAATCAAGTTTTTGACTTGGAATGTGAATAATTAACTACTGAATTAAAAGCAATTAACGACAATTTTAGACCACTTTTTTGAATTAAGTGAATTCAGAATATGGGATATGGTCTTATCATTGCATGTACGAAAGGAATTCCATTTCTAGTAAAACTGGCATCATTAAGATGGTTAAATAATAATTTAATTGTAACCACAATCAAAAATTGGAAATTTCCTAGAAACAGATAAGTTGAAGGATAACATAGATATCTAATAATTCTGGAATTCGAAAGTATAATCATTGGTATGGTTTGATTGGATACCAACAAATGATACAGTTATCTGAAATTTATTATATAATCAATACGACGGATTTGTTGGGAATTAAAAGAATTAAATAACTGACTTTAACCTCGCTACTCGCTGGATTTTGGCTGTAGCTTTAATCTTTCAGATTGATTTCAGGGGTTGGTTTAGGGAGTTGCTGGCCTCCCTACGACTCTTTAGTTAGGCTTAGCAGCCAACTAGGATAGTGGGATGAGAGGCTCGAGGTTTGGTTCTTTCTCAGTCAGAGGGTAGGTCCTTGGTTGTCTGATATTCAGCGTACGTAGAGCTTGTACGTGTTCACGCTACATGGCGTAACTGCCACCCCTTTCCACAATGACCCCAGGGTGATAGAGAATGGTGACTTGATGGGTATAAGCCATCTTCTCGGCTATGAGGGTTGCTTATACCGGTCTTGCATTGTAGGAAGTTACACGAAATCGTCTCGTGCCCTAAGACGTCGATTGACAGATTGTGGACAATAACAAATTAAGCTTCCAATATACGAAACAGAACCTGTTAACAAGATATCAAATAAATGGATTAATTAAAGCTATAATACCCATATTCTCTTATTCTCGGTTACTGTGCCACTCTGTTGTTATTGTTTCTACTCTACTCAATTTTTACTAACGTGTTTTTGGGTTCTGTACTCAGGTATACTTGGTAGTTCGCAAGGTGATCCTGTTGTACATCTCCTTGCGCTTATTCGTATTGTATAAAATAAAGAAACATAAATTGAATACTAATCAGAAGATTACACTCCCGCTCATACGCACCGCCGTTGACATTACCGTCATGGCCTCTCTTTGCACGGTGTGGAATAGAAAAAGAGAGGAAGAAGGAGGTGGCTCCACTCCTCCCCAATCTCTTCTCTCTCTCCCTCTTTGTGAATCTCACGTTGGATGCACGTGGAGGCAGGGCCTGACAACTAGAATTGATTAACTTCAGGTTTTAAGGTTGTTTATAAGGAAGGAGAGAGAAAAAGAGGATAGGAAGTGGGAAGATTTTAGGAATAAAAATTGTTAACAAACCCCAACCTTATATTTACACACTCTTCCCCTTTCTGTATCAAATGACTTCCAATCTTTACAAAATCCATCTCATTGGAATGCTTGTGATGTGAAGGATCCAATAGTGCCAATTATGATATCACCTACGGAAATTTTTTTGAGGGTTGACCAATGTTGACCAAAACCCACAATTCTTTGTTTTCAGGTTACGAGAACCCAATTTACACTTGACAAGCGTTGACGGATTTGTCTTGACACGCTTAATCTAGATTTGGGTTTAAGTTCGGATTTCGGTCATAACATTGGGTCATTATATCAAGCCTTAAAGAAGGAAGACAACAATGTTTCTACCTCTTTTCAAAAGGCAAAATACATAATGAACTTGTTGTTACTAAACATGCCATCAATCTTGTAGAGTTTTAATGCTATACAACATCTTCCACAATCTTGGTACTGACTATAGTGATATTATTACCGCACTTGCATCTAGACCTTCTCTTGTTACTTCGCTAGTGCTTCAAAGTATTTTTTGAAACTTTAAAACTCTTGGAATTTTGTGAATCTTGAAACTCTTGTAAACAGGGATAGACATAATCCCTATCAATATTTTTTGGTTTTGACTTTGGTTTTGTTATTAGCCATATGAGAATCTTGATAGATTTCACATTCTCTTCTATAACAAACTCTACTTCTATAGATACATGAGAACAAAGAACGAATTAGTGTGAGTGAGATAATAATTTTACCTTGTTGGATTTAATCCAACATATGGACTTAAATATGCATTAGGTAATTATATAATCAATCAACGTATAAAGGACTATCATATAATGCCCATCACTAAAGTGATCAAATCAGATTTTGTTGAGGGTATGGGCATAAAATGCAAGGAGATGATGTGGTTATGTTTGTATGTGCAGAGATCGATTTTTCAAATACAACTCCTCGATGGGTGGATTTGTAATTTGCTAATAGTAATTAGTTTTGCCTAATTACTAATATTGAAAGGTTAGGTCCCCAAAGGCTTCCACCTTCTATTCTCCCCACCTTCCCATCACGTGCTGAGATAGATTAAGGGAGACAAGAGTGGCTGGGTTGGCTACTATCATAGGAGAAGGTTATCTGTTGTTTACTCTCGATTCATAGCAAGGTGAGAACACTCTTGGAAGATCCTGAAACGCTGCCTAATTCTCTGTTAGAAACCATGAACCCAGGTATAATATCTGTTCGCAACATGTATGCATAAAACCTAAATAGATTAGAGATGCCTTTCTATGTTTTGTTTATATATAAATCATACCTGAGCATGTATGCACCAATTCGTCTTTCATTCTTGTAATCATCAAATCATATGCATGTTTAGGTTCTATCTTTTGGTGTTCCCAGAAAACTCAAAACACAATCTGTAACCGTCGCAAGTACCGGTACTCATGATGAGTACCGGTACAGATAAGATATTGTTTTGGACCCTTAAGGTATACTGTAGATTGCTAGTACCGGTACTCTTCATGAGTACCAGTACATGCAACCTACATATTAGCTCCAAGCCAACTTAAGTCCAAAACTGGGACTTACATATACCGGTACTCATCATGAGTACCAGTACTCGTTGAGACCAGTTGTTTCCTGGAGAGATACCAGTACTCACTGAGTACCAGTACTTATGATAAGTACCGGTACATAGTGAGTACTGGATGAGTACTCATCTGGATATAGGTTCTAAAAAGTAACTCATAGGTACCGGTACTTGGTATCAATACCGGTATCCATTGGAATATGGAACCCATAATTGTAACTCATGGCTACCGGTATTATTCTACCAGTACCGATACCCAGCTAGTTTGAGGTCCAGTTGAGAAAAGTCGTTGTACAGTTCCATCCTAAGTCAGAGGTGGGTCAATTTTAGTTAAACTCTTAAGGGTCTGAGGAATTATCCCAACAAGTGGTATCAGAGCCAACCCACTCTCTGCTTAATAAAATTAAGGTCAATCTAATTAATAAGGTACACTGTTCTAGGGTAACCCAGTTGAAATAGCACCTCGCCAAAGTGAGTTCTCCTGTGAATATTGGGTTTATCCATGAATAATAAAAAGATGAATGGGTGATAGTAAGTAAGTGTGCACTGGCCCAAAGGAAAGTGCATACTTGATCTACTTTCACTCATTTTCATCGGAGTAGTGATGTGTTGGTTATTAGGATTTCTGGGTAGTCACTGAATCGGCCCAAAGAAAGGTTCGTGACTGACCTGGATTTGAGCTAACAATCATTTCACACCATATCATGTCTTCAATTACAAGTCAACCTCTCCTCCAAAGATGAGACCCTTGATGGAGTTAATTAAGACATGTGATGGGATTAATGAATTAATTAGACACCTTATGTTTTAAAGGAACTAACTCTGTGTTTACCTGCATTTATTTTTCAGAAATATCTTCTACAAATTTTACTTCCATCTTAAATTCCATGCTCATGTTAAGTGGCTCGAACTTTAAGTCCTAGAAGGAAAATCTGTTAATAGTCCTCGGGGTTATGGATTTAGATCTGGCGATTAGGGAACCCTCTCCCATTCTTACAGAGTACTTCTGAATAAAAGAAGGAGAAGGAAAGATGGGAGAGGTCTAATCACATTTTTATGATGATTATGAAAAAGGTCATACCCGAGGCTTTCAGGGGCACAATGTCGAATGACATTGATACAGCTAAGGATTTCCTTACTGATATTGAGAAGCAGTTTGCCAAGAATGAGAAGGCTGAAATTGGTACACTTGCCAAGCCTCATCTCAAAGAAGTATAAGGGGAAGGGTAATATACGAGAGTATATTATGGAGATGTCCCACATTGCTTCAAAGTTGAAAGCACTAAAACTTGACCTCTCTAAGGATTTGTTGGTGCATTTGGTTTTGATCTCTCTTCCATCTTCCTTCAACCAGTTCAAGGTGAGCTACAACTGTCAAAAAGAGACTTGGTCTCTGAATGAGCTCCTCTCGCACTATGTGCAAGAGGAAGAGAGAATGAACATGATGAGACAGAATGTGCTCGCATTGACACTTCCTCTAACAATAAGGGCAAGGGAAAGAAAAGGACCATAGAAGCTACAGATATAGCTTCACAGAAGAAGCAGAAGGGGAAGGCTGTAAAGTCTTCCAAGTCAGGATGCTTCTTCTGTGGGGTTGAGGGGCACCAAAAGAAGTACTGTACCAACTACCATGCCTGGCGTGCTAAGAAAGGTATGGCTCTCAGTTTGGTTTGTACAAAGAGTAATTTAGTTTCAGTACCAAGTCATACTTGGTGGATGGATTCAGGGGCCACAACTCACATTAGTGTGTCTTTACAGGGCTGCCTGAACTATCGAAAACCAAATGAGACTGAACAGTTCATCTATGTGAGAGACAGGAAGCCAGTTACAGTAGAAGCAATAAGAACTTTTATATTATTAATGAAAACTGGAATGTACTTGGATTTATAAAATACTTTTGTTGTATCGTCTTTCAGGCGCAATTTAGTTTCAATTTATATTCTTGATAGATTAAACTATTTTTGTAACTTTGGAGATGGAAAAGTGAATATTTTCTTTGATTCAAGATTGGTTGGTTCTGGTTTTCTTTCAACTATTGATAATCTATATTGTTTGGATACCGTTGCTTCTTCTTAAGAAACTTCTCTTTCCTATACACATGGTGTGAAAAGAAAATATGTAGATAAGAACTGCGCTTTCTTATGACACAACAGATTAGGTCATATCTCTAGAAGGAGAATATAGAGACTTGTGTCAAATGGAATTTTAGACTCCTTAAACTTTTCTGATTTTGATCAGTGTATAGAATGTATTAAGAGGAAAGAAACCAATAATAGGAAGTTTGAAGCCAATAGGTCAAATGGTGTCTTGGATGTGATTCATACGGACATTTGTGAGCCATTTCCTACGTTTGTGTGGAATGGTCAACAGTATTTTATCACATTCATAGATGACCACTCAAGATATTTCTTCATCTACCTAATTTATGAAAAGGCACAGTGGCTGGACACATTCAAAAACTATAAAGTCGAAGTTGAGAATCAACTCGAAAGAAAAATAAATCTATCAAATCTGATCGTAGTGGTGAATACTACGGCAGATATGACAGATCAGGTGAATAACATCCAGGACCATTTGCCAGGTTCCTAGAGGAATGCGATATTGTCCCTCAGTACACCATGCCAGGCTCGCCCACTATGAATGGTGTTACTGAGAGATGAAATAGGACGCTTAAAGACATGGTAAGGAGTATGATTTCTCATTCTTCCTTACCAGATTCACTCTAGGGAGAGGCCTTAAAGACTGCAACTTACATTCTGAATAGACTCCCAACTAAGGCCACTAACAAAATCCCATATGAACTATTGTCTAGGCGAAAACCCAGTCTTAAGCACTTTCATGTGTGTGGATGTCCAGCTGAGGCTAGGCCTTATAGGCTAACTAAAAAGAAACTGGACACAAGGACTGTTAGTTGCTATTTTGTTGGTTATTCTAAGAGGTTAAGAGGATATAAATTTATGATCCCACAACTAAGGTATTTTTAAGTCTGGTAATACCAAGTTCTTTGAATGTGTTGAGTTTGCCCAAGTTGACAGGGTTAAAGACTTTGTCTTTGAAGAAGAAAATGTAGTTATTCCTCCTGGAGTTACTCAGGTTGATGAGGAGCATGCCTTTGACATACTTCAAGATAACTCCAATGAAGACAATGATATGGTTTTAACCTCTGTAGAGCAGCCTCAGACACATACAGAAAATGTGCCATCAAGGAGATCCACTAGAGAAAGAAGGGTGCCAAGATAATAGAAAGTCTACTTCCAGATATGTATTTCTGCTTGCTAATGGTGCCATCTCTTGGAAGAGTGCAAAACAGTCTCTCATTGCATCTTCCACTATGGTAGCAGCATTCATAGCATGCTATGAGGTATCTAATCATGGACTATGGCTATGGAACTTTATATCGGGGTTGCGCATTGTAGATGGCATTGATAGGCCACTAAACTTATTTTGTGATAATCAATCTACAGTCCTCTACTCCAATAACAACAAGAGCTCCTTCAAATCGAAGCACATTAAGATCAAGCTCCTGGTTGTTAAAAAAAGAATGCATAAAGGACAGCTGTCTATAGAGTTCATCGGTATAGACTCTATGATTGCAGATCCGCTTACTAAAGGAATAATACCCAAGATGTTCCATGAACACGCAGCTTTAATGGGTCTTATATCCTTACAAAAATTTCAGCTTTAGTGGGAGTTTGTTAATTTTATATAGTGCCCATTTTGTAATAGACAATTTTAGTTATTCAGTTTTCAGTTATTCAGACATTTAGTTATGTATAAAGTTTTGTAAAGCTTCATTTCTATTCTGAAATAAACAAAACTTAAAGTTTTTAGTTCTATAATTATCCATTCTGAGAAGTAATTTGATTTTGGTTTTGGAAGTTATCTCAAATTCAGAGGACCAGTTGGGAATAGGCATGCATTGGTCACATTAGCATGTAATTTCCATGCTACACATCCACAAATTTCTAGTTACCTTTTACATTAGTGTACGTGGTCATTGTTGGTTTAGTTATTGGAATGTAGTGAAAGCTGCCTTGGCTCTATTACTAATGTAACTGGTAGATCAGATTGTTTTTAGATATACATTTCCGATTTTGACAGCAAAGTTGAGCTCAAATTTGGTTTTATGTGTTGAATGATTATCAGGTTGCATATATAGTCCAAGTAGGAGATTGTTGGATTTAATCCAACGTATGGACTTATATATGCGTTTGGTAATTATATAATCAATTAACGTATAAGGGACTGTCATATAATGCCCATCACTAAAGTGATCAAATCATATTTTGTTGAGGGTATGGACATAAAATGCAAGGAGATGGTGTGGTTCTGTTTGTATGTGCAGAGATCGATTTTGCAAATACAACTCCTCGATGAGAGAATTTGTAATTTGCTAATAATAATTAGTTTTGCCTAATTACCAATATTGAAAGGTTAGGTCCCCAAGGGTTTCCACCTTCCCATCGTGTGCTGAGATAGATTAAGGGAGACAAGAGTGGCTGGGTTGGCTACTGTCATAAGAGAAGGTTATCTCCTGTTTACTCTCAATTCATAGCAAGGTGAGAACACTCTTAGAAGATCCTGACACGCTACCTAATTCTCTATTAGGCACCATGAACCCAGGTATGATATCTATCCTCTACATGTACACATAAAACCTGAATAGATTAGAGATGCCTTTCTATGTTTTGTTTATATATAAATCATACCTGAGCATGTATGCACCATTTCGTCTGTCTTTCATTCCTGTAATCATCAGATCATATGCATGTTTAGATTATATCTTCTCGTGTTCCCAGAAAACTCAAAACACAATTTGTAACCGTCACAAGTACCAGTACTCATCATAAGTACCGGTACAGATAAGATATTGTTTTAGACCCGTAAGGTATACTGTGGATTGCTAGTAGTGATACTCTTCATGAGTACCGATACATGCAACCTACAGATTAGCTCAAGGTCGACTTTAGTCCAAAATTGGGACTTACATATACTGGTACTCACCATGAGTATCGGAACTCGTTGAGACTAATTATTTCCTGGAGGGATACCAGTACTCACTAAGTACTGGTACTCATCATGAGTATTGGTATATAGTATGTCATTGTAACCTTTTAATATTACAAAGTACACTTGATTTTGTATCTTTTCATTGTATTTAAAGTCCTAAAGAGTTGATGTCCTGTGCATAGATGTCTCTTGAATTGAGTTTTAACCTAGAATTTTGCTATTAATGGACATGTCAAAATGTAAATGCTTTTCCATTAAGATTCAACTTAACATTATTTATACCTTTGACATCGCTATCATATGCATGAGAACTCAATCTTTAATTTGATGGCCATTCATATGTTCACTAAATTGAATCTTGTTAGTCATAATTTAGTTCACCTTCATTTCCCTTCTTGTACACAATTTACTAGCGATATGACCATTTGCAATTATCATATATAAACTACATTGAAGCATGAGGGAGAAACCATTATTAATTAATATGATCCCTTCTCTAAGGCATGCACTTTTCTTAGTATGAAATAAATTAGAGCTCTCTAACATACCCTACTCAAAGACTTCACCATGTCATTATGTGATGTAAACATGTTTACATTGCATAAGATGTCTATTTATGCATGTTCTTAAGCATAGAATTTCATTGCATACTATAAATATTACATAGCATGCATCATCTTGCATTTAGATTAGTTTGAATAAAATGGAAGTTAATTATCTCCTTTTATGTTCATGGACAGGGTAAACTTTTTATAGGGGCCTCGGATCAAAGATCCAACCGTACAGATGAGATCAGGGCGACGATTGGAGTTCAACGACTCCAAGATCGCCCTAATCAAACACCTGTAGCATCAGATAGAGATCGAGGAATCCTAGAAGATCAAGGGCCAAGATGATGTGAATTCGCACTTCAAACGACAAATCTGGCCGCACAGATGGATTTGGATCGACGATCGCAGCCTAACGACGCGAAATCGACTCAATCCGACAACCGTGGCACCATCTACATCATCCAGAAGATGGATGGCCAAGATGGTGCCACGTGGCACCATCTTGGCCGTGGCGCCATCTCGGCCGCCCAACCGACCACCCTCAACTTCTGAAGATGCTAGCACCCACGAATCTTCGCCATCGGATCAAGATCCAACGACTGAGATTGTGCCCAACCGGTGCGCCCATCCTCTGAGCCGCACCTGAAGAAGCTGCCTTGACCATTGGATCTTGATCCAACGGTCTTGATCACTCACACACAAATTCTTCTCCGCGACACAAGAGCTGCTGTAGCGTAGCGGGTGAATGTGTTTACGCGAAACGCGGGCAAGCGTTCGAGTCACGAGGAGCGGGCAAGCAGGTGCGTGAAGCGTTGAATGAGGATCGAGAGGCTACGGCCGCTCGATAGAGTCCATGCACAATCGCACGCCCGCACCTCACACGAGATTAGACGCGGGCGAGCGCGCAGAGGAGGCAGGCGGAGGCGCGAGATAAGCCATCCGATCGTAAGGATCAGCTGAACGTGGAGCGCAAGTTACGCGCAAGCAGGCGAGCAAGCGCGTGCGCTCCGCCCCACTACTCCCACGATGGGGCTTTAGCGACGGTTTTATCCGTCACTAAAGACCCCTTATCTAATGTTTTGAGATTTAAAAGACCAATTTGCCCTCATTCCTTGCAACTATAAAAGGAGACCCCCTCCATACGAAATTCTCATCCCTTCCTTCTCTCCTCTACCTCTCCAAAGCTCAAGAGAAGCTTGTCCCACACCTGGGATGCTCCTCGCGAGATAACGTCAAATTTTCGTTCTCATTTCGAAAGTGGATCCCGCAACGATGACGACATGCTGCCCCGTTCTAGTTCCTCCTATCTCGACCTCCTTCTTCCTGCTCTATCCTCCTTTGTCCAGGCGACGTCTCGTCCAACTCATCCTCCAAGCGATCGTCAAGAAGGATAACTTCTCTCTCCCATTCTTCTTTACAGCTCTCTAGAGTAGAATTTTCCTACTTTCTAGTGTAGCTAATTTCCCACTTTCTAGTGTAATTCTTCTTTGGTTTTATTGTATAAATATTTTGAATTATTGAATGCATGTTTTCTTTCTCTCCCTCTCCCTCTCTCTCTCGTTTATTCTGATTAGTATTATGGCTTCATTGTAATTACATCGCTTCACTTTTCAACAAAAATTCTAAAAAAAATATAATTGCGAATATAGATCGACGTAGCCTCCCTGAGTTCGACCTGGGATTTCTATTCCAATACAAATTTTATTTGTTGAACACGAGTTCTTCGCTTTCATACTACGACGACAGGTTTTCAAAATCAAATACGTTAGCATAGCAACCCGTAGCGTTCAACATTATGTAGCCTCTAAACTTGCCGAAATCATCAACATTCACATTTCCCAATAAGATTGAAAACATTAATCTTGGAAATCATATTCATAATAGGTATCCAATATAGTTCTTTAAGTGTGGCATGTGACAAACTTTGTAAAGGCATCTACAAACATTAACAATATAATCTACTACTACATAAAGTGACAACTTCATCGATATAACTCCAACTTAACGTTGCAAATTTATTGGTTGATTAATGCCATGGGTAGAATCAACACTGTCTTCAACAATGAAGCTATCGCCCCAATGCACAACCTTGTTCATAAGCTTGCTACTAGAAGAACCTTCCACTTCTAATGGTATTGGTATCGGTATTGGTTTCTTGACACCATAACCAGTGAGCTTAAGTAGCTCTGCTGCCACCTCCTCCATGGTTGGCCTCCCCTCCCCATTCATGGCTAAGCATCTCTTGGCAATCTGGGCAACTGCCATGACTTGCTCCATGTTGCCTTCTTTCCTTACTTTGAGATCAAGGATGTCCAACAATCGATCTTCCTTCATGGTGACAAGAAAATATTCTGCTAGATTTCTTTGTTCGTTCTTTCTCGGGAAGGATATGGACTTCTCACTTGTGAGGAGCTCTGCAAGAACCACTCCAAAACTGTACACATCACTCTTATCAGTTAAATATCCCGTTTGCAAGTATTCAGGATCCAAGTATCCAGGCGTGCCTTGCACCATTGTCGCCGCCTCGACTTCATCCAATGGGGCTAATCGTGAGGCCCCAAAGTCTGCAACTTTGGCTGTGAAGTTGTCATCCAAGAGTATGTTGGCAGACTTAATGTCCCTGTGATAGCAATGAACCAACTAGATTGAAATAATTTAAATAAAAATATAATTAACTTAATAAAAATGGATGAATATTCAACTTTTTCAAACCAAGTCGCAAGATATATAGCTCTCTATCTATCTTGGTCATATAACTCATTCAACTCTAATCTTAATGATGTGAAACCATACTCAAAGTGTAAACGTCTGAAAGTCTATCAATCTCGATTAATTTTATGATTTCACAGTGTTGAATCTATCTCTCTTTGTTGTAGTACAATGAAGCTTTAAGTGTAAGAAGCTTTACTATTTGATGAACATGAAGCTTAAGAAATACAACTTAATTTTTTTTTTTTATGATGAATAGAGTACTAACAGATAGGCATACCTGTGGAAAATAGGCTTTTCAATTCCAGAGTGTAGGTAGGCAATAGCTCCTGCTGTCTCTACTAAGATACGCAACCTTCTCTCCCAAGAAAGTATCGAGTGTTGACCATCTTTAGGATGGATGTGATTGTCCAATGTTCCATTAGGAATGTACTCATAGACCAACAATGGTACTTCTGTTTCCAAGCAACATCCCAATAGCTTCACCACATTCTTATGTATCACTTTAGAAAGGATCACAATCTCATTGATGAATTGCTCCATTTGAAATTGTTCGATCACCTTCGACTTCTTTATTGCGACGACCATGTTATCAGGAAGGACCCCCTTGTAAACGGTGCCATTGGCACCCCTACCCAGGATCGTACTCTCTTTGAAATCAGCAGTTGCTAGCTTAAGCTCATCTTCAGTAAAGATCCTTGCTACTGTTTCTGCTGTCTCTCCCTTTGACATTTGCTGTTGCAGTAGAATCCCTCCATTTTTTCTGAAGTAGCTCTCCTTGATTAACATATACTTTCTCTTCCTCCTCACCGAATGTAAAGAGGAAATACTAATAAGGAGGATGATAACAACCGATCCGATACCTTTGTACAAAAATACATCCTTGTAAGATGAATCGACAAAATGCAAAAGCATTTGTAATTTGTGCTGAATCTACAAATATATTCATCACAAATATATACAAATATATACATGTATATATTCATCACAAATATATACAAATATATACATGTATATGACTCTACAAATATATACAATTTAGCTTAAAATGCATTTGTAAGATGAATCTACAAATATATTCACGTAAATGAGTGAGATTTCACGTTCGAACCTAATGTAATTTGTGCTGACAACGGAAATTTGGAATTGTCCTTAGAGCAACCTTTCCCATCGGTTCTGCCATCACCAGACATGCCCTTTGGGCAAGAGCATGTATAATTTCCCGGCGTATTTGTGCACGTATGTGAACAGGGATTGATGCCTTGCTCGCACTCATTGATGTCTGCATCGTTTCAAATATAAAAATGTTCCTTTCAATACTCATTAGAATCAGAGGCCTTTACGTTAACATCTAAATTAGCAATATTAGATTTTAGTCGCTACCTTGTCGTGGGAATACAAAAATTTAAAATAATATCAAAATTTTACAATTCAAAAATTTATTTTAATTAAATATGTCCATATATTTTAACTTTTAATTAGTAAATTTTAATTCTCTGACACCGCTTTCCCCTTAATATGTATTACCTACTTGCTCACCCACATTATTCCCAAATCTAATTATGAGTTGCCACCTTTTTCTCCTTGGATTATCTGAACCTTCTTCAAACCAGTCCACACTATACCGAACCGGTTGCAGACGATTTCCAAATCGCATCGAGAAACTTGATCCAGATCGGTTAAAATTCGAGTTTTATAAATGGCGAGACATTTCGCTCGATTCAGAAAAAAAGGTGTCCAGATTGAATTAAACCAATTTTACACACCCGTAGACGTAGGATGGAGGTACGAGGGGTCCAACAAGGGCACGTGCCTCTGTTGGGACTAAGTGCAAATACATTATGTGGTAAGGTTTTCCATGCAATCTTTTGAAGAAACTGCAGATGTGCCCCTTTAGAACCGACCCATGCAAAAAGAAAATCCATATCATAAGGGCACCCATATAAAATTTTAGGAAAGAAAACCTCTTTACCAACCCATTCCCACACGCACGGTACAAGTTACAGATACCTTTGTAATAAAGTACTACACCTCCCTTTCCATCTTTCTATCCTTTATTTTTTTAACAGAACCATCTTTCGATCTCACCCCCTGCGTTTTCTCGTCCCTTATTTTTCTTCTTCTTTTGAGAATAATTCGCTTCATTTTATTTGACGAGAATTTATTTGTAGTTTCTGGGAATATTTATTGAAGGCGTTTCCTCCTACCTTAAATCTTTACATGAAAAACAAAAAAATTTTGTCACTGATCATTTGTATAAAAGGTTCCAATTAAAAGCGTTCTACTGGCGCAATTAGAAACTTATTTCCAGTGCTACTTCGTAGTTCGCTCAATTATATAATATTCTTAATTTAGTTGGTCATCAACATTTTATCCACGATTAGTAATATTCAACAAATACAATGCACAAATCACTATAATGCTATCTATCTTATCAATTTGTTTCATTAATCCTTCGTTGACCAAATCAACAGTAGTTTTTCAGTAAAAGATTTATGAAAATTGTATTCTCTTTTGAGAAGAATCAAGAGACGTGTTAATTTCTTTATTCGTAAAATGGTAGGCCCCTGTTATATTTGTCAAGGTTTATTTGCTATATATATTTCTTATTAATTACATGAAATATAGATGATTTATGTTATACCTCATCTTAATTTTTGTTGGTTAAGTAGGATATAATAATTTATTCCATATTTGTTGAATTTTATCTCACCATAAAATTATCACATGAGAAAGCTTTAAAATTTGAGATAAATTTATCCTAAAGGAAAGGTAGGATAAATTTATACATCTTCTTGTAAGGCATCTATCTTCTCAAATATCCCTATTTATCCCATGTTTAATCAATACCTCCTTTAAACATCAAAATTAATTTATCTTGAATTCATCCTTTAATTTCATCACTTATAAAATTTATCCCTCAAAATCTATCCCATAAAATAAATAGACCTTTAAATATCTTCCCGACACCATCTTTGGCCCCATGCAATCAATTGCTAAAATTCACAACTAATTAAAGTCTAAGAAATTTAACTAAGTTGCTTGATATATACCTAGATATTGCTTACAAGAGAAAGAATCTATATGCTTGTATCCTATTTTATTTAAACTTTTTTAGGAATTTTATATAAATATTATCAAGAACTTTTGAAATTATTTGAATATTATAAAAAAATCTATATTTACATAATATTGTAAAAAAGTTCAATACATTTATATAAATATCAATTATCATGATAATCAAGATAAAATCTAGATTATGCCAATTCCGACATCAATGGGAATATGAAGGTGTGAATAAACGATAAGGATGTTACCTTGATTGACATGAAAATTAACTCAGGAGTTGGCATTAACTTATGTGAATAAAAGTGAATTTTCTTGTGATGTTTATATGTAAATATAATTTTTTTAATTATATTTAAGTAATTTTAAAAATCCTTGCCTACATTTACTTAAGAGTCGCAAAAAATTCGTAGCTCGAAATCAACGATCGAATGGGAAATATGTTTGAGATATAAGTTTTTACCTCGGCAGCCATCTTTTAGATAAGGATTTCCCTCGTAACCCTTCCTACAATGGCATCGGTACCCCTTACCGCTCTTGGAGTCAACGCACTCGGTCTTTCCTTCCCCACCAACGCACAGGTATCCTTCCGACCTCTTCGCAACCTTGCAGCTCTCATTGCCGACGCTCCAGTCGAGCGCCACCGGCACCTCGTTCCTCGAGAAGTTCCTGAGGTCGGCGCTGCTGAAGTTGTAGCGGTCGCGCTGCACCAGGAACGCGATGCTGCAGTTGCTGATGTTCCTCGTGGTGGCGTAGTCAAAGAAGGAGCGGACCGTGATCTCAACGCGCTTGGTGCCTTCCTTGAGTCCCACCTGGCAGCAGCCCTCCCCGGAGCACGTGCCGTTGGGGATGACGGAGGTGTTGCTGCAGTAACTGGAGCAGCTGGCGAAGGAGCCACTGTCGCCGACGGAGAACAACCCCATGGAGTCACAGCCGACGAGGGTGATCCAATTGCGATCGGAGGAGAGGGCGTACGGGAGGTCGCCGAGGTCGAAATTGGCCTCGGAGTTGCGGACCTGGCCGAAGCAGTGCCGGGTGATGCGGGTGAAGAAGATGGTGAGGTAATCGAGGGTGATGTCGATGACTTGGTATTGAGCGAGATCGGGGGTCCGGAGGAAGAGGCGTGGGGGTTGGAAGGTGGAGTTGCAGGTTAGGACGAAGCTTTCGTCCATGCTGCAACCGTCGACGGTGCCCAAGGGGTAGGGGATGGTGAGGTTGCCGCACTTTTCTGGGCACCCTGGTAGCGCCATGGAGGGTGATGCTGCCTCGGTTGACATGGGTAGTAGTGGGAGAGCAAGAAGAAGAAGAAGAACAAGAACAAGAACAAGCGGCCGCGGCAACATCTCTCTCTCTCTCCCTCTCGCTCTCTCTCTCTCTCTCTCTCTCTCTCTGTTCGCGTTAGGATGTCATTACGCTGCAATTTATCTACGACGGGTGAGAAGAATTTGCACATATGCTCCACATTTCATCGGCAGGCGGGACCCACTTTCGAGGGTTGGTGAAGCATATGTAGAACGATCAAGTGGATGCCGTCCGCATGAACATGTGACACGACCACAAACCCATCGTCCACGATGAATCGACGAAGTACAAAGCGCATCAATTTTTGGATCTAGAAGAGCACGCAAATTAGAGTTGACTTTGAACTCCTTGGGAACGCATCTTGAGAAATGTCAAAGTACTTAATTTCGGCGACAAAAGAAATATGCAAGGATAACCATTGGCCACACAACAATCGTGCCTAAACTCGGCTTATCTTTATGTCCGTTTACGTCGCGAGATTTTTTATATTTTTAAGCGATATCCGAAATAAGAAAATCTATATTTTATCTTAAATTTAGATTTCCTCGAACCCAAGTTTGAATAAGGAATGAGTTATTCTATACTTAAATTTGAATAAGGAATGAGTTATTCTATACTTAAATCACTTACCCTTGCAATCTTAACTTATTCACACATCATCCCCTATTCACGTAAATACTCCAACAGAATTATCCCAAATTACACGAAAACACCAATATGGTATATCACATGTTTACAAGTTTTTATCTCATAGAATACATATATCCTGCAACGTAAACTAGGCCCTTAAAACCCTCAGTTTTTCGAGTTATCCTGTATTTATGGTAGAAGCAAATAGTCAACCTCTATTTGCTTTACTAACTCATGTTATCCCAACCCATGTTGGAACTAGGGTTGAAGTAACTTACAAATTAACCCTCATTTTATCTCTCCTCTCCCATGCTCTCTCGATTGCAATTCTTCTCAACGTGTCCCTCCATTCTAATAAAATAAAATAAAAAAATGCCAACTAACTTACATGGCATCTGAAAGGTAAATATATTTTTTCCAACCTTATTCTCCATGTTGACCTCTAGATCCAAGTTAACACTCTCCTTTTATATCATAATCATTTAACCTCCATTTCTAACCCCTATCTAGTAAATACAAACAAAGGTAAACCCTTGTCACAAAGAAATGAACTCAAATTAACTAATCCTTCCCATAATCTAACTGTAAAGTAACATATAGAAGCATACATCCACTTAAACTTCATCCAAGGTAAGGAAGTGGCACCAATTTTGAAGATAAACAGTAAAATCGCTCATGGGGGAGTCGATCTTACAGTCCACAATCCAACTCCACAAATACGAACATAAATGGTTCTACATTCTCGTGTATTCCTATATCTATGTATAGACTTACTTAAGTAGCAACATATGGTACATAAATCCCAGTATAGCTCAATTAATCCATGGCTGCTTCCACTAATGCTACTTTCATGTCTCTAATTTTTTTCTCCCTTAAGGGCATTTCTTGTCATGAACTAACATATATAATACTCATTATTCTAACTGGAATCTTACACTTTGTAAAATAACTAATTTTGAGCCTGCACTTTGCTAAGGGAGTATAATTCACATGTTAAATCTTTTAAAAGGAGGATTATGTGTATATATGTTAGGAGGAATCATCATTTTGTCTCATACAAAAAAAGAAAGAAATTAAAGTAAAAGATAATAAACAAACAAAGCCACGGATGGAAAAACACCAAATAGAGAAACATCTAGTAAAGTTATAAAACATTAATTACACTTGATCATGAAAGCTATTTTAAAAGTAAATAGATAGTTTACCAAAGAACCTTGACCATGCAAAATATTGCTTCGCAAGCCTCCAATGTTTCTTAGGATTAGGAAGCCAGATAAGATTCACTCGAACTACAATCCTAAGAAGGTTGCAGTGCTTGACCAACAAAAATAAATACAAACTTTAGAATTAAAATAAAAAGCTTTAGTACAAGAGAGTATAAATAGCCACTAACAATATAGAATCCCAAACTTTGGAGTAAACTCGATTTTTGTGGATAATATGACAAGAGAACTAAATCCTACCCAAGAGGTGAGGAATAGCTTAACAAGGTTCTCTATGAGTAATCATGGCACATCCATTTAAATATAACTCGACGAATAAGTGGTCAGCGTGTGTCTACTTGTAGGTGTATCTAAGTACACGAAAACTAGTAAGAATACAAATAAGTAGGTCTCAGAATGTATGGAGCAAATGTGGCATATTGAGAGTGTCATCTCACATCCCAATTTACAACATATTGTTGGTGCTAGTACACCACGATCGTTTATTTTGATGATAACAAAACACGTGTCTTTTAACATTTGCTTTTAAGTACTAGTTTGCAAGTCAAATTGTAATTGGAAACGTGCTTGACATAGTTCGAGCTCGCATCTATGGCGGATTGGAGGAGCTTGATGGAAAAGAAGGAGCTTCGTGAGGAGCGGAAGCGTGAAGAGAAGAATATGATAGACTCTCTTTTCATGTACTCTTTTGTAATTCTTTTACTCTTTAATTTTTGTTTCTAGATATATATTAAAGAGCCTCAAAGTACCCTTAAAGTAGTCCTAGGAACACTTACACAAGCCTACGACACTTAGGTTTTCCATAGAGAACTTAGAAAACCTAAATAGGTTTTAGATAGCCTTTTCAGACGTCTAATCTGAATATTAGACATCTGATAAAGATATTTAAGACGTCTGACTGTTGACTCAGACGTCCAATAACTTAGGCTGGACTTCGTCGGTTCTGTCTAATAAAATCATATGACCAGACCTTAGTCCAAACATCTTAGAAGACATCTGATGGTTGTGCCAGACATCCAATTAGTGAAATGATGGCTAGGAAAGTAAACGTTGAGGAAAATAACAATTAGGCTTCTATCAAGAGTCCATAGAAGACCTCAGACGTCTGATATGTGACTGTTGAGCCTCGATTGAATCAAAATCACTTTGTAAGATATTCTAGCCGTTAACCTACCTTGGGAAATCCATTCCCACAACATAATAGGTTTCCAGACATCTAGACCTAGTGCCAGACATCCTGTACGTCATCTGATGGCCTTACACTAGAACCATATTTAGGTCTGAACCAAGTCAAGAAGGAAACCTGCCTAGATTCAGACGTCTAACTTAGTTCCTAGACGTCGTAAACAAGTTTTCCAAACATCTGATACCTGGACCAGACGTCTGATAACTCTGTCAGAATCATAATTGATTCTGATTACAGTCTATTTTACCTTGGGTTCAACCCCAACGGCTATGGAAGCTTTCTAATGGCTTCCAAAGCCTTCCTGGGCCCTTTATAAATAGAGAAGGACCTTACATTGCATAGATACACCAAGACACACCTTGAATACCATTTTCACATCTTTTGTGTCAAAAAGAAGTAGAAGATCATCTAGAAGAAGCTCTAGCTCTCTAAGCTTTTGTTCCATATCTAGAGAGCTTAAATCCAGTTACGCACCTACTCTCCCTCCGCGATTACGAGAGCGACGAGGTGCCCCTGCGTGGTTCACGCACCTGTGTCGTCATGCCGACTCATTCCCACCAAAGGGAAGTTCCCTCACCTATAGTAGCTAGATTTAATCATTCACTTTGTAGCTCTATAGGTTGAGTTGTAATTTATCTTTATAATTTTGTTGGGTATTCGCATTGCGAATTCCCATCTCCTTCGTGAGACAATCCTCCTTGTGAAAAGGAGGGGTTGAGAAATGCTACCCTCGTACTCGTAGCGTGTTTGTAATTGAGATTGAACTACCCTTGTTAAAGTAGTTCGTTAGTAGATTTGATCAACTTTATCGATCGGGAAATCCTAACTCAAAAGGATTAGGTGGTGGTTTTTACCCGGTTTGGGTTTCCACCTAAAAATCTCTTGTGTCTTGTGTGTTTGCTTCATTTATGAGATTATTTATATAATTCCGCATTTTATATTACGTCACGCATATCTCACCCCTCCCGTAAGGAATTTACATTTGGTATCAGAGCAGGTTTCTGCTTTCTAGGAGTAATTTTTGCGAAAGATCCAATGGAGGGGAGTAGTTCCACGACGAAGATTCTGGAGCGGTAGTCTACCACTAGACCGCCATTCTTTGACGGGAACAACTACATGTACTAGAAGCTGCGGATAAAGACGTGGCTACAAGCCAACGACTTCACCATCTGGGCCAAATACGAGACGCCGTTCGACATCTTGGAGAGATCCGCCGTAGGATACTCGTAACAGCAGATCTGGGAACTCTCGCTTAACACGAAGATGATGAACGCATTGTATTACGTACTTAGTTGGAGGAGTTCAACCAAATCTTACAATGTGCCACCGCATATGAAATTTGGCATACACTTGAGGTAACTCACGATGGTACCTCCAAGGTAAAGTCTTCTAAACTTAACTTACTTTATCAAGAATTTGAATCTTTTTCTATGAAGACTAATAAACCTTTGAGTGAGATGAACACTAGGTTCACTCTCATAGTAAATAATCTTAAGGCATCAGGAAAGACCTTCATTAAGGGGGATCTTCAAGGGAAGCTTCTTCATTCCCTCGAACCAGAGTGGGAACAAAAGGTCACCGCTATCGAGGAGGCAAACAAGGTGGAGGAGCTCAACATGGAGGATCTCCTAGGCAAATTGATGTCTTACGAGACAAAGCTGAAGTAGAAAAAGAAGGATACACCAGAGCCAAAACTGAAAAAGACCCTCACATTCAAAGCCGCGTCGGATAGCGAAGTAAGTTCTAATGACGAAGATTTTAAAGTTTTACTTAAAAAGCTTTCCAAGTTTTGTAGCGATTCCAAGAGAGAAAAGAAAGAAAAGAAGGAGCAAAGTAGCCCGAGACGTTGCTACCATTGTAATGAAAAGGATCATCTATGACCAGAATGCCATCTTCTCAAGAAGGAGAAGAATAAGGAGAATAAGAAACACAAGAAGAAGGCGTTCCAAGCAACTTGGGATGACTCGAGCTCGGAGGAAGAAAAAGAAAATCCTGAGAAGAATGAAATTGCTTGCATGGGTTTCATGGCAATCGCAGAAAGCGACAGCAACAACAGTGACAATGAGGTAAATTCTGAACTCCAAGATGCCTTTGACGAACAATATGAAATTAGTAAATCATTAAAAGTAGAAAACAAAAACATGAAAAAGAATCTTAGTTTCCTTAAATCTGAAAATAATAGGTTAGAAATAAAACTTAAGGACCTAGAAAGTAGTTCTAGTCCTAAAGATGATGATTTGTCATTAGAAAATCACAACATAATCATTGAAAATAGCACATTGATTGAGGAAAATACTAATTTAAAATTAAAAGTTTCTAGCTTAAAAATCAAGATGCATGCTATTGAAGATGAACTTGTATGTCTTAGTGAGAAATCAAATAATTTGATCGATAAAGTAGAAACTTTATCTAGCTCTATGGTTGAGAAAGGATCTCCGTCAAGAAGACCCGCTAACAGAACCGAATCCAAATTAATATGGATACCAAGGAAAGAACTAGAATCTTGTGTTGTAAGTCATAAAGATTACAACATAAAGGACTGGACCTATAAGCTCAAAAACGGTCAACTCGAGTTGGGAGGACCAAGGAGTAGACCAAAGAGGAGGACGAGGAGACCGACGAGACGACGAACAAATGATCGAATTGCCGCACGTCGACCACCCAACTGGAGACTGGCACCAATGCCCGAACCTCTAAGCTATGGATGGGAACCCCATCCGATTTGTCATCCACCTTCATTTGGCCATTCTATTGGCCATGATAGGTGAGGTAACCCATAACCCTATCTTTTTATCCTTAGCATATAGATAGGTGGAGTTAAAATTAATGAGCTTTTGTCAATCATTAAGGGGGAGGTGTTAAATTAGCTATATTTCCTTTAGAAAGGGGGAAAAATATATATATATATAGCTATCTTGTTATTACAAAAAGGGAGAGAACATTATTCTTGATTAAAAGAAATTTAACCCAAAAACTAGAAGAGTGTGTTTTAAGGGGAAGTTTAGGAGAATTAAAATTAATAAAAACGTTTTTGATAATGTCAAAAAGGGGGAGAATTTTATGGATTATTTTTTATGATTTTGTCATCATCAAAAATAGGGAGATTGTTGGTGCTAGTGCACCACGATCGTTTATTTTAATGATAACAAAACACGTGTCTTTTAATAATTGCTTTTGAGTCTTAGTTTTCAGGTCAAATTGCAAATGGAAACATACTTAGACGGAATTCAAGCTCGCATCCATGGCAAATTGGAGGAGCTTGATGGAGAAGAAGCTTCGCGAGGAGCGAAAGCATGAAGAGAAGAATAGGATAGACTCTCTTTTCACGTATTCTTTTGTAATTCTTTTGCTCTTTATTTTTTGTGTCTAGATATATGTTAAAGAGCTTTAAAGTACCCTTAAAGTAGTCCTAGGAACACTTGCACAAACCTACGATACTTAGATTTTCCGTAGAGAACCTAAAAAACCTAAATAGGCTTCAGACAATCTTTTTAGACGTCTAATCTGAATATCAGATGTCCGATAAAGATATTTAAGATGTCTGACTGTTGACTCAGACGTCCAATAACTTAGGCTGGACTTAGTCGATTCTGTCTGATAAAATCAAACAACCAGACCTTAGTCTAGACGTCTTAGAAGACATCTGATGATTGTGCTAGATGTCCAATTAGTAGAACATTGGCTAGCAAAGTAAATGTTGAGGAAAATAACCGTTAGGCTTCTATCAGACGTTCGTAGAGGGCTCCAGATGTCTGATGTGACCGTTGAGCCTCGACTGACCCAAAATCACTTTGTAAGATATTTTAGCTGTTAGCCTACCTTGGGAAATGCATTCCCGTAGTACAATAGGTTTCTAAACATCCAAATCTAGTGCCAGACGTCCTGTACATCGTCTGATGGCCTTACACTAGAATCATGTTTAGGTCTGAACCAAGTCAGGAAGGAAACCTGCCTAGATTCAGACGTCTGACTTAGCTCTCAAACGTCTTAAACAAGTTTTCCAGACATCTGATACCTAGACCAGACATCTGATGACCTTGTTAGAATTATAATTGATTCTGATTACAACCTATTTTGCCTTAGGTTCAACCCCAACGACTATAGAAGCTTTCTAAGGGCTTCTAAAGCCTTCCTAGGCCCTCTATAAATAGAGGAGGACCCTTGCCTTGCATAAATACACCAAGACACACCTTGAATACCATTTCCACATCTCGTGTGTCAAAAAGAAGTAGAAAATCATCTAAAAGAAGTTCTAGCTCTCTAAGCTTTTGTTCCACATCTAGAGAGCTTGAATCCAATTGCACACCTGCTCTCCCTCCGCGATTACAAGATCAACGAGGTACCCCCGTGTGGTTCATGCACCCACGTCGTCACACCGATGCACTCCCACCAAAGGAAAGTTTCCTTACCTATAGTAGCTAAATTTAATCATTTACTTTGTGGCTCTATAGGTTGAGTTGTAATTTATCTTTGTAATTGTGTTGGATTTTCGCATTGCAAATTCCCGTCTCCTTCGTGAAACAAAATCTTCCTTGTGAAAAGGAGGGGTTGAGGAACGCTACCCTCGTACTCGTAGTGTGGTTGTAATTGAAGTTGAACTACCCTTGTTAAAGTAGTTCGTTTGTGGATTTGATCTTCGGAAAATCCTAACTCGAAATGGTTAGGTAGTGATTTTTATCCGATTTGAATTTACACCTAAAAATCTCTTGTATCTTGTTTAATTACTTCATTTATAAGATTATTTATATAATTTCGTATTTTATATTATGTCACGCATATCTATCTTCCCCCATAAAAAATTTACACATATTAACTCATATATTTTATCCAATCAATAGTCAATCTACTTTGCATCAAAATAACAAGAAAAACAACCAAATATCAAATACAAGACAAATGAGGAATGAGTTTCTTTACTTTGATTTCACCATCTCATATGTGACGTCAAATCCACTACAGCCTATCGTACGACCCAATCCACCAATTTCTCAGTTAGTACTTCCTAAAAGTTAACTTGTAGTGGACATTAATCTTCATCCAAACGTAACATACCTGATTAGTACTTTTTAAGTTGTACAGACATGGTTATGTTACTTGTCCTAGCTACAATCAAATGTAACATAGGTTTACATCATACAAATTTGCATGAAAACTTGCGTGCATGCATCAAGCTTTTTTTTCATGAGACTTATGTTCTTGAAATTTTGTCGTGTGAAATCTAATTTATCAGAAGGAGGTGTCATATGTGAGTTACATTTTTAGAAGAAAATATATATAACGAAAGAGTTGAAACATTCCAGTGTGAGGTTCGAAAAATCCACAACGTTTCTCCCTCTGTATACTTAAAAGTATAACATATATATATAAAAAGTTCAAAAAAGGACATTTGTTCTAAAGCCACTGACTATGCCATCATTCCAAGTACATTTGAAAGCTCAAGATGTATTATGTCACGAGCAAAAAGGTTAGTTGACATTTTTGGGAATACATTCCTAATGAGATAGGAATCATAGGAGCAAAGGCAACCAACCTTCTCAAAGGAAGGGAGGGGTACTTGGTCAATTGTGATTGGATTCCTTGAGTTGGTCTTAGGGATTGGAAAAGGCCATCATTTTGCTTATGAGAACTCAGATCATTCCCTTGAGTGGAATGGCTTCTTTCTGCCGCAGGAATATGGAAACAGCAAAAAGAATTAAGGGGACAGGAACATGATCACTTTCCTCTCAACATCAGTAAGTGTTTTGCATCTGTAGGTGCCGCAAAAGATTTTTTTTGTGGGGTCATTGGAGGCTTTGTCCCAAAAACATGAAGATTGTTCATCAGCAAAGCCATCTTTGTAAAGGGTGGTGGTACTTTAGGGTAAAAGTTCTCTTTGTGGAAAAAAGTGCACAGTTGACATTCTCTGAAAATAACATGTAGGTGTCTCGCCTTTCAATATATTTTCTGCGAATAAGGAGGAAAAAATATAGTTCTTAATTTCAAAGTTGTACACCAAAAGACATGTATCAAACAATTATCATTGGACGAACATATAGATTTTACATTCATTAACCATATGAAAAAAAAAAGAATGCAAAATGAGCAGATGCTGAAAACACATCAGCAAGTTCACCGATAGCTGCGAAAGCTTCTGCAAATCTCATGAAGGTAAGATATTGTCTTTGATGGCAATCACTTTAATGAAAAACCATTTTCAGACAAAGCTTTCCAGGCCCACGAGGAAAGGAGAAGCAAAAAGGCCATTTTTCGATACATAGATCCATCCGTCCTATCCTATTTTCATGGGCAAGCTACGAAGAGAAGAAGGGAAACCTTGGAAGCGTTGAGGAAGGCGCAAGTCCACTTGGAGGTGACGGTCTTCGATTTGCTGAAGAAAGAGATGGTGCTGCGGTTGAGCCTCGCAAAGTCTATCGCTTGCCACCTCCAACCCCCACAAGATCCACACACACACACACACAAGCAGAGATCCTTCAGAACTATGCATAGGCTAACACGAGCACACGTGTAGTACCAGAGCTTGTCGGCGACGACGGCGGAGTCGACGAGCCTGTGGGTCACGCTGTAGCTCTATTACACCTTTTGCAGCCGCACGGCGTAGGGGGAGAAGCATGGAGTGGCCATGTCCTCCGTGGGAGGAGGTGAAGGAAGGCGGCGTGGTGCCCGGGGAGTGGCAGGAGGCACCGTCGTGGCCATGTCCTTGGGAGGTTGGTCAATACCACCCTTGCTCCTTTGGGTGGGCGGGGGAGAAGGAAGGTGGCGTGGTGCCCGGGGAGTGGCCATGTCCTGGGGAGGTTGAGGTGGAATCAGGGGTGACGCGTGGAGGAGGGGGGTACGGTTGAGGGGGAAAGTTGTCGCGGCGGAGAGGAGGGTGGTGGCGGCGGCGGCCATGGGGAAAGCCTAGAGGGATGACGGTGGTGACAATGCAACCAAGAAGTAGACCTGGTCTTAGAGTGGAGGGAAGAGGTTTAGGTGAGGCGATCGGGGGCGGGGCAAGCGGCGCCGGCAGCGTAAACAGGCATGGAGGTGGCGGAGGAGGAGAATAAGGAGAGGAGGAGGAGCAAAGGAAGGAAGCGTGAGATGAGAGAAAGAGAGAGCTGCGAAGGCGTGCGAAATTGTGCTGAATTTTACTACAGTTTAAATCAAATGACATCGTGGAGTCGGTGAACAGTGACGATGTGACTCTCCTTCGACCAGTGATTAATAGATATGTTAGTTTTTAGCTCGTTAATTGGTAACGGTATGAGTGTAAAAGTTAATAATTATAACAGGTTAATTACGTGAAAGTTTAATATGATTTTTAAGTAATATATTTTAATTTTTTATCGATGTAAAATTAACATATCACGTGTTATAAAATATATTATTGAATGTATCTTAATTTTTAATATATAAAAAGTAAAAAATATCAATTGAAAAATAAAAAATATTATACATTATAACATATATTACTTAGTGTATTTTAATTTTTAATCGATATTTTAAATTATATTTACACAATCTAATTTTAATATATATTATTTTATATGTTCGTATGAACATACTCAATATTAATTTCTAATGGAAAAATACAAGATGAGGAAATCGATGGTTGATAAGGAATTCGAAATAAACGTACATGTTAAATTATCTCCAAGAAAAATAAAATAAAAAGAAAAAAAATAAAAAGAGATGAGAGTAGATGTAAGGGAGAAAGAGCACCCTCTCTCTCTCCTACGTCTTCACTCTCTCATCTTTTTTATTTTTTATTTCTTATTCATTTTTCTTGTACACTATTTAATATGCACGTACATCTATTTTAAATTTTATTTTTACCATCGACTTTCTCATCTTATGTTCTTTTATTAGAGATAGATATTTAGTATGTTTCAACAAAAATACAAAATAATATATATACAAAATCTGATAGTATAAACCTAATTTAAGATATTAATTAAAAATTAAAATACATTGAACAATATATTTCATAACTTGCGATGTGTTTCGATTTTAGATAGATGTTTTTTCTTTCCTATCGATCGAAAATAAAGATACATCAGATAATGTATTATTCAACGTATGGCGTATTGAATTTCCACTGATCAAAAGTCAAAATAGAGTGATTGAAAATTATATTAAACTTTCATATAATTAAATTTTACATGTATATAGCGATTAACTTTTGTACTGTCGCAGCAAGATACAAGTTGAAAACTAATAGTAACAAGTAATTGTAGATGAAAGGAATGTGCTCCGCAGATACGTGTAGGTATAACATCATTTATGTGAACATACAAAACGACTAATTGAGTCAGGGGGAAACAATGTAGATGCTCAATCCATGTCCAGACTAATAGCAGGCAAAACTAGTGGTAGGCTGATCCAGTGGCTAGCCGGATCGATGGATTTTCATTATGTCCTTGTATTAGGCAAGCATTAATTTACTCTTTTTATCTTCATCAATGAATAGAATTGTCTCTCCTCTTAAAAAAGAGAAGTAGTAGTAGTGATAATAATCGGTTAGGAAAAGCGAGGCCCATCATTTGAAATGGAGCAGGCATACAGCTCCTCGTTTAGATGAGAGGTATCAATGTTTTATCCCAATTTACAGGGTTGTCTGCAAATTATGCTAAATATTTTAATCATTTTCTTCTTTGGAGTGAGAGAGGCCCCACTTACGTCGGCGACAAAAGTAGGAAATAGAACCCATGGTGGGATGAGTTGGGTAACGAAATGCCAGAAGGAATCAAATTAGAATTGGTCAGCGGTAAACGTTGTGTGTACTCAATTTTACACACAGTATCCAATTAGGATTTTACGTTCAGCGGTAAACGTTGTGTGTACTCAACTTTGCACTCGGTTTCCTATTGGATTTCAACGTTGACGTCGTCCGTGTGGCTCTCTCGTCAGCGGAGATTCAATACACCATTCAACACTCCCAATAAAGCCACGTAAGGCTAAGCTAAGCGACTCTCTCCAACGAAGCTTTGCACACGATTTCCTATCGGGTTTTTAGATTCAGCGGTAAACGTTGTGAGTACTCGACTTTGCACTCGGTTTCCTACCGGGTTTCTACGTTGACATCCATGTGGCTTGCTCGTCGGCAGAGACTCCATACGCCATTCAACGCTCCCCGTATAAAGCCGCGTAAGGCTAAGCTAAGCGACTCTCTCCAACGACTTCACTCACCTCAGTCATTCGACACGCATACACTTCACGTGTTCCTCTTACGCACCTGAAAATACATGTAAGTAGGACCTACCAGCACAAAATTCAAAATTCATTAATGTAATGGATTGATGCAATCAAATATCACGGACACGGAGGGTTAGTTTATTTGTTAAGTTAAAAGGAGGTTAAGTTAAGAAATATAAAATTGATAATTAATTTTAATTATATTTACTTATAGAATAATATTAATTTATATTTACTTAAATTGATATTAAATTAAGATATTAATTCTTGTGATATTTAGTGATGTTAGAAATTTAAATGATAGTTAAATTTGTTAAAATAATATATTTAAATATAAAGATAGTTGTGGTGGTTATATTTATTATTTTCTATTATACATTGGTGATCATTTATGTAAGTAATATTATGATCTATGGTAAATATATAATTATTTTTAGGTGATATAAATAATGTATTATTAAATATATTTGGGTATAATGCTATATTTGTGGTTATTAATTTAAATTTAAATGTAATTAGTTTAGGTAATTAATTGTTAAATTAATTTAGGTATTTTAAATTGGTTATTATCTATGTAAGTAATCTAATTTAGGTGGATTTAATTATGTAATTAATTGCAATAAATAGAGGAAATATTTTATTTAACTTTTTTACTTAAGAATTTTTTTTAATGATTTATTTTAATAATGTGATTTATCTAAATTGAAATATGTAGGTAATTCTAATTACCTAAAGTAATTTAATTCAAAATTAATTAGGATTGTTAAGATGTGGTCCTTATTTGTATGATTCCTATTATAATGGTGGTTATTTATTCAACAGAGATTATCAAAAGCTATTACTTTGAAAGATTCCATGCATGTATGTTATCTAGGAAAAATAGCATATTTCTATTAGGATTTTAGATGTTTTATTAGAGTGTGTAAACTGGATTTTATTAAATGTCGTTAATGCAATTGGGAATGATTATAAGTTTGAAGTGTTCATCCCATCCTTTTCAAGGAAAAATAATTATTTAATTAAAATATTAAATAACTATTTAGTTAAAGGACATGTAAATATGTAAAAGCGATAAACATGATCTACGTCAAGCAAATTCTCTTACCATTAGTAAGAAAAATGAAGTAATTTATTCATCATAAAACATGGAGTTAAAAGTATAATTACGTTACATTGTAAAATTAATTATTACATTCTTCACATGGATAATAAAAAAGTAGAAATTACGATTAGAAAATACACAACAATGTTATACCTTCTACCTTTCATGTTTTGCAAATTTCTTCTCAAGTCAACATTTACATCCAATAAGTCTAGTATGATCTCCCTCATACAATGGCATATTGGTGGATCAAGTCAATAAGTAGTTACATCCACCTCTTAGAAATCTACAACATCCAAGAAATTAAAGAATTCATAATGATAAATTCCTAAGTGCAATATGACCCTCAGGTGCAATTCTGTAAGTTGACATTTACAGAAACCCCCCGTCAGGTTTAAAGAATTCGTAAATGATTCCTAAGTGCAATTTTGAGTATGCAAAATTTACCAAAAACACCCCAGGTTTTGAGAAATTGCATGATGACCCTCAGGTGCAAAATTTTGTGAGAAAAAATTGTAGAACATACCTTGAGATCCTAAAAATCACCCGATGACTCCTAGGAAATGAAAATGGGGGTACGAAAGGGTCATTTCAAGTGGTTTCTATGTGCATATAAAATAATGGCCTAAAGTAGATGATCATACCTTTAATAGTAACTTACAAACTTGTCTTCCGAACAAGTCATCAAAAGATAATACTTAGTACCTATTAACATATTACCATCTAAATTGCAAACGAATGATAAATCACAGCTTTAATACATGTAGTGTAACTACACTCTACCTAAATAGATAATATAAATAATCTGGTTCATAACTTACCAACAAATGGTAGTTGAATTAAAAGTAGACATAATTGATATAGAAATGTTCAATGCACAACATGGCCATAGAGAATACCATAGGAATACCATCACACTACAAAACACATAGTAGATGTACTACAATAGTAAGAAACATCAAAAATATAATGTACTACATGAAGGCCCGGCATGACAAGTGGATCATTCAAGCCGAGCCCTAAGACAAAATCTAACACCTCCTTAAATGAGAAGCCAAAGATGCACAGCCACCTTACCCTCTAATCGACCAAAAATTATTTGATTACCGATTGTTTGCAAGTTTGCCATCTGCATCAGTTATGAAATAATATTTTCCTCGCCTCATTCCATTACTAAATATGCTCAAGAATTAGCATGTCATTGTTTTCATCCCAATTTTAGTCAACACCCCCGAGAAATGTATTGATTAAGTGATGAGTGCTCTTGAGGAACTTCCACCTATTTATTACTTCACCCATGCAATAATTTGTTTGAACTTGTTCATTGAGTCACGCATGGCAACGAATCCATGCAACTGTAGTAAGTGCATCATTAACATATTCTCCTTCATTCATTAAATCATATATCAGGAACACTAGAGTCTGATTGTGGTACAATTTTCAATTCCTTGTTGTGCGAGGCATTGGTGGTGAAGAGGGGAAAAAATAAATTAATTAGCACTATTATATTAATATAATTAATGGGCTCAGGTATGATAAGGATATCTATCATTGGGTGTAAATATCCACCTTGTAAATCTCTACTTTGATGAAAAGATCCACCACCATGGGTAGTGTTTGGGGTTACTAATCTAGAATGTCAGGACAAGTCTTCACTCACCTAGATAACCATCAAAACTAAATACTAACCATATGCAAATCACTCTCTATATCCAACATAAGGTAATAACTAAACATTTACACCCTAAGATATAATAGTAATTAGTTTCATCATCGCCCGTCTAATATGGAAAATATGCCTCCATTTGCATATTATACAAAAGTAATACATATAGAAATTAGAACTGACTTACATTAGTAAATTTGTAGCAAACAAGAGCATCACAATATTACAGTAGAAAACATAAAAGGTGTCAACAAACATAAAGTGAAAGTAACTACTTAAAATAACAAAACCAAAAAGTTTCAACAAAATTCAAAATATCCTAACCACATAACAAAGTACAACTAATAGTCCTTTTGCTGAAAATGCTCCCATATTGTATCAGCAATAGCCTCCCTAACTTGTGTACCTTTTCTAACATGTTCTTGGGTAATGGTGTGTAAGTGGATTTCATCTGATTTGTTATCTAGCTCAACAGCGCCTGAATTATCAATACATCCTAGTCCACTACTTTCATTACTTTCAGCCACCAGACTTGAATTTCCTTGTTATAAAGTTTTATTGTAGTACTCATACCTTTCTCCATCTCTTAAAAGGAAGTTGTGTATCACACAACATGCGACAATAACATCTGCATGTGAGGGTGGTAAAAGAATTGATAACTTAAACACTAAAATATTTTCTTGAGAACTCCAAAAGCTCTCTCTACACAATTGCGAATTTTTGCATGTCGATGATTGAACAATTCCTTATTTTAATACTTGTTACGACGCCTAGCATTGTATACAGGTATATGGTAACTCACATTTCTATAAGGAGCAATATACAAGTTCGTATTTGCATAACCACAGTCCACAAGATATTGTCACTTCGCAGGTGGCTTGAAGTGGTTATCTTGTATTGCCCATCAAAGAACCTTCATGCCAGACGATTATCCTCCCTAACCACTTGCTACATACAAAAAGGCAAGATCCAATGAAACAATGCAAATTGCATTCAATGATATTCAATGATGCATGTTGCAGAACTTGGGAGCTTCACTTTGAGAGACGACAACCTTTACATGTGTCCCATCAATAACCTTGATCACATTTTGCAACATAATATATCTTCAATATACAAGATGGGAGTGTATTAGTGTATGCATTACCTTAAAATATGAGTATCATTCCCTATCATTCCTTATTTTCGCAGGAATAAGGGTAGAATCATTGGTTGATATGATGTGATCATACTGCAAATGTTTTATCCACTGCGATGCTTGGATGTACCATCTGCTAATAGTTTTAGTAGATTGATATAATCATTCCTGCATCTCACGATTGCATGCACCATGTCCGACTCTATAAAGAAATATAGCCAACATCTCATTTGGATGCATATTAAGGCTCATTTTCATTATTTTTCTATCAAGAAGCATGTCCCTTAGCCTAAAAATTTGTCCTCTTATCAT
Source organism: Thalassia testudinum (assembly GCA_037157565.1). Lineage (NCBI taxonomy): Eukaryota > Viridiplantae > Streptophyta > Magnoliopsida > Alismatales > Hydrocharitaceae > Thalassia > Thalassia testudinum. The sequence goes on along the minus strand of JAZHRO010000001.1, from coordinate 5,978,397 downwards.
ACGAAACATGTCAATGGGAGCTCACCTTGTCCAGCGAAGACATGATTTACTCAATCTAAACCAGTCAATGAGAGGGTATTCTTCGATTGCCTAGGTATCGAGTGACTTTCTTCCCATATCATTTCCATAGCTACCATGATTGTTGAGTACATGGCTCCCATAATTGTGGGACCAAAATTATCATTGCTTCCACCATCAGCTTCTACTATGCATTAATGATCCATCTATAATTTACAAGAGATACTGGAGTAATTCATTCTTGAAATTAATGCTTATACATGACATGCAAGTAGTTGTTATGTACTAGAATTGAAGAAACGTCCCACACGAAAATAGCAACATCGTAGATAAATTGCACTAACATTCCCTATCCAACACCATCCGAGTGTAATCCCTTAACTCCTCAACCGACTCACGTAGGAAGACCTTCAAAACGTCGCGAAATCCTTTATTGCCTATACGAGATATAAGCCTAATACGCTCTCTAGAATTGAGGTTTGGAAACATACCAACCACTGCTGCAGCACAGAACTAAACATCTTCACTGCTGTTATCCTTCGCCAACTTCTTTTCCCCAACCTCCACGAATTGGTCCATGCTCTTGTTTATATCTCTCATCTTCTACATGAACTCAGTGTGTTTAGGACCATTGCAACAATGCTTCTCGCTTGAAGATGGCCCACCCCATTGTATGTATACCTTTCTACTTCCGTGGCATACCATTTCCCGTAGTACGTAGGGGGACTTCATTACGAGTCATCTCGTCATAGGTGTCCGTACAAGCTTGCACCTGAAGTTTACCCCTTCCACTTTGAATAGTGGTTTGGGTTAGCATGGGTTCTTAGTAGGACCTCCCTCCAATATGCTGATTAAGTAAGGGAGGAGTTGACATTTGCACATGACCTGAACCAACATGCATATGTGAAAATGTAGGTGTTAACATCTGTTATGAACATGTGCCCCAGACGTCTTTTAAGACGTCTGGGAGGTGGGCCAGACGTCTGACCAGACGTCTGGAATCACTTCCAGACGTCGCATCAGACGTTTGGGATCGTTGCCTGACGCCTGTAAATCTGTTATCTTTGACACGCGCGGGTCGTCTGCGCGCCTGAGCGCGCAGACCCGCATATTCGCTTATTCCTTCCTCCTGCAGCTGTATATTCCCCTGCCGCGCTCCTTCTCTCTCCTCCTCGCAGGGCCTTACAAGGCCACGCGCTCTTCCGTCACCACCGCCTCCTTCCTCTTCTCCTTCAGCCAGTGAGCGCGAGAGCGAGCGCGAGGTTGCAGCGGCAGTGGTGGCCGCAGTGAGCGCGGAGGAGGTGCTGCGTGCGAGAGCGGCGCTCAGCCGTGAGGGCGAGCTCGCCGGGGTTGCCAGGGCCGGCCAGGCGCGGGGCGACGCGGGGGGGACTGCTGCGGTCTGAGCAGCAGGCGCACGAGGTGCGACAAGGCGCGCCGTCGCGAGCGAAGGGCGAGTCGCAGCCTGATTCTGGAAACATTTCCAGAATCAGACGTCTGGGCTGATAGCCAGACGGCAGGGGCGACGTCTGGAAGACCATCCAGACGTCTGAACGGTGAGTTCTTCCGTCTTCTTCCTTCCTGTCGACTGACCGTACTGAGAGAGAGAGTCGGGTGCGCGCAGGCTCGGTGATTCGCCATCCAACGCGAATCAGACGTCTGGCTATAGTACCAGACGGCGGGAGCGACCTCCAGACGTCTGGGGTGACCATCGGACGTCTGGGAACTAGTCCAGACGTCCCCGCAGGCTTCTGGACGTCTGAGAAACCACGCAGAACAAGGTAATTCTCTGATCCACTTTTTAAGACGTCTGGAAGAAGTTCCAGACGTCTGATTTTGCACAGTGTCGTCGTTTTCGACCCGTTGAGGGCCCGTTCGGGTTCCGTTTTCCGCGTTTCGAGTTGCGTTCTTTCCGGAATTAAATCCTCTACTCGTCTACAGTAGCTATACACTGTTTTGAGATACTCCTTGTGTTTGATCCTTGTGATAGGACCTCGTTCCGTTGCAGTCTTGGGGGTCGCGGAGGTACGCGGGATTCCCGATCACGCCCCCATTACTCCCGTCGTACCTGGTAGAGTGGCTTTTAAGTATAACCTGTTAAATTGTGGAATCATAAATAGAACCTAGGACATTGCATGAATCCTAGGAATGAAAAACAGATCGAATGATAGATCCTAGGTGTTGCATGAATCCTAGGGCTGGAAAACTAGATTGTATGATAGATCCTAGGATACGGCATGAATCCTAGGACGGGAAAACTAGTGGAACAGATGAATACTGCAGTCTTGGAAAAATGGAAAGGAACAAATAGCTGCCTGTAATTGAATTAACAGCTGCCTGTTAAATAAATAAACGTGTTTGAGAACATGGATTGTGATAACGTGAAACTGGAAGGTGAAACTTAGACGTTCTGAGCTGGAACCCTACGGGGAAGTAGGAGTAGAACTCCTGGAAAGTGAATGGAATAGAATTGGGGAAGTGAGCTGGCCCTTGAGTACGGAGTACCAAGGAGAGCGACTGTCCCCCTGTTTAGTGCAGAGCTGAGCTAGCCGCCCCAGGGACCCGGGGTTAGGACTGGCCACTCTGTACCGACTTGCTGGCCCTCGTGTACGTAGTACCGAGGAGAGCTACTAGTGTAGGGAGGTACTAGCTACCCCACGGGCCCCGGGGTTCTGCTAGCCTCCCACACCGACTTGTTAGGCCCACTGGGGCAAACCAGGGTAGTTAGGCGAGGGTGCGCGGACTGTGGAGGGGCAAGACCCCTGTTTGGTTACTGTAGAGGGGTTGGACCCCTGTTACTGAGAGGGCTCTGCCCTGTACTGGTTCCGTGCTGTGCTTTGGGCGCACCCGTTAATGGAAACGACTGACAGCGTGCCAGTGCGGGTTAGCTACCCGTGCGTTTACCGCGCGTGCCGTAGTCACCGTTACGTCTGTCAATGACCTTGGGGTGGTTGACTGAGAGTAAGATCACCACGGGGGACTCTCCCGGCCAGGAGAGCACCACGTGCTACTTCTACTGTTCGGAAAAGACTGCAATCAAGATCGTTCCCACGAGGAACATTCGAGATCAAGTGAAAGATCTGAGAAATAGATAAATCATGAGATAATTGAAAGACTTAAATAAAGAAAGTAACAGAACTTAACAACTACTGTACACTCTACTGTTTCTTTAGTTTTAGTTGCCACTCTACTCAGCGTTTTGCTGACGTGTTACACTCGTTACCTTTCAGGACCAGGTGTTGAGCAGCCAGGGTCAGCGGCTGCAGAGGACGCTGGGCCGAGTAAGGTCTAGTAGAGTTACCACTGTTTCTTGTACCTCTTTTTGTTCCGTTATAGTGAGTAGTTCTTGTTTCCGCTGTAGTTTTCTTTACCTGCAGTTCATATTTAGTTATGAATGTTGTTCTACTGTTGTGGTGGTATATACTGTAGTAGTTTCTTTCCTTGCTGCTGTATTTTCTTACTGTTAGTTATATTCATGTTGAATGTGGTTTATTTTACTGCTCTTTTGGTTACTTCCTCGTTGGACGACTAGGTCTTGGGATTAGTTGAGTCGGTCCGGTTCTCGTGTCTCGTAGGGGCTCGGGAACCGGGTCGTTACAACATCAGATCTTCAGAAAACCCATAATCGACATATCGTGATTCAAACTCATCATAGAGTCCGATCCCTTTTCCTGCTCTAGAGTCATCGATTGTCGACAACTCAATATGGCATACACCCCCTTAGCTACCTCTCTACCAACTATGGGTTCCATAAGCTTATAAAATGGAAACGACTCTTGCAAAGCTTGGAATTGTGTAGGGAGCTGCATAAAAGAAGTCATGTCACCATCGCTGTGCAATGTAAAATTAAACCAAGAATCATTCACGTAAATATGAACCTCATCTCATGCACTATCATCCCATGGCAAAGGACAATTGGTTGCATTATTCCAACCCTAGCCACTCTTATTCACGAAGATTGTGTACGCTTAGAAGTTTCTATTCATATATTTTCCAATTGTTCTGGAATTGGTCCATTGTTAAGTAGACATTGCAGGTTTGATTGAAATCTACTACCATCTCCATCCAAGAAGTCCTCGAGAAAGATCCATTAACATATTCGCTATTGTCGTAACATTCTCGAAATATTTGGACAAGGACTCCAATTAGTCGAGAACAACTCAATCGAAGATAGTTACCTACCTATGGTCAAATTTATTGTATTGATGATTTAGTTGGGTTGACTGATTCCTATGTAATTGAGATTTGATTTCTTGCATTCTTATATTAACTATCATTTGCAAGAAACATATAAACATATGGAAATAGTCTCAAAAATCATTGACACTTAACATCCTCATTTCAGGATAAGTACAGTAACTGACTCGACTACACTCACCTAAGATGTCTATGTACATTTTAGTAAGAGACTCTATGACAAACCTAAAAATGTTTAGCGAAAAATAGCTCAGCATCTTTATCCATTGGTTTCAACTTTTCTACTCATTCTGATTACTACATAGACACAAAATCCACGAACATAAAGTGTCATTGACATGCCACATTAGAATGACAAACTTCTCTAAAGAGAAAAATTGACATTATCATCTAATGGGCTAGATAGCAATATAATATACTAATTGCATAATTTATAATATATCACATGTTTTTTCATTGAAGATAAATAGTTGGTTGTGTTTATTTTTCAAATACAAAGGTGTCATTTTTCCTTACGAAAAATACATATACATAGGTGGCGTAAACTTCTATGAAGATACAAATTTAAGAAAAATGATAGTGTTGAACTTTTAAAAGGAATCAAGCTAAGTCTTAGGTACCAATACTGTATGATGTTTTTCTGATGACACTAAAAAATAAATAGATCGTCAAAAACTAGTTATTGGTGCCACCACCCATTTTAATATTTGTCCCTGCTTTAAGAAAGCATTAATTAATATGATCAATGTTGATGTGAGATGGCTGATAATTGATTATATAATCACATATACGTAAAAATCACTATATTTAATCGTTGCAAATGTAAATCTCTTTGCCTGAAATTACTCCTTCATTATGCCTTATGAAAGCTCATTTTACGAAGAAAACTCACCAACTCTATTATGAAATGTTTTTACTAGGTTGAAAATTTTTGAGTTGTTTGTTCGAAGTTTACAATGTTACCATATCTGCCACCATTGGATACTGAAGCAGAGATCGAATTCTTTTCAAGTTCCAATTACTTTATCTCATTCCTGCAGGTTTTGTTAACTGCATATTAGATGCACACTTAATATTGTCCAGCCCACCCTAGTGTGTTTTATGTTATTGACAGAATTGTTATTGTTCCAAGACAATTGTGAGTTAAAGTTTCTAAAAGATAGTAGGTCAGTAAACCCTCCCAGAGAGGATGCTCGTTCCATCTTAACTGTCTTTTCTATGTGCTCACCTTGCCGCGATTCATTCATATTTGCAGAACATTGGAATTGCAATATCAGGAGACGTGTGCATGGAATTTTCTGCTCTTAAGTTTTTACAACCTCTGGAAAGGGTTGAAAGGAACATAGAAGCATGAAGATAGATTTACCGAAAAATTAAAATAAAAAAACAGGTAAACAATAAAAAAAACTAATAGAATTCAACTGCCTAGAGCAATAAACCTCTAAAGCCCATCCAATAATAATCTTGTTCAATCTTGGGGTTGACATTCTTACACGGTCAAGCAGTATGCTTGAAACAAAAGCTGTGAAGCTATAAAATAAGCAAATATCATCGCATCTAACATAATTTGAGATAAATACACATAAATACAACATGGGCATTTTTTTAAATAGAATGTTTTCTGCATGAATCCTAATGTTGTGATAAAGGGATAATGTCATGCAAGTGTAGTTCTTGATTCCATAATTTGAGCATCAGGGGGTAGCTCTTGGCTACTGCTTTCTCTATTTCTTCACCTCCATCCCTTAACTCCTAGAATCATGTGGTCTAGCTTAGATACCCAGATCAATTGGATTAGCCAACTTTTATCAGAAGTCCCTGTTTGACACATTCATCCCTTCGAAATTGAAATTGTGACACATTATACAGCTTTGATGCAATTAAAGAACTCCTCTACTCTTGGTAAAAAAACTTCAATAAAACCTCCAAGAACAGCAACGCACCACCTGAGATTGATCATTGTTCCCCCAATTCCTCACACACGCACGCATCACATATGCATGGATTTGACCACAGGTGAGAGAAGCGTAAGAAATCTACAAACGATTCACAAGTACCAAAAGAATCGATCACTTATCTTGCTCGATGTATGCCATGGCCAGGGGTTAGCATTGTCGCAAACTCGTCGATTCGGTTTACCATTCTTGCCAAGGTAGTTGTGATGGTCGATTAGGGTTACCATTCTCGCGAAGGGGTCACGAACGGGGCGAGAGATGGCGCGAAAGGGCAATGGGGTAAGTCACGAGTTCAACGGAATAACTCGCGGCGTAACCCTTGTTTCGCGGTTGAGGCGGATGACAGGTTACGTAGAGTTATCCCTACTTAACCCGTATACCAAACAAGCCTTCAATGTTCCGAGTTTCAAGTTCTTTTCAACATTTTGATCGATTTACGGTTAACTCGTAGGTGTAATCTTGGAGATTTATTTCATTGGCGTTTTCCCATTTTCATGAATGTGGAATCACCTTCTTTTATGAAGTTGTCTGATTTTCGTTCTTGTGATGTATTTTATTTTTTTTTTTATCCTTTATTTCATATCATATTTTTTTATTATTTTACATTCTTCTATTTCTGCAAGTCATTTTCTCTCATGGTAGGTGAGGATTTTTTATCTTCCATTGCATTTGTTATGAATTCTTCTCCTTTTAACAAAAATATTTAAGAAAAAAAAAAATCCATGTAGCCACTTGCTCCGGCTTGGACCCAGGGAAAGGTTGACTGCCTTCCTCGGATGATACAAAAGATCCAAAGGTATACCTCTTTTGCTTTTTAGTACGAGGAGGATTGATCGGGAATTATGAATCAATCTCCCAAACTGAAAGGAAGAGCCTGGATAATTTCCCAACGAAATATTCCTAACGTTGCGAATTTTCCAGACAACCCGATAATATGTCTGGGGAAAAGTTTTCTTTCATACACCTCCCATCCCCCTACCTCCTCCCAAGTCATTCATCGTGTTCGTCCCCGTCCTCCTCCTACCTTTGTGTGATAGGGGAGTATTTGTTGAAAAATATGCATATATAAAACTTGTAAAAATAATTATATGATAGTTGTTATATTCAAATATAGGTATTATCAACAATTTTACGTGAATTCATAATATTAAATCAAGTAGGTTAATGAAGTCATGACAAGATCTAGAATAAAATATATAACAAATAACATGGCATGTACCAATAAATCAAATGAAAATATATTTGAATGTATCCATAAATGTCTCCTATAATATTGATGCATTGAGATCTAGAGAACTCTTCTCAAAATACGACGATCCACCTCTAAAAATTGACATACTTCAAACTTGAACGTTCTTAAAAATCACCTCAGAAAAACTTAACTGACATAATTTGATTGAACAATTAGGATGTTTAATTAATCAAATTCTAGATTAATCGATTAAAAAGAATGATTGATCGATCAATCTATGTCAATCATTTGTGCAAATTGATCAACCAAATTGGTTTTTATCAACTAGATTAGTTTTTTGATTGACTAATCTTTGCCGTATGCACCTTGAGAGAGAGAAATGAGAGTGAGAAAAGTTATGCGTGTATTGATCTCGTAAGCTCATTGTGTTTTTATAGAACATGCTGACGGAAGACATTACAAACACTGAAGATGTTACGGAATTCATAGTTTGGATTAATTAACCAATTAATTAATTAATTCAAAAGTCAAAAAAATTCTTGCATAATAAAATTTTCTAAATTATAAGTTTTAAATTGATTTTCACCTGAACTCAAGCCAACTAAAGACACATGCACACACATATATGATTCCCAACTCTACCTCTTACTTTTTTTGTTACATAAGTCATAAAAAGTAAAATTATTTTAAATACATCAAAAAATTTATCCACTTCTTATATAGAGTGTTAAAAATTTCCACTAAATACATATCTTTACTTTCAATATAAACTAGTGACATGCCCACGCTTTGTGGTGGTGAAAGTAGGTAAAAAAAAAAAGAATATAAAAGAGATCAATATAAAGTGACATGCCCATGCTTTACATCTAGATGAGGGTGGATCGGGAAAAAAATATACATATTCTTGTTGAGTAGATGTAATAAATTTTTATTTAAAATATTAAAAATTATTTATCTAGTAAATCAATTATTTTCTTTCAAAATTAAGCTGCATCGTAATAAGTAAGATATGTGATTGTGAAATTATAATATGAAATATATATACTTGCTTTCACTTGTGGGAGAATGAATAATATCGGAAGCTCTTCAATTTTTTGTAATATGTGATAGATAAGTGAGACTCTACAATAGCCAATCAGGAGAATGGATAATATCAGAAATTCTTTAATTTTTTTCAATATGTGATAGATAAGTGAGCTCTTAGAGATATGAATCTTTGTGAATTATATAGCTCGATATTTTCAATTTAAAGAAAAGAAAACTCTACAATAGCCAACCAAGTTAAGATTTTTGTATATCATTTAATCTTTGACAGGAGGAGAGAGGAGTATGGTAATAAAAGAAATCCTACATGAATGAAAGGAAAATGAGATAATTATCATTTAGTCTTTCAAAAGAGGAGAGAGGAGTACGGTAATAAAATAAATCTTACATGAACGAAAATAAAAAAGAGATAAATTATCATTTAGTCTTTGATAGGAGGAAAGAGGAGTATATTAATAAAAGAAATACTACATGAACAAAAATGAAAAAATGATAAATTATCACGAACAAAAATGAAATAGGTAAAATAGGATTATGGAAATATAAAAAAATAGATTATGAGAATAATTAAGAAATCAATAACAACACAAAAGTTATCCTTTATTATTTTAGAATATTTTTTTGATTGAATGGATAAAGTTGTATTTTTTTTAGAAGGCCAATGGATAAAGTTCTTTTTTTTACAAAAAAAAAAAGAAAAGCAATGAAGGTAACCATCCAGTGGATGGAGCCTATTTATTTTCTTTAAATTTTGAAAAAAAAAAAGAAATTAGATTGGTTTGTTTTTTTCGTTTTTTAATGTATACATAGATGGTTCGGTGCGGTAAGAGACGAAAATGGTTGCTTGGTTTGTTTTTTTTCGTTTTTTAATGGAGGTGACGTGTCGTAATGGTGCAACGTGCACCTTTCTTTAGTGTTTACAGGTCAGCTTACCTGTGTTTGGCAGAAGGATGGTCATCAATGGGTTATTAGATTAAGTAGAATTATATTTAATTAATTTATATTTATTTGAAGAATACGACATCTTCTTTGTACTCAAATTTGTTGATTGACTTGTGTATTTGTGTTATACAATAGTAAATATATTATTTGTAAAAATTAATTTCTTTTTAGATTTTCAATAGAATGTAAATAGGATGTAAAGTTTAGAAATTGACAATCTCAATGTATCAAACTCTTATGATAAAAAAAAATATGACTTAATTAGGAATTTTACAATAAAATTAAGACACTCAAAAAAATTGTGTTTCAATGTTGACATTGGAATAATTATCAAAGAACCTAATCTTTAAAAAGGTTCCTTGCAATAATTTTCATTTTGAATGTACCTTGCATATAAATTACAAACAGGAATATGAATCTTAAAAAATATTGTAAATATCTGAGATTATATTCTTAGTTTCATAATAGACCAAGGTAAACTATCCACACACATTCTACTTAATTTAAGGTAGAATAGAAATATATTTTTTAATTTCATATTATTGCAAGCTCACAAATGCATACTTAATTAATGGTTGAGTTTCAATCTAATTTAGCTATTTTGAAAAAAAGGTAATAATTAGTACCTATGGTGCATGTTATAATCGAGACAAGAAAATTCTTGAAAGAAAAAACATGTATGTTAGTTTTCATTTTACATATTTTTTATTAAATTAGAAGTTGCAATAAAAAAAATTTATTGTTAATAAACAAAGAAAATTAAGACTTTAACAGTGCAAACAAAATACCAATTTAAAAAAAGTTTTGCATCACCATTTTACAAAAATTTCTATTTTTCAATTATATTCTTTCTAACCTTAAGAAATCATCTAATTGACATATTTTGGTTAGGCTTGATCGATCTAGATGTGCAATCTCAGCACCAACTTCATCACAATCCGATAGAGGGGGAGGGGAATTGGATGGAGAGAGTAGATATTTCGATACTACAATAGTATAGAAATGATATCTATTTTACATGCTGAGATTTTATCATAAGTGTGGCTTTGATAATTAAAAACAAAATTTGGAAAATAATTTAAGAATGCCAAGTTTGTAATTGCCTATAAAATTGAATTGAAATAGAATAATAGGATTTGCATGGGAACTAATAGTAGATGAGCAAAAGTTAGAAGGGTAAAGAGAATAACTTACTTGGGTGGGTAGGAGAGTAGAAAAGAGTAAATGAGGGAGAGATCGGGAACAAATAAATGAGGAGAGAGACTTTGTTGGCATCAAAGGAAAGGAGAAGGGGGGAAGGATAGGGTAGAGAGAGTGCTACCGCAGGGGGCAATAGGCACATGAGAAGGAAGAGAGGCAGGGAGGGAATTTGGCTGTATGAGAGGGGGAGAGGAATCGGTACTCTTTGGTGGAGAGGGGGAGGGAGGGAGGAAGCGGCAAGGGGTTGACACTTGTCGACCCAAATCAATCTAAAAGAAAAAAAAAAATTAAGGAATATACAAATAACAGATAAAAGTACCATTCTAAAAATTACGTAGAACAAATTAAATTTAAATTAATAATATTTTCACTTAAATTATAATGAATCAAGTTTAAACTTAAATTTAATTAAAAAAAATTATATTGATAAATATATTGTCGGTTGACAAAGAAGGAGTTAGAAAAATTTTATATATGTCACTGCGTTTCCTTTTACTTATACTTGCGTGAATTTATATGTGATACTTTTTTAAAAAATTAATGATGAAACCACCATTTAAGAATCATCAGAGAAATACCAACCACAATACATAAACTAATTAACTTATGAGTATATATCCTTTTGGGGAGGGGGGTTTCAAAGCCCTTTCTAAATCTCGCATACAATATACATTGATTTAACTTTTATAATATTTGTTGATACACTTCAACTTGTATTCTTGGAGTACTCTTTCCACCACAGCTATTGCACGTGATGGAGGACCCTCATGGTTACCACTGCTTAAACCCACGAACCATTTCTCTTGAAAACAAAGAAAAAACATAAATAAGCAACAGCCTATCATTCTTTTTTCGAGAAAGGAACATAAGATGCATGGACATTTGATCCCGCTGGTTACAGAGAGAGAGAGAGAGAGAGAGAGAGCATGGGGACGACAACGACTGGGTGAGGGAGAGGGGGACGGAGCGACACGTGTTAGGGTAAAACACTATTTTAGTAGATAGCAATAGATATAGATTTCTAATGTCCCCGTCCTTCGATTACATCGCCACCTGATACAACCAATGTTTAGTCTCACGTTTTGCATAGATAGAGATCGCATTATGTAACATATTCTTAGATTAATGTTATAAAGGTAAAAATTTTAATATATCAGTGTTGAGTGAGATTACATCGATATATTCTAATTTAAAGTAATAATAATTTTTTTAAATAAATTAAAATTGATGCAAAAATCATTGTAGAATCATTTTTACTAATGATATAAAATAAGATTACACTTACATGTTTTAATTTAAAATGATAGTGATAGCTTTTATAATAAGAGTAAAATGAAATTACAATTATACAAAATCATTGTATGTTTATATATTTTAATTTAAAATGACGATAATTTTTTAAATATGATAAATTTACACCTTTTAATTTACCGTACCTCATTACAATACAAAATACATTAACTTTCACATCAATAAAAGATAAGATTCTATCAATGTAAAATAACCACAAAAATATTATACAGCAAGACAAATAGTATCGTGGGTTACCCATCGCTCCTAGTATGCAGTAGCTCATTCCCTGTCGCGGTCTCCCCCAATGCCTGCAATCTCTCCAGCGCAATCTCCTAAAGTGATCAAGACGTGTCTACTGGAGAAGAGACTTTTGCCATTTTCGATTGAAGAAGGAGAACATCGGTGGCAAAATGGGAAAGAGAGATGATAAAGGGGGGAAAAAAAAAAACCTTCCCCAACAAAAATCAGCTTTTTATTTGTGGGGGGTTTTGGCTTACTGAGGGAGCCCTCGAGGTTGATGTAAGGGTACGTCGTGGTCAACCCAAATGCATACAGGGGGCCGAGGTCGGTGCCCATGCCGCCCTTCTCATGAACATCCCGTCGGCAGGAAATGATTATGAAACTCGTCACCACAACTTTAAATTAAAATGTACAGATTGGATTTTGTTTTACATTAATGTAAAATAATTTTATATTAATATAATTTTATTTTAAAAAATTATTATTACTTTATATTAAAATGTACATGTATAATTTTATTTTACATCCAAAAAAAAATCTTATTTGTATCAACGTAAAATTATTTTGAAACTTACCACCACCACTCTAATTTAAAATATATAGGTATAATCCATTTTACAACGACATAAAATATCTTTATAGTAATTTTATACTTGTATAATTCTTCTTAAAAAAGTTACTATTATATTTTGAAAAGGAAAAGTTACTGTTGTTTTAAATCTAAATATACAAATATAATCTTATTTTACATCAATTTAATCTCACTTTACAACGATAAAAAATAATATAAGATCTTTACCTTCATATTATTAATATAAATTTGTTTGATTTGTGTGCAGCGTGGTGGGTGAGAGAGAAAAAAAGAGGGAGATGACATAGAACAACACAAACACCCACGCCCTTGCTAGCTCTCTCGCAACTGCAATCGAGGCGAGATCGTCGGTGAGGAGACTCCACACAGCGACACATCCGATGACAAGGCGAAAGTCGACAATCCCGCACAGTCGAAAATGACAAGCCAACCATTCGACGACAGTGATCCGACCACCGCAGTAGCGTCACTAATGTAGATTGAATGGAGACCGGAGTCCCCCCATACGCACTCTAGTAGAACATCAAAACCGCAAGAGCCGCATCCATCCTCCCCATAACGACGACGTCAAAGAAAATGGAGGCTAACCGCAACTTGAGCATCAAGGAGTGCGAGCTCCATGTGCTTTGCATGTCGAGATGCAACTTTGATCTAGGTAAAGAGAGGCCGAGGAAGGAAGAGGGAAGATCGGGAGGAGCTAGGGGAGTTCTGATCAGCCAGCTCCGACGATCGGAGTCCCAAAGTTTTGGGTTTTTATTCCGTCGCATGCAAGGGGAAGTAGGGGAGAACAGGGAGAGTCAGGGTGGATCAAATAGCTAAAATAATATTGAGCCTTGGTTTCTACGACATATTTTCGACGTCTCGTTCGAAGGAGAAAATCTCCTCCCTTTGTTCCACGTATCATGACAAAATTTAAGGCGCAATGTAATGTGTGCTCGTTTCCGCTAAGTGAGCGAGCGTGGATTAAGTCTTGCGAAAATGTGTGGCTCTCTATTTTTTTTACAGCGAGTAATATTTCATGGGAGTTTGTAAGAATTTTAAATATCTAATTATAATATATGGTTTGATTAAATATTTTAAAAAATTTACTTTAATGAAATTTAATTTATAATTTAATTTTTATTTACATTAAATTTAATAATCAATAATAATATAAACTATAGAGATATTACTAAAATTTTATCAAAAAAATACTCTTCACATGATTTTCCTTCAATCAACCATCAATTGTTTGATTTTAGAGTGGAAATGTACAACAGTGAATGGGACTTAGGTGAATTGAAGAGAGAAGGAGAGTGGGGCTAAGAGGTGGAGGAGGGGTAGGTAAGGAAGAATGAATAGGAGACTCTTCTGCTTTGTTACGGGAGTTTGTGAAATTTTTAGATATCTAACTGTAATATATGATTTGATTAAATATTTAAAAAATTCACTTTAATAGAATTCAATTTTATAATTCAACTTTTATTTACATTAAATTTAATGGATAATAATAATATAAATTGTAGGAGTATTGTCCAAATAATCATCTAGTTGATTTTGAAGTGAAAATATACAATAGCAGAAGAGTGTCAATTGAAGAGAGAAGGAGGGAGGGGCCAAGAATTGGAGGAAGGGAGACAACAAAGAATAAAGAGGAGATGATTCTTTTTTGAGACCTTTTTAGGTGCAACATATAAAATTTTTTAAATAATTAAAAATGTAGTTCACATACGTGTAATAAAAAATTTCTCATAAAATATATTACAAATCTAATTTTATATAAAATTTATTTAAACCACCATATAACACTTCGTAAGTTATTATATAGATTTATTTGTACAATCATCTAACAATGTATAAGTATGTGACTTACAATCGATGATTAGTATTTAAAAGATACTCGACTCTAATAATCTATCTTTCGTTATATCTTTTGTCTCATTCATTTATAATGACTAATATAATACTAAGGCCTCTTTTTGTAGTTGGAAAGATCCATAGAAAGTAATTTCATTAAAATAAAAAGAAATCTATGTTGATAGGTAAATATATATTTATACATAAGAGAGATCCAATATATAAGAGGTGGTAACCCTTGAGAAAGATGCTCTTATGGGCATTGGATGATTCGTATCTTTAGTCTATGTTTTAAATGTGAGCCATTAGTTTAGATTCGGATGTTTGGGAATAAGTAACAGGGGATTGGAGCCGAATCATTTTTCCCCCTCGAAAGTAAAGCAAAGATATTTAACAAAAAAAATATCGGTTTGTGTCATGGAGGGCATTTTGGTGCAGTGTCAGAAAGAAACAGGGAAGAGGGTGGGGTGACGTGTTCGTTGGAGGGGTTCATCACCTTGTTTTAGATTATATATATTAGTGACGGTATCATGCACGTTTCGACGTGGAAGTTTGTAAAATTTTTGAATATCTAATTATAATATATAATTTAATTAAATATTTTAAGAAAAAGTATTCTAATAAAATTTAATCTATAAATTAATTATTATGTGCAATAAATTTGTTAATTAACAATAATATAAACTATAAGAATATTATCAAAATTTCATTAAAAATATAATGAAAGTATCAAAATTTTTTTCAATCGACAATGATTTGATTGGCTTTTAAGTATAAATATACAATGATACAGAAGACCGCATGAATTGAAAAAAGAAGAGAGAAACTAAAAGGCGGAGAAGGAGGAGGCAACCAAGAAAAAAGAGGAGATAACTCTCCTTCACTTACAGGTGAAAATGTCCCTTAAAATTAATTGTGATGCGACGAAAGAGGTAACAACCTTCCCAATAATTAATTATGAGAGGGTTAAGAAAAAAGGGAATCGAGAGAGGTAAGGTGAGATACCGACGCAGACTTTCGAAGGAACGCAATTGCGGTCGTATTATTTGTTTTTTTTTTTTTTTCTATGATGATAGTGACGGGGTGCGGTGGAGAAGCGATGCCGTGGCTGAAGTAGGTATGACGCTTTTTCTTTAGTTTATGTATGGAAGATAGGTATTTCCAAGACTGAATCGGTCAAATTCGTGTATTACGTCACGTGTGACCATCTAAACGCACAATTTCGGCGAACCTCGGGTGGGCTAATGTCAGGATAAATAGAAGCAGCGACCACGAGCTTGACCGAAGCTCCTCCAATCCCCCTTAAAATCCAGAATTAATTCATATGAAAAATCCAAAATCGGGAGTATCAGGAACCATTTTAATTACTTCATGGCGGCAGCCCCCTGCATCTCTGCTCTCCTCCTGCTGCTTCTACTCCCATACAACCCTGCACTCGCCGGCAGTGAGTTAGCCCGCATCTCTTATCTCCTATTATGTTCCACAATTAAACCGACTATATGTCTACGACTCAAGTGGACTGACGGGAAATTATCCTTTATCCTTTTTGTTTGGGTATGCGTATATAGAATCCTGGAACATAAACTGCGGTGCCTCGGAGGGCTTCACCGACAATAAGACCGGCATTTCTTGGGTTGGAGACGGCGAGTATGTCCGAGTGGGCGAGACCCACGGGCTCCCCGGCGACAACGTCACCGCCGAGTCCCCTCAACTCGCGAAGCTAAGGGCATTCCCGAAGAGCAAGAAGAGCTGCTACACGATCCCCGTCGCTGCCAACACGAGGATACGTGTGCAGGTGTCCTTGTACTATGGCAACTACGACGGGCGCTCCATGCCGCCGTCCTTCCGTCTCATGTTCGACGCCACCGACTGGGGCAAGATAACGACGAAGACAAACCAAACCGTGAGAATGAGCGTGATCTACGTGACGGGGAGGGACCACACCAGCATCTGCCTGTGGAGGCTCAACGACGACGAGGTGCCCTTCGTGTCTTCCATACAGGTGTGGACCATGGACCCTCGCATGTACTCCAAGGTTGACTCCAACGTCTCCTTGTGGGGTCCAACGAGATACGCGTTTGGTGCGGATGAGCCCGTCATCAGGTGAAGGAAAAACTCGTATATCGATATGTGCATATTTTGTTGCCTGTTGATGCATGCTATTGGTATAGAATATTAATGCGTAAGTTAATTTTGGATTACCCTTCGGTGTAGAAGGTTTTATTAGTTGTAGGAATACGGAAAAGGCTATATTGCTTCTGTTTGTTTTTCTTTTTTTTCCTTGTTACAACCCAAAATCATATGTGGGTAAATTGAAGAGGAATCAAATATCTCCCACACTCCAACCTGTCTGGTACATAGGAATGAAGATCTACAAACTTAGATCCCTCTTTCCAAAATCATATACCATAGTGGTTGGTAATTCTTGAAGCCCTAGTGGTACGAGGGAGGGAAAGGAACTCGTCTTTGGTAGTTCCTCTTCCTCTCCTGATGCTGACTTCACCACCCCCTTATTAATCACCTGGAGTACGTCCCTCTGGAAGATGGATACCCTATTCTCCTGGAGCCCAAAGATGTTGCAGATGGACTAAGAAGATGGGACAATGCCCTATTGGTCTACTCGCTTGGGAAAAGAGCATTCTACGGAGCGCTCAAGAACTACATCTCCAAGTTTTGGAGGCCTAGAGGTAACTTCTCTCTTCACTCTTGTGAGAACGGTCTTTTCATTGTGGAGTTCTTGGAGAAGGATGACTGCCTCAATGTGCTTGAAAGAAGGCCTTGGTTTCTATCAGGAGCGTGGCTCGTAGTTAGGTGCTGGACACCAGACATCAAGATGGAGAGGGTTGAACCCTCCTCTGCTCTTGTTTGGGTTCATTTTCTCAATCTTGCCATACACCTCCGATCAAGGATGGCAATCAGCAAACTTACTAGTGCGATTGGCATCCCTCTTGGGAGAGATCGTAAAACACTCTCTAATGATTTCCTTGACCATGTTAGAGTGTGTGTTGAAGTAAATGCAGCCAAAGCACTTCGGGAGGAGATTGCATTCTCCTGTGGGGATGGAAGGATTGAGTTTGTAAAAATATCCTATGATTGGACACCTACCAGATGTGAAGACTGCGGGGTCTTTGGACACTCCACGTCGTCTTGCCCTCATTCCACTTTTGTTGGAAAAGAGGGCGTTGCAGCCACCGAGGATCCTCCCATCCCCGACATAGATGTAGGCTCTGACAGTGGGAAGCAGGAAACCGAACCACCACTCTAAGGACCAGAGTTTGCAAAGAGTTGCGAAGTTGAAGGTGAAAAGGGACCTTAGGTTCGCAAGGAGGTTCATCCAACTTAGGATAGCCATAATTGCCAAAACGTGGGTAAGATGCCAGGTCATAAACCTTCCATGCTCATCTAGAGTGGGGACCAAGTTGAGACTCAAGGACACAAGCAATCTCGTGTCCCAAATCTCTAACACCCTACCTTGTGAAAACTCCTCTGGCCCCTTTGGACACGACAAGAACCCTTCCGATCCTTCCCCCTCTGTCGATTAAATGCTCTCTCAGGGAACCCACAAGGAGGAAGGGGAGTGAAAAACTCCTAAAAAGAAGAAGGAAAACAAATCAAAGCTAGCCACGACTACGGAATCTCCTTCGACATCAACGTATGCCTTACCCTCTCAATGTCCTTAGCTATCTAGAATGTCTGACGACTCAATGCCTCGAGCAAATTGAAGGAAGTCTTTGACCGCCTAAGAAATCATGATGCTCAAATAGCAGCACTTCTAGAAACTCGCATAACTAATGTAGGATGGGCGTGAGTCAGCGGAAGGATCCCCCCTAGGTGTGGAGTTTCCACAAATCTTGCGCATGCCTTTAATGCTCAAGTTATCATTGTCTCGAAAACCTCTCTCTGGAACATTGATATTATTTACTTCACAGACCAAGCAATTCTTGTCTCTTGCCATAACAGGGGGGGTCTTATTATCTCCTTTTCTCTCATTTACGCAAAGGAACACCTCTTCCCAGCGCACTACTTTGTGGGATACATTGAGGCTCCACAGTAGCCTCGTTAATAGAGCTTGTGCTATCCTCAATGATTTCAACATTATCAGATTGTACGAGGAGAAATCGGGTGGCATACCTCCCTAAGTTCTAGCATGAGGGACTTTAACTCCTGTTTTGATGATTACGGTCTGTTCAAATTAGCTTCTTGCGGTAATCAACTCTCATGGAGCAACCTCTCCTCAAGTCCGAACCGTATCGCATGTAAACTTGATCGTGGCCTCCCCAACCAATTTTGGGCGGACCTCTTTCCACTCTCCAAAGTTGACTACCACCCCCTCTGACCTCAACGACCACTCTTGTATGGTGCTCCCCCTTGCCCTCACGATGAGGAAGCTCAAGCCCTTTTTCTTCCTTAATTATTGGGCAGAGAGACCGCACTTTTTGAAGCTACTGGAGAAGGCATGGAACATTGATGTTCGTGGAAATCCCCTTTACCGTTGTATTATGAAGCTAAGGAACATACATGCACTCAAAGAGTGGATAAAAGAGGACCGCTCTAGAGCGATTCGTATACAAGAACTCACCTCAACCCTTGAAGTGTTACATAATGCCCTTGCTGCCAACCCTATAGACCCTTCCCTTCAAGTTGAAGAGGCCTTCTTACGGAACCAACTATCCACCCTCCGCAAGGAAGAAGAGGATTTTTGGATTCAGCGAAGTAGACTAGACTGGATTACAATGGGAGATCGTAACTCTAAATTCTTTGCCTTGGCTAAGTGCATGAGACAAAATGAGAATGGTCTTTCTACACTTTTTAAAGCTAATGGAGAGGTCATAGATAGGGAGGAAGATCTAAATAAGGAGGCTCTTGCGTATTTTGCAAAGCTATTCAACAAGGAAGAGGGGCTCCTACCAGTCGGTGATCTCCCAAGCCTTGGGTCGTCCATCTTAGTGGAGGACAATGCCTCCCTCATGGCTACACCTTAGGCTGTTGAAATCAAAGACGCATTATGGACTGTTGGCCCGACAAAGCCCTCGGTCTCAATGGCTTTAATGCCCTTTTCTATCTCATGGCTTGCCCACCATTGGTAATGATATCATTGAAGGCGTTCAATTTTCTTTCAAGAGGGGGGTGGATTAGCCAGGAAACTAAATCACACTTTTTTCACACTCATTCCTAAGGGTCCAAATGTATCCAACATCAAAGATTATAGGTCGATCGCCTGTTGCAATGTCCTCTACAAAATCATTACCAAGATACTTTCAAAAAGATTGAGCTCTCTTATGCCCAAACTCATCAATAATGCACAAGGAGCATTCGTTAGTGGGAGAAATATTTTTGATTGTGCCTTACTTGATTAGGAGTTCCTCAAAGGCTTCCATAAGGTCGGTATTGCTCCAAGAATGTGTAATAAAATTAATATTTCTAAAGCATTTAATACTGTGGACAGAGAGTTCATCACTCACACGCTCATTGCTTTGGGGTTCTGCCATAAATGGACAAATTGGATAAAAATGTGCATTGTGGCGCCTTCCATGTCTTCACCTATCAATGGGATAAAAGTTGGCTACCTTTCTACCTCCCGTGGGTTGAGGCAAGGGGATCCCCTCTCCCCATTCCTTTTTAACCTTGCCATGAATGCCCTTTCCACCCTCATTACCTATCAAGTGAATCATGGAAGAATCGACCTTGCAAAAATCAGTCGAAAGGCTTTCTCATCTCACTAACTCTTCACCGATGATATCCTTATTTGTTGTAAAGCTAATGGCAGGTGCCCAGAGGAGTGTGAAATTCTCTTGACACCTTTGCGCACTTCTCTGGTCTTAAGCTCAATGCTGACAAAAGTAGAGTTTATTTGCCCAGATGCCTATCTCGCAAAATGGACATTTGTCTACATTTGGGTATGTTAGAAGGCAGGCTCCCCTACAGATATTTGGGAGTCCCACTTGCTATTGGCAAGGGGCAGTTGATGGGTGCTACATTGGAGGACAAAGTTCGAAGTGTTCCAGGAGGATGGAAAAAAAAAGTTGCTATCCAGAGCATGTAGAATCTAGCCAATCAAATGGGGAATTGAGGGCTTTCTCAAATTCTGGTTGGCCAAAATGGTAGTCCCAAGGGGTTCTCTTAGATGTATTCAAAGCTTGGTGACAGACTTCATATGGGATGGGAGTGCCCACCTTGTGGCTTGGGAAGACCTTTGTAAGCCCAAGTTAGAGGGTGGGTTGGGACTATGTACTTTTGAAGACCTCCAACTGCTTGTTTCCTGCAAAGCTATCTATCACCTAACCTCAAATCACTCTTCCATCTGGTCATCATGGATGATTGAAAGATATGGAGGTCTTTACAGGCTTCCCCCTCCCCCTTTGATTCTCGACACTGGTGGTTCCTTTTAGCATGCAAAGGGATGGGATCACCACTCTCTTCCATGGGGGGGCGGTGCCTAGACTTGGCCTCTAAAGCTTGACGGGTCCCTCAACACCTCAAAGGTCTGGGAAGCTATCCGTTCTAGGGGTAATAATGAAGAAGTATGGAAGTACATATAGAGGAAAGGTTACGTCCCCAAGTGGAGTTGTTGCTCTTGGTTAGTCCTTAAGGGCTAGTTTACTTGGAGGGTTAGGAAAGTAGTGTTAAGAAATGTGAAACTAGTGTTAACGTGCAATTGCGTTTACTTACAGAGTGGTGTTAACACCAGTTTGTGTTTACTTGAATTGGTGTTAAATTGTGGTGTTTATTTGATAGTGGTGTTAAGTATATAAAACATATGGGATGTTAAAGATATGAGTGGTGTATAATTTTAACACGGGTTTGGTTAACACCAATTAAAACTGGTGTTAGATAAATCCGTGTTAAAATAGGTAAACTCGGGTTAGCAAATTGAGGGTTAAGTAGTCAAGTAAACGGAGGTTAACCCCCCTTTTGAGGGGTTAACCCCCCAAGTAAACTAGGCCTAAGGAAAGGTTCCCTGTGAACACTTGAATGAAGATTTGGTATCCTAGTATTGACTCGCAATGCACATTCTACCTTTCAAAGGAGGAGACACATGCTCATTTGTTCTTCGACTGTAGCTACTCGTTTTCAGTCTGGGGGAAGGTATGGAACTCGCTCCTACCTAACACCCTGCTGTCATCACCTATGGAGGGCTGAAACCAAGTCTCTGTTCCTGGGCTTAGTTCCATCATTTACTGGAGGTATGCTTCTGCTATCTGTTGGTTCTTGTGGGGAGAGCGAAATAGAAGACGACATGATCAAGTCTATAAGCCTCCTTTTGCCTTGGCAAATGAAATCATCCTTGCTACCATACCATATTGTAAGACTTTTGTTTCTTTTCTTACTTGTAATCAAGTTGTAACTGGTGTTCGCATCTGAATTTTGATCGATTGACCTTTTTTTAGGTAATACATTACCTTCCTATTAAAAAAAATTACTTTTTGTACTTTTTCATGTCGATAGGCACTCATTTGAGATGGCTTTCGTTTGAGATAGTTTGGACCGGTGGGATTGAGTGCAGCCTTTTCACTTGATGGGGCAATTACTTTTGATATTGAAAGGAACGCAGGCACAAAACTACTTGGATCTATGTAGGAACTAACGTCCATAGGAGGCACCATGAAAGATCCAATACGGAGCTAACTGTCTTGGGTCACCTACTGTTGGATGCATGTGGGGCCATTTCTTCGTTACATCCTCTTCTCCCGCGTCTTACATAAACATAAAATAGGAGCTTTAGCCTCATTCCATTTTAGAGACCTGGGTTAGCAAATTCTTGATGTAAACTAGCCCCTTAATAAGACAAGTCATCGATTTTACAAGATAGCCAAAATAACTTATTGCAAATAAGGACAACGGATCGGTAGTTGCCAAAAAAAAGTCTATATATATATATATATATATATATATAGTTGCAAAGAAAGAAAGATAAACATATGTATATGGGTATAAGTATACATAAAATAATTATAATAAAATCTATTTTTTCAAGTAGTAATTCAACCATCTTAAATGTATAAATTATCTTAAAAGTACTTAATTTAGTCTTCGTTCCATAACTTAAATTATTTTCCAAATTTGAAATAGGATTTCGAATATTTCCGTGCCCCTCTCTTTTTCCAAAGTCACAGACTTACGGGGCAATTACATGACCTATAAATCGCTCAAACCTCCCGTCAGGTCCATAATGCCCTTGCCATCAATGCGTACTTTGTAATCTTTCACATTTATGCCATTTGTCATGGCATTCAAATTTTCTGTCAGCGGAGGTTATCGAACTTGTCCCTTTTTAAATTTTAGAATCATTCAACATCCCCACTTAGACCAAAATAGTCCAGAGTATGTTCCACACTTATCCCGTTATTAAAGTGTTTACCTATCGAGGGATGCATTTTTAAGATTACTTTATTTGAGGAGTAAATCATTTTTTTAAGGGTTTAACATTTATTTATTTGAAGGGTTAACTTCTTTTAATTAACATGGGTTAAGAGTTTTTAATATTGATTCATCTAATATCAGTTGTTACTTGTGTTAGGTAAATATGTATTTAAATTCCACGATTTTATTGTTCTCTCGCGATCTCTAATTCAAATTCTTAACATCACTAACAAGTAAATACCACAAGGATTAACACTTCAATTTAACACCAATTCAAATAAACATAAATTGATGTTAACACCCTCAAAGTAAACATAATTAAAGATTAATATCAATTTCTTAACTCTCTAAATAAACTAACCCTTGAAGTTTATTTCCCATAGATGCCTCTCACTTGGCTTATCCATGTATATAGTGGGTCGAGGACACATTTATTTTTTAATTTTAATATTCTAACCCTGTGCCAACTTGTTCACTTATTATTTTTTGTTATTTTGAATTTTTGGCATTATAGAAATTGTAAATACAATGACTTCTATTCGTGTTTTATGTTTTTTACTTTGATTTGTTGCTCATCCATCGATAGGAAAAAAAACTGAATATTAAAAATGTAAAAATTGATGTGTGTTGGAAATACAAGGAGATGATGATAATAACAAAAGTAACGATGAAAATATAAAAAATTATAAGTATAAAAGTGTAAATATTAATGCATTTCGTATTGTAAGAATGTAGGGATCAATAAAAAAATATTATCATATGATGATATTTATCAAATTTAAAAAAATTATTATCACTTTTAAAATAAATAATAAAATTATTTTACATTAATATATTTTAATTTAAAGTGGTGTTAATTTTTAAATAAGAATATATCAATACAAAATTAATTTATAATTTTTGTATTAATTTATTAAAATATTTTAGATAATTTTGATTATGTCTTTTCGTTCTCTTAAGATGAAGTTATATGATTATAATGAAACATTTTATTTTATTTTTTTGAAAAAGATAATTAATGTTCAAATTAAAAATTTTACATATAATTATCTAATGAAAAACATCCTCCTCTCAAGAATATTTGACATTCGAACTATAATCATGCAGTAAACTACAACTACCGATTTAAAACTAATTCAGCTAATCAACTTATTTATATATGTTTTTATTGTAGAATCTGCTAAGAAATTACTTATAAATATATAGATTATGTAGACCACATATTTTGCAACTATATCTTAAATAAGTGACAGTGTGATCGTTGTTAATCAAATTTACTGTGATTTGATTATTAGAATATATTTCATTTCGGTAGTTGGATCTATAGCGACTCAAGCTGAAGCTCACCCTAACTGTCCCTTTCGTTCCACCCTCCCGTAACCTAAACCTAACTTCCCATTGTGCGGGACCGTCGGGTCCCCGGTTGGCTACGAAACGCCGGCCGGGGGGGACCCATCCCCCTTCCTCCAACCACTCTCCACCCTCTCCACCTTCCTTCTTCGCCGGCGAGGTTTCCTCGGTGGTTTCTTCGAGTCGTGTTCCAGTCGGTCGTGTGCTCGCTGTGGGCGTGGGTTGCTGAAGGTGAGCGTTATTGCGCTCACTGCTCTGGAAGCCCTTCGGCGGAGCTGTGTGCCCCTATCGGCTTCAATTGAAGATCCGCGGTGCGTATGCTGCAGGCGGTTCTTGCGCGTAGCCGTTCCTGACGCTTTGTTCGTATACTCTCGTCGATGATTGAGAGAGAGGCTTCCCATCTTTTGGTCCGTAGACTCCATCTTGTTACCACCTTCTACGACCATTTCGTGTCTTGTTGTTATTTGTTGTTTTGATGTTTGTTGCTCTGGTTGTTGTTGTTAGTGTGTTTTCTGTTGTTGGTTGTTGTTTGTGTGATTTGTTTGGAGATGTACGTGTCTTGTGCTCTTTCATATGTCCTTGTTGGCATCTTTGGGCATTGGCTTCATCTCCCGGTTGTTGGGTTCCTTGCTGTTCGGATTTTCCGTGCACGGCTGGTTTGTAGAAGACGTCTGGATTGCAGCAAAAAAAAAATTATCTGGTCACTTTACTAATTTGAAACTTGGCTTCTCAACGAAGCATCTATCATACATACAGCATGAGTGCTCATCATGTTACACATATTGTACTCAATTTCTTTTACTTTATCTAGATATATGGTGGACATCACATGGTCTGCAGTGGCAACAAAATTTGTTTGATTTGCAGGGATCGCGAGATGAGATTGATTGAGGACAAACATTGGGCATGGAATCCACAAGACTGGAAAGAAATCCATATCACACAAATCATTGAATTTCCATTAAAAAATAATAAATCACTTTACCAATATTAACGATTTGTTGATCAAAGGATTGTATTCCACTAGAAAAATAATAGTTGATACATGAGCCTCCATTAGCTGGAGAAAAAGGAATACAAGTTGAAGCAAGAGATGTGCAAAAAGATGCCTCTTGTGGGAGGCTTAACCACCTATTTATAGATTTTGAGAGATAGAGTTCCGGTCACCATCATTTGGAATTAGTCACTACTACCACTTGTGCTGATGTGTTGCTTCAAATGTATATGGACAAGCACATATCTAGATTCATAGTTTGACTTGGTCAAACATTTTATTTCAGGCCTAATTTTGACTTCATCAACAGATCTCTTTGTCTACTACTCAGACTGCAATACTCGGACCAAATTGCATACTCAGACTGGGAGTTGGGTAGAGTGGATATAAACTTGCTATTCTACCAGCTTGCTTCTCTTCCAGACTTATTTTTCCAGGGATATATCTTTTGAAAGTTTGATAATTTTTACCTTTCATTAATATACAACTCCCCCTCTTGCTTCCTCGAGAAATAGTCAACCAAACGTAAACATGTAATAGGATGTGGACTTCTTGTCATCCACATTCTCTCCAAAATCTACATAAGAATATCCAACGACGTTCAAGGACTTGCAGCACGGATCAACTTCAATTACATTTATCTCTCAGATATCTCAAAATCCTCTTTGAAGCTTTGAATATATTTCCAATGCATTCTACATGTCACTGCATAATCAAGCTTCCCACTGCTTGGATGTCATATCATCTGGAATATCTAAGCGCTTGCATCTCTTTTGGGGATGTCAACTTGGTCTCTAGCTGCTTAAATAAAAGCATGAATGTAAGTAAATGATGATATGTGAATGCTTAGTGCTTCTCTTTAAATATTCATGTGTACTATCTCAATAAACAAAAGATATATAGAACACAGGAGTATTTAGTATACCTGTTTCTTATCAAATCTGTCCCAAAGTAATTAGTAATTAAACTAATCCCACATTTTATGATTTGATTGATTAGTAGTCTGCCATCGAGTACTATGATGTATATGTTGACTGGGAACGTGCATTTTTGCAGATCTCCGGATGACTCTTATGACCGTTACTGGTATAGAATAACATCATCAGAACAAAGGATCTTTAAAAATGATGCCACAAATATTAACACAAGCACAAGCGCAGATGACCCTCCAGCTAAACTGTTCAGGAATGCAATTGTTGCAAATTCAACAATGCAAAATCTCACTATCCAAATGTTTTTTGTCCGTGGGACAAAGGAAATGTACATCAATATGTATTTCAGTGAGATGTATTTCCTCAACGCAACAGAGAAGAGAGCTTTCCATGTCTACATATATGATGGTGATGATGACAAAGATGGTCCTTTAATCTCTCCACCTCCCTTGATCGCTCCACTTTTTGGAAGCGCCTTAGAGTTCTCATATATTATACCTGAAGCTACGAAAACCACCAGGCTGACTCTCTTTGCTACGACCGACTCAACCCTCCCTCCAATTATTAGTGGGTTTGAGTCATTATTCACCTGGCCATTTTCAAGTCGAGAAACAGATGACAAGGATGGTAAGAACCCTAGTTAGTAACTCCATCCTCTTTAATTGTCCATATGTTTGATTCCATGCTTAATTTTATTGTCATCCTTTCCTTTCCTTTTAAGTTACCTAAAAAAATTTTCAAACCACAAATAACTCATTAGATGGAATATATATATTTTTCACTTAACAAGGAATTTTCCACACAAACTAACTACAGTTTCTTCTGCATTCTACTATCATTCAGATTGTAGAGATGATTTGATGAGATGGTTAAGAATATTTTCGCGAAATGGTGAACTTTGAACTTCTATTTTTGTCATCATTTGCTTCATCATGTAACAAAATTAGTGAATCATCATAATAAGCTACTGAAAATTGGTCTTATAACAACTGAAAAAAGTGTCTAAAATCTATGGACTATTTTCTTAACCTTTAGAGATAGCATTTATTAAATTAGCGGCAAACAAACCATAGCCAAAAAAGTAAATACAAGTGATGTTAGCACCCGAAAAAATGGTTAGACTTAGCCTTTGAAACAAAATAGGTCCCTACATGATGCCAAACTATGGGAGCTTGTTAGAACCGGTGCTGTCAAGGTACTCGCTTAGGTGCTAGGTTGAGCCTTAGCGCCTCGACAAGGCTCGCCTCGCTTGATTTGCCTGAGGCACTGCCTAGGTGAGTGCTTGGGCCAAGGCACCTAGTGCCTGAACCAAGCTTGCTGCTTTTTCATATTTTAAAATATTTTTAGGGGTTTTAATTTCTCTTCACCTAATTATTGAGTACTCTTTCTTAGGTAAACACATGCCCATGCGTATGTATGTGCATATATGCATAGATACATACATATATACATGTGCTTCTACACACACACACAAATATACACATATTTTGTATGGTTGTGTATGTATGTATGTACATGTCAACTTACACATACAAATATATATGTACATACACACGAGTGCATAAGTATAGCATATAAATATAATGTGTACATTTACATATGTACATATTTAAATGTACGAAATTGAATACACACTTATGATATGTATCAATGTGCATATGTGTGTGCACTATGCTTGCTTGTCTAATCACTTATATATCTTGTATATTATATATATGCAATCATAACATACCATATTTTGGTTAATGTGTGTATATGCATATTTCTATATATATATATATATATTAGCACCTCATTTTTCTCGAGCAAGTGCCTAGGCAAGTGCCTAGCACCTTGGGCATTTTGGACCCCCCTCGCCTTTTAGCGCCTTTTGTCTTTGATGGCCTTGGTTAGAACAAAGGGATCATGTATGGACTTATGGGAGGCTTTCTGGGGCATGAAGATACTCCTAAAATGGAGCTGCTGCTCAATTCTTGGCTTGTGTAAGAAACTCAAAACTAGGGATGTGCTTAGGGGCTGAGGAGCACAATTGGGTGGAACTAGCTCATTATGCTTGGGTGCACATGAGGACTACCCTTATTTTGTTTCTGGATGCCCTTTCAGTTAGCAAATTTGGAGGAATATTTTGATTGCCGATGATATGGAAAGACTAGCCGATCAGGATCCTTTACAGGCCTAGGAGATATGTAAGAGGCTCAACTATAAGAGGGGAAAATTTGATCGAGTGCTTGCTGGTACCATCTGGTTTCTAAGGGGTCGGCGCAACTATATCAAGTCTTCTCTGATCGACGGCGGAATGTGGTGGTGATTTGCTATGACAATGAATGACATGCAATTCCTATTTTAGTGTGAGTGTGAAGATTCCATTTGTAACCGGTGGTAGCAGGTGATTGATTTTTGCAACAAATTGCTTGTACATTGTTGAGCTAAATAAAATTTACCCAGTTTGGAAGAAAAAGGCACATGCCTTTTAATGCTACTCCGTGCTAACTCAGACTCCAAGGCATGGAAGGACATTTTATTTGGCTACACCTTTGACTTGAGGGGGAGGTTGAGTATGTGTGTATTCCTTTCATTCAGGAGGAGACGAATTCTCAACAACTTGCATGCATGAGGTTTCTGGTCTTATAATCCAAATAATTTCAGGAAGGTATATACCTGAACAAATGCAATAATACATGACCATATCGTGCTTGTCACATGTTACTATCTTAGAAGCATCCCAATATTTAACAAGTAATCTATGTCCATTTCCATTTGTGTGGGAGCTAACTTGTGAAAAAAAAAAAGGTTGAGACAAGGTATCAATAGTTGTGACTACATGGTGGGGGGCTTGGCATTAAACCTAGCCAATAGATTAGGCCCTCAACTGCCTATAGCCCACTCCACTAGTACCTCATGGGTTAGGTTAAGGTTGAAAAACTAATGCACTGGCCTATCCCAGCAGAAGCTCAGGCATGCTAATTCAGTGGGAAGGCCTAGGTGATAGGGGTTGAGCTTTGGCCTCTTCTTTAGAGAATCAAGAGCTTTGCAAAAGGATTCAGGCTTAAGTCCATAGCAATATACCTAGGGAAGGATACTAGATGTGGCCTTTGTTGGAATGCAGAGAAAACCTGAATTTGGACGAGAACCCAACATAGCACTTTCAAGATTAAGACAATATACAAGGATTTGTCTTGGATATGAAAATTCTAAGGCCACCTAAGGATATGAGTGGACATCAAATGAGATTGTGCTTATTAATAAATGAGGCAATGCGACCAATGATCCTACCAAGCACCATCATTACATAATATATCCTCCTAGATTCCAACAATTTATGTAAATACATTTAATAAATCATCTTTCTTGTCTTATGGGCCATTAAAAGTATAGAAGTACCTCTTTAGCCATTACAACCTGGAGCCCCTCAAGTAGAAATCTTGATCGATTTTCCATATTTTTTGAAGACTCACAGTCATCTAGTTGGAGTAAAAGTTCAACCCATCAAGTAAAGGCCCACGAAGCCTTTGGCCCAACTAGAGTTTGACCTAGAGCCCAGAACCTCATGAAGGAGGTCCAGCCATATAGGCCAAGCACGAGTAGCCAACATAGTTGTCTAACTTATGCTAGGAGGATCTCTAGGTGGGCCTCTGCCCAAGGTTGCTAGATGAGGTGAGGGGTTACCCAGGCCCCTCACCAGGATTTGCTGGATAAGAGTAAAGCCTTTTGAATATTGTCCCCACTCAGGCCACCTGATTCACTCAGTTAGCCCGGTTGCCTTGCCCGACAAGCGTCCAGGCGGTAACAAGGTTCGAAATGTCAATTTCGATGCTGTGTCGACGAAATTTTAAGTGTGCATTTCGTGGGCATGCCGTGGAAATGTCCGTTTTACAATGGCCATGCCGATGGGCATGCCGAGGGCACGTCGTGGGAATGTCGAGGGCATGCCAACAACATGCAAACAAAAGATCACATAAATACTCAAAATGATGTTAAAATACTCAAAATTTTTGTATGTGTGTAAAATCATATAAATACTCAATGTGTGTGTGACCTACCCTAAACTGCACTCACACCCATTTTTTTTCAAATTTTGAACCTCCCGCTCAGTCGCGCCCAGCTTAAATTTCAGCCTCGCGCTTCCAGCAGCAGCAGCAGCTTTGTCGGCACTGGCGGCATGCTGCCCATATCGTCGGCATGTCGTCGAAATTGTTGGCATGCTGTTGGCACCCCTGTAAACTGATAACTGCGCTGTGTCGACACGGCCACTTTCCGAAAATGGCCTTGCTGGTGGCATGTCGTTTGGCATTTAAAACGTTGGGCGGCAAGGCCACAATGATCGAAGGATCAGAGTAGCAGCACCAAAGTTCGATCGGCTAAGTCTTCCTTTTTTGGCCTTTTTCATCCTTTTGTTATAGCTTGCATGCTAAGTATAATGTATGACATGCTCTGAGTCACCCTTGCAAAGGCTGCACCTTCAGTGTTGTACGACATGAAAAAAGCTTTTAGTAGCTGCCAAGTGGTGTAGGTTGTCCACAAAACTTTTGCACACATGCACATTCCTCCTCGATGAGGCAACCTGAGTGGGCTCCTTAGGGGGCACGTGCCTCGTATACTCTAAAATAGTGATTTAAATGCCACCAGCATGTCGTCGGCAAGGCCTTTTTTGAGAAGGGCCCATGTCGACATGGAGTAGGTGTCGAAATGCCGGGATTTTGGCGGCAAGCTGGCGAAATCAACGTCGATGTTGAGGCTGCTGCTGGTCTGTCGTTGGCATTTTTGTCGGCATGCATTGGCATACCCTCAGCATGCTTACGAAATGCACATTTAGAATTTCATCAGCACGGCGTTGAAATTGGTATTTTGAACGTTGCTCTAAAAGGAAACATTGTATTCATGAAGAGGGGAGAGAAAAATCAGACCACCTCGTACTTAATGAACTTCCATAAATATTGAAAGAGTGCAAATTTCAAGGGTTAAAACCCCTCCCCAGATGTAGAATTGGGTAACCAATTCTCGAGTGTTGGTGTGGTTTGATTTTCCCTATTCTTAAACTCATTATCATGATTAGGTCCTTCGACCTCGATCAGTTGGCACCGTCTGTGAGAAAACTGTTATTTGTTGAAAGGCTAACGACCACACCTAAGTAAAGATGGTTGCCAAGTCCAAGAAGCTCGTCAAGCCTGTTGCCCCCTCGAAAGACCTCGGCCAAGACTTTGAGAAGGAGGCCAACTCCTCCGTAACTAGAGAAGTCCCCTCGTTGCCGGAGAGGGAGGAGGTTGAAGAATCTCTTAAGCTTGATAACCCAATTCCCAGGGGCCTCGAGCCCCTCCACTAGATGGAGGAGTGGTGCTATCAAGTGTGCCTTCAGTCTCTTGAGGGTAAGGCACATAGACTAATAGAGACAATCAAGGATGCCCAAGCTTGGAAGGATGTAGCTGCCAAGGTAGGGAGAGCTCGATGACCTAAGAGGCCTTGCCTGAGGAGTCGCATGAGCATTGTGTCCATCGAGTTGATGTGGAGAATGCTCACCTCCAACAACAGTTGGAAAAGCTACACTGGTTGGAGAGAGAGTCGAAGAAGTCGCCTAGAGCCTCGGAGGTAAACTCCCAACCTTCTCTCAACCTGTCAAACTCTCTCTTAGAGGACCAGGTGCTCAACCTCGTTCAGCAGGTCACCTGGGCAATGAGGTTCCATAGGAAGCCGTACACAATGATCTTCTCTTCACTGAGGATGTGATGAACAACTTCTCTGTAGTGTTTCAAGTACCCCACACTACCTAGTATGATGAGACCATTGACTTAACGAACTTCATCAGTAACTATTGGTAGCACATACTGATTCGTGGTTGCCCTGACACCATAATGTGCCTAGTGTTTGCCTCCCTCATGACCGGTTACGCCCACAAGTGGTTCAATAATCTATCAACAGGACAAATCAATAGCTTCCAAGAGATGGCAGAGAAGTTTTGCTAATACTTCTCTGGGCAGTAGTGGACTTGGGAAAATCTCGAGAAGTTTACGAAGATTCACCAAGGGAAAGGAGAGACCTTTAGGGCCTACCTCCTCTAGTACAAGAACCAATGCTTCCATCGTCAGAGGCCCTATGACTAGATAGCTATTCAGATGTACAAGCAAGGCTTGGTGGATCGGGACTTTTGGAACAACATGGAGGACCTCCCATCATGCAAGATGGCGAAGCGGTGGGAGCATGCAAATTACCATGCGGATAGTAATGAGTCTTTCTACTTTGACCTTAAAGCAGTTGGGATTCTCGAAGAGCCCCAAACCTGTTACCTTAAACCTGTTAGGCTATCGGACGAAGCGCAGAGCTTTGGGATAACATGGAAATTGCAAGCAGGGCGATCGCTGGCTAAGCTACTTCAATCCCAACTAGCAAGGATGTTAAGATGATCAAGGCAGTAGATGCTACGCTGATAATGGACACGACCACCATCCGTAGCAACTGAGGAGAGATGTGTACCAAGTGTACACCCCTTTGACCTGCAATTAGGTAGATATTTTGGTGTAAGTCCTTAACATTGACTAGGCGGAGCTTGTCCCACCTCCAACACTGATGTGTTGCCCTTCAACGAATGGCCCATATTGCCACTACCACATGGTGAAGGTTACTTTATGGAGAATTGCTGAGTCTTCAATATCAAATTGAGTCCCAGATTCGACCCGCCTAATACATTCGTGGGAACAAGATGGATAAGGGGAAGAGGCCACTCGAAGAACTCAAGTTTCACTAGGTGCACCTTCAGCTAATCTAGGGCACAAACATGGTGCTAGTACAGGACCTCCAAGAGAGCGAGAACATCTCCCTAGCCCCTGAGGAATATCACCTTCGAGACTTGGACCTCCTTGCCCATTAGTGAGGAAGGATGACCTACTCTGCCCTAACCACCTTGCCAACCATGCACCACCCAACAACTAGGTGGGAAGGAGTGGTGGATGTGATCTTCAAAGGAGGCACCTAGGCCCACCCACCAACTGGTTGGCTCGATCCAGGCCACGTTGGTCTTTTCGAAGTGGAATATAGGGTTCTTTGCTAGGAGGTTGAGAAGGCCACTTTGGCCATGTTCCAGCAACTTTTGGACCCTGGTCGACACACTAACTCCTTATTGGTTACCCTCATGGTATTCGGGTGAAACCAACCTTGCCTTATCGTCAACGAAGGTGGCACTGTCGACATCCCATTCATGAAGGCCATCACGTAATTTGGGTTTGAGGAGAGAGGCCTTAACCCATCCTGCCTTCTGGTAGTAGGGTTCGACAACCATAAAGTTATGCCCAAGGGCGAGATCAACCTCCCCATTACCCTTCGAGATTGTAATCGCTACTTGAATCAGACAACAATGTTCAAGGTAGTGAACCTGTCCACCTTCAACGGAATCATTGGGCAATCATCTATGCATGCCTTTGTGGTGATAACGTCCTCTTATTTCTAAATGATCATCATTCGCTCCTCAACAAGCATCAGTATCGTCCATAGAGACGAATTTGCTGGTAGGGAGCTTTTCTGTCTAGAGATGGAGCATACAACCTAGCGAACTACCTCAAAGCCTAAAAAATGGCGTAAGAAAAGAGCAATGGCTACTGGACCCAACGAGGAGTCTCCCAGCAAAGGACCCCTTGAAGAGTGTCCAACTAGGCTCCACTACCATGATGGTGCAATTGTATCCTGGCAATTAGGTAAGGTCCATGCAAATTGATGCGAACCTCGAAGAAGAGCAAGTGGCAGACCTTCTTTACTTGCTACGGGAGAACGTCGCGCAAGGTTCACCAAGGAAGTCTCGGATGTCAACCCTGGAGTGATTGAGCACCACCTAGACATAACCCTCGACTCCCACCTCATCAAATAGGTGTGATGACATAAGTCTGTCAAGTAGTGGCAGGTAGTGATCGAGGAGGTGGAGAAGCTCCTTTAGGTGAGCTTCTAGAGAAGGCCATGGAGGTCGAGAAGGCCACTTTGGCCATGCTCTAGCACCTTTTGGACCTTGGTTGACACACTAACTCCCTGTTGGTCACCCTCATTGTAGTCGGGTGAAACCAACCACGCTTTATCATCAACGAAGGTAGCACTGTCAACATCCCTTTCATGAAGACAATCACCTAATGTGGGTTTGAGGAGAGAGACATCGACCCATCCCACCTTCTAGTAGTAGGGTTTGATATCCATAAAGTTAATACCCAAGGGAGTGATTAGCCTCCCCATTACCCTTCGAGATGGTAATCGCTACTTGAATTGAACAATGTTCATGGTAGTGAACCTGTCCATCACCTTTGATGGAATCGTTGGGTAGCCATCCACACATAGTTGTCGAGGAGGGCAAAGAGGCGATTAGGCGAAGCGAGCTTAGCCACCGTCGCCTTGGAGAAGCTTATCGCCTTGACTTTAATGTGTTGCCTCGATGGCGTTGAATCAGCACTTGGACTCATCACCATTGCCATCCGCCATCGCTGCTTAAGCTCTGACTGGTCGTTGCTCCACCGTTGCTTCTCCCACTGCTGCCATCCCTTCCGTTGCAGCTACTGCTCCATCATCGACAAGGTCAGGTCAGCCTCGTTCCATTCGTAGTGCTTGTGCTTCTCCCTAGTGCTCCGCTGTTGCCTCTCTCTAGTGCTTGCACTACTTTTTCATCGCCTTCAAACTTCTTCCCCAAAAATGAAAACCTTTTTGTTTTTTTTGTTTTTGTCTCAACATATGTGAAATTATTTAGGGTTAGTTACTGATAGCATGATATCATACGTTACATCCCTTTAGTATTTAGGTTCTATTTAGTATTTGTATTAACTAAGGTTTGAAATACCGATTTCGACGTCGTGCAGATGAAATTGTAAATGTGTATTTTGTGGGCATGCCGACAAGAATGCCAATGACGGACTAGCAGCAGACCAGCAGTAGTCTTGGCATGCCCATCGATTTCGCCAGCATGCTGACAATATCGGTGGCATGCTAGCGATATCCCAACATTTTGTCAACTTTACAATGTTGGCATGGGCTTTTCCCAAAAAAGGCCTTGTCGACGGCGTGACGGTGGCATTTGAATCACTGGTATTAACTAATATTTCAAATAATGTTATGTACAAGTACAATACAATATATGTATGTATTACTATAATATTACTAATCGGTATATAATTTATGTAATTTATATAGAAATTATGTTTATAAACCAAAATATACATAATATAATTAGAATAAGTATTTGTTTATATATACAGTGTGCATAAATATAAATCAGAATAAAAATAAAGTAATATAATTATAATATAAATAAAAATCAGAATATAATTATTCTGATTAAATAATATAATAAGAATAAATACTTGTTTATAAAAATTATGTTTTACTGATTTGTACAGTATGGTACTATTACATTTTGTTCACTTTAAGGACAATTTTGCTTTTTTCTACCTTGATTAATAGAAGATTTTCTTTCTTTACCATTTGGAATTATGTAAAAGGATATTTTGCAATATAATTCTTATGCTTTTCTTTTTCTTAAAGTCTAAAATATTATTATTAGAAATGTTTTTATAAATTTATTACTATTACTATGAATTAATAAGGCATATATATGCAAAAAAATAAACATAAAAAAATAGTTGCCTCAGTTGACTCAGGTTGTCGTCTTTTTGTTGCCTCTTGTCTTGGGCGATTATGGGCCTTGTAAACTTTATTTTGACAAAGTTAATGGGAAAGTCCCTTAAAGTGTACATCAATGACACGTTTGTTAAGGGGCCCAACTTCTCTCAACATCTAGCCAACTTGGCGGAAGTGTTCCAAGCCTTAAGGTAATTTCGCCTGAAGCTCAACGTAGAAAAATGCACTTTCGGCATCTCATCCGGCAAGTTCTTGGGTTTCCTCATATTAAGCAGAGGCATAGAGGCCAATCCTGGCAAAATCCAGGCGATTATGGACCTCCAATTGCCTGCAAATCTCCATGCAATGCAGTTGCTGATTGGGCGCATAGTCGCCTTAGGTTGTTTCCTATTAAAGGTCTCTGACAAATGCCTCTCATTTTTTGAGTGCTTAAAGATGGGAAAGGGATACTCAGTCAACCATTGGACGCCTTAATGCCATGAGGCCCTTGAGTAGATCGAGAAGCAACTGCAATCCCTATTCATCCTAGTGGCCCCCACCCCAAGTAATCCCTCTTCCTCTACTTGGCCTCCTCAAACTCAGCCATAAGTCCAGCCTTGGTGAAGGAAGGAGGAACATAGAAGACCATATACTTTATGAGAAAAACTTACCAAGGAGTGGAGGTTAAGTACCCTCTGATCAAGAAGTTATGCTTGGCTTTTATCAACGTTGTTAGAAAGCTACAGCCTTACTTCCAAGCGCACACAATTACGGTCTTAACAAACCAACTACTGCGAGGGATGCTCTGCCAGCCATTCGACTCTCTTTGCTAGACGAGGTGGGCACTCAAGCTTGCAGAGTATGACATTAAATACTAGTCTTGCCTAGCGGTGAAGGGGCAAGTTCTTGTTGACTTCATGGCCGAGCTCACACCTGCCTCCCCTCTAGTCGGTCACACTAGGTTGCTACACGTGGATGGTGCTTTTAACAAAATCGATGCCGACGCAGGGGACTCACTTGCATCTCTGGGTTGATTCATCGGAAAATATGCCATTCACCTTATGCTCAAAGTACTATACAACGTAGCGAAATTCGAGACCCTCTTCATGGGACTTTGCCTCGCTAAGATGAGGGGGGCAATTGGTGTTGAGGTGTTCACAAACTCCTAGGCAAGTTCTAGACCAAAGATTAGGCTATGGCTCTATTTGCGGAAGAATCCCAGCTTGCCTTAACGGATTTCACCTAGTGCATATCAATCGGGTGCCTTAGGTAGAAAATCCGCTAGTGGATGCCTTAGTGAAGCTCATGTCAATCATCCAGCCAAGAGAGGATGACAACATCAACCTGGAAGAGCTCATGAGCCCCTCCATTTACCTAAATATGATCATGGAAATCAATCAGGATGATGCTACATGGATGGATCCCATCATTAAGTACCTGCAAGATGTAATTGTGGTTGAAGTAACCAACCAAGAGGCATTTTGCCTAAAGGCTGCAAGGTGCGTCCTCCTTAATGGCATTCTCTACAAGAGGAGGCGTTCAACCCCCTTACTCAGATGCCTAAGTCATGTGGAGGCCTAATGAGCACTCCAAGATGCCTACATAGGTATTTGCAACAACCACAAGGAACCAAAGGCCATGGTCACCATAATCTTCTGCTACGGCTACCTCTGGCCCTAGATCACCTAGCTACGAGAGTGGGGGCAACTAATGAAAGAGCAAAAATCCAACCCATCAAGTAAAGGCCTATAAAGCCTTTGGCCCAACCAAAGGCAGGCCTAGAGTCTAGAACCTTATGAATGAGGTCCAACCTTATGAGCCAAGCATGAGCAATCAATACATCCATTTGACAGTGCGGATCTCCGAACAGGCCTCTACTTGAGGTTGCTAAACGAGGCGGGGAGTCACCTAGGCGATTTGCTAGGATCTACCGGATAAGAGCCAAAGCCTCCTAGATGATGTCCTCGCCTAGGCCACTTGGCTCACTTAGTCAGCCCGCTTGCTTAGGCTGACAAGCTCGCAGGTGGCGAGGCTAGATGAGGTGGTGGAGTGAAGTAGTGGTTGGACAAATGTAGTAGCAGCATTGGAGTTTGACTGGCCAAGCCCTGCTTTTATGGTCTTTTTCATCCTTTTGTTATGGCTTATGTGCTAAGCATAATGTATGGCGTGCTCTGTGCTACCCTTGCGAAGGCTGTGACTTCGATGGTGAGGCAGGCTTGAAAAAGGCTAACGGTCGGGTGTAGGTTGTTAGCCTAACCTTTGCACATGATGTATGCACCTCCTCGAGGAAGCAACCCAAGAGGGCTTACCAAGGGGGCATGCACCTGATATTTTCTAAAAGGGAACCTTCTATTCATGAAGATGGGAGAGAAAAATTGGGCCACCTTGTACATAATGAACTCCCATAAATATTGAGGCAGTGCAAAATTTTGAGGATTGAAGCCCCTCTCCAGATGTAGACTCTTCATGTTGGAATGGGTCATCAATTCCCAAGTGCTAGTATGGTTTCATTTTCCCTATTCGTGAGCTTATCATCGTGATCACATCCTTCGATCTTGATCACCGGCATATAAACATTACATGTACATGCACGGTGAGTATAATTGCACATCAAGCAAACGGAAAGGAAAATAGATTTAATTCTAAAATAACATCTAAATATGATAGGTTTAATAATCAAAGTTCATCATCATTGAATAAGTACATGTCCTGAAGAAAATAATACTAAAAGAAAATAGAAAAAGGGAAAAGAACTATGACCAGGGGAAGTGACCCTTGTGGACTAACTACGGTACAAAATTTGGATGAGCACTGTCTCTTCCTACAACCTTAGCACCTAGTGCTGGTTACCAAGATCAGTGGGTATCTATGGTTGTAGTAGCAAATTATTACTAAATTATTCCATTATGGGTGCCTTCTCATTTTTTGTTCATTATTAACCTATGATCAATTCCTCAAAAGTCATAATGAGATATTGTTGCAATATTCTAAGAAGTAAGACTAGTGTTGAGCACCCTCTAGGCTAGTAGAATATCCCACGTCAATCCTCCTACCCACTTTATTACCATGGGATCTTAGCATTGGCGAAGTGGTGACTATGAACTTGTGTCATACACATTTAGAATGCTACTCCACACCGGCAAATGAATAGTCCTCTCCACTAGTATAGGGTACAAAAAATTGTTATCAATATTCATCTCATATTACAAGTAAGGTTTAAAATGCCGATTTCGACGCTGTGTCGATGAAATTCTAAGTGTGCATTTTATGGGCATGCTGATGGGCATGTTGTGGAAATTTCGAGGGCACGCGACAAAAAATCACATAAATACTAAAAATGATGTAAAAAATAGTCAAATTTTGCATGTGTGTGTGTGACCTCCCGTCCTGGACATCCCCAAACAAACCTCTAGCAACAGCACTTGCGCCTAGATTGCCATTTCGAATTTCGAACCTCCTGCCCAACAATAGCACTCGCACCCAGCTGCGTCGAAATCTGTCGGCATGCCGCTAATATCATCGGCATGCCGACGATATGAGCGGTATGCCGGTAGCATCCCTGCATTTCGGTAACTTATTCGTG
Source organism: Thalassia testudinum (assembly GCA_037157565.1). Taxonomy (NCBI): domain Eukaryota; kingdom Viridiplantae; phylum Streptophyta; class Magnoliopsida; order Alismatales; family Hydrocharitaceae; genus Thalassia; species Thalassia testudinum. The sequence continues at coordinate 5,939,098 of JAZHRO010000001.1, read as the reverse complement.
TCGGCAAGGCCCCCTTCTGAAAATGGCCTTCCCAATGGCATGCCGTTGGCATTTAAAACACTGATCACAAGTATGCGTACCTAAACCACCAAGCTATTCGATTAGCTAAACAACCTACCAAAAGAGTCGTAGGAAGGCTAGCTCATTTCTTGAACTAATCTCGAGCCATCATAAATAATTTAGCATACTACTCTACCCAAGGTTATCAAGGGTCACAATGACTTTGCATATCAGGTTAGAGACTCCCAAGTAACGTCTAGGCCTCCTTGTGACTTTCATGCACTTCAGGATAACGATCCTAGGTCAAACATGTCATGAATGGATTCATAAAGAATTATAACACTATTTTAGAGTTTACGCTTCTAAATAGTGACTAAAAGGAGTTTTAGGGCTTACTAAAGCGCAGCTCATGGAACAATATATTATATGCCAAATTCCAAGTTTGGTAAGACCTCGATCTGACCATAAAACGGAAGGGGTGCCTTGGCTTGATCGAACCCAAAGCTGGTTCACTCAAATCAACACTTGAACAACTCTACCAATTGCCAGACATGTGTTACGAGCAAATTGGTTTGTGCCCTTGTGCTTGTAGGTCACCGACATGGTGCAATCCACACCCCTCACGCATGCACTTGATAACGTGCATGAGAACTCCTCAATGCTAGCACCTTTGCAATCATCCTTGTGCGTGCATGTTCCTCCTCCGGTTGTCAAGTTGTCATGTGGCACTCCCACTTGTTTGTATGCATACGAGCAAGAGAGGGAGTCTTCTCTCTCTTGTTTCTTTTCTCTCTTCTTTCCTCTTCCCTCGTTATTCTCCTACATGAATTTTGACACACTAAATGATGGAACCATGACACACAAATCTAGGCTCAAGTGTTATAGGTCCCCTAAGTTGAGTTAGGATTAGAAAACTATGGATTTGGACTAAATACCCTCAATTTTCGTTTATGTGCATCCATGTCCTCGTTTTGCATGTTTGTCATGTAACATGGGATAAGCAACTTGGATTTTCACAAACTAGGATTCTTTGGAATCTTGCAATGAGACAAATCCAAGGTGCCATATATGACATATTTCGAGTAAATTTAACCCAAGAGTTGACTAGGGTTTGACTAAGACATGCATTTCTCATTTTTCAAGGTACTCCAACCAAATTTGTGCCTTACAAGTGTCAATGGTTTCGTCTTGATGCATTTGACTTCGGAATGGCACGAAAATCGAGATTTTCAACTGGCACATTAGCACCCAAGGGAGTACATCAAATGTTATTATACTCTAGTATACTTTTATATATAACCATAGTGTATTCAAGAGTTGATGCATGAAATGGTCTCCTCCATTAAGGTGCTGACTTTAGGTTATTTAATCAAGCAAAAGGAGGTCCTGGATCCGTAATATCGTTCACATATATATTTGTTAGTGACAAATCAAGAGTCGTCAAGGTCCTCCCCAGTCCTTTGAAAGATTGCTTGAGTGTTTACCTTAGTTCTTAGTGCCTAATCATTTAGGAATTTTCTCCTCAAAATCCATATCTATTCATACCTAGAGAATACTATTCCTAAAACATAGACACATTATTAATTCAATCATCCTAACTTATGGCATCTTAGACTATAGTTTCTTATACAATTATCTAATTATTTGATAATTTGGTCAACTAAAATTCCACTTTGGTCACCCAAATCAATAAACCCTTCCACTTGCTCAAGGTCCTAAATCTAGATCAAACCTGATTCTTAGGAATCGTAGTGATCTTCAATCCTTCTTGTTGAATCCTCTTCTACCCTCTTCCCCATCACTTCTAAACCCCTAAATTTAATTTATAGTAGATAAAAATCTACTAATTGGGTTTAAATTTGAAATTTTCATATTGCTATGATAGTCATTACAAACTTTGTATAAATTCTTGGATTTTACTCTGCAAGAAAGCAAAGGAGGCAAGCCTGAGAGCACAAGAGATTTCTCGTGACATCCAAGAGTCATTTAGATATTAGGAACTTTGCGGATTGTCTATATCAAATAGGAAGGAAAGTTATTCTTTGATTTCTCCATTCCTTTTGTCAAGACTTGACAAAATAGTTGAGCGGGAGGCTCTGTGTGCATGGGGAAAATAGTTCACGTGGAGGGCTATGCATGCATAGGCTTGGAGCCATGGAGGAGCACCACCAGTAGGCTTGGTGGCTGGCATGGTGGTGGCCGATGGTGGCCTTGGTGGTTGTCAGTTGGACAGAGAAAAAAGATAGAGGGGAGGAGCCTTTGAGTTGTGTTGGAAATATTTGGTATTGCTCAAAATAGAAAAGATGGAAAGACTCTTTTTATAGAGAGAACAAATAGAAACAAAAGATTCATCCCTATTGAGAAAAGATCTTATCTCTTAATCAAAATAAATCCTAAACATATTTCCGAAAAATAACTTTACTAAAAATAGCAGACCAAATAAGGCACTAAAATTGGTCCTGTTGGACGATGAACCATTGGCCCACAGGGGCCTTGAGATTCTACTATGTGGCTTGTTGGCTACCATGTGGAAGTGTCATGTGGCCACCTTTATTCCCAACACCTTTAAAATAAAAACTAAGATAAGCGATTGTTCCTTACCCCTTATGCTACCCATTGTAATGCTCCCCACTCGTAGCCCTTCTTGTGTTGCATGTCATGCATCGATCACTAGATCATCAAGAATCTTTGCTGAACGATTATGGTCAATTAAGATATTTCTTGATCATTGGAAATAAATTCGTAATCAAATTCCTGCATGGAAACACATAATTTCAATGTCACTCAAGATGCATTTGTAGTCCTCTTGGTCCGACATAATGGCCTCTCATTGGTCATGAATAACAACGTAAGCTAGGTGGTATGGGTATCCTAGCTGGGTTTCCCCATCGCCGTAAGGGCCTCCCTGTGCGGGGTGCACAGGTTCAAGCTTGTGGCTTGCCCATATGCGCATAGGGTCCAGATGACGGTGTTGCCCACTGAGGTTTTTCATCGGGCGTGTCGACTGTGGCTTCGTGAGACCGGCCCCCTGGGGTTTACCTCTAATTGCACAGAGGGTTCCTCGTTATCAAAAAAAAAAAAAAAAAACAACATAAGCTTCTTCACAAGCACTCATTGATTCATTAGGTGGTCTAAAGGTTTTAGCTGACCAAACATTAGTTTGGTCACCGTAGTTAGGATCAATTGGTAGATTGGAGTTTTGTCCTTATTAAATGTCTTTAAAATATTTTATTGCCAAACTTTGATAGACCAAGCCAATGTAAATTCTTTTAGTAAATCTCAAATTTTCTCTTCCATTCACTTTGTGCTCTTTAAATTGTTATCCTTTTTGCTTATAAAAGGCATTTGTCAGCATATAATTGCTGCAATTTTGGTAATAAAAATTAGGGTTGTTAGAACGAGATTAGTATCGGTTCGCTTGGATAGATTCATGAGCTGGGAATTGTCAATTGGCACATACCATGGGGCTCAAAGCCATAATCACAAGGTTAAGAGACCATGTTCGATCTTTGTTGGGATTCGGACTAAGGCTGGATCCAAACTAGGACCCACCATAGCACTACCAAGATTTAAACAACATGAAAAGCTATGTCTTGAATATGGGAATGGCTGCCTCAAGATACAGACAGATGCCGTTAGAAATTATGGTTGTTGATAATGAGGCAACTCCAACAACAGTCATGTCAATCATCATTATCACTACTGTGTAAAATATCCTCTTAAATTTTGATAATTTTTGTGTAAATATAATTTATAAATCCTCTTTCCCACCTTTTGAGGCACCAAAGGAAAATATAAAAACATCCCTTAGGTTCTGTTTGGATGTGAGGTTAGCATAGGTTTTTTCCATCATAGGATTTTTGTTGAGATTTTTTTCCACCATTTCAACACAAACTTTCTCAGAATTATTTTCAATTATTCTAATCAAATCACAATAACCTTCACTCCCACTTATATTATTAAACAAATACGTACTACATCCTCCACTTTTACTTTTAATATTAAATAAATATCCACTACATCCTCCACTTCCACTTTTAATATTAAACAAATATTCACTAACATCACTTCAATATATCAATCATTTTATCCTATCTTTTAACCCTCCACTTATTTTACTATCCAAACAAACATCTATCCATGGTAACCCATCCCTATAGTGTTTTATCCTGCATCCAAATGGACCCTTAAGCACCTAAGGGAGGACATTGAATTTCCTTGTACTTGAGCATACTTTGAGAACCACATGCACGTAAGAGATTCAAATCTTTCTCAAGGTGCAACACCATCGTTGGTGTGAGCTCAATTACCACTCCTTTTGCCCGTAGTGTGATTTCTCTCTCTTCCCACTCTTTGGCATCCAGATCCTATTTCAAGGCTTTAATACACTATTGATGGTTCACTCAAGCTGATTCTTAAGCCAAGAACTAGGCAAAGGAACCCTTCTTTATGTCCTAGTCACACTAACCATTTTGAGCGTGTCTATAGGTCTCACTCAATATGGCTTTTAGTGTAAAAGTGTTAATCTCTTACAAGCTATCCATGCCAAGCCCCAAGAGTTGGAACTCCATACCTAAATCCTACAAAGAACTACAGGTGAAGAGTTCAATGCCAACCGAGGTGGAACTATGGAGGGGCATGTGGGAGCATCCCCTCTCCCTACAACTATTTAATTTCTTTAAGTACAATTTATCACAACCTTTATTTTAGTCAATTATCTTATCGGTGCTTCCTTCTCACTTCCTCAAACCTAGGTTCTCCTTGGTAAATATAACCTCTTCATGTTTCCCCCTCTAATCTAAATTCCTAGATCTGCCTTTGATTGCAACCAACAAATCAGAGAAGCAGTTGTGTAGATTATGGCCTATAGGAAAACTATGGCCAATTATCTCAAATATTGAGTCTACCAATGATAGTTTGCCAATGGAGATGTGGTGTTCTGGAAGATAGAAGCATCCAACCCAAAGACGTTGGAAACTTACACCCAATGAGGAATGGCCCTACAAAGTTGGTACTAATGAATTTATGAACTACAAATGATGGATGAAAGAACCTTTCAAATATGACTTGGCATTCAGATAACTTACATCGATGTTATAAGTATCTACCACAAAATGAATGTATACATTACAAGGGAGAATACAAGTTAATGAAAAACTTGGTTTTATTCGTTAATACTTTGTTATACTATTACAAAATTTGGCCACAAGAGATGAAGTACATCATGGTATAGTTTTTAAGTGAGGGCTCTTGAGAAGGTACACCCCTACGTGTTTGTGGGAATAGGTGACGTCACGTCAAAGGCTATTAGCTGTCACGTTAGTGTGTGGCTTAAGCCACAATTAGAAGGATTGTATGGTTGTGAAGGGTTGTCGGTGGGTTTAGTAGGCCGAAATTGACAACAAGGCCAGGTTATGGGGGAATGGAATCCAATCACCCCCACGTCAAGAGAAAGCAAAGTCATGTCTAAGGTAGTTCGAAGCTGGTTCAAATGGATTGCAATTGAGTAGCCTTGGAGGTGGTGGCTGGAAAGGGAGGTGTGCATGGAGAGGCATAAGCGTCACCTCGGGGCTGGCGCTTCGTTGCCCTACTTGCAGCAAATATTATCTGATGGTTGGGCACCGAGACTATAGTAATGTCCATATTTGGCATTGCATCCCACAACGAAAATGATTGGAAGTGGTAGGATGCAAGGAGACAAAGGGAAGAAGGTTGTGGTACAAGAAGAAGCAAGCATGATCGAAGAAGAGGTTATTAGCAGGATCCCGAACTCTTTGAGGATCAAAGAAGTTCCTAATCCTGCTATGTTTGACGAGGTAATGCTGGAGAACCCAGAGGAATGGAGAAGGGTCCTTTACGTTAAGTTGATATTTAACAAAGCTGTGAAAACCCTAGCCTTTAGTCTCAACCATGAGAAGTGATTGGGCTGTAGAGGACATTACCTTCTATTAGGTAGGCACCAACACCTGGTCGGTGGCCTTTGAAAATATAGGGGAGATTCCTAGAGTTGCGTCCAGTTCTCCGATGTGGTCCTTGTCAAAACTACCCTTAGCTTGCAACTTAGTAAATAAAAGTTGGAGTCATTTAGGCCTAGTTTGGTAAGGGGGATAACCCATCATAATACAGGTTAACTTTGTTTGGTGGGAAGGATATTTTGACCTGGGTTAAGAGGACTTAACCCGGGATAAATTAGTTTGGGGTTAATGTGGGATAAGCTTTTTTGGTGAGTTATCCCATGTGTTTTCATAGGTTAACCCAGAAATTTTCCAAATAGTCACAGGTTAACCCATCAGGATAACCTTTATGACTTTCAAACAAAAATGAAGGATAACCTAACTACAAAAAAATTATCTCATGAAATCTATCCCTTCATTCAAACTAGCCCTCAGGTCCTGTTTGGTTGCTGGGTTAAGTGAAGTTGCATCGGGTTAAATACTTAACATGCCACTTAACTCGGTACACACTTGCACCGGGTTAAGCATCACTTAACCTGGGGTAAAGTTATTTCGCTCTCTCTGTGGAATAACTTTAATCCGTTAAAACATCTAAACATGTTAATTCACTTATTTCACCTTTTATTTCGTTTATTCCTTATTCTTCTACTTATTTCACAAACTTATTCCTCTCAGCAAACAAAGCCTTAGAGTGTAGGTCTTAATAGAAGATATACCCATAGATTGCAAATATGAGCATGCCCTAGTTGACTTAAGGCCTGTTTGGATTTGGTGTTAGTGGGGGGATTTCCCCCCTTTGGATTTTTGTTGGAGTTTTTGGGAAGGTTTATTCCATCAAATCACAATAACCTTCGCTCCTACTTTTAATATTAAATAAATACCCATTAACATCATCCACTTTTACTTTTAATATTAAATAAATATCCACTAACATCACATCAATATATCAATCATTTTATCGCACCACTTAACCCCTCATTCCACCGTCTAACTTTTATAGTGTTTTATCTTGCATCCAAATGGATCCTTAGGAAACTGTTGTTGACGCGAATGTGATTGCGTAAAATACGCTTTTGTCATGGTATAATCGTGTTAGAAACTCTTAAATTTATTTCAATCGAACTCAAAAATATGAAGTTAATGTTTTCAAAATGGAGTTCGAGTCGTTCGCAGGGAGGCTATTGGACTAATTTGCTTTCCTAAGTACTAAGAATGAGATTACTATTAGCATGCAAATAAAATTGACTAGAACTAAAAATATGAAAAGTAGACAAATAACTCGAAGGCGAGTTGAAGAAAAACTATTAAAACTTTTATCACATGTCAGAATAAGATGGTTACAATTAGAAGAATGCTTGAAATCAAATCTATTGACAACTAGAATTAGAAAGTAAAGGCTAGGAACTATGGGCTTCGAAGGCGAAGTCCGGAGCGGTGGCGTAGTAGCGAATGCCAAGGCGCATCCACGAACTCCAAGAGAAGGAGAACTAGTTCTAGTTGGTGGCCTGAGACTAATTCTATGCTAAGGCTCATTAGGTTCTAAGGGTTGGAGGCTAGGTCCTTTTATTCGAATCTAGGTGTCTTCCTATTGGTTGATCTAAAGTGCCTAGGATCACTAATTTGGATGACTTAGATTTCATCCTAGGATTGGTTAAATAAGGATCTTAGGATTTAGATTGTAAGGCTAGGATAGGTTGGTTGTTTTCCAAAAATAGGTTCTAGTGCTTGGGGATAGAGTTTGGGTGGTTTTGGAGTTGTTTTGGGAGGATAAGGCTTAGTTCGAAGGCTCTTTTCTGCTAAAGAAGCTCTCTGGACGTCCAGGAGTGTGTCTGGACGTCTTATACTGCAAAGTTAGATGTTCGGATGATTTTTGGGTTGTTTCAATAGGATAAGGCCATATTCGGTGGGTTTTGCTTGCCGGAGAAGGATTCTGGACGTCTAGGAAGGTCCCTGGACATCTTATACTGTAGAGTTAGAAGTCCAGATGATGTTCTGGACGTCCAGGTCAAAGTTATGGGCTACGGGTACCTCTGGGAATAATTTGGGTGCTAGGGTGTCAGATCAGACGTCCAGAGAGATGTCTAGACGTCCAGGAAGGGTACAGGTCCAAGTCTGGATGTGTGTGTGTAATTGAGTTGGGGAAACTTCTAAATGGTTAAGGGAAATCCTAATTAGGTTTTAGGTTGGGTTTCGGTCTAATGGAGTTTCCAAGTAAGTTTGCCAACTAGGCTCAACCCTTTTCCAAGAGAGCTTAGATCAGAAAGTACAATCAGCTATGCTCTGATCAACCTGAAATTTTGTATCTGCACATATAAAAATAAACTAATTAAGGTACCTTACAGAAAAACTGCATAAAAGTTCAAAAGTATGAATTATTTACACAATGACCTAAAATGACTAATCTTACCTAACTAAATGCAATCTAACCCAAATTATCTTTAGACTAACATTAGTTAGGCATTAATTAGCATAAATAAATATAGAAATATCAAAAAACCAATGCAGGAATTTGGTTAGAATAGGCATGTGTGGCAGCTCTAGATATGGTCGATTTTTAGAGTGTTGGTAGATTTTCCCATATTCAAACCAGTGGTCTCTCAGTTGAGTCAGGAGATGTTGGATGGTTCTTTTGGGTGCTATCCTATGGTCTTTGAAAAGTTCCCAAACTACTGCACCTTCAATGATAGAGTCGGTCACCATTTTGAACGTTGTCCTAAGAAGTTCAATGCCATGCTGGAAATAGCCAGTCCCATATTAGAGTGGAGCTCATGGAGGATGTTAGACCAAAGTACACGGTTGAAATCTTCTCAACTTTAACAACCACCACCATGCTGATGAGCAATCTTGCCACCCTCCTTATCATGCTTCCTTGAGTTCCCTTACTCCCCATTGGCAAATCATCTCTACTCTTGGTGTTTAAAATATGTTAACTATCAAGCTTACACCCCTTAGTGATATTGTTACTAGGGCCTTAGTGGTTAACCTCTCCATTAATGCATCAAGAATTTAGATGTACATTACATTTAATAAAGCATCATGGGTAACTATCCCTTGCTAGTATACTTATGAAAAAAGTCCACTGTCCAATTCCTTTGCCTATTTTTTCTAGTTGATAATATTTTAAACAAGAATGTTTGACACAATCGTTTATTTTAATGCAGTTTTGGCGTTGTCGTGGCTTCAAGGCAATTTCACTATGCTCAGTAATTGGACAGGTGATCCATGCCTTCCTCTTAAATACGGTTGGGATTGGGTCCGCTGCAACACCGACGCTACTCCTCACATAATAAAACTGTTAGTGGTTTATGATTTACTAGCATTCTTCTACAAGTTATCTCGTAGATTCTTTTGATTTACCGTGAAACTAATTGCTTATAGGCTTATCTATGGTTAACACGGTTGCTTAATTAAAAAAAAAAAGATTCTCATATACTAACCATAATACCCTTTCAAAAAAAAAAAACCATAATAGGACATTGGTTTTAAAATCCCTTTTGTACTCTGCTCAATACATAACCATCTGAAATTGATGAAAGGATAACAGTATGTTGTAACTTCCCAAGATTCTATATACCTTAGAAATTTGCTATTTTTTCACAAAAAAGTGTCTAGAAGTAAATACAGCCTTCCATCAAGATATTGCCATACAAGAAAAGCATTATAACCTATGCATTTAATTTGGCAGTGGGAACAAAATTTTCAAACCGTTCCACATGTACATCCAAAAGAATTTTGATACTATCTTAATACTTCTCATCTCTTACAATTACATAGAAATCTGCAAAGTTGATGCCTTTACACTAGTATATCCCTTTCATTAATCTACAAAAAAAATTTTATCTTTCATACACAAATATTTAAACTAGTGCAATTTTTCCATTCCATTGACTCAAACTAAAAATCCATGTTGTTTCACCTACGTCAAAATCTCCTCAGTCAAAAAATCCCTTTCTTTTGAAACTTAAATTTCTGTTGTATTCTATACCGTATATGGGCTTTAAAATTCTATTAAGCCCAACCCTCTGAGAAATTAGATTGTGCATTGTTAACATATGATATTAGTAAGTATATGTACGACAGGAAACAAAAATAAAAAGTGAAATCAAGAAAACTTTGTGAATATTTGCTTGTGTGAAAAACCTAAATACACGTATAATGTCTAGAGTGGCAAATATTTAAAAACTTCATAATTTGATTGTCTATGGCAATGCTTTTGTCTAACAAGCCAAATAGCATATTATCTTGTTTACCTGAAATTCATTTACGGCACTAATGAATTGATTTTGTACAGGTATCTTGGTGACTCTGGCCTTTCTGGACAAATTCCTGATTTTAGTGCAATGGATGAGCTTATATCTATGTGAGCAATAAAAACATAAAATAATATAAACTGCAAATTTTGTACGTTCGTTATCCTATTCTAATCAAAGACTTATTGCTGATTAGTGAAATGCAATACAACAATCTGGATGGAAGCATTCCAGAATTCTTAAGCAAGTTTCCTAAACTTCAAGTGTTGTAAGTTCCAAAATACATTTATTCACATGCAAAATTCTTTTTCTTTTGAATAAATAGAATATCCGTTGGTACTTAATTTGTCTCAACTTTCTTGTTTGGAAGGAACTTGGCATATAATGATTTTTCCAGTATTCCTCTAGCATTGACAAAGAGCACTACCATACTACTGAAGTAAGTGCCTCAAAGTTTTTGTGCCGAATTCCATTACCATCAATTCATATCGACCTTGTAGATTATAATAGATTTTTCATCAATATTTAGAGTCTTATTTGTGCACTTGGAATAGAAGATTGAAAAATGAACCAAAAATTATATCAAACTTTTGGGATATTCTCATTGGCAATTCTTTGGATCAATTACTTCCATTCATGATATCTCTCAAAATTTATTCGAATTCAATATCACCTAATGTCAAATACTTCAACTTGATAAAAACATAATCAACTTCTGGAACTCAATTTACATGTAAAGATACCACTATTTGATGGGTCTCGAAGGCTGCCATCGAGGCTATCGAAGTCTATCAAAAAATTTATATATGTGAGAAACGTAACATAGCTACGAATAAATAAAAATGAGCAGGCAACCATACAAAATACAAGAGATTGTTAACCTAATTTCACCTAGTATGGGTGTACATTTGGGAAGGAATCTAATTCTCAATATCCACAATATGTGATATGGTACATGAGCTATAGCTTTTCTTGGGTTGCCTCTATTCAGCTTGTCCCCTACCATGTAGATAGGGGACCCTTTTTATAGAACACAAAAGCAGGTGGTTACACTTTTTGAGAAGTGCAACTGTCAAAGTAATGGAGTTTAACTACTTGACCGCCCGGTCGACCTAGGCCTCTTCACATTCCTAGGTAGGTTCCGTTGGTCTGATCACGAGTTGCTTAGGCTTATTTTGTAAGGGTAATTTCTTCCCTCATTTGTGCCTCCACTCATGATCTGCCAGTGTCGACTGGGAGAGTAGAATTGTCTTCTCTCCTCTTGCCTTTACGCGGAGGTTGCCTTTGTCCCCAGTAGCTATCATTCGGTAGTGTTGGGGGGTAGGTGCTCCCTTACTCCTACTCACCTCTTGTTCGGGTGGGTAGTGAAGGGGGTTGCGAATTATCCTTTGAACAAATAAATGATTAGTAAAAAATATAAGTTGCAATGAAACTGCCGGAGTTTATTTCTTAATTTCAAACTCAATTTCGACCCACTGTTTGTTTTGGTGATATTGCAGTACCCCAACTAGAACAGACCTTGGGCCCCTTGTGAGAGTTGGGAACAAGTTGAATGGGGGCAACCTAAAAAGAACTATAGCTCATGTACTATATCACATATAGTGAAAATTGAGGATTAGATCACCTCCTCAGATATATTCCCATAATAGGTAGTGGTTAGAATTGAGTCAATAATCTCCTGTATTTTATATTGTTGCATGGTCATTTTTATTTTTTCACGGTTATGTTTCTCGCATATATAGATTTTTTGATGGGACCTTGATGGTGGCCTTTGAGGTCCATCACTATTCTTGCACATGATCGAATGGTATCACTAGAGTGTATGTTCTAGTAGGCATAATTCGTTGTTCCCAAGTCAATTTGGTTCAATCTTTTTATGCCATTCTTGTCTTTGGGCTTTTTTCATAAATTGGCAGTCATCTATTAAAGTCCTTTGTCTCGCTTCGCATATGTAAAAGCCTGTGATAAGCTATCAAATTACTTTTTAAGAAGCTATGCATATAAAATGACATATCTATACAAATGTAATTATGATTGTCAGTTACTCGTATCTATTTTGGATTACATATACCTAAAAAACCACTTGCAATTTATTTTCCAATAGCAGTTTTTAGCTCACGTATATATATCATCAAAGAACTATTTGGTCTAGAATTTGTCTATTTGGTATGTGATCTTATGATCTTGATGAAGAAACAACTTGAGTTGACTTAAAATTTAGTTCACCTCAACTTCAACCGTTCGACCTCTGCTCAACTGAGATTTACCAAATCAAAAAGGGGTTTTGACATGTCTCCAGTAATATTTGCAAATACATATATATCCCTTCTTAATTTGTATTTGCTTATATACCCTCAGTAATTAAGCAAAGTCAGAGTTAATACCCTTTTGTCATTGCCCTTTTCATCTAAGAACCCAAAGTGGGTTCACTTTTGTCAACCACGGTTAGTCGCATCACGTTCCACCATTCCTTCTCGCATTTCCCTTCGTTCCCACCTTCCCTTCCCCCCCCCCCCCCTTGATCTCAAATTCACAACCCCAAACAACAGTGCAAACGTGCTCCGTTGTCGTCATCGCCTGCCGCAATGTTGACGTCACCCTTGAGAAGCTCTCCCGTAAGTAGCCTGAGCTCTACATGGTCCTCGACCTCGTCCTCTACGGCCAGGTCGACGCCCTCCACCTCTCTGCCCTCCTCACTTCCATCCACACTGACTCCCTAGCCAAGATGCTCCTCTTCAGCCTCAACTCTAAGTCCCATGCCCACGATGCCTTCCTCCCCTAGTTCGACCCCTCCCCACATGATTGCTCCTCCACCTGCTCCCTCCTCTCCTCCTTCTTCGAGCTCCTCCCCAAGACCCTCGCCACTGGCGACGAGGTTTGGGCAGAAACAACAGCAACAACCTCCTCCCCCTCCTCTACTCCCGATGACCAACCCAAGCCTGCCCTCGAGGACCACCCCTCCTCCGCCACCCCTGACGAGAGTAAGGACCCCTTCTCGGCCAGCGATGCCCTCAACAAGCCCTCTAAGGAGGCCCTTGTCGACGGTTTCAAGAAGACTGCAGACTCCTCTGAACCTGCCTCCGCCCTCACCTTGTTGAACGTCACCGCCCTCCCCACCTCTGCCGCCACCGCCACCAAGTCCACCTTCATCGCCATCGAGGGCTTTGAGGGCAACTACGGCGGCATCGAGTATGACAACGAGGGCTGCTTCCTCTCCGAGACCTTCGAGGCCTTCTACATTTTATGAGCATTTTTGACTTTTCAACTTTACACTAATGGACGTTACCTCCGACAAGTGACGGAGGTTAACTGAGGGATATTACCTACTCTAGTTATGTATTTAGTGGGGTTATATATGTAAATACGAATTAGGTAGGGGTATATATGTATTTGCAGATATTACTAGGGACATATATGTCAAAACCTCAATCAAAAATACATTGTCCCACTTGTCTCTTCTTGATCTAGACTGTTCGTAATCCCATGTAATTCCAATCTAAATCGGCTATAAAGAGATAAAATGTGTAAAATCATTGAGTTATATGCATAAATTTGTTAGTCAAATACTTGTGAAATTGCTTCTTCTGAGTGTGCACATTAGTGTACATATCAACAACTTGTTATATTTGAGTATTTCCCTTGTCAAAAATCATGTTTGCATATGAGACGAATAGTAATGCCTTCCTATTTATCATCGCAGTGTTACCGGAAACCCGAAATTGTGCGACGCAGATAAGATCTGCTTGTATAGCCCTTATACTCAAAATGTAACTTCTGCACCACCACCACCACCACCACCACCACCATATGGCAGCAGCAAAAGGACGGCCCCATCAGTCCTGCATCTTTTGACAATATTGGCAATTATTGTAATGATTTCTATGTGAATTAACATCATTTACTCACATGTTTTGCAAATTAAAAATGTCTTCCATATAAACATTTCGAAATAAATCATTTTTGTTTTTGCCTCAGTTGCTTTATAATCTGGCATCATGGTCTTGTGATTTCACGACATTCTTTGACTGAAAGATGAGACTGTTGCAATGTTAAAATCAAATTAATCGATTGATCGCTGCAATTTGATTTTTTTTCAATGGGGTGTAAATTTTATTTTTGCGATGTTTAGCAGCAATTTAGAAGAGCTGAATGCATATAAAAGCTTGCCTTGATTGGAGATTCCTAACATTTGTCATGGCTAAAAATAAAATGTCAATTAGGAATGACAATTTTATATAACCACTTCTACACCCACATGATTTGTACTTTTTATTTATTTATTTAGGAATCAATCTTATTCATCCCCTACTCCTTGAAGGCCATCAAAAGAGGTAGGAGGATTAGATCAAAATCTTTCGAGTACAAACAAAAGAGCAAAATGAATCATAACTCGTGGTCTAATACAGACATGACAATGGAGAGTAGTGAAGATAGCCTGCTCCAACCTTAAGGTTACCATCCAGGTCATTATACTTAGGGAGTCAAGCCTTGGTTCCAGGTAGTCAGTTGACATGGTGGTACCCCCAAAGTCAAGGAACAAGGCAGCAAGAGAGACGAGGAAGAGGGTCAAGTTGTCAGCTCAGCATGCTTTTTGGTCTGAAGCTTTTTCACAGCAGGGTGTGCAACGAGTGCTGGCGTGATGGTTAAGCAATTAGAACATATGGAGTACTATAACTGTCAAGTGGTAGGAGACCTTGCACTCTATGGTGAAGATCCATAATATCAGTCACTAAATTCCAAGGAGGAGCATTTGCAGGAGGAATGACCATGGGATGGGCTTAATTGCTGGCTAAGGCCTCTGCTGCCGAATTCACCACCCTATGCCCGAAGGGGGCAAAGTGATAAAGTGTTCAAACGTAAAAACGTAAGAGGCAAACCTGCGAATTCCAGGACAGCGAAAGGGATTTATGCCACCACCAATAGAGTGTAGGAAATTGAGAATCAATATGGATATGTGTGAGATTATGTTTGATTGCATAATCCATAACCATTAGGAGAACCTGCAAATTTTGAGAAAGCAGAGGAAACAGGGTAGCGACCAGCTCCTGTAGCAATGAAACAACCGTCTTGGCTTCGAATGATTAGGCCCAAATATCATATCACCAATTTTGTCCACAACAGTTTTAATTTTATACCCATTGGGGGGTGCTTCCAGTGTAAACCAAAAACAGGTGTGCCAGCAGTAATGAGCCAATTTCGCAATATGAAGTTGGCCCAAATAACCTCAAGAACACCTCTCCAAGATCTAGAGTGTATACCCTCATTTTTCATTCTCTTGCAGATTTGCCAGGTGGAAGACAGAATGAAAGTGGCAATTACAAGTGGACGGAGTTTTTGTAGAGATGGCATAGATTAAAGGGAAGCGTAAGGGAACGATTGGTTTCCCAACAATCCAGTACTGAACATATCTTACAAATTCACTTTTTTGGGAGAGGTGATCAAAGGACTCACAACTGGGAGTAGATGGCCAGCAATAACAACAGGAGGAAACAGGAATTCCTTTGGCCCTAAGAAGGTGGTCAATCGTCAGGCACTTTATGGAAATCATCAAACGAAAACAATCATATTCATAGTATTCATAGGAAATGAAAGTTTCCAAATCTGAATCCCCAAAGGATATTAGTGGGAAGGACTGCGAAGACTTTGGTGGGCCGAAGAAGTAGAGAACTAACTAGAGGAATTCTTGGTCTAAATTGGGCAATTCGAGCCAGAGGTCAAAGTGACTGATCTAATTTGGATGATCAGACTTTCGGGGATATATCTATAAAGAAGAGAGGCTTCGAAGGAAGCGAGGGTATCCCTGATTGAGGAGTTAGGAGGGGAGGTACCATCCAGCAGACGGGTTTGAAGGGGAGAATCTCCAATCCGGTGTTTGATCCAAAATCTAATCCTTCACTCGTGACCTCCTTGGCAATATGGGGACTAACAAGGCATCAGGCCTCACAAAGTAGTCGCCGCTTAGCTGGGAGGTGAGTAGGAGATTGGGAGGCTAAGGTGCCATAAAGATTCCTCATGAGTATGGCATAAGAGGAATTTCCCAAAGCAATTCCCCAAGCATGCTTCATTCCAAGGGCTAAGAGAAAGTAATTTAGATCACGAACACCAAGACCCTCATTTTGCTTGGGCCTATAAATTTTGGCCCAACAAATCCAGTGGGCCCCACGGCCTCAATCATTGGTGTCCTAAAAGAAATTGGTGAAGATGGTGTTAAGGTGGTTGATGACACATTTAGGAATATCGAAATAAGAGAGATTATGAATATGAATTGAGCTTAGGACATGCTTGATGAGGAGGTCATCCGCCAGAAAAAAGAGTAGATCTTTTCCAGCCAGCAAGTTTCTTCTGAACATTTTCAATAATATCCTGGAAATATATGGAATGGGCTCCCTCGGAGAAGATAGGACAACCTAAATGGGTGAAAGGCAAGGAACCCAAGATGCAATCGGAGATATTAAAAAGCAGAGGAATACGGCTAGAGGGAAAATGTTTCCCAATATAAAAAGGCTCCTATGTCTGTCGACTCCCTAACTATAGCAATCCTCAAAAGTGCTTGATAAGGTTGAAGAGAGTTCTTAAATTGATATGGGTAGTATTAGTAAAATAAATAATATTATCAACATATAGCAAAGCAATGGGGGTCGAGACACCTCGCTTAACGGAGAAAGGTTTCAACTCATCAGAGGGGAAGGTTTTTGAGGCCACAAATAAAAGGTTTCATTACAAAGCTAAAAAGGAAAGGAGACGGGATCTCCCTGACAAAGTCCATGAGAAACGAGGAAGAAATCCCAAGATGTTTCATCAACCAAGATAGAGCA
The DNA here is from genome assembly GCA_037157565.1 of Thalassia testudinum. Taxonomy (NCBI): domain Eukaryota; kingdom Viridiplantae; phylum Streptophyta; class Magnoliopsida; order Alismatales; family Hydrocharitaceae; genus Thalassia; species Thalassia testudinum. Next base: position 5,922,079 of record JAZHRO010000001.1, on the reverse strand, counting down.
CCCACTATGGTGGATGAAGCCGTGAACAAGTTAATAAACAAAATCAGGAGAGAATCCAAACTGGGATAAAGTCTAAAAGAGGAAATGTCTACTAACATGATTGTAGGCTTTTTCAAGATCCAGCTGGAACACGGCAATAGACCTAATGGATTTCCTATCAAGCTCTTGGGTAAGCTTAAAGGTGGGTACACACACATGATTTATCCATGTCTCCTAGTCAACAGCAAGATCATTTAATATTTATCATATCGCACCATTAATTTATGTGACACTTCACGATGGAAGGTGGAACTTGTCCAGAGTATACCACATCACAACAAATGCCCCAATTGCCATATCAGCGAAAATAAAATTAAGTGTGCTAGAAACTACACTCCAATAAGGTTCTAAAATCTGAGCTAATAACATAGATCCCCAGTGCTTCATGCAATATGAATTTAGTGCTTCATCCTGTAGGCTGTGTGGATGCAATATCTTCATTTTCATGGTTTCAATATTTTTTTAAGGAAAAAGAATCAGAGCTTTCATTAAACTAGTTTTTGGGCCCGCACTTCACTTGGAGAATGCAATTAACATATTAAATTCTTTCAAAAAGGGGGTGTTGTGTGTATATTCGGAGGAATGATTATTTTGTCTCTCAGAAAGAAAGAAAGAAGTTAAGAAACATACATAAAAGATAATCTTCTTTAATTAGTAACATCCCCATAAGTAGGGATGTGGTTGGATGTAGAATAAGAAAGTTGATTAGGTGAGATGATATGCATAAGATGAATAGCATCATCAATAATACTCTACATTAGGATAAAATATCACTGTTACATAACATTAACTCTCCCATTACATTTAATTTTCAATTATTTCATTTTATAAGAAAACAAATAATTAGAAAATAACCAAATATCAAATATAGAACAAATAAACTACAATCTTCTCATTTGTATTTGAATCGTATCAACTTATAATTTATAATATATAAATTTACCTATTACATCCATTTTTATCATTTCATTACTTACACTACTAAAATTTATTTTATCCTAAATTTTATTTAAAAATAATCTATTTTCCTTAACCAAATAAAGTTTGGAAGGATAGGCATAGTACCCAAAGAAAATTCCGACTGTTGAGTTCACATACAAGTGTAAAAGTTATGTCTAATTTTAATCATTCCTTTCGCATCAAAAATATATCCTACAATAAATGCTTATCACGTCACTTGAACGAATGAAATAAACTTAATAAAATAAGTAAATGTGCAAGTGATCGATGCACCGTATATCATATCAATTTATAATTTATAAAATATAAATTTACCTATTACATCATCTTCAATTACAAACTCCATTATGCAAGTACAATTGATAAAAAAATTCCCATCAATAATAAGTTATATAAATGACGAAAGATATCAAACTAAGTGAACATCTAATGAATAAGGTTACAAATTTAATGTTTAAACATCCTAATAGTTTATCTATTAACTTTTTTTTTAAATTGAAAAAAAATGTAAGTAGCTTCCAAAATTTCTTGTAACTAAAAAAAGGGAAGTTGATATATATATATATATATATATATATATATATATATATATTAGGGTAGTTAGAGGAAAAAAAATAAAAATTAAAAAATTATTCAATCAAATGGAGCGGCAAGTTTCAAACCTGTACTCTTCTGTGAGTGGTAGAGCTCTAAATTGGTGTCAGTAACCAAGTATGCTGAAAATAATTATGGTTAATTTTACTAAATAATTATTTAAATAATAACTTATCATTCTTGAGAAATAAATGCACAGTATGAATTACAATAGCAAATAAATTGTAACCCACACGGCTTTCAATATATTTATAGATGGTAACAGCCTTACAAATTGTAATTAGGGTAGCTTAAGGCAATGGCAAGTCTCATAGGCATCATTGATTATACAATGATAAATAACATTATGTGCCGAGTTGATCTCCATTTGTAGAACATTAAGAACCTTAATACAAGAAATTACCTAATTAGTTTCACACATTAGAGAATCGATGAGGGAGGAAAAGTTCAATCCATCATACAAAGGCCCACAAAGCCTGTAGCCTACACAAAGGCAAGCCCAAGCCTAGGTCCAATTAAAAGAGTCTCGACTGCACCGGCCATAAACGTCTTGCCATAGTGTCCGTCAAGCACTAAGATAGTAAGATCACTTGAGATAACAAAGCAAGGCGATGGAATTCTGCTCGAATTTGCCTAAGCAAGGACATGTGGAAGGCTTACCCAAGCTTGTTGCTTGGTCCCGTTGAGACAATAAGCGACAAAGTAGGACAATAGCACAGGAGGTGTGTTGCCCCATTTCCCAGTCGAAGGCATGTGTTGCCAAGCAAGTAAACTTGGCAACCAGCTTTGCCACATTTGCTAAAGCTGCTCTCGACGATTGTAGAGGAGGTTTGTAAAGGGGACAACGGTCACAACAGGATGTCCCCTCCAACTTTACTCACGATGCATGGGCTCCCTTGAGGAGGTAGCACACCAGGACTCCCCCCAAGAGACATGTGCCACTCATTCTATATAAAAAGGACCCTGTATCGAAGAGAGGAGAGAGGAAGATGCATCCTCATTTTCACTCCCTCAAGTTGACTTGTACCCACAACAAGTTACATTCCTTAGTGATAATTTCATGGTTAGATCCCATTCCTAGTGGTACATCTATTGTGGTGGAATTGGGTAAAAAATTCATGAGTAGTTGTGTGGTTTGCATTCCTCCTATATTCACATTTATCGTTCCGATCGTGTCCTTGGATTCCAATCAGTTGGCATCATCCGTAGGAAACCACCATTCTACTCATTAAAAAGCTAATGATCTTAGCAGAAGATGGGCGAACCCATTGTTCACTTGCAGAACCATGAGGGAGACTTCACGAAGGAAGGTGGCTCCTCTTCTGAGGAGAGGTGGCTCCTCCCACCGATAAAGGGAGAGCAAGTCAAGGAGTCTCCCAATGGTTCTGCAAGTTGATGAAGAGCAAAAACATTACTAGGCACGCTTTAGGGCCCTTGCAAATGAGGTGCGCAGGCTAGTAGATGCCCTTTGGGATGTTTAGGCTTGAAAAGTAGTCCCCCAAGCCGAGGAGAGCCCCCTCGTCCGAGGGCCTTCGCTTGAGGAACTCAGCAAGGAACACATCCATCGTGTTGAGCAGGAGATTGTCCACCTCTAGCAACAATTGGAGGAGCTTAGACAACTACTCCCATAATCAGGAAGAAGAGTCCTAGAGGAGCCTCCCAAGGTCTTGGAGGTAAACTCCCAATCCTCTCTGCCCTTACCGAACCCTCATCACAGAGATCGGGTGCCCGACCTAGCTCAACAGGTCACTCGAAAGCAGAACTTGGAGAAATGCCCTTCGGCATCTCTCTCCTCTACAGGAAGCCACCCGTTATAGCCTTCCCATCCACTGAGGAGATCGGAAGTGCCCACGAGTGATTCAGTGATTTGCTTGTTGGGCGGATCGATGCTTTTCATGACTCAGAGAAAAAATTTTGCCAGTACTTCTCGGGCCACCAGCGAACTTGGGATGACCCCAAGTAGTTAGCAGAGGTCAAGCAGAAGGAGGAGACCTCCTGGGCCTACCTTCATTGGTATAGAGACCGATAGTTTTGCTGCCGGAGGCCCCATCAATTGTTCAAGTAGGGTCTCCTAGACCGTGATTTCTAGAACAACATGGAGGACCTTTCTCTCTTTGACATGGTGGAACTTTGGGACTGTGCAAACCATCACACAAACAATGACAAATCCTTCTGGTTCCAATTAAAGGCCATTGGGGTGCTCGAGGAGACTCAGGGGGAATCGGCAAGAATACAAAGTGAATAGCATTGAGAAAGCACGAACTTCGGCAGGCAGGGCGACCGTTGGCCAGGCTGCAACCACCAAGATTGTTGGGACAACAGATATCGCCACAAAGATTGGTACGACTTGTAGGTTTGCACTAAAGGGGGGATGATTACTGCGATAGAAAATATAATGAACAAATAAAAAAGGAATCAATCACACAAAATCATTCACCACAATGAGACAAGTGATTTTTGGTGGAAATCTAACCTGAGTAAAAACCACTACCTAAGTCTCTCAACTTAGGATTTTTTAATCGACCGAGTTGATCAAATCGACTAACATACCACTTAAACAAAGATGACACAATTTCAATGCAATCATACTACTTAAACAAGAGTAGTGTACTTTAAAACCACTCTTCTTCGTGAAGAATATTTTGTCTCCAACAGAGACGAAAATTCGCAACACGAATACCCAAATAAAAACTAAAATAATAACTTATAGAGCCCAAATATAAAGTATAAACTTAGCTCCTGTAGTTAAAGATTACTTCACTAAGATGTAAGTGGATTCGCTTGAGTGTGTAATAAAGTGGTGCTCTCAAATGTGAAGTTAGTTGCTTGGAGAGCAGCTTGGCAATCTCACAACTTGATTTTACTCTCAAAGTGTATGCAAATGGAAGTAGTAGCTTACAAAGGTTTTGCACACAAGATTCTCTCTTCTAATATGTGGGCTTAGGGGTGTTCACTACTATTTATAGAGGTATTTGGAACACTTTAGATAGGCCTAGGGCAAAGATATACCCATTGGAGCATAATGGTTAACAAGAGTTGCAATAGATTTTTGGGAAAGCAAGCAGACTTGTCAGATAGTAGGAGCAAGCCTATGCACAATCGTCTGGTTAGTACTTGGCCAATCGACTAATTGCTCAGATAAGTCGACACCCTACAATGGGTGAAGGTAACCATAGGTGATCTATACTGCCATGTCTACTGGTGGTTGGCTCACACTATACTAGCAGGTCGACTGATGGTAGGCTAGCTACTAAAAGTTTCTAAGCTCTAATTCCCTGGACTTGGGATCTCTTGGCTACAGGTCAATACTTGCTACAATATCAGTTAACTCCCTACAATGGGGTTGGTCAACTCCCTACTAAAAGGTAGAGAATTAAATAGGCTTAAGTTCCAAGGTTTTTAACCATTAGAACAACTAACGTTCAACTCACAGGCCAACTGGAGCCAGTCGACGCATATTGGAATTGGTCAACGTTTTATACTTGCAAAGTGTTATTTTGATGGCTTTAAGGCTTGAGTTTGGTTTTCTAGGGTGCCTAATGGTTACCTAAGCTATTTAACTCCATTTTGGGGCTCTTTTACAAGTATCTAGAAAAACAAAATGACAATGATAAAATACATTGAATACAAATGAAATTCTAAGTATTATTCTTCAAGTCTTCAATCTTTATAACTTCAAAGCTTCAACTCCATACTCCTTAATGCTTTGTCCTTAAAGCCCCTCCATTACTCCATGGATCTTGAGCTTGAGCTTCCACTAACTACTTCCGATTACATTTAATCCTGAAATCTTATACTCCAAATGCAATTGTTAAATACCAATTGTTTTGTTATCATCAAAATCAAAGATCAAGGTACACCTGCACCAACACGACTGTTACCTACAACAATAGGGGAAAGATGTGTATCACGAGTAACTCCCCCTAACATGCAACTAGGCAAAAGTCCCCACCCAGATCCTCAACACTGACCAGGTAGATCCCTTGCCCTCGCCACCATCGATGCGGCACCCACTAGTGAACGACCCCTTTTGCCATTATAATTGAGAGAAAGGCCACCCTATAGAAAATTGTTGTGACCTTTGGGATCAAATAGGCTCCCAGATCTGTTAGGGCAACTTGGCTTGATATGCCTGCCAAAACAAGGAGGACAAGGGAAAGAGGCCATCGAAGGATCTAGAGGAGTTTCACTAAGCACAACTATAGCACTACTGAGGCGTCAACATGGCATTGGTAGAGGATCCCCTCGAGAGTGAGGACACCTTCCTAACCTCGGCAGAGGAAGGTCTTTCCCTAAACCTCCCACTCAAGGCGTATCACAGGAAAGCCCTCACCCTCCTTACTAAGCAATGACTGAGGGTGGCTTGCAATGTCTTAGCTACCCTTTCGGCCCCACCCCCTAGGGTAGGAGAAGTTGTGGAGGACCATACGTGGAGGAGGAGCTCAAGCTCCCACCTTCGCCAGTAACGTAGTCGACTAGCCTGACGTAGGGTGCCCATACGTGGAGGACCAGCTTGAGAGTGCCCAGTCAGGTCCTACCACCACGATGGCACAATTATGCCTTAAATATTAGGCTTGGTCCATCCAGGTAGGCACTCACCTTGAAGAAGGGACGGGTGGATTACCTCCACTGCCCACTCTAAGGCAACACAAATGCACCCACCCAACCCATTAGAGGCATCTCGAGTACTGATCTCGAGGTGATTAAACACAGCTTCAACATTGCCCCTCAGGCATTGCAAAACCATAACAAGCAATGGTCGAGGCAAAAGAGAGAGTCCATCCCGATGGGTTGCATACAAGCAATCGCCTACCCCAAGGGCCCTTGACACTGCAAAAGTGAGTGGGAAGCCATGGATGCGTGTTGTAAAGACCTGTTCTATTCTGAGCCCTTTGAGACGTCTGGACGGTCGGTCAGACGTCTGGTCGAACGTCTGGACACACTCCCAAATGTCTGGAAATTGAAAAATTTATACGTAGCTTCGCGTTTGTGCGCTGGCTGCACGTAGACTACCTTTTTCCCTCTTCTCTCTCTTTTTCTTCTCCCCCTGCAGAACCCTAGCGCACCCTTATATAAGGCCCTCTCCCCCTTCCTTTCTTCCCCACTCCACCATAGCCACCTTCCTTCCTCCCTCTCCACTGCAGCGAGAGGGACGAGCGCGAGAGAGAGTGCGAGAGCAAGGGACGAGGAGGAGAGGCGGCGTGAGGAGAGGAGGAAGAGCTTGAGCTTGTGAGCTCGTGGGTGCTCGCCAGAGGACGCACGGCCGGAGCAGCGCGTGTGGGAGGAGGAGCGCGTCGTGGGAGATGCCTTGACGTGGAGTCCTTGAGGTGGACCGCAGACGCGGCCGTGGACGAGGTCGGAGGGGCGGATGTGCCAGGCCCGAGGTGCCAGTTGACCAGCCACTTCTCCCGTGCATTCAAGCCCAGGACCTCACTCAGTTGATACGAGACATAGTACGAGAGGAGCTCCACCCGCCTCTACGAGCGCCTCTCCCTGGGGACGTGGAGGGGGAGTCCTCTGTGGAGCCGAGAGACCGACGCAGCGCTGGACGAGGGGGAGGGGGTGGTCCTCCACCGCCCCCACCGCACCTAACACTTCTGAGCATGAGCCCTCCCTGCCTGGAGGCGTGCCCGTTCCCCCACTACAGCTGCACTACGAGTTTTCCAGATAATTCCGGAAGCTGAAGCCCCCCTCTTTCAAGAGGGATGATGACCCATCTGAGGCAGACGACTGGCTGGAGCAGATTGAGAAGGTGTTTGACACCCTTCGCTCCCCTGCGGAGTGCTGCGTGGCCTTTGCCACGTACCAGCTGGAGAGTGCGGCACATAGGTGGTGGAGGGCAGTCAAAGGCTAGGAGAGGGGGGAGCGATGTGGGACCAGTTCGTGACCCTCTTTTGCGAGCAGTACTTCCCGCAGACTTGGCAGGACCAGAGGAGGTGGGAGTTCCACACTCTCCGCCAGGGGGCGATGACTGTTAGTACGTACCGCACGCGCTTCCTGAAGCTGTCACATTTTGCTACGATAGCTGTAACTACTGAGGAGGAGCACCTGTGGAGGTTCACTGAGGGGCTCTGGCCTTCCATTCGGGGGTATGTCAAACCCTTGAAGCTACCCACCTTCTTGAGAGTGGTGGAGGCAGCTATGACGTACGAGGAGACCAACCCGACCGCACGAGACACCAACAGCAGACGGAAGAGGCCCTACCGGCCAGAGTACTCACAGGGCCGACAAGAGAGGAGGCATGCGACGCCCGCAGGAGAGTCGTCTCGTTTTGTGGGGCCGTCAATGGCCTTTAGGGGCCCCCAACTGTCAGCACTGGACCCCCGCCCAGCCGTCAGCAGGGACCGACCGAGGGAGAGAGTCGAGTTCCCCTCTACTACCAGTGTGGCCAGCCAGGCCACATCAGGAGGGACTGCCCGTCTAGGGCCGGAGCGCAGCAGATGCTCCCCGCACTGAGCATTGGAGGCCGAGCAGGTGGTCGTGGTTCCTAGGCACGTGGGGGAGGATAGCAGTCGAGGGGAGGGTACCGACCAGCGGCTACCCGTTCGACGCAGAGTGTGGCTGCTTCTACACTAAGAGCTGAGGGACGTATCAATGCCTTGACACACAGAGACGCCAAGGCATCAGGTTCAGTGGTGGCAGGTATGGTTACAATTTTTGGCAGATTAGTTTACGTACTTTTTGATTCCAGCGCCACGCACTCGTTTGTTGTTACGAGTTTTGCTGTCAGTTTGGGACAGGACTGCGTGTTGTTAGAAGACCCATTTGTGATCAGAGGTCTGGGTGATTAGCAGTTTGTAGCTGAGGAGGTCTACAAAGACTGTGAGGTCAGTATTGGTGGACACAGCCTCCCCACTGACCTGATTGTGATACCGATGGAGGATTTTGGCGTTATTCTGGGGATGGATTGACTGTCCGCTTACCATGCCTTGGTGGACTATTTTGAGAGGAAGATCGTCTTCTCCATACCGGAGATGCCTTCCTTTGAGTTTCACGGACAGCCGGTGGGCTGAGGTTTCAGGTGCATTTCTGCACTTCGGGCAGTGAGACTTTTGGGCCAGGGGTGTAAGGGCTTTCTAGCTTGTGTAGTGACAGAGTCCAACCCCGTGGCAGACTTTCAGAGCATCCCGGTGGTCAGAGAGTACCCCAACATGTTTTTAGAGGAGTTGCCAGGTCTACCACCTGAGCGTGAGATCGAGTTTGAGATCTCACTGGTACCGGGGACCAACCCCATTTCTACAGCACCGTACAGGATGGTACCACTTGAGCTGCAAGAGCTCAAGTCACAGTTGCAGGATCTGTTGGAGAAGGGCTTTGTGAGGCCCAGTGCATCCTCGTGGGGAGCCCCAGCGTTATTTGTGAAGAAGAAGGATGGTACCCTGTGCCTTTATGTTGACTACAGATAGCTGAATAAGGGTAACCATCAAGAATAGGTATCCGCTGCCAAGGATTGATGATTTGTTTGACCAGTTACGAGGTGCCACGGTATTCTCCAAGATAGATCTGAGATCAGGCTACCACCAATTGAGGACCGACGTCTCCAAGACAGCTTTCCACACCCGGTATGGACACTATGAGTTTTTGGTCATACCATTTGGGCTGACCAATGCCCCCACTGCCTTCATGGATTTGATGAACCCGGTGTTCAGACCGTATCTGGATCAGTTTGTGGTGGTATTTTATGATGATGTGCTCGTTTACTCGTGGGATCAGGCACAGCACAGATAGTACTTGCGGATGGTTCTGGACACTTTGAGATGACGCAGGCTGTATGCCAAATACAGCAAGTGTGAGTTTTGGTTGAGGCAGATGACCTTCTTGGGTCATGTGGTTTCAGGTGATGGCTTGGCTGTGGATCCAGCCAAGGTAGAGGCAGTACCCAAGTGGGAGGTTGGCCCCAGGCTGATCCGGCAGAGTCAGGAGGTGATAGAGTAGATTCACAGACGACTTCGCACTGTCAGGAGCAGGCAGAAGAGTTATGCCGATCGAAAGCGTAGAGAGGTACAGTTCGAGGTTGGGGATCACATCTTTCTTCGCGTTTCGCCCATGAAGGGCCTGCAGCATTTTGGGGTGAAAGGGAAGCTTGCACCGAGGTTTGTGGGGCCCTTTGAGGTCTTGGAGCAGGTATGACCCGTTGCTTACCGGCTTGCCCTTCCTCCCCAGCTTTCTGGTGTGCATGACGTGTTCCACGTGTCCAACCTCAGGAAGTACGTCGCCGATCCCAATCACGTTCTGAGCCACGAGAGTGTCGAGATGGGTGACGGCTTGACCTACCCCGAGCGACCAATGCAGATACTAGATAGAGTCATCCGGAGTCTGAGACGGAAACAAGTACCCTTTGTGAAGGTCTTGTGGAGGAGCCAGCGGTATGAGGAGACTACATGGGAGCCTGAGGCGGCGATGCGAGAGCGGTACCTGGAGCTTTTTGAGGGTACGTCTTTTCAGACCGGCATCGATCCTCTTTAAGTTTGTTATGCGTATATAGTTCTTTTCTGCACCCTAGCTAGCTCAAGTTTTGGGAATGAAACTTCCTTTAAGTTTGTTATGATGTAAAGACCCGTTCTATTCTGAGCCCTTTAAAATGCCTGGACGGTCGGTCAGACGTCTGGTCGGACATCTGGACACACTCCTAGACGTCTGGAAATTGAAAAATTTGTACGTAGCTTCCCGTCTACGTGCTGGCTGCTCGTAGACTGCCTTTTTCCCTCTTCTCTCTCTTTTTCTTCTCCCCCCGCAGAACCCTAGCGCACCCTTATATAAGGCCCTCTCCCCCTTCCTTTCTTCCCCACTCCACCACAGCCACCTTCCTTTCTCTCCACTTCAGCGAGAGGGGCGAGCGCAAGAGAGAGCGCAAGAGCAAGCGACGAGGAGGAGAGGCGGCGTGAGGAGAAGAGGAAGAGCTTGAGCTCGCGAGCTCGTAGGAGCTCGCCGGAGGACGCACGGCTGGAGCGGTGCGTGTGGGAGGTGGAGCGTATTGGAGGAGATGTCCCCGACACTTGCTACAACCGGAGTTGCAGGCGAGGAGGCGAGGCCGCGGCTGCGCGCGGCGAGGAGGAGCAGAAGGTAGTTCTAGTTTTGGGATTTTCCAGAATCAGACGTCTGGCGTGACATCCAAACGACTGGGTGGACATCTGGTGACAACACCGGACGTCTCAAAGCAGTGTTATGCGAAGGTATGTTCCTTTTGCGGTTACAGCCATGCAAGCCGCACTGCAGCTTCGATCCGCATGGCTAAAAGTGGATGATTTGCCTGTCGTGTGCAGAGATAGCTTCGGGAAGGCGCGGGGCACGCCCTCCCATGAGTTTCGAATGTCTGGACAGCTTACCAAATGACCGAAAGCACTCCCAGATGTCTGGAGGAGAGGTCGAACGTTTACTGCTGGATCCAGACGGTCAAGAAGAGGTTCTGGACGTCTGAGGTCGACGCAGAACCTAAGGTGAGACTCTAGTTGCTTTTAAGACATCTGGACCTTGTACCAAACGTCTAATTTAGGTTTGTAGTCTTGTTTTTGACCCGTTTAGGATCTGTTTGAGGTCCGTTTTACGCAAACAAGATATTTGCAGATTCCTTGTGAGTTCCTCTAAGTGTTAGAAGGCCTTGTATACTGTTATGAATATTTCGTTGTGTTATGTTCTTTGGTATAAGACTTCGTTCTGTTGTGTGTTCGAGGCCTGCAGAGGCACGTAAGCCTGCCGTTCGAGCCCCCAGTACTCACAGATTGCTTGGTAGAGTGGTTTCCCATGTTTTAAATTATAAAACATGAATGCATATGTGAAATTGGATAACTAGAAACCTAGGATATGGCATGAATCTTAGGACGAGAAGTACTTGTACTGTTTGTATGCGTGTTTGAGATTGCAATCTTAAATAAATGAATAGAATTATGAGCAACTGCCTGTTAATAAACAAGAGTTGCCTGTGAAACATGAAATGCCTGTGCTAGTTAGACAGATACCTGTGACATTTCTTATTGTATATGCAAATTATGGAAATACGAGCTGCATGTGTAAAATCTGAGAATGGAAATGTGAATGAGAAAACCTGGTATCGAATAACATGGGGAATACGAGTATGAACCCTATGGGGAATTAGGAGTAGAGCTCCTGTGGATAAATCGAATGGTTCTGTAAATGTGAGTGTGAAGTGTGCTGGCCCTTGAGTATGTGGTACCAAGGAGAGCGATTGTCCCCTGTTTAGTGTAGAGTAGAGCTAGCCGCCCTTGGGTTGGGACCCAGGGTTAGGATTGGCCACTCTACACAGACTCCTTTGGCCCTCGCGTACATTGTACCGGGGAGAGCTACTAGTGTAGGAGGAGAGCTAGCCACCCCACGGGGCCTAGGGTTCAGCTAGCCACCCTACACCGACTTGTTAGGCCCACTGGGCAAACTGGGGTAGTCAAACGAGGGTGCATGGACTGTAGAGGGGCGAGACCCCTATTTGGTTCTGAGGGGCTAGACCCTTATTACTGAGAGGGCTAGGCCCTATACTGTTCCGTGCTGTACTTGGGCGTACCCGCTAGCGGAAACGACTGACCGCATGTCAATGTGGGGTAGCTACCCGTGCGCTTATCGCGCATGCCGTAGTCACCGCTACGTTTGTCCGTGACCTTGGGGTGGTTGACTGGGTGTAGGATCACCATGGGGGACTCTCCCGGCCAAGAGAGCACCATGTGTGCCTTCTACTCTTCGGAAATGACTGCAATCAAGATCGTTCCCACGAGGAACATGCAAGATCAAGAAAAAGATCTGAAAAGTAAACCAATGGGTAAAAAGGAATGACTTGTAAAATAAAGTAATTGAAAAATATAAATTACCTGTTAGCTTTTACTGCTTTAGTTAGTTGGTTACCACTCTACTCAGCGTTCGCTGACTCTGTTTTTCCAATACCCCTTTACAGGTCCAGGAGTTGAGCAGCCTGAGCCACCGATTGCAGAGGGTGTTGGGCCCAGTCGAGCCCAGTAGTAGTTCCTGTTTTCGTTGTACTTCCTTTTTCTAGTGAGTTAGACTGTTGTTACCGTTTCTGTTTTGTACCTTGTTATACTTTACTGTTGTGGTGGTAATATGTACTATTAGCAGCTTTTACTTTTTTTACTGTTGTACTCTTTTATTGTTAGTTGCTTAGCATAGTGAATGTGGTTTACTTTCCTGCTTTTTAGTTATTTCTTACTAGACGACTGAGTCTTGGGATTAGTCGAGTCGAGTCGGTCTCTTGTCCCATAGGGATTCGGGAACTGGGTCGTAACACGTGTGTAGTTCACCTATCACAATGTTGCCAGCAGATAACGGCCTCACCTTCAAGTACCAATCCCGATTAACAACGGAAAGAAAAGTACTCGTTGAATACAACTACGACTCAATACTATGGCCTAAGGGTGAGGGGTAGCGCTTTAATGTAAGCAACCTTGGTGGACACCAACACTAAACTTGCCCAAGCATGATGGGAAGTTGAATCTTAACGGAGAGGACCCTACCAGCCCCCCTCCCCCCAAATCCTATTGGATCCTACGAGCTAACAACTCTCCATGCACGATCAATCTAGTAAAACATCCGCCTACAGGTAATTTTGCACAGAACAAACACCTACGACCCCCCGCTAGTTAAACACCCATATCACAAGGACTAGAGAAAGGCAGAAAAGAAGTTTTCATTCCAAAACAAGTGGCTGACCTTTTAAGCTACTGAAACACACCAAAAAAAAGAAAAGAAAAGAAAGGAAGCTGAAGTGGAGTCTTGGAGGGAGGCTATGGGCACAGAAACATATTGATCATTTGGTAGTGGCACAAAGATGCAGCTTTGATTGCTGCTTGGGAAGCATCCTCCTCGTCGCCACCAGGTCCAGAGTCTTCCTTGCCCAACTCATCCCCATCAGGAGACAACCCTATCGATGGCTCTGCCAATGGCTCAATTCAAGGTTCAGGGAGTTGGTATGCGGCTTATGGTCAGTTAGGTCACCACATAGAGAGTATGCGTATTCGGACGAGTAGGTAGATGAGTATACGGGTTTGCATTTTTTATTTTAAAAAATATAAAATAACTAGTTGTTTTATTAAAATTTGTGTTATATGTAATGTTATAACTATACAATTACCTCAACTAGTATAATAAAAACAACATAGTTAATACTCCTTTTTAATTACTATACAACTTAAAATATAAAATATTAGACATCTTGAAAACAAGAAAACGTAGAGATTAGAATCCAATGTTCATGTTTATTATCAATAAACAAAAAAATAGATCTAAAACAACTATCTAAAATGAAAACTAAATCAAAAGCTTCAAATCAACCTACATCAAAAATCTAAAATGAAATCTAGATCAAAAACCTAAAATCAGAACATCATGCCAAACAATACCTAAAAGAATAAGAAGAAGAAACCTCTCAAAGACTCAAATTAGGTGACTCTATCTTAAAATCAGGTAAGTATGCGGCCGATTAAATGCCTACTCGGCCAGACTCGATTATAGGACCGCATGGCACTACTCGGTTCGGGAAGGGACTCATTAACGCTTATGTTGGCGCCTACTCGGCCTAAGCGGCCGACTTCCTGAACACTGGCTTAATCAGGGTCTGTTTCTTGATTTGGCTAGCCGCAACCTACTACCTAAGAATACGAAAGATCTTCAATGGACCACGTAAGGAGCTCCTCTAATGATGTAATCTAGCCATCCAAGACCGACTGCATCGTAGCCAGGGTCTACCTGCATAGCAATGTATTGAGATGTAGGCGATGTGCCTCCATTGAAGGATCGGAGGAGAAGAACTCCACCATGACCTTCGAGCAAAGATATTTTCTCCGCTAGTCCTTTAGCTGCATAATCTCGTTAGACTGCTACTTGTTCATTTCGACAGCAATGTCCACCTTCTCCAAGAGCTCCACGTTACCTTTGAGGCAAGTGACCCAACCCATTGCTTTGATCCTCTCTACCCACAACGTAGTGTGAGCTACATTGTGCTCTTGTGAGGCTTTCTCCAACTCCTCCTGCTTGGCCACAAGTTGGGTAGAGATGCGGTCAACTATCTTTAAGCTCTTGAACTGGCACCACTACCTCATTTGATAGCGCACACTACTTCAGATCGTCATTGGAGGAGCGCCTGATTTGTTCCTTCACCAAACGATTTAGCTTTTGTCTTTTCTCCATATCCTCTAGCTTTGCCCAACAAACCTCTAACTCCACTTGGCTCTTCTTAGCCGCCTCCTCTAAGCAGGTCAACTCCGCCTTGTCAACTTCCTGTTGCCTCTCAGCAGCAGCACACTCTTCTTTAGCTTTCTCCTGAGCACCTCAGGCCTTTGTCTAGCTCCACCCAAAGAGCCTGGGCATTCGTAAAGGCGACACCCACCCATAATGTTGCTTGTTTTGCCATAAAAGCAGATCCTCAACCAAAGCCCATCGGAGGGGCTACAGATAGGACTACCCCATAAAGGATGCCCTACCCAATGACATCAACTTGCAGAGGCAAGAGCATGAATCAAATTGTGCACATGCACCATGCCACCAACACATGATAAGAGTTGCGATAAGCAAGTGATATTTCCATAATTATTTATGTAATTAATGCTTAACTAATGTTTGTTTGAAGGTAATTTGGGTTAGATTGCATTTAATTAGCTAAGATTAAGCATTTTAGGTCATTTTGTAAATAATGCATAGTTTTGAGCTTTTATACAATTTTTCTTGTAATTGTATCCGGTGCCTTGATGTGTTTATTTTTATATGTACAGATACAAAATTTCAGGTTTATTGGAGTAAGGCTTAAGGGACTAATGGTGGTTCCATGTGATGGAATCGATTTGTATTTGTATTTTATTACTCGAAAATAGAAAATTTTCGAGGTCGAACTCAGGGAGCAACACTTGATTCTAGAAGTGTACAAAATCACAATTTACAATATATATATACTGTTTAAAAAAAAAAGATTAAAGAAAGGAAAATTTGTTCTTCTTTTCTTCTCTCTCTCTTTTGTTTTCTTCTGCCTTTTTCTTTCTCTTTTCAGACATCTGACTCCAAGGGTTAGACAACTTAAACTCCACTTGCTACAGTGTTCTGCCTCTTCTTTTTAGCTACCGTTGTTGCTGGTTCTTCCTCTTGGCTTCTTCTTCTTCTTTTCTTCTTCTCGGCAGCGCCAAGTCCCTCTGACTTCTTTTCTTCTTCTCTGCTGCTTCTCTTTCTCTTCTTCCTCTCTGCTTCTCTACTATGCGAGGCCTTCTCTCCTAACTTCATCTTCTTTCCTTCTCTTCTTTTCTTCATCTTGCTGTTGCACTATCTCCTCCTCCTCCTCCTTCTTCTTCTTCTTCTTCTTCTTCTGCTTTCCTGCACAGTGCAAGGTTAGGCAAACCTAACCCCTACCCTCCCCACATCTCTCTCTCCCTCAAATTCACTCCAGGGTTCGCTCTCCCAAAGCCTTAATCGGGTATGTGGGTTGGGTGACGCGCCCGAGACCAGGCGCACCGGTGTGGGTAGTGCGCAAGGTGTGCATAGGCAGGTTAGTCGGATCCGGGTGCCAGGTCCACAGGGGAAGTATCACGGACAAGGTGTGGTGGGGGTGTGAGGGACCTCACCCCAATGTGTTTCGAGGCGATAAGCCTGAAACACTTTTGCAATTTATGTGCTGGCACCCGCCCGCACACTTCTGAGGTGGGACTAAAGTCCCACCCACTTTCGCGCTTACGCCCGCTGCAGATGGCTTCGCAATTGCAACAGGCATGGAGTCTCTTGACTCCACTTGAGGTCTAGGTGCATGTGTGTTGCAAACCCGCACCACTTGAGGGCCTCGCCTGGAGCTGAGTGCGTCAAGCTTAGCGACAATGGCGGAGAGCAGCCTGACCCTGAAATCAGTAACATGGCCTTTCAGCCACGTCAGACCATAGGAAAACCTTCGCTATATCACGACGAAGGTGAAGCGGGGGTTGGCTGGCCGTGGGGCTCCCTAAGCATGAGTGCCTAGGTCGCTCTGTGGCCATGTTTATGGGTGTGTTCGGTGGGCGTTTAGGGAGGTGTTGGCAGTTGATGAAGGGGTGGATGGTGATCAGTGGGTGAAGGCGGAAGTTCTGAGGTAGGTGGCGAGGCGTGCGAAGGAGTGGAGTGATGGTTTCACCTCGCTGGAGGTTGGCCGGAGATGGGGAAGATGGCGGTGGACAGTGGCTGTCAAGGGGTAATTTGTGAAATAGATTGAGGGGAATTGAAGAGGGGATAGGGAGGAGTAAGACTAACCTAATTAAGTGGACGAAGGGGGAGAGATGGCGACTGGCAGTAACTGCTGTCGCAAGAGAAGACGATGTCCAGTGGAAGGAGATGGCGGCAATGACCGGGCTAGAGATGCTCGCGCGGGTGCTGCACGAAGCGGAGGAAGATGGTGAGGACAGCTGTGCCACTAGTATTGTGGCAGAGCGAAGAGAAAGAGGACGGAGGCTCGCCGGAGCTCGCTGGACTACTTGATCGGAGGAGAAGAGGATGAAATCGGGGTGGATCTCTGGCCAAGTCGAGCTTAAAGGAAGCGGTAGGAGCTGCCATTCCTTAAATAAGGGCTGGCAAGGAGGGAAATGCAAGGAGGAGACATGGATGGAAAAAGACCCATACCTCTCGAGCGTTCACACGAGAGGTATAGTGGCCGGCAGGGCATGGGAACTAGTCCATGTAGAAGAGGACAATGTAGGGGATCCTCCTTTTAAGTTTAGGGCCAGCTCCCTAGGTCTGTGCAGCGCCATCCTCCGCGCAAAGGCGCTGGAGGTATGGCTTGCGCAGTACGGGGGTAGAAGGACCTGTTTGCAGAAAAAGACGACAAAGATAGGGGGGTTTCTGCAAGGGCCCAAAAAGCTAAGGGTCAATAAGTAATTATTGAGGATCGTTTTGTAAAGTAGGTCAAGGCGACCTTTCCTTAGGCCCAAATTTTGGTATAACCCTAATTTGGACCTAAGGAATCCAATGGTGAGGTTGGATTTTAGGTTTGACCATGTTTGACCAGATATTTTGCACAAAAACCCAAAGTAGGTCAAAAATTGGGTATGGTTCTCAATCTAGGTCAAGATAGGTTCCAATGGTCAAATTGAAAGTTCTAAACCCTAGAGGATATTTTTTTATGAATTTTATAGGATTTAATTGATTTTTATCTTGCCTGAAACTTCGTGAATTAAAGTGGGTTTGTTTTAGGGTTACAGAATGCCATTTAATTCCCAGATTTTGTCATAACCCTTTCCTGATTGAATCACCCCACTTTTTCTCTTATTACGCCCATTTGACCTGTGTCTAGATCCTTAGAAATCCCATTTATGTATTGCAATGGTAAAATTATAGTTTTACCCCTTGTGAATTATTTTATACTCAGATTTGCAATTCCCTGCTTTAGGCTTTTCCTTAGGTTTTGTAGGAGCTTTTGTACAATTAATTTGGTAAAAATGTCCTAGTTAAGGTTCATGATGAGATTCTCATCATACCCCCATGCCTAGCTTTTACTAGTCCCATAGCAAAAATTTAAGGTTTTAACCTCCATTCTAGACCATGAATTCCTTTAATCAAATTTGATAAGTGTTTTTTCTCTTGTCTCCTTGATTGGGTCAGAATGCCAATCATGGGCCTAAAAGGTACTCTAGTACCAACCAAGATCCAGATCTGTCTAGCTTTAGCCTTAGACTTTAGCAAAGGTTTTTAAGGCTCTCAGAAACTATCTTAAAGTTTATTGGACTCCGTGGTTAAAGCACCCGTGCTTGAGACATTTTTTGCCTTGGTTCAGTCTGCAGTGCGTTTTGTAAGAGAGAGACAGAAGGTTTATTTGTTTGGAGAGTTTTCTCTCTCTTTTCTTTTTAATTCTAGCTTAGGATTGGCTTCACAACCCGATCTGTATCGGATTCCTCATCCCCATCATCAATCCTCAAAGGTCCCTGGCAATCGTTGCTTCGAGATAGCACCGCCCATGGTAACCCCCAGAACCCTGGCTTTCGAGATTTCGAGATAATCTCATCCATGGTGTTCCATGACCGAATTCAGACCCTTGTAATTGACACTTCGTGATAATGCCATCCATGGAGTCTGAACCAGTAGAGTGCTTACATGCCCCCAGTAGGATATGTAAATATCCTAGGAGACAAGCACCGAGGAGATAATATGTTATTACACATCTTCGAGGGAAATTTCCCACCTCTCTACGCTGTGAACTCGTCCAAATCAACTTATGTTGATCGGCCGCTCCTAATCTAGGTGACATTTTCAGAATATTTGAAATGCTTTTGTGTGATTTTGATATTTATGCTTGCTGAACCAGACTGTGTGTGTGAATTTGGGTGCTTAGGTTACTGAGTCCCGTAAATCGAAGGTTAGTTAACGAGGCCGAATACTCCCTAAGCCTTAAACTCAATACTTAAGTTTGTCATTTTCCTCAACCTCTTGAGGAATATCTAGATCTTAATGGGTACTAAGAGTCTAGCCAAGAATGCCCAAGGTTTGCGTTCTTGCTAATCTTGTTGTGCACTTTTGCTTTACTTTTCCTTAATGTGGTCTAGAACTTTGGTTAATTCCTTAATTTCCTACTAATGACTATCCCTTTTCTTTTTCATTTTGTGCTCTTTTTTAGCATTCTGCTCTTTTTCTCCTCCTTCTGTAAAGTTTACCAGCATATTCTTCCTCCTCCAAAGTTTTTTTTTTTTTTTGTATATGTGGATTTTTTTGTTGAAACCTTTTCTTGTTATGTCATTTCATTGCACTTTCATACCCCCCCCATGCCTAAGGTTTGCAATGTCCTCATTGTACATTAGGTGAGTTTTTATTTGGTTAGGTTCAAGCATTAGGACAGATATTTAGGTGAGTGGATGGGTCGGGGTGACTGTTGCGGATGATTTCTAATCTCAGGTACAAGTACCTGAGGTGAAGTCGACTGTCTTAAGGAACGAACCTAAAGTGCAAAGAAATGTCAGAAAAGGTTTTGATTTTTCAAAAAGAATGACGAGCTGCCTCCCGTTAAGCACTGAGTTTTACGCCATTGGCTGGGCACAATAAGCTCAGGGAGAATGGAGGATAAATGATGACTCAGCCAAATCTGTAATGGTTACGTCAATGAACGGTTTGAGTCTCTGACCATTCACGATAAAAGGTTCAGAATCGTGGCTGAGTGGACTGATCTCGACGGCTTCATTTCCAAAAGTCTGTTAGACAAGATATGGTCCGACCCACTTGGATCGTAGTTTCCCAGGGAAGAGTTTGAGTCGGGCATCGAAGAGTAGGACCTTCTAACAAGGGTGGAAGATCTTTCTAGATATGTGCTTGTCATGAAAGGCTTTAACCCGCTCTTTGTAGATTAGCGAGTTCTCATATGCATCAAGGCGTAATTCATCAATCTCGCTTATCTGAAGCTTTTTGTGGGTTCCAGCCTTAGAAAGATCTAAGTTGCAGTTCCATACTACCCAATAAGCTTTGTGCTCTAGTTCGACGGGAAGGTGACACGCCTTCTCGTACATCAGTCTAAAAGGAGACATGCCCAATTGGGTTTTGTGGCCGATCTTATAAGCCCACAAAGCTTCTAGGAGTCGAGATGACCAATCCTTCCTGTCAGGTCGAAGAGTAACCTGCACGATTTTCTTGATCTCCTGATTTGATAACTCAGCTAGACCATTAGTCTGGAGGTGGTAAGGAGTAGAGATTCGGTGAGACACCCCGTATTTGGTCATCAGTGACCTGAACTGAGCATTGGTAAAATGGGTCCTTCCATCAGAGATGATCGCACGAGGAATCCCGAACTATTAGAAAATATTCTGATGGATGAATTTGATGACGATCTTGTGATCACAGGTTCGGGTCGGGATGGCTTCGATCCATTTGGACACGTAGTCCACAGCGAGTAAAATGTACTTGAAGCCGTCCGAGATAGGGAAGGGGCCCATAAAATCAATCCCCCAAATATCGAAAATCTCGCATACGAGAATCGGCTGTAAAGGGATCATGTCGTGATGGCTCATGTTGCCCAAAGTTTGACAACAACTACATGCCTTGCAGTGACTGTATGCATCCTTGAAGATAGTGGGCCAGTAAAAGCTACACTGGAAGATTTTTGATGCGGTTTTATGCCCAAAAAAATGGCCACCGCATGCCTGGTCATGGAAGAAAGAGATAATGTCATTGATTTCGACCTCCAGGACACATCGTTGGATAATTTGGTCAGCACCTATGCGGAATAAGTATGGGTCTTCCCAGATGTAATACTTGGCATCGGAGCGCAACTTGTCTTTCTTGGCCTTCGGCCAATCAGACGAGATCTGATGTGATGCCAAGTAGTTTACTATATTAGCAAACCATGGAAGCCTGGTACCAATAGTCAAGAGGTGCTCATCAGGAAAATGCTCCGTGATGGGTCCAGAAGGGTCGATGATCTCAGAAGGAAAGTGAGACAAGTGGTCAGCTACCACGTTCTATCTTCCCGCCTTGTCTCGAATCTCGAGGTTGAATTCTTGCAACAGCAAGATCCATCGAATTAATCAAGGCTCCGCGTCCTTCTTCGCAAGGAAATGCCTCACGACTGTGTGATTCGAGTAGATTATGACGTAGGAACCCAGGAGATAAGATCCGAAATTTTCAAGGGCAAATACTATGGATAGCAGCTCTTTCTCCATAATCGTGTAGTTACGCTGAGCCTCGTCAAGTGTCTTGCTAGCGTAGTAAATGACCACGGGTTTCCTGTCAATCTTCTGCCCAAGAACCGCTCCTACAGCGAAGTCAGATGCATCGCACATAATCTCAAAGGGTTGAGACCAATCAGGTGACTGTAGGATCGGGGCTTGGGTGACTCGATCACGAAGGATCTCAAAAGCTTGAGTGCATTCCTTGGAAATCTCAAAGGGTACATCCTTGGAGAGAAAAGTAGTCAGGGGGCATGCGATTTTTGAGAAATCAGGGATGAAACAACGGTAAAAACTGATGTGCCCCAGAAAAGATCGGATGTCCCTGATCGAGCTAGGCATAGGAAGTCTAGAAATCAGATTAACCTTGGCTCGATCCACCTGGATGCCTCTCTCAGAAATTAAGTGTCCCAAGACGATCCCCTCAGGCACCATAAAGTGGCTCTTTTCCCAGGAAAAAACCAGATTTACGTCAATGCAACGCCTGGGTATGTGAACCAAGTGCTAGAGGCATTCGTCAAATGATGCCCCGAAAACTGAGAAGTCATCCATGAAGACTTCCAAATAATCACCTACCATATCAGAGAATATGGTAAGCATGCACCGTTGAAAAGTCGCAGGTGCATTGCAGAGACCGAGAGGCATCCTTCGGAACGCATACGTCCCGAAAGGACAGGTGAACGTGGTCTTTTCTTGGTCCTCTGGATGAATCGCCACTTGGTTATAACCGGAGTATCCGTTAAGAAACAGAAGAATCTATTTTCCGCCAGTTTCTCGAGAATCTGATCGATGAACGATAGGGGGAAATGATCCTTCTTCGTGGAGGAATTGAGTCTTCAGTAATCTATGCAAACTCTCCACGAGTTGGCTATACGGGTAGGTATGACTTCCCCGATTTCAGTCCTGATGGTGGTGAGCCCTACCTTCTTAGGCACAACCTGGATTGGGCTCACCCAGCGACTGTCGAAGATCGGGTAGATGATTCCTGCATCTAACCACTTAATGATCTCCTTTTTCACGACCTCCTGCAGATTGGGATTCAGACGTCTCTACATCTCACGTGAAGGTCGTGTGCCCTCTTCAGAATAGATGCGGTGTGTGCAATCAGAGGGACTTATTCCAATCAAATCATCGAGAGTCCAGCCAATGGCTCTGCGATGTTGCTGGAGAACAACAATCAAATGGGATTCCTGGTCAAGTGTGAGTTTGGAGTTTATAATCACCGGAAGTATCTGATTGGAACCCAAAAAGACGTATTTCAAATGATCGGGAAGGGGTTTGAGTTCAAGAACAGGGTTATCAGCAGCAGCAGGTGGTTCAGAGTGTGTGTGGTACAAGGGTAGGAGTTATGGGTCTGTCTGGATCAAGTTCTGACTCCTCTAATTGCGGTCCTAGATCTTCTTGTGGTTGATGAGGGATAATCATGTTGTCCTCAATTTGTGGTTCATCAACCATGGTTCTGATGTCACAAACTTGTTCAATAACACTGCAATTAATCCCTTGTTGTGCCTTAAAGATATCAATTTTTAGAGTCTGATTCCCAAATTTCAGCTCTATTTGACCCTCTTCACAACTTATATTGGCCCTTGCAGTGGCCAGAAAAGGTCTCCCTAGTATGATTGGTGTATCCCTTGGGTTTTCGGGTGCGTCCATATCTAAAATTTTGAAATCTATAGGGAAGTAGAAATCCCGCACCCTAAGAATAACATCCTCAAGAATTCCCTTAGGTGACTTGATAGATCGATCTGCTAACTGCAATGTCACATCAGTCGATTTCAGTTCAGATTCTTTTAGATGGTTAAGTAGGGATGTGGGTATCAAGTTTATGGAGGCACCTAGGTTCAATAATGCTCTATCAAACTGGGTCTCACCAATCTTACATGAAATCAGGGGAGTGCCTGGGTCTTTTGCCTTGGGTGGGAGTCTACTCAGGATTATAGAGCTAGCTTGCTTTGACAGTACAATTGGATTCCCACTCTTGGTTCGTGGCTTACGCTGAGGTGTACACACATTCTTCAAGAATCGTGCGTAAGCCGGTACGTGGTGGATCGCATCCATCAAGGGGATGTTTATTTGCACCTGCTCAAAGAGCTTGCTCAGGTCCTCCTCAGGAGCCATGGGTTTAGTTGTCCTCTTTCCCTTGGTCAAGGCCTCAGGAAATGGAACCTTGGTTGGTTCCTCTAGGATAGGTCCAGGTTTTTGATCTGGGACAGGGATAGAAACATCCTGGATGACTGTCCTAGGGTTTGGGTCACTACCAAGCTTGAAGTGGTCTGGATAAGGTGGATCTTGGGTTGCCTTACCACTACGGGTTGTTACAGAATTTATTCCTGCCTGGTTTTGTTGGGGGTTGGTAGGATGGGCTGCTGCTGTTGGTAACCCACATAGGAGGTTGATGCTTCCATCCCGTTAGGTGATGGAACAGAAGGGCATGATAGATCAAGTGTGTTTGGCCTGGGGTTGGGTTCATAATGTGCCGTTGGGTCGGCACGCTATTCAGGTTAGGAAGAGGCTGAGAAGGAAGTGTGCCAGGTTGGCGAGAATTTGCCAATTGGGCAAGTTGGTTGCGGACCTCTGTGATTTCATCCTTATGTTGTTTTTGGATAGCCACATTCGTTCTCTGAATGTCAACCAGAGTTTGGAGGATAAGGGACATTTGATCTTGGTTGGGCCCGGATGGATAAGTGGGGTTGGATCGAGGCTTAGGTGGCTGATAAGGACGGGGGGCTTGTGGATGGGGCTGAAAGGGTGGTCTTGGGTTATGAGAATTTCCCGCCCACTGGAAATTGGGATGGTTTCGCCATCTAGGGTTGTAGGTGTTGGAAAATGGATAATTCTGGATGGCGTTGAGGTCCTCGCAGGTCTGAGAAGCCTAAGAAAAGTCGGAGAATGGGGGAGTAGGGTTCCCCCGGCATGGATAGAAAGGATCGGAGGTCCCTTCGGTCCTGGAGTCAGATGGGGGTGGATAAGAGTCCATCCCAGGAGAAGGTCGGTGGAAAATGTTCTGCACAGTTTCCCGTATGGGAGGGGGCTGTGTGAAGGAGTTCTGCACAAAGGTGGCTCGCTGCAAGTGCTAAGTCAACTCGTCCACCTTCTTCTCAATGATTGAGACCTTGTCCAATCGACTAGCCATTAATTCCAGGTCGACTGATGCGGACAGGTCCTGCGTCTCATGTGCTCCCCTCAGGTTCGTCGCTGCGCGGGTATTCGTCCGGTCGAATAGTCCCATGGAGTCATTGTTGATGGAGTTCTCGCACATATTCTTGAGAATCTCCCACACGGTGTCTTCATGTTGACCCATGATATTCCCTCCGCAAGTTGCATTGACGAATAGTCTAATGTCTTCACGGAGTCCCTAGTAAAAAGACTGAACTTGTTCCCATTTAGGAACTCCGTGATGGGAGCACTTTCTCATGAGATCCTGGAATCGATCCCATGCCTCATGAAGAGGTTCTCCCGTCTGCTGCGTGAAGTGAGTAATCTGATGGCGCAAGGCATTTGTCCGACCAACGGGGATGAACTTCTTCAAAAACTCGGACTGAAGTTCTTCCCAAGTGTTGATCGGGTGGGTCTGTGTCTGATAACAATGAGCCGCCTTGTCCATAAGGGAGAAAGAGAACATCTTCATGAGCAAGATATCCCGATTCTACGCATCTGACCCAAAGGTCTGGGCCAGATGCTTAAGCTGTTTGATATGCTGGAAGGGGTCTTCAAAGTTAAACCCATAGAATTTGGGTATGGCATGAATCATGTTGGGCTTCAATTCGGAATCAAGTCCTCCAGTCGGGATTCTGACTCGAGGCTCAATTGCCACCGCAGCAGGATTATAGTGATCTCGCATCATGGGGCGCTGCGGTGGGTTCATGAAGTTTTGGAAGAGATCATTGAGTCGCTGGAGCTAGTGCTCAAGATTATTCTCTTCTTCAACGGGCTGAGCCATTGTGGAAGAAGAAGGGGAATTAGGTTTAGAGTCTAAAGAGAGGTCTATGTGAAGTGGTTGTCGCACAAACAAGGGTACCGAGGCTTGACCTCGGGGAGAGTGAATTTCTAGTGGAAGTTTCAAGGACCTCCTACTTAACATGCACTGATGGATTGGACGAGGTTAGCAGGTGCTGGACCCAATCAAGACACCTAAAATGTTGGGTGACTATAGAGGTTTGGAACGGATGATACCCCTTAATCAGAAGGTCGTCCACCTGAGAATTACCTGGGCAACCAGAGAGGGTGAGTCCCGCGAAGACCCCTACACGGTAGAGCACCCCCACGGGTTACAGGGTTTCCCCCACCCGACCTCTCTTGTCACTGAGATTCCAAGTAGACCAGAATGGGGACCTTGACCTCTTAAGTCTACCACTTTTAATTAGGATCAAGGTGCTTAGGGTTTCACTTGAACTTTAACCTTTTGTGTGCAAAAAGTGACCTAATTTAAAGGTTAGTTGATCCAAGGGATCAACTTCACCTATTAGTTCTTGTGAGAGCTTATTAGGTCCTTTCTTTTATGGTTCAAGTGAACTAAGAGCCGGATTGCTTAGGGTTTCTCTTAATAGATCTTTTCAAGCAATGGCTTAGGCACATTTCTTTTGGGAATTTTCAGTTCTTGATTAGAAGGTGTGTCTCTAAAACCCTAGCTTAGAATCCTAGGTTGGCTCTAATTGGTCCAATTAGTTGCCTCAGGATTAGGTAACTAGGGCTCAATCAAGAAGGTTTTAGCCCTAATTACCTTAAGTGGGTATGCAGATAAAATATGTTGAAATTTAAAAGCAGGCAACTCTATGATTTACTATGTATGAAAGACAGGTAACCCTAGATTGATTTTCTTTTTCTTTTCCCTCTTTAGAATTTAAGGAGCTTAAGAGAGAAGATAGAAGATTACCTGTCCATTGCTGTGGTTGTTGTGCGGCTGCTTGTTTCTTCTTGCCTTCCTGTGCTTGCACAATAGAAGAGATATCAAGTCAGTAGTCAATCAGAAATTGTGAATTAATAGCTTCTAGAAAGCCCGTTGCTCCCCGGCGACGACGCCAAAATAATGGTGGTTCCATGTAATGGAATCGATTTGTATTTGTATTTTTTGAAAATAGAAAATCTCCGAGTTCGAACTCAGGGAGCAACACTTGATTCTAGAAGTGTACAATATCACAATTTACAATATATATATATATACTGTTTAAAAAAAAAAGATTAAAGAAAGGAAAATTTGTTCTTCTTTTCTTCTCTCTCTTTCTTTTTCTTTTGCCTCTTTCTTTCTCTTTTCAAATGTCTGACTCCAAGGGTCAGACGACTTAAACTCCACTTGCTACAGTGTTCTGCCTCTTCTTTTTAGCTGCCGCTGCTACTAGTTGTTCTTCCTCTTGGCTTATTCTTCTTTTCTTCTTCTTTGCAGTGCCAAGTCCCTCTGACTTCTTTTCTTCTTCTCTGCTGCTTCTCTTTCTCTTCTTCCTCTCTGCTTCTCAACTGTGCGAGGCCTTCTCTCCTGACTTCGTCTTCTTTCCTTCTCTTCTTCTTTTCTTCTTCTTGCTGTTGCACTATCTCCTCCTCCTCCTCCTCCTCCTCCTCCTTCTTCTTCTTCTTCTGCTTTCCTGCACAGTGCAAGGTTAGGCAAAACCTAACCCCTACCCTCCCCACGTCTCTCTCTCCCTCAAATTCACTCCAGGGTTTACTCTCCTAGAGCCTTAATCGGGTATGCAGGTCGGGTGACGCACCCGAGACCAGGCGCACCGGCGTGGGTAGTGCGCAAGGTGTGCACAGGCAGGTTAGTCGGATCCGGGTGCTAGGTCCGCGGGGGAAGTATCGCGGACGAGGCGTGGCAGGGGTGTGAGGGACCTTACCCCAGTGTGTTTCGAGGTGATAAGCCTAAAACACTTTTGCAATTTATGTGCGGGCGCCTGCCCGCACACTTCCGAGGTGGGACTAAAGTCCCACTGCTTCCGCGCTTTCGCCCGCAGCAGATGGCTTCGCAATTGCAGCAGGCGTGGAGTCTCTTGACTCCACTTGAAGTCTGGGTGCATGCGTGCTGCAAACCCGCACCACCTGAGGGCTTCGCTTGGAGCCGAGTGCGACCTGGAGCAGCTTGAAGCTTGCTTCAAGCTCAGCGACAATGGTGGAGAGCAGTCTGACCCTGAAATCAGTAACACAGCCTTTCAGCCATTTCAGACCATAGGAAAACCTTCATCGTATCACGGCGAAGGTGAAGTGGGGGTTGGCTGGCCGCGGAGTGCCCTAGGCGTGCGTGCCTAGGTCGCTCTGTGGCCGTGTTTATGGGTGTGTTCGATGGGCGTTTAGGGAGGTGTTGGCGGTTGATGAAGGGTTGGATGGTGATCAGTGGGTGAAGGCGGAAGTTCTGAGGTAGGTGGCGAGGCATGCGGAGGAGTGGAGTGATGGTTTCACCTCGCTGGAGGTTGGCCAGAGATGGGGAAGATGGCGGTGGACAGTGGCTGTCGAGGGGTAATTTGTGAAATAGATTGAGGGGAATTAAAGAGGGGATAGAGAGGAGTAAGGCTAACCTAATTAAGTGGACGAAGGGGGAGAGATGGCGACTGGCAGTAACTACTGTCGTCGGAGAAGACGATGTCTAGTGGAGGGAGACGGCGGCGACGACGGGGCTAGAGATGCTCGCGCGAGTGCTGCACGAAGCAGAGGAAGATGGTGAGGACAGCTCTGCCACTAGTATTGTGGCAGAGTGACGAGAAAGAGGACGGAGGCTCGCTAGACTACTTGACCGGAGGAGAAGAGGATGAAATCGGGGTGGATCTCTGGCCAAGTCGAGCTTAAAGGAAGTGGCAGGGGCTGCCGTTCCTTAAATAGGAGCTGGTAGGGAGGGAAATGCAAGGAGGAGGCGTGGGCTCCTCGTCGGAGGCATGGCCGGAAAAAGATCCATACCTCTTGAGCGTTCGCACGAGAGGTATGGTGGCCGGTAGGGCATGGGAACCGGTCCATGCAGAAGAGCACAACGCAGGAGATCCTCCTTTCAAGTCTGGGGCCAGCTTCCCAGGTCTGTGCAGCGCCATGCTCCACGCAAAGTCACCGGAGGTATGGCCTGCGCAGTGCGGGGGTAGAAGGACCTGTCTGCAGAAAGAGACGAGAAAGATAGGGGGGTTTCTGCAAGGGTCCAAAAAGTTAAGGGTCAAAAAGTAATTGTTGAGGATCATTTTGTAAAGTAGGTCAAGGCGACCTTTCCTTAGGCCCAAATTTTGGTATAACCCTAATTTGGACCTAAGGAATGCAATGGTGAGTTTGGATTTTAGGCTTGACCATGTTTGACTGGACATTTTGCATAAAAATCCAAATTAGGTCAAAAATCGGGTATGGTTCTCAATCTAGGTCAAGATAGGTTCCAATGGCCAAATTGAAGGTTCTAAACCCTAGGAGATATTTTTTTTATGAATTTTAGAGGGTTTAATTGATTTTTATCTTGCCTGAAACTTCGTGAATTAGAGTAGATTTGTTTTAAGGTTATAGAATGTCATTTAATTCCCAGATTTTGTCATAACCCTTTCCTGATCGAATCACCTCACTTTTTTTCTTATTAAGCCCATTTGACCTATGTCTAGACCCTTAGAAATCCCATTTTTTTATTTTAATGGTAAAATTACAGTTTTACCCCTTATGAATTATTTTATACTCAGATTTACAATTCCCTGCTTTAGGCATTTCCTTAGGTTTTGTAGGAGCTTTTGTACAATTAATTAGGTCAAAATGTGCTGGTTAAGGTTCATGATGAGGTTCTCATTAGGGACTTTTTGATTTGAGCTCACTTGGAAGAAAGCTAGATCTAGTTCAATGAACCTGTTTCCTAATCTAATTAGTCCTTAGACCTAGCCTAATTAGGAGCCTAATTCTCCACACCTAATTGCCACCCAACTTAGCCTAATTTTCCTATATAATGGACAACCACCACACCTCAATTTCTAACCTTATTGGCTAGCTATTATTGATTAAATCAGCCCTAATTTTCTACTCAACCTAGTCCTAAATCTTAGCCCAACAAATCTTATTTGGCCATCCCTTTTATCCTCCAATAAATTCTATTTTAGATGGTCAAAATACACCATAATTTATTCACCACTAGATCTAAATCCTAGGATCCTAAATTTCCTACCTAAATCCTTATCTTAAAACCTAAAACCAAATTCTATTCCTAATCCTAAACTTAATCTCAAAATTCGTAACATCATGACACACTTTAGTATTTTGGATATAACTTTTTTATTTCAAATCCAAATTGAGTGATTCAAGTTGCGTTGGAAAGCTTATTTTGAGGGCTACAACTTTGCTTTTATGTGTAACTTGAAATTTGGAACAAAAAGAGGCTAAAAATTTGAGAGAATCACAACCCTCCATCATCATCTCAAAGCGATCCTAGTCCTCATCAATTTCAACAACTCCTAAACTATTCTATCCACCTATTCCTTCATCCTACCCCTTGATTCCTAGACTCCTAATCCTAGCCCTTCATTTTGGTGATCCAAGGCAACTTGGATCAACCAATCACAAGCCCTCTTAACCTCTATATAAACACCTTAGCCACCCTGCCTTAGGATCATTCTTTTCCACTTCCAAATAGATCCACCAACTAGAACTATTCCTCTACTTCTTCCTTCTCCCCTTGGAGATTGTGGGTGCACCTTCGCATTCACATCTGTGCTGATACTCCAGACTTTGCCTTCGAAGCCCTTACCTCGCATTTTTTTAGCCTAGTTCTAGTTGTAGTAATTTAGTTCCAGTTGTACTTTTCTTCCTCTAGAAGCATTCCTCTATTTGTAATAGTAGTTTTACTTGTACCAAACTCTTATTTTATTCAATAAAGCTCTAGTATTCATTTTTTAACATGTCTTCAAGTTATATGCTTTCTATTTAAAAGTTGCATGCCATTAGATTAGTTCTAATTCTAATAATCATCCTACTTGATCTTCGATTCTAGTTCTAGTTTGGAAAGCAATTTTAATCTATTTGCCTCCCTACGAACGACTTACACTCCACTTTTAATCTACGATTTTAATATTCTCAAGTTTTATCTAATTTATAAATTCAAGAGTTGATGTACGCATTTACTATGACGAAAAGTGATTTTTCACAATCACATCCGCGTTCAAAACAGCAAGCCTTACCACTTAAAGGTAGTTGTGGAAGGCATTCCAGAGGTGGGCCGACGCACGAGGCTTTGTTGCCCACTTAATGTTGGAAAGAAGCTCCAACACCTAGTTACTGTCTAGAAGTTAACCTGCTCGAATGTGTCTGAGCGAATCTCCAAGTTTTGTGACTAAAGAATCAATAATTTACCCCTACAGCTTCCATGTTCTCTGTAGAACGGTGACTGCCTTCTCTGAGTCTGCCTCCATGTCGAAGACACAGACCATCTCCCACTCTTCTGCCTCCCGAGTGAAGCAGTTTGCCAGTCCCTCCCTATTAAGTGGGAAATGGGAGGGCATGTTCAAGGCCCTCTACCCAAGCGCCCTGGGCTCCTCAAAGGTAGACGAGTCCCCTATTGCAGACGTTGAGGCCTCACTAACATGGCTCGCCAGACACGCGCTTGATCCTTGTTGATAAGAAAGCATCAACTCAGAGCTGATCGTCCTTGTCATCCTCCGTTCCCCCACCCAGGGAGTAAGGAGGCATTGGTGAGGCACCTTTGCCCCCCCGGTTAGTAATCAGCTTAGGATGGGGTCACTCTAGACTAACCTGAGGAGGAGAGACAGGCGCCCTCCTTGGAGATGAGGTCACTGGTGACTCCTCCAACATGAGATGTGAAGACAAAG
Organism: Thalassia testudinum; assembly: GCA_037157565.1. Lineage (NCBI taxonomy): Eukaryota > Viridiplantae > Streptophyta > Magnoliopsida > Alismatales > Hydrocharitaceae > Thalassia > Thalassia testudinum. The sequence continues at coordinate 5,891,133 of JAZHRO010000001.1, read as the reverse complement.
CCTCCCTTCACAAAGAGGGCCCAGCCCTGTTGCTACCAACCACCCATTTCCTCGGACGACGAACCAGCTTGGTTGACAACGATCCAATAGCCCTCCTTTTCCTCTCGAGGGTAGTGGCCTTCTTCAATGAAAGGAAAGTTGCACAAAAAGGAAACATCAGATTAGCACCCTAGAACCGAGAAGACAAGAGCTACAAATACTCACTTCCATCTAAGTAGTAATCCCCCGACCATGACAAGACCCCTCGCACTTCCTCCTGCACAAGCTCCTGGCAGGCGAGGGTGCCAAAGCCTTCCACATAGTCGATTCCCACCAATACCTTCGATCTAAGGCCTGATCGAACATCCCGTCCAGGAAGACCTTACCAACAATTTGGGACCCAAAGCAACTCCCTATTATTCACAACAAGGAAGTTTCTGTCAAATCCCTTAAGGTTGTCCTACAAGTCTGTAAGGCAAAACCCTGCCTTATGAGGAAGGAGGCTATATGTCCTGGTTGGAGGGTGCCCCTTCTTCACCTTTCGGGGAAAAACCTCGTATAAGTGGCGAAATGGGTCCAAAGAGGGTGACACTTGAACATGGAAGCAGATAACAACAAAAGCATTCAACATGGGCCGGCAGTTAAACTTAAGCTAAGAAGGGGCAAGATTATAGTAAGAAAGGAAGGATACGATGAAAGGATTCAAGGGGAATCAAAGGTCATTCTCAATGGTATACTTACAAATAACAAAATTATCCCCCCACCTAGGTGAACACAATCGCAATTGGTCGCTCACAAGGGTACACCTAACCTTGTCTAGACTGTGTTCCTTAAGAAAGCAATGTAGCTCCCCCCTTTGCTATGGACGGACGAACAAAATGAGTGAAGGGAAAGGGTTTCTTCATGGAGTTGAGTGGAAGTAGAGGCTTCCTCACCTTTGTTGATCGACATCCATGCTAACAAGAATGGCTAGCGGCTGTCCCCTTTGCAAAACCTGAAATAACATGAGTAGCGAAAATGACCCCTGCAAAAAGAATGCTCAAAGGAAGCCCACAATCGTGAGGAGTGCTACGGTAAAAATAGTAACTCCCTCCCACCTACCCCTATTTATAAAGGAGGAAGAGGAGGCAAAGTAGCACGAACAACCCCAACACCACCCATCAAAAATCCCACAGCAGTAATCATACTAATCGGATATGGGATAAGGTACGATCTGCACCACCCTATAAACATCTCATCAGTGGTCAGTGCACGGTGACTGCTACGATTTGTTGATGCGCTCGAAGATCATCGTAGTTTAGTGAGAGTAAAACATGTCGTAGTATAACGATGAAAATCAATACGACATTTAAATTTATAATGTTCCAAAAATCTTGAGTTCCGAGGTCATTCGTAGGGAGTAAATATAGAATTCAAAACACTAGTCAAATATGAGAAATAATAAGCATAATAATCAATCACAATAAATATATGCAATGAATAATCAAATATACTCAATTATAATCAAATAATGTACCTTAAAAGTCAATGGGACAAAAAGATAATTAGATCCTAAATATGGTGGTTTGAACCACCAATTAAATCCCACAATTAGGCACAATTCCCAATACTAACAGTAATCTCAAGCCAATTCAATTTCTCAATAGTAAACTAAACTACTTATCCACGTCAGCTCAATGCACAACAATTCCACAGTAACCTCAACCAATATCAGAGTCAGACGTCTGACCCAAGGGTAGACTTAAGTTGCAGCCTCAATGCAAGACCTCTGGAATTTCACTAAGTGTTGAGCACGTCTGCACATTTCCTGAGGCAACAGTGCAAAACCTCCCCCCTCCCTCCTTAGAATTTCTCTTCTCTCTTTCTCTCAGAACCAGGTCAATATACGATTAATTAAGTTGGGTAATTGGATCCAAGCATAGGGACCAGACCCGCAAGCATGTGATCGTGGGTGAGGTGTGAGGGTCAGGTGAGGTGAGCGGGGACCTCAACCCTGGTGTCGAGGCAGTAAAGCCACAAAGCAAATGCGTTATATACACATTTCTAATTTTAAGTCCCACGATGTGGGACTTTTAATCCACACTCCCTTGGCATGTGCTGCAGGAGTGATGGTTGCTTCAATTTGCATTTCTACTGAGCTTCCCTCTCTAATCCAAGACCCAAGAGGCTTCGCGATCCAATTCCACCTCGATTGAAGGTGGTGGCGTGATGGTTGGTTGCTGGAGTTGGGCGATCGGAGGCGGAGTGGTCAGCGGTGACAGTAAGTACCTAAACACCAAAATACAGGCTAAATGCCCTAATTAGAAGGTTCACAAGAGTCGTCGTGAGGTGTGGAGTGCAACAGTGGGGTTGATTTGGTGAACAGCGATGTAGGGTGGCCGATCGAAGTTGGGGATGACAATGATAAGGTGGGTTGGTCGATCGGTTGATTTATAGGTCAAGGCCCTCAATTTCTTGAGGGCTTTTGACCTACAAGTTATAGGGAAGCTTATGGTGTAGGTAGTGTGGAGTTTGGTGTCATGTGGGAGTCGCACGACCTAGCTGGAGGCATGGCCAACGTTGGGGAAGATGGAGGGGGAGAGCATGATATGTCGGTTGAATTGGGGTTAAAACGAGGCTAAAACTAATCTAGAGAGGGAGAGGAAGAGAAAGGACCTAACTTTTGGACAAAAGGGGGGCGGAATCCATGGCGGGTTGTCTTGCTGGCGCCGTGGACAAAGAGACCTCCAGTGAGAGAGATGGTGACGAGGAGAGGGGGACAAAGAGAGAAGGCCTTCACTTTGGTCGGCAAGAAGCGGACAAAGGTGAGGGAGGAGGCGCTCCCAATTTGTTCGTTGGGAGGCTGTAGGAGGACGGTCGTTGGAGCCACGCTGGAGGTGGCCAGAGAAGAGAAGAATTGGTGGTTTGTGGCTGTAACTAGGCTAGGAAACACGCTGGGAGTTCGGGTAGCTTAAATAGGGCATGTATGTGAGCTCAAATTAGGAAAAGTTGCTCAATTAGTCTACGATTAGGAAACCCAAATTCCCACAATTTTCTCGAGCTCACTTGAGCTCAAGGGTTAATCTCAACCTCTGAAATGAGGTTGGTTAGATTCTATATCGTGTGGACATCAATTCCACCAAATTTGGTGCGATTTGGTGTTGATTTGATGATTTTTTAGTCAGTCAACGTCGGCGGGGTTGGGTTTGACCCTGTGCTCACACTGTTCAAGCTGCGAGGACCTAAATGCAAGGAAGATGGTAAAGTTAGGGGGGTCTTGGTAATTGATGTGTAATTTCTCAATACAGTTAATTAAGGCTAAAAGTCTTAATTAATTGTGTAAGAAATGACTTAGATAACTTGAATTGATGTCAATTAAGTAGTATAAGGTCAAGTTAACTTAACATTTAAGTTTTTTTTTAACTGGTTGAGTCAAAATAGTTCACTAGGAGGCATATTTGTAATTTCAATTCTCCAATTTTATTAATTAAATTAATAACTAACTAATACTACAATAATTACAACATATGTAAGTACATGAATATTGCACAAAAGAATGGACAATTAAAGTATGCAATTATTTCATTTATAAAAGAAAAATGTACATGAATTATTTGCAATAAAAACTAATTAGAAGAATGTTTATTACAATTTGTTACAAAAATGTAAGGCATAAGAAACAATTACAATGAATAACAAAATGCCTTTAAGTAATTAAAAACTAAAACTCTTCTCTCAACCTTCTTTATCATCAGACGGCTTATCTCTTATCCCTCTGTCTTTTTCTTTTAACACTTAGCTTCATCACGGCATCTCTATCACTTCTCTTATTCTTCACTGTCGTCTATTTATCCCTTTAACCCTTTTATCTTTCATTGTTATTCGTTTAGGTTCTCTTCTCACTTCCTCTGTTCTTCACCTAGCCCTACTGTGCACGAACCCTTACTTAACCCATTTAACAAAAAATTGTTAATGGTCGGCTCAGGCTTTTCGGGGATGCACACTACCCCGTAGGGTGCGACTTGACCCTACTCAGTCTGAGCCTAATTCATATTAGGTTTATTTTTATCGATTTTCCACAATGCACAGTCTTAGGCCCATCAGGCCCACACAAGCTCGCTTGCTCACCCGGGCACACACACAGGCACACGCATGCACACACACATGAACGTGCATGCATGTGCCCATTCAAGGCTCATAGGTAAGGTATGTTTCATGTGCCTAGTGCCATTGACTGAAGCGCTGGGTTCACAAAAATAAAATATACTAAGGCGCCCGTCCACGTCTCACCGATGTGGGACTTAATTCCAGCACCCCTCTTCACGCAAAGCTACGTCAAGTTCAATCTTCAAATGAAGATTCCAAATGAATGGCTGGACCAAATCGAGCATATAAGAGCTCGATCGAAAGCCCTAAAGGTCCTCTAAATAGTTTTAGGATCAATTTGGGCATTGGATCAGATTTGATCTATGGATTTGGGAGAGACTTTTGGTTGTTCGCCAAGCTAGATGAGCCTGCAAAAGGTATAATTCCAGGTCTATCGACCTGCAGTGTAGTAAATACCTCTCAAATGAGGTATAGAGGTGATTCAGTGGATTATTCCACATTGATATGAGGAGTTGAGGATAAACAGAGCTTCAGGGAAGCTTCAGAAGCTCATGGCTTCTGGACTCAAGTCAGGGCTCAGAATTATAGATCAAATCATATAAACAGAGAGATCTAAGCCTCAGGAACTAATCTAAACTAACTCAGTGAATCAAAAAGGAAAGATCTGAATAATTTTTAACTTCAAATCTCGATACATATCCAAAGAACAGTGTTGGGTTCTAAAACTAACCCAAAATGCATAGATCATTCAAACTTACTTTTTCCTCAATAATTCTTATTCAACTTAATCCTAAACACTTCTAAATCATTCCAGATATTCATTTGTACTTAAAAATCAAAGACTTAAAGAATTTATCTGCAAATTCAGATTAGGTTTGACCTATAAAGTTTGAAAGTTGACTTTTAGACTTGGAGCTCCTCTGTTCAAATCAACAACCTAAATGGATTCGCTTCAACCTCAAGAAGTTGTTGCACATCTTAAAACCAAATTTTGATAGCTCTAGAGGTCTTCCCAGATCCATCGCCTGAGGTCTAAGTAAGGTCTGCTTGACAAACCAAACTAGGGATTCCTAGACTTAGTTGAAGCTTAGAATAAGTTTCTTAGGTTCTATACATGCTTTTAGATTTGTTGCTAATCTTAAATCCTCAAGAAATTCGTCTCTTCAACTCCATCGGAGTTGGAGAAGACGACGATCAATATAGAGATATGAACATCTACACAAGAATATCATGTGTGATTCTTGATTCTACGATCAAGAAGAAGTGATCTGGAGCTCTGGAAAGAGTTCTGAAGGCTGAGGGTGATCAGATGGTGTGGACACCGGTCATCCTCCGCCATCAAAGCTTGAGGAAGAAGAAGAAGAAGACGTAGGTGTTGTGTACACAGGGACCTTTATGCAATAAAAATTAAGGACCTAATTATGGAAAAAGGACTCAATTGGCATAAAAACTAAGAACCTAATCGTAAATAGTTGATTTTTAAGCTAAATTTAATTTATTTCTTTTTCAAATTTTTATATATGATTATAAATTAGGTAAATATTATGTTTATACCTTGAATTTATGTTTTTACCCTTTTTAGCTTTATTTAGTTAAGTGACTAATTTACTTAAGTTAATTAAATACTTAGGTCATAAAATTAACTAAGTTAGTTGAAATATTAAATAGGTAGCTAAATGTTTAATATTTGAGTCTGAATTATTAATTAAATTATTAATAGTAATAATTGATACTTAATTTAGTATTTTTAACTTATTTTGAAGATCCTTCTTATTTAATCCTTTATAATATAATTAACACTGTATTTAGTATATTCTTAGCTAATTAACTAGGGAAACTAGTTAATTAGGGGTAATTAAGAACCATGATGAGTCTCTCATCAGTAATAAACTCAAAATCTAGGGTTCTAAATGTGAGAAATAGAGTTTCTAAGGATTAAAATGAAAACTACGTCAAGATGGATTATGATTGGGCCTAAATTTTGGTCTTAACTTAATTAGATCACAGGAATCTAATGGTGAACTTGGATTTGAGTTATGACTATGTTTGATTGGAAAAATTGCACAGAAGCCCAAATAAGGGCAAATTCCCATCTGAAACTCTGTTCTAGGTCAAAATGGATTTAGATGATCAAAGTAAAGGTGCGAAACCTCTTAGAATATTTTTTCAGGAATTTTAGGAGGTTTAGATTGATTTTATCCTAACCAGAACCATTTCAATTTAAGTAGGGTTGATAATTAGGATTTTCAGTCATGTTTTCGTCCTCGAAATGCGTGAAATCCTGATTCAGTCAGTGTGAACCTACTTATTAGTCTTTTATGTTCATTTGACCTTTAATTAACCCCTAAGTAATCTCATGGTTAATCTGCATTTGTGATATGTTGTTAAAACAGCAGAATTAACCCTATTTCCTTGTCTTCTTCTCAAATCATATCAGAGTGGAATTATGATCCTTAGATGCTCAAGTAGAAGCACTTATCATTTGATTCTAACTAATTCAAGTTAGTTATGACGATTGACGGCGTTACCATCACGATTCCTAAGGCTTAGGAGGATGAGACACATGTCCACCCTATGACTCTAAAAACTTGAGTGATGCAACATTCCAAACTTGACCATCATAAGCGAATGGCAGGGGTAATGGATGGCTACCATCCACTTGAACAAATCAGTGGAACCAACACCCCCCCCCCCCCCCCCCCCCCCTCTCTCCAAGATGAGAGAGCGAGAAGAGCCATTGCCCTACCCCCAAAAAGAGAGGAGGCAAGGCAACCTTTCCCCAAGAGGAGAGAGTAGGACCAAGCAAACAACCCCCATGAGAGTGAAGGAGCAACTGAGCACCCCCCCCCCCCTCGTGGTCAAAGGGCAACAAACAAGGCAATAGGAAACCTCCCCCCCCCCGGCTATTCGGAGTGCATGAAGAGCTGACAAAAAAAAACATCCAACCGAATGGCAACTACCAAAGGAGTGGGAGGTGATCTCGACACTATACAAGAGAAAAACCTTGTGGAGCACTCTGCCTAAACCAAACCCAGTTAGAAGAATGAAGACATGTCGATCCTCGAGGGTGATGAAAAAATACCCAGGTAAATGAGCCACCACAACCTTCCCCATGTCATAAGGAAGTGAGAAGGCAAGAATAACAACCCCTAAGATAATGGAATAGGGAAGAGGTGAAAGCTTCACTCAGATGAGCAACAGAGGGGACAAGAAAGCACCTACCCCTTGGTTGTGTTGAAAAGTAGCTGTTGGGGTATGAGGAGATACCCAAAAAAAAATAGAGAGAAAAAGAGAAGCTCTTACCATATTTTACTCTCATAGCTTACACAACAGATTACGAGAGTAGGGGTGACTAATGAGGGAGAAAAAGTCCAGAGGCCCACGAAGCTCGTAGCATAAACAAAGGTAGGCTTGAGCCTAGTTTTTGCTAAAGGAGAAATGCTCAAGAAAATTATTGCAAAAAGTTTGAGTTTGGAAAACCCAAGACGTAAAATTTGTAAGAAAATTTATTATCAAATAAATTTTACTAAAACTCTGATAAGTCCTGGGTCGAACACAGGAAGGCCAATGTTTGATTAAAAAAATCACAGTTATTTTTATAAAGCAGAGTAGCTGGTTGAAATTAATCTACGCGAGCTGAATTACTTAAAGAAGAAATAATAGAAGAAAGTGAGAGAATAATACAAAGAAAGAGAAAAATAGAAAGAGAATGAACAAATATTTTATAACCATAGAACAATGTCCATTACATCTACTAGCAGAATTAAAATTACATTAGAAATGAGTAACAAGATAGGGATGAGAAAATCCTCCTCGATAGCTGCTTGAAAGACGAGTCGTATTGATGGAGTGCCCGGAAGAGGATGGAGAGATGCTGGATGAGAGAGAACAGGGGTGGAGGACAAAGGATGAAGTAGGGCGGCGACGTAGCGAGATCCGCTTCCTGAATGTGGTGAGAGGACAACCACATGATGCTCCACGAAGGGTGTGAGAAGATGGACAAAATTTTGATTTTTTTACTCTAGAGGAGCATCCCAAATTTGGGACTAGCTCCTTAGAGCTTTGGAGAGGGTGAGAGAAGAAGAGAAGGGATGAAGAAAATGTGAGGTATGAGGTCCCTTTTATAGTTGAGGAAGAAGGGCATAAAAGTCATTTTAAAGGCCTTAAAATTTAATATACGGCCTTTAGTGACGCATGTAAACATTACTAAAGATTGTCGTTGCTAAAGAGCACATGCAAGGAGTATTGTTGGATCATGATCAGATGCTCGAGATCGCGCCATGCCACACGCCTGATCATCGTCAGCCGTTGCATGCGTAATCGCGATCAATCATGATCAACCGTCTGATAGTGTGATTAGACGGCTTAGAAGTTACACGCTCTTCGCCTTCACAATGCACGCAGCGCCCCCTTATGATCGTGCGTGCAATCGCACATGATCATGCACGTATGCGCATTGTGCTCATCCAATGTGGCCACGTGTCACCTCCTCGTCCGCTTGATCTCGATTGTGCGGCTGAATTTAATCGTGCTGGCCTGGGGGGGCGAATCGTGTTTCGAATGCACACCATCCTCTCGCGATAGAGCTCTCAACTGCTGCGTTGAGGGGCAGTTTGTGTCGGGTTTTGGTTTTAAGGCTCAAGTGCTCATGATCGTTGGATCTCGATCTAACGATCGAGATCTGTTGACACGGATGAAGAAGGAGAAGGTTGGTGGCTGTGAGCGGCTTGGATGGCACTATCTGAGCCGTCCATTTTCTTCTACTCATAAGTGGTGCCACGAATGTCAGATTGGGTCAATTTTCATGTTGTTGGGCTACAATCATCGATCCGAACTCATCCGTGTAGTTGGATTTGTTGTCTAAGGTTTGGATTTTCACTACTTTGTCCCTTGGCCTCTGATCTTCCTCGGACTGCATATGACGCTATGGAGGTTTGATCGGGGTAATCTTAGAGGCGTTGGATTCCGATCGTCATCCTGATCAGATCCATTTTATTGGATCTTCAATCTGAGGCCTAGATAAATATCACTTTGTCCCCTTACCATAAAAAGAGCAAATTAACCTATAATTTATACAATCTATTCTAATTGCAGATTTATGCATGCTATGCAATATTTATAATGTTGAATGCAATTATGCGACGAAGAACTAGCATAAATAGACAATTTATATGAAATAGATGTATCTACATCAAGAAGCCTTGACTGCATCTGCCATAAATTCCCCACCACAATGTCTGTCAAGCACCAAAGTGGCAAGACCCATCGGGATTGCAAAGTAAGGCGATGGAATCCTACTTGTATCTACTCGAGCAAGGACCCCTGGTGAGCCTACTCAAGCTTGCTGATCGATCTTGCTAAGATGAAAAGCGATTAAGCGGGATGATAGCACAAGAGGTAGGTTGCCCCATTTCTTGGTCGAAGGCATTTCTTGCCCAGCAAGTAAGTTTGGCAACTAGCTCTACCACATCTGCCAAAGTTGCGCCCAAGGAACACGGAGTAGGTCTAAAAAAGGGAATGACGGTCGCAGCAAGATGTCCCCTTCAACTTTACGCACGACACATGGTCCACCGCGAGGAGGCAACCTGCCAAGAGACACGTCGCTCGCCTTATAAAAAAGACTCTTGTATCAAAGAGAGGAGGGAGATACAACCCCATATTCACTCCCTCAAGCTGACTTGTACATAATACAATTTACATTCTTCAATGATAATTTGAGGGTTAGATCCCCTCTCGAGAGGTATACTTATTGTGGTGGAATTGGATAAATAATTTATGCATACTTGTGTGATTTGAATTCCTCCTATATTCTCATTTATTGTTCTGGTCGAGTCCCCGAATCACGATGAAGAATCATGTCACATGTAATGTTCTCTATGATGATTACATAAGTTTCTATGTGTAGCTATTAGAGTTGATGTGCCATTACAAACAAGTGTGTTAAGAAATATTAGCGGAACGCTTTGAAGATATTGTGAAAACTCTGGCTTTTTAGTGCTCTTTTTTATGATATTAGTTTTTGTTATGCCACTTTAATGTTGAAGTTCTCATCAAAAAGTATCTTTGCAACAACTGCTTTACGATTCTCCTAAGGTGCATCTAGTAGAACACTAATTGCACATCATCCTCCGTAATAACTCCTGAAGAATTTGATACATTGAATCCAAGAAATTGATAGGAAGGAGCAAATAGAATTTTGCTCATGCTAAATGCTCTATCCAAAGCCATTTACGAGTGTTAGAGATCGAATTCATAACCCAATTGCATCATCCAACCAAATGGTATGCAACATAAGCAAGAAGATAGGAGCGTGAACTTTTTAATAAACATTTAGTCTGAGCAGAGAATCAAACCAGTGCCCTTCAAAGGCCACGCATTAGTTCAAATTGCACTGCTCTATCATGACGTTGATAGGATAGATGACTAAAGTCTTCTTCCATTGATGAATAGAGTTCACAAAAGAATAATTTTCTTAGGGTGTGTTTGGTAGGATATTGGGGCAATAAATCATTTCAATTAATATTTCAAACAAATTATTCTATTATATCACATCAATATAAATATATATTAAAATATATTTATTTCAACATCATATATCCATTAAAATATATTTACTCTAGTATATTAATCTATTCACATCTATATCTTAATATTGAACAAATATCTATTAACATTATATTACAACATCAATCATTTCATCTCACTACCTATTCTTCCATCGCCACTTATCATTACATTACCTTATCTCAATACAAGAGTTATTCTTCTACTAAATACAACCTTAGTGATTCTAAGCATGCATTTCTCTTTTCTTAACTTGGGAATGGTTACAGTGAGCTAAGGTTATTATCAACCGATCATAGGGTAAAAACTTAAGCTAATAAAAGTTAATCAATCACCCATCCCACGATAAAATTCTTCATCACTCCATGCTCCTTTCTCAATTCTTATCCATTAACAAACATATCAAATTATTTTGTTACATCATATCAATACCAACACATATTAAAATATATTTGCTGTAACATAATATATTTATTATATTACATCAATTCACTCGCACGTATATCTTAATATTAAATAACTATTTACTAATATCACTTCAATAAATCAATTATTTTATCTTATTAATTATTCTATCATTTAAATAAATATCGATCTATTTTTTCTTATATTATCCTTACACGTGGATGGCAATTCGGTCCATGAGGAGACGGTAGCACTGTTCGAACCCAAAAACAGTGCCCATTGTGGGGAACCAAAAGGACGAGGCCGTCGCACAATCGACGGCAAGCCAATGACACGCCAAGTCAAAGTTAAGAAGTAGAGAGCTATGTGAAGGCATGTGCTCTTTCCTTTACCTTGTTGGTGTTGGGCAGGGAGATGTAACAGAAAAGGAGTGACCATCGCACCATGACTTGTAGGCATGTTGCTCTGCAGTAGCAAGGTCTATCACTGGGACATCGAGGAGGATCTTGCAAACTAGATTCAATGGAAGCCTATCCATCTTAATAACAATTAGGGTATTGCTTGTGGGAAAATGGTATATTACAAAGGGACGGACATGGCTTAAACATGGAATGATGGATGTCTTCCCGTGCACATATATACATACGTACTTCTACGTACGCACAGTAATAAGCGATAGTGGCCAAGCCACATTGTTATCATGGTGAGCATAAGCTTAGTCTAATTAAATGAAATTACAAAAACAACTATATAAATAGCCATTTCGTATTTAAACAAAATAGGATCATTAAAAACCATTGATAATCCAAAATTTCACATTCATGGGAAAAGAAAACTATATAAAAAACCTAGATTTGTATTTGGAAAAATTATTAAAATGATACCGTCGTACATTCGTTAAAATCCAAAATTTCACATTCATATATGTATTCGTCAATGTTCATATCCACATCCATCTTTATTAATCTTGTAAAAATAATTTTTTCGATTCGAATACATGGACACATCTGCAAGTGAATCTCATAGGGGGGAAAGGAGTCAATGTTCAGATCCTTTGAGGCTCTGATTGACCCTATAGCAATAGTGTCAGCATCCAACATGAGAGGAGAGGGAAGAACAAGGAAGGCTCTTCTCTGACATCATAGTCCATTTTTCTCAATGTCTTAAAAATCATATTAATTAATGAGGTGTTTAAACCAATCAAATAAAAAATCGCTTGCAAAATGGCCTAATCGACCACTTTTAAAAAAAAATCTTTCAACTAATGCAAACTCAATTCAATTGGCTGAGTTGACCAAATCAAACTGCTTGATTGAGCCACTTCCCCACCTATCTCAATTAAAAGAAACAAGCATCCAGGTCTTTCGCCCCCCACGCAAGCCCCACATTTGACCTCTCTCTCTCTCTCTCTCTCTCTCTCTCTCGTGTGAGACCTTAACCCTACTTGCTGCCACTTCTCTCATTACCATCGACAACGCCATTCGTTACTCCTTCCCTTCCCATGACAATGCCAAAACGACCCTCCTCAAGGTCAACTCATCCCCTACCTCCTCATAATCGATCCTCTCCTCCTCCTCGCCTTCCTCTTCCACCCTTCCTACTTCACATGTCCTCCTCACCTTCGCCACTCGTCCACCTTTCCTTCATCGCACCCCTACTTGACCACCGCCCACACCTCTCCCTCCCTCCTCAAGCTACCTCCCTCCTCCCTTCCACCAAGCACCACCAACATGCCATATCCTCCTTGACCCAATAGGCCACAGCTACCCGACCACCCTCTCCTCAACCATCAACCACCTCCTCCCCTCCACTCACCTCAATGATGTCATTCTTGACCAACGGTCATCCAACGATCCATCTTGACTTTTACATCCAACCTCAATTTTTGACCTATGCAATCTACCTCCGATCTTCTTTTAAAATCAATGATTGGTGAATGCATGGCAACATTAGTTATTTGTGCAAGCAAATATGCGCTAACCTCACTTACATGGGGAATTCTTATATCTAGATGCTAGATAGGAATGCAAGCATATTCATATTTTAAAATATCCTATAAATAGTCTACTCAAATATATCCTATATAAAGAACATAAAAGATTCTTATCAACAAAGGTAGTTCCCTTTGACACATTGATTCTTGATATTTTTCAATTAATCAAGTAAAACAATTGCAAGTTACCCTATTATTTAGACATGCATGGCTACTCAAACTTGCTGGACTTCATAATTAAATGAGTCCAATTTGCAGACACATTTAATTAGCCTTATTTATATTGAGCCCATCTCCAAACTTTCCCTCAACCTCTCATTTCAACTCTATCAACTTTTTATATGAGAGATATAAAGAGTTCAATACTTCTATGAACTAAACTTCGATCCAATCTAATTTGACCAAATTGAATTAATTTAAATTAAATATGAGATTAATTGATTTAATTTTTTGTTTTGATTACTGAAAATCGAAATTGGAGCTTGGCCGGCTCAGGCTGATCTGGTTTTTAAATCAATTTTTTCTTCTTCTTCCACCCGTCTCCTTTCTATCTTCTTCGCCATTGGTCCTCCTCCACCTTCCCGCTCTCCCTTCTCCCTATGGCGTCCCATCTCTTCCGGTGCCTCCGTCGAAGGTGCTCCACCGGTCAGGTCTCCAGTCCCCTCCTTGCCCTCGCTCGACCGCTCTCCTCCGCCGCGGAGCCGATCCGCGCCACTCTCTTTCCAGGGGACGGGATCGGCCCCGAGATCGCCGAATCCGTCAAGCAGGTGAGCCTCTGGGGCTCCGCTCCGTCGTCCGTTCGTCGTTTCTGGCGTTAGACTCCGATTGTTGGATTAATAATAACTGTTGGTCGTCCGTTGGAGTAGAGGTGACTGGCGCGCGAGTGTGTCCAATTACGTGATCTCTAGGGTTTGGAATGTGACTTGGAATTGGCACGGGATAACGTTTTATGTAGGGATGGGTATATTCTAATGATATGAAGTATTCTAACAATATCAAAACATTGTTTTTTCGTCCTGGTGATATTTCCTTTAGGCCCTTTTCAAATCATATGATTTGATTGAAATGCATTTCTTTTCTTTGTTTTGCCTTCTTTTTGCAAGTATTCTTATTGCAAGAGAATGCGGGTTGTGAACACTGCAATCATGATCATCACCGAAGTGCAGGAGCAGATTTGTTATTTTTCCCCTGTAATCTGGTGACAGTGTTGGGGGAGTGATCTACTTAGGACTGAAGTAGAACATCAAATGAAATAACTGGTTATGTCGAAACCAAATACACTACGTCCCAATTATGTCTGAAAGGATTCTTGTGGAACTTATTTTTATATGTTCTGATTGCAATATTGGTTAGCTAGTTAAATATAAGTTGGATCATAAATGAAATAACGTTGTAATGACCAGTTACATGGGAAGTGATTCTGCAATATTACTATAATATTCACCTCCTGATCCTTGTGATCTTATTATTCATTCTACTGAACTTTCATATTAATGGTACCCTTCATCCCTTTGCTCTAGCACTTATATATGCTATCAACTACTTTTACTACTTATGTGCAGCGAGGTTCAACTTACAATTTGATAAATAATATAGTAACCTTGACTCTGTTGCAATTTTGGTGTTTTTTTTTTTTTGTTTGAGAAGAAGGATATTAGAACAAAATGTAGATATGTTGGTGTAGGCTCAACTCATTTTTAATATTGAGAAGTTGTGTTTGTGATGATGAAGTTTGAAGTTGTCCTACCAAAACCAGAATCAAGTCCTTCCCTACATTTAATATTAGTGAGGCCTTCTATATGGATTTTTTTTAAAGGTTTTGTCTATGTGGATTTTGAGAACTCTTACATTAATAAATATTTTGCACAGGAGGTGTCTTTTTTTTTTCTGAGAGGTAAAAGGAAGGCTGCTCAAAGGCCAGCAGTACCCCAGATTTTATTTCAAAAAATAAAGAACAAGCTTACATTATTGGTAGACCATACTCCACCCCTCAATTGCCATCTTGGCTCTTGCCACAATCTCTCCCAATAAGGCTTACATTCAAGATAAAAAGCCCATAACAAAAGAGGAACTGGTCGTTCTTTATTCAATGTATATTGGTGTGCACTAGGATTTCGAGCTCTGCACCTCAAAGACCTCAATTGTTGAATCAACATTCACCCAAGTAAAGGCCATATCTAACCAGGCATCCAACACACACCAGCACTTGAAAAGAGGTGATCAACATCTCCATCTTCTCCTCTGTACTTAGGACAAGTTGCATCGATAGTCTGGTTCCACTTTTTCCTTCTGGTCTTTGTAATAATTCTCTTCCTTCGTAGTTCCCAAGCAAAGAATCTGACTCAAAGGTGTTTTCACCTTCCACAATAATCTGCAGTCCCAAAAAATCTGCATACCCATCTTCATCAGACTGCTGGAGCATTAGGCCTTACCGACTGAGGACACACCATCCTCCCAATCCCACCCATCAGAGACTTCCTAGTTCCTCGCTTAACATGATACTGCAAATCGACACTTGTATTTGCATCCAATCAGCAAGACATTCTTTCAAAGTTTCAAGAGCTCTCAAGAAAGCAAGGATTCCAACTACCACTGTCAGAAAGATTCCTGAAGAGAAGAATGATGGTCGATTGGTCCTGTGCTAAAGCAAATAAGCTGGGATACTCTAGCATGGGAGAGCCAAGAGGACCCAAAACTCTTTCCAAAAGCTGAAAAAATCCCCATTACCCACTCTCGGGGTGAAAAAATCTGCTGCCACAAGAAACATCTGTAACAAGCCGCTTCAAAAAAGTGAGCCTCTACTGGGTATATTGCATCAGTTGTCCCAATCCAAGGTTTTGTTGTAGATTTCTAGGAGGGTTCTAGAAGAAAGCCTGCCATCAAAATTCATTACTACTTTTCTTTGTGGAGAAATATATCTATTTTGGTGGTGGACCTCTTTAGTGATTTTGCCTCATTTGTGTCTTTTGCAATGGATGAGCATGAAGAACAATTATGTTCTAATGTCGTGCATACAAAGAGATGTATATTTCCTTTGAGATATTTGGGCCTCCCTTTAACTGATGAGAAGCTCATTCTTGATGATTGGTTGCCAGTGATAGAGAGAATGGAGAGATGACTAGAGGGTTGGAAATCACACCTGCTGTCTAGAGGGGACAGATTTATTCTATTGCAAGCTGTGCTAGCGGCTATTCCCCTATTTTTCCTTTTGGTTTTCCTAGTGCCGAAGAAGGTCAAGAAGGGTTTGGATTCCATTTTCAGGGAATTCTTTTGGAAGGGAATGGCGGTTGATAGCAAGGAGGTTGCTTTGGTAAAGTGGGATTATGTTTGTACACCACGTATGGGTGAAGGTTCGCATGTTTGTCATTGACCTACCATGAATCATGCTTTGCTTAGAAAATGGGTGGTTACGGTGATGGAGCCTAGAATGGTTCTTGTTACTTCTTTTCTTGGCTATTGATACGTCATCAAGATGGCTTGGGAGGATAGAATAATTGCCTTGTGTTGAGCATCAGGCTTTTGGAAGGAGTTGATGCGGGTTATCCCAAGAGTGCATAATTTTTTTGATGCACAATTGGGCAATGGAGAGTTATTCCTTCATCTCCAACAATTTGATTTGTACCAAATGTCAGAGGATTTTATGAATTTGCAACAGTAAATATCAAATTTCAGACCTGTGGCTGTGAAAGATGGCAAGAATTGGCAGGAAGACTGCTTTTCTGTGAAATCGGTGTATAAGTTACTTCAGGCTGGTGGTGTGCATCATGATGCTAGCATTATCAAGGAATGTCGACTAATGGAAGCCTAGTGCTCCTTTGAAGGTGAAGATATTTACTTGGCTATTGAGAAGGCAATGGATTATGATGAAAGCCTATTTCCAAAGGATTGCACCACATTTGTATACATCTTGCTCCTTATTCAATGGGGAACCAGGAGATTGTCCACATCTCTTTCTCTTGTCCTTTTCCCAGGAAGTTTGGGAGAGAGCTGGGATTCAGGGGATTAATTTCTCTTGGGATGATTTTTGGGAGTCTTTTGGGAGAGGAAGTTTTAGATCCAAAAGGGAATGGGTTTTCCCACTTGCTGCTTAGTGGTCTTTATGCTTACACGGGAATGGTGTTCTGTTCAGGGGGAGAGATTTTATGTAGAAAATGTTTTATGTCAGGTGATAGCTGTAAAAGAGCAGTGGTCTATCTTGTAGAGAAGGGGATGTCCTGCCTATTTTTTGTATTAATTTAGAAGGAGGCAACAAATCGATCATTGACTTCGAGTTACCCTCCTTTTACTTAAAAAAAAAACACCATTTTGTGAGGAGAGTCTCATTCATAATCCTCAATCTCCAAATGGTAAACCATCCTCTGCAAATGGACAATAGACATCTTTCCAAGCCACTAAGAAAGCTTCTCTACCTTGCCTATTTGCTCCCTTCCAAAGAAAGCTTCGAAAATGGCTTCCAATCTTTTCACCACGTCTAGAGGCAACAAGAATGCTAACATATAAGAAATGGGAAAGGCTGAAAGAACAGATCCTACCAACACAAGTTGCTCCCCCTTGACAATTATTTAGCCTTCCATCCAGCCAACCTTTTCCACTTTCTCCAATAAGGGAGTAAAGGTCTTTGCAACATCACCCATGAGCTGAAAGAGGCAAACCAAGGTACAAGAGTGGAAGCGTTTCCCTAGGAGTATGTAGCTTGTCAGCAACTACAGTGGATTTATGAAAATTTATTGACAAGCCCAAGCTGTGCAGCAACACAGCAATATTCTCTGCCTGAGGCATAAGCCCTTCCACAAGAAAAACCGTATGATTTGTGTGTTGCAGGACAGGAACAACCAACTGCCCAATAGTGAATCCTGAGAAATGACCAACAGAAACCGCAGCAAAGGAGCTCAAAGCCAGTGCATCCACAGCTTATACAAATAGTAAAGGGGCTAAGGGGAAGCCTTGTCTGTCATGCACCTTGTCTTGCCTGAATCCACCCTGTGGGCCTGCCATTCATGACTATTGAAGAGGAAATTGAAGTAATAAATCCTCTCATAAATCAAATCCACAACTCAGGAAAAACCCTTTTCGCCGGAGAAGACCATAACAATCGCCAATCTACAATTCATACACTTTGGTAAAGTCACTTTCCACGTTAAAGCCTTTTTCTTTGACCTCCTCCAATAAGAAATGACGTCGGACGTTATAACTATTGGAAAAGAATGAAAATGACTTGATTCTCAAAAGAAAGCCTAGCTCTCTATGTATAGAGAGAGGTTATGGGTAAAATATAGGGAACATCCTTTTGAAAATAGCAAATAATAAAAACACCCCTCCACATACTCTAACACTCCCTCTTAACTTGGAGTGTATATATATATATATATATATATATCAAGCATGTTTAGCTTGTTACACTGTGGAAAAGCCTTTGTAAAGATGTTAGCAATTTACTCCTCAGAGGTAGTAGTTGGGGTACTAACATTCCCTCTGGTAACCATGTTTCTGACGAAATGGAAATAACTCCAATATGCTTCATGCACTCATTGAAGACAGGATTGGAGGCTATGTACTTAGTTGAGCAATCATCACAAAACATAGGCACAAGAAAAGAAGCATGAATCCTTTGATATGCTAAGAAATGCACCAACCACATGACCTCACAAGCCGTATTGGCCATGGCCCAATACTTAGCCTCTGCATTGGATCGAACAATCACAGTCTGCTTCTTACTCCTCAAAGTAATAAAGTTGCCCCCAAGAAAGGTGACATATCCTGTAGTGGACCTTGTCCTCCATAGATCTTCCATAATCGGCATCAAAATACAAGTGCAAGTCCACATTTTCAGAAATCAACAGTCGGTATTTAGTCGGTGAGGTCACTGATTAAGAAGTATATGGTATGCGGGTGATTAATCAGTTTAGTATTTTTAAGTATTTAAAAATTTAAATATAATTATATATACTGTCGTACATATTATATATACATATACATAAATTGAAAACATGCACAAATTTATTGCTATTATTTTTTTAACATGCATATTCTCTCAAGGAGACCTACTAAGCAATAGGGAGGGCAGTGATGATGGAAGACTGAGGAGAATCGGAGAGAGAGGTGTGGGTTTAGGGTTTCATTAAGATTCGAATGTTGAGGGAAGGGGATGGAGAAGTCAGGTGGGGTTCTTTTTCTCTTCGACGTGTTAATCAAGAGAAAAAATTAAACTCTCAATGTTTGATTAGATGATTAATCAATCAATTAATCGGATAATTGGTCAATTAATCGGTCCACCTGATTATAGGCTTGAATATTGATATGTGATTCGGTCCCCAACTGCATACGATTAATCGGTCGCACATATTGATTTTTGTAGCTTTGCCCATAGAGGTCGTTTCAAGATTCCCTCTAAGATACTTCAGCATGAGACAAATAGCATGCCAATGATTGTAGCGAGGGTTTTCCATGAATTGACTTGCTCTGTCGACAACAAAACTAAGATTTGGTCCGATAATAATAACACAGAGCAACTTCCCAACAATGTTGTGATATCTTTTCTTGTCTTCAAAAAGAGGATCATTTCCCTCCGGTACACGCACTTGGGGCTCAACGGGAATGAAAGAGGACTTGGACCCAAGTAAACTTGTCTCCTTAAGAAGCTCCATGACATACTTCCTTGGAAACAAAGCCATGCCTCTAGAATTCTTAGCTATCTCAATACCAAGAAAATATCTAAGGTTACCCAAGTTCTTAGTGACAAAAGTGGTATGTAAGAAGTCCTTGGTTTCTTAGATTCCTATAGTATCATCACCTGTAAGAATCATGTCATTCACATACATAAGAAAGACAACACCCGATTCTTTGCATCTAACAAATACCGAATGATGTGAAGTGGACTTCAGAAAATTGATGCATTGAATTTCACCACTAAGCCTTTTAAACCAAGCACAGGGGCTCTGTTTCAAGCGATCTATCGCCTTTTGTAGGCGACAGACCTCCTTCTCCCCTTCAACCACATATCCAAGTAGATGGAAGGCATTTTGGATAGCAAGCTAATACAGAGGCCATTGCTTGTTGATAGCCTTAGATAGAATAACACGAATGGAATTAAGTTGGGCCATCGAAGAAAATGTGTCTGTTGGGAATAAAAGACGGGCCACATGGCAGTGCCACTAAGGCTATCAAAAAAATTTTGGATTTGATATTCATTTAGGTTTGATTCGTTACAAGTTTGGTTTAGATTCGATTTGTAAATAAATGAACCGAACCTAAACGAGGTAGGTTCGTTTAAGTTCGATTCATTAAAGGTTTGACACACACATACATATATACACAAAATCTCAAGTATATAGCATTGATGTATTAAAAAGAATTGATGTTATTCATTTATATAGTAGACTTACAAAATGCCATAATATTTTATAATTAAATAACATGGATACCATTTAATACATCAATGCTCCACAATTGAAATCACGTACCAGAAGGGAGCGTGTGAAGGTGAGGGTGAATGATAGAGTTAAAAGATATATATATATATATATATATATATATATATATATATATATATATATATATATATATATATTGAGAAACATGTCTTGAATTATTTATGATATAATTTGTATATTTTTTAATTTTTTGCTCCATGTTTTATTTTTTTAATTATGATTTATCATGTTTGCATTTATAACAAAACATTATACTTTAAAGGAATCATAAACAAACCTTTAAACGAACCATAAACGAATCGAACCTAAATTAATAGCATTTCAAACTTTACACTTAAACGAACCGTAAACAAATCGAACTAATCCTTTGATAAGAAAAACAAATCAAACCGAACCTTACCCTTATTTTTTTTATCGAACTTGAATCGAACTCGAACCTTTAAAAACTATTATCAAACAGAACCTAGGTAGGTTCGCTTAGATTCGGTTCGCTAACACACTTAAGTGCCACATGGCAGCCATCCAAATCACGTGGCAAGCAATAAAAGGCCCACAAGGACCAGCAGTCATGGTCCAAGGGACCAATTTTGGTGTTTTGCTTAAGTTGCAAGTTTTGTTATTTTTAGTAAATGTGGTTTTAGGAAACAATGTTTAGAATTTCTTTTCTTGTTTAGAGATAAGATCTTTTCTTATGGGATATCTTTTGTTTCCAAATGTTATGATATATTCTTTCTATACAAAGAGAGCTTTCCCTTATATCTTATTTAGAGTAATACAAATATTTCCAATCAAGGCTCCTCTCCTCTCTCTCTCTCTCTCTCTCTCTCTCTCTCTCCAACAATCGACCACCCTCTTGGCCGGCCATCAGCCACCATCGGCCACCCAGCCAGCTGGTGGTGTTCCTCCACGCCTCTGGTCACCACATGTGAACTATTTTCCCACGTCCAAGTAGAGCCTCCACGCTTCACATTCTCGTCAATCTTGACATGGTATCAAAGCCACCAGTCTAGGCTCTCTTGTGCGTGTGGGTATTTGACCGCACGTTAGTGGTCTTCGCATCCAAGAAGTCTTCAACAAGATCCGGTGCCTAACACGAAGAAGGAATAGAGAAGATGGCAAAAGCATCGGCAACGGTCAACAACACCATGCTTGGTCCAGGAGAGAGCAAGGTGGTTGTTTCCGAGATAACCATCAAGCACTATGGGGACAGTAAGAATAAAAAGAAGCAAGAGAAGGAGATCTATCAAATTCAATCACCTGTAATCTTCATACTCTTGACACCTTATGTCTAGTTTTTTACTTTTTGTCAAAAGATGAGATTTTTCAGGAGAAAAGACATCAAGGAGAAGACACCACGCTCCACGCAATGACTTCCCAGGTTGCAAAGAGACTACTGATTGATCCAATCTCCTTTCCTAAAGATCCAGGCAAGATATAAAGACCACCACGTAGGGCTACTAGCACCTTACATTTGGACTCTTTAACTCATAAAGACCTTGAGAAGCTGCGTGCTCTTTTGTTTTAAGAAAAGTCAATGGTGGCTGTTGTGACGACTACTCAGGCTATAGAAGCAATGACTTCGAAGGTCGCAAGAGGATTTGCCACCAACTTTTCAAAAGAGAAGGTCGAGAGCTTGGCTCTCGAAGAAGAATGGTGCGGCGTCTAGCCTCACAAGTGGAAGACCAAGTCGTTGGCCTCGCAGCCTTCGACTTGAGGGGGAGTGTTAAGAATAAAAGATGGGCCATGTGGTAGTGCCACATGGCAACCATCCAAGCCACGTGGCAAGCAATAAAAGACCCACAAGGGCCAGCGATCATGGTCCAAAGGACCAAGTTTGGTGTTTTGCTTAAGATGCAAGTTTTGTTATTTTTAATAAATGTGGTTTTAGGAAACAATGTTTAAAATTTCTTTTCTTGTTTAGAGATGAGATCTTTCCTTATAGGATAAGATCTTTTGTTTCTAAATGTTGGAATATGTTCTCTCTATATAAAGAGAGCCTTCCCTTGTATTTTACTTAGAGCAATACAAATATTTCCAATCCAAGGCTCCTCTCCTCTCTCTCTTCTTCCAACAACCGACCACCCTCTTGGCCGACCATGAGCCATTGCTGGCCACCCTACCTAGCTAGTGGTGCTCCTCCTTGCCTCCGGTCATTACACATGGATAGTCTACATGTGGACTATTTTCCTACGACCAAGTAGAGCCTCCACGCTCCACAATCAATCTTGACAGTGTCAAAATAATCAACTTCATAGGTCTATGTATAGCCTTTGGTAACTGATTTGGTCTTCAGCCTCTTGGCAATCCCATTTAATTTATATTTGACCGCATAAATCCATCTGCAACCAACCACAATAGCCCCATCTAGAAGAGTAGTCAGCTCCCAGGTCCTTCGTGTGGTAAGTGCAGCCATCTTGTCCATGGCTTGTCGCCAACCTGAATCGTATGCAACTTCACGATAACTTTTAGGAATAACCATAGCAGATAAAATTGTACAAAACTTCTGTAATGGAGGGCTCAGGTGATCAATAGCAGTATATTGTGACTAGGTGTAAATTACAACTCCTTACAGTCTTTCATAGGGCAATGGGTAGATCTTCTGCCCGTTGAGTAGGAGGAGCATCTGGATCAAATGCTGATGAGGTTAGATGGTCTCTCCTCAGGAACTTCAACCGGCATAGATGGCAAGGGAATGGACACATGGTCCCTAGAATGATACTTATAGGAATGAGAAAACCAGCCAAGAGAGGAACCGTCATCAAAATAAAAAGGAACCTTTTCAAAAGAGGACACATCAGCAAACATAGTATTTGTTCCCAATCGGATCAGAAAATGATATCCCTTCTGCAAGCGAGATTATTCGAGGGAAACACACTTCACTGACTTGGGAGAGAGCTTATTTAGGACCCCAAAGAGATGAACAAAGCAAGTGCATCTAAAGATCTACAATAGTAAAACAAAAGGACCAACCTCAGGCCAAAGAATAATGAAAGGCATAGCCCCATTAAGAACTTAAGAGGGGACCCTATTTATAAGGTAAGTGGCAATGAGTACAACATCCCCAGAAGATGCTTAGAAACTTTCATGGCAAGAAGTAAACTATGGCAACATCAAGAATATGATGCAACTTGCATTCAGCTACCCTATTTTGTTGAAAGTATAGGCACAAGAGTTCCGATGGATAGTACTGAGAAGAATAGAAATTTTGAACTTCATTAAAAGTTATGGGATTAGAGTAGTAATCTCAATCGATCCTTTAACAAAAATACCCAAGAGAAACAACTATGATCATCCACAAAGACGACAAAATATTGGAAAATAGATCGGTGATTAATTCAACAAGGACCTCAAATATCACAATGAACTAACTCAAACAGAGATGGATTCCTTTTATTTTCTCTAGAAAGAAAAGAGACATGATGGTGCTTCCTAAGATGGCAGGCTTCACAGTCAAGAGAGGCTGGAGCAATAGAATCTGGAAGCATCTATTGATGCCTAGAAACAGAAGGGTGTACCAGATAATGATGACAAAGCTTAGGATCGGTAGAGACAAACACAACATTAGCCAAACCTAAGGGATGTCGATGTAGTAGAGACCATCTCTCTCAATCCCTCCACCAATCATCTTCCCCATCCAGATGTCTTGAAAGAAGACAAAGTGCTTATCTAATATCACTTGACATGATAGATCTTTAGACAATCTATTGATAGATACAAGACTCAAAGGAAACTTTCGAGCACAATATACATTAGAAACTATAAAGAATCAATAAAATAGACATCTCCAATAGCCATGATAGGAGAGTTTGAACTGTTCGCCAAATGAACAGAAGTAACAGTAGGTGACCTTCGTAAGTAAGTGCATCTTTCTTACCAATAAGATGATTGGATGCACCTGAGCCCACTATCCACGACGAGGTGGATGGAGTGGCTAGATTGGATGAAGTCCTAATAGTAGCAGCAAGAGAAACAGTGGTATCCTTAGATGCAACTGACAGCACGGCTTACCTAAGGAGCTGGAGGAGGCGTGCATAATCATCTATAGATAAGGAAGGCAATTCAGGAGGGACAAACTCCCCCCTAAATCACAATAGAGCTGACTTGACCAAGTTTTCCAAACTTGGCCTAGCATTTCTCGAAAGGATGATTTGTCCCATAACAATGAATGCACGACTCATAGGTATGACCATGCTAAGACCAACTCCAGAACCACCACTCCCACCAAAGACCGCAAGGGTAAAGATTTGTGTGGGAGTTGCAGTAGAGGGAGCAACCACTAGTGTCGAAGTACTCTCATCAACAAAGATCTTCTAGATTCTCCCATACATTGTCTCCGGATTAGGAATATCATCCATGGCCAGTATTTGATCACAGACAAACAAATATCTAGAACTCATGCCATCCAGAAATTAATAGACTTGCCAAGTCTGTTGCTACTCTGTTTACGTGTCGCAACAAGATGGCTGGAACACATTCAACTCCTTAAAAAAATCCTCCATCTCAGTATAGTAGTTGACCAAAGAGCGCTCCCCCTGAGATATAGACCAGATCTGGTGATAGATATCTACAAAACAGGCATGACTGGACTTCTAAGAAAATTTCTTCGCCAAGCTATCCTAAATCTTCTTGTCGGTCTTCTTATAAAGTAGATTGGCCATAATCTATGGCTCAATATTATTCATCATCTAATCCGTACTCAAGTAATTATCCTGTTCCCATCTCTCAAAGTTTGCAAATTGGGAATTAGGAGGAATCTTGGTTAGGATGTAGAGCTTCTTCTACCCTACAACAAATATCTTAAATGCTTGTGACCAAAGTAGGTAATTTTGGACACCATTAACCTTGACAGAAGTGCCTTGCATCACCATAGAGGCAGAGGAAGTCATGGGCTTGACTTAAAGAAAGGAAGAAGGTCCAAGCGCTACCATGTAGGATCCGAAGAAGACAGTACAACGGAAATCAGAACTCAGACTTGACAAATTCATCCAAAATTCATCCTAGCAAGAACCATAGAGGGTCCCCTAGAATGTCTCCAACCACATCAAAGACTATACATGACCCAGGACGCGAGAACAAGGCATAGGAAGCGTCGAGAAGTTCCTTAGGAAGCCACCAGAGATCCCAGCCAAGAGAAAAGACCCCTGGCGGCACTGGTGGGCGTTGCAGCAGGCGCTAGCAACAATGCTTCAGTCCTCAGTGGTGTTGGAGGGCCTTCGGCAGAAGCAGTGGGGGCTTCTTCTAGTTTAGCGGTGGCGTTAGGGGCTGCCCCTGCTCTTTCGGTGGTGCTAGAGGCCATTGCTCTTGCTACTGTGGCTGGGAACGATGCTAGAAGGGGGGTGGAGCTGGTGAGGGTGCCAGTGGATGTGTGGTGAGGGAGAAAAAGAGAGGAGTTCTCTCTCGCTTGTAGGGTTTGATGGTGGGAGATACCAGAGCGCGAAGAGCCTACGACTCACTTTCTCTGATACCATGTTGGAAGGGAATGAAAATAATTTAATTCTCAAAAAGAAACCCTAGCTCTCTTTATGTAGAGAGAGGTTATGGGTAAAGTACATGGAACACCCTTATGAAAATAGTAAATAATAAAAACACCCGTCAACATAGTCTAACAGTAACAAATAATATGTCAACTGTCTCCCTTCTTATAAAAGCTGATTGCATGAAGGAAATAAGATTGTCTGATGAGTCAGTTTGCCAGCACCTTCAAATCAACAACAACAACCAAGCCTTTTCCCACACTAAGTGGGGTCGGCTATATGGATTCTTTGCCTCCACACAGAACGATTTTCAGCTATTTTAGGACTTAAATTAAAGTAATTGAGGTCATACTTAATAGCTTCCTTCCAACACTTGTTTGGTCTTCCTCTCCCCCTCTTAGCGGGTTCAGCCTCCAACTTCTCACATCTCCTAACTGGAGCATCTAGTGGCCTTCTTTGTAAATGTCCAAACCATCTTAGACGGGCCTCTCTCATTTTATCCTCTATCGGTGCCACCCTAACCCTGTTTCTAATAAATTCATTTGAAATACGGTCCTTTCTTGTATGACCACACATCCATCTTAACATCTTCATTTCTGCCACAGACATCTTCTGTACATGCCTATAGTTTATAGCCCAGCATTCAGAACCATACAACATGGCTGGTCTTACCACAGCTCGATAGTATTTTCCTTTGACTTTTAAAGGAACCTTCTTATCACAGAGAACACCAGAAGCACCCCTCCATTTCAACCACCTTGCATTAATTCTATGTGTAACATCTCCATCAATTCCACCATCATGTTGGAAAATGGATCCCAAGTACTTAAAAATATCTTTCATTGGAATGCACTCTTCTCCAATTTTTACATCAATCCCTTCGTTGTTCCCTCTACTACTAAACTTACATTCCATATACTCAGTCTTCGTCCTACTTAATTAAATAAATGACATTTGAAAGGGCTTTTTCAAAAAAAACAAAAATGTTTGAAAGGGCAATGGATCTCAAATCATCCACCATTTGAACCTCCTCTTTCTTTGGCAGCAAGAACATGTACAATTTATTGAATCAGTTGAACCCACAATCAGCCTCCGGAGGCTACTAAAAAACGGACATTATATTTGGACCTACCACATTCCAGAACAACTTATAAGAAAACACCGGAAAATCTTCCGGGCCTGGGGAACCGCCTCCTCTGGCTACAAAGGCTGGGAATCCTGCACCTGATCAAGCCTAGAAATATTCTCCAGGGCCACATTTCTTTGTTTTAATCTTTCCTCCTTTATCTTCTTTTTATGACTCTTCAGAAAATCTTTCAACCCCGCCAACTTGTTTGCCAATGGAAGTGTAGCAGTATCTGCAACTGGCAATTTCCTCCAATGATCTTGTACTAACTGGCCAAAACCCTCTTCCTTCAGCCAGGCCTTTTCAAACTTAAAGTATATCCCACATATCAAACAAGTTTTGCCCTCCAAGAAAGAGATGTATGATCATAGAATGGCCTCCAAAAGCAATGAGATCCAAAAGAAGAGGTCCATGAACTCAACTGAACCAATAATCCTGTCTATCTCTGAACAAGATTCTCTGATGAACAGCTGCACCATGTGTAATGACACCCATTCACTGGGAAAACAGTCAGGCCCAAATCTGCAAGATCAGTAAATGGCACTGTCCATTGTCATGAACAATGTATCCTATCACCAGGCCTATCTTCTGGAAGGAAGGTTACATTGAAATCTCCTCCAATCATACATGGAAGGTCCTGATAAGAGTATCAGATTGATCAGAGGTCGTCCCACATGGTGATTCTCTCTGGATCCCTATATGGTCCATCAACCGAAGATAAAAGCAACTGGACACTATCAGACTTTCAACTCAGCAACATCGCCAAAACAAAAGTAACTCTGACGGCAGCCTCCAAAGAGAATAAACCAGGTATTCAAGCCACCGAATGTCCACCAGATCTGCCCATCGCGTCTAAAGTAACAAAACCAGGCAGTCATTGTGATATTCCTTTGGTACGAAAATGAGAAATTCCTTGGTATAAAAACAAGAAGCTCTAAACTTTAGAAAGTCAGTCAATTTCGAAAGCAAGTATGTACGTATCAGCTAACCTGCCAAACCTGCTTACCGGAAAGATACAGTGGATCTGCATACACATCATGGTTGACTTATATTTATATCCCATACTTCATTAGTCAATGCCACATTCTTGAGTAAATTGTATAACATTGGCATCTTGTTTTGTTCTTTTTTGAAATGGGCATCTTGTTGTTTTCTTCCTTTCCATGGCATTGCAGTTACATTGGGACTAGTTTGTGCTTGGTCCTATCCTATCTTACCTTTCTTTTGTCTTATAACTTGTTTGACTCAAATGTTTATCTCAGATTTTTAATGCGGCTGAAGTGCCCATTGAATGGGAAGAACATTTTGTAGGTGATACTGTTGACCCTAGAACAGAGAGCTTGCTTACATGGGGAAGTCTGGAATCAGTGCGCAGAAATTGTGTGGGCTTGAAAGGTCCTATGGCAACACCTATCGGGAAGGGTCATAGGTCATTGAACCTTACCTTGAGAAAGGAGCTTGGTCTTTACGCCAATGTTAGGCCTTGCTACAGCCTTCCAGGGTATAAAACTCAATATATTGACGTTAATCTTGTTACCATACGAGAGAACACGGAAGGGGAGTACAGTGGTCTCGAACACCAAGTGAGCTGCTTTTTATTGACTTTAATTGTTTGTAAATTGTATTCTGAATCATTTTTCAATGATATGAAAACTTAAACATGTTACAGGTAGTGAGAGGTGTGGTTGAAAGTCTCAAGATCATCACTCACCAGGCTAGCATAAGAGTGGCAGAATATGCTTTCCACTATGCTAAGACCCATGGTCGACAGAGAGTATCTGCTATACATAAAGCAAACATCATGAAGAAGACTGATGGCCTTTTTCTTAAGGTCTGCAGATTGGTCCCTTGTGCTTCAGATTGGTTTCCTTTGCTTTGGATTCCTCTTTTCTTTTTTATTTCACTTCAAATTATTTGTTAGTCATTATCCCTCCGTTATGTGCAGTGCTGTCGTGAGGTAGCTGAGAAGTACCCAGAAATCACCTATGAGGAAGTTATCATTGATAACTGTTGTATGATGGTATGCCCCCCTTTCTTCCCACTATACACACACTATTAGCTATTTCTCTAGAATATTAAATAGAAGGGGCATGTCAAGAGTATTTGTCAGTGCAGTGAGCCTACTTTCCAGTGACCCTCCTTGACCGAATAATTTACTTGTTATGCTAGTCGATCTCGTAAAAGAAGCAAAATAAGGCTGTCAATACTGAATCAGAACCAGGATCAAATCATCTCGTTTGTCCTATGTGGAGTCTTGTTTGAATTCCATGCGATGTAGCTATACCTTAGCAGCTAGCTTTTCGTGTTGTGGTGTAGCCATGGCAGTTGCCAAAAATAGAGTATAGAAGATTGTACCTACTGCTACACATGATCAGTGGGTAATTGATTCAAGAGCTTCGGTTCATCTTACTGGCAATACTAATCTCCTAATGACGTCCAAGAAGTCCAGGCGTGTCAAGTCAATGAAGGTGGCTAATGGATCTTCTTCTCCCGTTGCCATAGTTGGTAATGTCCAGATATCATCCAGGCTGCACTTACTGGAGGTGTACTATGTTATAGAGTTTCCTATGAATCTTCTGTCAGTTAGTTGTATCTGCAAGGATCTCCAGTGTCAGGTTATCTTCAACGATAGGCATTGCTACTTTCAAGATAGACAGACTAACAAGATAATTGCTAGTGGTATCTAGAAAGATGGACTATATCTTCTTAACGTCCCATTACCATTTGCTAGTGCCATGTCCATCTCTTCAAATCATTTATTGTGACATCAACGCCTTGGTCATCCATCTATGGGAAAGATGTAGCAAATGTTCTCAGACCTTGCATCTAGTATCACCTTCGACTGTGAGGCTTGTCAGTTTGGCAAACATCATCAAAGCACCTTCCCTCGTCGTACTAAAGGGAACAACACCTCTCCCTTCCATCTTATGCATTGCGATGTTTGGGGACCTACCAAGATCACTTTTGTTTGAGGTCATAGATAGCTTGTGATATTCGTAGACGACTATAACCGGTTTACCTTGGTCTTCTCGATGAAGAATTGATCCGAGATTCTTCAGATCGTACTACGCTTCTTTGCATAGATATAGACTATACTCATCATCCATACAAATTTTTTAGAAGTGACAATACACTAGAGTTTATGGAAGCAGATCTTCAGACCTTTGCTGCCAAGGGAACTCTCCATTAGATGTCATGTTATACCTTACAGCAAATTGGTGTCACTGAGTGAAAACTCGGACACATATTGGATATTGCCAGGACCCTTCTCGTCTTCAAGAAGGTACCTAAGCAACTTTGGGAAGATGCAATTCTGACAGCTACTTATCTTATCAATTAAGTGCCATCTTCAGTTCTTTATGGCAAAATTCCCTATTAGTTGCTACATCCAGATGTAGAGCCTCCTTTTGCATTGCCCCTACGTGTATGTGGATGCACATGCTTTGTTCAAGCATTTGGCTCTCAAGACAATTTCTCCCCTCAAGTTGTAAAGTGTGTTTCTAGGATACTATCGTACCTAGAAAGGAAACAAGTTCTACAATCCAGTACACCGTATATTGTTATTACAAGTGCCACTTTCTTTGAGAAAGTACCGTACTTATTTGAAGAAGGGGCTACTATTGACTTAGCGCCTCGGGAGACTTAGGTATATTATAGGCAACATACTCCACTGCCTACTACTCTTGATCCGTCCATGGAGGAGCATCCCATTAGAGTATCTTCCCCAATGGGCAAGGAAGAAGTGGATGATCGTCCCATTGCTCTTCGGAAGTCGAGCAAGTCTTGTACTTTGCATCCAATCTCCAACTACACAACTCACTTGAGTTATGAACTACAATAGTTCACCAATGTGCTCACTAACACTATACTACCACCGAATTATATTGAGGCATCCCAGGATCCTCACTAGAGGACAACAATGGATAAGGAGATAAGTTCCTTGACTTCACTTGGCACCTGGGAGTTGGTATCTTGTCCATCAAGTGCGAATCTAGTTGATTGTAAATGGTTCTACACTATCAAGTATCAGGCAAATGGTGTGGTGGACAGATTCATGGCATGCCTCATCACCAAATGCGTAACCCAGACCTATGGGATGAACTACCTTGAGACATTTTCTATGACCCACAGGTTACGAGATTAAGGGGGAGTGTATTTGCAGGTTGAAGAAGGTCTTCTGTGGCCTTAAACAAAGCCTAAATCCTAATCTGAGAGGCTTAGCTTGGAGGTACAACAGATAGGGTTCGGGCATCCTCCTTAGATCATTCGATCTTTACAAGAAAAGATACATGGGAGATTGTTGTTCTAGCAATTTATGTAAATGATATGATTTTGACAAGTGATGATGAGGAGGGTATGAGACAGACTAAGGAGTTTTTACACAATACCTTTGTTAAAAAAGATCTTGGACACTTGAGATACTTCCTGAGAATAGAAGCAGAATAGTAGGACAATGGATTATTATTATGTCATTGGGAGTATACTCTATAGATTTTAGAGGAGGCATGATTGCTGGGTACAAAGCCGCCTGGCATTCCTGTTGAACACTAGTAGAAGACTATGGTATTTGAAGATGATTCATTGTTTGAAGATGTGACAAGATACAAGAGTATAGTAGGCAAGCTATTATATCTGACAATTACTCATCCATACGTAAGCTTTGCAGTAAGTAGAGCCAATCAATACATGGAGAAGCCCTTATACAGTAATTGGCATGATGTGTCTGATTTTAAAATACTTAAAAGGGAATCTTGGAAAGGGACTCCACTACGAAAACAAGGGCACTACTAATATTGTTTCATACTCAGATGCGGAATGTTTGGGGCAATGGAGGATAGAAGATCTACTACATGCTATGTTGTTTTCCTTGGAGAGAATCTTTTTTCATGGAAAAGTAAAAAGCAAGCTGTAGTGGCACATTTTAGTGCAAAGGCGGAGTATAAAGCTGACACATATGCCATGTGAAGTTATGTAGGTAGTCTCCTTAACAAATCTTAGGATTTCTGCGTAAATTCCTATTCCTGCTTCCAATTCTGTATTTCGTGAGAGGACCAAGCACATTTTAGTACATTGTCACTTCATACGAAATGCAGTCTTAGAAGGAAAAATAGCTACTCCCCATGTCACTTTTGAGATGTAGCTTACGGATATACTCACAAAGGCACTTATCAAGAAGAGGCTCTTATTCTTATGTGATAAGTTGGGTCCAGTAGACATCTATGCCCCAACTTGAGAGGGAGTGTGATTAGATATTTTAGAATCATATTAGTTAGGCTTGGTTGTCTTGCTATTTTTAGCATTTCATATTTTTGGCAAATGTTTTATTGTGCCTTGTTTTTCCTTTTATACCTTAGCCTTCTCTCTATATAATGGGCCAAGGGTTGTTTATGAATTGAACAACGAAGGCAACCTTTCTCAACAATATCAAAGATGGCAATTTGATTATTCCCTCAAGAAAAGCCCCCATGCATACATTTAAAATTTGAAAGGTCCTAATTCCTACTGCCCAGTTGCCTGCCATGACATCTCTCACCGCTCCACTAAAGGTGGCATGCTTACTGTTGAACAGGGCTTTTTAGGAATTTAAATATGTTTCGTTGTAGCAAAATCTCCTAAATAGTTCAATTAACAAATACAATTTATAAACTTAGAATCAAGAAATGAAGTCCGAGGTGATCACATGGAGCAAGTATTGCAATTCACACGTTAACCAAGATGAATATATAAATGAGTACAAGAAATCAAACACAATAATGATATTCAATGAATACTAATATGTCACATTAAATATTCAATGATACTTAATGTATCTAGAGATTGGTTGGATCAAAAAGGAAAGAGAATTAAAAACAATGGTGATTTAGATCACCACTAATCCTCTTAATTAAACATACATGCAATATTTCAATTCAACCTTAACCATATTACTTAAATAATACAACAATATCTCAAATAAACTCAAATCAAATGTCAGGCATTTATCATCAGATGACTTAAGTTCAGCCATACTACAGTGCTCTATAGAGAGCCTTCTTCTTTAACTCCTCTTCTTTCTCTCTTCTTCTTTGGCGACTAAGTGTCGCACAGGGGAACCAACTCAGAGCAAAACCTTCCCCTCCTCCGCTCTCTCTTTCCTTCCTCTCCTCTTCTCTTCTCTCAAACCCAGAGCGTAGTCGGATCCGGTTACAGGTTATCAGGTCAAGGGTTCAGGTCCGCATGCATGTGGGCACGGACAAGGGTGCGCGGGTGAAGGGGACCTCGCCCTCAGTGTGTCGAGGCAATAAAGCCTTGGCACAAATTCCTTTTATACCGCAGCACTACCTTCTTCCTCTACGATGTGGAACTAAAAGGTCCCACTTTCTTCACGCATTCGCAATGAGGCTGCTGTGGCTGTTGCGTCTAATTGAGGTCGATGAAGGCTCCCTCAGCAGCAATTGATGACCTAGAGCTTGACTTGGGCCTTGTCCACAGCGCCTGGAGGTGGAACCTGGGGCTTACGTGGCCTGGAACATGAAGAACGAAGGCAGCGGCAATGGTGACGGTGGCGAAGTACGGCGAACACCTGAAAGTCAAGAACGCGGTCTCTTGGCCCAATTAAAAATGCTTAGGAGCATCGCCGTAGTACGACGAAGGTGGCAGTGGCGGTATTGTGTTGCGAGAGGGTGTGAGGTGATCAGACGAGGTCGAAGTAGGTCGCGTGAAGGTGGGTTGTTCGGTGGCACTTTTGGATGGATGGAATGACAAATAGATAGAGGGGTTTTGTACGAAGGCGTACAACAAAGCTTGTGGACTTGTCGGCGAGGTGTTTGGTGGCCTGTGGAGGTGGGGTGGACTCGTCGAAGGTGTGGCCGGAGATGAAGGGGATGACGGTGAATGGCGGTGTCGAGGGTCGAAACAAGGGATAGAAATAGGGGGAAGATAATAGAGAGAGAAAGAGACCTAACTAACCTACTTTAACGGACGAAGGGGTAGAAAGGACACCGGATATGGTGTGGCCTGCATCGTGGAAGGAAGTGCCTCCGATGAGGGAGAACGGCAAGCAAGAGGAAGACAACGCCTGCTAGTATTACGAGACGTGGAGGAGCTTGAGGAGAAGAGACTGGCCAATTATAGTCTGTGGTGGCCGGTGAAGAAGGGAGTCGGAGGGGCTCGTCAGAGCTCGTGGAGCTTTCGGCCGGGGAGAAGGGAAGACGGTGGGGAACCGGTCGAAAACAAGCTAAGGAGGTTGACGATGCGATGTAGGTCCTTTTATAGGCCTAAGGAAGAGGTTCCATGCTTGGAAACAAGCTTGTGAGCTCGAGATCCTTGCGCAAAATCGGGTATACCTTCAATCAAATCATTTGCATCATCTTTTGGGAGTGAAATAGGATCTAAGGTCGGGCTCATTTGGAAGGGGATTCCTCAAGGAATCTCCCTTTCTATTTTGGAAGAGTTTCGTCAAGCAATCCCTGATTGCGGGTCGCCGGAGTAGTTCTTTCGCGATAATGGCGGAGGGACCAATTTGTAAAGAACGACGACAAATGTAGGGACCTGTTCGCAATTAATTCAAAAAGTTAGGAGTGTTTGTAAGAAAAAGAGTTAGACTGGACTGGAATGCAAACTAAGTCAAGATGATCTCTGATTTGGCTCAAATTTTGGTACAAACCTAATTTGGACCCAAGGAATCTGATGGTGAAGTCGAATTTTGGTTTTGACTAAGTTTGACTGAGTAATTTACGTAGAAACCCAAATTAGGTCAACTGTCCTTTCTGAGACTATTTTAGGTCAAAATGGGTTCCAATGATTAAATCAAAGGTACCAAACCTTGTGGAATATTTTTCTATGATTTTTAGAAGGTTTAGGTGAATTTTATCCTGACCAGAACCTCCGTTAATTAAGCGGATCTGAAATTAGGGTTTCAAATGTCCATTAATTCTTGAAACGTGTGAAAACTCATTTCTGTTTGCGTGAACCCACTTATTAGACATAATGAACATTTAACCTTTAATAAATCTCATGGTTATTCTGCATTTGTGATATACTGTTAAAACTGCAGATTTAACCCTGGTTTTATGTTAATCTCTCTGAAAGGATATGCAATGAATTATGGTCTTCTGGCGGTTATGTATGAGCATTTATCTTTTAATCCTGACTAATTAAAGCTAGTTATGGTTGATGATGATATTATCATCACTTACCTAATAATCAAAGAGTAATATTAGTGGTTATCTCTTGCGTATCACTTATTTAAGCAAACATATTTTTGTGAGTGGTTCTTTGTACATAAATTACACGAATATTCTAAATGTTTTATTATCTCTCTTTTTTTTTCTTGCAGCTTGTGCAGAATCCAACACTTTTTGATGTCTTGGTGATGCCTAATTTATATGGAGATATCATTAGTGATCTTTGTGCTGGCTTAATCGGGGGTTTGGGCTTAACACCCAGGCAAAAGGCTCATTAGTGATCTTTGTACTTGTTTGATAATTTCTTGGAACTGGAATCATTTCTTTCTGTTTTTTCGTGGCAAACAGCTGCAATATTGGTGAAGGAGGTATCACACTAGCAGAAGCTGTTCATGGTTCTGCACCGGACATTGCTGGCAAAGTGAGTGGTTGAATGGTTCACTTTGCTTATTCATGATATTATTCCAATATTCCCACACACATAGCTTGGCTTATAATGCTTCAGGTTTTCTAATGGTTAAGGGTATAAAAGCTTATTGTGGACTTAATTATCAACCTCTTAAAAAAATAAAAAGAAAATTCCCTTCTTACAGTAGGAGGTTCACAAAATTTCTCTATTAATTCTTTCTTCCACTCTTATTATGATATTATAATTTTTTTAGAAGGATCATAAAATCTATTTTTGGGCAATTCCCAATAAACCAGAATTTTCTTGGAACATGGAAGGATATATGAAATTTCACTGATTCTTGGATATGGTTTTACCAAATCTTGACTAATCAATAACCCCACCATTATCATCAAAAGGGTTTGGACTAAACATAAACTAATAGACAGTTTGTGTCATCTGACCTCATTTAGGCGTCACAGAGATCCTTTTTTTTGGATAGAAAAAGGTGACCATTAATTTGATTGTGATCCTTGTGAAGTGAAAAAAGATGCTATACTGAATGTGTCTCAGCTAATGTGCATACATAAGTTGATGACGGTAGATGAATATTACCATATGTATGCTCAGGTTTATGGTATACCTTGGTACAACAGTGCACTTCAACAATTTAGAATAAATAGCTTGTTATTCTCTCTTTATATATAATTTTTGTGAAATATTAATTGGTAAGAAAATTTTATGTGCCATGAATTCTATTCTAATTCCAGAGTAATGAAAATATAAAAGATATGGTAAACACAAGCAATGCCCCCAAGAGCGAAGGCTTCTATGATGAGTTGTCCAAAATGGAGATCCCAAATTATTTGTGTATAGATCTCACATGTAAACAATCCTTTGCCCAACCCGGGAAATAGTATGGTTATTTATTAGCTAAACACCCATGGTCTAATAGGTGAAATCGATGGGATTTGCATTAAGAAAAGGGAGGAAATTTACCTAATAATCAGGTGTTGAATTGTCACTCAGCTACTCTTGGAGTGGTGCTTGGGAAATTCAACATTGAGTTGATTTAGAATGTTTATCCAAATGAACCTGCTTAGAATCTTCTGTTTTTAGGTATATGTGAGGGAAAACCTGTAAAGATGCTGCTTTAGACAATTCCCTCCCCTTTTTCATGGTTCTTTCAGAGTTGACTCTCGTATTGCATTTCCAGCTCCCTTTCCAATAAGCATAGATGACCTTGTAAGATTTTGTTCTACTTGTTGGTTATCTGACTGAGCCATATTATCTCCTTTTGGCTCTTAATGGCTGATCTAGAGATGTCCCTGAATCGACCAGATCATTGGCTCACTTATTTTACAAGTAAATAATTGCCATGCATTCTGTTGCAATAACAGAGTGGTCATTGGATGTGCATTGAGTAATCATGTTTTTATATGCATCTTTCAGAATCTTGCAAACCCCACTGCTCTGCTCCTGAGTGCTGTTATGATGCTGCGGCATATAGAGCTCCACGGCAAGGCTGATAGAATCCATAATGCTATACTAAGCACCATAGTGGAAGGCAAGTATCGAACAGTTGATCTTGGTGGCAAGTCCTCGACAACAGATTTCACAAAAGCTGTGTGTGATCATCTCTGAGGTTCCTTAAGATCACTCTTGTTTAAGAAAGTGGTATACCATCCTTCCTCAAAGTATTCCTTTACCTAACAGTAGATTTTTAATACAAAGAGTTGCTGCAATGTCACGCTTTGATCTCCATTCTTCCTTGGATCCCAAAATAATCTATGCAAGATGTAGTACGTGGATGATTCATCTCCTACCATCTGTAAGTACAGCCATGACGTTTTATTCTTTGTCATTGCACAAGGATAAGCATCCTTCTGCAATAATTTGTTTGTTCAATCAAGGGAAATGAACTCATACAAATACTGGAGAGGCGACAGAGTGGGTTCTGTATTCTTTTTCTGTGGGCACTGATAGTCCTAACCAAATGGTTCGAGAGGATCCATAGCCCAAGAGTTTAATACTTGATACTATGTTTGGTATCTTTTTTTTATTTTATTTTAAAAAAGTATCTTTGCAATCTATTTATGTTGGCAAGGGTTAGTGATGGTTGCCCTTCTTCAACTTCTTTATTTGTTTAATCTTCATATAGAATAAGGCCTTTGTTAAACTACTGCAGTTTCTGGAAGTCATTTGTACCTCGTCGATAGGTTAATTTGTATAAACTATAAAGCTGTAATGGGAAGATTGCATGTTTCCCTTGACTATTGGTCGAGGACAATTTGATCCCTAATTGTTTATAGCTTCTAGCTTATTTTGAATGGGGCTGTTAGCCATTCAGTTTAGTTGTATGATTAGTTGTGAGTACCTAACTATGTTTGAAAAGATGACGAGAGAAAATTAGTTGATGTGTTGCACCTCTTTATATTTCGTTTTTCTTGTGATTTTCTTTTTTTTGCCCCTTTTTGTACCTGGGCTTAAAGGCAAACTCTTGCATGAGAATGAAATGTGAATGAGTGGCCTCTTGTCTGGACATCAAAATGCAATTTCTTTTGGGTTTCTCAACTAATTGCAAGCTCATTTTGCTCTTGAGCGAAAATTCCCCGAAGTAGTTTCACGTAGGTTCAAGTGCATGGCATTTATGTGTGCCATACAAACTTTTTTTTATCTCCGGTGGAACCATAATGAGCACTTGTTTACTCCAACCCGCCTTCTGCTCTCACACTCGGTTCCCTTCTAACCTATTCGCCTTCTTGATTTCATCCTCTCTCCAAACTCTGAGCTTTAAGAAACTAGGAGTTTTTTTTTATTATTTTTTTCGAGTGTTAAAGACTCTTCTCTTTCTGTTTCTTTGGTGTAAAATATTTGAAAAAAAAAATCCAAAAAGCCCAGACGACCCATGAAAAATCCTAGATAATGCATCTATAAGCACAATGGAGCCAGAGAGGGCAGAAAGCACAACAGATTGTGATTAATCTCCAGAAATAATTCGATGTAAATGTTCAGCCTCCAACTAAAATTCAACAAGAAGTCATCGTTAATAAATAGCCCAACTCCCAATTAGTTAATAACACGTGGCCACAGCACAAGGATATACCTTCACGATGTTTGCTCAAATTCTTCTCCACGTGATAAACGAAGGTCTAACGCACTCAAACCAAGCCCACTTTCACTCCATGGCACCCAATCTTTGCAATCTACAGTATCTACCGTCACTGCTACTTTCGCCCATGCCCTTTCTGACTTGCGCAGGTAAGAACTCACCGGCTTCTCCTGTTAAGGTTCCTCTTACTACTAATATATTTGGTAGCGAGATAAGCATGACATGGAGATATAATATAACAAGGATAAGTGAAGGAAATATATTTGATTGAGATGTAAAAATAAATAATAAAATAAAATAATTAATATTATAATGTAATGTTAGTAAATATTTATTTAATATTAAAATATAAGTAACTAGATTTATATAGTATAGTAAATATATTGATTTTGATACGATACAATGAGATGAAGTAATGAAGGCATTGATTGAAACGATTTATTATTCCCTCAAATTCCTCCCACCCCCTCCCCAACCCAATCCGTATGGTAGTTTTACCCCATCGACAGTACCACAATCCCTTCCCATACCGCTGCACGTGTGAACTGTTTTCTTCCTTCTCATCATTTTAAAACTGCATCCAGACGTAATCTGTTTCTACTTCGGTAAGATCCGAAAAAGGCTTCGTTGAACATAGTTGAATGGTGACGGACTTACATCGCCTAACTTTGAGCATCCGTTTTGAATCCAATCTCGTGATTATCCTAGTGGAGGTATGTGGGAGCCCCTTCAGGTTATTAAAAAAAATATTTAAGTAAAAGAGAAAAAAGAAAACTACACACAATCACCTCCACTAATCACCAACCTTGACATTCTTTAATACAATCATCCACGAAATTAACTAACCATGCATAAAGTAGAGTACGGGAACATCAATTGTGGATTAAGTGAGAGCCTGGCGATTTTGAAGCGACTTGAGAGAGCAAGCGCTTTTGCTTGCTGCAAAATTAAACGAAGTCGGTGCATTCCTACAAGAGTGGAGTGATAATCCATGTCTTCCACAAGGCTACCACTGGGAATGGGTGGAATATAGCATTGGTGTGGCTCCCCGAATTAGAAGCGGTAACATCATCAACCTTTATCATTCCATTAGGACTGAAAAGAAGAAACTTAGAATTGAAGATGGATAGCATCTGGCTGCCCCATTTCTTAGATTGACATTAATACGCAACAGAGTTGGTTTATCCTTTGAATCCAAATAGGCAAATCCTGTATATACCGTACCACCTCTTGGCACCAGAGCCCAAAATAAATGGTCTCATTATTGCATGATAATTAGTTTAGAACTACAAATCAAGTACCATTATGAAACCTCAGCATCATCTGGTACAAAGCAAATCCACCTCGATGGCAGCCGGGCATCCTTGAGGTCATTCGGTTTATGTCGTCCTGACAAGCAACAGTTTAGTACAGAAATATTTATGGATCAACCTTGGACTTTTTTGTCAAAGAAAAAAGTGTTTATCAGAGAAGCATTTTCTCCCAATTTGATCGGATGTCTCCAAAGAGACTCAAAGAAAAGCAGTTTAACCTTTGAGAAAGCATAAAGTTGGGTAGATTCGTATCCATCTTGCGCATGAGAATATACTTGCTGGATATCATCTGATTTCATGCGTGACTTGACATAGAAAAAGGCGGTTGGTCTTACATTAAGCATCCGGCGTGAAATACCAATAAAAATAGGATCCATCTGCATAAAGACCAGTTGGGTTTAAACATTGAAGAGCTCAGTTAGCGCTAAGTATAAATGCTATTTTGTATTGTGGATTCATCCCTATCCTTACAAGTAGAAGACAAAAGCATGATAAAGGATCTTGTGGGTGTGTGGGTGTGGGAGTGTGGGTATGCCTGTATGTACGTACATATGCACATATGTATTGTTAGAGAAAATTAGAATTATTTATTTCCTATTTATCACTTTCCTAGCTTGTTTCTTTCTAAATTATAGAGAAATGTTTTAAGTAGTTAGAGATATGATGAGATATGATTTAGTTCGTTTTTAGTTGAATTAGGATTGGATCCTTCTCTATATACAGGAACCAACTCCATGTAATTGTCTCTGAGATTTCATAACAAAGTTTCCTATTCTCCAAATCTTCACACAATATCAAAGCAAGAACGGCACTAGGGAATTCCCCTAGACCATAAACCCTCGATCTTCCTACACCCAACCTCAAAACACCTCGGAGTTTCCCGTGAAAATTGAGAAAACAAAAATTCTACTGAAGAGCAAGCCCTCTTATGCTACAACAATGGTTGCGACCAATCCAAAAGTTGCAAAAGTATTGTCTGCGCAACCTATGCTTGGCCCGAAAGAAAGTTTCCAAGCCTCGAGTCGTGTCATTTATGCAAAAGACATCAATGAGTGGTGGGGAAACTAAGCTACATGCCCAACCTCATCTGTAAATGCTCAAAGCCAATTTTCATCTGCTCCTAATGTGAAAAGTTTTCTCTGGTGATGGGCAACTATCCGTACTTGACAACGCACCTCGTATAAGTAACAGATCAGTTTCAGTTTCATTTCAGCATCAGTTTTCGTATTAGTTGACCGGTCTATTAGTTTCAGTTGAAACACTTCATATCAGTATTTGGGATCAACTCCCATATCAATTTCAGTATAAGTGCTTGGGATCGTTTCCCCTTCGGTGCTTGGAATCATCTTCTAACTAAAGTCTCCAAGTCAGCTCTTGCTCCAACATCGAGGGGTTTGGATGTTTCCTGATGAAAAGACACTGTTTGCATGCATGAAGAGTCTGTATGCATGCTAAAGCACGTGCGTGACCAAGTTTGCACACATGCTCTAGCCTTGTACTACATCAAATGGGGGGAGCTTCTACCAATGCACTACTGCTACAAGTTAGGCATTACACACTCCAACTTGTTAGAGAATCTTAGAGAAAATTAAAATTAGGAATTAGAATTATATTTCTCTCTTTCCTAGTTTGTTTTTTTTCTATACTATAGAGCTATGTTTTAGGTAGTTAGAGATATTATTTATTTCCTTACTAGTTGAATTAAAATTTGATCCCTATTTATATAAAGGGACCAACTCCATATAATTGTCTTTGAGATTTCACAATAAAGTTTTCTATTCTTTAAATCTCCACATGTATTAATGTATGCATAGGATTGAATCCTTCTCTACATAAAGGGGCCAACTCCATGTAATTGTCTTTGAGATTTTATAATAAAGTTTTCTATTCTCCAAATCTCTACATGTCTGAATGTATGCATGCATGGATGTATGCACACATGTACATATGTATATAGGTATGTGCTGCCCATTTATTGAACC
Organism: Thalassia testudinum; assembly: GCA_037157565.1. Lineage (NCBI taxonomy): Eukaryota > Viridiplantae > Streptophyta > Magnoliopsida > Alismatales > Hydrocharitaceae > Thalassia > Thalassia testudinum. The sequence continues at coordinate 5,849,116 of JAZHRO010000001.1, read as the reverse complement.
TTCAAAGAAATAATGTGAAAAATAGAAATTAGTATTTCCTTATTTTATAACCTTGTGCTACATAATACAAGATATTATGACATCTGTGCAAACCACACTGAAAGGGAAAAAAATAAAAGAGAGCAATATGGAAATAATGTAGAACTTACAAGAGAAGATGCAGGAATTCCAACTTCTTCAACAACCTCGCGAATGATGCCATCAAACATCTCCTGAGAGATTCTATCATTCAATGACTCATATTCTGATGCAACTTTTCCAGCTTCGTGAGCTAATATACCAACTTCAAGAGGCTGTCAGTCATAAGAATACCAAAGTCAACATTTTTTTAATATGTTGGTTGTATGGCCCCACCATTTAGAGTAATTAATTTTTTCACAAGATTTGAGGTAATTAATTTGGAAAAAGGACCCTGCAACACCGGGATACATGAAGGCAATAAAACTTGTTCACAAGTGAAAAACATAATGTGGTTCAATTTCTTTGAAATATTATGACAATGTTATAATGATCTTAATGCATACATGACTCACTAAACAATACAAAATTGAATCATGAATGCTTAGATTCAACAGTGAAGATGCCATTCCAAATCACTAAACAATATAGTACCAGAGGTGACCCCCAGAAAACCACATCAAAACAACTGCTCCTTTTGGCTACTCTCAATTCCAAAATTTCGTGAAAAAGACTCATCAGAAGAGGTCTATCCACCCGCTTGTTGTCACCAAGCAGATCAAGCACGTGTTCCAAGTTGACATAGAAAGAACAACTGATGCAACCCATCTAGCCTGAAAAGCCTTTGCAGACAGCCTTTTTTCCCCTTGAAGCAGCCAAGAGAAATTTCGGAATTACGGAGGAAAGTAGTTTTGGCCTTGAAAAGCAAGCAAACAGTCAGAGAAAAACTGCAACCAAAACAGTAGTTCCTCATAGTGCTTTATGGGCCTTCCTCATGGATTAATTCCCCAATCTCCAAACCAATCGTGCAGGCTACCAAGTAAATGTTGTTGCTTTTGCTGCTGCTCAACAAAATCTCAATTTGCTCATTGTTGACTGTAATGCTATATGCCCTTATTACAAGGGTTATATTCTCTATATATAGAGAGCACAAAAATCCCAAAAGGAAATAGGAATACATAAGAAAGTAATAATAAGATTACAAATAAATACCTAATCAATTCCTAATTGCTATCTTCAACATCAATATATAGGCTTTGCCATCCACTGTCAACAAATCACTTTGCTGCCAAAAGGATCACCATGTCATATAAATACTATTGCATGCTTAATGCCACCAAGGATTTGCACAGTGATAGAGTCCCCCATTTGGCATCTAAAAGATAATGGGATCAAATCCCATGGCCATCATATTTGCCTTCTCAAAAAAAAATTTATTGTGTGCTTAATTGCTTATTCCTATGACCAAGATAGGTTTCTTCTAAGTTGTTTTAAGTGACATTAGCTAGAATCATGTTTGTCAAATGCCCTGGTTTTCCCTTTCTCCCTCTGCATGTTGAAATGCCCCAAAACAAGGTTCCAAATGTCAATATCCATACCAAATCAACAAGTCAAATGGGGGGCATGTCGGGAATAGACCACCTATATTTTTGAGATGTTGCGGAAAAATCCACCTATATTCGTCATAGCTATGTTGCCTATATGTTTTATGGGTTTCAAGTTGGACGATATCAAATCGAAGATATTTTGTTTTCTTCAAAAGACAGAATATGGCATCACATCTCTAAAGAATCGAAACATAAGCTTTTGTACCTCTGAATGCCCTCCAGGGAAAATAAAATATCCTGGGAACTCCCCAACCCTCTGGCTCCTTTGCAACACAAGAATCTTTTGATCTGCACTTTCAACAATTGCTCCATTGCCCAAGGGACTTGATAAATGTTGACATCTTATTATGTCATCTGCCAAAACAGATATGCTAGAAACTGTAAATTGCTGGTGCAAATATGCAAATATCTTCAACTAGCCATCCTCTTCCCTCACACGCAAAAATTTGACATCCAATTACATATCTTTTTGCTTACTCGTTCCAGAAGCACAAACTGATTTAAAAGACCAAGCAAATTCATGGATATCTAGTTGTATTAGTAAAATGCTAAGTCAGATGACTAACCAAATACCATAACACAAAAAGGGTCATACTGCAATTATGGCAATCACCATTAACAATGTAAAAAATAACATTTTAAGTAGCTGGAAAACAAAAGAAAGAAACTTCGATTAAAAGTACATTATTTTACCTTTCGAGTACATGAGAAATTCGTTACATTGTTTTACCTTCAGAGGACACAAGAAATCTTTCCCATAAAGGACTCAAATTTGTTCCCACAAATGTCCTGAAAGATAACCAAACATTAACCAATCATTAGAAAAATGTTCTTTCCCAAATGAAAATGACCGTATGTGAAAAATGAATTCTGAAAATCAAGCAAGATAATTTTGCATTTGTTTCCCATAGAAGAAGCTCCATCCATATACTGAAGACAAGGTATTTCTTGATCACGGTAATGCATCAAGAAACTATGAGCTGGATTTTTTTTGAGATCATATGATATCTTGTAGGCTTTTTACATACTTCTCAAAACTTATAGATTAGCCCTCTACTACATTCCCCCAACACCCAAATTTAACAACTCGCACCGTTCAAAGAAAGAAATCCATACTTGGCCATTCTTAGCCTCCGTGTCCTCACTCATCGTTAAGAAAGTTCACTGTTGCAAGTTTGACTTAGAATAAGAAGAAAAATCAAAAAAGTCATGAAAGCAGGGGCAATGAATTCCAATTAAGCATTGTTGCTGAAATTTTTCATGGAGAAGAAAAAGTGGGGCAAAGTATTTATTTCATAGATTTGCTGGTAGAGTAAAAGTCAAAAAGAGTTAAAGGAGCCACCAGGCAGGGAAATTCATGGCAGAAGAGACAATATAAACAAAACAGCTTCACAATGTGAAGTAGAACTCGTAGACCAACTCATAGCTTGTTTCAGTAACATTCAAGACATTGACTATGGGAGTGTAGCACCCAAAGACAGCGGACATAGCTACATTTTTCTAATGTGACTGGTAATAAGGATGCCATGGACCATCAATGATCATGAAATGACCCACTTGAGCTTGGGCACTCAACCATAGGCACACTTGTAGAGTACCTGGCACCTGCAAGTAGGCCCACTGTGCTTAATTAGTGCCACCTACAGTGCATATGCATGCTCCTCCGAGCACACTTCAACTTCAATACCATTGTCATAGTATAAGTTCACCATCCATGCATTCCTCCTGGCACTTGTCTTTGTAAGGTTACACACAGTGCTTAATTAGTGCCACCTACAGTGCATATACATGCTCCTCCAAGCACACTCCAACTTCAGCACCATATCATAGTATAAGTTCACCATCCATGCATTCCTCCTGGCACTCATCTTTGTAAGGTTACATGCAATCTTCCTTCTCCTTACAACAAAGGGTAACCTGACTTCTCCATATGTATGTCACAAGAAGGGAAATAACCTGAGTCATTTTTCTGGTGCCTGGTACAAGACCTATTTGGTGGCTTTACTTCTGGAATTTCTTTCTTGAGTTATGACTAATCAAAGGATCTCCCTTATGGCATCAAACAAGAGTGACAGGGCTGACAAGTCTATTGATAGATCAACTATTTGGTAATGAACAGCTTGACCAACAACACAAAGCCCAGCCTTGCAGCAAATCCACTGTGGAAAAAGACTTCAAAAGACATATTGAAGTAACTGAAGAAGGGTTGGATGACTTAAAATGAAACTTGAATATCCGAGGTTTATAAAAAGGTTTTTGGTGCACAGGGCCGCATAACAAAGGGCCAGTCTCTTTCACAGTATATGCAGGAACTCAAGTCTGTTACAGCAGCTTGTTGTATCCCATCCCTTTGTATTGATCTTTAGAAACTTAGTATTTGCAATTGCAGCAAGGTAAGTATCTGATGGTCTTAGCTGTAGATATTGTGATCAGAGTCTTGTTACTCGACAGATCCCTGATATAGAAACCATTTATAATAGACTTACCAAGATGTATCTTACCCCACAAGGAGTGCCTCCCTCATAGACTGAGGCAGTTTTTGTTAGGATGTCTGCCACGGCTGTACTTGGAGGACATGGCCTGGCTTTAGTGGGGGACAGGGCGGTCACTCTATTGCTGGTTGTGGACATGGATGTAAAGGTTTTCCACAACGTATTCATCATCAAAAGACAAATCACATATCCAATTGGTGTTGGCAGAAGTTTGGATGTCTTGCAAGCACCAAGAGAGATGAGATAGGCGTCAAGCCTCCTACTATTGATGATGATCACTCAACACAATCCAAGTGGTATGCTTGCTACTTTGCTTGCCTTCAATAGATGATCGGACCTGCATCTAACCAAATATCTAGCAAGTCAATCACCACCTCTACATCTTCTGTCGATCTTTCCTCACCAAGTGCACATGATATAACTACTAACAATTTGGTATCTTTTCTCAGTGAATGGATCACCAATTCAGGTGTGTCAGAACACTAACAAATAACTATGAGCTCAATCTTGATCATTCCATTATGAAACTTATCAATGGTAGGTGTTCACCCATTTAATGCTTCGCTTCAATACAATTAACACCACTTTGTGCTTTAAAAATGTTCCACTTGCACCAAGGTTTCCACAGAATCTACTTTTAGTTCTGTTACAAAGGCAATAAGGTATCAAGCTTTCCAATCTAGCTCTTTTTTTCCCCAAGATCTATGGATGGTGAGCTTGAATGGTAAGGGTTATGGGTATTGAGGACTTTACTTTTTCTGTCACGTTGCATCTTTTATCTTATCCACTTTTCTGGCATTATCAATTGGGTCATCTGTATGCTGAAAAACTTAATCAAAAGTTCTGAATCCAATCCTGCTTCCATTTAGTGTAAACCTATCCCTTTGGAAATCATCATCATTCCACACGTTCCCACAAGATTTGTAAGAAGCAGTTTCCTATTCAATTAGTTCTTGTTATATGTGGGGTCCAAATTGCATGACTTTTAGGGCTATTTTATAATGATTTTGCTGTTTTCATGGGTGATTTTTCCTATGCAAGATCAGTCAGAAGTTGGATGCATTGTCCAGCATTTCTTTAATGAAATAGAAACTCAATTAAGTTCTTTCACAAAAATATTGAAAATGATACTAGATCATAGGCCTCTTTCCAATAAATTTGTGCTTTTCTATCTAGTTATGGTACTTAATTCAGATATCTTGTGCTCATCTTCTCAGTATGTTAAGCATAAATTGCATCATCTTTTGGATATAGTTCACATATTAATTTTCATACGCATGTTCCAAAAGGATTTTGGGGAGATGGGGGTCTTAGTTGTATGGAGGGTGCCTCCTTTTCTGGGTGGTCAGGTACCCCATAACACGTATCCTGATGCAAAGGATTTTCATCTAGCATTGATGATATTTGATTGTGTTTACTATGTCCATCTTTTCTCCACTCTAGCTAAATTGTAACCTTGCGATCAACATTAATAAAACAAACTAGACTAACTGGTTGAACCAGCAGATTTTTAAAATAGAGGTCAAAATCATGTGAATCAATCAAAACCATGTTGGACCATTCAAACTAGATGAAATGGATCATCAGTTTGACCCCCTTTACAGAAATATTAACTAATCATGATTGATAATCCATATACACCAAGCATGTAAAAAATAGACAACTGCAACAATAAAGGTGAAAAGCAGAACCTGTAATCGGTCAGGCCCAAGTGAAGGCGGATGCAAGCCACTTGATCAGAACCATTTGCACGTTGTGATGTATACCCAGCATACTGAAATATGAGATGTGGAAATATCAAGAAATGCAACATGCCAAACTCCTTTCAACTACATAAAGTAAGAATTAATAGGCTAAACATGTAATGAAAAAGCAATTAGCCGATGGTGTAATTCTTGATTTCAGATAAGAAAACTAGTTTCTTCTTCTTTTTTTTTTTTTTTTTTTGAAGGGTGAGAGGGTAGTCATCCAAATGATAACCACCCATGATCATTTCATTCCACCAAAAAAAATTACATCAGAATTACATATGGGATCTCCAGAGCTCCACTTGAGACATAATGGGATAAGAAAAATTCTCAACATAGGATTTCTCTCCCCTAAAAAGCACCCAATTCCTGCCCAGCTAAACACCCCATAAACAGCCAAAATCTTAGCTCGATCCTTCTTGGATCTAAAAGAGATATGCCCCTCTTGAGCATTTCTCTGCGGAAAGATGATCAAAAGCTAGCCACATCCCGATGTACAATCCAGTCGATCCCCATCCTTTGCCACACCTGCTCTACAAAAGGGCACTAGAAGAAGAGGTGCTGAATGTCCTCCTCCGCTCCTCCACATAGGGGACAACTCACATCATCCATCTAGGCCCACCTCGCTCTCCACCTCTTCGTCATGATCCTCCCCCTCCTCATCAATCACGCGAAAATCTTCACCTTTAGTGGACACTCTATCTCCCAGAGAAGCCTGCAGTCTCTCAAGAGATTGACGTCTGTGTTGGCCACGCAGCCACTCAATCTACAGAAGACCACCACCGAGAATTCACCTTCTTCCCAGGAGTATGCGTCACCACCCACCTCTGGCTCCCATCCTTCCAGCTACTGCAACAACCTCTAGAAATCCTTACACCTCTGGTCAGAGAGGCCCCCCCAAAAGACTGGACACCAAGTCCTGGACCAGCAGTCTCCCACCGAGGCCAACGGGTCAACCACACTCCCAAAGAGGCGAGGATATCTGGCACTGAGAGATAGGCCAACCCCCTGCTAATCATCCAGCTAGAACTGAAAAACATCTCCCTCACCCAACGTGGGAGTAAAGAATGTCCGCACCTTCCTTGCCACCGTTGTCAGCCCCTAAGAAAGAAAGATGCCCCTGAAGGAGGTAACTCCAAACGCTCCCAAGATATAAGGATCCATAGCAACTCCTCATGACATCACCAAACAGCCCTTGTTTACGACCCACAAGTTTGGCGATCCACTTCGTAAGGAGGCTAACATTCACTTTTTCCACCTCCCTAACTCCCAGGCCCTCCTCCTGCACCGGCCTACAAACCTCCTCCCAGGCCACCAGCCTCGCCCCTCTTCCTGCCGCCCCCACATTAGACCAAAAAAAATCACGCATCAGCCCGGAGATCTTCCCAACCTGTCTCAGTATCTTAAAAACAGATAGAAAATATGATAGAATGGATGCCAGAACAGCCTTCACCAAAGCAAGCCTCCTCCCACCTCTAGACAATAGTCTAGCTGACCATCTTACCAATCTCTTCTCCATTCTCTCCAGCAAAGGAAGCCAATCTCGTAGTCTAAGCCTCCTATCTGACAAAGGAAGGCCCAGATAAACCAGTGGCAAAAATCCCACCTCTGTCCTAAGCACTCCACCCACCAACTTCGCCTCTTCAGCCACCATGTTCATCGGGACAAACATCGATTTCTGGTAGTTTATTTGCAACCCAGACGCTGCGCCAAAGAGCTCCAAAATGATTCTCATCCTCCTAGCCTCCAGACTGGCTCCTTCAACCAGAAAGAGGGTATCATCAGCATAGTGCAGGATTGCGTCTAACCGTTCTCTCCAGCCCGGAAACCACTAATCAGACCCCTATCACATGCCCTACTAGTTGCCCTTGCCAAGGCATTCGCCACCAGCACAAACAGCATAGGAGCTAGAGAGCACCCCCGTCTGACCCCTCTCCTAGGCTGCACCCAACCTCCCGCTGAGTTCCCATTAATCAAGACCGAGAAAGATGTCATCGCTATGCATCTCTTCATCCAACCAATCCACATCGTGAGGAATCCTCTCCTCCGTAATGATGCTCATAGGAAATCCCACTATACTGAGTCACACGCCTTGCTAAAGTCTACCTTCCACAGAAATGCATGTTTCTTCTCCCTCTTCCAAGCAACCAAAACCTCCATGGCGATGACAAACCCATCCAATATTCCCCTTCCCGGTATGAAGGTCATCTACACGGGGGAGATTAAGTCTCCGAGGACATCTCTGAGCCTGTTTGCTAAGACCTTGGCAACAATAAGGTAGACAACATTCGAAAGCACAATTGGACAGAAATCTTAAATCTCCTCTACACCTTTTTTAGGCAATAAGAACACATAAAATATGTTCAACTGTTAAACCCCATATTCCCTGCCGCAAACTCCTCCAACATTTGTATCACGTCCGTCCCCACCAAATACAAAAATTCCCTAAAGAAGAAAATAAGGAAACCGTTCGGCCTAGGGAAATCGTCTGGCCTAGGGCAACCTTCTGTATTTAACTCCCAAACCACCCACCACACCTCATCCTCCAAGAAGCTGGTCGTAAGACTCTCCGCCTGGGCATCAGTAACACATCGTATATCCTCCTCCCTCCATTGCCAACAACCTCTGCTGCATATGCCTGTGAATTCTCTGAAGTAATCCGCCGCAGCTCTGCCCACCTCCTCCCTACCTGAAAATTCCTCCCCATGAATCAACAGTTTCTCTATCCAGTTCCTCCTCCTTCTGGAAGAAGCCATTTAGTGGAAAAACCTAGTATTAGAATCACCTTCCTTGAGCCACTTCTACCTCGATCTCGTCTTCCACTCCACCTCAGCTTTCTTATCCTCTTCCTGCACCACTCGTGTGATCTTCAACCTGACCTCCCTATCCTCAGCTTAGATAGAGGCCTGGTCCTCCTGTCTATCTATCTTGGTGATTTCCGTCAAGGCCTCCTTTCTACCCCTCTTGACTACTCGGATTTCCTTCTTATATGCTTTGAGATGATCCCACCACATAGACAGCTTCCTTGCTAGACAAAGCGTAGCTGATCCCTACACCACAAAAGAGCTCCATCTCTCCTCCACCATACCCCAAAATCCCTCATCGAGCAACCAAGATCTGTCAAATTTGAAGTGCCATAGTGCACTCCCTCATTAGGCCGCCACATCAGGGGTCTATGATCTGAAAACGGTCTCTCCAAAGGGGACACCTCTACCATCTCCACGTTGGACAAAAATCTGTCAATCCTGAACATCTAACCGCAGTTGTTCCTTCAGGTGTATGTGCAGGACGTCAGGCACAAATCTATAAGGCCATGCATGGCAACAGACTCAACAAACTCATCAGATCCAAGATCCTGCCTCCCCCGCCCCCCTAGCCTATCCTCTAACTGCAGAGTAACGTTGAAATCTCCTCCAACCAACCAGGGACTCCCATGGCAATCCAATGCCACTGACGTGAGTTCCTCCCACATCACCATCTGACAGTCCATAAACCCCCATGATCACCATCCTGGCACCACCCGTCTTCTGTATCAACCTCGCCGAGATGACATGTTCACCCTCAAAGCAGTCATCCAAGGAGAAGACATCTTCCCACCACCCCAGTATCTACCCCCCAGAGCAGCCAGCTGCTCCAACATAGCGAAAACCTTCCATTCGCAAGACTCCGATCTCCCTCCACGTTCTCGCATCACAATCAGCGAGCTTCGACTCCTGCAATAACACAACATCCACTTTCCACAAGCGGATGTAGTGCCCTAGTACCCTCCTCAATGGGTCATTGAGACCCCGCACGTTCAACGTAAGAACTCTGTTCATGAGGAACAGGCAGATGTCCCCCTCATCTTCAAACAAAAGCCACATGCTTCCGCGGTTTAGTGAACCCCATCATCATTAAGATCCAGAGTTGCTGTCGCTGATGGCTGTGGCAAGCTGCCGCGGCCGTCCACTACTACCCTCTGTCCCCGGCATGAACCTTGATATCTCCACTTCCACTTGTATTGAAGAGCTCCTCCCCGACCACCATCCAATACACGTGGCCTCCATCCTGACAGAGGGATCACCACACGGTTGCCCGCTATTAGGGGTAAGTCTTCGGCCTAACGACAAGGCAAACCACCAGCATGACACAAACCTGGCGCCACCACCTCCACTCCCAGGCCCCCAATCCCCTTCTCCTCCATCGTGGGAAGGCCGATGGAGCCTTCCTCCTCTTCTGCGCCCAATGTAGATAGACGCTGAGCTCCTCCAGCGGCAGCATCCCCTATCGCAGCGGGAAGGACCGACGCAGCCTCCTCGATCGACTCCGATCGTGGTGTCGAGGAAGGGCCCGAGCCACATGTCCCTAAACCAATCTCCATCAAAACTGGGTCGTGGTTCTCAACATTGTCCGAACCGCTGTCTCCATTTGGATCTGAAGGGGATCCGACCCACTCGCCTAACTGCTCAAAAGAGGGGGCCAGCAGTAGCCCTTCATCTTCCAGATCTTTCAATCCTGACAGCCCCTCATCATCGTGCGTTGAAATTGCCACCTCCCACTCCTTTGATGGCGCCGCACTCAGCGTCTCCTCTTCCAGATGCAACGTCTCCTCCGAGGCAGTTGCATTCAATGGTTGTGTCGCGATCAGCGGAATCGACTCCACTTCAGCATCTAAACATTTAGGCTCTCGATCGACGCAAAAAACCCTAGCCTGGGGATGCGGTGGCTCCATCGCTGCACCGCCTGACCTCCCCGCTCCTCCAGCCACCTTCGCATACGAGGCCATCTTCCCGGAGGCCCTCTTGCAAGTGCAAGAGACCACCCACAAGTGTCCTCCATGGTGGAGTAGCACTTTCTCCATCACCGCCACCCCCACCTTCAACTCCACCGCCTCAAGCGATCCAGCCAAGAGACCGGTTCCCCGACACCGACGGAGGCGCACGAACGGAATGCCACCACTTGGAGGACCTCCACCGTTCGGAGCCAACATGGTATCCCCTCGACCACTAGCACCACTGGCACTCTCTCCGTGCTCCATCGTGGATGGAAGCCTTCCGCCAAGCCATCGTTCCTGACCTCAATCAGGAAACCGCAAAACAAAGCTCCTCCGTCTTCGCCGGAGAGAGCCCCACCACAAGGACCCCCCTGTCACCCGAAGGAAGCACTTCACAGCAGACCCCTTCGGTTCGACACAGAGGGCCTCCATCACCTCGGAGATCCACAGTTGGCCCGAAGTCAGCTAACCCACAAGACCTCCATCCACCAAGTTACGAAGGGTGGCCACGTTTGTCGACCAAGGAGCCTCCACCTCAGCCAAAGGCACCACCACCGAAGGTGGTGGCGGAGGACGTCCCATATCCAAACCTTGCGCATCGCTTTGCCGTCCAACACCGTGCCCGCTGATGCCCAAGGCCCCCACACCCCCAGCAACGCAAGGGCTCCCAGCAATCCCTCACCCAGTGGCTGGCCCCCAAGCATTTGAAGCAACGGTCAGCACCAACCCTCCCCAGATCTGCCATAGCATGAGCCTCCACCTGACCACCCTCCACTCCCTGAGGCCTTCGTCCTGCCACCCCGCAGACGAGAAGGTCTCTCTCTCTCTCTCTCTCTCTCTCTCTCTCTAACCAGAAAACTAGTTTCTTATGTTATGTAATGTTTATCTTTACCCAAACAAAATGGCAAGCACCCACTTACTGCATGATATGCAATAAACTAAAGATTGCCCATGGTATAAGACCTCTATAAGCAAATGCACTCAAGCAGTCATATACAGGAGCATGGACTATCTCTATAAGACCTCTCTAATGCACTCGTACAGTCACATAAAGGAGCATGGACCATCTCTACCTGAAAATATATTCAGGTTGCTTCATGATTGGAGTAATGATGACTCAGTAAATTGATATCTGCTCTAGCCACGGCCACTAATAGCAGAATAGTATAATATTAGTACATTATGGTAATTTCAACATATTATTAGATTTGGGACCTTGCACTAAAAGATTCTCCTACGTATGTCTAGAGTTTAGCATTACAATTAGTTTCAAACCTTTCTTTAAATGGGCTTCTTATACAACCATCACATTTATATGATTATATCTCATTATAGATGCTATTTTGAGTGATAGAATCTCAGAATCGATTACATCAGTAGCTGCTAAAGTTTTTCTTTTTTTTGAGGTATCAGTGGTTTATATTTTTTAGAAGAAAAAGGGTGAACACATATATTCGTGATCATCTGATATATTGATTAAAGAGGGGTTACACCAAGCCATTTACAAAGTGGACCAGAAACCCTTGAAAAAAGAAATGTTGCTGCAAATGCTATCTGAAGTGTCAGCAGTTGCTAGATGAGCAACTACTCTTTAAATGAGCACTAGTTTCATCAAATTTTGATGGCCGAAGAGAAATATAAGAAAAATATAGTCAAAATGTAAACTATCAAGGAATACATACCCTGAACTTTTGGCCATTATACAATGAAGAATTCTGTTGTATCCTTTGATTCCATATCTGCAAGTAGTTCATCAAGAGATCAAAGCTAATATTACATCTTAAAAGTAAATCTTGTGCCAGAACTTTAATGATGATGCATCACAGAAATATTTGTCAATTAGAAATTTGTCCAAGCACGAGAAAAGGTCCTGTACCTCATATAAAATTAAAATCATAATTTAACGACTTTTCAAAAAAATAAAAATAATAATTTAATCAAATATTCAGAATAGCAAAAATCAACATCGCTGTTATATCAATCAAGGGAACTTTCTTTTTTTCCTATGTCAATTGTCAAGTTATGATTATTCACTGGTAAAGAGAACCACGTGACTTCAATGAAAAGAACCAAAGAAGTACTAACTCTCTGCACAAAATCATGTGGCTTCATGAAGGACGCATTTGCTCCATCTCTCTGGATGATTTGTAGACTATAAGATTAGCCTTTTTATAGACATATATATAAGCATACATATATGTATCATGGACGTGTGAATAGAGGGTTGGTTTGTTCAGAAAACATGAGCACAGGGGAATGCATGGTTTGGTAGTTTGAGTTAGTTCATATTGCGAATTCCTCAAAAGATCTGTGCTTCATCTCTGTAATTTAAACTTGTATCAGCTATGGAACCTTTCTTTTGGAACCATACCATACCTATTTTTGTGAAAAGGTAAAGGACGACTACTGAAGGGCAGTGGCCATCTGCTTCATTGCTTCTCTCAGCAGCTTAGTACCATTCCACACTTTTCACTAACTTGTTAAGGCATCTGAGTCATCAGGCTGTAGATGTTAGATCCTTGAGATAAGTATCAACTTATGATATCACTACTAAGAATAGTTACTAGTACAGCGGTTTTATTTCCCCAAAAAGCAAAAAGGTAGTTCTCCAAGTGATAACTACCCATATCATTAATTTATAAAAAATTACAAGGGGGCAACCATATTACAAGTGCTTATCCCAAAAGGAAAAAAGGGAAGAAATCAAAGAGACAAAATTCTAATAGTACTGCAGTTCACAATGGACTCGGATGTACTTCTGCTTTGCTCTTCTTGTTTTTCATATATCTTGCTTGATGAACATGATGAGATTCAGGACTTGATGCAATTGAGCCACTCATTGGATCATATATATTGGCACAGTAATTTCATGCATGTATGCGATCAATGCATTTCACTGGAAAGTTTTTTTCCAAATGTCATGATGAATTTGGTCGTTCAGGTTGGTTAAGAGCTAAGGTAAAAGCTAGACCATTTGCTGGATGATGCCATTGTGATTTGTGACTTTTTCAAGGCCTTATGCAGAGGGAATCATTCTGAGGGTGAAGTCCTGTACCGACAATTGGGAGAGCACCTGCTTTCCCAGCATTATATTTTATACCTTTGCTTTATCTACAGAAGTGGATAAATACTGATTTCAAATATTCATCATTTACTGTTAAAAAATAAAAAGAAAAAAAGGAAAATGATTATTTTCTAAACAAGTAAAAAAAAGAAGATGATTATTTACTAGCACAATTTTAAAAGTCTTTTATATTTAAGATTCAAGGTTCTCTTTTTTTTTTCTTCTTGAATAGTTTTGTCAAGGGACTTGCCAAAATTAATATCCTAATTGGCCCTAATAAAGTACCAAATAGCTAGGGACAAATAATTCATTCTTCTCAAGTCAGCCAAATCAGTTCACGAATCACGATTACTTTCCAATACAACTTTTAAGTCAATCCATTGCCTAACTAGCTGTTCAAATTTGGATCCTTGTTATGTGATTCCATATATAGCCTACTTTCTACAATCAATTTTCCAGAAGCCAACTTATTTTATCACTGACTCCATTATGAGCCCAACTGAGAAAACAAGAGTTTTTTCATGTTTGTGCTCTCCTGCATTGACAAGTCAACCATCAATCAACTAACCATCTGCCACACTGGTTAGGAAAGGATTTTTTTTTTTTTCATGGGAAGAAATATTTTTAAACGTTAAGTGAGCAGTTGTTTGGTATCTTCTTCAGTAATCCACTCAGGACCTTATTTAAACAACTAGCTCCAGGTGTATAAAGAATTGCCCCTCGTACAAATTTGAAAAATGAAATTGATGCTCTCACCCTCTCAAACTCTCAACTGCACTGTGCTCCTTTGGTTCTCTTTGTACACAAGCTCTCCACTCCCTTGTCTTGTTGCTCCAGCTCCTGTTTTTTGAAAAGTCGTTGCTCCAGCTCTTGTAGCAATCTGAAGTATCTTGTTATCTTGGAGTCCTATTATTGTTCCATTGATATATTGCTTTGACAAGACTCATGACCATTCTAGTTTATGGCTCATTTGCTATGTAACTTTAGGATATTGTGCTGGGATTCTTGGGTTCAGCACTCTCCTTCGGCTTAAGGAGTTGTACAACTAAGGGTGTTCTGAGCACCTAATGTTTGGTCTCCATTGGCTTTAAATCTTAATCTGGAGCTAAAAAGCCTTAGGATGGTGAAACTCCTACAGTGTTTTTCAGGACTGGAGATGAATATGATCAAGAAGACTGAACCGCTACAAATCTCTAGTGCCTTGTGGAGTCTACTTAGGAGTTGTGGTTGCCACTATATCTTGTTTAAAAGTTAAAACAGCCTAGCAAAATTTCCTAAGAAATAAGTGAATTTGCCAACATCTAGGGAGCTTTTAGAGTATCTTTTTCTCACTATTGCAAGCAAAGATATTTAGGTCCTTCTAGCTTGGAGTAGTATCGTTCTATAGATAAATGAATAACATATGCATAAGTGAATATCTACAAGTGAATTTAACATATAAGAATTATTACTTGTTTGCATGCAAACATGTTACAGATGCTTGAGCTGGAGCATCTACAAGTCGTCAAGAGACCAACTTTGGTAGCTATCACTCGTGCATGTATCGTCAGGTAGAGCGCACAATTTTCATGAGAAATTTCTTGCATATTTAAGAGGATGCATGCACATGCATGCACACACAAAGTATAAAGGTATAAGTGTCTGTGTAACACTTAGCGAACTGCATAATCAAGTTTTTTTTTCTTGAAATGTAACTAAGTGATTATTTTTTCCGCAGCAGCTAGTAAAAGTTTTGCCTCTGAGATGTAAAAAAACAAAGAAAGAGAAGAAAAAGAACAGGGAGAAAGTTGTACATACCTCATGTATGGAGTCCTCCAGCTTTGAATCTGGATGGGCCTTCCTATCATACAATGTCATAAATTCAACTGAGACCTTCATTAACAAGGACAAGAAATAATTCCTCCAAAAAAACTTAAAAATTTGGAGAAGTGATACAGTAGGCAAACCATTCTCTAAAACAAAATCATACATGGGCCTTTCAGCTTATAATTATCAAAATCAATCTTGAAAAGTGTCTATGGTGTATCCAGGCCACATTTTCTATATAAAGCATGAAGGCCGGATAGGCATTGACCACATATTTTTCTTGATGAAAGGTATTCAACAAGCATCTAAATATCAAAGCTAAAATAATATTGGTCAAGAACAGTCAGCCACTTTTAAATATCTAAACAATAGAAACTCAAAAATCAAACAATATCCACATCCAAGTATGCGTAGCATGAAATAAATTTATAAACATAGAATAACAACACCAGGAGCTACATTTTCAAACTCAGTTGATAAAAAAATATGCTAACCAACCACAGCATATGTGTTACTGGCTTAAAAAGAGTTCACAGAGATCATCTAACCATGACCGACGCTGGTCTTGGAAAATTTCTAACTCTTTTACAAGAAAATGATAAACTATTACATTGTTCGTGCTGAGTAATTGATTGGAGATTTTCTCCACTCGACAGTCCACTGGCACTCCATCCATACAAACACTAATTCTAGATTAGTTAAAAAGTTAGGACCACAAAGAAAAGTTAACAGAATACCCATTGAAGAAGAAGAGGAAGAAGAAGAAGAACGAAAATGAAGAGAACAGCATCAAGTTCCTCTTGAAAGGTCTTGAAGGTTCCATACATCAAGCAAAAGGCAGGAAGTCAGAACAACACTATGCCCATATCTACATTAGAATTGCCATGCGGACTTCTGATATGCAACTAAGATCCAAGCATCCATTCTTGCCTATATCAAGATCCTTCTGCCGAGGTACATGCTTCATAATCTGGAGAAGCGAGCCAATTCATCAGTTCTCCAAGCACTAGTTTTGCCGACGGTAACCACAATCTTCTTCCTTTTTTTCTCCTCTGAGCATCACCTCCACTTCCACCTTCTGGAATGGCCAGACAACCTCTCATTCCAACATAAATCATGCACAATGATCTTGGATTAAGACGGACCGAAGCATCGGCCAAAAGCCGCTGAAAACTCAAAGCCATATTCCCGTTTGGATGTTTCTCTTCTTCGTCTGAATCCTCTACTCGTTATAAAGGCAAAAGGGTGGAGCCTCACACCTTCGAGACCTTCGAATCGAACGGAAGGCACAACCTTTTGATTCGAATTACGCAAACAGCCCGTTGCTTCGGACATTTCCCAATCAAGATCCTCAAAAACCATCCGCTCGATCCAAGAATATGTACGGGAAGAAGGGGGGAACGGATCTAAGCAATAACACCGGCGTTGGCAATAGCATTAACTGTTACTTTCCAGTTAAAGTAAGCTATCATCAAAGAGCTTCAAAGTTAAAGCCCTAATCGATTGCCGTCCCTAAGCACGACATTCTGGTAATTATGGGGATTTGCGATAGATTTGATGGATTTGGGAAAGGGAAAAGTGTACGAGGGAAGATCGGAGGATATTGTTTCTCTATACCTGAGAGCGGGAAAGGCCTGAAGGGCACGAGAGGAGCAGCGTGTAGGCCAATCCCGACGAGATGCCTTCTCCTTCCTCCATCGCAGATTCGCCTCGCTTTGATCTCAAGAGAAGAGCTTCCCTTCGCCCGCACTTCCCCATTTATGAGTTGCCCTACCCGTTTTGACTTTCGTCGGTCCAAGCGGTTTTTTTTTGGTTTTCCATCATAAATTTTAAGAGGGGCTAAATCAGGGATGGTGTTGGGTATGGTATTGGTATGAGTACAGGAATTTGATGATAGAGATGAATTCTGATAAGTTAAATAGAGTGGAAATTGTTTATTTTTTTATATGCGATGGAGGATTACTTTTTATTTTTTATTATTTTTTAAGTGGAATAAATGGTGGCTAGATATGATAATTTAGTAGATATATTACAAATAAGAACGTAAGATGATAGATCTTATGAATCATGTTTAGTCCATCTATCTTAATGATTTTATACTTGGCTATATCCACGTACATGTGAGTTTTTGATGGAAGTAACACTAAATGATAAAAAGAATAATCGGTTGATATATAGAGTTTTCCGCTAACTTCTTAACAACCTGTATTTCTTCTAATAACAACATGCATGATTTCTCAATGTTACAAAATCGAGAATCTTTGAAGAGGACTCCATTGATGTATGTTTGGCTTTCTGGCTAATTTTTCAAGAAATCTTTTTTGGATTCTATATTTATACTTTTTGGGTGAATGTCCTTTAGGATATTTACTTACTACTTAATTAGTGTGATGTGCTAATCTTTTGGATTGCTATCGCAGTTTTGCTTCCAAAATGCTCCTTTTGCAACCTAGAGCATAGGTGTCTTCAATGAACGAAATAACTTTTTTCTAAAGGATAAAAGGAGCATGGAGGTCCGACTATTTGGTATGTGTCCTCTTTTAATCAGGAAGGTGTTAATTGGGTCTCTTATCTCCAGGTGTGAAAATAATTACTCAAGAAAAAAGAAAAAAAAATATTAGTAAAAAGTTATCTGATTAGACATACATTTAATTAATACATTTGATTAGTAATAGAGGAAGTTTATAATGTTGAAAATTATTTGTTAGAAGTAGATAAAAATAAAGAACGGCAAGAAAAGTAGTGAATTAGGTCAAATCACAAAGAAGTCATTCCTATAAATTTATCATCTCAAGAATAAATACAAAGGATCAATCAATGTCAAATAAAAATTTATTTGAACATAATGTTTTCTTCACGTGAGGTTTTGATTAAAAATTAAATTCAATATTGCAATTTGTACTTCAATAGATTTGATAATTAGTTCCATTGATACTAATCTCACTTAGGTTTAAAATATCCTTCCAATATTGTTTGAGGTTGTAATCCAACATAAATACAGAATCCTAAACTTAAATTATCTTATGCAAATAAACTAGTTAACTAATTGAAATCAACACAAAAATCAAATGTTTTTATCACTTTATTAAAAATTAAACAATCATCAGAAATGATTAATAGCATGCAAATTCTTCACTGGGAAGGCACTATTCACTACACTATTGATTTATTTTTTGCATCATTGATTTTGTTACTCCCACTAGTTTGGACATTTATTTACGGATGGATAGTTGACCATGTTGACAAATTACCCCAACATGACCACAATAACCCACAACCCATGTGATTTTGATACTTTTTAAATGAAGAAATTGAGATGTCTTACTTAAACCTCCTTTTAAGTCGCACCTTACAACGTAATCCCTCGAGTTCAATGTCACAGGCGCATGGCCACCCGCTATTTACTTTCTTAACCATCTACTACGTCATTTTTAACTTACCTGGTGATAGGTTAAGGAGAAATTTTATTTTATTAATGAGCTAAATTTTACTTAAAATTCGATAGAAATTCTCCTATTTTATCATGTTCCCAAAACATGTGCCTACATTAGAATGACATGTGCGAAATATAAACAATAACTTGGTGGATATACCCCACTTTCACATTCAAACGCATCCAAAAATAAATAAATATTTCAACCACAATTCAGGCACACACCGCCACAAACCACCACGAACGCAAATAAAACATTACATAAGATAGCTATTCATTACATAGAAAGGTCTCTCATGAAGAATTTACATCATTACCTTTTTTGTACAAAATATATACAAAAATTGAGGGCCTAAAAAAAGGAGTTCCAACATCAAAATTTGCGAGAAAGTCCAGGTTGTACTCCTATGTTAAACTATACAAAACACCCAAAAAAAAAAGAACCGACATACCCCACGCTTTCCTCACCAACGCCTATCACCTCAACACCCTCGGGTCAGCCAGGGTTAGCAGAAGCTCAATTTAGTCATTCAGTAGGGCCTCGAGGTAGGTGAGGAGGCTCTCCTATCGAGCCTTAAGAAAGAGGAACTCCCCTAGGTACACCACAAAGTAGAGCAGGTCTTTAGTAAGGCATGTGCGTAGAACCAATTGGTACAACGCCTGCAGTCGAGTGCGTACCACATAGTGATGGGACGATGCAACATCCTATCCCAAAAAATTGGATAACGTAAAATGAGTCAAAAGGATCAATAAGGCATAGAAGTCTCCAAGAGAAAAAAAAAGTTACAATTTTTCAATGCCTCAAAGAGTATGCATTTCTAGGTGCATGTGATTTACCTTTTTTTTACCCTTATACATCTAACTTTTCCATTTCCCCTTTATTTCCTTAATTTCTTCATTTCTTGCATGGTGTAATTTTTCCTCACACAGGTGGGCAATCCACAGTGGCCATCACAGACTCACAATTGGCTCCCACTTAGAGTTATTCTTGCTCTTGGCCATCACCTATTCCAGTCATTACTAGCTACTAATAGCTAGTAGCAGGGCTTTTTGATGCCATGGTGACAAAAATCATCACCCTGTAAATAGGGTACTCTCTTGGTAAACCCATGTTATCTGTGATATAAGAAACCTCTCATTATGGAGGGAGAGACTTCTCCACCCTGAATCCCCAAGAAGATCACTCATCACCCTCCATAACGAAGTACTATCAAACTAATGACCATCGACTTTAGTCTACGTTGTCACGCCCCATAATGTCGATCGCTTAAGATCAATGCCAGAAGCACGTTGTCACCTACTATTCACCTCCTTAATCATCTACTGCGTCATTTTTAATTTGCGTGATGATAGGTTAAGAGAAATTTTATTTTATTGAGGAGTTGAATTCTACTGAAAAAAAGGCAAAATTTCTCCATCGCATTTTTCCCAAAGCCAATAGTCACATAAGAATGACAAGTGCAAAAATATAAATAAAAACTTAAAGGGTACACCCCACTTACAACCAAACACATCCAAAAGTATAAAAATACTCTCAACTACAATATGGCACACCTTGCCACAAACTACAAAGAAACAAAGAAAACATCACATATTACTATATATATATATATAAAGGTCTCTACAAAATATTGCATCAACACTTTTTTATAAAGTTTATAAAAAAAATTAAGGGCCTATAAAAAGGAGTTACAATGGTCAAGTACGTAAAAAGTTCAAATTGTACTCCTAAGCTAAATTATACAATTGTTCCTATATAGAACACCCAAAAAAATAGAAATAGAAACCGACATATCCTTACTTTCCCCACCTACGCCTACCACTCCAGCACCCCTAAGTCAACTAAGTCCACTAAAAGCTTAGTCTGGTTATCTAGTAGGGTCTCAAGGCATGTGAGGAGGCTCTCCTATCAGGGTTCAATAGGGCCCCTTGGTACAACTTATGGCGAAGCAGGTCTTGAGTAAGACACATGCATAAAACTAGCTACTACACACTGTAGCACTTGCAATTGAGTGTAGGCCACAATGCTTGTCGCAATTGACTCCCACCTGGAGTCTTTCTAGTTTTAGGTCATGATGACGGGCAAAAAGTGCCCTCGGACTCAAAATTCTACGAGAAGCCCAACAAGGGATCTGGCTACCCGAATGTGAGGTAGGCAGGCAAGTCCAACTCGCCTTCACCCAGGAAGATTGGAATATAGGCGGGTTCGGGTAAACCCAACCCGCTAGAAAACCTTGTACCAACCAATGACAAGGAGACAGCGAAAAAGTCCAACACGACCATACCAAAAATAAATGACGGCTTGACCGCCGCAATTAATAACCTGATAACATACATGTCCTGACAACGAATGTATCCAGTCAGAAGATCCTACAGCAGAATTAACCCCCAGCACTATAAATAGCTAAGAAGGGCCCTCTCTCAAGCAATGAGAGAGAAAAAGAGAGATTGTATTATTACTTCTTACTAGTGAATAGTTGGAGCATTGCTCTCCCACCAGATGTGCACCCTTTGTGGGGGAACTAGGTTACAAACCCTCTTGTCTCGTTGTGATTGCTTGTTTCTGAATTATTGAGTCAAACCCTCCGATCACTTAGGAGGTTCGATCGATTGGCGTCGTCTGTGGAAAGCGATAATCATTTGATAACGTTTCCTCACCTTTGAATCCTTCCAATGGCTCCTACAACTCGCAACTCCTCCCGTGCCTGTCCCGAGAAGGTGCCGGCATAGGCAGAATCAAGTGTGTTGATGTCCAAGAAACACCCCCAGCCTACCGGGCCAAGTAAAGAGAAGCCGGGAGTCCCCGGCCGACTACTGGAAGTCCCTGACCAGGAACCTCTCCTGGAGATCTAGGCAAGGGAAGAGTAGTATCAAGCCAAGTTGGCGGCTCTTAGGGCTGAAGAGCTTTCAGTTGCCAAGAAACTCCAGGAGATCAGGTAGATTCGGAAATTTGGCAAAATCCTGTCAGAGGAGCCCCACCAATCGAGCCCTAAAGACGAACAACAAGGGTGGCGTCGTACGGTGGAGGAGGAGAACTCCCACCTACGTGAACAGCTTGAAAAGTTAAAACGAGAGCTCAGTAGCCAGAGAAGGGAGGCTCCTAGTCTGCCTAAAGCTTCCCGCCTGCCTTTGTCAAGGGAGAATTCAGGAGCTCAAACTTTGGCGACTAGTAGCAGAGGTTCAATCCCTGAAATCATTCGCCAGGTCACCTGGGCAATGCGGGGCATACGCCCACGGGCTTACGTCAATACCTATCCTTTCACCGAGGAGGTGATGATGACCGCCCTGTCGAAAAAATTCAAGCAGCCCGTCATAGCCCATTATGATAGGACGATGAACCCCAACAGCTTTGTTGGGAGTTACCATCAGATGATGTTGGTGCACGGTTGCCCTAACGGAGTACTCTGCCGGCTATTCCCATCCTATCTGTCTGACATGGCTGATGAATGGTTCAATGAACTGTCGGCCGGATAGATCACCTACTTCCAAGAACTGGCGGGTAAGTTCTATCAATACTTCACTGGGCAACAGAGGGTTAGAGACAACCTGAGAGGCTGTCAGAGATTCGGCAAATGAAGAATGAATATTTCCAATCTTACTTGGATTGTTTTAAGGCTCAGTACTTCAAATGTAAGCAGCCTCACAATGCCATTGCCATCTAATACTTCAAGTCAGGTGATAACACCACGCAAAGGGGTAGTAATTAGGTTGAATATGGCCCATCTTTAGAATAAAAGGCACAACATAAAGTAGAATAGGAGCATTGCATGCATCAAGTACCAAGATTGCTTATAAACTGTATTAATGGCCATTTGTGTAAAGCATTTGTCAAAGCAGGCCTCAGATGAGCAATCGGACCGCACGGATGGATTCAGGACGACGAACGGAGTCTAACGGACTCAAGATTGGCCAAATCCGACATCCGGAGCTCCCACAATGGGCCCAAGAAATCCTGACCGTTGATCTGGAGATCAACGGCCCAGAACGCGCCACGTCGCCCCGCCCCCGCCGCTCGCACGCCCCCAAGCCAGCCAAGGACGAATCTCGGCCGTTGATCTTCGATCGAACGGCCGAGATCCGCGCGCTCGCCCGCGGTCGCCGCGACAAAGCGCGGGCGTGGCGCAATGGTTAGCGCGCACGCCTGCGTCGTGGCGACGCGCGTTCGAATCGCGCGGAGCGGAAATCAATTGCGAGCGAAGGGCGCGGAAAAATTGAGCCGCGCGATCAGCAGTGAGCGGCTAGGATTGCGCCACGCGCCGCGACGACAGCGCCCCACCTCCCACGCGCGCGCGCGCGCCGGGCGGAAACGCGCGCGCGCATGCGCGCCCAAAGCGCGATCTTAGCGTAGGCGCGGGAGGATCTCAACCGTCCGATCTTCAATCGGACGGCTCTCGTTCGACATCCACGGATCGCGCCTGAAGAGAGAGAGGGGCGGGCGGCTGATCGGCGGCAAGAGGGCTTCACCGACGTATCTGGAAGCGGTTTTAGCGACGTTCTAGATGTCGCTAAAGCACATTCTTCTTTTAGGAAACCCTTAACTCTATTTAAACCCCCTTCTACCACCATTCAAGGCATCCTCTCCCACTTGCAACTACTCCACTCCTCTCCTAGCTAGTATTAGGCACTCTTGTAATCGCCGGAGACGACGAGCCGCCGACGGAGCCTCCTCCACCGCCGTGGCTGCCTCGTCGCTCTCCACTCTCTCTCTACCTCTCTCTCTCTCTCTTTTAAGCTTTCATTTACTTTTGTTGAAGCATGTATTTAATGTTGTAAACCATGAACTATGAATGCATGTTTAATGAAATTATTTTTCATTTAGTTGCCATTTTAATTTCTGTTTAAAGTGCATGATCAAAACCAAGAGCTTTCTAACCCTAAACTCTCTCTATCTCTCGCTTTTCAAAACCGTCTCTTTCGCAAGCAAAACTCCGCATTTTTCGTGACAACAAGTGGTAAACAAAATCCGATTTCCACGCCTCCCTGAGATCGACACTCGGACTCACCTCCGTTTACTTCTTTTAAAATCGACGTATCAAGTGCAACTATAACGACACCTCTTAACACACACGCACGAAGGCACGTCAGTTTTTGGCGCCGTTGCCGGGGAGGCAACGGATTTGTTTTATCACCTCCATTCCACACTCATTCTCACATCGTCTAATGCCCTATTTTCCTTTTTACTTGACGGTTGCAGGAATTCGACGCATGGACGGCGAAGCGACGCATTCCACGACGGTAGCAAGGGAGTAGGCGCCTCGAGGACCGATAGTGAGTAACCTATCTCTCATTGTTTGCTTGCGTGAAAAAGATAAAAAAAAAATCATAAAAACTAAAAAAATTGGCGTGGTGAATGATTGCTTGACTCACATTCTTAACACATCACCCTACAAAAAAATGTACACTCTAATATGCTGAATAAATTCCTGGAGTGTTCTTTTCTTTTTTGAGTGGTGTTTGTGAAGCCACCATGAGTTGACTCGTCTAATAGAAGCTGCATGATCATTAGGATGAGTACACTAGGGTTTTAGAGCCTCTACAGAAGAAAAAGGAAATCTACTTTCATCAAATTGTGTGCAGAACTTGACGTGCCCACTGAAACTTGGTTGAAAACATTAAGACACGTCAACCCTAAAAAGCACTAAAGTAAGGATAAAATACTAAAAGACACCACACCTTAAAAATCCTTGCTTGAAAATCATGTTTTGCTAGAAGCACACACTTTGAAAGTGGAAAATTAAGAGGCACCACCCCAATCAACGCCTCATCACATCACCCTAAGCACAAGCACTATCCTAACCCTTTAAAAATGAGTAGACGTGTCCTAGGCAGGACTGAGTTAAGTCTCAAAAGGTGAGGTTTTGTTTGCTAGGCACTTGGCTTTCATTCCCTTGGTAGAATCTGGTGACTAGGCTGCGGGGCAGTGTCAAACGACTGCGGTTGTGGGGTCTATGGAACCAAAGGCGCAAGCCAAAGGAAGAACCTTCCCTGCAATCCCCTCGTAATCAACCTGGCCAGATTAACCTTGGGAAGGGGAGTCCAGTGCTTACGGACTTAATCAACCTTTGTGAGATTTCTAGGTCTTCTAAGGAATACACCATAAGGACTAGGCTTGTTTGCTTAGTTGAGGACACAACTCTCTCGCATCTGTTCTTCCAACATCCCTCCATTTCTTCTAAACCATGGATTTCAATACCTATCCATCTTACCCAAACTACCCCCAACAGGATTTGTATGCTAACCCAAGTGGACCATACCCACAGCCTACTTGGGCTAACCAACCACCAAGTTGGGGGTACAACCTTGAATATCCCTCTTGGCCCAACTATGACCAAACCGCACCAACTTCTTATTGGAATACAACCAACATAGCCACCCAAGGGTACAATTCAAATCATGGGGCTCCATATCTCGATTATCCTCACGATGCCTCCTCATTTAGGTCTGACCCGCTCTACTGTGATAGGACCTACACTTTAAGAGAACACCAAGAACCCTACCCATCTCAGGATAATAACCAAGAAAGGTCATCTGAATTCAACAACCTTGCCTACTTGACCTTTGGATTAGAAGGAGTTCTAGACAAATGGAAATCAGAAAATGATCAGAAATCTAGGCAAGCCCAGGATCATCAACCTCTGATTTGGTCCCCTGATGAAGAATCTGACTGGGAGGAGGACTTAGAACCTCAACTATTCTGGAGTAGGACCAAACAGAGAATGGTTCCTCTTGAAGAACTGGACCCTGAACATGATAGAATAGAGGACCCACCCAAGAACCTAAACACCAATATGGATTCTGATCCACAACCTCAACCATACTCTCTTAACCTGGATTTCAAGGAGGAAATCTAAAGGACACCAAATGACACCATGTCAATTCTTGATAACCTCCAGTTAGAACTACACAGACAGAATCAAGAATTGGTTAAAGGGCAACATGCCATGTTGGAGTTGTTCCAACAATTGGGGGAAGAAGGCCAAAGAAAGCTGTTGCATACAACGCCATTCATGGAATTCATAAAGCAAGGACCTACCATGATCAATTGGACTACACCTAGTCATCCTGATTTGGTTCAGTCCACCATTGATACCCCTCAGGAGTTGGACAGCTCAGTGAATAAGGACAGTAAGGATTCCTTGGAACACAATTTGAGGGGCATTAAGAATGAACATCAGGAGGAAACTGAGAATGTAAGGGGAGAGGCCTTGGAATCTGAATCTAATCGGCCCAAGAGAAGCAATCCGGTGGGAGCAACAGCCACCATCATAGATGGAGAATGGAGTTACAATTTTAAAGAAATTGATTATGAATCAGTTGGAATCCCCATCACAAGGTTGGAGGAAGGCCGAGAGAAAGAAGATGATCTAGAGGATGAAATTGACCCTACCTCTAATATAACCTCAAACAATGAATTTGATACAAAGAAGGTGGCAGAAAATATTCTTGAGATCAAGGGCTTGGAAGGAATGAGCGATGAAACCATAGTTGCGGAAGAGATGGATTCGTCTTTGGAGAGAAGCTTCATGCTTGATTGTAAGGCTCATTCTGAAACTCTGGACCTTATTACTTGCCCTACCAGAATAAAGATCCCCACTGGAATTGATACACTTTCGATGGATTACAATTTTATGGTGACACAAGCTGAATATCAGACCTACATCTTTAGTGTCTGGCATGTCATATTTGGGGTGCGTTCGTCCACAGCAACTTGTTTGCATGACCACAAACTAAGAGAGGATCTGACACAGGCATGCATGATATATCTGTTACAGAATTCCCGCCCCTTTGGAACGGGACTCCACCACAACCTTATTCGCATCTGTGGACTTCTGATTTTGGGTCTGGTAAATTTTGAACATATCTTCTTGACCCAAGCCATTCCTGTTTGTGCACCGCCCAGCTGGAGGCGTTAAACTCAGCGCTTCCTGGGAGGCAACCCAGCGGATTCAGACTGATCTGGTAGTCTACGTCACTCAGGTACTATCTTTTTAAACCCTTCTGCATCCATGAATCTGCCAATGAGGACATTGTCCAACTTAAGCATGGGGGGGATGGTAAATTGCATAATCCTGAGCTTAATTAATCAGTCTGAATGAATGAATAAAAAAAAAAATTTGAATTTAGGAAGAAAAACTTAGGTATTAGAAACTTGTCAATAGTGGGAAATAATACAAAAAGAACTTAAACACTTAGACTTTTCAGGCCTTCAGGCTTAATCAGCCCTGGTGTCCGTTAAAATATATATTTAGCGGTGAGTCCTGGCAACTTTAAGCTATTCTAATCCACCTACTAAATAAGGTGATAAGTATACGACTTATCAACTCATCCTCTAACTCAGGAAAACTTTGAGTCTAAGCATCTGCACACATTTCTGCACAGACTCACTTCTCGGAGATTTTGACAGAAATTGGGTAGCTAATGAACTCTCTAGGGTGGTATGGCTGGCAAGTTGTCGTGGGTAACAGCCCATTGGCAGGTTGTCCAGAACCCAGCCACAGGCCATTTCTTTTTCGCTGCCTCTAGGTACATTTGAGATTAGGGAAGCCACCTACGTAAAAAAAAAAATAATAATTAAAAAAAATGGAAAAAGAAGAAAAGAAAATAAACCACACTTCACCGCACAAGTATGGCTGGCAAGTGATCGTGGGTAACAACCCATTGGTCGGTTGTCCAGAGCCCAGCTCAATAATTGCACAAAAAAAGAAGACCAAAAACACCTAAGGAAGAAGCGGGGAAGTAGTACAAGCCGGGGAAATATACACTGGAAAATCCTGAGCTGAAACTCGAAGTCTGTCTCAAGTAAAATGAACGTAGGGAGAAAGCTACCAATCGAACAAATACACCTTCAGGCAAAAAATTATTTTCTTTTCCGGTCACCTAGAGGCGTAGAAACTCGAAGTCTGTCTCAATTACCGTTAAGTAAGTCTATCACAACATTCACACCAAGATGCTTAGCACTTAGGGTTTTGACCGAGTTTTGGGTGGGTTGGGTAGCCGTAAAAAGTTACCAACCCACACTGAATTCTAAAAATTCTAAAAAGACATATATAGATATATACGTATACATAAGTATAGTTATATATACAAAGCAAGAATTCGGGCGATTCGTATTTTGGCAGACACCCGGGCGCTGCTTAGTCTTTGTAGATTAAGATCTTCGTATAGTTCCTCTTATTGACAAGTAACGAAGTGCCTAAGCAATTACTTCTTGAATTCGCCAAAGAAATAAAGGCTAGAATAAACCTTGCTAGGGACTAGCAAGGAGTCAGCATGGGGGTATGATAACACCACGCAAGGGGGTAGTAATTAGGTTGAATATGGCCCATCTTTAGAATAAAAGGCACAACATAAAGTAGAATAGGAGCATTGCATGCATCAAGTACCAAGATTGCTTATAAACTGTATTAATGGCCATTTGTGTAAAGCATTTGTCAAAGCAGGCCTCAGATGAGCAATCGGACCGCACGGATGGATTCAGGACGACGAACGGAGTCTAACGGACTCAAGATTGGCCGAATCCGACATCCGAAGCTCCCACAATGGGCCCAAGAAATCCTGACCGTTGATCTGGAGATCAACGGCCCAGAACGTGCCACGTCGCCCCGCCCCCGCCGCTCGCACGACCCCAAGCCAGCCAAGGACGAATCTCGGCCGTTGATCTTCGATCGAACGGCCGAGATCCGCGTGCTCGCCCGCAGTCGCCGCGACAAAGCGCGGGCGTGGCGCAACGGTTAGCGCGCACGCCCGCGTCGCGGCGACGCGCGTTCGAATCGCGCGGATCGGAAATCAATTGCGAGCGAAGGGCGCGGTAAAATTGAGCCACGCGATCAGCAGCGAGCGGCTAGTATTGCGCCACGCGGCGCGACGACAGCGCCCCACCTTCCACGCGTGCGCGCACGCCGGGCGGAAACGCGCGCGCGCACGCGCGCCCGAAGCGCGATCTTAGCGCAGGCGCGGGAGGATCTCAGCCGTCCGATCTTCAATCGGACGGCTCTCGTTCGACATCCACGGATCGCGCCTGAAGAGAGAGAGGGGCGGGCGGCTGATCGGCGGCAAGAGGGCTTCACCGACGTATCTGGAAGCGGTTTTAGCGACGTTCTGGATGTCGCTAAAGCACATTCTTCTTTTAGGAAGCCCTTAACTCTATTTAAACCCCCTTCTACCACCATTCAAGGCATCCTCTCCCACTTGCAACTACTCCTCTCCTAGCTAGTATTAGGCACTCTTGTAATCGCCGGAGACGACGAGCCGCCGACGGAGCCTCCTCCACCGCCGTGGCTGCCTCGTCGCTCTCCACTCTCTCTCTACCTCTCTCTCTCTCTCTTTTAAGCTTTCGTTTACTTTTGTTGAAGCATGTATTTAATGTTGTAAACCATGAACTATGAATGCATGTTTAATGAAATTATTTTCCATTTAGTTGCCATTTTAATTTCTGTTTAAAGTGCATGATCAAAACCAAGAGCTTTCTAACCCTAAACTCTCTCTATCTCTCGCTTTTCAAAACCGTCTCTTTCGCAAGCAAAACTCCGCATTTTTCGTGACAACAAGTGGTAAACAAAATCCGATTTCCACGCCTCCTTGAGATCGACACTCGGACTCACCTCCGTTTACTTCTTTTAAAACCGACGTATCAAGTGCAACTATAACGACACCTCTTAACACACACGCACGAAGGCACGTCATCAGGACTCCTGAATCAAAAGTTTTGGTATGACATCGACGATTTCCCACTCAGAGATATGGTGGAGCTCTGGGATAGAGCCACAAGGTTCGCGGAGCAGGATGATTCTTTCCACTCTCACAGCCGGCTGGCAAAGAGATATGGAGACGATGTCGGTCCGATCGAAGAGAAGCGGGCTTCAGGGGAGTTCGCTCCCATTTGCATCTACGGAGACAACCACTTCAACAAGCAGAAGGCTAGCTTCCCAGAATAAAGAAGTGATCAGCCTGCCAAGGACCAAAATAATGGACCCTGCCAGCCTAGGTGCGATTATTTTGAAGAGTACACTCCCCTAGTCGTGAATCAGGTGAACAAGTTGGCGGGAGTATGGTCTACAGACAAAGACTTGCTACTCCTGCCCAAGCCGTTGAAAAAGAAGGCTGACTCGGGCCCTATTGAAAATACCACAAGGCTTGGGGCCACGCCACCAAAGATTGCCAGGATTTGCGGGACCAGATCGAGTCCCAAATCCGATATGAAAATTTGGCCCACTTTGTCGGGCGGAGTGAGGGCCAAGATAAGGGCAAAAGGCCCATGGAGGGTCCAGAAGACTACCACAAGGAAAACCTTCAATAGTTCCGTGGAGTTAACATGGTCCTTATCGAGGGCTACAGACTCGACAACACCTCAACCTTCCAGATCGAGCAGGTGGGGTCACCCCTGCTCCCCCTGGCTAAGTATTACCGCTAGGTTTTGACGACTATGCTTGGATTACCCCAAAATGCTCATCTCCTGTCATTTATGAGCGCGGAGGTTGAAGTGATTTTTGGGGTCAACGCCACCCCAGGTCAGCAACTCACCCCCTCTAGGTGGATGGCCTGTAGCGCGTTCCCCACTCTTCAATAGGGCGAGAGAGGCCTTGTTGAGCAGGCGACCTCCAGGCTGTTTGCCTCTCTGCTGAACCCGATACAGCACACTAACCCATTATTGGTAACACTAGTACTAGCAGGACAACAGCAACCCCAACTCCTTGTGGACAGAGGCAGTGCCATTGGTGTCCTCTTCTCCAGAACACTACTCTAATTAGGCTTCAAAGAAGAGCATCTTTGTTACGACCTGATTCCCGAATCCCTACAGGACCCGAGATCGGCTCTCCTCGACTAATCCCAAAATCCAGTCGTCCAACAATAAATAACCAAAAAGTAGGAAAGTAAACCACATTCACATATGTAATATAACTAAGTAGTAAAAACGTACAAAGAAATAAAGGAAAGTAAAACTGCTATTCCATTACATACCACCACAACAACAGAACAACGAAAACGAAAGTAAACAGTAACGAAAGTAGTAGCTAAAAGTCTGAAACTCACTACAACAGTAAGGGGAACAACGAGAAAGTGCTAAAACTACGGCTGGGCTGGACTGGGCCCAACCACCCTCTGCAGCCAGAAGCTCGAGCTGCTCAACTTCTGGTCCTGAACAGTGTTATGAAAAGACAGAGTCAGAGAACGCAGAGTAGAGAGGTATCTACACTGTCTAAAATAGTAAAAGCAACAAGTTTAATTCTCTTTTCTATTTATTTATTTTGTGTATTTCCTTTTCACCCATTTTTCTTAAATATTCAGATATTCTTGATATTGCATGTTCCTCATGGGAACGATCTTGATTGCAGTCTTTTTCGAAGAGTAGAAGGTACACATGGTGCTCTCCTGGCTAGAAGAGTCCCCCATGGTAGTCCAACACTCAGTCAACCACCCCGAGGTCACTGTCAAGACGTAGCGGTGACTATGGCACGCGTGATAAGTGCACGGGTAGCTACCTCGCACTGAACGCGGTCAGTCGTTTTCGCTAGCGGGTACGCCCAAAGTACAGCACGGAACAATATAGGGCCTAGCCCTTTCAGAAACAGGGGTCTCACCCCTTAGAACCAAATAGGGGTCTCGCCCCTCCACAATCTGCGCACCCTCGTTTGACTACCCCGGTTTGCCCAGAGGGCCTAACAAGTCGGTGTAGGGTGGCTAGCTGAACCTCGGGCTTCGTGGGGTAGCTAGCTCTCTCCTTACACTAGTAGCTCACCTCAGTACCGCGTACACGAGGGCGAACAGGAGTCGGTGTAGAGTGGCCAATCTTAACCCCGGGTCTCAACCCAAGGGCGGCTAGCTCCGCTCTACATGAAAAGGGGACAGTCGCTCTTGTTGGTACCACGTACTCAAGGGCCAGCACACATCCAGTCTACATTCCAGATTTTCATCTAACCACAGGAGATCTACTCCTAATTCCCCGTAGGGTTCATGATCATGTTCACCTCATTTATTCTGATCCAGATCCCACCATTCACAATTTAGTTCTTATTTATATACAGGCAACTCGTGTTTCCATAATTCAATACATGCAACTGATGATTTCACAAGTAATTGTTCATTTATCTCAGGCAACTTATATTCTAACAGGCAGCTCACAACTATATTACAGGCAATTGCTAGCAGTTTCACATATCATGCATACAAATACAATCATGCAGTACAAATGGTTCATTCATTTCTCTGTCCTAAGGTTCATGCCACATCCTAGGGTTCAATTTGACTAATTCCACAAGCACATTCTTATTTAATATTATTAACAGAAGTAACCACTCTACCAGACAATTCGAGAGTACTGAGGGCTCGAACCACAGACCCAGGCGTTTCTGCGAGCCCCAAACATGCAGCAGGATGAAACCCTATAACAGGAAATACATCACAAAAGGAGAATTCAGAACAGTGTATAAAGGTTTCTAGTACGTAGAGAAACTCATGAGGAAACTACAGATACTTCGTTTGCATAAAATGGATCTTAATCAGACCCCAAACGGGTCAAAAACGTGTCTACTGTCCAAAATCAGACCTCTGGAAATAAGTCCAGACGTCTTAAAAAGTATAAGAACCCCACCTTAAGTCCCTGCAGTGTCCTCAGACATCCAGGCCTTCTCTGCGATTGTTTAAAGGCAGTTCCAGATGTTGGACCACGCCTCCGGTCGTTTGGAAGCACCTCCGGACGTCTGGTGATCTGATCAGACGTCTAAAAGTGCGTGGGTGAGAGTTTCGCGCTCCTTCCCAAGGCTGCTCTTGTGTATGACAGTCGCAGCCCCCAAATCAAACCCGACATCCACTCTGTGGTGCAGCTTGCATGGCCGTAACCGTAAAAAAGAACGTACCTTCGCGATAAATTAACTCCAAACGTCCAGGTGCTCCTTCGGCCGTCTGGACTCCCCTCCAGACGTCTAATTCAAGAAAATTTCCAGTACCAGAACCTGCTCCCAGTGCTCTCCGCCGCGCAACACCTCGCGCCGCCGCAGCTTCAGTCGCTGCAGGTGGTCGAGGTTGTCTTCCTGAGATCTCTCCTCCTCCCTCATGCGCCTATGATGGTCGTGCGAGCTCCGCCGAGCTCCCAACGAAGCTCTCCGGCCTCGGCCTCCTCCTCCTCCTCCCGCACTCTCCTCCTTCTCGCCCTCTCGCTCTCCGTCGCTCACCTCCTCTCGTCCTCCTGCAAGCTCTAAAGGTGGAGGTGGTGGTATGTGGAGTGAAGAGGAGAGGAGGGGAGGAGGGCTTTTATAGATGGTGTGGGGTTAGGGTTTGGGCAGGAAAGGAGGAAGGGAGAGAGAGAAGAAGACGTTCTGCATGTCTCCTGCACGCAGAGCGTAGGGCGCGTACAAAAATTTTATTTTCAGACGCCCGGAAAAGGGTCTAGACGTCTGATTGAGTCTCCAGACATTTTAAAAGGCTAAAAGTGTGACGGGTCTTTACAATCTTTCCCCGTCAACTCACCTGGTTGTGAGGTTCGGCAACGACAAGGTGATGCCAAAAGGGGAGATCAGCCTTCCCTTGTCCGTCTGCAACGGAGACAGGCACCTCAATCGAACAGCTACATTCATAGTGGTCAGATTAATGACAACATTCGATGGCATCCTCGGCCGCTCGACTACCCACGCCTTCCACCTAATCCCCTCTTCATATTTCCAATTCATGCTCTTCCAATCCCCTCATGGGATAGGAATAGTACATGGGAATCAAACGATCGGGCACGAGCTCCTAAAGATTGAGTTAGAACAATCCATGTAGCCGAGATCCCCCAAGTCACAGAAATAGGAGAAGAAGAGAAACCAAGTCCATGCAATCCAACAGGAAGCAAATCTGACTAAAAACACGATCCAGGCAATCTTCGCGCTTCGGGCAGCGAGGCTTTTGAGCCAGGGGTGTTGGGCTTCTTAGCCTGTGTAGTGGCATAGATTAGCCCCATGGCTGACTTTCAGAGTATCCCGGTGGTCTGCGAGTACCCCAACGTTTTCCCAGAGCAGCTGCCAGGACTACCGCCTAAGCGTGAGATCGAGTTTGAGATCTCACTAGTACCGGGGACCAACCCCATTTCTACTGCACCATACCGGATGGCGCCGCTTGAGCTGCGAGAGCTCAAGTCACAGCTACAGGACCTGTTGGAGAAGGGCTTTGTGAGGCCGAGTGCATCCCCGTGGGGAGCCCTTGTGCTGTTTGTCAAGAAAAAGGATGGTACCCTGTGACTTTGTGTCGACTACCGACAGCTGAATAGGATCACTGTTAGGAAAAAATATCTACTGCCAAGGATTGACGATCTCTTCAACCAGTTGTGAAATGCTACCGTGTTCTCCAAGATAGATCTGAGGTCAGGTTACCACCAGTTGAGGATCAGGGAGACTGACATCTCTAAGACAGCTTTCCCAACCTAGTACGGGCACTACAAGTTCTTGGTCATGTCATTTGGGCTGACCAATGCCCCCGCTGCCTTTATGCATTTGATGAACCATGTTTTCAGGCCATACTTAGACCAATTTATGGTGGTATTTATCGACGATGTACTCGTTTACTCGCGGGATCAGGCGTAGCATGGACAGCATTTATGCATGATCCTAGATACCTTGAGGCAATGTAGGCTATATGCCAAGTACAGCAAGTGCGAGTGTTGGTTGAGACAGGTGACTTTCTTGGGCCACGTGATTTCAAGGGATGAATTGGCTGTGGATCCAGCCAAGGTAGAGGCCGTATTCAAGTGGGAGAGGCCACGCATAGTGATAGAGATACATAGCTTTTTGGGACTGACAGGTTACTATCAGAGGATTCTCTCAGATCGCCCGTCCTATGACCCAGCTAACCCGGAAGGATGTACCCTTTGCCTGGACAGACGAGTGTGAAGCGTGTTTTCAGGAGTTGAAGGAGAGACTGACTTCAGCTCCTGTACTTACCATCCCAGACACCAGTGGCAGTTTCGTGGTTTACACTAACCCTTCGTTGAAGGGGTTAAGGGGTGTGCTCATGCAGTGGGGTCACGTTGTCGCTTACGCTTTGCGGCAACTGAAGTCCCATAAGCTAGCTACCATACCCATGACTTAGAGCTAGCAGCAGTTATCTTCACGCTGAAGGCATGGAGGCACTATCTTTACGGTGAGATTTTCAAGATCTTCATAGATCATAAGAGCCTCAGGTACTTGTTTTACCAGAAGGAGCTTAACATGAGATAGAGACGTTGGTTAGAGCTCCTGAAGGACTACGACTGCAGCATCTCCTACCACATAGGGAAGGCCAATGTGGTGGCCGACGCCTTGAGCCAGAAGGCGCCCACCCACTTGGCCAGTTTACAGGCACAGAGTTGGAGACTCATGGAGGAGTTGGGTAGTTTGCGACCCTGGGAGTCACGAGGGTATTGTGGGGCAGTGACAGTGACGCAACAGACATGACCAGAGCTGATAGACCGCATCATCGCAAGGTAGATGGCCGATCCGTATTTGTAGACGCTACGAGATAGGGTGTTGACAGGGGACCCAGGAGACTTCTCCTTCTCAGACGAGATCTTGCGTATGAGGGGACGTCTGTGCGTTCCTAGGGACGAGGAGTTGTTGAGAGAGCTTCTGACTGAGGCGCACAGGTCCAGGTTCACCATACATCCCCTGAACACAAAGATGTGCCATGATTTACGACGTGACTTTTGGTGGAGAGGGATGAAGCGGGATGTTGGTGAGTTTGTTCAGCAGTGTTTAGTATGCCAGCAGGTGAAGGTCGAGCACCAGAAGCCTACAGGGCCATTGCAGCCACTTCCTGTGCCAAAGTGGAAGTGGGAGAGCATCACCATGGACTTGGTAGTGGGTCTACCAGTTACCTAGCGGGGACACGTCGCAGTCTGGGTGATCGTAGACAGGTTAACGAAGACGATGCATTTCCTGCTGATCCGAGTCACCTTTGGACCAACGCAGTTGGCAGAGAGATATATCAGAGATGTGGTGCGCCTGCACGGAGTCCCACGTGAGATCATATCCAACAAGGATTGTAAAGACCTATTCTGTCCTGAGCCCTTTAAGACGTCTGGACTGTCGGTCAGACATCTGGAAATTAAAAATTTGGTACGCGACTTCGCATCTACGTGCGGCTACGCGCAGACAGTACCGCTCTTCTCTCTCTTTCCCTCTTCTCTCCTCCATATGAACCCTAACGCACCCTTATAAAACCCCTCTCCCCCTCTTCCTTTCTTCCCCAGTTCACCACAGCCACCCTCCTTCCTCCCTCTCCAATGCAGTGAGAGGGGCAAGCGTGAGAGAGAGTGACGAGGAGGAGAGGCGACGTGAGGAGAGGAGGAAGAGCTTGAGCTCATGAGCTCGTGGGAGCTCGCCGGAGGACGTACAGCCGGAGCAACGCGTGCGGGAGGAGGAGCATGTCAGGGGAGACGTCCCCGACACCTGCTGCAGCTGGAGCTACAAGCGAGGCCACATCTGCACGCGGTGAGGGAGAGCAGCAGGTCATTCTGATTCTGGGTTTTTCCCAAAATTAGACGTTTGGCATGACGTCCAAACGACGGAGTGGATGTCTGGTGATGACACCGGATGTCTGAAAGCATTATTCCGCGAAGGTACGTTCCTTTTGTAGATACGGCCATGCAGGCCGCACCGCAGCCTCGATCTGCATGGCTAAAAATGTTCCGGGGTGGTTGACTGAGGGTAGGATTATCACAGGGGACTCTCCCGGCCAGGAGAGCACCACGTGTGCCTTCTACTCTTCGGAAAAGACTGCAATCAAGATCGTTCCCATGAGGAACATTTGAGATCAAGAAAGAGATTTGAAAAATAAACCAATGGGTGAAAAGGAATAACTTGTGAAATAAAGTAATTGGAATAGATAGTTTACTTGTTAACTTTTACTGCTTTAGTTAGTTGGTTGCCACACTACTCAGCGTTCGCTAACTTTGTTTACTTATAACCTTTTCCAGGTCCAGGTGTTGAGCAGCCTGAGTCACCGGCTGCAGAGGGTGCTGGGCCTAGTAGAGCCCAGCAATAGTCTTCCTATTGTTGTACTTTCTTTTGTTAGTGAGTTCAGATTCTTGTTACTGTTTACGTTCTGTACTTTGTTTCCGCTTTACTGTTGTGGTGGTGATATGTACTGTTAGCAGCTTTTACTTCTTTTAGTGTTAGTTACTTAGCATAGTGAATGTGGTTTACTTTCCTATTTTTTTGTTATTTCTTGTTGGACGACTGGGTCTTGGGATTAGTTGAGTCGAGTCGATCTCGGGTCCTGTAGGGATTTGGGAACCGGGTTATAACAGGGATACTCGTTTTACTTCCCAGTTCTGTGCTGAGTTTCAGCAGGCCTTGGGAACACGTTTGAGGTTCAGTACCGCTTACCACCCCTAGACCGATGGGCAGTCAGAGCGCACGATACAGACACTTGAGGACCTTTTGCACGTCTGTGTACTAGACTGGAGAGGCTCCTGGGAGGAGCATTTACCCTTGGCAGAGTTTGCATACAATAACAGTTACCACTCGAGCATCGGCATGGCACCTTACGAGGCTCTGTACAGATGGAGGTGTACTGCACCCTTGAGTTGGGTCAAGGTGAGGACCAAGTGGGAGGTTGGTCCCAGGCTGATCCGGCAGAGTTAGGAGGTGATAGAGCAGATTCACAGTTGACTCCGCACAGTCAGGAGCAGGTAGAAGAGCTACACTGACCGGAAGCGTAGAGAGGTGCAGTTCGAGGTTGGGGATCACATCTTTCTTCATGTTTCGCCTATGAGGGGCCTGCAGCATTTTGGGGTGAAAGGGAAGCTTGCGTCGAGGTTTGTGGGGCCCTTTGAGGTCCTTTAACAGGTAGGACCCGTTGCTTACCTGCTTGCCCTTCCTCCCCAACTTTCTGGAGTGCACGACATGTTCCACGTGTCCAACCTCAGGAAGTATGTCACTAATCCCAATCACATTCTGAGCCATGAGAGCATCGAGATAGGTGACGACCTAACCTATCCCGAGAGGCCAGTACAGGTACTAGACAGAGCCATCCAGAGTCTAAGACAGAAGCAAGTACCACTGGTGAAGGTTCTATAGAGAGGCCAACGGTACGAGGAGGCGACTTAGGAGCCTGAGGCGGCGATGCGAGAACGGTACCCAGAGCTTTTTGAGGGTATGTCTTTTTGGACCTACTTCAATCCTCTTTAAGTTTATTATGCATTTTTACATTCCCTTTTCCGCACCCTAGCTAGCTCAAGTTTCGGGGATGAAACTTCCTTTAAGTTTGTTATGATGAAATGACCCGTTGCCTTTTTAGTCGGATATGACGTCTAGAGTTTCAGTCAGACGTCTTTCCAGATGTCTGGACATATGCCCGAATGTCTGAAAGTGGGAAATTTCGTACGTCCCTTTATGCTCTACGCGCGGGCGGCCCGTAGAGGCTTCTCTCTCCTCCCTACCCCACCCTTAAACCTTAGCACCCACTCTATTTAAACCCCCCTTCTCTTCTTCTCACCCCCCTCACCACTCAAGCCACCTCCACCTTCTCCTTGCGACGGCTGTGCCCTGTAGCCTCCCATCTCTGCTGTTGCAGCCGCGGGGAGGAAGAGAGGAGTCGGCGAGGGAGAACGGGGAAGAGCGAGTGCGAGAGAGTGCGAGGGAGTGAAAGCGGGGGAGGAGGGTGACGACTGCAAGAGCTTAATAGAGCTCGAGGAGGAGTTCGTGGGAGAGAGGACACCAACGAGGAGATTCTCAAGCTCCTGCAGCTGCTGGAGCTACCGCTGCGAGCGGTGGTGCGAGCGGGGTGAGCTGCGTGGAAGAGTTTCGATACTAGAAGTTTCCAGTATCAGACGTCTGGAGTATCATTCAGATGGCTGGCGGGGCACCCAGATGTTCGAAGCTGAAGCCGGACGTTTGAAAGCATAATATCCCGAGGTACGTACCTTCCTACGCTACTTTCTGCCATGCAGATCGTAGCGTTGGAGGTGTTGGGTTAAAAATGGTGTCTGTGCTTTGCACGCAGGCGCAGAGCGTCGGGAAGGAGCGGGGTGCGCACTTATGACCGCATCGCCAAACGTCCGACGACCCTTCCAGATGACTGGAAGGAGGGTGAGACGTCTAGGGCTGCCCCCAGATGGTCGCAGAGGGATCCAGATGTTTGAGAATACCGCAGGAAACACAAGGTGAGATCTGACGTCTTTTAAGACGTCTGGGACTAGTCCTAGACGTCTGATTTTGGTCAGTAACAGTGTTTTTTGGGCCATTTAGGGCCCAAATGGAATCGGATTTCCGTAAACGAAGTACCGCTGTTTTCCACTCGAGTTTCTTTACGTGTTTGTGTTGGGTATCTACTATTTTGATCTCATCTAATGTAAATTAGTCGCTAGTATAGGTTACCAGTTGGTGACATGTTCGGGGCCCGCGGAGACGACGAGATCTGCGGCACAGGCCCCTATTCCTCCCGTGATACCTGATAGAGTGGTTTAATTCAGTTGTTAATATTTAAATAAGAATGTACTTGTTTGGAATAATCGGATCGAACTCTACGATGTGGAATGAACCCTAGGGTAGAAATGTATGAACTTATCTTGAGCTGTACTGTTTACTTGATGCGTGTTTAAAATAAATTGCTAGCAGATGGTATTAGTGTAATTATGAGATGCATGTTAAAATACGAGTTGCCTGTATGTGAATGAGAAAATGAACTGTGAAGCCACCAGTTGCATGTTTATGGGTGAGAACTGAATTATGAAAACACGAGCTGCCTGTATATGGATAAATGAGATGAATATGAGCATGAATTCTACGGGAAATTAGGACTAGAACTCCTGTGGATGAAAGGAAATCTGGAATGTAGACTTGAAGTGAGCTGGCCCTTGCGTACACGATACCAAGGAGAGCGACTGTCCCTTTTAGTGTAGATGGGAAGTCAGCCACCTCTTGGGTTGAGACCTGAGGTAGGACTGGACACTCTACACCGAATCCTGTTGGCCCTTGCGTACATGGTACCGAGGTGAGCTACTAGCATAGGGAGGGAGCTAGCCATCCCACGGGGCCCAGGGTTAAGCTAGCCACCCTACACCGACTTTGTTAGGCCCACTGGGCAAACCAGGGTAGTCGGACAAGGGTACGCGGACTATGAAGGGGCGAGACCCCTGTTTGGTTATGAGGGGCAAGACCCCTGTTCTGAGAGGGCAAGGCCCTATACTGTTCCGTGCTGTACTTTAGGCGAACTTGCTAGTGGAAATGACTGACCGCGTGCCAGTGAGGGGTAGCTACCTGTGCGCTTATCACGCGTGCCATAGTCACCGCTACGTCTTGACAGTGACCTCGGAGTGGTTAACTGGGTGTACGACTGCCACGGGGGACTCTCCTAGTCAGGAGAGCACCACATGTACCTTCTACTCCACGGAAAAGACTGCAATCAAAATCGTTCCGGCGAGGAACAAGCAAGATCAAGAAATACTTTGATACATTGAGAAATAGATGAACGAGAAACACATAAATGAGATAAATAGAAATGAGAATAAAACCTGCTTGTTGTTTTTACTTTACTTGCACATAAATAATGTAAACACCATTCTACTCAGCGTTCGCTGACTCCTTTTCGTAACCTTGTTTAGGACTAGGAGTTGAGCAGCCCGAGTTTCCGACTGCAGCGAGAGCTGGACCCAGCCGTAGTAGTTTTCTTTCCAGCCTTTTGTTACTACTGTAGTTGTGAGTATTGGACTTTAAAATTTCTGTTCTCATTACTTTTCATTTTCTGTTGTTGTTATGGTGGCATGTACTATATTTTGAGACAGTTGTTCTACTTTCCTTTACTGCTTCGTTCTTTCCTTCTGCTTAGTTAAATTGCATGTGTGAATGCGGTTTATTTTCTTGCTTTTGGTTATTTCTCGTTGGACGACTAGGTCATGGGATTAGTCGAGGCGAACCGATCTCGGGTCCTGTAGGGATCCGGGAATTGAGTCGTAACAGGGCAAGTCTTGGCAGAATTCGTGGCGGAATTCATAAACCAGATGCCTCTCTCACTTTGCCCTAGAAGCTATATGTGGACGGCTCATCGATAACAGCAGAATCAGGAGCTGGCATAGCCTTGGCTGCCCTAATGGTGCTACTTATAAATACGCCATCAAACTTATTTTTCCAGCATTCAATAACCAGGCAGAGTATTACTACAGGAAAATATATCAATTGTGACAGAAAATTACTGTCACAAAAACATCCACTACCATCGCAAAAGCTTTTTTGTGACATTAACGTTAACCGTCACAAAAAGTTGCATCCCAAAAAGTTTTACCTAACAACCATCATGAAAGATCTTACGTGACAATTAATAACCATTGCAAATTTACGACATTAATTTCCTATCTCAAATTTTTTTACACCATTTCAAACAATTAATTTAATGCTAAAATTTGAGATATATAAAAACCGTCACAAATATGTATACCATTACAAAATTCTTCATTAAATGTCCCAAAAGATTTTTATTTACCTATTTTTATTTAATGTAATATGACATTACAATAATCATAATACCTGTTATAGTTCAATTTTCTTTGTCATTATTATTGTACCTATAATGTTAACACTCGTTATA
Source organism: Thalassia testudinum (assembly GCA_037157565.1). NCBI lineage: Eukaryota > Viridiplantae > Streptophyta > Magnoliopsida > Alismatales > Hydrocharitaceae > Thalassia > Thalassia testudinum. Next base: position 5,807,722 of record JAZHRO010000001.1, on the reverse strand, counting down.
GCAATATTCACACACATAACAAAAGAATATATTCACACACAAGTGATCAAAAAATATACTTCATTCATTCATAATTCAAAATATTCAAGTTCTTACAAGAAAAAAGTACACACATCATACAATAGATAAATACATCTCATCCATAATGTAAACTAATCTAAAAACTAATCTTTATCTTCATCCTCAAACTCATTCGTGTTGGTGGTCCTTGTTGCCAGCAACCCTCCTAAAGTGAGCTTGCCATCTCCCATGCTAGTGGTGCCTGTGGAATTAAATTAAAAAGGTAGTAATCCATCGCTGCTGTGTATGGGCAAGCAAGAGTAGAGGAAAGCAATCTAAAAGGGATGTATACACATTCATGTGTGTGGGATTCGTATCCTTATCTTTGTTGGGTCCATATCAATAACAACCGTTAATCATCCTTGAAAAAAGCAAGCCATTAACAAACATCAATCACCCTCTAAGGAAGCTGTTTGGAGCGCTGAGTCGGTGTTTAAGAGTATTGCATTATAGTATAGTCGAAAAAGCATTTAAAACATATATAATTTTATTACTCGAAAAGATTTCCGAGGTCGAACATAGGGAGCAAATTGGTATTTAGAAATCAAGATCACAATTTAAACTTAAAAGAAATTATAATAGTAGTAGTATCAGAGTGCAAAAATATGGGAGTAAAATGATGATGTAAATCACGAAATACTCCTACAATATCACCAAATGATTTAATATATAAATATGCAATGAGGCTAAAATCTGTCATCTAATTCCTTAATCAGACGACTTAAATGTCTGAGCTCTTTTTCTCTTCAGCTACCTCTGTCTTCTCTTTCCTTCTTCTTCTTCTTTGGCTTCTGTCTTGGCTTTCATGATTTTTTCTTTCTCTTCTTCTTTGGCTTCTGTCTTGGCTTTCATGATCTTTTTCTTTCTCTTCTTCTTTATGCCTTTGCCTTACTTCTTCCTTGCTTCTGCTCTTCTTCTTCCTTATCTGAGGTCCTTCTCTTTCTCTTCTTCCTTCAGCTTCTTCCTTCTTTCTCTGTCGTCTGCCTTCTCTTCTTCCTCTTTTGACCTTGGCTTCAGCTTCTGCCTTAACTTCTTTTTTTCTTCAACTTTCACCTGTAGCAAAACCTATCCCTACCTGCATGCAGCTCTCCTCTCTTTCTCTCTTAGGTTCCGCTCTCCCAGAGCCACACAATTAAACGGGTTATCGGGTCGGGTATGCACCCGGGATTAGGCCCACCGGCGTGTAGTGCTGGGCAAGGAGTGAACAGGTCGGGTAATCGGGTCGTGGCCAGGTCCGGGTGGGCAGTGCCGCAGACAAGTCCGTGAGATGGGGGAAGGAGGACCTCATCCTCAGTGTTGGAAGTGATAAGCCTCTAACACAAAATCAACTTATGCGACTTTAGGCAGTCGTCCACTTCCGAGGTGGGACTAAATGTCCCACCTTCCTTTACGCGCCGCAGCAGCAGGGTGACTTCCTCAATTGCCTCAACTGCAGAGCCTCTTGACTCCAATCGGAGGCCTGGAATCGTGCATGAGAGTCTCCCGCACATCCTGGGAGTGTCTTCCTGGGATTGGCAGTACCTGGAGCTGCAGCAAGTGAGCTTCATGCTCGGCAGTGATGGCGGACCATGGCCTGAACCTGAAATCAATAGCATAGCCTCACGACCACGTCAAATAGCTCAGGGAACGTCGCCGGACCACGGCGGATGTGATGGGCGTGGTTTTGTGGCGTGTGGGTGGCTGTGGTGGCATATCTTGGGCTTACTGTGGGCATGTGAGTGGGTGTGTTCGGGGGTGCATTTGGGTGATTGATGGAGAGGTTGGAGTGAGAGGATGTGATCAGGGAGTCGAGGCGGAGGTTGTAGGGTGGTTGGCGAGGTGGATGGAGGTGCGGAGCAACGGGGACACCTCGCCGAAGGTATCACTGGAGGTGGAGAAGATGACGGTGGTCAGTGATGTCGAGGGTTGGTTTAGGGAAATAAAGAGAGGGAAAGGGAGTGAGAGAGAGAGAGAGAGGGAATCTAAGAAACCTAATCTAAGGGACGAAAGGGGACAGAATCCTACGCCGGTATGGTTGCCGGACGTGGGGAAGATGAAGACCTTCGTAGATGAGGCGGTGGCGAAGACAGGGCAGAGGCGACGTCAGCCAATGTTACACGATGCGGAGGACTGAGGCGGAGTTAGCCCGACCACTGGTATTGTGGTTAGGCGACGAGAGAGTGAGGGAGGGGCCGTTGGAGCTTGCGGAGATTGTGGCCGACGGGGGAGAGAAGAATATAGGGAGAATCGGCCCAATTTCAAGCTGAGGGAATGCAGTTGGATCTGGGGAGCCTTTAAATAGGTCTCTGAGGAGGTTTCGTGCTTGGAAGCCAAGCTTCCAAGCAAGGCAGGCTTCACCGGAGATGGAAACTCAAAAGAGACCCAAATCTCTCATGCGTTTGCATGAAAGATTGGGAAACAATTAGGGTATCAAACTGGGTTCACATTGGAGGGAATTTCTCATAGAATCTCCCTTCTAATTTTGTAGGGGATTCTCTGAGCAATTAAGGAAAAACCTCCTTTCAAAGCTCGCCGTAGTAGGATTCCTCTACTATAATGATAGAGGGACCTATATGCAAAGATGATGAAGAAGTTAGGGGGCAATTTGTAAGGATTTTTGAAAGATAGGGGTACAAATGTAATCAGGCTGGACCTTTTTGCAAACTAGGTCAAGGCAAATTCATCTTGAGTCCAAATTGTGATACAAATCTAATTTGGACTTAAGGAATCCAATGGTGAAGTTGGATTTTGGATTTGACCACGTTTGACTTGAAAATTTATGCAAAAACCTAATTTAGGGCAAATATCTGTTTGAGATCCCATTCTAGGTCAAGATGGGTTTCAATGGCCAAATTGAAGGTTCTAAGCCCTAGAGAATATTTTCTATGATTTTTATAGGATTTAAGTAAATTTTATCCTAACCAGAACCTTGGTTAATCTAGTGGGTCTATTTTAGGATTTAAGAAGTCATTTAATTCACAGGATACACACAAACCCTTTTCTATCTGATCCAACCTACTTATTATCTTATTAAGATCCTTTGACTTTGTTTATCCCTTGAGAAAATTCGTTGTTGTATTGCATTGGTAAAATTATAATTTTACCCCTTGTTTCTTATTTTTTTCTCAGAAAGGTTATGCAGTGAATTAGGACCTCCAGTTGGTTATGTAGGAGCTTTTATTCTCTTCATTGGGTCAAAATGAGTTAGTTAGGGTTCATGATGGTGTTCCCATCAAAAGCAAGCAAAAAAATCAAAAGGTATACCTGTACAGCATTGATGTCTAGTTCCTCGAGAACCTATTAGGTTCTTTCTTTATCAAACATAGATAAAGGCTCTGGTCCAATGAGAATGCGATAGAAGTGAAATCAAACATGTCAAGGAAAAATTAAGATTTTGACCAAATTAAAAAGCATGAGCAATGATTCATTAGTGCACGTTAAAGAGAATGCAGAAGTAGCTATAATCTATAGTCAAAAAATGATATGAGGTTAATTACAAAGTTATAGGTTGAAAGAACCAATGGGCATGCTGGTTTTGAATGTTAGTAATATATTCATGTTTTTCACTAGAAACTCATGGCTATGATTGCTTAAATCAGTTATCCCTATTTTGAGCAATCTAAGTAATTAATCCCAATCAGGCTGCCATTCTCCAGTCGTTCTAGTGATTTGATTTTTTATGCCATATTCCTGACATGTATGCACTTTAGACGATATAATCTCTGCTATGATTCCATACAGACTCTTGTAAAAACTAAAAACTAAAAAATAACCAAGATTACCTTAATTGGTGTATTAAGAGTCCCTGAAAGTCCTACAAATGAAGTGTGAAGAATAACAAGGTCATATTGTCATGAACATATTGAGTATATGGTCAACAACGGTAAGCCACATATTCTATAGCACAACAAAATCAAAGTCTATGACTCATATACCAAAAAAGAAAATGAACTTCTAATCAAAAGAAAAAAAAAAGGTCCAAGAAAACAAGATAGATTCTTTACTCGTTGGTTTTTCAGTGCATGTAGAAGGGCCTCTTTCAGTTTTGTACGTATCAAAGTTGGATCAACACCTGAGTTTACCTAAGTAACCAAAAGAAATTAAAATTTTTTTTTTTTGAATCAAAACAAGTCTCCATTACTCAAGGCTCAAGTTATGGTATGTGACTTACAGTTAAAACTAAAAAACATAAGCATGAATCAAAACATTTGGTTAAAACCTTAACCAAAGAAATCCAACAAAACTAAGTATACCACAACAAAGATCCATGAATAATAGCAACATATGAAGCCTCTTAATAACCTCCCTTGAGATCATTGACCAAATCATATGGAATGGGTGTCACAGTCTCCAGGGTAGCACCTGCCACCATGAAACCAGGCTTGGGACCCTCTAGCTGCCTTTTTGTGCTAATGACCTCACCTCTGGCCTTTGCCTCTGCCTTAAGTTTGTCGTTCCATAGCTTCCTATGGTAGAATTCCTTAGTGCAGCAGGAAGGTTGTACATGCTCTACATGGACATGAATCCTTTTGCAGATGATCCTATTTCCAACCTGACACCATAAACAAAGACCACTTATCAAAATTACGTACAAAGAGAATGAAAAGAAAGCACACAAGTTTACAATTGTAACCAACTTAACTTCCAACACAAAAACAAAGGAATTATACTACAAAGAACAAATAAAATTTCCAGACAATATTAAAATCTGAATGCACAGTTGAGTGCTAAGTAAGGGCAACTTTGGATTGCAAGGGGAAATGATAGGTTTTGGGTGATCAAAGCTACTTCATGCTCAAGTATGAATTTGCACTATTGAGCTACATGATTCTTCGATAAGATGATGAGTATTAGTTTTTCCCTAGGAATAACTACAGGACTTCTGATGCTTTTTGGATGATCTCCTTAAACAAAATCATGGAAAGAAAATAAAATGGAGATTCGCTTTGAAGATATAGCAAAGGCCAGATGAGCACATTACTTTAACAAATAGCCAGAGAGTTCATTGTCTGATTAAGTAACATATTTGCAGTGTTGTTTCATGTGAGATAAATCCAAGGAGGTTTACATGAGGGCATTACCAGGCCTATCAAAGGAAACATTCCTCTTTAACAAGGGATTCATCGAAGTGAACATCTGAGATCCGTATTCTAAAATTTGGAAAAGGTCCTGTTATTAAAGCACAAGCTGAAACAAATAATTAAGGGCTTCTAGGTATAGATGCACAAATTCTTTCCTTTCTTTTCTGAAAAATAGAGGAAGGCTACTAGAAAATAATTCCCATAGGTAGTAAATACAAGAATATAGAAAGGCTTGCATTTGGAAGGATTGTGAAGATGCTAGAACTAGAATTAGTAAGCAACAGAAGCAGGAAAACAATAATGACATGGAGATTGGAAAGTTGGATGTTCACAGTCTAATGAAATCAGCACTGAGGAAGCATAAAAAGTTGGCTATGAAGGGAAAGTTCCTTGTAGGTAAAAAGAAAGAAGTTAAATGCTAACTAAATTCAAGCAATTTGGCTAAAGGAAGGTGGTCATACAACTTTTCATAGCTATGCTAATGAAGGCAACTCAATCGACAATTAAGTGAAAGACTAAAATCTTGATAAGGAGAAATGACAGAACTGCATATGCAGCTTACTTTATGGATTATAGTTTGGATCAACTTGGATAGAATGTAGAGGTTCCTTAGAGATGAAAGCGGTAGCTAATTTGATCAAATTCGATTGTAGTGGAGGCATGGGAATCAAGCTAGAGAGGCACTGGTTGTTTTACATTGTTTCAGGAGGTGATGGATAAAATTTTATGGGTTTGTTGGATGCTCATGTCGCATGCATTTTTATATTTCCATTTCAAAAACAAAAAAGGGTTTGCTGGATGAGTTTGGGGGAGTTATTATAACATTATTGTAAGATTTCAGACATGGCTGTTGATTAAAGGTTAATGATATCGATTCTACTGATTGTGTTGGTGCTAGAGCACCACGATCATTTGTTTTGATGAAACAAAACACGTGTTATTTAACATTTGCAATTTGAGTCCTAGATTTCAGGTTAATTGCAAATGTGGACGTGTTTAGACGGAACTCGAGCTCGCATCCAGGATGGATTGGAGGAGCTTAATGAAGAACAGAGGAGGTTCGCGTGGAGCGACAGATTGAAGATAGAAGACAAGAAGAATAGGATAGATTCTTTTTAATCCTTTCTTGTATCTCTTATCTTTATTTTCTTGCTCTTTTTATTTTTTCCTAGAATATTATGTTAAAGAGCCTCAAAGTACCCTAACAGTAGTCCTAGGAACACCGGCACAACCCTAGGATACTTAGGTTTTCTGTAGAATACTTAGAAAACCAATATAGGGTTCAAACAACACTTCCAGACGTCTAATTCCCAAATCAGACGTCTGATAAAGTATTTTAAGACATCTGACTGTTGTTTCAGACGTCTGATATCTGTTAGGCTAGACATAGTTAGTTCTGTCTGATGAAATCAGACATCCAGACCTTAGACCAGACGTCTTAGGAGACGTCTGATGGATTTGCCAGACGTCCAATTAGTGGACCGTTGGCTGGCTTAGCAAACACTCAAGATTATGACCGTTAGAGCCTTATCAGACGTCCTTAGGACTTTCCAGACGTCTGATAATTGACCGTTTTACCTCGGCTGACCCAAAATCTCTTCTCAGAGATTTTCTAGCCGTTGCAACGTTTGGAAATCAATTCCCACAGTAAAAGTAGGTTTCCAGACGTCCAGACAGAGTGCCAGACGTCTTGTATGTCGTCTGATGGACTTGTACAAAAACCCTGTTTAGATCTGATGCAAGTCAGGAGGAAACCCGCATAGAATCAGACGTCTGACCTTGAAATCAGACGTCTTAAAGTGGCCTTCCAGACGTCTGATGCAAGAATTAGACGTCTGATTACCCTGTCAAGCGCAATCATTGTCCTGATTTCGGCCTGATTCTCTTAGGCTTTGTTCCCAACGGCTATAGAACCTTTCCTAAGCCTTCCAAAGCCTTCCTAAGGCCTCTATAAATAGAGGGCAGACTTTACACACCTAGATATACAAGATACACACCAAGAGAAACACAATACACACTTGGATACACTTAGCTACACACTTTCACACTCTTTTGTGTCCAGAAAAGCTCTTGCTCTCCAAGCTCAAGCTCCATTCCCTTGAGAGCATCAAGCCTTCGCGCACCCGCTCTCCCGCCGTTGTTCACGAGAGCGACATTGCGCCGTCGCGTGGCACACGCACCGCGTCATCAACTCGACGCACTCCTTGCAAAGGGGAGTTTCCTAATTCCTATAGAAGCTAGGTTCATAATTACTTTGTTGGCTCTATAGGACTTGTTGTTTATTTTATCTTTGTTATTCAATTGGGTATTCGCTTTGCAAATTCCCGTCTCCTTCGTGGGACAAAATCCTTCTCGTGGAGAGAAGGGGTTGAGGAACGCTACCCTCGTACTTGTAGCGTGGTTGTACTGAGGTTGAATCACCCTCATTTTAAAGTGATTCGGTTAGTGGATTTGATCAACTAGGTTGATCGGAAAATCCTAACTCGAGAGGGTTAGGTGGTGGTTTTCACCCGGTTTGGGTTTCCACCTAAAAATAATTGTGTACATTATGTGATTGGTTTTCTTTGGTGAGATTGCTTTATATTTTATTTCCGCATTTATTACGTCACCCCCTCCTAGTAGGGCCGGAAAAACCTACAGATTGTACCATTGATTACATGCCGATTAAATTGTTGAATGATGAGAATATCATCATGAACCCTAATTAACACATGTTTGACCTAAATAAGTATACAAAAGCTCCTACAAAACCTAAGAGAAAGCCTAAATCAGAGAATTATAAATTTGAGTATAAAACAATTCACAAGGGGTAAAATTGTAATTTTACCAATGCAGTACATAAACGAGATTTCTAAGGATCTAGACACAGGTCAAATAGGCTTAATAAGAAAGAAAGTGGTATGATTTAGTCTTAAAAGGTTTATAGCGGCATCTAGGAATTAAATGACATTCTACAACCCTAAAATAAATCCACTTTAATTCACGAAGTTTCAGGAAAGATAAAAATCAATTAAATCCTCTAAAATTCATGAAAAAATATCCCCTAGGGTTTAGAACCTTCAATTTGGCCGTTGGAACCTATCTTGACCTAGATTGAGAATCATACCCAATTTTTGACCTAATTTGGGTTTTTTTGCAAAATGTCTGATCAAACGTAGTCAAACCTAAAATCCAACTTCACCATTGGATTCCTTAGGTCCAAATTAGGGTTATACCAAAATTTAGACCTAAGGAAAGTTTTCCTTGACCCACTTTACAAATTAGTCCTCAATAATTACTTTCTGACCCTTAACTTTTTTGAAATTTTGCATTTACCCCCTCAACTTTTCCATCATTTTCTTCAGACTGGTCCCTCTGCCACCCATAGCATCAGGCCATACCTCCGGCGACTTCGCACGGAGGTTGGCGCCACACAAGGCATGGGAGCTGGCCCTAGAAACGAGAGGAGGGTCCCCTGCATTATCCTCATCCGCATGGACCACCTCCCATGCCCTACCGGCAGCCATACCTCTTGTGCGAACGAGCGAGAGGAATGGGTCTTTTTTCCGGCCACGTCTCTGGCAACCAGCCCACGCCTCCTCGTGTTTCCCTCCCTACCAGCATCTATTTAAGGAACGACAGGGGCTACCGCTTCTTTCAAACTTGTCTTGGCCAGAGTTCCTCCCCAATTTTGTCTTCTTCTTCTCCAGCCAAGTGGTCCAGCAAGCTCCAGCGAGCCTCCCTCCTCCTTCTCGTCGCTCTGCCACAATACCAGTGGCAGAGTTGTCCTCACCCTCTTCCTCCGCTTCGCGCAGCACCCGTGCGAGCACCTCTCGCCCCATCATCGCCACTGTCTCCCTCCACTGGACTTCATCTTCTCCGACGAGAGCAGGTACTGTCAGTCGCCATCGCTCCCCCTTCGTCCACTTAAACAGGTTAGAAACAGTCCTCTCTATCCCCTCTTCAATTCCCCTCAATCTATTTCACGAATTATCCCTCGACTGCCACTATTCACCATCACCATCTCCACCTCCAGCCAGACCTCCGGCGAGGCATCCTCGCCGCTCCACACCTCCATCTACCTCGCCACCTACCTCAGAACCTCCGCCATCACTCACTGATCATCTTTCACCCCTTCACTAACTGCCACACACGCCCTACGCTTCCACCGAACACACGCACTTTCACGGTCACAATCCGACCTAGGCACGCATGCCTAGGCCATTCTGTGCCACGCCACCCACTGCATCACCTTCGCCATGACACGGCGAAGCTACCCACATGGTTTGACAGGGTCGGGAGGCTGTATTGCTAAGTTTCAGGTCCGACCCCCTTCCGCCATTGGAGTAGGCATGAAGAAGCTCACGAGCTCGCTCCAGGTTGTGCGACTCCAGATAGAAGAGCCCCAAGTGTGCGGAAGCATCCCACGACCCCTTCGCACCTAGCAATTGAGGGATTGGTCAACCGTAGCTACATCAATTGCACAGGTGTTCCTCCTGCACGCCTGCGAAGAAGCGGGTGGGACTTTAGTCCCACCTCGGAAGTTTTCGGTGCAGGTGAGTCATTTAAGTTATTTTTGTGTTTCTTCCTTATCGCCTCAGAACACGGGGTGAGGTCCCCTCGCCCACTCACCCACCTCGTCCGCGACCCACGCTACGCGGACCTAGCCAACCCGTTTACCCTGCACTCCTCGCGCACCACCCATGCCGATGCACCTAGACTCGGGTGCACATAACCCGACCCGAATACCTGATTGGTTGGCTCTGGGAGAGCGAAGAGAGAAATAGAGAGAGAGCGTACGCGGGGGAGGGTAGGGGTAGGTTTTGCGCTCGTGTGTGCAGGGAGCGGCTAAGGAAGGGAAGCTGAAGAAGAAGGGAAGAAGAAGGCAGAGGAAGGAACCAAGGAAGAAGAGGAGAGAGTGCAGCAGAAAAGAAGAAGAGACGTAGCTGACGAAAAAGAAAGAAGAAGAAGCCCAAAAGGCCGAGCAGAGAGAGACCAAGGAAGAAGAAGCTGCAGATGCAAGGCAAAGAGAAAGACAGGAGCAAAAGCTAAAGAAAGAGAAGCCGCAGAGAAGAAGAGAAGAAGAAGAAGCCAAGAGGAGGAAGAACCAGCAGAAGCATTGCAGCAAGTGGCAGTTTAAGTCATCTGACATTGAAGTCAAACGTCTGGAGAGAGAAAGATAGAGGAAGAAGAAAGAGAGAAGAAAAGAAGACAAGAAAATTTTATTTCCTTTCTCTAATTTTTTGTAAAACTGTATATAACTAGATGGTAAATTGTGATTTTATACACTTCTAAAATCAAGTGTTGTTCCCTAAGTTCGACCTCGAAAATTTCCTATTTTTCGAGTAATAAAAACAAACATACTCGCTGGAACCAACCAACATTGAAGTTTTAACACAATTATAGCACAATTTCTGCCATAAAAGGAGGCAATTGCACATTTGATTAAAGAGGCATAAATAACATAAATAGGATATTAAAAAATGGTGCAACCTTGAACCATTATAACATGAGATTACCATTGGAAAGAAAAGGAGAAAGGGGATTTCCTTACCAGAATCAATTCAACTACTATCCAAGGAAAATGGAGTTCACAATTTTCTCAGTTAACAAATTGTATGGATTGCAGTAGAGCAAACAATAGATTCATTGAAAACAAGAACAAAGAGAACCAAGATCCTATAGTTCCAGAACGACGAGCAGACACATCTGATTTTGACAATGATTGTACCTAGTCAATATACTGTGGTAAGTAGGATGTAGCTTCTTAGGTTTGAATGTTCCAGCCTGAGCAGTTGCTCTTTGTTGACAAAAATGATACGAAAATTTAGCTATAATGGGTATATGATTTAAAGAAACTGCGAACAAACAAGGGAGCATCTGATAAGCGATCCACTTGGAGGCAAAGGCATCGAGAGGGAAGGAAAAGAGGGACGGATTGTTACCTGCTTGTTGATCTCGATGTCGATGGCGCTCTTGGTGACGTTCTAGACCCTGCCGGTGCGGCAATGGTAGAACTTGTGGGGCATCCCCTTGTCGACGACGCCATTCACCTTGACGTCCACGTAGTCACCGATTCTGTAGGTCCTCAGGTACGTCGTCAGGGGTATGTAACCCTTCTTCTGGAAGGGCCATGCAAAAAGGTCATGCATGCACGAGCGGACACCGTGTCCTGCAACAAACAACAAACAAAATCAAATACCTCGGCCTCAAAAGCAAGGATCAGTTATCGACCAAGAAAGGCCCCCAATAAAGCACTAATACTCTGTTTCCTCCATCTTTACATGCGGCTAAAGAAGAGATCGATAGGTGAAACCCTAGGGAGAAGCGTAGCAGTGACTCGAAGAAGAAGCAAAGGACCCGAAGGCTCCAAAATGGGAGGAAGGGGAGGGGGACGATTGAGGTGATTGAAGTTGCCGATGTTGATAGGGTTGGGGATTAGGGGGAAGGAGGCTAAGGGTAACAACACATGGCGGAGGAGGAGGATGGGTGGGGGTTTAGATGGAGCCCTTCGTTGGGCGTCGTCAGAAGGAGGAACGAGGGTGGGCAGCATTTGGTGTTAGGGGAGGGAATGGGAAAGTAACAGCCAAAGTAGCGAAAGGCAAAAGTTTTGATAGAATTGAGGAGAGGGGTGGGTGGGAGAATGGTTGCTCTTTCTTTTTTTCAGATTTTTGCAACCTTTATTTTTGGTCTCAAAAAATCTTATGATGGATTTTGAAAAGGAGATGGTATTACTGTCACAAAAAATAAATACTTTTGTACAGAAAAATTTACCATTGCAAATAATCGTCTCAAAAACACAATTTTCTTGTAGTGTGAGGCTATGCTAACTGACATCCAAGTGGCCAAATCAAAAGGTGTCTCCTCACTTGAAGTCTAATAGATTCCCAGCTGGTCGCCAATCAAGTCAATGGCAAGTGCCAAGCTAGGGACTCAAACATGATCTTGTACGCCGCCAAGGTTAAGGAGGAGTTGTTCGACTTTAGAACCGTCTCAATTAGGCAGATACCTCGATCCAACAACCCCTTGGCAGATGCCTTGGCCCGCTTAGCTTTGACAATCCCTCTTGACCAAGAGAAGGATATCTATCTCCAAACCTTGAAGGAGCCAACAGTCCTTGCTCTCCGGCTATTCACAGTAGAGAAATAGTCATTCTAGATGGCACCAATCATCACCTACTTGAACACTGGCGAGCTGCCCCCAAGGGAACCACAGCCCAAGGCATTTCATCTAATGGCCTTTAGGTATACCTTGATAGACGAGCAATATACAAGCGGGGTTTCTCCACCCCCTTGTTGCGCTGCCTTACATAAAAAGAGGCATCTCAAGCCTTCCAAGAAGCTCATGGTGGCACTTGTAGGAACAATGAAGGGCATAGGGCTCTCTTGGCCCGGCAATTCCAGGCAGGATATTTCTGGCCCCAAATGAAGTAACAGTGTAAAGACTTCGTGCGCAAGTGTGATAAGTGTAACATCTCGAAGCCGGATTTCCGAGTCATGTCAGACAAAGCATGCCAAGACAAACCCATCGACACCTTTCGTATGCAAATTAGAGCCTACATGAATTAAAAATGCGTAATCAGATTGAAAACCCGTGTGTTTTTTGTTTTTGTAATCTGGATCTCGGATCGACAATCCAAAAGCATTGTTAACTTTCTAGTGTCACGAGGATTCCTATGATATATTCCATGTGACAATCGAACCTCGGATGTGTGAAACAGATATAAATCGTGAGCAAACTCACATGCACCTCATTGTAAGAATCACATTGTACGAATGACTTTTCTTTGGAAATCCACAAATTTTGTTAAATATTTTATCTCATAACGATCCTAAGGAGACAAGTTTTTTGTCAAAATCGAGGTTCCTTTGAGTTAATTACGAAATTTCTCGTAGTTATACACATAAGAAAAATAATATATATGAAATTACATTATGAATGTTTATAAAATAATAAGCTAATAATAATAATAATAATAATAATAATAATCATTACTATAAAACTAAAATAAAGGTAGGTGGTTTCCTAAATGGGAGTAGGAGAGGAAAAAGTGGCATGTAGGATGCTAAATATAGGAATTGAAAAGTGGATTTACGTGGAATGACAAAAGATAAAGGGGGAGAGGGGATAGTTGCGGTGGCCTTTCAAAAGAGAGAAAGAGAGAGACCGTGAGAATCAGAGAGAGAGAGAGAGAGAGAGAGACGGAGAGAAAGAGAGATCGAGAGAGGGAGGAAACGAGGGAGAGACAGGGAGGAAGAGGAGACCGAAGGGGGCCTTCTCATGGCCAGCGTACGGCCGGCCGGTGACCGGAGGCGAGGTGGGCGAGGAGGAAGCCGTTGGTGGTAGAGGTCGAGTCTTGCGTGCATGGTTCCCAAACGGGAACAGTCCATGGACGATCGAGAAAGAGCGTGAGAGAGAGGAAGAGGAAGGTCGAGAACGTCGCAGGAGGGGTCGCCGGCCGGACGGCGGTGGTTGGCGGGGACCGCAGCGACCGGCTGTAGTGGCAGGCAACAACCGGAGGGTCGCTGTACGACGTCTACAAGGGCACTGGAATAGTGCCATGCACAGGGGGGTCGCGCACTGCGTGAAGAGGGAGAGAAGATCGAAGACGACGACGTCGAGGAAGGGGTAGTCGTGGTCGGCGGTCGTGTCGTGGACGGTTGGCAGTGGTGCGACGAGGAACGTGTGTGATATGTGATGGTGGGTGCACCCACTTGCATCCATCAATGGAGAAGGAGATCGAGAAGGAAGTAGAAAAGAGGGAGGTCGCCCGGGGAGGTGGACGGCCGGCGGATGGCCGGCGAGGGTCCTGCGAGGCCATCGGGGGACGGAGCACCGGCGAAGAGGACGTGGGTGCATGGGTGGTGCATGCATCTGCGTCGCGACAAGAAGAAACGAAGAAGAAGGAGCGGGGAAGAAGAAGGTACGTTGAAGAGGTAGGAAAATTATACTTTTAAAAATCAGACTTTCAATTATTGCGGATCACTCCCTGTGAAGGGATTTATGGTCTTGGGTGAGATCCGACGGTCAGATTTGTTTTGCGTAGATCGAGGGTCTTCAAGATCGGAATTAGGTGATCCAGAGTTCACCTTAGGGTTCTCAAGCATATCGGACACATCCATACGGTCGGATCGGACGGTTTCTGAAATGACTCATTGCCTTTTTGGGTTGGTTAAGACATCTAGATTAGTCATCAGACGTCTGGATAGAGGGTCGGATGTCTGAAAATAAAAGAACCGTACCTTGTTTTCTTTTCCGCTCGCACGCTGCACGCGCACACCCCTCTCTCCTCACCCTAAACCCTTCCTATTTAAACCCCACACCCACGCCACTCTCACCATCACCACCCGCCACCACTTCCATACTTTCCTCCAACCAGCCGCCACCTTCCTCCCAGCCACCAACGTGGCGTGTGGAGAGGAAGAAGAGAGATGGGATGCAGAGGAGGAGGAGAGGGGAGGGAGAGCATGTGAGGAGCTCAAGGGGAGGAGCTCGGAGGAGGTCGTGCGGGAGGAGTTGATGACACGTGTGGGAGGAGTTGATGACACGTGTGAGGAGGAGCTCACAGAGGTGAGCTTTGCGACCTCCTAAAGTTGTTGGTGTAGCAGCTGCGGGCGGCGTTGAGGGGTCCGCTCGAAGAAGATGGCTCGTGGGAGTTCTGCGTACTGGATATTTTCCAATATTAGACGTCTGGAGCACATCCCAGACGTCTGGAGTAGCAGAGGGACATCCGGAGCTAAAGCTGGACGTCTGAAAGCACGCGTAGTGCCAAGGTACGTGCTTCTGCACAGTTTCCGGCCATGCAGGCCGTACCGCAGGGGATGTGTCTAGCCGTTTTTAGCTCTGCACGTACGTACGCAAGGGCAGAGCATTGGAAAGGCGCGAAGTGTGCCCTTCGAGGTGTTTTTGGACGTCTGGACAAGTCGCCAGACGTCTGACCGTACTTCCAGACGACCGGAAGGGGAGTCCGATGTCTGGGACTCTCCTCAGATGATCGTAGAAGGATCCGGATGTTCGAGGAAGTCGCAGGAAACCCAGGGTGAGTACTGACGTCTTTTAAGATGTTTGGGACTAGTCCCAAACATCTGATTTTGGACAGTGTGAGTATTTTTGGCCCATGTAGGGCCCAAACGAATTGGATTTCCACAAACGAACTACTGTTGTTTTTCGCTTGAATTTCTCTACGAGTTAGTGTCACTTGTATACGGTTTTGGACTCATTTGATGTGATTGGCCAAATGTATAGTTCTCCAGCCAGTCGAGTATGTGAGACCCGCGGAGATGACGGGATCTACGATCTGAGCCCCCATTCCTCCCATGTTTTCTGGTAGAGTGGTTTACATTAATATTATGATTTAACAAATAAATGCATGTTTAGAATAACTTGAATGAAACTTAGGATGAGAATGAACCCTAGGGCAGGAACAAATGAGTATGGTTTGAACTACACTGTATACTTGAGATGTATGTAAAACCCTAGGATGAGAATGAACCCTAGGTAGGAACAAATGAGTATGTTTGAGCTACACTGTTTACTTGAGATGCATGTAAAACTCTATATACTAGTGAATGTATTGGTTATTTTAATGTGATGCTTTCTCAGTTGGTAAATCATGAGTTGCCTGTTGTAAGAATGAAATCGGAAATGTCAATAGAGAGATCGGAATGTTTGAACATGAAACGACAGAAATACCAGCATGAACCCTACGGGGAATTAGGAGAAGAACTCCTATAGACAGGAAGTGAGCTGGCCCTTGTGTAAGCGGTACCAAGGAGAGCAACTGTCCCTTTAGTGTAGAAGGGTACTAGCCACCCGTTGGGTTGAGCCCCGGGGTCAGGCCTAGTCACTCCACACCGACTCTGTTTGGCCCTCGTGTACATGGTACCGAGGTGAGCTACTTAGTGTAGAGAGAGAACTAGCTGCCCCAGGGGGCTCGGGGTTAGAACTAGTCGCCCTACACCGACTCTTATTAGGCCCACTGGGTAAATCGAGATAATCGGATAAGGGTATGTAAACCGTGGAGGGGCGAGAACCCTGTTCTGTTCTGAGGGGTGAGACCCCTATTCTGAGAGGGCAAGGCCCTATACTGTTCCGTGCTATACCTTTAGGCGTACCTGATGAGTGGCTACTCATCATAGCTAAAAGGCTAAAATTAAGCTAGACACTAAACAAAACAATATCAAATTAACAGATAAAAAGGGTTAAGTGTGGGAATTAGAGAAAAAGACCTAAAACTTTTACTTTGTGTTAAAACCTCTTAATTAGGTCACAAAATGAGATTTTCTAAAAACAAAATACAAATGATGATCCATGCGTCAATTGAACACATAAATTAGTATGAAAAGCCAAATCAGATGTATAATCAATGTCTTAAATATTCAATTAAGCACATATAAAAATTTGAAGGCAATTGGACATCATTTAGGTTTTGAAATAGATAGTTTACACTTAGGTCCTTTATGCATTACACTTTGACCCTTAAAAACTCATTTTTGGACCTGCTTGTAAGCTGCAGGGACCCTTCTGAAAACCTGCAGGGC
The DNA here is from genome assembly GCA_037157565.1 of Thalassia testudinum. Lineage (NCBI taxonomy): Eukaryota > Viridiplantae > Streptophyta > Magnoliopsida > Alismatales > Hydrocharitaceae > Thalassia > Thalassia testudinum. Next base: position 5,791,083 of record JAZHRO010000001.1, on the reverse strand, counting down.
CCTTCCGGTTGTAGTTCTTTTCACTTATGGGCCTGCATGCAATTCTTCTACCTCTTCGTTCAAGGGTCTTCCTGCAATTTTTCCCTCATTTCAAAGAGAAGCCTGCTGCTCTTCACGCGCACTGTAGCGCGCGAAGAACACGGCCAATCTCAGTCGTCCGTCGCTCTTTAGATCTTGATCTGCGGTTGGATTCGAATGGAACTTTCACGCAATTCGGTGCGTGCGTTCACCTCTCTCCCCAGATCTCATCTGACGGTCAAATCTTGTGCTCAGCTCACCGCGCGCTCCGCCCCTCTCATCCTCGCCACCGGTTGCATCTTGACTATCCTCACCTCCGCGGTGACCTCAGTCACTGAGTTGCTACTTAAGCACCTCAGTGGTGTCGCGCGCAAGGGATCGCTCCCTCCTACATCTCTTAGCGATCAGTTCGTCCACTCCAGTCTCTCCTCCTCATCTAGCCCCTGATTTCACAGCCAGCAGCTGTGGAATCATCGCCTACTCTCGACCCTCCTCGTCGCTAAGGACCTCGTAGCACCTGAGGACGACCCTGGAGTCTCACTAGCAGACTCTTCCCTTCGCTGGAGTCACCCTCCTCCTTTCTTCCTCCTTAGCCGCCGGCTAAGGACCCATAGGTCCCATTCTTCCTTTTAGTTTAGGTTTTTAATTCTGCACAATTAGTGTTAGTTGTAGTTTACAGTAGTTTAGAATAGATTTAGCTTTAATTGTTAGTGTTTAATGTTAGCTGTAGTTTGGATTAGTCTTAGGAGTAGAATTAGCATTAGATCCCCTCCCTCACCTCCTCTGATCAGTCCAGATCAGAGGGGAAGAATCATCTGTTCATTGTTCAATTTATCTCCCTCTTCATGTTTTATTTTTCCACCATCCAATTCTGATTTATGTTTCTTTTAACGACGAATTTTTCATCATTCACCCACACACTCGGACCCAATTTCAGATCTGATGGTGTACTGCCTCAGATCTGAAATTGGAGTCACAAGCACCATTTGGGGCTTCTCACTCACCTCATTTTTGTTCACAAAAGCCCCTTTTATTTTAGATTGATTGCCTCAGTTTGTCAAATTCACTTTAACATGGATTTTAAAGAATTTTGTTCTCTGGATTGCCTTGACAGATCTGACAAATTGAAGGGATTTTGGTTTTCCTTGTGGGCAAGGACTCTAAGAAGTTCTCTGGTGACAGAGAACAACTCAGAAGAGCCTTTCATGAATTTGTTTCTACCTTGATCTGAATGCATTCGCAAGCTTTTATAAATTCCTTTAATGCATTCTTAGTCTGTTTTGCCATTTCAGAATTGCCATACACCACCTGTTTTGATGATTATTTTTGTATGGTGATTTCGTAACCTAAGGAGTTCTCCATACTCCTTAAGGTTGCAAGAAACTGGGATTGTATGTTTTTGGTTTTAATTGATTGAGTTAAGTTCTCCTTCATGCTGTCTATAGCATTAGGAAGAGCTAACTCAATGCCATTTGTTGTTTTGATCAGAAATGATGTTTTTGATAAGGGCTTTTTCTTGTTGGGTATTTGAACTGAATTCTTATGTGGTTTTCGTAAGATTTAAACCCTTATCAGATTTGGATTTCAACTCTCAAAATTTTTAGTTTGTTTTGAATTTTCTCTTATTCCCAGTTATACAGTAACATGCTGCAACTTGCAGCTATATTTCCCTCCATCTCTAAATTCTCCTCTTCTCTCCAATTTCCCTCTCATCTGTGAATACATCCCCCTCTTCAAATGGACTAACTGCAGCAGCAGTTAGCCCATTTGACAGTGGCTTGTTCAGTGTTTGTTTTAGCAGCAGCAGTGGCTTAAGTAGCCCATTTCCACTGCTGCTGCTAAAACAAACACTGAACAACACACTCTCATCCTTCTCATCTTCTCTGACAATAGCTGGAGCTGCTGTTTAAAATGAAACAAAACCTTAATTAACCCTTCTTTCCTCATTCTCCTACTAAAACCTAATTATACATACTTAATTCTCATACTTTAAATATACCTATACTAATAACTATAACTATAATATACTGAATAATTATGTAAGTATAGATACATAGATATACTGTAAATACTGTATAAACTTATATATATATATATATCTATATACATATGTAATCTATGTAAATATATGTATAAGTACTGAATTATTATGTATATATTTACTTAATTATGTTTATATATGTACAGATTTATATTTACTTAGTTAGTAGCTATACTATAGAATAAATTAGCAAAATTAATAATTTAGAGCTATAATTAAGTAAATAAATCTATAGACTTAGGTTATTATATATAGTAAGTAATTTAAGTTAGTTAAAGTATAATTATACCTATTATAGTTTACTGTTAACTTAGTTTTAATTTAAAACAGCCAGAATTGCTATTTTAACTTAAATAAAACACAAATAAATTCGTAAAAATACAATAAAAATATGTATAAAATACTTAAGTATGTAAATTAAATCTGTATAAGGTCAATTAGACCATTTACTAACTATTTTATAAGTAATTAACTATTTAATCACCTAAATCAACCTGTACAATCAGCTTACTTTAGTGAATTTATTTGTATATTAAACATATTTAAAATTTAAAATTAATTAATCAATTATGTAGTATTATGTAAATACTTTATTAAACATATTTTATTTTATTTTTTTTAATAATTTATGGCCCCCAAATCGAGGGCCAAAAGCGCGTACAGACGTAGTTGCACCTGATTTCCAGTGCATGATGTGGCGCTGGAATAGCACCACATTGTTCGCTACAAATCAAGCGCAGCGCTATAAAGTGAACTTCTGCTTATGCTTAAGCAGTCGTCATGGGTGCGGGGGCGCCTGAAACACTGCCTATGTATATTCCGAACCGATTACCCATTGAGCACTCTGTCTGGTGTGTGTGGAGTATGCGATTTGTTTGGGGCCGGGGGCCCAAGCTTGTGTGCGTGCGGCGTTGGGGCTAAGGTCTTGCGTCGAGTCTGAAAGCGTAATTAAGCACCTAATCAAGATTTGGGCGCGTTTAGTAGAGGTTTGGTCCCACCCTCTGGGTGCTATGTATCCCTCTAATGGCGCGCCCGCAAATTATACACGTTTTGAATTTGCTTAATAAAAGCTAATGACGACTTAAGTGTATATAACAGAAAAAGATATACATATGTACACGTAGTATAGCCCTATTATTTGTATAAGTAAACTTATATAATTACTAACAGAATAAAATGACACCATAAACGTCGCTAAAGACCTCAGTTTTCCCTCAAGTTGTATATAGTGTTTTCTGAGATTTAGCGACACTTATGTCTGTCATTAAAACTGCTGTATATGTTACTGTAGATAACAGACTAGTAAGTTAAGTTTTTACACTATGGCATCCTAGTGTATTAGGTACTATCATGTTATTATTAATACTATAACTTGTAAATACATAGTTTTTAGTATAGTAACAAATTGTTTGGTGCTTGTTTTTAGTTAATTTTTACAAGCATTACAATTAACTTTTAGTAAGTAGGCAAACCATTTTTATATTCATTCATTCTTTAATAAGATGTAAAGTTTCTTTTTGGAATTAGAGGATAATTTTGAGATCAAAGAGTGACCGATGTAATTCAATAAATTGCCTCCCAGTGAACGACCTAGAACAAAACCAGTAAAAATTAGATAAATAAGCAAATGATAATAATGGTTGTAATGACTGGTACTCACCCATACTCACCACTATACGACATTCTAAATGTTATATTATACACACTATACTGCAATGACATGATCATAATAATTCATTCATCATACAATCATTGCAAATCGTATTTCAGTACCCGCTAGTGAAAATGACTGACCGCGTGCTAGTGAGGGATAGCTACCCGCGCGCTTATCACGAGTGCCGTAGTCACTGCTACGTCTCCACCGTAACCTCGAGGTGGTTGACTAGGTGTAGGACTACCATGGGGGACTCTCCCAGCCAAGAGAGCACCACGTGTACATCCTACATCATAGAAAAGACTACAATTAAGATCGTTCCCGTAAGAAATAGGCCAAATCAAGAAATAATTAGATGAATAAAGGAACAACAAATTAGAAGTACTTGGTTGAACAAAATGAAAATAGATAATTACTTAATTGCAATAATTAATTACTTGCCTTAATTACATGTAAATGGTTGAATTACCACTCTACTCAGCGTTCGCTGACTCCGAAAATTTTATAACCTTATTCAGGTCAGGGAGTTGAGCAGCTAGCACCACCGGCTGCAGAGGGAGCTAGACCCAGTCGAGCCTAGCCTTAGCTATGTTTTCTTACTGTTTCCCTAGCTTCTGTTGTAGTAATGAGTATTTATGTTCTATGTAATACTGTTTCAGTTACTTTTCCACTGTACTTTCCTCTGTCGTAGTTGTGATGGCCTATAACATTGATAGACTATTTGCTTTGTTTCTTTTACTGTCTCTTGACTATTTTTTTCTTCCTAGTTACATTACATGTGTGGGTGTGAATTATTTTCTGCTTTTGATTGTTTCATGTTGAACGACTAGGTCTTGGGATTAGTTGAGGTGGGCTAGTCTCGAGTCTTGTAGGGATCTAAGATCGGGTCGTAATAGTTCCTGCTCCGATTCTTGAGGCACATGCAAGATTCCCATTTTAACGTAGGTTCATGTTTTGATCTGTTAGGGGATCAAACGACGTCCGTTTCTTGCGTTCCAAGACTCGTTGGAACCGTCTCTTCACAAACTACACGAAGGTAAGTTTTAAAATTCGATTTCAAGAATCATTTCTTTGGTAAAATTTTTTTCAATGGAAGTTATGATGTTTTATTTCCTACGAATAATCCTGACATCGATCCAGCCTTAGAGTGTGTACGAATAGACGGGCTCCTAGAATAGCGAAAGAGAAACAATGGATGCACATGGTTCGGAGTCACCATCACCCTCTGATGATATTAGGCAGAGTAGTCTCTCTTCTTTTCCGTATAGTTTATCTACATAGTATTTCCTTTGCATATTGCGCTGTTTAGCATGTATTCTTACCTCTTGTTGAGATCAGACCTGTTTACGCATTCTTATTGCTCTGGATACTGAAATATTATATATAAATGCTAAAAATCAAGTAGTTGACTTGGAATGTGAATAATCAAAGAAATATAGTTAACTGTTGTATTAAAAGGAGTTAATGGCAATTTATTTGATAAATTCAGGAAGTAAATGAATTATAAGCATTTAAGCTTGTTGGATATTGCTTTATCATCACATGTACAAAAGGAATTCTATTTTTAGTAAAACTGACATCAACATGATGGTTAATTCATAATTTGATTGGAAACACGATTAGAAAATGGAAATTTCCTGAAAATTGATAAGTTGGAGGATAATGTAAATATTGGTTAATTCTGAAATTTATAATGTGAATTACTAATGATAGTTTGAAAATGAAAGATATAGTTATCTAGAAATGAGCTATATAATATGTCAGATATGTCGGGAAAAATAAAAGGAATAGATAGCTAATTTTCGACCTCGCTACTTGTCGGAATTTCGACCGTAGTTTTAAGTCTTTTCAGACTAGGTTCAGGGGCATGTTTAGGGGGTTGCTGGCCTCTCTACGACTTTTTGGTTAGGCTTAGCGGTCAACTGGGATAGCGGATTCATAGGGCTTGAGGTTTGGAGCAGTTCTTTCGACCGGTGGGTAGGTCATTAGCTGTCTATGGCTCAACGTACAAAACGCGTGTACGTGTTCACATCATACGATGTAGCCGCTACCCCTTTCCGTGACGACCCCAGGGTAAAGGAGCGTGGCGACTTAATGGATATAAGCAGCCCTCTCGGCCAGGAGGGTGGCTTTTATCGATTTTGCACGACAGGAAGTTACACGAAATCATCTCGTGTCCTGAGACGTCGATTGATAATTTGTGAACTATAATAAAGTGGGCTTCCAATAGACGAAACGAATCCAGATAACGAGATGCTTAATAAATGGATTAATAGTACCCATTCTCTCTTGTGCTTGGTTACTGTTCCACTCTACTATTATTGTTTCTACTTTACTCAGTTTTTACTAACATGTTTTGGGTTCCATACTCAGGTGTACTTGACAGTTCGCCAGGAGATTTTCGTTGTACATCTCCTTGGACTTATATAGTACGATAAATCTTCCGGTTAGTATTTAATTTATGTTCCTTTAAATTTTGCAATATGAATTGTTTGTTGGCTATGTTTATATTTTATGATTATGTGTTGGGGACTGCGATCTTGTGAGTAAGTTGCACTGATTGTTAGCACACGGTGACTCGGGTTTCGTCGGTTGGCGAGACTCGAGTCATCACAATAAGTGCTAACGGTTTGCTACCCTGCACCACTTACCGCCTGGGAAACTGGTCCCTATAATGTCATCCATCCCCTTTGCAAAATGGGAGATGGACTTCATTGGACCTTTTCCGTTAGCCCCGGCTCAGAAATGGTTCATATTAGTGGCAGTTGACTACTTCTCTAAGTAGGTCAAAGCTGAGGCTATGGTTAGCCCAACAGCTAACAGAGTTATCTCCTTCGTCCGCAGAAACATTATAGCTTGATATGAGATACTTCAGTGCATTGTCACAAAAAATGGTACCTAGATCGCCTGCAAGAAATTCGAGGAATTTTACACCAGCTGGGATATCCTCCTATGCTTTACATCCTTCACCCAAGGGAGATGGGCAAATGAGCTGCAGGATGTGTTGTAGGGCTACAAGACATGCCAAAGGACTTCCACAGGTCACACACCATTCAGCCTAGTATACGGCATAGAAGCTCGGTTACAGATTGAGACTATTCTCCCTACTTATCGGACACAACTTACAATCCTACCATCAACAATGACCAGATTCACCTAGCTCTAGATCTCGTAGAGGAGCTAAGGGATGAAGCTTCAGAAGCATCGCTTAAGCATAATGAAGTGACTGCAGCTACTTACAACAGGCGGGTCCGCAAAAGGGCACTCTCCGAAGGAGACTTAGTTCGTGGAAACGTGAAGTCTCCATGCCAAGCAAATTGGGCAGAAATCTAGGCGCCCCTTTAGGAAGGGCCTTTCAAAGTTCGTAAGAACAGTCCAGGCAACTTTTACCAATTACAGACCCTAGGCGACGAGGTAATCCCTTGTACTTGGCATGTGAGTAACTTACGCTTGTATCATGTATGAAAAGGAAACACAGTAGAATTAAAAGCTTTTCTTTCATTGAAAATATTGTCTATTACATCCCTCGGAACCATCGTTCCCGACAAAAAAAAGAGCAGAAAAGAAAACAAGATCACTTTGAAGACTCGGTGACTTCACTCCTAGTATTCAAAGATGTCCACTCCAGGTGTCATAGGTGGCGACGAGATGGCATGAGGAGAACTACTTGGCCGAACAGGTAATTCTGTAGCTTCTGATAAACCCAACTTAGGCGCCTCCTCTTCAGGAGCCGGGCTTCCCGACTAACCCATGGGCCCCAACTGGTTGACGGGAACATCATCATGAGCCATAAATAGTCACACTTAGTCAGACTTGATTATTAAAAGATCCTACCTAATCATTTGAGGGTTGTAACTCTGTATTATTCTGATCTGAGAGAAGAATGGGAAATCAAAGCTAATTCTATCATTTTAATAGCACATCACAAACACAGATTAACCACTGGGGTTAAATGAAGGTTAAATGAAGTCAGAAGTCCAAAAAGGGGGTCAACACTGATAGAAACGAGGTTTCACGCATTTTGAGAACCAAAACAGCAAATAAAACCCTAATTCTCAACCTGCTTAAATTGAAGAAGTTTTGATTAGGATAAAATTCATATAAACCTCTTAAAATTCATAAAAAAATATTCTAAGAGATTTGGTACACTTGGTTTGACCATTTGAACTTATTTTGATCTAGAACAGAGCTTCAGACGGGATTTTGCCCTAATTTGGTCTTCTGTGCAAATTTTCAAACTAAACATGGTGAAAACTTAAATCCAATTTCACCATTAGATTCCTTGGGTCCAAATTAGGTTAAAGCCAAAATTTGAGCCTAATCAGGGTCCATCTTGACTTAGTTTGCAATTTAGTCCATAAGATCTTTATTTCTCTCAACAAAACCCTTGACTTTCAAGTTTATTACAAATAGGTTCCTAAGTTTTCGTCATTTTCTTAATTTCGGTCCTTTCCGCCATTGAAGGTGGGAACGCACCTCAGGTCGAGATTCTCGGAGAGATTTCTCTCTTAAATCATGACCAAATCTCTCCAACTTTGGAGAGATTGATCTTGAAAGATTTCCCAATCGTTTGGACCAAATCTTGGACCCTGACTCGCATCCTAAAGCTTAGGCGAGCTCAACAATTTTGGAGATATTTTTCTCCAAGAACAGCGGTTAAATCAGGCCGTTTTCCTAATTTGGAGCTCATTTTAGAGCTCAATAAAGAGCCCCCTGCCCTCGATTGTCCTCCTTAGCTAGGTTTTAGGCCAGAAACTCTTCCTCTCCTCCTTCCCCGGCCTGCTTCAACCATGCTCCAACGAACTCCTCAAATTCCCTTCTTCGCCCTCTACCACGTACAATAGGCAGAGGAAACATCTTCCTTAAAATCTTCCCTGTCTAGTGCATATCAGCTAGCGCCGTCTACCCCTTCATCGTCATCGCTTCTCACCACCGGAGCGTTCACCTTCTCCGGCTTCGGCCAATCATAGCCGGCGCCAAATTCTTCCTCCCTTCATCCATAAGTACTCTGTCACTCTTCCTCTCCCTCTCTTCATTTCCACCTACTCAGACATTAGTTTTGACCAACGAACGCACCGCCCTACCTCTGTCTTCCCTAGTGTCGGCGAAGCTCCAGTAATGTTGTGTGATTGCCACAGGTCACCAATCCACCCGCTCCGACTCCCAAAAGCTCCACCACAACTCCACCATCAAAAGCCCTCACCCAATTTCACCTTACGACCACCGAACACTCGCTCCTCTACTCACCTTCTCCGACTTTGCTACACTCACACACACACACACTCGCACCACGCCACCACCACCACAATACTCACCACACTTGAGTGAGACTCCTGAGTATTTCTGACGAGGCCGTGAGGCCATATTCTCTTTTTTAGGTCCTTGCCGGAGCGCTGTCACCGCCACCATCTTCTCCAATGTTGCTTGCCTGCTTCTGACCATCTAACGACCTGCTGCAGCTTGCACTCGACGCAACTTCAGGTCTTGAGGCAATTCCAGGACTCAATCAAAGTAGTACGCATCACCAGATGCTTCGATTTCACACAAGAATCAGCTGCAATTCATGCGACTCTTCATGAAGAGGAGAACAGTAGGATAGTCCCACATCGTACGCGACAAACTCAGCATAGCACATAAAAGCCAAACGTGTCCTTAGCTCGTTGCCTTCGAAAGCACCGGGGTGAGGTCCTGCACTCAAGCTCCGTCGCACGTGCCCTTGCCCACGGTTCATGCCACACAAGTCTGGGCTGGATCCGAATATTCAGAAACCCAGGTTCGGTTGGGTTCTGAAGGAAGTAAATTTGAGGGGGAATAGGGGATTTTTACACTGTTCATACCTTGAGATTCGTGCTCCCTCTCCCATGCTCAACACTTATCCTTTTGAGGTGTTGCGAGGCCCTTGCGCCTCTTCTGTGGTGCTTTGCCTTAGCTTCTGCTAAGGCCTTGAGGTTAAGATGTCTATGCATTGGTTTTGACATCTGATTAAGTTGGTTCTGATCTGCTGGTTACTGTGGATAAATTTGCCTGGATATCTGATTACATCTATTGTTCATATATTTGAGTTTATTGTAGAGCTTAACATTAGGGTTAAATTGGTGGTACAAATCATCATTTTAACCCCATATTTTTTCACTATGATTCCTGCTTTTATTGAGATATTCTTCTAATTTACATTGAGCATTATTCTGATTATATTTGCATATCTTTCTTGATATTGTTATTAGTGGATTGAATTGCAATTTGCTCCCTGCGAATGACCTTAGACTCACATTAATTTCGAGTTTATAAATTTAAGTGTTGTTTCGCTTTTGTTCGCTATACTATGACGTGTCCTAAAACTCAACGAAAGAGACGCAACACTGGTCCTCAAGCTGTCCTATAGGATCCTTGTCCACAATGACCTTCAACTTTCTGATGGTTATACTCGAACAAAAACTGTTCCATGGACCAACTACGCAACTCCTCCACCAAGGTGCGTTTGCCCTTAAGAAGGGCTTCTACCGCCGCCAGGGTGTGCTTCCCCATCTCCCTTAAGACGGCCTCCCGATTTTCTTCCATTGACAGGTCAGTGGCAAAGAACCCCATCACCATGTCAGGATCAAGCTCTGGCTGGGCAGCATGCTTCAACTCAAGCACCGCTTTGCCCCTATCCTCTGAGATCTGCTGAGCCTTGGAGAGGTCGGCCCTCAACGCCTCCTCACTGGCCGACACTTCGGCAAGTTTGTCAATGGTCGTGCCAAGGCGAAGGTGCTCTTCCTGAAGGGTCGCCTCGTATCCCTCCATGACCAAAGAATGCTTGGTCCTTAGCACCTGCACCTCCTCTTTCAGTGAGAGAACGTTGGTGCAGGAGGTCTGCAGGCGCTCAAACAAATCTCGCAGAGCCATGACTTCAGTCTTGTCTGCTCTGACGAGACTCTCCTCCATCTTCCCATTAAGGGTGGCAACCTACCTCAAACTTTGGCGGGCCTACCTTAGCTCCTCATCTAGCAGGGATACTTGACGAGCCACCTGCTGCTGCAAGTGGAGCTTACGAAGGGCGTCCTCCGCTGTCTTCTTCTGTAAGTACCTCTGTTTTGATGACACAAAATTATGTTTTATTATGCACTAATATTTCAGGATCACGCTTGTATAAATCAAGTCAATTATCGTTCACGTGGATCAAAGTGAAAATTTTCTTTAGTCAATGTAATTCTTTTATATTTCTTGAGTATAGAATTACTGTAAGGAACCTCAGGATTAAAGGCAAACGTTTCTAAATCGTAAAATAATCATCTAGATAGTATTAATCGACCAAAATATTAGAATTGATCGATCAAAATAAGAATATTGATCGATCAAATTAGCCTAACGGTCATATCCGAATTTCCCGTAATTCATCGGCCAATTAAATATTTGATTGATCAGCAATTGATCGACCAAGTAAGTAAATTGATCGATCAAAATGAAAATTGATCGACCAATTAAGTAAATTGATCGACTAATTTGGTTCAAATGATTTTTCCCAACATTCCAAGAATGCTCAATTTTCACCTATAAATAAAGCTCCACACCCATCATTTCAAAACACACTTTCAAAGAGAAATTCATATAGAAAAAGAGCTCTCGTGGTTTCTTTTAAAGTGCTTCTACGTTTTTGTTTTCACGCTCTCCAAAGCATGTCGATTCGAACCTCTACAAAAATTCGATTTGACTTTCCTTGTGATTTTATAGGATTATATTATTTTATTTTACTTGTTGCTTTAATTACGGATCTCAAGCTATTGGAAGAAATCTGTTGTCGTTGTTGTTGTGCTTCTCTTCAGATTAGTAAGAGAAGGGATCATTGTAAGAGGTTGTGCCACCCTTGTTTAAGTGACATGTTAGTGGATTGACTAGTGTTGCATAGTCGGAAAATCCTAAGTTGAGAGGCTTAGGTAGTAGTTTTCACCTATAGAGGTTTCCACTATAAATCTTTGTGTATATTGTGGGATTATTTTTTTTGTGTCATATTTTTATTATAATCGATACCACACTTGATCTTGTATTTGTGGCCAAGTAAGATCTGTAGGCACCCTCATTTGGTATCAGAACCTGACTGTGAAGGAGATGCCACACCTCACCTTCACATAGCCGCAACAACAAGTTTTATGGAGGGACAATCATTTTTTCGACCACCACTATTTGACGAATCAGATTATGGTTATTAGAAAAGAAGAACGCAAATTTTTCTTGAAGGGATGGACTTTGAGATTTGGCATGTCATCGAGTCCAAATATATGCCAAAGAAGAAAGAAGAAAAAGAGTTAATGAAGGAAGAGAAGAAGAAAGCGACAAATAATGCTAAAGCTATGAATGCACTATTTTGTGCATTAATAAGAGAGCAATTTGAAAACGTTACTTCATGCAAAAATGCATATGAGACATAGGACAAACTCTCTATCATGCACAAAGAAAGCACTGGTGAAGAAGTAACATGAGATGATTCCAACGTATGTTCGTAATCAGATGCTGAGGAATAAAGCCACAAAGATGAAGTTACTGAAATTCCCTACTAGGAGGGGGTGAAGTAATAATTGCGGAAATAAATATAAACAATCTCACAAAATAGACAATCACACAAGTACACAAGTCTTTTTTAGGTGGAAACCCAAACCGGGTGAAAATCACCACCTAACCCTTTCGAGTTAGGATTTTCCGATCAACCAAGTTGATCAAAATTCACTAAACGAATCACTTTAAACGAGGGTGATTCAACCTCAAATACAACCACGCTACAAGTGCGAGGGCAGCGTTCCTCAACCCCTTCTCTTCACGAGAAGGATTTTGTCCCTCGAAGGAGACGGGAATTCGCAAAGCGAATACCCAACCAAATAACAAAGATAAAAGAACAATAATCCTATAGAGCTAATAAAGTAATTTTAAACCTAGCTTCTATAGGAATTAGGAAACTCCCCTTTGAAAGGAGTGCGTCAGCGACGCGGATGAGTGAACAACATGACGATGCTACGTCGCTCTCGTGAACTACGGCGAAAGAGCGGGTGCGCAAAGCTTGATGCTCTCAAGATGAAGAATTAGAGCTTGGAGAGCAAGAGAGTCTTTTTGGACACAAAAGAGTGTGAAAGTGTGTAGCCAGGTGTGTGTTTGTGTTGCAAAGGTTCCCCTCTATTTATAGAGGCCTTAGGAAGGCTTTGGAAGGCTTAGGAAAGGTTCCATAGCCGTTGGGTGCAAAGCCCAAGAGAATCAACCCGAAATCAGGAACAATCATTACACTGACAGGGTTATCAGACGTCTAATTACGGCATCAGACATCTGGAAGACCACTTTAAGACGTCTGATTTCAAGGTCAGACGTCTGATTTCGTGCGGGTTCCTTCCTGACTTGAATCAGATCTAAATAGGGTTCTTGTTTAAGTCCATCAGACGACATACAGGACGTCTGGCACTATGTGTGGACATCTGGAAACCTACTTTTTCGTGGGAATGGATTTGCAACAGCTAGAAAATCTCTGAGAAGAGATTTTCGGGTCAGTCGAGGTAAAACGGTCAATTATCAGACGTCTAGAAGGTCTTAAGGACGTCTGATAAGGCTCTAACGGTCATATCTCGAGTGTTTGCTAAGAGAGCCAACGGTCCACTAATTGGACGTCTGGCAAAGACATCAGACGTCTGGTATAAGGTATGGACGTCTGATTTCATCAGACAGAACTAACTTGTCCAGCCTAAATGTTATCAAACGTCTGAATCAACAGTCAGACGTCTTAAAACACTTTATCAGACGTCTGATTTGGGAATTAGACGTCTGAAAACTCTGTTTGAACCCTACATTGGTTTTTTAACTTCTCTACAGAAAATCTAAGTATCCTAAGGTTGTACCGGTGTTCCTAGGACTATTGTTAGGGTACTTTGAGGCTCTTTAACATAATTTTCTAAGGAAATAAAAAGCAAGAAAATAAAGACAAAAATACATGAAAGGAATAAAATGGAATTCTATCCTATTCTTCTTGTCCTTCCATCTTTAATCTACCGCTCCTCGCGAATCCCCTCTGTTCTCCATCAAGCTCCTCCAATCCGTCCTGGATGCGAGCTCGAATTCCGTCTAATCACGTCTACATTTGCAATTGACCTGAAATCTAAGACTCAAAGTACAAATGTTAAATAACACGTGTTTTGTTATCATCAAAACAAATGATCGTGGTGCTCTAGCACCAACAATCTCCCCCTTTTTGATGATGACAAAATCATAAATAAAAATGCAAAAAAATCCTCCCCCTTTTTGACATTATCAAAAAGGTTTAATTGATTTCCTATAACTCCTCCTTAAAACATGCTCTTCTATAAATTTCTTTTAACAAAGGTAATGTCCTCCCCCTTTTTTATAACAACAAGATAACTATTATTTTTCTCCCCCTTTCTAAAGGAAATTTAGCTACCTTATATCTTCCCCTTAAAAATTGACAATTAGCTTATAATTTTTCTGCTCCCCCTATCTAAATGCTTAAGATAAAAGGATAGGGTAAAGGGTTTTACCTCACCTATCATGGCCAATAAAATGGCCCGAATGGTGGTGGTGGATGCCACATCGGAAGGGGCTCCCATCCGTAGCTTGGAGGCCCGGGCATTGGCGCCAGTCTCCAGTCTGGTGGTCGACGTGCGGCGGGTCCATCATTTGTTCGCCGTCTCGTCGGTCTTCTTGTTCTCCTCCTTGGTCTACTCCTTGGTTCTCCCAACTTGAGTTGACCAGCTTTGAGCTTGTAGGTCCAGTCCTTTGTGTTGTAGTCATCCATGAAACCTACAAAACAAGATTCCAAATTTTTCTTCGATATCCAAGTGATCTTGGATCCGGATCTGTTAGCGGGTCTCCTTGACGGAGATCCTTTCTCAACCTTAGGGTTATAAAAATTTTCTACTTTATTGATTAATTTGTTGGAGTTTTCCCTAAAACATGCGATTTCTTTTTCTATAATATCCATCTTAGTCTTTAAATCAGAAATTTCTATTTTTAGACTAACATTTTCCTCAATCAATTTATTATTTTCATTTATGAGGTTATGATTTTCTAATAATAGATTATCATTTTTAGGACATGCTTCTAGATCCTTAAGTTTTATTTCTAACCTATCATTTTCAGATTTAAGAAAGCTAAGATTCTTTTTCATACTTTTATTTTCTATCTTAAGTGCTTTACTAACTTAAAAAAGTTCATTAAAAGCTTCTTGTAAGTCGTAACTTACCTCGTTGTCTGAGTCGCTTTCGCTTTCGCTGTCGCTTCCTCTGGCCATGAAACCAAAGCAAGCGGTTTCTTCTTCTACAGACTTTTCTTCTTCTTCTTCCTCCGAGCTGGAATCGTCCCAAGTGGCTTGGAACGCCTTCTTCTTAGATCTCTTTTCATTTTCCTTCTTCTTCTCCTTTTTGAGAAGAGGGCACTCTGGTCGTAGGTGCCCTTTCTCGTTGCAATGGTAGCAACATCTCGGGCTTTCCTTCTTCTCCTTTTTCTCTTTCTTTAATTCCCTACAAAACTTGGAAAATTTTTTAAGTAAAATTCTAAAGTCTTCGTCGTCGAAACTTACCTCGCTATCCGACGCGACTCTGAAGGCGAGAGTCTTCTTCGGTTTAGGCTCCGGTGTATCCTTCTTCTGCTTCAACTTAGTCTCATAGGCCATTAGATTGCCTAGGAGATCTTCCATGTTGAGATCCTCCACCTCATTCGCCTCCTCGATGGCGATGACTTTCTGTTCCCACTCCGGTCCGAGGGAACGAAGAAGCTTCCCTTGAAGCTTCCCCTTGATGAAAGTCTTCCCTAATGCTTTCAGATTATTCACAATGAGAGTGAACCTAGTGTTCATCTCACTTAAATATTCGTTAGGCTTCATAGAAAAAGATTCAAATTCTTGAGAAAGTAAATTAATTTTAGAGGTTTTTACCTTAGAGGTACCTTCGTGAGTTACCTCAAGTGTGTGCCAAATCTCGTATGCGGTGGCGCATTGCGAGATTCTGTTAAACTCCTCCGAGCTAAGTGCACAGTAGAGGGCGTTCATGGTCTTGGCATTCAAAGAGAGTTCATGAATTTGTTGTTGCGAGTAGCCTCCCGCGAGTTTTTCTGGGATCTCAAATGGCGTCTCGCACCTGGCCCAAATCGTGAAGTCATTGGCTTGAAGCCAAGTCTTCATCCGCAGCTTCCAGTAGGGGTAGTTGCTCCCGTAAAAGAATGGCGGACGGGACGTGGACTGCCCCTCAGAGATTCGGATTGCGGATGTGCTCCCCTCCATGATCTTCTTGCCGGGTGTTACTCCGATCTTGCAAGAACCTGCTTTGATACCAACTGAAATTCCCTACTAGGAGGGGGTGACGTAATAATTGCGGAAATAAATATAAACAATCTCACAAAATAGACAATCACACAAGTACACAAGTATTTTTTAGGTGGAAACCCAAACCGGATGAAAACCACCACCTAACCCTTTCGAGTTAGGATTTTCCGATCAACCAAGTTGATCAAAATTCACTAAACGAATCACTTTAAACAAGGGTGATTCATCCTCAAATACAACCACGCTACAAGTGCGAGGGCAGCGTTCCTCAACCCCTTCTCTTCACGAGAAGGATTTTGTCCCTCAAAGGAGACGGGAATTCGCAAAGTGAATACCCAACCAAATAACAAAGATAAAAGAACAATAATCCTATAGAGCCAACAAAGTAATTTTAAACCTAGCTTCTATAGGAATTAGGAAACTCCCCTTTGAAAGGAGTGCGTCGGCGACGCGGATGCGTAAACAACACGACGACGCTACGTTGCTCTCGTGAACTACGGCGGGAGAGCGGGTGCGCAAAGCTTGATGCTCTCAAGATGAAGAGTTAGAGCTTGGAGAGCAAGAGAGTCTTTTTGGACACAAAAGAGTGTGAAAGTGTGTAGCCAGGTGTGTGTTTGTGTTGCAAAGGTTCCCCTCTATTTATAGAGGCCTTAGGAAGGCTTTGGAAGGCTTAGGAAATGTTCCATAGCCTTTGGGTGCAAAGCCCAAGAGAATCAACCCGAAATCAGGAACAATCATTGCACTGACAGGGTTATCAGACGTCTGGAAGACCACTTTAAGACGTCTAATTTCAAGGTCAGACGTCTGATTTCGTGCGGGTTCCTTCCTGACTTGAATCAGATCTAAACAGGGTTCTTGTTTAAGTCCATCAGACGACATACAGGACATTTGGCACTATGTGTGGACATCTGGAAACCTACTTTTTCATGGGAATGGATTTGCAACGGTTAGAAAATCTCTGAGAAGAGATTTTCGGGTTAGTCGAGGCAAAACGGTCAATTATCAGACGTCTGGAAGGGCTTAAGGACGTCTGATAAGGCTCTAACGGTCATATCTCGAGTGTTTGCTAAGAGAGCCAATGGTCCACTAATTGGACGTCTGGCAAAGACATTAGATGTCTCCTAAGACGTCTGGTATAAGGTCTGGACATCTGATTTCATCAGACAGAACTAACTTGTCCAGCCTAAATGTTATCAGACGTCTGAATCAACAATCAGACGTCTTAAAACACTTTATCAGACGTCTGATTTGGGAATTAAACGTCTGGAAACTCTGTTTGGACCCTACATTGGTTTTCTAAGTTCTCTACAGAAAACCTAAGTATCCTAAGGTTGTGCCGGTGTTCCTAGGACTATTGTTAGGGTACTTTGAGGCTCTTTAACATAATTTTCTAAGGAAATAAAAAGCAAGAAAATAAAGACAAAAATACATGAAAGGAATAAAATGGAATTCTATCCTATTCTTCTTGTCCTTCCATCTTCAATCTATCGCTCCTCGCGAATCCCCTCTGTTCTCCATCAAGCTCCTCCAATCCGTCCTGGATGCGAGCTCGAATTCCGTCTAATCACGTCTACATTTGCAATTGACCTGAAATCTAAGACTCCAAGTGCAAATGTTAAATAACACGTGTTTTGTTATCATCAAAACAAATGATCGTGGTACTCTAGCACTAACAGTTACTCATCTGTATCTCATGGCAGCAACAAAATCAAGCAAAGAAGAGGTAAATTTTGACCTTACTTTAGATGAATTATTAGATGCATGTCATGATTTTTACAAATTGGCTAAAAGATTAAAGAAGAAAAATAAGGAACTTAAGGATAAGTGCTCAAGTCTAGAAAATGAAAAAGATGGTTTATCTCTAGATTTAAAAAATAAAAAAGGGGAATTAGATAAAATAAGAGGTGTGAATGTAGAGTTTCATGAGAAAATAGAAGATCTTAAGGAACAATATATTCACTTTAAAGGCACACTTAATAACCTCAAATATTCTACTAGAACATATGTAGAAAAATATGAGGACATTAAAAAGAAGAATCAAAAGAAGATTAGGCATGTATTTTTATATCAAAAGGCCAAGAGAAGAGAGTCTAATGGACCCTCTAACTCGAAAGGAATTAATAGCCACAGACCCAAAAGAATATGGGTACCGAAAAAATTTGTAGAAAATTGTATTGCAAGTTATGGAAAAGATCGACATGAAAATCACAATTGGAGAGGTAATCTTCAACAAGCCAACAATCATCAATTTGGCTATGAAAGATGGTGGAACCAACAATGTCAATGGATGCCAGATTTTTGGTGGAGACCCCCTCCACCTGGCTACTGCTATTAAGTATAACTCCTTATACTTTAACAGGTATGATTCCCAAAACTAAAACTTTATTACCTGCTTAGTTATAAATAAGTTTTTAATATAAAATTGACTAAGCATTGAATTAATTAATTTGAGATAGCAACTTGGTAGGGGAAGAAGAATAAAGAAAATCGAACCTTGATAAGGGATCATTGTTTGAGGGGGAGAATCATGATCACTTTCTTAGTATCATTTAGATGGCATATTTATTTATGTTACACTGTATAACTCTTACTCAATAATTCATTTTACTTTGATATTGTCATTGTATCAGACTATCATGAATTTGATAATTTTCATATGATAAATTTGACATCATATTTAATAGAATATTACTTGAAAAAGGGAGAGAAAGATGTAAATTTCATTCTTAGAATTTTACTTATTTAAGTATGATTAATAACAAGTCACTTGAGATATATCTTTTTGTTGATAACAAAAAAGGAGGGTAAAATATGCATGTTAATAGGAGGAATAATTCTAAAGTAATTATTTAGTATTGTCACATGCATAATTGTAATTTTGTTATCATCAAAAATGAGGAGAATGTAAGTACCTCTGTTTTGATGAAACAAAATTATGCTTTATTGTGTACTAATCTTTCATGATCACGCTCGCATAAATCAAGTCAATTATCCTCCGCGTAGATCAAAGTGAAGATTATCTTTAGTCAATGTAATTCTTTTATATTTCTTGAGTATAGAATTACTGTAAGAAACCTCAGGATTAAAGGCAAGTGTCTCTAAATCGTAAAATAATCATCTAGATAGTATTGATCGATCAAAATAAGAATATTGATCGATCAAATTAGCCTAACAGTCATATTCGATTTTCTCGTAATTCATCGACTAATTAAATAATTGATCGATCAACAATTGATCAACCAATTAAGTAAATTGATTGATTAAAATGAAAATTGATCGATCAATTTGGTTCGAATGATTTTTCTCAACATTCCAAGAATGCTCCATTTTCACCTGTAAATAGGGTTCCACGACCATCATTTCAAAACACACTTTTAAAGAAAAATCCATATAGAAAAAGAGCTCTCGTGCTTTCTTTCAAAGTGCTTCTGCGCTTCTATTTTTACGCTCTCCAAAGCACATCGATTCAAACCTCTGCAAAAATCCGATTTGACTTTCCTTGAGGTTCCATAAGAGTATATTGTTTTATTTTACTTGTTACTTTGATTACGGATCTCAAGCTGTTGGGAGAAATATGTTGTTGTTGTTGTGCTTCTCTTCAAGTTAGTAATAGAAGGGATCATTGTAAGAGGTTGTGCCACCCTCGTTCAAGTGGTACATTAGTGGATTGACTAGCATTGCCTAGTCGGGAAAATCCTAAGCTAGGAGGCCTAGGTAGTGGTTTTCATCCGTAAGGGTTTTCACTATAAATCTTTGTGTATATTGTGGGATTTTTTTTTTGTGCCATATTTTTATTACAATCAATATCACACTTGATTTTGTATTTGTGGCCAAATAAGATCCGCAGGCACCCCTCATCTTCACCTTCTCTCGGGTGGCAGTTGCCTCCTCTAGACGACAAGCAAAATTGCGTTGCTATGCCTTGGCTGTCACGGCTCAGTTAGCGGCCATGTCAGCCGCCCCGGAAGAGCCGCTAGGCGTAGCAACATCCGCAGGAGCATTGTCACGTGGGACAAAGGTACTCTCGAAAAGCTCTACCTCTTCAAAACCATAGGCAGGTATAAGGAGAAAATTCCTCTCCAAAATATAAGTAAAGGACAACCAAAAGAAGGCTTACTGCTCGGAGGCAATAGTAGAACACATGGTTCAGATTCATACCTCCTAGCCTAGAGGCAGCCCAAAATACGACATCCTCCAAATCTTGGATCACCTGCCTCTCCATGCTAAGGCACCGCCCGAACTACCTGCCTGAATCAAAACCACCTGGTCTAGCACGGGCCTCCACCAACATTCTCCAGAATAGATCCCTTAGTAGATTAGACTATTTACCTGATTAGCCTAGGCCCCCCTCGGTTGGAAGGATCCACCGACATCCTCGCCCTCGTCAAGCTTCACCTATAGTGTGGTTGCGTAAAAACTCTCACACTAAGGAAGCCACAAATGACGGCCACCTCCTACGCCAGCTAGGAGAAGGCATCGACTG
Source organism: Thalassia testudinum (assembly GCA_037157565.1). Classification (NCBI taxonomy): domain Eukaryota; kingdom Viridiplantae; phylum Streptophyta; class Magnoliopsida; order Alismatales; family Hydrocharitaceae; genus Thalassia; species Thalassia testudinum. The sequence goes on along the minus strand of JAZHRO010000001.1, from coordinate 5,770,601 downwards.
ATCTGGACGGGGCATTGGAGGCACGGGCTCCACCCGCCTGAGCCATCTCCGTAGAAGCAGCAAGCAGAGAGTCAAGGATTGTAAACCCTTCTAATGGTCCTGGCGGGCCTAAGGGCACAAGCGAGTCCATTAGGGCTTCCCCTACCTCAACCTCGCTCGAACTCTCACGAGCGGACGCAGCTGGCTACGCACTACTCGAACCCCTCTTCAGGCACTTGAGAGGAGCCTCCGCCTTCTCCTTGCTCCCCTCCCCCTCCTTCCTCTTGGGTTCCTTCGAGCAGGAGGACTGGCTCCCCTTCCTCTGCTCTACAGGCCTCTCCACCCCACGTTGAAACCGATGGTGGGAGGAATCGCTGCCTCGACACCTAGGAGTGTTCGGTCGAGTAAACTGACAAAAGGATGCAAAGAAAAAATAGAAACGTCAAGCCATTAAGCAACGAGCAGGGAGGATACGTGTTCTAAAGTTATCACCTCCCCCCTGCTTGCATGGCGTGGGATAGGAATCCACAACCCACGACAAAGCTGCCCGGACATCTTCTCGCTTGAGCTTCGAGCGAGCAATCGGTCCAAAGTTAACAATCCTATTGGCATTCGCCTGTGCAGTCGAATCAAGCTCCTCTGGCCTAGGCGGTAGGTCCTTATCAAACAGACCTTGCCAAGTATAAGAGATGTCGTTGTTGGTGCTAGAGCACCACGATCATTTGTTTTGATGATAACAAAACACGTGTCATTTAACATTTGCACTTTGAGTCCTAGATTTCAGGTCAATCGCAAATGGATACGTGATTAGACGGAGTTCGAGCTCGCATCCAGGACGGATTGGAGGAGCTTGATGGAAAACAGAGGAGATTCACGAGGAGCGATAGATTGAAGAAGGAAGGAGATGAAGAATATGATAGATTTCCTTCTCTTGTACTCCTTGTATTTTTCGTTTCTTCTGTTGCTCTTTATTTTTGTTACTTAGATTCATGTTAAGGAGCCTCAAAGTACCCTAACAGTAGTCCTAGGAACACCGGCACAACCCTAGGATACTTAGGTTTTCTGTAGAACACTTAGAAAACCAATATAGGGTTCAAACAGAGTTTCCAGACGTCTAATTCCCAAATCAGACGTCTGATAAAGTATTTTAAGACGTCTGACTGTTGTTTCAGACGTCTGATAACTGTTAGGCTGGACATAGCTAGTTCTGTCTGATGAAATCAGACGTCCAGACCTTAGACCAGACGTCTTAGGAGACGTCTGATGACTTTGCCAAACGTCCAATTAGTGGACCGTTGGCTGGCTTAGCATACACTCAAGAATATGACCGTTAGAGCCTTATCAGACGTCCATAGGACTGTCCAGACGTCTGATAAATGACCGTTTTGCCTCGGCTGACCCAAAATCTCTTCTCAGAGATTTTCTAGCCGTTGCAATGTTTGGAAAATCCATTCCCACAGTAAAAGTAGGTTTCCAGACGTCCAGACATAGTGCCAGACGTCCTATATGTCGTCTGATGGACTTGCGCAAGAACCCTGTTTAGATCTGAATCAAGTCAGGAAGAGACCCGCCTTAAATCAGATGTCTGACCTTGAAATCAGACGTCTTAAAGTGAACTTACAGACGTCTGATGCCAGAATTAGACGTCTGATAAGCCTGTCAGAGCAATGATTGTTCCTGATTTCGGGATGATTCTCTTGGGCTTTGTTTCCAACGGCTATAGAACCTTTCCTAAGCCTTCCTAAGGCCTCTATAAATAGAGGGAAACCTTTGCAACACAAAAAGACACCTAGACACACTAAGAGAAACACAAGACACACTTAAGCAACATAGTTCCACTCTCTTATGTCCTAGCTAGCTCTTGCTCTCCAAGCTCAAGCTCCATTCTCTTGAGAGCATCAAGTTTCGCGCACCCGCTCTCCCGCCGTTGTTTACGAGAGCGACGTTGCGCCGTCGCGTGGCACACGCACCGCGTCATCAACTCGACGCACTCCTTGCAAAGGGGAGTTTCCTAATTCCTATAGAAGCTAGGTTTATAATTACTTTGTTGGCTCTATAGGATTTGTTGTTTCTTTTATCTTTGTTATTTGGTTGGGTATTCGCTTTGCGAATTCCCGTCTCCTTCGTGAGACAAAATCCTTCTCGTGGAGAGAAGGGGTTGAGGTACGCTACCCTCGTTTAAGTAGCGTGGTTGTATTGAGGTTGAATCACCCTCATTTTAAAGTGATTTGGTTTAGTAGATTTTGATCAACTTGGTTGATCGAAAAATCCTAACTCGAGAGGGTTAGGTGGTGGTTTTCACCCGGTTTGGGTTTCCACCTAAAATTACTTGTGTACTTGTGGGATTGCTTATTTGTGAGATTATTTATATTTCATTTCCGCAATTAGTACGTCACCCCCTCCGAGTAGGGAACTTTCAGTCGTGACCCTCGTCATTGAACATAAAGAAAAAATGGTGATCCTGCCCCTTCAGACTGTCGGGCAGATCAACTATCCGGTGCTTTGTATGCCGGCTGTACAACATATAAGTACTTGACGGGGGCTTGCCCTTCTTAACCTTAAGGGGCATAAGCATAAAAAATAGGCGGAACAAACCTAGGCGGGGGACAATCCGCAAATGGAGGCAGACAATAGTAAAGGCATTCAAAATCGACCAACAATCGAGGCTAAGCTGTGAGGAGGCCAAGCGGTAGTAATAAAGGAATGAACACAAGAATGGGTTCAAAGGTATCCAAAGGTCATATTCTATGGCATATTTACAAATGATAAACGAGTCCTTAGACTTATTCGAGCATAGGTGGGTTTGCGACCCACAGGGGTGAAACAAAACTCCATTGAGTCCGTACTCACTCAAAAACGCCTCAGTGGAGGAACGCTTACGGAAGTCAAAAGCAAAGTTGTAAAGGTTCCTCATCTCAGGTGAGATGCCAGACGAGGATGAGGCAGACTTACCCTTGCCCATGAGTCCATGTATGATAAACAGCGTCTTCAACACTTGTTGGAAAAAGAAGCTCTGAAAAGACCACCTCCTCACACCTCGCCTGAGAAGAAAGGGACCGCACCAGCAACGAAGAATGCTAAAAAAGGGTAGGTCGGGGCATTAACTATGCCCCACACCCCCTATTTATAACCTCTGTAGAGGGCGGTTCCCCCTTGTGGGGCACAAATTTGAAAAAATGAAATCCAGCGGATACGACGTGGATTTCAAAACATACCACCTTAAGGTAGGGATACCTTGGTAATCATTACCAACAGTAAATGCTCATGCGCACATATCTTGCACAACATTAATACCAGTCATATCGCTGGCAAGCACAGTATCTTAGGCCTCAACGCCTCATCATAACGACAATTAATGCCGGTCCTGTCATATAACAAGACAAAAATCAAATCCCGCAGTGATTGGCCATCACTCGCGAAAAGGTGACACATACGTCACACTTACTCTCAGGAAGCCGCCTCTTAAGGCCGGCAAAAAATAGGCAAACGCACCCACAGCTGCCTCTTAAGGCCAGTAGAAAAATAGGCTAATGCACCTAATACCACCTCTTAAGGCCAACAATAAATCAGGTGGACGCTCCTAAAGCCACCTCTTAAGGTCGGTAGAAAAATAGGAGAATGCACCTAAAGCCACCTCTTAAGGTCAATAGAAAAACAGGCAACCGTGCCTAAAATCCGCCTCCTAAGGTTGAAAAAAACTCGGGCCCACCCGCCCACGTTCCCTTTACCAACAAGCCACCCCCGTGTTGAAAATAAGGCGTATCCCGCCTCTAACCTCTTTCCTACACAATCGCCTCTCTAAAGACAGCAACACTAAGGGTGCCTTAGCCGCCTATAATTGCAACTCCCATTTCATGGCAAATGATCCCCCGTTCTAACGAAAAAGCTGAGAAATCATTTGGGGGCATCATCTACTGTAGAGTTTTAAATATTCTAATTACTCTCTCAGCAACATTCGCTAGCTAGAGAGTAAGGGGTATATGATGAAGGGTAAAAAGCACCCTCGGACTCAAAACTTTGCGAGAAGCCAAACAAGGGATCCAACTACCCGAATGTGAGGTAGGCAGGTAGGTCCGATCCACCTCCACCAGGGAAGATCCGAATATAGGCAGGTCCGGATAAACCTGACCCACAATAAAACCCGGTACTAACCGATGACAGGGATATGGCGGAAAAGTCCAACATGACCATACCAACAATAATGATGACATGCCTGCCACAATTAATACCTGATAACATACATGCCCTAACAACATACGTATCCGTTTAGAAAATCCTACGGCAAGATCAACCTCTAGCACTATAAATAGCTACGAGGGGCCCTCAAGGACCTCTCTCAGGCAATGAGAGAGAAAAAGAGATATTGTATTATCACTTCTTATTAGTGAATAGTTAGGAGCATCGCTCTCCCCTTAAACGTACACCCTTCGTGGTGGAACTAGGTTACCAACCATCTTGCCTCGTTGTAATTACTTGTTTCTGAATCATTAAGTCAGGCCCTCCGATCACTTAGGAGGTCTGATCAGGTCACCACCTAATTTAGCAATTATTAGCTACTAATAGCTAGTAGGACTTTTTAATGTCATAGCAACAAAAATCATCAACCTATGAATAGGGTACTCTTGTTGTAAATCGAGTAGTTCGTGGTATGAGAAACCTCTCCTTGCATGGGGGAGGGATTCATCCAGCTAGAATCCCTCTAGGGATCACCCACAATCCTTCATAACAAAGTACTTTGGATTGGCAGTCATTGACTTTGGTCTGCATGGAGACCCTCAACACATGACCCAAGGGTTTGTTTAGTCCCAACTTCTATTACAGGCATTTTTACTTTTTTGGTAATCAATCCATAATTATTTCGCTTGCATAAGCCATCTTTTGTCATCATGATATCAAGTATTCTTTTTCGAGTATCTCGGTAGTCAACACTAGAACTGATATAGTTTCTCCTCGATTTGCCCCATCCGAGGACTATGTTGTGATCTGAGACCCTTTTCTTCAAGGAGTAGACACATTGTCACTATTTTCCTTTGTTTTCAAATCTCTGAGTCTATTTGATGCCTACACAATGACCCTGATCTATTTTGTTGGCCATCTCTTGCCTAGGTCTAGATGGGATTGCTTCTCCCCTGCTTCATCCTCAAGTCATTTCCCTCTTCCAGGTCACCCCCTTGGTGGATGGAAAGTGTGTTTGTGTCCCGCGAGCATCCGAGTGTGCATTATAGGCCACAAAGGTTCTTAAAGGGATAATTTAGTGGCCCCGCATCCTCACCTACTTACGTGTATAATTGCAAATCTCACAAAATTTGAGATTTCTTATTTAATAGTGCCAAATCTAGAAATCCACTTATGTTCACACATAGAAGCAAACAAAACTATTTCTTTTGTCCTACCTTTTGTAGTTTTCTTCGTGTTAAAGTTATGTTGTGTATACCTTAAAGTACATGCACCTTACGTATAAAATTTAAGAACCACAAGGAACTTCTAAAAAATATGCAAAAATCCTAATTCTTATTGATATGAAATTTTAATTTTAAAAATACTTCAAAATATGTTGAATTTTTCAAATCTTGAGAGAGCACATTTTAGCCTCGCAGAAACTAGGGAATGTAAAACGTGAAAAAAACACGGAATCAAGGTTGATTGCATCATCAAGATTTGTTGTATAGTGAGGGAAAAATTATTATTTCGTGAAATGACGTATAGGACTACACATGTGCAATCCCTTCCCGTGCACATAGCCACACCCGCATGCAAAAATTTTACACCTACAATGAGTTTGCATTTTTTTGATTCCCTCATACTCAATCCATCCAACTCAATTTTCAATTTTCATGTGAAGTTATCCTAGTTTTGTATCTTTTTCTAAATCATAGAAGCTAAAGAAAGACATAAGAGGAAGGGATTGCCCTACCTTGGTGGTGGTGAATCCCTCGACTCGATGCTTCCTCTCGTGATGTTCCTCAACCTGATGATGGCAATGAGGGCGAATCCTACGAATCACACGTGTAGGAGGCAATGACGATGGCAACCAAAGGGAGGGTGTCACTGATGATGCAAGGGACCAAGTTGGGAGGATGGGAAATAGCCAAGGAAGAGGGTCACAAGATGGAGAGGGATCCCAAATGCATGAGTAAAGATGGCTAGGGAAGGAGGAGGCAGCGTCGTTGATGCTTAGTAGCAACATCTAGCGATGAGGGTAGGAGAGTTAGGAGAAATCTCTGATGAAGAGGGAGGAGTTTGGGAGAGGGAGGAAGAGGTGATGGGGTGAAGAGGATTCTCCCATGGGGATTGCATCCCTCCCCATATCAAGGATGGGGGGTCAATCAGCGTGGGAGTTGATCCCTGCCCTTCTATGCTAAATGGCCCTCACCGGCATCTACTTTTGCCACCCGTTCATTGAAATTTTTTTTGTCAATTTGGCCCTTAACATGCGCGGAGACGCTAAACACATGACCAAAATGTCTACTCATTTCTGACTTCTGTTATAGGAAGTTTTTTATTCCAAGAATAGACTCGCATTCATTCTACTTACAAAATCCATTCTCCACCCTTGTGGCGTCGAGTATTCTTTTTTGAGTATCTCAGTATTAATACCAAGGATTACTCCGATTTCTCCTTTCTTTACCCTTAAATAGAGGACCATGTTGAGGTCTAGGATCTTCTTGGAGGATAGGGTTCATTGTCATTTTTCAGGATTTCTATGCCTTAAGGGAGTTGCCCTCGACTTCCAAAGAATGAGTTTAGGCATAACGTGTTTATACTCCTTTCTAAGGTTGCAAAAATCGATAGTTGATATCCAATCGATGAGGTCACCAACTAAATAATATACAGTATGCAGGTGATTAATCAGAGATTAATTGGTTAAGTATTTTTAAGTATTTAAAAATCTAAATATAATTATATATCCTATTATGCATATTACATATACATACATATATTATATATTGAAAATGTGCACATATGTGTTAGTATTATTTTTTTATAACATGTATATTCTCTCAAGAAGATCAGACAGGTGACATGAAGGGTGGTGGTGATGGAGGATTAAAGAGAATCATAGAGAGGGGCGCAGGTTTAGGATTTCATTAGAATTCAAATGTAGGAGAAGGAGGATGGAGAAGTCAGGTGGGGTTCTTTTTCTCTTCGATGTGTCAATTAAGACACAAAACCTTGAACTCCCAATGTTCGATCGGACGATTAATCAATCGATTAATCGGATAATCAACTGATTAATCGATCTACCCGATTATATGTTTGAATATTGATGTACAATTTGATCTCCGACCGCATATGATTAATCGATTGATTAATTTACTGCATAGATCGATTTTTGCAAATTACCTTGATCCTTTCAATGGAATTCTCACTTCTCTTCGTGATTTTATCACCCAATGGATGTAAGCATCAATGAACCACTCTTTTGAGATCGAGATTTTCTTCCATTCCTTTAAGAGGCTCTTACATACCACGGAGTTGGGTCAACTCTTATTCTGAATTTATTTTCAAGAAATTCCTACCCCTTCAAGATTGTTCAACAAACAACACGAGTTAGACTTGCAGACTCTCTTACAATATTATACCACTAAGGGGGTGCTAGTGCTTGCTAAATGTTACTCATCTGGACAGGTCACTACTTGTCCTTAGTCGCAGCCAATTTCCAAGTCAACTCATGATGTGAGTGGCATCAAGTCTCTGGTTGTGCCCCCACGTGCATAAATACGTATGTCGCGAGTCACATTTTGTTGATTATTCCATGGAACATGTTCCGCGTACTTTTATTGATATTGGCGAACCACTTTCGAATATAAAAAAAGGCCGCAATACTCAGGTACAAACCCAAGTGTCAAACACATTCATATTTACAACAATCGGTTAAATACGGATCATCTTAATGCAAAAACATGTAGGCTTGTGCGAGAACACGTGAAAAACAGAAAAACACGTCCAACGGCGCATGCATACACAGTGTACACATGCGCGCTGCCGTGTAGCTGCGCGTGGTTTGCTGCACATACACTGCACGCTACGTGTGGCCACACGCAGCCGTGCGCAAGCTGCCGTGCACACAACATGCGCATGGCTGCATTGTAACTGTGCTTCTCGTCGCTACTTCAGACCCGATTTTGAGTCTGTTTCTTCGCAATGGATTGGGTTTTTCTATTCCCAAACCTTTCCCCACCCAAAACCCACTATTCCCATGAAATTATCCTAGGTCTTTGGTATGTTTTCAAGCAGCCCACCATGGATAACAAGGGGAAGATGCCTTATCTCAAGGTGAAGCGATCCTCTCGTCGTAGTTCCTTTCGTGCGGATTTTCCCCTCGTCTCCTTCCCACGCACCTCGCTCACGGTCTCCAGCGTCGACAGCAAGCCTTAGCAATGGCAGCGGCGGTGACCGAAGGGAGGTGGAGAGATGGAGGGCTTCTCAGGAGGAAGGGAAGGTAGTTGTGTCAAGGAGAGGGCTAGGGAGGAGGGTTTCTCTCTCGCACGTAAGGGCGTGGGGAGGAGGAGGTGGTGGCACCGGCGCTCGTTGGCAGCAGCCGGCGGTGATGGCAGGAGATGTCGGGGGAGGGCAACGACCGAGAGGGAGGAGGTGGAATGGGAATGGAGAGGGCAACCCCCGCCCCCAGCGCATGGTGGTCGTCCACTCCCCTCACCGCGCTAAATGGCCCGTCATGGGCGAATTGCATCAGTCGCCCATCCACTACAATTTTTTTCTCAATTTGGCCCTTAACATTTTACTGAGCAAAGGGATAAAATGTGGCCAATCAGTGGGGGCTAAGCAAGGTAGATTCAATGAGTTTGGTCAACTAGAGTGAATTTGACTCGTCCATGTATTTTAGGCGTCACCAAGTCGAGAATGGCCGAAAGGCAAGCATGGCTTAGCTGAAGCCAGCAAAGAAATATTGATATCTCCAAAGGTCAAGGTAAGTGGAGTTCAAACTATGTCAAGGTCTCAAGTGTAGAGCCCATGATGACGAAGCCATAGGCAGGAAGAGCTGAGACTACTAAGATAAGGAATCCAAGCACAACTCAAACTAATGAAGTTAATGAGTTTGAATGGCCAAGATGAGGCTAGTTGGCAGAGTCGAGGATAATCAAGACAAGGATGTTTGAGAGAAAGGTGTGATGAAGCAATGGACACTAAAGCCATTATAGGCAAATTCAAGTCCATGAGGTTACAATGGGCATGGCCCAAGTTGACGAAGATGTAATCAGATAGACTTAGGTTAATAAATATGTGATTGATTACATTTGTGCTCTCCATGACCAAGGCAAGCATAGCTAATATCAATGAGAGTACAGTAAGGGAGCCAAGGCTAGAATGAGTGAAGCCCAAAGTCATTCCGACCACAACTAATAGCATCCAAGCTAGTAAAATTGCTATCAAGTGGAATGGAGGTTGCTAAGGATTGGGTGGATGGAGACCCTATTTGAGAGGTCAAGGACCGGTGTCAAGAAGGCAACAGGTATAGAGAACAAGGTTAGTTGCAGTAGGATAGCTATAACAAGGACGACCATGGTGAGGTTGGGTTTCGGCAAAGGACATCGAAAGACTATGGTTGACTGTTTGCAACCTTTGCTCACTTACAATTGCTAGAAATCATCCCTCAAAGAGATTGAGATCACCATTAAGGGAGCTTTGAGGGGGGAGCTTAATGGGTACAAAGCTTGGTTTCTTGTTGCATTTCAATATTCAATGGCAATTGATGGATGCAAACTATCCACCGTTGAGCCTCCAATACCAAACAAAAAGATCTTTTATTTTTTGAGCAAGAAGCATGGGGGTAGTAGTGAGCAAGCATCCACAAAGACAACAATCTTTGCAAGGTATATTCACTACAATGCCTTTCATCCACGATTGGTTAAATGATTTGTTGCCTAAACTATTTCACCAATGAAAATTGAAATACAAGAGCCCTCGTTGGATTGGGAAAATAGGGGAGAAATATTATGGAGGGGAAGTGCAGAGACATGCTGAAAGAGGAATCCTCCTTCAACCTTAGCCTTTCCTCCTCACATAGATTAGGTTAAAGAAAGAAAGTATAACAAGAAGTACAACAAGATCTAAGGGCCACAAGAGGAATTAAAGAGAAGTCTTTACAGGCAATCGAGCAATGACATGTGACAATACATAATTCTACCTCCATCAAGCTCAGTATTTGGATCCATATGGTATAATGACTCTTCCTGTTACTTTCTAATGTTTGTCTTCAACTTTCAAAGAAGTACTCTAGTCATAAACACTTGAGACTCCTCTCTTTTTCACCTAAGATACAACGATCTAATATCCCTTTCAATTCCTTCGTTTTATTTTAAAAAATTATCCCGAATACTTGAAGCCTTTATCTGGAATGAATTGTGGTTCAGTCTTCGCATCCACACATCTTCTAATAGTAAACAGATATTCAATTTCTTTAGTCTTCGTCAACTCGGCTGAAAGCGTTTAGACTCTACTTTGAATAACCATTTTCTTTGTAACCACTTAAACCTCGAATTATCCCATGAGTCATTTATAGTATATCTTTGAACAAAGGAATCAAATCAAAAATGAAAAGAGAAAAAAGAACCTTCAAATATTGATCTTTTTCACTTTACCTTTATTTGATGTTGTAGATCCAGAATGACCTACTTTTGTTTCTCCCTAGGCCCCTAAATGGATTTGTATGACCATAAGATCAGCATCCCCCTAACCTTCAACAGGCAAATAAGTTCTGTCTGATCATTTAAGAGAGACATACATGAAATAAACTTCGTTGATAGGCTCTTTCAAGAAACTTTATTATCTTAATGTCAAATAACTTATAGCCGATGATACCTCGCTTGAATTTTGAATTTTGAAATTTGGATGGCCACGTTCTACCCTGTTAAATTTTCTTTTAGCTTATGCAAAACCATTCCCTTCTTTCTGCTTCTGAGAGCAAAGCGTTTCAATCGATGCCACCCTTAAAACAAGAAAAACCTAAAAGAAATCAGGTCCGAAGTGCACCAACTACCAAGGATCAAACGAAGTTCCTTAAAAATTACCTGGATGTAAAACGCCACCCTGGAAATAAATCAGCAGTGGCACTATTTAAGTAGAAATTTACACAGTGGAAGCATGTGTGGGGTGTTCGCAAGAGAAGAGTGTGAGTAGGGACACAGTAGAACTTCAGCTTTTTACTACCACTTTGTAGGCTAACTCGAGAAGTAAATTTTCAAAGAGTATTATCGTCTCGGTCGTCAAATTCACTTTAATTGACGAGATTAGAAATACAGTGACTATGGCTTTAAAAAAAACTGAAAGAACAAAGGAATAAGCGCATCAAATTGCATATATTCTATCTATTTCGGAGCCGGAGAATTCTGAGTGATACCAAGAATTGGAGGTACTCTTCCTGGATGACTTCACCTTCTTTCTGATCGACCGGCTGCGTTTTGACTTCACGACATAATATGTCATTGTGCCTAGCACCCCTCCCATCATGACTGCCCCAATCGATGTAACAAGAATGGCTGCCCACTGGAATCGCCTGCCCACCACAATGTAGGCGGAGGCGATGAAGGCAACGGTGGTACATACAGACGCCAACCACATCAGCTTGTTTATCACCTCAACCACCCGTCTTTCAGCTTTTGTTTCACCCCTGACCAGTGTAATCTGTACGACAACCACAGCGAGGGAAGTGAAGAGAGCAATTGCATTGAAGATGAAGAATATCTTGAAGGAGTTGGTGTGGCCAGCTACTGCTTCTCCATTGTCCTTGTTCCCACCAGGGACTGTAAAGATGGCAGCAAATGCAACTGTGGCGAATAATACAGCGACCACGGTGACCGAGTTGGTCGCATTGTTGATGCCCTCTCGGTGGAGCTTCCTGAGCTCTTTGGAGATCCCCAGGACATTCTTGTTGGTTTTCCTGGTCTGTTCTAATTGTGTGTGTACGTCCTTTTTTATCTCAGTTACAGTCTTTCTGAGTTCGTCCCGTGGCTGGTTGAGCTCATTCGCTCTTAGAGCGCCATAGTGAATGAGACAGCCTTTTATCTTTGCAGATTCTTCCGAGAGGGATAACGCCTCTGCCATGTCGAGAGCAGTTTTGTGTTCTCTCGTCAGAGCATTGACATGGGTGTCTGGGAGGAGTAGAAGAGCATTTACAATCTGAAACATAAGAGATTAGCAGGTCAAGAAAACCAAGCTAACTGCAGATCCTGTAAAACTAATATGTTGAATAGCAACACAAGAGACAAATTGGTATGTACCTCTACCCTCTTCTTCCTTGTGGCTATATGGAGGGCAGTGTTGCCATTCTTATCAGGCAACATCACAATGGTAGGGTCAGTATCTACAAGTAATTTGACAACGTCGCAGTTGGTTCCTTTGACTGCCATGTGAAGAGCTGTCTGCCCCTTCTTATCAGTTCTCCGAGCCAACTGAGAGTCCTTTTCAAGTAATGTCTTTACAATCTCCAGATGGCCTGCTCGAGCAGCAAGGTGCAAAGCATTTTTACCATTCTGCTTTGCAAGTTCCACCAAATCAGGATTATGCGATAACAACTCCTTGACTACAGCAGCATGTCCTCTTGCAGCTGCAGATATAAGAGGTGTTGTCTTTGAGTGGCCCAAAGTTTTGCTGAGTCCAGGGTAGTGGTTCAAAAGTACCTGTACAATGGCTGTAACAATTGTGTTAATCACTAATTCCAAGACAGCTGATGGAGATATATTGAAATGTTCAACCAATCAATGCAAAAAAATTATTGTAACAAATTTGGGTATGAATCAAATTGATGCATCCTCCCAAAACAAGAAATCAACTTATTGCAAAACTGCGAGTTGAGGATGCATGCCTGTGGTTTCAAAATTCGGCTAGAGAAAATTCTAATCAAGGGGACTAGAGTGAAGCTCTGGAAAATGACGCTTTGCCAGGATAAGTTTTAAAAAGATGACAATTCAATGAAAAAGCCAATTCAGAATGAGTTCCACCAGTAACCAAGAGGAAGCTGTCAGTGGTTATTGACAGATATCTCTCTAATTGGACCAGCAAATTTAATAGATACAACTGTTACCAGATGAAAATCCATCTTCCTAGAAATATAAAAGAAGGGGTGAGAAGCATGTAACAAGGGCAGTCATATAGTATAAAATATCAACAATAACACCCACAGTTGATCATCTACCTAAAGATCATAAATAACGTCATCAATCGTCCATCTTCATTTTACACGCACTATCAAAATATCATTAGCTTCCTAACATTAACCACCCACCTCCAATTTTCAATAATTGGATGTCGCTCTCGACACCAGATGGTCTTTTTTACGTGATTAGTACTGATAAACAGTTTCTATCTACCCAACCCACGTACACAATCAAGTGACATCATAACCCATTAAACTCCTATCAAGTTAAATTAAAAGAAAAAAAGGAATGCAACAAAACTAAGAATAATAAAGTATGACATCTACCTGGACCTCTCTATTATAAAAAAAAAAAAACAATGTGCCATCATGCTCCTATTCTTAGTTCTTTATTTTCTGACGAAGACACAAGCACGAGCTTAACATCTCTACAGAGTAATTCCAATCAAATCCATATGACATCACAGTTATATTCTCCTCCACTCCAGATCCAACAGAATTTTAAGCCAAGTGCTCATCTCCAATTTGCTGAAGTGGAAATATTGATTCGTTATTATACACATACAAGTTGTCTGATCTTCAAGCATCCATGTATTAGATATACCCACCAGGCATCATATTGATTAAAAATTCACAAATTGGAAGAAAAAAGAATATAATGGAATGATTCTATCAACTTACTCAAAATCTCTACTAGTATGATTCCACCACCAAAAGGATAGGCCTATCCCAACTTATTTGTCTGTCGAACCTAATATGATACAAGGCAAAGAGAGAACAAGAATAGCATGCAGTAACAGCATCCCTAGCCACCTTCAGACATAAATTCTCTGCACATTAACAGTATACCTTCACTACCAACACGGCATATGCTATCACAGTGGTTCCATTATTCCCAACTTTCTCGGGGCAAATATCAGACTGTCCTATGCTAGGAATCCATATAAACAGGATCCTCCTAAATCGAATACATCTTATCTGTTTTCTCCTATTTGTCCGAGTGGTTCTAAGTTAGGCCAAAGCATTGTGTAGCCGTGAGATTTCGCTAAAGCTCCGCAGTTAATAGCAGTTGCAACTCAAACATGGTTGTTTAGTTGCCACAAACTTCCCTGCCTAAAATGAAGTTCATGAACCAAGCAGCTGCAACACCCAAAGAAACAACAAACTTAGCAGTTTCTGAATTGCCCGAGCATTTCGTGACCATGAGATTTCGCTAACTTTTGGCAGTTAAAGTGGCTGCAACTTAAACATAATTATCTAGTCACTACAAACTTGCTAACCTTAAATGAAGTTCATAGCACTGAAACCAACAACAAACTTAACAGCTAAACCGCCAAGAGAAACCGAGAAGCAGAGATCTAATCCACCACCACCCACCATGATGGCCTTCCCTGGCGGCCAGATGCAGGGCGTCGAACCCGGAGTGGTTCTTCCTGGCGACGGCCCCCTCGTCGGAGTGCTTCAGGAGCTCAACCGCCACGTCGAAGCCCCCGCGCTCCGCCGCGATCATCAGGGGCGTCTGACCGACCTCGTTCGACTCCCCGACAAGCGCCGACCGCACAGCCGCCACCTGCGCCTCGACCTCCTCTGCGGCGCCGACGTCGTCGTCCTCCTCCTCCTCCTGCATCGCCGAGCCGACCTCCGCGAGGATCCGGCGGACCCCTTCGAGGTCGCCGGCCTGCGCTGCGAGGTGGAGGTCGGTGTCCCTGTGCCGCCCCGTCACCTGCTTCACGTACGTCTTCCTCCGCTGGTGCTGGTGGAGATCCATCGACGACGGGCACGAGGAGAGCACCACCACCGCCGACCTCGGGCTCGGGGTGCTGCTCGACTTGGAGCTCATGCTGACGCTCCGGAGCTCCATCTCGATCGGGGTTGGTTGTGGGGTGGTCGCTAGCTAGAGAGGAGGAGGAGGAGGCGTGAGTCGATTGGACTCGAATGCCATAAAAGTGTTCGAGGTGGATAGTCTCGAAGGGGGCTTTCGAAGGCATCGGTTGGTGGAAGGTCGAAGGAGGAAGGTGAGAGGAAGGAGACGGATCCAAATGCGAGGAGGGAAGGTGGGGGAGGGGGAGAGAGAGAGAGTGAGCGAGGGAGCTTCGTGGCTGCTTCGTGTTTGGCGGGGGAGGGCCAGAGGGGCCTGTCTCTCGTGGAAAAGGACTGGTTTAGATCCTGTGGAAGTGCGCTCTTTTGAGGTTGACGCCTGTTTTTGTGGACTTTGTGCATCGGACTGTCACTGGGACGTGGCCGCGCGGATGGAATCAATTCGATGTGAATTGGACGCGATTATTTTAATATTTATAATTATTTTTTAAAGTTGGGTGCAAATTCGGATTCCAACTGAGATCGGGTATAATTTTTTTATTTTATCATAAGAATATTAGACGCAAGTTTTTTTTATCGAGGAATATATATATATATATATATATATATATATATATATATATATATATATATATAAGAGAGAGAGAGATTTTTCATTGACAAAGGAAAATATAAGATACAAAATACGCATTTGAAAGGAGTAAGGGAGAAAGAAGAAAAGTCTAACACCCATAAAAGCGAGAGGCTCCACCCCATAGCAACAGGGGAGGCCAAAACTTAGAAGATATTAAGGTAAGAAATAAAAGGAAAAAGAAAAAGAAACGTGTTTCGAGATCAGGAATCAGACGACTTCCTATAAGGAGGGTAACCCCACGCTCATAGATATGGCAAGCGTCAGCGAGATAAGTCTCGAGGATCGTGCTAACGAGAAGGTCGAAATATATCGACTCGAAGGTCGAATTCGACCTCTGACTCGTGTCAGAAACTCAGCCGTAGAAGCCTGAGGTCACACGTGATCCCCAACAAAACAACCTAAACTAAAAAAAAAAGAAAAAAGAAAGGATCCAACTATTCACAAAGAAACAAGAACACTCAAGCTCTACAACATGCAACCTGCACGTAAAACGAGACAACGCCTCCAACGAGACGCACACACAGCCAGCTCCAACCTCAACCTTCACACCCGATGAATCCAGAGAACTTGCTCCCAAGGATCCACTACCGACACCGAGGGCCCCTCCGTCGTTACACCACGTCGTCCAACCGTAACGAGCTTCGCTGCACTCGATCGAAGGTCGAAGAAACACGATCATCGAGCACTCAGCTAGGCATCAATGGAGATCTCGTCGACCAAAGCTCGCACCGAGTAGAGGAGAAAACGCTGGCCACAGTGCAAGCCGACGTGAAGCCCAATACCAACCGCTACAAGCCAACAAAACCTTTGCATGTCGAGTTCATTGTGGTAGGGGAGAAAATCCGGTGGAGGGGGGGGCTCCAATTAGCTCCAAACGACTGATCTAAATCCCATACAATCTCTAGAATGAAGAAGAAAGGGGAGCGGGAAGCGGGGAGCAAGTCTTGGTCTAAAGCGAGGAGCGAGCATGCCCTGAAGCTAAGGCGTAAATTAGACACAAGCTGAGTTTGAATAGAAAGTGTTCCGATTGAGGTATAATTGATGTATACATAACTATTGAATAAAGGCGAGTCTGTGCCAACCGTTTCAATCTATTTATAAATATATTTAGTAGTTAAAATAATTTTTTAAATCTAAATATATAATAATCTAACTTAAAGTATAAATTTTTGTTAACAAATACAATGATTTGAATCCTACTTAATCTGAAAGAATAATGTACATGAAAGTAATTAAAATACATGATATAGAGATTTAATATGTTGGATATTTGAATTCAAATTTAGATCCAATTCAAATATATGCCTATCATATTTGAATCCGTATTCGATAAAATTTTGAATTTACTATCTAAATCCGACAAATATCCCAATTCAAATATCCAAATTTGTCCATGGACATTCGAATTGATATTTAATCTATTTTCATCCCTACATGGCTGATTGAAAGAGGTTGGCTCCGGCAAACCTTGGGTAAGACCTGAGAGAGATCAATTAGCTCGGGGTTGACCGATGAGCTTGAGGTAGCACATAATCCATGACATAGGATGTGTTACAACGGATTGAAGATGACATTTTGACGATGTTTGAAGATGAGGGATTATATTGGGACCTTGTAAAAAGATTAGGGAGTTATATGTAATTCTTTTGTGCATGTTATTTTAAAGAAAATGTGAAATGTGAAAGGAATCTAAGAGGAGAGATGGACAAAAAAAGGTAAACAAACTTGAATTCTTAAGCAATTTTTGCAGTCTGCAGGTGCATACATAGTCTCGTCGAGGAAATGAATACGTTATTTCAAAGCATGCTGGGAATATCTCCACCAAACGTCTCTTATTTTCTCTTTGACTTAATTTATTTGGGAGGTTTGCTCTTATAAATGGAGGTTAATCTCTATTTATTTTGACGGTGATTGATCTTTTTAAGTAATTGGAGGGTTCAACTCAACGATTTAAAGATAAATAATTATAACGAAATAAGAGGGTTGATGATTCAGTTCCATCACAAGAGGTATACGTCTGAGGGTTGATGAAGAGGTGGTCAGACGTCTAGAGACGCTCTCCGCCGTCTACTGCTGTGCCCAGACGTCTGATTCGGGTGGGAAGGTACATCCCGCGCCTTCCCAAAGCGAAACCTGCATGCGTACGCAAACGATCTTAACACGGCATGAGACAGAACTTTCGACGGAACGGCCTGCATGGCTGTATTCCCAAAAGGAAGCGGAGGAAGGAATACGTACCTCTCAGACGTCTGGAGCTCCCTCCAGACGTCGCCCGCGTTGTCTGGACGTAGGTCCAGACGTCTGATCCTGGGAAAATTTCCCAGAATTAGAACCTCCTCGCCTTCTTCCTGCTGCGCAAGGCCGCGCCGCGCTCGCCCGCTTGCTGCCTGAGCGGCAGCAGCATCGGGGTAACTTCCCCAGCACCACACTCCCGCTGCGCACCCGTCGGACGGCCCCGAGCTGCTCCAGCGAGCTCGCTCTCTCTTCCTCACGCGCTCTCCCTCTTCTCACCTCACGCTGCACCTCCTCTCCGCACGCACCCGGCAGTAGCTGCTGCCGTCGCTCTCTCTCTCTCTCTCAGACTCACGCTGGAAGGGGGAAACGGTGGGGTGGTGGGTGAGGGAGAGGGAAGGGGGGAGAGGGGTATTTGAAGGCGTCGGGGGAGAAAAAAGCGCCAAAAGGTCGGCAGGTTCAGTCAGCGCGCGCACGCACGCAAGCTCGCAATCGACTCACGCAAAAATTTATTTCCAGACGTCTGGGAAGGCATTCAGACGTCTGACCAGACGTTTGGACCAACTCCCAGATGTCTTAAAAAGCGTTTGATGTCTTGGGTCTTAACATGGCCCGTCAAGTCTCCTGAAGAAAGGAGTTGAGGCAGGCCCGTAAGGGTTTGAGGTGGATTGCTACCTTTAGTGAAAAGATGGAGGAGAGACTCATCAGAGCTGATGATAATGTCATCATCAGTCATATATAGCTTACATTATTCATAATCAATTAGTAAATTCTCCTACATAACTGCCAGAAGACTATAATTCACTACATAATCATTCTGAGAGATAAAACATGAAAACAAGGGTAAAGTTGCAGTTTTAACAGGATATCCTAAATGCAGAACAATCATGGGGTTTCTCAGGGATTAATTAAAGGTCAAATTTTTATAAATGTCTAATAAGTGGGTTCATGCAGACAGAAACAGATTTTCAGGCGTTTTAAGAATTAAATAACATCGAAAACCCTAAAAACAGACCTGCTTATTTAACTAAGGTTACGGTCAGCATAAAATTTACCTAAACCTTCTATAAATTATATAAAAATATTCTCTAAGGTTTGGTATGCTTGATTTGACCATTGAAATCCAACTTGACCTAAAACAAAGTCTCGAATAAACAGTTGCCCTAATTTAGGTTTCTAAGCAATTTACCCAGTAAAACTTGCTCAAAACATAAATCCAACTTCACCATCATATTCCTTGGCTTAAAATTAGGTTTGTACCAAAATTTGGACCCAATCAAAGATCATCTTAACCTAGTTTGCATTTTCGTCCAGTCTGAGTCTTTTAACTCACACACATGCCCCTAACTTTCAAATTCTTTGCAAATAGCCCCTCATATTTGTCATCTTCTTCACCAACAGGTCCCCACCGCTTTTAACTCCTAAACCTACTTCGCCGACGACCTTCAATCAGGGATTACTCTCTGATTTCACGGCCAAACTCTTTCAAATTTAGAAGGGAGGTTCCTAAGAGAATCCTCTACAATCTAAACCTAGCCTTGGGCCCTAATTCCTTCTCAATCTTTCATGCGAATGCATGGGAAATGTGGGTATCCTACATGTGCGTAAGACCCAATCCTTCAAGTTTTCTTTCCAAGCTTGAAAGGACCTCCTATGGTCCATAAAAGGAACCCAATGCATGCCTTACCTCCTTAGCTAAGTTTAAGGCCACAAATCCCTCTTCTTCCTCCCCCACAGTCGGCTCCGACCTATGCTCTGGTGGCCCTCTCGATCTCTCTCATTCGCACCTCCAATAGCCAAATTGGAAGCATAGCAATCTTCCTCATCTTCCCCCAACAGTGGCCAGCCAAAGCCCCGGTGTCTCCAACCCTTTCCCCGCCGTCGTCTCCCTCCCCGAAGTATTCACCTTCCATGGCGCTGACCAATCAAAGCCGGCGCCTCTCCATCCCTTTTGTCCCTTAAAGTAGGTAGTTAGGTCCTTTTAATTCCTTACCAAAAATCCCAAATGCACCCTTTGACGCCAATGTTCGCCCTTCATCTTCCTCATCTTCGGCCGCCCTCCGGTGAGGTCTTCCATACACTCCACCGCTCCAAACACCTCGCCATCTACTCCACAACCTCTGCCTCATCACACCCATCAAAACCCCCATCTTTATTCACCTTCTCATCCACTTACGCGACCCCCTGAACAAACCCATCACCAACCACTTTCTCCATCACCGACCGACCACTCCACGCACTCCCACACCCCATGGACGTTGCCATCACATTCCACGACCCATCGCGATCCTCTTAAGCCTTTTAACGAGGGATTTTAGCCTGTACTTTGAGTTTCAGATCTTCCACCGGAGCTCCGCCGCCACGACGACTTGATCGGTCGTTTTCGTGGTGTTCTAACCACGAAGAGCTCAAGTGACATCTCCAGGTTGCACGAACTCGCTCTAGGACCACTCCCAGGTGGTCAATTGGAGACCACACCACCTGCTACCACTTCAATTAAGGACACCTTCATTACAGCAACTCATGCGAGAAGAGGCCTGTGGGAATAATCCCATATCGTGGAAATACAAGTGCCCGAAGCCACATAAATTGATTTTGTCATATTGGCTTATCGCCTCAGACATTGGGGTTAAGGTCCCCGCTCACCCGACACACCCGACTTGACCTAAGTCCTCACTCCTCGCTCATCACCCACTGCCGGTGAGCTTGGACTCGGGTACGCATATCTAAATAGCTGATTACCCTGGTTTGAGAGAAAGAGAATGGAGGAAAGGAAAGAGAGAGCAGGGGAGGGTGGGTTTTGCTTCAGAGAGAACTTCTAACACTTAGTCAAGAAAAGAAGAAGAAGTAGCTAAGGTAGAAAAGGAAGAAAAGCTAAGGAAGAAGAAGAGGAGGCTGAAGAAGAAGACCTGAAAGAAGAGGAAGAGGTGAAGCAAGCCGTGCCTGAAGACAAAGAAGAAAGAAGACATTGTAGTATGCGACAGTTAAGTCGTCTGATACACCTGCCAGACGTCTGATTTGGGTTTAATGCTGGTACTGTTGGAACATTTAAATACCTAATTTGCACGGTTGAAACTACTGTAGCATCATTTGAATAATTAATACATGTATTTAGACTAATAATTAGCGATCTAAATCACCATTATTTTGTCATAGTTATCTTTTTGATCATGAAATACTCATGTTATGCATTGAACATCAATTTTGAGTAGAGGTTATTCATTGAAAATCATTATTCTTGGCTTATTTTCTGTGCTCATTTATTAATTAATTGAGATAGGCGCGTGAATTCCCATTTGCTCCATATGTTCGACCTCGGATTTCATTTCTAGATTTTCGAGTTTATAAATATTATTTGTTGATTGAGCGATTTAGAGGATACTACAATGAGTGCACATTTAATCTCCAATTTCACCCATCAACAAGGGCGCACAAGACTGAAGTCGTGGCTCTGCGAGACCTGTCCGAGCGCCTGCAAACTTCCTGCAATAGCATTCTTTCCTTGAAGGAGGAGGTGCAGGTGCTAAGGGTTGAGTGCTCTTCAGTCGTGGAGGGATACGAGGCGACCCCTCAGGAAGAGCGCCTTCACTTGAGTGCAGCCATTAACAAACTTGTCGAGGTATCGGCAAGTGAGGAGGTGCTGAGAGCCGACCTCGGCAAGGCTCAGCAACTTGCGGAGGATTGGGGCAAGGTGGTGCTTGAGTTGGAGAAGGATGCCCAGCTGAAGCTCGATCCTAACACAGTGATGGGGTTCTTTGCTACTGACCCATCGATGGAAGAGAACTAGGAGGCTGTCTCGAGAGAGATGGGGAAGCACACCCTAGCGATGGTACAAGCCCTTCTTGAGGGAAAACACACCTCGGTGGAGGAGCTATGTAGCTAGTCTATGGATCAATTTTTGTTCGAGTATGGCCATCAAAAAGTTGACGGTCATATTGTGGACAAGGATCTTATAGGACAGCCCAAGGAATAGTCGGAGCCCACGAGTCAGCCGGGAAGCCCAGCCCTTGAGGAGGAGGCGCCCAAGCCGGGCCCGTCAGAAGTTGCGGAATCACCAGTCTGGCCGAGTAGTTCTCCTCGTGTCGTCTTGTTGCCACCCAAGACACTTGGATTAAACATCTTTGTGTAAGCACCTCTATTTTGATGCACCAAAATTATGTTTATTGCAAGACTAATATTTCAGGACTATCACGGATTAGAGCTTCTCTCTTGGATTAAGATCAGATGGATACTGATCTGTGTTTTTTACTTTAATTGAGTCTAGGATATTGTTGTAAGGAACCTCAAAACAAAACTCATGGATTTTCATGCTTTTCTCTAAAAGTCAATTTCTAGGGTTTTTGATCGACCAATAAGACTAATTGATTGACCAACTAACTTAGTTAATTGATCAAACCAGCTCAATTTAAGAAGTTGATTAATACCCTTTTGATTGACCAATTTAGCTAATTAATCGACCAATCTATCATCAATTAAATAACTATATTGATCGACCAAATCTCATTTTGATAGGACAATCTACCTTAATTGATAGACCAATTTCATTTCCTTTTTAGGTCAAATTTTTAGTATAAATAGAGGTCGTACATAGCCCTTTTTCATATAACCTTCAATACAAAACCCTCTCAAAAGAATAGAGCTTCTCGTGCTTCTTCAAGTGCTTCTGCGCTTCGTTTCCCACGCCTTTCAAAGCACGTCATTTCAAACCTCCGCTGAAATTCTGGTTTGATTTTTACTGAGGTTCCATAGTTCTACATTGTTGTTTTGATTAACAGATCCCAAGTTGTTGGGGAAGATCCGTTGTAGTTGTTGTTATTGTGCTTCTCTTCATGTTATAAAGAGAAGTGTTTGTAAAGAGGTTGTGCCACCCTCGTTCAAGTAGTACGATAGTGGATTGACTAGCCACGACTAGTCGGGAAAATCCTAAGCTGTGAAGTTGGGTTTCCACTATAAATCTAGGTGTAATCTGTGCTTGATTCTGTTGTGGATTTATTTTTTATTCATAATTTTTTTTTTAAAGTGATACTATTCACCCCTCTCCTCCAGTATACTTTACGATCCACTGGAAACCCACACTTTGAAGACTGGGAGTGAAGTCGCTTAGTATTCAAAGTGGTCCTATTATCTCTCTATCTCTCTGTTTTTTTTTTTTTTTGCCGAGAACGATGTTTCTGAGTGATGTAATAGGTAGTACTTTCAATGAAAGAAAAGCTTTTATTTCTATTGCATTTTCTTTTCATATATGATACAGGCGTACGTTACTCGCATGCCAAGTACGAGGGAATGCCTCACCGCCTAGGGTCTATAACTTGTAAAAGTTGCCTGGATTGTTCTTACAAACTATAGATTCTAACGGAGGCAGGTGAGATTTACATGATAAACAAAATAATGAGGATTGAAATATGAAAATCACACAAAATAAACAAACTCACAATCATACAAGTATTTTTAGATGAAAACCCAAACCTAGGTAAAAACCACCACCTAAGCTTCTCGACTTAAGATTTTTTGATCGACCTAGTGATGAGAGGCTCATCATGGCTTCTAACTATCCCTAATTAACCATTTCCCTAGTTAATTAGCTAGGAATATGTATATATAAGGGTTAATTATAGAATAAGGGATAAATCATTAAAGGACCTTAAAATAAGTTAAAAATGCTAAATTATTAGCCAATTAATATTATTAATAATTTAATTAATAAATGGACCCGAAATATTATTAATTAGTTACCAAATTATTATCTAAATTAACTTAAGCATAATTTATACCTAAGTATTTAATAACTTAAGTAACGTTAATTAATTAAATAAATTAAGATAAAAAGGTCAAAAACATAAATTCAATGTTTATATACAATATTTACCTAATTTATAACCATATATGAAAAATTGAAAAAGATTTAAATTAAAATAACCCTTGAAAACCTTAGTTTACATTTTAGTCTTTAGGTTTCATTTTATCCGAGTCCTTTCCTTTCACCTGGGTCCTCATCTTTCATTGCATATAGGTCCCTACGAACATCTTCTTCTTCTTTTTCTTTTCTTCTTTAGTTGTTTGAACGGCTGACGACAGGCGGTGCTGTCACCCTCCAATCATTGTCCATCCTGCGTTCATCCACCCTCGTCAAGCTTCTAGAGCTTGCGCTCACCACCACCTTTCCATCCATCGGTCTGGATGAAGCTGTAATCCAAATTAGGGTTCGAAGATAATCTCACCGGCGTCGGAGAAAACGCCGGTGGTTACCTCGCACCTAGACATTATACCGTCCAGATTCAATCTCCTCAGCCGCTGAAACCTATAAATACCCCTCCACTTCTTCGATTTCAACGGTTAGCTTCCCTTCCCTCTTCCCCCAACTGATGCTACCTGATAGGCTATTCCTTCCTTTCCCGATGATCTACTTCCACCACTACACACTTCTTCCGATCAATTCCATCTTTCACTGAGCTTCACCGTCCTCCGCTGCACCTCTAATCAAGGTGACAACTCCGAACTCCATTTCCACTCTGTAAGTTTGCCTACCGGACTTCTTCCTCTGCCCCTCTGATTTCCTCCTCCGTTACGATCATCGTTGGAGACTCCTTTGCCCCCTTCAGCCAGGTAATAGTAGGATAGGTAAGATAGGGTAATTAATTTAGTTAATTAGGTAGTTTAGTTAGGTTAAAAGTTAATTCTTTCTGTCGTCTTCCTTAGCTCTGGCGAGTTCTCTGAGCTCGACTGGAGCATCTTTTTATCTTTTCAAATCACTGATCACACACCATAATCTTCCATGATCATTTCTTATGTATCGATTTCTTGATTATATCACTTAAACGCCTAATCCACCTCCACCTTCACTGGTGGCCTCCGCTGTCCACGGCGGAGGTTTTCGAGGTTAGAACACATGCACTGGGGCTCTCCATCACCCATCCATATTCTAAGGGCTCCAATTTTACACCTAATTAGTATAATTAACTCTTATAAAGTAAATGGCCAAATTTCACCTTATCTCTAAGCTCGCTGTCAATGGCGGCTTAGAGATGAATTATTTATCTAATTAAATAGTCTATTATCATCGCCACACTCCATTAACTAGTTCTCACTACTCAATTGAGTGAGAGAACTCGATCTGAGTTCCAGCGAACTTAGATAGCTATTTTTCCAAATTCATTGCATATCTTCTATTTTAATCTTACAATTGATAAATTGATGAGCTTCTGAGGTTCCTTGCGACCTTAGGAAACTTTTCAAATTCTTAATTGTTAGTTTTAAGGCCTTCTGTGCACTGTCAGTCATTTTTTTGAACTCACCGAAGCTCCGGCGAGCTCCGATGAGTTGAAAGTGTTCTTCAGTCCTTAAAACTTTGTATAGAGCTCCAGATTGATTATTAATGATCTAAGGATTCTATTTCGATCGTTAATTTGATGTCTTGAGGTCTGGAACTCTACATAGGTCTCTGTCTTCTCCAACATCGGCAGAGTTGGAGATGACTATTTGTTAGGGTTAAATTCAATCTAAGAGGTCTACAACCTTGAGAAAGGCATGATGAAGGCATTCTTGTTGACTGCTTACTCAGAGAAACTATAGTTTGTTCTGTCGAACAAACTCGATTAGGATCTCAGGCAACAAGTCTTGAAACCCTAGGATTTCTGGTTAAAATTACCTCGTGAGACCTTGAATCAATTTCTGAGGTGAATTAGAATCTTTCTAAATCTTTAATTTGTTTAGAGAAGCTTTAGTTCAGAAAGTCAATTTCTAGAGCCTTCTAGTCAAACTCAGGTCTGATGAAGAGAATTCTGGAGTAAATTTGACGTTTATTGAGTTGAATCTAATGGCAGAATGTTTCTGATGTTGTTGGAATAAATTTAAGTTTTATTGAGGATTCAGGCCAAATCTTGTAACTGCATAGTTTGGGTTCTTTTGAACCCAAAACTGTTATTGAGTCTATTTGTCGAGATTCTAACCTAATTTCCACTCAGATCAGTTTGTTAGAACTTCTTGGAGTTGTGCAGAATCTTTAGAAGCTATTTCTCTTTCTATTGAACTGATCAGAACTTGAAATGGAGTTCTGAAGCTCCTGTAAGAAGCTCTTGAGCTTCTTCCTCTTCCTGAAGCCTTACAACATTCTGTTCCTTCACCATTTGATGCGGAATCATTTACTGAGATTGTTCAAGACCTCAACTAGAGGTCAGAGGTTTCCCTGCAGGTCAAATGACCTGAGATCACCTACTATAGGCCATGAATGGCCATGCGAACCTTCCACTTTTGCCCTTCAAATCATAGGGCAAGATCTGTTCTGAGCATCAAATTGATGCTATAATCTCGTAGAGCACTTATTGAGCTTTCCAATGAGCCTTTGATTGCTCAATTTGGAGCTCTGTGCTACTAGAAATCATCGGCTGAAGTTTGGTTTGGAGGAGACTTAAATAGTCCCACCTCGAGAAATAGTGAGTGCATAGGACGTTTTGGTCGTCAACGCTGGGCACAAAGAGAAATTGGCTTGTGTGCAGGCGTGTGCGTTGCACGTGCCTGTGCGGGTGTGTGCGCAGACATATGCCAATGTGCATGGGCCCATGAGCGGGCGTGTGTGTGGACCTGGGAGGCCGGATACTATGCCATTTGAACTGGAAATAAACTGGAAATAAACCACCTAATAACCAAACCAGGCCCGGCTGAGTAGGGCTTGGTCCCACCCTGAGAGGGGTGCTATGTATCCTCGAAAGGCTGGGCTGCCCATTAAATAAATATACTCTTGGAGTAAAAGGAAATTAATGGGCTTAGTTAAGAATGCTAATGTGGTTTAAGTGTGGATTAGTTCGCACAGTTAAAGACCCGAAAGAGAAATGGAAGAACAGATAAGAGAAATAAAAGAAGAAAAGGGCTAAAGAGAAGAAAGGAGATTTTGTAAATTTCTTTTTTTTTAACCTTACTTTTATACTTCCATTGTAATAGCATGTCTCCTTGTAACTTAGAATATCTTGAGCTTAAATAATGTAAAAGGGCATTTGTATTCATTTTAATAACTATTTCTTGCCTTAATCTTTTGTAAATAAGTTGTAATTAGTGAATAAACATGTTTACTTGGTTCTTAATGAGAGATTACATGTGTAAATATGTTTTTTCCTTATGGAATGTTGCATGTTCTTTTAAGTGAATATCTTTTATACAAGATTTATATACTTAAAGTAATCTCATTATAATTTTGATTGATTAAATAATTAGTAATTTGTGTTTAGGAGTTAATGGTGAATTAAGATAAGTTATGCCTCCCAGTGAACGACCTGGACTCAACTAGTTAAAAAAAAATTAAAAATCTAAAATGTTAGGTTAACTTGATCCTATACTACACAATGGACATTAATTTGAGTTAACCTAAGTTACTTTCTCTTGCACTTAATTAAGCCTAAATAACTTAATTAACTGTGTTGAGAAGTTAAACAATCACCTAGTCGATCAAATCCACTATCATACTACTTCAACGAGGCCAGTATAATCTCTTACAACCATGCTACTTTATGCCCGAGGGTAGCGTAACCTCAAAACACCTCCTCTTCACGAGGAGCATTTTGTCTTTCGAGGAAGACGAGAATTCACAAAGTGAATACCCAAACAAAGACAATTATAAAATATCATATAGAGTCACAAAGTAAATATGTTAATCTAGCTACTATAAGCTAAGGAACCTCCCTTTGATGGAAGCACGTCGGCTAGTGACGCGGAGTGCGTGAACCACACAAGGGCATGAACGGCGCTCTCGTATGCGAAGACGGGAGAGCAGGTGCACGACTAGGATGGTTCTCTCAAGATGTAGACTAATAGCTTTGGAAACCAAGATCACTTGGACACAATATGGTGTGGAGGTAGTTTCTCAAGGTGTATTTAACAAAGGAAGAGTGCCCCTCTATTTATAAAGGCCCTAAGAAGGGTTAAAAGGCCTTGAGATGCTTCTATAGCCGTTGGGAATAAGTCCAAGGTAAATCAGGCCAAAATCAAGGTCATTTATGATTCTAACAAGGTTATCAGATGTCTGGTTTTACGATCAGATGTTTGGGTTATCGTCTGATCTAAAGATCGGTAGTATGATCTAAAAGGGTGGAAGATCTGATCAGGGTTGGATCAAGACGGATGTCTAAGAATGCTTTTTAAGACGTCTGGGACAAAAGTCAGACATCTAATTCTAGACGGGTTGTGTTCCTGTTTTGTCCAGACCTAAACAAGGTTCTAAGATTTAGTTGCTTAGATGACAGGTCGGACTTCTGGAAAGCCAATCTTCTGCGGGAAGTGATTTGTCGAGGCTCAAATGGCTATAATCATTTGACAAAAGTAATTTGAGTCAAATCTTAGCCTAATGTCTATTTATCAGACGTCTAGGATGCTCTACGGACGTCTGAAAGTAGATGTAAATCAGATTAAGGGTTAATCCTCTAAGATCAGGTCTGATAAGCCAATGGTCCTCTAGTTGGACATTTGACAATGTCTTCAGATGTCTTGTAAGACATCTGGACTGTGGGCTGGTCGACTGAATTCAGTGGATAGCAAGCACTAAGTCTAGCCTATGTGTTTAGACGTCTGGATAGAAGGTCAAACGTCTTAAAAGTCAAGATCAGACATCTAATGTCTAGATTGGACGTCTGATCAGGCTGTCTGATGCCTACTTTGGTTTTCTGATTTGTCTAAGTGTTTGTCTAAGAGTCCTAGTGAGGTGTAGGGTTTCCTAGGACTAAAGTAGAGTACTTGGGCTCTTTACATGAATCTAAAGAATAAAAGAGCAAAGTACAACACAAATAAAAACAAGAATGCAAACTACACGAAAGAACATTTCTATCATATTCTTCATCTCCTTCCTAAAATGTTCGAGGTGCGAGTGAGGAGATTTATGATATGGTCGTCGTACTACACTCCTAAATCACATAACAAACACTTAAATTTATAAAACTCAAAATCTATTTGGAGTCCAAAGTCATTCGCAAGGAGTAAATATGGAATTTACTCACTAATCTTAATTCAGAATAAATGAGCATAATAAAAGACATGCAATGAATAAAACTTGCCAGATTGATAATCAATGTATCTCAAAAGATCCGTAGGACAAAAAGAATGGAAGAAATAAAAGTGGTGATTTAGATCACCATTTATTTCCTTCTAATTAAGCATATACCTAAGTATCAAACGACAGAACAAGGTATCAGACACCTTATCAGAAGAGGCACAGCACCACAAAAGGCACAAAAGGGCACTAAAGCTTCTCAAGGCACAACAGCATAAGGCCAACCTTCCTCAGAGGCTAAATGTGAGCCTCCACTTCTGCACGCACCCCGAGGCAAAAAACCATGAAGCAAAACCCTCCCCCCTCTCACAAATACTCCTCTAATTCATCTCTCAGACCCAAGGCTAACAGAATATACAGGCGGGTAAACGGGTGGCATACAGGGTCCATACATGCGGGCGTGATTGCGGGCGAGGAGTGTGTGAGGGCGTGCATGGGAGGGAACTAACCCCTCGTGTTCTTGGGCAAGCAGTAGCTATCACAAAATCAAATATACATGGTTGGCACATTGAAATCCCACAATGTGGGACTATGTTGTCTGCTTTCTTTACAAAGCAGTAGCTAGTGAAGATGTTTGGATTGTGTGCTGCTACTGGGCTTATTAACGGTCTATCGAGGGGTTTTAAGGAGTAATCGTCGTAGCAAAGCCTCAATCGCTCAAAAATAATTAAATTATAACTCAGAATAAAAAAAGAGTCAGAGGTCGATCACAGGGAGCAACTAATGGCAATTCAATCTCACTAATCACAATTTAATCAGAAATATAAGTAATTATGACCAAAGCTTTATTTAGAACAACTCAAAATGATATACATATATGAAATCAAGTCGCAAAGTACAAAAATATTGGGTTAAATGGTGATTTGAATCACCAAATTAACCCCTGAAATTAAGCTCACAAGTATCTCAAATAATTGAATAGTAAATCTCAACCAAATATGCCGCGTCAACCAAGTTAAATATTCCAACAGTAGCTTTAGAACTAAGGCACCAACAGAGATAACACGAAGTCACAAGGCATCAGATGCCTTTAAGTTGCTCAAGGTACAGCTCCAACAGAAGAGGCAAAGGCCTCCTTCTCTCCTTCGTGCCTCAAGAGAGAGGTAAAAATAGCACAAAGGCAAAGGTCTCTCAAGAATCGGCTAAGCGTAGAGAGAAAAGGCGCGAAGGGCAAAACCCCCCCTCTCTCTCTAATTCTCTTTCTTCCTTCTCAATTTAGACCCAGGTGAACAGTACCGGGTAATCGAGTATATGGTCAGAGGTCTAAACCCACCGTTGTGTAGGCGGGCGAGGAGTGCGTAGAGGTGAGTGAGAGGGAGCCGATCCTCGTGTTCGTGGGTGAATAACATGGGTCAGGAATTCGTTTTATGTGCATTCGCGAGTCCTTCGATTGACGATGTGGGATTATCCCACGCAGTTTCTTCCTTCATGCAACAACGACTGATGAAGGCTCTAATTGCAGTTGAAGACGAGGCTGCAGAGTCCAATTGAATGCCTGGAGGAGGACCTGGGAGTCAGCCGCAACACCTGGGGGTGGAGTCTGGAGGGATTGTGGCCGAAGGATTGCAGTTGACGTTGGAGAAGTCAGGGGCAGCGGTGGAGGTTTAGCTGTCACCTGAAAAGGAGAAAATGGCCTCTCGGCCACGTCAGATATGCTTAGCAGGATCACCGTGTGAAGGCGAATGTGTTGGTGGTTGTGGCATTGCATGTGGGTGAGTGTGGTGGTCTGGCGATCTCGAGAAGCTGGTGCGCAGGTGAGGGACCTCAGTAGAGGTTTTTGGTGGTAGCATGAGCAAATAGGGAGAGGGCTTTTGACGAGGGTGGCACAGCGAAGCTTGTGGAGGTGGCAACGAGGGGTTTGATGGTCTGTAGCAAGCGGGAGGCTACGCCGGAGCATCGCCAGAGCGGAGGAAGACGATGGTGATGAAGGGGTGTTGGTGGTCTCACCTAGGGGCTAGGAGGTTGGGAATGATCAAGAAGAGGAGAGGAGGAGATAGAGGGACTTAGAGAGGAGGATGGAGGGCAAAGGCGTTCGGCTATAATGGGTCAGAGCTGGAGATGATGAAGTGCTCCGGGGAGAGGGACGACGATGTCTGAAGGGAGAGGGAGGCCCTCGCAGGTTTGGCGAGGTGCAGACGAAGCTAAGGAACGCGAACCTACTATGTTATGACCCGATCCCAGATCCCTACAGGACCCGAGACCGACTCGCCTCGACTAATCCCAAGACCTAGTTATCTAACGAGAAATAACCAAAAGTAGAAAATATTCCACAACCACAAGTACAATGTAACTAAACAGAAAATAATACAGGGACGGTAAAGGAAACAGAACGAAATGTCTCATAATAGTACCGGCCATCATAACTACAACAGCGGAAAGTAAAGTAGAAATATAACAGAAATAGTATTACATGTAACAAATACTCACTACCACAACAAAAGAATGTGTTGGAACAGAAAACGTCAATAGCTAAGGCTGAGCTCAACTGGGCCTAGCTCCCTCTACAGCCGGTGGTGCTGGCTACTCAACTCCCTGACCTGAACCAGGTTATAAAATTTCGTAGTCAGCTAATGCTGAGTAGAGTGATAGCTAAACCATTTGCATGTAATTAACTTAAGACAACCAACTAATTTATTATTCAATTCCATTTAGCTCAACTAAGTGGTTCTAATTTGTTTATTCTCTTAAGAATCTGGTTATTTCTTGATCTTGACTATCCCTCAAGGGGACGATATTGATTGCAGTCTTTCCCGTGATATAGGATGTACACGTGGTGCTCTCCTAGTCGGGAGAGTCCCTCGCGGTAGTCCTACACCCAGTCAACCACCCCAAGGTCACGGTCGCGACGTAGCGTTGACTACGGCATGTGCGATAAGTGCACGGGTAGCTACCCCGCACTGGCACGACGTCAGTCATTTTTGCTAACGGGTACGTCTAAAGGTACAGTACAGAACAACATAGGGCCTTGCCATCTCAGAACAGGGGTCTCGCCCCTCCACAGTCCGCATACCCTCGTCCGACTATCCTGGTTTGCCCAGTGGGCCTAACAAGAGTCCGTGTAGGGTGGCTAGTCCTAACCCCAGGCCCTGTGGGGCGACTAGCTCCCTCCCTACACTAAGTAGCTCACCTCGATACCACGTACCCGAGGGCCAAATAGAAGTCAGTGCAGAGTGACTAGTCCTAACACCGGGTCTCAACCCAAAGGGGCGGCTAGCTCCCCTCTACACTAAAGGGACAGTTGCTCCCCTTGGTACTAGGTACACAAGGGCTAGCTAACTTCCTGTCTACTTACAAGGTTCTTTCTGTATACAGGAGTTCTACTCCTAGTTCCCCGTAAGGTTCATGCTCGTATCTGTTTCATTTCATTTCTCGACAAGCATAATTTGTTGTTCATCTTCTGATTCTCAGTCAAATAATAGGAAGCTCGTATTTTTACAACTAAATAAGCATCACGTCAAGTATTTAACAATTGCTAGCAATTAGGGTTAACATGCATCTCAAGTAAACAGTTTAGCTCAAGCAATATTCATTCGTTTCTACCCTAAGGTTCATTTCACATCCTAGGGTTCAAACAAGTTGTTCTAACATGCACTTCATTATTTAAATCTTAATATTGAAGTAACCACTCTACTGGGAAACACGGGAGGAATGGGGGCTAGAACCATAAGTCTTATTATCTCCGCGGGTTTCGAGCACGCTACAGGTCGGTGACCTGTACTAGAGACTAAGTCACATCAGATGAGTTGAAAATAGTATATACTCAATACTAACTCGTAGAGAAACTCGAGCGGAAAACAATGGAACTTCATTCGCGAAAATTCGATTTCGTTTGGGCCCTAAATGGCCCAAAAATGCACATACTATCCAAAATCAAACGTCTGGGACTAGACCTAGACCTCTTAAACGAGTTCAGAACCTCACATTGCTTCCCTACGGCTTCCTCATACGTTCGAACCCCTCTGCAACCGTCTGAGTGTGATCCCAGATGTCGGATACTCCCTCTGGTCGTCTGGGGGTGCCATCAGACATCCGGTATCGTCTTTAGACGTCCTAAGGTACCTCGAAGGGCGTGCTTGTGCGCCTACGAGGCTTGTACCTGCATATGCACTCACAGGTTAAAACCTTCGATAGCACAACGTTATGTACGTAACGTACGTGCATGCATGCATGTTCAGGATGCTTATCTCTGCACTCCGCGAGTTTTCAGATGTCCGACGCCAACCGCGGACGTCCGCTGCTGCTCCAAATGTCTGGCAGATGCCCCAGACGTCTGATATTGGAAAAATTCAGTATCCAGGAACTCCTCGCACTATCTTGCTTCTCGCAGGCCTCCGCTTGCAGTGTCGCAGTAGCAGCCTCAGCAGCTACAGGAGATCGAGGACCCTTCTCTGACGTCCTCTTCTCTCTCACAAGCTCCTTCTCGAGTTCCAGCGACTACACTCCAGCCGCGGCTCCTCCCTCTTGCATGAGCTCCCTCGAGAGAGCGAGCTCTCTCCTCTCTCATGCGCTCTCTCTTTAGCTCCTTCGAGCTCACATTCCCGGCCGTGGCTCCCCTCCTCCGCGCAAGCCCCTCCGAGCTCCCATAGCTCCTGGCCGCGCTCCTCTCTCCCTCGTCCACACTCCCTCTTTCCCTTGCTCACACTCTCTCCCTCTCTCCTCCTCGTCCCGTCCCTCTCCTTCCTCTCCACTCACTGTGGCAGGGGGCGGGGAAGAACATGGCCACCGGTAGGGGGAAGGAGATGAAGGTGGTGGTGTGGAGAAGAAATGGAGAGGGTGGAGGGGGTTTTAAAGAGTGGGTTAGGGTTTGGAGTGGGGGGAAAGGTGTGCGTGTGTGTGTGAGTGAGTGTGGTGAGGGAGAGGAGAGAGAGGGAAAAATAGCGCGACACCCCCTCGCATCCCCCTCCTTTCCCACAAAGCCTACACACTCAACTTAAATAGTCAAAATTTCACGTTTACGTTCCTAACTTTTCGGAAAACTCCCAATGGTCCTTGGAAGGGTCATTTCATACTACCTATATTATGTGGCAGCAGGCAACAAGACTGGAGGGAGGAGGTCGTCGGAGACGAGTCTGGAGTCGGCCGGAGGTAGAGGAGATGAAGGATTTTTGGGCCTAGAACTCGCTAAGGAGTTCGATTTTGCGATGGGAATGCTTTTATAGGATTTCACGCAAGTTTCTAAGCTTGGAATCAAGCTTGAGAAGCTCAGATTTTCAGGGAAAATGATCCCTGAAATCCACGAATTTGCACGAGCTTCATGAGGAGATTTGGAGTCCAAAACTAGGTTTAGATGATTAAAGACTTCTTCGAGATCATCCCTTCCAATTTTGGAAGGGATTGGTCGAGCAATTAGGGAGGAATCCTTGATTGAAGCTCGGATATTATGGGTTCACACCTGCCATGGTGGAAGGGACCCATTTGTGAAGAAGATAAGGAACTTAGGAGGCTATTTGTAAAGATTTCAAAAGCTAGGGGCTTAAGTGTAAAAAATAGAGCTTAAATGGTCTAAAATGCAAATTAGATTAAGATTGGGCCCAAATCTTGATAAAAACCTAATTTGGACCCAAGGAGTCTGATGGTGAAGTCGGATTTCAGTTTTGGCCAAGCTTGACTGGAAAATTTGTGTAAAAACCCAAATTAGGGCAGAATTTTGTTTATGACTCTGTTTAAGGTCAAAATGGATCCCAAAGGTAAAATCATGGGTACCAAACCTCAAGGAATATTTTTCTATGAATTTTAGGTGATTTAGATGAATTTTATACTGACCAGAACCTTAGTAATTTAAGCAGGACTAAAATTAGGATTTTGGGTGCTGTATTAGTTTTCGAAATGCACGAAACCCCGTTTCTATCTGTATGGACCCACTTATTAGAATTGAATGCTCATTTAACCTTTATTTCACCCCTAGAAAAAACCATGGTTATTCTGTGTTCATGATATGTTATTAAAATTATAAAATTAACCATAGTTTCCTATTCTCTTCTCAAAACAGCCTGAAGTGGAGTTATAACGCTCAGATGGATATGTAGGAGACCTGCAATTCACAAGTACGGGCTGTAGGCCCCAAGCAGATAGTCCATAAGCACTTGCGGAGGACAGCGAAGGTGGTGGCGGTGTGGTTGTGGCGTGTGGGTGTGTGTGGGGGTCTGTCGAAGTCGGGGAAGGCGAGCGGAGATGGGTTTGTTCAATGTGAGTTTTGGAGGTGCAAAAGGAGAAATAATGAGAGGGGTTTGGATGGCGGAGGCAAGGCGAAGGTTTTGGAAGTGACGTAAGGGTGTTTGGTGCGAAAGGAGAAATAATGAGAGGGTCTATGTCATTTAAGTCTAGATTTCTGGTAGGTTATCCTCAGTAATGAGGTTCTCACAATGTCCAAACATAAACATAGTTGGTTTATTGGAAACATCTTTTAGCTTGAAGATCATCATCAAACACTTAAGACCTTTTGAGAAAAAATTGAAAGAAGAAAAAGATATCTCTTCACACTTGCCTTGCTGATACTCAAATTTCTTTACACTTCAATGAATTGTTTGCTAAGGGACTAGCAAAACGTAAGCATAGGGGTATGATGAATGGCTACTCATCATAGCTAAAAAGTTGAAGTTAAGCTAGACACTGAGTTAAACAACATCAAATTAACAGATAAAAAGGGTTAAGTGTAGGAATCGAAGAAAAAGACCTAAAACCTTTACTCTATGTTAAAATTTCAAAATTAGGTCACAAAACCAGATAATTTGAAGGCAAAGGATAAATGGTGATCCATGAGTTAATTGAACACATAAAGTTTAAAAGGCCAAATAAAAAGTACAATTAATTTCTTAAATGTTCAATTAAGCACATATAAAAATTTGAAGGCAACTGGACATCATTTAGGCTTTGTAATATGTAGTCACATAGTTGTAAACCGTAGGGATCCCTTTGAAAGGCTGTAGGGTCCATCCTGTTGCAACTCTCTTCACTTATGGGCCTGCACGCAACTTTTCTACCCCTTCGCGTAGGGGTCTTCCCTGCAAATTTTCCTGACATTTCAAGATCAGCCTGTTGCTCTTCGCACGCACTATAGCGCATGAAGAACACGGCAAATCTCGGTCGTCCGTTGCTTCTCGCGATTACGATTTGCGGTTGGATTTGAATAGAAGCTTCGTACGAATCGGCACGTACGATCACCCCCCTCCCCAGATCCCATCTGACGGTCAAATTTTGAGTTGGCTCACGGTGCGATCCTCTCCTCTCATCCCTACCGCCGATTGCCCCATCGGATATTCTCACCCACGCGGTGATCTGAGCCACTAAGTTTGATACTTAAGCACCTCAGTGGTCATGCGCGCAAAGGATCGCTCCCTCCTACGTCTCATAGTGATCGTTCGTCCACTCCAGTTTCTCCTCCCCACCAATTCTCTGATTTCATAGCCACCGGTTGTGAAATCGTCGCCTTCTTCTCAACCTCTTCGTTGCTAAGGACCTCGTAGCACTTGAGGACGACCCTGGAGCCTC
The DNA here is from genome assembly GCA_037157565.1 of Thalassia testudinum. Classification (NCBI taxonomy): domain Eukaryota; kingdom Viridiplantae; phylum Streptophyta; class Magnoliopsida; order Alismatales; family Hydrocharitaceae; genus Thalassia; species Thalassia testudinum. The sequence continues at coordinate 5,734,307 of JAZHRO010000001.1, read as the reverse complement.
ACTAACAGACTCTTCTCTCTGCTGGAGTCATCTTCCTCCCTTCTTCCTCCTTAGCCACTGGCTAAGGACCCATAGGTCCCATTCTTCCTGTTAGAGTAGATTTATCTGTCTGCAAATTAGTAGTAGCTGTAGTTAAAGTAGGTTTAAAGTAGAATTCAAGTAATGTGTAGTGTTTAATTCTGCTGCTATGATAGTGTAGCTGTACTATAGCACTAGATTTAGACCCGAATTCCCCCCTCACCTCCTCTGATCATTCCAGATAAGAGGGGATGGTTTCACACAGTCCATAATTACGAATTTTCTCCCTCCCCATATTTCATAATCGCTTCTGATTTCAAAAACTTGTTTCTCACAAATTCACCCATTCATTTAGACCCAATTTCATATCTGAATGGTTTTTAACCTCAGATCTGAAATTGGCGTCAAAAAGCACATTAGGGGCTTCCCATTCACCTCATTTTTGTTCACAAAAGCCCCTGATCTGAGCTTGAAAATGATCGGTTTGTTGGATTTTTCTTTAACTCAGATTTCAAAGATTTTTTACTTAATTGGGTTTTGACTGTCTTAATTTGACAAACTGAGGAATTCCGATCTTCATTCATTGTTTGGCAAGGAATCTGAGATGATTCTGATGTCAGAATTCATCTTAGAAGAGCCATAATCTGATCTAAGTTTTCTTGAGGACTTTAATGCATTGAATGCATGATAGAAGTAAGGAAAATCACTGTGGTGATTTGAAGTCTATCTTGCATTCATGAGCTTGTGGTTTGTTGAGAGCGCTGATAATTTTTTAACCTAAGGAGTTCTCAATACTCCTTATGTGTTAAGACCCAAGACATAAAACGCATTTTTAGACGTCTGGGAGTTGGTCCAAACGTCTGGAAATAAATTTTTGCGGCGTGCGGTTGCGAGTCTACGCACGTGCGAACGCAAACTGAGCCCGCCGACCTGCAGGCGTTCTTTTTCTTTTCTCTCTCCCCCGACGCCTTCAAATACCCTCTCCTCCCTTCCCTCTCCCTCACCACCACTCCACCGTCTCCTCCTTCTTCTTTCAGCGTTAGCATGAGAGTGAGAAAGCAAGGGCAGCAGTCGCTGCCAGGTGCGTGCAGGGAGGAGGAGGTGCAGCGAGAGGGAGAAGAGGCAGAGTGCGTGAGGAAGAGAGAGAAAGCTCGCCGGAGCAGCGCAAGGCCGGCCGACGGGCGCGGAGCGGGAGTGTGGTGCTAGGGAAGTTACCCCGGTGTTGCTGCAGCTCAGGCAGCAGGTGGGCGAGCACGGTGCGGCACGGCCGTGCGCAGCAGGCAGAAGGTGAGGAGGTCCTGATTCTGGGAAACCTTCCCAAAATCAGACGTCTGGACCCATGTCCAGACGACATGGGCAACATCTGTAGTGAGATCCAGACGTCTGAGAGGTACGATATTTCTCATCTTCCTCCTTTTTGCGGATGCGGCCATGCAGACCGTTCTGCTGAAAGCCCTGAGACGTGTCGTGTTGAGAGTGTTTGCGTATGCGTGTAGGTTTCGTTCGGGAAGGCACGAGGACACACCCTCACACACAGATTAAACGTCTGGGCATAACACCAGACGGCGGAGAGAGTCTCTAGACGTCCGGAGTGATAGTCGGACGTCCAGAACTCGGTCCAGACGGTTCAGCGGAATCCTGGACGTCTAAAGAACAGCTCAGAATGAGGTATGACCTGGACCACCTTTTAAGACGTCCGGAAGGTGTTCCAGACGTCTGATTTGAGGCAGAGTTGTCATTTTTGACCCATTTAGGGTCCGTTCGAAGTCCGATTTCCGCGTTTGAGATTCCGTTCTTCTCAGAATTTGTTCCTCTATTTGTTTAAAATGTTTTCATCCTATTCTGAGTAGTTCCTTGTGATTGATCCTTGTGTTAGGATCTCGTCCCGTTGCAGCTCTAGGGGTTGCGGAGGCACGTAGACCTGCCGATCACACCCCCATTACTCCCGATTTTGTGGGTAGAGTGGCTTCCCTTGGCTATTTACCAACATTAAATGCATCTTTGAGATAAATAATTGATTTTAGGGTATGGCATGAATCCTAGGGTCAAAAAACTATATTGAATTATAGATCCTAAGATATGGCATGAATCTTAGGGCTTAAAAACTAGATTGAATGATAGATCCTAGGGTGTGGCATGAATTCTAGGAATAGAAACACTAGAACGAATGTCGTGAATACATAAATTGCAGTCTTGGAAAAGTAGATAGAATAATAATAATTGCCTGAAATTGGATAACAAATACTTGTATATAAATGGATATTAAATGTTGGAAACACGAGCTATATGAGAATAAAACTGAAATGGTGAGACCTAAAATGGCTTGGCTAGAGAAATATGAACATGAACCCTACGGGGAATTAGGAGTAGAGCTCCTGAATGGTAAATAGAATGAAATTGGGGAAGTGAGCTGGCCTTTGAGTACGGAGTACCAAGGAGAGCGACTGTCCCCTTATTTAGTGCAGAGAGGAGCTAGCCGCCCCAGGGACCCGGGGTTAGGTCTGGCCACTTTGTACCAACTTTTGGCTCTCGCGTACACAGTACCGGGGAGAGCTACTAGTGTAGGGAGAGCGCTAGCCACCACACGGGCCCCGGGGTTCTGCTAGCCGTCCTACACCGACTTGTTAGACCCACTGGGCAAACCAGGGTAGTCAGGTGAGGGTGCGCGGACTGTGGACGGGCAAGACCCCTGTTTGGTTACTATGGAGGGGCTGGACCCCTATTACTGAGAGGGCTCTTCACTATACTAGTTCCGTGCTGTGCTTTGGGGCGCACCCGATAACGGAAACGACTGACCGCGTGCCAGTGCAGGGTAGCTATCCGTGCATTTATCGCGCATGCCATAGTCACCGTTACGTCTGTCAGTGACCTTGGGGTGGTTGACTGAGGGTAGGACCACCACAGGGGACTCTCATGGCTAGGAGAGCACCACGTGCTACTACTTTTCAGAAAAGACTACAATCAAGATCGTTCCCACGAGGAACATTCAAGATCAAAAGAGAGACCTGAGAAATAAGCCAAGAAAGAGTAAAATAAAGAAAGAAATTAAAACAACAGCTACTTGTTTACTTTACTGTCTTTCTTAGCTAGCTAGTTGCCACTCTACTCAGCATTTCGCTGACGTGTCACCTTTTCAGGACCAGGTGTTGAGTAGCCAGAGCCTGCGGCTGCGGAGGGTGCTGGGCCTAGTAGAGCCCAGTAGTTCTACTTATGTTGTACCTGCTGTCCCATTTTTCTGTTGTAGTAAGTATATTCTGTTACACTTGTATTCTTTTTGTAAGCATCATATTTCTGTACCTGTTTTAATTCTCTAATGTTGTGGTGGTATGTACTGTAGTAGTTCTTTTCCTTACTGCTGTACTTTTGTTACTGCTAGTTGCATGCATGATGAATGTGGTTTATTTTACTATTCTTTTGGTTACTTTCTCATTGGATGACTGGGTCTTGGGATCAGTCGAGTCAGTCCGATTCTTGTGTCTCGTAGGGATTCGGGAATCTGGTCGTAACATGATGGTATCAGAGCAATGTCGTCCTAAGAAGTGAACCAACTGGCTGGAAAATAACTAATTCACGTGCTTGTAACTAGAGTAGCCACCGCAACATACCTTTTGACATTTGTTTTAAGGTTACTTCGTTGAATATCGATTAGTTTGACATCTTCTCTGTTCCGTGTTCGCGTCTCCTTGTAGGGGATGCCTCGACGAGGAGGTAGCGAGGTGGACCGCGAACGCGGCCGAGGATGATGTCGTAGGGGCGGGTGCGTTGAGGCCGACGTGTCAGTGGACCAGCCACTGCTCCCGTGCTTTTAAGCCCAGGACCTCGCCCAGCTGATACGAGACATCGTGCGAGAGGAGCTCCACCCGCCGCCATGAGAGCCTCTCCCTGGGGTTGCGGAGGGGGAGTCCTCTGTGGGACCATGCAACGGACATGGCGCTAGACGTGGGGGAGGGGATGGGCCTCCACGACCCCCACCTTCCTCCGGCACTTCCAAGCACGAGGCTTCTTTGAGCTTTTCGGACGGTTTTGGAAGCTGAAGCCCCCCTCCTTCAAGGGGGATGAGGACCCGACCGAGGCGGAGGACTGGCTCGAGCAGATCGAGAAGGTTTTTGACACCCTTCGCCCCCTGTGGATTGCCGCGTGGCCTTTCCCACGTACCAGCTGGAGAGCGTGGCACACAGGTGGTGGAGGGCAGTTAGGGGTTAGGAGAGGGACGAGCCGACTTGGGATTGGTTTGTCACCATCTTCTGCGAGCAGTACTTTCCCCAGACGTGGCAGGACCAGAGGAGGCGGGAGTTCCACACTCTCCACCAGGGGACGATGACCGTGAGCGTGTATTGTACGCGTTTCCTAGAGCTGTCTCGCTTCGCAACGACAGCCGTGGCTATTGAAGAGGAGCGCCTTTGGAGGTTCACCGAGGGGCTCCGGCCTACGATTCGGGGGTATGTCAAACCCCTGAAGCTGCTTATGTTCTCGAGGGTGGTAGAGGTAGCTATGACGTACGAAGAGACCAACCCGTCCGCACGTGACACTGACAGCGGGCGAAAGCGGCCCTACCAGCCAGACTTCTCACAGGGCTGATGAGAGAGGAGACACGTGGCGCCCGCAGGAGAGCCATCACGTTTTGCGGGGCCATCAGTGGCCTTTGGGGGCCCCCGACAAGGGCCAGCTGTTAGCATCGGACCCTTACCCAGCCGTCAGCAGGGACCCACTGAGGGCGGGAGTCGAGTCCCCTTTGCTACCAGTGTGGCCAGCTGAGCCACATCAGCAGGGACTGCCCGTCTAGGGTAGGAGGTCAGCAGATGCTTCCTACTCCAAGCACTGGAGGGCGAGTAGGAGGCCGTGGTTTCCAGGCGCGAGGAAGAGGACAACAGTCTCGGGGAGGGTACTGGCTAGCGGCTACCCATCCGACTCATAGTGTGGCTGCTTCGTCTGCACCTAGGACTGAGGGCATATCAACTCCCTGACACACAGGGATGCCAGAGCTTCGGGATCAGTGGTGGTAGGTATGGTTTTAGTTTCTGGCAGACTTATTTACACGTTTTTCAATTCCGACGCTACGTACTCGTTTGTCGCTGCCAGTTTTGCGGTTAGCTTGGGGCAGGACTGTATGCTGTTAGAGGATCCGTTTGTGATCAGAGGTTTGAGTGGTCAGCTGTTTGTAGCTGAGGAGGTGTACACAGGTTGCGAGGTCAGTGTTGGGGGACACAGCCTTCCCACTGACTTGATTATGATACAGATGGAGGACTTTGGCGTAATTCTGGGGATGGACTGGCTGTCCGCTTACCACGCCTTGGTGGACTACTTTGAGAGGAAGATCGTCTTCTCCATACCGGAGTTGCCTTCTTTCGAGTTCCATAGGCAGCCAGTGGACGGAGGCTTCAGGTGCATTTCTGCACTTCGGGCGGCGAGACTTTTGAGCCAGGGGTGTGAGGGCTTCCTAGCTTGTGTGGTGGCAGAGCCCAGCCCTGTGGCAGACTTCCAGAGTATTCCGGTGGTCAGAGAGTACCCTGACATGTTCCCAGATGAGTTGCCAGGACTATCGCCTGAGCATGAGATCGAGTTTGAGATCTCACTAGTACCGGGGACCAGCCCCATCTCCACAGCACCGTACAGGATGGCACCACTTGAGCTGCAAGAGCTCAAGTCTCAGTTGCAGGATCTTTTTGAGAAGGGCTTTGTGAGGCCCAGTGCGTCTCCCTGGGGAGCCTCGATTTTGGTCGTAAAGAAGAAGGATGGTACCCTATGCCTTTGTGTGGACTACAAACAACTGAATAGGGTTACCATCAAGAACAGGTATCCGCTGCCGAGGATTGATGACTTGTTTGACCAGCTGCGAGGTGCCACAGTATTCTCCAAGATCGACTTGAGGTATGAATACCACCAGTTGAGGATCAAGGAGGCAAATGTCTCCAAGACTGCTTTTCACACCCGATACGGACACTACGAGTTTCTGGTCATGCCATTTGGGCTGACCAATGCCCCCGCTGCCTTCATGGATTTGATGAACCGGGTGTTTAGACTGTACTTGGACCAGTTCGTGGTGGTATTTATTGATGATGTGCTCATCTATTCTCGAGATCAGACATAGCATGGACAACACTTGCGGATGGTTTTGAACACACTGAGACAACGTAGGCTATATGCCAAATACAGCAAGTGCGAGTTTTGGTTGCGGGAGGTGACCTTCTTGGGTCATGTGATCTTCGGGGATGGCTTGACTGTGGACCCAGCTAAGGTTGAGGCAGTGCTCAGGTGGGAGAGACCGTGTACTGTTACTGAGATCAGCAGTTTCTTGGGACTGGCAGGCTACTACAGGCAGTTTATTTGAGGCTTCTCGCAGATTGCATGTCCTATGACATAACTGACCCGGAAGGACGTGCCCTTTACTTGGACAGATGCTTGTGAGGCATGTTTTCAGGAGCTGAAGGAGAGGCTGACTTCGGCTCCCGTGCTCTCCATTGCAGATAGTAGTGGCGGGTTCGTTGTGTACACGGACGCCTCTTTACAGGGGTTAGGGGGTGTGCTCATGCAGAGGGGTCACGTTGTCGCTTACGCTTCGCGGAAACTGAAGTCCCATGAGCATAACTACCCTACCCATGACCTGGAGCTGGCAGCTGTCGTCTTCTCATTGAAGACTTGGAGGCACTACTTGTACGGTGAGACTTTTGAGATTTTCACAGATCATAAGAGCCTCATATACTTGTTTGACCAGAAGGAGCTCAACATGAGACAGAAATGTTGGTTGGAGCTCTTAAAGGACTATGACTGCAGCGTTTCCTACCACCCGGGAAAGGCCAATGTGGTGGCTGACGCCTTGAGCTGAAGGCGCCCGCCCACTTGGCCAAATTACAGGTGCAGAGTTGGAGCCTCATGGAGGAGATGGGCAGTTGGCGGCCCCTAGAGTTACTGGGGCACTGTAGGGCAGTGACTATGACATGACAGACGAGGCCAGAGTTGATAGACCACATCATCACAGGGCAGATGGCCGACCCGTACTTACAGTCATTGCGTGACAGAGTGCTGTCAGGAGACCCTGAAGACTTCTCTTTTACACACCAGGTACTGTGCATGAGGGGACGTTTGTGCGTTCCCAGGGACGAGGAGCTATTGAGAGAGCTCCTGACTGAGGCACACGGTTCCAGGTTCACTATACATCCCGGAAATACAAAGATGTACCATGATTTGAGACACGACTTTTGGTGGAGGGGGATGAAGCGGGATGTAGGTAAATTCGTATTGCAGTGTTTAGTGTGCCAGCAGGTGAAGGTCGAGCATTAGAGGCCTGCAGCGTCGTTGCAGCCACATCCAGTGCCCGAGTGGAAGTGGGAGAGCATCACCATGGACTTGGTGGTGGGCTTACCCGTTACCCTGCGAGGACACGACGCAATCTGGGTGATCGTTGACAAATAGACGAAGACGGCACGTTTCTTGTCGATCTGAGTCACCTTGGGACCAGCACAGTTGGAAAAGAGGTACATCCGCGATGTTGTACGTCTACACGGAGTTCCGTGGGAAATCGTATCCGACCGGGATACCCATTTTACATCCTAGTTTTGGGCTGAGTTTCAGCAAGCCTTGGGGACGCGGTTGAGGTTTAGTACAGCTTACCACCCCCAGACGGACGAACAGTCTGAGTGCACGATACAGATAATTGAGGACCTTTTGCGTGCTTGTGTACTGGACTGGAGGGGCTCTTGGGAGGAGCACTTGCCCCTGGCAGAGTTCGCATCTAATAACAGTTGTCACTCGAGCATCGGCATGGCACCCTACGAGGCTCTGTACGGACAGAGGTGTACGGCACCCTTGAGTTGGGTTGAGGTGGGGACCAAGTGGGAGGTTGGCCCCAGGCTGATCCGGCAGAGTCAGGAGGTGATCGAGCAGATTCACAGGTGACTTCGCACCGTCAAGAGCAGACAGAAGAGCTATGCAGATCGAAAACGCAGAGGGGTACAGTTTGAGGTTGGGGACCACGTCTTCCTTCGTGTTTCACCCTTGAAGGGCCTGCAACGGTTTGGGGTAAGAGGGAAGCTCGTGCTGAGGTTCGTGGGGCCCTTTGAGGTCCTGGAGCGGGTTGGATCCGTTGCTTACAGGCTTTCCCTTCCTCCCCAGCTTTCTGGTGTGCACGACGTGTTCCACGTGTCCAACCTCAGGAAGTACATCGCCAATCCCAGTCACGTCCTGAGCCACGAGAGCGTCGAGGTGGGTGACGACCTGACCAACCCCGAGCGACCAGTGCAAATTCTCGACAGAGCCGTTCGGAGTTTGAGACGGAAGCAAGTACCCCTGGTAAAGGTTTTGTGGAGGAGCCAGCGGTACGAGGAGGCTACCTGGGAGCCTGAGGCGGCGATGCGGGAGCAGTACCCGGAGCTCCTTGAAGGTACGTCTTTTCGGACCGGCTTCGGTCCTCTTTGAGTTTGTTATGCGTATATCGTTCTTTTTCTGTAACCTAGTTAGCGCAAGTTTCCCTGATGAAACTTCCTTTGAGTTTGTTATGTTGTTAAGACCCAAGACATCAAACGCTTTTTAAGACGTCTGGGAGTTGGTCCAGACGTCTGGTCAGACGTCTGGACGCCCTCCCAGACGTTTGGAAATAAATTTTTGCGGCGTACGGTTGCGAGTCTGCGCGCGTACACGCGCAGACTGAGCCCACCGACCTGCAAGCATTCTTTTTCTTTTCTCTCTCCCCCGACGCCTTCAAATACCCTCTCCCCCCTTCCCTCTCCCTCACCACCATCTCCTCCTTCTTCTTCCAGTGTTAGCATGAGAGAGAGAGAGAGCGAGGGCAGCAGCTGCTGCCGGGTGCGTGCGAGAGGAGGAGGTGCAGCGAGAGGGAGAAGAGGCAGAGCGCGTGAGGAAGAGAGAGCGAGCTCACCGGAGCAGCGCAGGGCTGGTCGACGGGCGCGCAGCGGGAGTGTGGTGCTGGGGAAGTTAACCCGGTGCACGGCGCGGCACGGCCGTGCGCAGCAGGCAGAAGGCTAGGAGGTCCTGATTCTGGGAAACTTTCCCAAAATCAGACGTCTGGACCTACGTCTAGACGACGCGGGCAACGTCTGTAGTGAGATCCAGGCATCTGAAAGGTACGATATTTCTCATCTTCCTCCTTTTTGTAGATGTGGCCATGTAGACCATTTCGCCGAATGCCCTGAGACGTGTTGTGTTGAGAGTGTTTGTGTACGCGTGCAGGTTTCGTTCGGGAAGGCATGAGGACATGCCCTCCCACACAGATCAGACGTCTGGGCATAGCACCAGACAGCGGAGAGAGTCTCCAGACGTCCGGAGCTCGATCCAGACGATTCAGCGGGATCCTGGACGTCTGAAGAACAGCTCAGAGTGAGGTATGACCTGGACCACCTTTTAAGACGTCTGGAAGGTGTTCCAGACGTCTAATTTGAGGCAGAGTTGTCGTTTTTGACCCGTTTAGTGTCCGTTCGAAATCCGATTTTCACGTTTGAGATTCCGTTCTTCTCAGAATTTGTTCCTCTATTTGTTTAAAATATTTTCATCCTATTCTGAGTAGTTCCTTGTGATTGATCCTTGTGTTAGGACCTCGTCCCGTTGCGGCTCTAGGGGTTGCAGAGGCACGCGGACCTGTCGATCACGCCCCCATTACTCCCAATTTTGCGGGTAGAGTGGCTTCCCTTGGTTATTTACCAACATTAAATGCATCTTTGAGATAAATAATAGATTCTAGGGTATGGCATGAATCCTAGGGTCTGAAAACTAGATTGAATGATAGATCCTAGGGTATGGCATGAATCCTAGAAACAGAAACACTGAAACGAATGTCGTGAATACATAAATTGCAGTCTTGGAAAAGTAGATAGAATAATGATAATTGCCTGAAATTGGATAACAGCTGCTTGTATATAAATGGATATTAAATGTTGGAAACACAACCTATATGAGAATAAAACTGAAATGGTGAGACCTAAAATGGCTTGGCTAGAGAAATATGAGCATGGACCCTACGGGGAATTAGGAGTAGAGCTCCTGAAAGGTAAATAGAATGGAATTGGGGAAGTGAGCTGGCCCTTGAGTACGGAGTACCAAGGAGAGCGACTGTCCCCCTATTTAGTGTAGAGAGGAGCTAGCCGCCCCAGAGACCCGGGGTTAGGTATGGCCACTTTGTACCGGGGAGAGCTACTAGTGTAGGGAGAGCGCTAGCCACCCCACGGGCCCCAGGGTTCTGCTAGCCGTCCTACACCGACTTTTTAGGCCCACTGGGCAAACCAGAGTAGTCAGGAGAGGATGCGCGGACTGTGGACGGGCAAGACTCCTTTTTGGTTACTGTGGAGGGGCTGAACCCCTGTTACTGAGAGGGCTCAGCCCTATACTGGTTCCGTGCTATACTTTGGGGCGCACCCGTTAACGAAAACGACTGACCGCGTGCCAGTGCAGGGTAGCTACCCGTGAGTTTATCGCGCGTGCCATAGTCACCGTTACGTCTGTTAGTGACCTTGGGGTGGTTGACTGAGGGTAGGACCACCACGGGGGACTCTCCCGGCCAGGAGAGCACCACGTGCTACTTCTACTTTTCGGAAAGGACTGCGATCAAGATCGTTCCCACGAGGAACATTCGAGATCAAGAGAGAGACCTGAGAAATAAACCAAGAAAGAGTAAAATAAAGAAAGAAATTAAAACAACAGCTACTTGTTTAGCTTTACTGTCTTTCTTAGCTAGCTGGTTCCACTCTACTCAGCATTTCGCTGACGTGTCACCTTTGTCACCTTTTCAAGACCAGGTGTTGAGCAGCTAGAATCTGCGCCTGTGGAGGGTGCTGGGCCTAGTAGAGCCCAGTAGTTCTACTTGTGTTGTACTTGCTGTCCCGTTTTTCTGTTGTAGTAAGTACATTCTATTACACTTCTATTTTTTTTTGTAAGCATCATATTTCTGTACCTATTTTAATTCTCTATTGTCGTGGTGGTATGTACTGTAGTAGTTCTTTTCCTTACTGCTGTACTTTTGTTACTGTTAGTTGCATGCATGATGAATGTGGTTTATTTTAGTGTTCTTTTGGTTACTTTCTCGTTAGACGACTGGGTCTTGGGATCAGTCGAGTCGGTCCGATTCTCGTGTCTCGTAGGAATTCAGGAATCGGGTCGTAACATTATGGTTCCAGAATTTGGGATTTGTATTATGGATTTCAGTTGTCTGATTCAACTTTCTCTACATGTTGTCTATAGCATTAGGAAGAGTTAAATCAGTGTCTCTGCCAATTGGATTCAATGAGAATTTTCTTGACAAGGATTTGTGCTTTGGAATTGAAATATTGAGTATTTTTGATAAGTGAAACCCTTGTCGGTTGGGGTTTAGGGAATTTCTGGGTTTGAATTTCTAATTTTGATCCCAGAGCCACAGTAAATTGCTGCACTTGCAGCTACATTCCCTCCTTTCCATAAGTCTGATTTCATTCCAGATGGACTTACTGCTGTTGCAGTAAGCCGTCTGGAATGAAATCTGATTTGCTGCATTGTTGGTGTTTATTGTTCTTGCTGCTGCTGCTATTTGATGTCTTAATGTGCAACATGAATTTTTGATCTGAAAACCCTGTATAAGAAATTTTTGATCAGATAGCTGATATGTAGTTGTATTGCATTTCTTGTAAACAAGCTTGCCTGTATAAGAAATTGAATTTTAATTCTATGAATGCTTGTTGTTTTCCTTTCAATTGTTTATCAGCTACTTCATTTCAGTTAACTGTCCAAACACATTAACTAAATGAAAAGAAAATGATTAGTGAGCTAAAATGGGTTGAATCCCTGTCAGATTTCATTGTGACTGCAAATAAGACAGTCAATGACTTTTTAGATCTTTTAAGATCCATCCTAAGCCTTTAGGACCCTTTAGAAACCTTTTGAAAGTCTTAGGATGGATGAGATTTGAAATTCAATAAAAATCAGAAAAAAATTTTAAAAAATTAAAATAAAAACCTTTTGATCAGACAATTTTTTTAACCACATACCAAGTTACATGGTATGCAAAACCCTCGACTTGGTAGAATTTACCAGTCGATGGATTTGTATACCATGAAACTTAATAATAGAAGTTACATCTAAAAATATCAAAAATACCTCTTTCTCCTCATCTACTTCTTCCCTTCTCATCTCTTATCTCTATAATATGTATAAAAACCATAAAAAGTGAAGAACTCCAAAAATACCTAAAAAAAAGTACTTTGTATATAAAGTATACTCTTGTAAATATAAGCTTATATTAAGTTACAAATGTAAATAAGTAGCATATGTATATAAACTATACAAATAACTTACGTATATATTGTACACTGTAATTTGGATATTTAAGTTAGATTATATTATATATATATTAATTATATAACTATTTATTAACTAAACTAACTTATATGTACTATTAGACTAAATAAATCAATAGACAGTGTAAATAACAGTATTAAGCTATAAAATTGTATATACATATGTATATGTAGATTATAAACCACTAAAACCCTGTACCTTAATTTAATTCTTTATATATAATAAACAGTTAATTTATTAAGTTAATAGCCAAGTTATTAGATTAAATTAGATAAATTAGTAATTTAGAGTTAGAATTAAGTTAACTGAATTTGTATACTTAGACTAATGTACTTTAAGTAATTTAAGCTAATTGAAGTATGTTTATATCTTATTGTATTATTTAAACTTAATTTATAAGTAAAACAGTTCAAATCTATTATTTAAATGTAAATAGAATAGAAATTAAATCTGTAAAATTCAATAAAAATGTTTATAAAATACTTATACATGTATATTAACTCTGTATAAGGTCAATTAGACCATATAGTAGCTAATTTATAGGTAATTAAAGAATTAAACATCAAAATCAGTATGTAAAAATCGTATACTTTAGTTAATTTATTTTTATAGTAAATATAATTAAAATTTCAAATCAAGTGTACAATTGTATAGTATTATATAAATACTTTATTTTCCTGTAATTTATTTTTATTTTAAAATAAATTATGACCCTCGAATTGAGAGCCAAAATCCCCTCTGTCAAGCAGCCGCACGCATCTTCAGCGCAGATGCGGTGCTCAAATAGCGCCACATCGTGCGCTGAAGAGCGCGCACTACTTTTTATATTATTTTTGTTCTCTAATGGCGCAGTTGTCACGGGCGCCGAGCGCCCGAAACGACCATGCCTTATACATCTGAGCATATACTTGAGCATTGATTCAAACATTTGGGGGCTAAGGGCTCGGGTGTGTGTGTGTGTGTGTGGGCTGAGAGGCCCTCTGATCTGAGCTGATAATACACAATTAAGCGGCCTAATGACAATTAGGGCGCATTTACTAGATGTCTAGTCCCACCCTCTGGGTGCTGTGTATCCCTCGAAAAGCGCGCCTGCAAATTAAACACATTTTTGATGAATTAAGAATGTTAATGACAGCAGCTAATTACTTGTGTGCCACAGAATAAGATGAAGAAGATGAACAAGAATAGAAGAGGAAGGATAGCGTGGAAAGAGAGAGAGAGAAGATGCAAATACATACAGTGAAATCAGAGAGTGAATACAGATACAAAGGACTATTATATATATATATATATACACGTAGTATAGCCAATTACTTTTATGTAAATAAATTTGTACCTTTACTAACAGAATAAAATGTCGCTATAACCGTCGCTATGGACCCTGGCTTCCCTCTTTTAGTTTGTATATAGTTTTTTATGGGGTTTAGCGACGCTTGCATCTGTCACCATAGCTATTATATGTGTTACTGTAGGTGTCAGCTTAGTAAGTTAAATTAGTATACCATGTAATCTTAGTTGGTAGTGTACTTTTATGAAAGTATTAGTAATACAACTTATAAAGAGATAGTTCAGAGTATAGTAATGAAATGTTTGGTGCTTGTTTATAGTTAGTTTTTGCAAGCATGTTGATTAATTCGTTGTAAGCAATCAATCCAAGTATTCATTCATTCATTCTTTATTAGATGTAAAACTTCTTTTTGGAATTAAAGGATAATTTTGAAATTAAAGAGTGATGTAAATCAATAACTACCTCCCAGTGAATGACCTGAAATAAAACCAGTAAAAAATTAGTTAAGTAAATAATAATGGTCGTAATGATGGTTGGTATTCCGTACAACCCACTACAATGACACTAACGATATTTTCATCAACAACCTCAACGATCTACCCCATTAGTGGTCGCGGACGAGACCGGGTGAGCGGGTGAGAAGGACCTCACCCCGTGTGACTGAGGCGATAAGCCTCAATCACTTTTGCAATTTATGCATCGTGGGCACTTGAAAATGCCCGAGGTGGGACTATCTGCGCCCCACCTCACTTGCACTCTCGCAGCAGGGACTGCGAGCAAAAGCTGCCCCAGTCGAGGTCTTCGCTGCCAATTGAAGACCTGGAGGCATGCGCGGAAGCCTTCTGCGCAACCTAGGCGTGCCTCCTGGAGCTGGAAGAGCCTAGAGCTCCTTGCGAGCTTGCTCCAAGCTCGGCACTAATGGCGACAGAGGCCGGAGACCTGAAATCAGCAAAACGGCCTCTCAGCCACGTCAGGACACTCGGCAAGCTTCGCCAGAGCACGGCGAAGTAACTATGGGGGTCAGCGTGGCTCAGAACGGCCTGGGCGTGCGTGCCCAGGTTGATCTGAGTCTGTGTGAGTGGGTCTGTTCGGGAGGAGGCAACAGTGGGTGGTGCGGTCAGTGGGGGGGTTGCAAGGTGATCAGTGGGTGGAGGTGATGCTCAGGGACCGGTTGGCGAGGGGTGGATTTGCCTGTGGTGAAGAAATGGCCTCTCCGGAGTTGGTGGTCGGAGGTGGAGATGGTGAGGGTGGACAGTGGTGTAGAGGGGTCAAAACAACAAATTGACATAGGGGAATTAAAGAGAAGGGTAAGAGGGACTTAGCTAGTAGGTCAAGAGTGAACGGAGGAGGCGGAGGTGGCGAGCGGCTAGTACTGCCAACATCGGAGATGAAGGCGCCCAAGGGAAGAGACGGCAACGAGGAAGAGGGGCTGGAGGGCACCTGCTGGTATGGCGCGGCGCAGCGAAAGACGGCGGAGGCAACCCTGCCACTGGTATGGTGGCAGGGAGACGAGAAAGGAGGAGAGTCGCCGGAAGCTCTGGACGAATGGCCGGAGTTGTGAGGAGAGGAATTTGAGGGGATTCTCAGGCCAAGTGGAGCTTGAAGGATGCAGAGAGGGCACTGCTCCTTAAATAGGCATTGGCCGGCCGCGACGCGCGCAAAAGCGGTGGGAAAAACCCCGCTGGAGAAGTGGGCAGACCAAGACCCATACCGCTCGCGCATTCGCACAAGAGGTATGGCGGTCGGCAGGGCAAAGGAGCCGGCCCATGCTGTAGGGGGCTTCGCAGGGAGTCCCCCTTTCAAATCTGGGGTTGGCTTCCCATGCATGCACGGCGCCATCCTCCGCGCAAAGTCGTCAGAGGTATGGCCTGCGCACACGGGTGGCAGAGGGACCCGATTGAAGAAGACAACGGGAAAGATAGGGGGGTCCTTGCAAGGTTTCAAAAAGCCAAGGGTCAAAACATAATTATTGAGGACCATTTTGTAAAGTGGGTCAAGACGACCTTCCCTTGGGTCCAAATTTTGGTATAAACCTAATTTGGACCTAAGGAATCCAATGGTGAAGTTGGATTTTTGGTTTGACCATTTTTTACTAGATATTTTGCATAAAAACTCAAATTATGTCAAAAATTGGGTATGGTTCTCAATTTAGGTCAAGATAAGTTCGAACGGCCAAACTGAGGGTTCTAAACCCTAGGGGATATTTTTTCATGACTTTTAGAGGGTTTAATTGATTTTTATCCTACCTAAAACTTCATGAATTAAAGTGGATTTATTTTAGGGTTACAGAATGTCATTTAATTCCTAGATTTTGTCATAACCCTTTTTAGACCAAATCATCCCACTTTTTCTCTTATTAGGTTCACTTGACCTATGTCTAGACCCTTAAAAATCCCATTCATGCACTGCAATGGTAAAATTACAGTTTTACCCCTTGTATAATGTTTTATTCTCTGATTAGCAATTCCTTAATTTAGGCCTTCCCTTAGGTTATGTAGGAGCTTTTGTTCAATCTATTAGGTTAAAATGTACTAGTTAGGGTTCATATGAGGTTTTCATCACCTGGCTTTCAACACTTTGGGATAGTGCTGCCCATGGTGTTCTGTAGCTAAATTCAGGCCCTAACAATCAACATTTCAGGATAATCCCACCTATGGCACCTAAACCAGCACAAGGTGCTTACATGCCCCTTGTAGGATATTTAGATATCCTAAGAGACAAGCACCAAGGAGACGATATATTATTATGCATTTTCGAGAGGAATTTCCCACCTCTCCTCGCCAGTAACTCATCCAATCAACTTGTGTTATCGAGCTGCCCCTAAGCTAGATCTTTGAGATGGCTTTTCAGAATAGAATACTTTTGACTTGATTTTCTTTATTAAGCGCATTGAACCAGATTTAGTGTGTGATTTTGGGTACTTAGGTTTCCAAGTCCCCTAAACCAAAGGGAAGGCAACAGGGATGAATAATCCCTAAGCCTTAGACCTACTACATTAGCCTTACACTTTCCTCAACCTCTTGAGTAATAATTTGGATCATAACAAATGTGTGAGTGTTTAAGCTCTAAAATAAACCCAAGAGGCCTAAGATCAGCACTCATTATTAATCTCCTTATCTCTAGCACTTTAGGACTTAATCTTCATTTTGATTTGTTCTAGAACTTAAGTAGATTCCATAATCAATTGCTACGACTGTCATTTTTGTTTTTGATTTTTGCTCCTTTTTCACACTTGAATTTCCTCCTCTTTTCTCCGCAAGAAATAATTTCAATCAATTCACAAAATTTCCTCCTCTTTCTCTATTTTTTCTTTTTTCATTTCATTTTTTTTCTTTTTAATTTTTTTATTTTTTGAATATGTATTTTTTTATGAGAACCCCTCAGAGAATTGAATTTCCATATGTTTGCACTTAAACATTCCCATGCCTAAGTTCTACAATGTCCTCATTATAAACCAGGAGGGTACAAATTCAACTTGGTTCAAAGTTTAGAACAGAGTCAAAAGGTGGGTGAACGGGTTGGTATGACTGTTCCGAATGAATTCAAGCTTTGATACAAGTAACAAAGGTGGAGTCGGTTGTTCTAAAGTTGAACTCAAAAGTGCAGTAGGAGTATAGCTCAAAAAGATGATCAGAAGGGTCTCGAGTTTTTGGATTGACAGGTTAGCTCCCGTTAAGCGCTAAATTCAATGGCTCAGCCGAGCAAAAGGTGATCAAGGAGAAGGGGTGGTCAAATCAGAGGACTTTTGTAGAACAAGCACCTTGATAAGTAGCCTGGTTGGTCAAACCAGGTGCTTGTTCAGATCAACAGGCTAATGATGTGGACCAAACTTATCAATCTGGTGGGTTGATGGATGTGAATCAGTAACTGTGGAGCCCACTAGATACTTTGAGGCTAAAAAAGATGTGGAAATGAAAATTCAAGGTTTGGCTGAATCGGTTCAGCTTGATCAAAGTAAGGATCCTCAAAAGAAAATGGATCTGTAGAGGATGTAGGAACCCTACAGGTGAGTCAGAGAAGGATAAGAAGTGATTCTCTGTCTGATCTCTGTAGAGGATGTAGGAACCCTACAGGTGAGTCAGAGAAGGATAAGAAGTGATTCTCTGTCTGATCAATGTTCGATACCTGATCAAAAAATGGAGGTGAATCATATGAAACCGAATCAGATAGTGATGAATCAGAATAGAAGTTGATTCCGGTGGAGGGTTGAGGTTGGGATCGGAGATTGGAAAGCTCTATATGTGGATCGGAAGATGTGGCTTTTTCAAAATCTGGGTGCGGAAAGGGCACTTCTAGAAACAATTCAAAGATAGGTTCATCTAAAGAGTCTTCTTGATGCTCATTCAAATCAAATGTAAATGCCTGGGAAGTGCTTATAGGATCATGGAATTCTGAGTCGGTGAAAGGTTCGAACTCTGGATTGTGGACATTCTTGGCACTTACTGTTTCTAATTCCTGCAGATCATAAAAGAATGATTCCAACTCAATGGAACATGATTTTGAATCAATGATCTTGGGATCAGGGACCTCAGAGTTAGAATCAAAGAACGGGTCATAGATGCTGAGGTCATGGACTAACTCATAATTGTCAGGAAACAAAGGTTCTCTGAAATCAGAGTATGATTCGAAATCATCGGAGAATCTGTGAAAATCAATTTTTAAACTTGATTCCAGATCAAGATTTCCACCATAGGACAAATCATGACGCATAGAATCAACAACCTAACATAGATCTAACCTAATCTCAAATTCTGAGCTCAAAGAGGTGTCCTTATTTGGCATAGGTTGAAGTTCTTGGCTCTTAGGATAGACCCAATCAAATCACATCTCTTCCAACTCCTCAGTTTCTGTGTCATAAATCAGCGTAACTTTCAAAAAATCAATTTGTACCTCAGAGGAGTCTAGAGAGGTGTAATCATCAAACACTAGCCCAGAATCATAATTTAGACCTAAAATCTGATTCTCATCACATTAGGCCTCATGATCATCCCAAATAGGCTCAGACCTAGATTCTAGGTCAAAGATAGGTATTGGATTACTAGAATCTGGATATGGTTCTACTAGGATGTCAGAATCACTCTCAAGGATTACCTTAACAGGATAAGGTTTAGGAATTACATCGTTGAGAGGTTCCGATTCTAGCTTACTACAGGTGTTTGGGAAATCAAGGCATGATGGACCAGCTTCATGTCTCTCTGAGGCTAGTTCAGAATTAAGAACACCTACACTTGTATCCACCCAACCAACATCAAGATCAGGTATGTCAATCTGCACAAAGTTTGAATTTGATTCCATTTAAGTTGGGGGTCCACAACAACCTTGATTTTTGAACCCGGGATTTGGGAAATCATGTTGATCCTTAATGTTGTTCCAAGATGTCTCACCTATTTTTAAGTGGATATATGGGTATCTTTGATTGATGGCTTCATACACTGTATTCAGCAATTTTCCACATTTCTCCATGAGACCTTGGTGTTTTTCCAAAAGTGGGGTATTTGACCAACATTGTAGATATTCATCGCTATGTAATTTCCCCAATTTAATATATTCTAATAAAAGATCATCTCAGGTTAAACCATGTATCATTTATGTCAATATCATTGCAACACGGTTCATAATGTGGGTTATTTTTGAAACATTAACTTGAATGTACCTAGATGGATCAGAGGTTTTGTAATACTCATCATGATGTTTAAGAGTAGTCTTGATCATCTTTTCTTTCATGCTCATTTGGGATTCAAGTTTCCTAAATATTCTTCCTAAATTGTCAGGTTGCATTTTCAAATCAGGTGGTAGATCAAGATGTAGAATCAAATGTAGGTTCAAATTGATTTGATTAGATCAGATCAGAAATCCCACAGAAGATCAACTGAGGACCTTTCCTATGTATGTGCTCTAAAGAATAGAGGAGGGACTAGATATGAATTGGATCGAATCAAGGCACCCAAAGATTTTTGGATGACTAAGGCTGTTTCGAGGTGGAAGATACCTCTGAATCAAAAATCCACACACCCAAGAATTACTTGGTCAGCCAGAAAGGGAGAGCCCTGCAAAGACCCCTACATGGTAGAGCATCCCCATGGGTTACAGGGTTTCCCCCACCTGACCTTCCTTGTCACTGCAGTATCAAGTAGACTGGAATGTATGAATTGAGACCTTAAGTCTACCAATTTTAGTCCTAACTTGTGCCTTGGATTTCACTTGATTTAGAAGTTAATTCAATTTGTGACCTAATTTAGAGGTTGGTTGTCCCACAAAGTAGACCAACTTCACCTGACCTGCCTTAAAGATGGAGGATGAAACTTGGGCAAAACCTAAAAAACTCACCCTGAATTTACTCTTAGGTTATTAGGTCCAAAATTTTATGATTCAAGTGAATTTAGAACCTGATTTTTAGGGTTTTCCTTGAATAGATCTTTTCAACCTAGGGCTTAGGTAGCATAAAAATGCGAGAGGATTAATTTCCTTTAATGCATGCAAGTGTGTACTAACACTTCAGAACCCTAATGTAGAAACCCTAATTGGCTCTATTGCAAGTCCAATTTGATCTCAAATGTAATACCTTGGACTCAAACAAGAAAGTGCATATTCAAAGATGTTTAAAATTTAAGTGCAAATCTTTAGTAGGTACAGGAAATCAAGATTGAAAATTCTAATCAAATCGTCTCACTTCATTCAAATATCAAGTTAATTTCGTAAATCAGGAAACTTTGCCTTTGAATGATAATTTCTAAAAAAATAAAGCAGGTGAATCATAGTTGATTTTGTTTCCTTTTCTCTTTCCCAAGATTAGGAGGTTGATTAGGGAAGAAGAGTGAGTTTACCTGCCCCTGTGGTGGTTGATTGCACGGAATATCTCTTCGTGATGTACCTCATAAAATCACAAAAAAAGCAAATAGGGCAAGTTAGTGCTCAAATCAATCAAGAAAGATAAGACTAGTGGTGAATTACGCGTTGCTCCTCCGCAACGGTGCCAAAATGTTCGAGTTGCAAGTGAGGAGATTTATGATATGGTCGTCGTAGTACACTCCTAAATTGCACAACAAACACTTAAACTTATAAAATTCAGAATATATTTAGAGTATGAGGTCATTCGTAGAGAGAAAATATAGAATTCACGCACTAATCTCAATTCAGAATAAATGAGCACAGTAAATTAAGCATAATAAAAGATATGCAATGAATGAAACTTGTTAGATTGATAATTAATGTATCTCAAAAGATCCTTGGGACAAAAAGAATGGAAGAAATCTAAACGTGGTGATTTAGATCACCATTTATATCCTTCTAATTAAGCATATACCCAAGTATCAAATTACTCAAATATTTCAATAGTATTCCTCAACCAGATATCCACGTCAGCTTAAGCACTTAAATATTTCCACAGTAACCAGCATGCCCCAAACGACAGAACAAGGCATCAGACATCTTATTTGAAGAGGCATAGCACCATGGAAGGCACACAAGGGCGCAAAAGCTTCTCAAGGCACAATAGTGATGGGAACACCATCATGAGCCATAACTAGCTCATTTTGACCTAGAAAAGAGAACAAAAGCTCCTATATAATCTAGAGAATGGCCTAATTCAAGGAATAACTGTTTTGAGAAGAAAATAAGAAATAAAGGGTAAAACTGTAATTTTACCATTTCAGTACATCAACGGGATTTCTCAGGGGCTAAACATAGGTCAAATGGTCTTAACAAGATAAAAAGTGGGTTGGTTCAGTCAGAAAAGGGTTCATGTGCAATCTAAGAATTAAATGACTTCTTGTAACCCTAAAACAGATCCGCTTAATTCAATAAGGTTTTGATCAGGATAAAAATCAACTAAACCCTCTAAAATTCATGGAAAAATATCCTCTATGGTTTAGAACCTTTAATTTGGCCTTTGAAACCTATTTTGACCTAAATAGGGGTCCTAGTCTATTATTTGCCCTAATTTGGTTTTTAATGTAAAATGCCTAGTCAAACGTGGTCAAACCTAAAATCCAACTTCACCATTGGATTCCTTGGGTCCAAATTAGGTTTGTACCAAAATTTGGACCTGAGGGGAGGTCACCTTGACCTACTTTGCAAAACTGTCCAACCCAATTACTTTTTTACTCCTAGCTTTTGAAAACCTTGCAGAGACCCCCCTGTCTTCCTCGCCACTCTTTGCAATTAGGTCCCTCCGCCATTACAGCGGAGTCATACTTCAGCGAGGATTCAAGGAGGATTTCTCCCAAATCCTTTAGAGATTCCCTCTCAAAATGGAAAGGGAGATTCTCTGAGGAATTCCCCATCGTGTGAACCAAATTCTAAGCCCTGATCATCACCCAATCTCTCATGCGAACGCACGAGAGATTTAAGTATCTCGCACATTCCATCTCCGGTGAGGACACCTGTGCTTGGAAGCTTGTCTTCCAAGCACAAGGCCCTCTGCCAGAGCCTATGAAAGAAGCCCTAGATCCGGCCGCTCAGATTCAGCTTGGTTTGGCCGGAGAACAACCCTCAACTTTGTCTCTTCTCCTCCAGCGAAGCATCCAGCGAGCTCCGATGACATATTCTCCCTCTTCCCGTCGCTCTGCCACAATACCGATGGCAGAGACATCTCTGCCTCCTTCGTCTGCGTCGTGCCATACCTGCGCACGCGCCAACTACCCCCTCGTCGTTGCCGTCACCCTTCTACTGGACCTTCGTCTCCAGCGACGGTAGGTACGAGCCGTCTGCCATCCTCTCTCCTTTCATCCTTAATTAGGTTGGATCTATTCCCCTCTCTCCTCTCTTCATTTCCCCCTTCTTTATTTCTATTTTCAACCCCTCGACACCGCATACCACCACCATCTTCCTCATCTCCGGCAGACCACCGGCGAGGTGTCTCCGTCACCTCCACACCTCCATCCACCTCGCCAGACCCCTCAGAACCTCTACCATCATCCACTGATCATCACTCACCCCTTCACTAACCGCCACACGCACCCTACACTCTCCCCGAACGTACGCACTTTCACGGCCACAGACCAACCTAGGCACGCATGCCTAGGCCACCCCGTGACCAACCACCTACTGCAACACCTTCGCCATGCCACGGAGAAGCTTCCTATGTGGTCTAATGAGGCCGCAAGGCCGTATTGTTTGAGAGCAGGATTGAGCCTCCACCACCATTAGAGCAGACATGAAGCTTGCTCACAAGCTTCAACCCAGGTGCCGCGCTCCAGGTTCCCAGGTCCAGGTGATGCGAAATCACCTCGCGCACACATCCAACAGGGAGTGTCTTTGAGAGAGCGTCACAGCCGCGGCAATTGAGCATACATCCTCCTGCAGGCACGCGAAGAAGCGGGTGGGACTTTTGTCCTACCTCGGTAGTTTTTAGCGCAGGTGAGTGATTTATATTATTTTTGTGATATCAGCTCTTCGCCTTAGATCACGGGGTGAGGTCCCCTCGCCCGCTCACCTGCCTCATCCGTGACCCATGCTTCGTAGACCTGGCTTGCCTGACTCGTTTACCCTACACTCCTCACACACCACCCACGCCGGTGCACCTGGACCTGGGTGCGCGTGACCCAACTCGTATACCCGATTGGCTCTGGGAAAGCAAACCTAAGAGAGAAAAGTGAGAGAGCGTACGCGAGGGAGGGTAGGGGTAGGTTTTGCACTTTTATGCAGGAAGAGAAAGAAGAAAGCCAAAGCCAAGGAAGGAGAAATCAAGGCAGAAGAAGAAGACAAGGAAGGAGAAAGGCACTATTGCAAGAGGGCACAGCTGAAGAAAAGTAAAGGGCTGAAGGAAGAAGCTAAGGAAGCTAAGGAAGAAAAGGCAAAGGCAAAGCTGAAGGAAAGAAAGAAGGAAATCAGAAGCCAAGGAATAAAGGCAGAAGCTAAGGAAGAAGAAGCACTGTAGCAGAGAAGGCACGGCTGGCCAAGGTAAAGCTAAGGCAGAGGAAAGGAAGAAAAAGAAGAAAGAGGAAAGCTATGGAAAGAAGAGAAGCCAAGAAGGAGAAAGAACAGAAGAAGAAGAAGGAAGCCATCGACCAAAGACAAGGAGATCAAAGAAGAAGAAGAAGGCCAATGCCCGAGAAGAAAAGAAAGAGAAACCAAGGCAGAAAAGAAAAGAAGAAGAGAAAGAGAAGAACAAACCAAAAGAAGAGTAAAATATTTTTTACACCTGATCCAATTTCTCAACAATTGCTACATTTTTATTCATAACTTCATGCTTTATACTTTGAATTAGATTTTGAGTAACTTTAAGTGTTCAAATTACATTTATTGAGATTAGTGAATAAATTCCATTTGCTCCCTGTGTTCGACCTCGGACTTAACATTTGAGTAATAAAATTTATTTGTTTTCAAGGCAATTTCAACTATACTATGACGCATCAAGCATTTATCTTTTAAACCCTGATCTCGTCGTCTAAACAAATAGCACAAGGCCAACCTTCCTCAAAGGCTGTGTTAGCCTCCTCTTCAGCATGCACTCCAAAACAGATCAACCATGAAGCAAAACCCTCCCCCCTCCTCTCACAAATCCTCCTCTAATTCATCTCTCAAACGCAAGGCTAATCAAGTATACAAGCAAGTAAACAGGTCGCGTGCATGGTCCAGACACACGGGCATCATCGCGAGCAAGGAGTGCATGAGGGCGTGTGTGGGAGGGACTCGACCCCTCATGTTATTGGGCAAGTAGCAGCATCACAAAATCAAAATATACATGGTCGGCGCATTGAAATCCCACGATATGGGACTATGTCATCGGCTTTCTTCGCAAAGTAGCAGCTGGTGAAGATGTCTAGATTGTGTGCTACTACTGGACTCTTCCACTCAATTGATGTTGCAGCTAGACATGCAGATGTAATCCGCATCACCTGGGCATGGTAACAAGGCGGTCGAAGGTGGACAGGATGATGGCGACGAGTCACGGCGAGACCTGCAATTCATAAGTACAGGCTCTAGGCCCCAATCAGATAGTCCATAAGCATCGTCGGAGGTCAGTGAAGGTGGTGGTGATGTCCTTGTGGCATGTGGGTGTGTGTGGAGGTCTGTTGAAGTTGGGGAAGGCGAGCGGAGATGGGTTTGTTCAGTGGGAGTTTTGGAGGTGTGAAAAATGAAATAATGAGAGGGGTTTGGATGGTGGAGGCGAGGTGAAGGTTTTGGAAGTGTCGCGAGGGTGTTTGGTGCGGTGTGGAGTGCGGAAGGCCTTGCCGAAGGTTCATCAAAAGCATCTTGTAATTCATTAATAGAGCTTGCCTCCTTGTCATCTTTATCCTCACTATCACTTACAATGGCAATGAAACCCATGCAGGCAACTTCATTTTTGTTCTTAGGATCCTTCTCTTCTTCCTCCTCTAAGGTTGAGTCATTCCAAGTGGCTTGGAATGTCTTTTTCTTGTATCTCTTATCCTTCCCTTTCTTCTCCTTCTTGAGAAGAGGGCATTTGGGTCGAAGATGCCCTTTCTCGTTGCAATGATAACAACATACCGGGCTATCTCACTCTTTCTTCTCCTACTCTCTCTTTGAATCCCTACAAAACTGAGAAAATTTTTTAAATAAAATTCTAGGATTCTCATCGTTGGAACTTACCTCGCTATCCGAAGCGATTTTGAAGACGAGAGTCTTCCTTGGCTTTGGCTCCGATGTGTCCTTCTTTTGCTTTATCTTTGTCTCATAGTCCATGAGATTGCCTGAGAGATCCTCCATGTCAAGCTCCTCTACTTCGTTTGCCTCTTCAATGGTAGTGACCTTCTGTTCCCATTCTGGTTCAAGGAAGCTTTTCTTGAAACTCCCCCTTTATAAAGGTATTCCCTAAAGCTTTCAAGTTGTTCACTATAAGAGTAAATATAGTATACATCTCACTTAATGACTCATTAGGTTTCATAGAAAAAGACTCAAAATACTGAGATAAAATATTAATCTTATAAGATTTTACCTTTGAGGTTCCCTCATGAGTTACCTCTAATGTATGCCAAATCTCATATGCGATGGCACATTGCAAAATGTAGTTGAATTCTTCTGGGCACAACGCGCAATAAAGAGCGTTCATCGTCATTGTGTTGAGAGATATCTCCCGAATTTGCTGCTGCGAGTATCCTCTCGTGGGTCTTTCTGGGATGTCGAACGGGGTCTCGCACTTAGCCCAAATGGTGAAGTTGTTGACTTGAAGCCACGTCTTCATCCTAAGCTTCCAATACCCGTAGCTGCTCCCATCGAAGTAGGGAGGACGGGTAGTGGACTAGCCCTCGACGCGTCTAGTGGCCGTGGTGCTTCCCTCCATCGGATCCTTGCCAGGTTGTTATGAAAATGTGTAAGACCTGCTCTGATACAATTGTAGATTCTAACAAAGGGGGGTGAGATTTGCATGATAAAAAAAATAATGTGGAATGAAATATGACAATCACATAAAATAAACAAACTCACAATCACATAAGTATTTTTAGGTGAAAACCCAAATCCAAGTAAAAACCACCACCTAAGCCTCTTGACTTAAGATTTTCTAATCAACCTAGTCGATCAAATCCATAATCGTAGTGCTTCAACAAAGGTAGTACAACCTCTTACAACCATGCTACTTGATGTAGACACATCTATTTCACATAAAATATCTATTTTTGCATGTTCTTTGGTGTATAATTGCATTAAGCATTATAAATATTACATAGCATACATCATTATCCATTTAGGTTAGATTGTACAAATTATAGGTTAATTTCCCTTTCTATGGCCAAGAATAGGGAAATATCATTTCGAGGCCTTAGATTGAAGATCCAACCATACAGATCTGATTAAGGCGACGATCGGAGTTCAACGACTCCAAGATCGCCTTGATCAAACTTCCGTAACATAAGATGAAGTCCGAGGAATATCAAAGGCCAAGGGGCAAGGTGGTGAAAAATTCAGAATTTAGACGACAAATCCAACCGCATTGATGGGTTTGGAATGACAATCGCAGCCCAGCAGTGCGAAAATCGATCCAATCCGGCATCTGTGGCACCACCTATGAGCAATAGAAGATGAACGGCCCAGATGGCGCCATGTGGCACCATCCAAGCCACCCACAGCCACCCGGCCTCTTCCTCCTTCACCCGTGTCATTAAATCTCGACCATTGGATCGAGATCAAACAGTCGAGATGTGGCCACGTTGCTCTTCCCACCGCTGGGCATCAACTGAAGTTAAATGCTCAACGCAGCTCAGTTGTTGGATCTTCATGCAACGACCGAGGGCACGTGACCAGGGAGGGCAAGGCTCCCATAAATCAACTAGAAGTAGTGAGTTTACAATCTCTCGGAGTCTCTCTCTCCCAGATTGCCTCCCTCTCACTCGAGGGTCTCTCCTCACTATTTATAGTATGGGAAAAGCCCTACCCAAGTAGGATCTTTTCCATGATCTCCAGTACATCTATTGTCAGATCGTTCGTCCATTGTCGGGTTATGGTAGCCATATCTGTCCTGCTGCGATTCTGACCTTAGATGCACCGAATCTTCTAGCAGGTTGGGCGGATCCAGGTCTGCCTGAGTGTGAGCGGATCTAGGTCCGGCTGGTCGTAGGCAAGTCAAGTAAGACCGGACTCGCATGTTTACCTTTTAACCGAGTATCCGGATCCTCTACTAAATTACACACGATGTGTTGGATCCGAGGGCATTTTTTGCCCCTCACCATATGCCCCCACTCTTTAACTAGCAAGAGCTACTGAGAGAGTAGTTAAAGTACTTAAAACTTCACGGTAGACGATGCCCCCAAATGATTTTCCGGCTAGAATGAAGCGAGTAAAATATTTGTCATGAAGGAAGAGTTGCGGGATGTTGGTAGACAAGGTGCCTTAAGTGATATTGCACATGAGTGCTGGGAAATGTAGGTGTATACTGCCTATTTTATAGTTGGCCTTATGTGGTCAACTATTAGTCAGGGGAACCTGGGTGAATATCACTTGGGTGATCTGCTTATGTTTTCTGCCGACCGTAAGAGGTCATGTGTAAGGAATTTTTTCCTGTGTCGACTAGGGAGGCGGCATTGTTATTAGGGTATGCTAGCTTGTTGGTTGTGGTTTCAGCCTTAAGAGGTGGTGTTTGTCATAGGAAGCCTAGCGTTCTTTCTCTCCTAAAGCTCCTTAGCCGACTTTAAGAGGCAACGTTTAAAATAAGGAACGTGGCACTTTTGTGCTGGAATTCCTTTGCTAGCCTTAGGAGGCGGTATCCAGGAAATTGCTTTTGTTGTGTAGTTCGACAAGATGGGCATTAATTGTTGTTGAAATGAGGAGTCATGTTCTCAAATGTCGCGCTTGTCAATGAGGTGATTGGTGCTTCTGCGGCGTCGGATATGCGTGTAGGTACATTTAATGGGTAGAATCTTGATCGAAGATTTGGTCAGTCTGGGTGAGATTCCTATGGAATCTACACCATACTTTGGGGGATTTAGTATGTTGGGAACCCGCGCCCCGTGGGGGGGTGATGGAACCGCCCTC
Organism: Thalassia testudinum; assembly: GCA_037157565.1. Taxonomy (NCBI): domain Eukaryota; kingdom Viridiplantae; phylum Streptophyta; class Magnoliopsida; order Alismatales; family Hydrocharitaceae; genus Thalassia; species Thalassia testudinum. The sequence continues at coordinate 5,706,298 of JAZHRO010000001.1, read as the reverse complement.
AGGGGGGATCATAAATAAGGGTTTAGGGTGGGGCAGAGTTCATGCCCCTTCAACCTTATTTATTGCATCTGAATGACTTGGTAGTTATCCTGGGGAACCTTCCTTTCTCTCATTATTTTGATAAGATTTTGTTGTTGGACCTCCATGTTTGGCGGAGTGGTCAGAGAGTATTTATGTCCAGGCCTACAAGAAAAGCTAAGTCTATTTTGTTGCCTTTGTTCAGCGAATGGGCTGAGGTGAGGGCTTGTAGGACTTTTGTAGCCGGGATGCTTATTGATGCTTTTGTGAATTTCAGGCCTGCCTATGCTCTGTAGCAAAGGGTACCTTTGGACCCCCTTTCTTCCTTTCTTGTCTATTCATTTTGCTTTGCTCTTTGTTGCAACCTTTGGGGGGTTTGCTCAGCCGGACAACTCTGGGCGTTATGGCGGTTCCTCCCAGTGTGGGACTTATCGTGCGCAGTGGAGGCCCATGGGGTAGGGCAAGAAAAGCAAATCCTCTTGTTTTAAGGAGTTAAAGAGGAAGGAGGGAGGAAGTAGAGAGAAGGTGAAGGAGGTTGCCTCAAAGTGTCTGCGGGGAGTGTTCGGCGAGATGCTTGTTTTAGGGGAGTCAACTGCATCCGCTCCTTTGAATCTGAGCGGGGGTGAGGCAGAGGATGTCCCAGTGAGGTTGTCGGTCCCTTTGGGTCTGTCTGGACTATCCGAAGGATACATGGTCACAAACTTGTCTACCCAGGCCTGGGAAAAGGCTGCTCCAACGGGGAGGCTTAGCATCTCTACCAACCTATTCGGCTCTCTTGGTGACTCCAAGAGGGTGGTGCAGGAGTTTACTGTTATCGGTGTCTCCTCGTGTGGCAGTGTATTTGCCCGGCCGAATATGGGACAGAGCTCGATGAGGGTGATGGTAGTAGACTCTTTCAGTCAGAGGGGTCCTGGGACAATCAGCCAGATAGTTGGGTCTATCTCGGGATCCTTCATGGAAGGGTTTGCTAGAGGCCTCGCATCCAACGAGGTGGCACTGACCAGGGTAGGGGCTTGGAGCAGTCTGAGAAAGGGTGGAAGAGGTTACCTAGAAGTTCCTCCTGCAGCAACAGTAGGTCGGTGAAGCATCCTGGCTGCCTGAGAAGCTGAGCAAAGCCCACTGAGGTCTACGGCGGTTCACTTGTGTGGGCCGGGAGCAAAAAGAGAGTCTTGTCGAAGCATACAAGGAGGGAGTCACAGCTCTGCAAAACTTGTCCAAGCATCTGCAGACTTCTCATACCGCCATCCTTTTGCCGAAAAAGGAGGTACATGTCTTGGAAGCAGGACATTCCTCTGCTGTGGAGGGGTAGAGAGCCTGAGGGCTAACCCTACTGTTGAATGCAATCTCTACGCTAAAAGTTTGAGTTTGAAAACCCTAAAGTTGTAGTCGTGTAAAATCCATCAAACAGATAATTTTAACCAAAACTCAAAGTGAGTCTCGGGTCGAACATAGGGAGGTGAACGTTTAATAAAAAATCGCGTTGAAATTATTATCATGAAAGAAGATTAGTTTATTGAAATTAATCTACTTGCTATAAGTATTCTACGTAAAGAATAATTAATAGAAGAGAGAGAAAGAATAAAACAAATAAAGAGAAAATATAGAGAATAAACAAATGTTTCATAATGATAGCAACATGTTCATTACATCTAATCTCTACAACTAGAAAGTGGGAAATCGACACTAGAAAGTGGTAAACAGAGGGGGGGCGAGAAGTTATCCTCCTCGACGGCTGCTTGGAGGACGAGCCACATTGATGAAGAGCCTGGACGAGGGTGGTGAGATGCTAGACGAAGTTGGAGGACGGAGCAAGGCGACATCGCAACAAGATCTGCTTCCCGAACAACGGTAAGAGGACAACCACGGGATGCTCCACGAAGGGAGTGAGAAGATGGAAAATTATTTTACTCTAACTCTAATGGAGCATCCCGGGTTTGGGACGAGCTCGTAGAGCATTGGAGGAGTTGAGAGAAGAAAGGAAGGGATAAAGAATGAGGTGGTAGGGGTGGCCTTATACAGTTGTAGGAATGGGGGCATAAAGGTCATTTTAAAGCTTTACTAAATAAATGTTGGGGTCTTTAGTGACGGATATAAATGTCACTAAAGACCCATGTCATTAAAGAGCGCGTGAGCCCTCGCCTCTTTGCCTTTAGCTACTGAGCGCTTCATCGCACATGTGCCATCTAGACCGTTCGATCGAGAGATTGGATGACTTACAAGCGCTCAACCTCTTTGCCTTCAGCGTTACGCGCCCCCTGCGTGCAATGGGGCTACTGACGTGTCTTTGTGCGTGTGTGTTAAGAGGTGTCGTTATAGTCGCACTTGATACGTCAGTTTAAAAGAAGTAAACGGAGGTGAGTCCGAGTGTCTGTCTCAGGGAGGCGTGGAAATCGGATTTTTGTTTATCACTTGTTGTCACGGAAAAGGCGGAGTTTTGCTTGCGAAAGATGCGATTTTGAAAAGCGAGAGAGAGATAGAGAGAGAGAGAGTTTAGGGTTAGAACGCTCTTGGTTTTGATCATGCAACTTGAACAGAAATTAAAATGGCAATTGAATGGAAAATAACTTCATTAAACATGCATTCGTAGTTCATAACTTACAACATTAAATACATGCTTCAACAAAAGTAATGGAAAGCTTGAGAGAGAGAGAGAGAGTGGAGAGCGACGAGGCAGCCACGGCGGTGGAGGAGGCTCCGTCGTCTCCAGCGATTACAAGAGTGCCTAAAGCTAGCTAAGAGAGTAGTGGAGTAGTTGCAAGGGGGAGTGAATGCCTTGAATGGTGGTTGGAGGGGGTTTAAATAGAGTTAAGGGCTTCCTAAAAGAAGAAGGGGCTTTAGCGACATTTAGAGCGTCGGCGTAGCCCTCTCGCTTCCGGTCAACCGCCCGCCCGGTTCCTTCTCCTCGCACGATCCGTGGCCGCTGAACGAGACCCGTCCGATCGAAGATCGAACGGCCGATCGGCTTTGTCCTCGGCTGGCTGAAGGCGTGCGTGCGGTGGGGGCGGGGCTAACGTGGCACAATTTGGGTCGTTGATCTCCAGATCAACGGTCAGAACTTCTTGGGCCCATTGTAGGAGCTCCGTATGTCGGATTTGGCCGATCTTGAGTCCGTTGGACTCTGTTCGTCGTTCTGAATCCATCCGTGCAGTCTGATTGCTCATCTGAGGCCTGCTCTGACAAATGCTTACACAAATGGCCATTAATACAGTTTATAAGCAATCTTGGTGCATGATGCATGCAATGCTCCTATTCCACTTATGTGGTGCCTTTTATTCTAAAGATGGGCTATATTCAACATAATTATTACCCCCTTGTGTGGTGTTATCAGCTACGATCGCACGTCATCGGGCGCGTGTGCTGCAATCCTCCATCCAGCGCTCGAGAAGGCGACACATGGCCATACCACTCCCATTCATCTTCAATCCAATAGTCTAATTGAGCGCAACACGCTCGCCTCTTCAATTTGATGCACGTCGAGTCTCGAACCAGTGCCCTCGTCTTCGCAAAATGGCATGCAACTGCTGCGGCATGCCTCGCCTTGTGTTGCGTCTACGTTTTTATGTGCACTTTCTCTCGACCATTGGATCTCGATGCATTGATCATCGCGAGAAGAGGTGCTGCGAGAGTCTTAGGCCAATGTTGGTCAGCTGGGATGGAGCCACGTGGCGCCATTGTTGAAGCTTCGGGTTACTACGCTATCGTATTTGGTTTTGAAAACCTATCGTTGTAGTTTAAATAGCGAAGAACTCGTGTTCAACAAATAAAATTTATACCGGAATAGAAATCCCAAGTCGAACTCAGGGAGGCGGACGTTTGATTAAAAATACGCGTTTGTTTTATTTGTCACGAAACAGCTATCTATTTAACAAATAATAAATAGAAGAGAGAGAGAGAGAAAATATTACAAATAAAAGCAAAAGGGATGTAGAATAAACATGGATTTCATTATAAAAATTGATCATTACACTACTCATTACGACTAAAAAGCAGGAAATGATTACACTAGAAAGCAGTAAATCTACTCTAGAAAGCAGTAAAAAGAGTGGAGAGAGAGATATCCTCCTCGACGATCGCTTGGAGAATGAGTCGGATGGGATGACGCCTAGAAGACGGGGAACGGAGTGGGAAGAAGTAGAACGAAGCAGGAAGAACGGAAACGAAGTAGCACGTCGTCGTCGTCGCGGGATCCGCTTCTCGAATGCAGAGAGAGGACAACTGCAAGATGCTCCATGAAAGGGGACGAAGGTGTTAAAATTATAATTTCTACTTTAGAGGAGCATCCCAAGTTTGAGACAAGCTTCTCTTGAGCTTTGGAGAGGGAGAGAAGAGAAGGAAGGGATGACAATTTCGTATGGAGGGGTCTCCTTTTATGGTTGCAAGGAGTGAGGGCAATTTAGTCATTTTATGTTGAAAATCATTAATTCAGGACCTTTAGTGACGAATAAATCCCTCACTAAAGGCCTGAACATGGCAGTAGAGGGCGGTGCGTGCGCACCCGCTCACCTCCCCGCGTTCAACGCTTATCCATGATCTCTTAATCTCGATCGTTCGATCGTAAGATCGAACGGCTAAGAACGCATCCCCGCTGCTTCAACCACGCGCCTCATCGCGTGCAATAAGGCTTTTCCTTGCCACGTTAGATGGGGCGTAGATCTGATTGGACACGCACGGCCACCCGATCTCTATCGTGCAGTCGATAGCGCCCGCTCATTTGTGCCCAATCGAAGCGCTTCTCGCAGCTAGAACCCATGCCTTAAGGCGACCGGGTGCCTTATCCACTGCGCTGAGGCGTGGATGGGCGAGCGGTGTGTTTTCGTGGTGCACAATCTGGACCGTTGGATTAAGATCCAACGGTCACAATTGCATCCTCCTTTGGCTTTAGAAGATGAAGGCGCCGGCCTGAGATCCACTCTCAGCCGTTGGATCTTGATCCAACGGTGGAGAGGCGTTGGCGCTAGAGGCTTCAACGGTTGTGTGCGGCCGGTTGGGTGGTCGAGATGGCACCACGTGGCGCCATCTTAGCTGTCCATCTTCTGGATGATGTAGATGGTGCCACGGGTATTGGATTAAGTCAATTTTTGTGCCATTAGGCTGCGATAGTCGATCCAAATCCATTCGTGCGATTGGATTTGTCGTCTGAAGAGTGGATTAACACCATCTTGGCCCTTGATCTTCTAGGGTTCCTCATTCTCTATCTGATGCTACGGATATCCGATTAGGGTGATCTTAGAGTTGTTGAACTCCAATCGTTGCATTGATTAGATTTGTATGGTTGAATCTTCGATCCGAGGCCCCGATAAATAGTCGCTCTGTCCCTGACCATAAAAGGAGACAATTAACCTCCATTTTATTCAGACTAATATAAATGTAAGATGATGCACGCTATGCAATATTTATAGTATGTGATACAATTCTATGCTTAAAAACATGCATAAATAGACATTTTATGTAATATAAACATGTTTACATCATACCCCCATGCCTATCTTTTGCTGATCCCTAGCAAAAATTGCATGCTATTTATAAAAGAATTAGGTTGGATTATTTGAACATAAGTTATTTTCAACATTAAGAAAATTTTTACTTAGGATCTGAACTTTCAAAGACATAACAACACCTAGGTATCTGCCAAAATGCAGATCACCTCAAGAACTCGCCTTCTTCAAAGAAAATTTTCTTTTTCTCTTTTTCTTCTTTTCTAATTTTTTTGGATTTTTGAGTTTAGGGTTAAAGAGTGGCCTTCTACGGCCATTCAGCTCACCCAAGATTTGATGAGAACCCTAAGTTCTAAACATCTCATTGTGAATGTGATAGACTCGTTGATCGGCAATTAGAACGAACTTCGGGTTTCTACGCTTCTAGGTGACCTTAAAAAGAGAGTTCTGCCTAAAGGTGTATCTTTTCAATTGGTAGCTTTCTCCCTACTTTTATTTTTATGGGGTCAACACAAGGGTGAATCCAGTGTATATCTCCCCGGTTTATTCTACTTCTCCGCTTCTTCCTAAGTGTTTTGGGAATTTAAGTGCATTTCTTGAGCTGGGTCTAGACAATCGGTCGATGAGCTGTTACCACCGACAACTTACCAACCATACTCGTGTGGTGAAGTGTGACTTTTTTATTTTATTTTTTTTTTTCTCTTTTCTTTTTGACTTTCTTTTTCTTTTTTTTAAGTAGGTGTCTCCCCTAGTCTAAGATTTACTTAAAGGCAACAAGAAGAGAATGGTCCAATGACTGGGCTCTGGACTGAAGGTTCCCTTCTAGGAGGGGTGACGTAATAAAATTGCGGAATTGAATATATAAAGCAATATCGCAAAAATAAACAATCACAAAATGTACACAGGTATTTTTAGGTGGAAACCCAAACCGGGTGAAAACCACCACCTAACCCTCTCGAGTTAGGATTTTCCGATCAACCTAGTTGATCAAAATCCACTAAACGAATCACTTTAAAACGAGGGTGATTCAACCTCAATACAACCACGCTACAAGTACGAGGGTAGCGTTCCTCAACCCCTTCTCTCCACGAGAAGGATTTTATCCCACGAAGGAGACGGGAATTCGCAAAGCGAATACCCAACCAAAAGACAAAGATAAAATAAACAATAGTCCTATAGAGCCAACAAAATTATTAAACCTAGCTTCTATAGGAAATAGGAAACTCCCCTTTGCAAGGAGTGCGTCGACGATGACGCGATGCGTGTGCCACGCGATGGCGCTACGTCGCTCTCGTGAACAACAGCGGGAGAGCGGGCGCGCAAACTGAATTTAGCTCTCAAGATGATGGAGCTTGAGCTTGGAGAGCAAGAGAGACACAAAAGTGTGGAAAGTATGTTGCTTAGGTGTGTCTTGTGTTTTTCTAAGTGTATGTCTTCTGTGTAAATGGTCCCCTCTATTTATAGAGGCCTTAGGAAGGCTTTGGAAGGCTTGGAAAAGCTTCCATAGCCGTTGGGAACAAAGTCCAAGTGAATCAGCCCGAAATCAGGAACAATCATTGTTCTGACAGGCTTATCAGACGTCTAATTCTAGCATCAGACGTCTGGAAGTTCACTATAAGACGTCTGATTCAAATGTCAGACGTCTGATTTTGGGCGGGTCTCTCCCTGACTTGGATCAGATCTAAACAGGGTTTTTGTGCAAGTCCATCAGACGACATGCAGGACGTCTGGCACTATGTCTGGACGTCTGGAAACCTACTTTTACTGTGGGAATTGATTTCCAAACGTTGCAACAGCTAGAAAATCTCTGAGAAGAGATTTTGGGTCAGCCGAGGCAAAACGGTCATTTATCAGACGTCTGGAAAGTCCTATGGACGTCTGATAAGGCTCTAACGGTCATAATCTTGAGTGTTTTCTAAGCCAGCCAACGGTCCACTAACTGGACGTCTGGCAAAGTCATCAGACGTCTCCTAAGACGTCTGGTCTAAGGTCTGGACGTCTGATTTCATCAGACAGAACTAACTATGTCCAGCCTAACAGTTATCAGACGTCTGAAACAACAGTCAGACGTCTTAAAATCCTTTATCAGACGTCTGATTCGTGAATTAGACGTCTGGAAAGTCTGTTTTAACCCTATATTGGTTTTCTAAGTGTTCTACAGAAAGCCTAAGTATCCTAGGGTTGTGCAGGTGTTCCTAGGACTACTGTTAGGGTTCTTTGAGGCTCTTTAACATAATGTCTAAGGAAAATAAAGAGCAAGAAAATAAATACAAGAGATACAAGAAAGGATAAAAAGAATCTATCCTATTCTTCTTATCTTCCATCTCCAATCTTTCGCTCCACGCGAACCTCCTCTGTTTTCCGTCAAGCTCCTCCAATCCGTCCTGGATGCGAGCTCGAACTCCGTCTAAACACGTCCTCATTTGCAATTGACCTGAAATCTAGGACTCAAATTGCAAATGTTAAATAACACGTGTTTTGTTATCATCAAAACAAATGATCGTGGTGCTCTAGCACCAACATGGACAACCTACCTATGGGCTATTACCCATGATAACTTACCATCCATATCACCCTAGAAGGTTCATTAGTTACCCAATTTCCGTTAAAATCGCCGATCAACAAGTCATTGAAAAGTTAGTGTGTAGATGCTTTAGACTTAAAGTTCCCTCAATTCAGAGGGTGGGCTGATAAGTCGTGTACTTATCACCCAAACATATTTAATCAAATTACAATAGAATTAAGATGGTGAGGACTCGAGAAACAAATCCACATTTTAGTGGATACACAGGCTGATTAAGTCCAAAGACCTGAAGGGTCTTTGTGTTCAGATCCTAATGTAATATTTCTTAAGATTGAAAAGTCCTAATGTCAATGTATTCCTTCCTAATTCCATAATTTATATATATATAAATAAAAGAAAAATAAAATGAATTACGGAGCTGACGAATTAATTCAGAGATGAATATCCACCCCCACATGCCTATATAATGCAATGTCCTCATTGTATTAAAAAGACATAAAACAGAGTGGAATAGAGTAGAAAGCACATGAATTGCGTGAATGACGGGTCCGCTCCGAGATAAAGAAAAACTGTATATGTGCTGAATTTAGTGCCTTCAGCAAGGCACACTATACAAAGAAGAGAAATAAAGAATTCACAAGTGCAGGTCAGAATTAGAATAAAAAGATGAATCCTCTGACCTGTCAGCAGATGTCCACAAATGTGGACCAGATTGTGGTGCAGACCCATACCCGATGATCGAAAATATCTCAGGTTCTGGATAAAAATGATCAAAAACCTAAAATCAGTGTGCAAGCGAGGTCGGGCCTGCGATTTATGAGGATGCAACCCAAGACCAAAAAGTCGGGTGATGAGAACCTCATCATGAGCCATAACTAGCTCATTTTGACCCAATACAAAGGATAAAAGCTCCTACATATCTCAAGGAAAGGCTTAACTCAGAGAATTCTGAGTTTGAGAAGAAAACCAGTCATAAGGGGTAAAAGTGCAATTTTACCAGTATAATCTGCATACAGGGTAATTCTGGGCCCAAACACAGGTCAAAACAGCGTAATAAGAATAAAAGTGGGATGAGATGATCTAGCAAGGGCTACAGCACTTCCAAGGAACCAAATGATAATCTGTAACCCTAAAACGACCCACTTCAATTCACAAGGTTCGGGGCAAAGTAAAAATAGAATAAACCCTCTAAAATTCATAGAAAAATAATCTCTAGGGTTTAGAACCTTCAATTTGGCCTTTAGAACCCATTTTGACCTACATTGAGAACCATGCCCAATTAATAACTTAATTTGGGTCTTTACGCAAATTGACCGGTCAAACAAGGTTTAATATGAAAATGAAATTCACCATCAGATTCCTTAGGTCCTAATTAGTCATGTATAAAAACTTGAGCCTAAGAAGAAACCTCCTTGACCGACTTTACACTTTGGTCCTCATATATTTACTCTTTGGCCCTCAACTTTTGAACCCTCGCATTTTAGCCCCTAACTCTCCTTCGTTCTTTGCAATCAGGTCCCTCCTGCAAAACCCTGCCAGCACCATGCTCCGGCGACCTTGCGCGGAGCATGGCGCCGCGCAGGGTGAGGTAGGGGACCTGGCAAGTAAACCGGGGGTGCCCTGCGTCGTCAGCCGTCGCAGGAGCACCCCCATGGTCATTGTAGCCCCCCATACCGGCCGTGCGAACGCACGGACGGTATGGGTTCATGTTCCGACCATTCTCCGGCGAGGGAGACACGTCGTCTCCCTCCGCCTTCCTCCCTGTTTCATCCCTATAAATACCCCCCGCTGCTCCACCGACCAGGGCAGCCTGGATCTGACGGAGAAAACCCCCAGCTTTCTTCTCTTCTTCCTCCGGCAGACGCTCACCAGCTCCGGCGGCTTCCTCCCCCTCCACCTCTTCGCTCTGCCGCAATACCAGCAGCAGAGACTTCCTCCCCTGTTCTTCCCGCGCCACGCCGCACCCAGCTGGCGCCTCTCCAGCCCTCTGCTCGCCGCCGCCCCTCTCCCTGAGCATCGTCTTCTCCGGCGACAGTCGACACGAATGTCGCCCTGTTCCTCCCCCTTCGTCCCTGCAAGTAAGTTAGACCTACTCCCCTTCTTCTCCTCTTTCTTTCCCCGCTTTCAATTTAGTCAATTAAACCCTCGATCGCTCCTGTTCACCCTCACCCTCTCCGCCTCCGACCACCCTCCGGCGAGCCGCGCCCATCACCTCAGCGACCCACACGGCTCGCCGACCACCGCAGAACATCCGCTTCCTCACCCTGATCCTCTTCCGCCCCTCCACTTCCCACCAAACACCCTCTGCAGATCCACCGAACACACCCACTTCTTCGCTCACAGTTTGACCTAGGACGACCTGTTGGCTCCATCACGCCCCCTGCAGACCCCCTGACCACCTTCGCCGTGCCACGGCGAAGGTCCCCCGCCTGTCTGATTTGGCCGAGAGGCCGTTCTTCTGTGACCAGGTGACTCGCCCGCCGTCGCCATTACTGAGCAGGCAGCGCTCCTTCACCTGCAGGTGCAGGCACGCCTTCACCCAGGTTCGACTCCCAGGTTGCGCAGGGAGTCTCCGCGAAACGTCCCAGGCTCGCAGACGGGGCGAGGGCCGCGCGTGAAGACACAATCGCCCACTGCTCCCTCCGCGACGGGCGCTCAATTGGGGTGGGACATTTAGTCCCACCTCGGAACCTCTCGGAGGCGCGCGGACGCATAAAGGCAAAAAGTGCCTTATGCTGTCTGCCTCCTGACCACGGGGTGAGGTCCCTCTCACCCGACCCGGCCTCGTCCGTGACCACGCTCCGCGGACCTGGCCCGACCCGATTAGACTGACCTGCACTCCTCGCCCACCACGCACGCCGGTGGGCCTGGACCCGGGCCTGACCCGAACCCGATTACCCGGTAGCGCTCTGGGAGAGCTTCCGAAGAGTGATTTCAGAGAGAGAGAAACACGGGGGAGGGGGGTAGAGTAGGTTTTGCCTCTTGACAAAAAAAAAAAACTCTGAAGTGTGCAGGCAAAAGAAGAAGTGCAGGCGAAGAAGAAGCAGCTGCACTGTAGCAACTGCTCAGTTAAGTCGTCGAAGCACCGGGTCAGACGACGGAAAGTCAGCAGCCAGAGCAACACAGAAGGCAGGCTGAAGAAGAAGGAAGAGCAACGGCCGAAGCAGAAGAAGAAGAAGGAAGACTTAGTAGCTGAAGGCAGAAGCTCTGCAGCCATAAAAAAGAAGAGCATCACCACGATTGCAGAAGAAGAAGAAGAGAGGTCAAGGCAGAAAACCAAAGAAGAAGAAGAACAAGGAGCTCTGAAGAAAGAAAAACATCACCAACACAGGAACAGCAGGAAGAAGAAGAAGAGCATCACCATTGCAGAAGAAGATTATCACCGTATCAGAAACCAAGGAAGAAGAAGGAGATCTGAAGAAAGAGAAAGAAGAACATCACAACAAATTCTTTCCCTCTCTCTCTTTATTTTGTAAAAGAAACATGTATATCTCTAGAATACGACTTGCTCCCTGAGTTCGACCTCGGGAACTCTTTCATTTTCCGAGTAAAAAATTTATATTTGAAATGTTGGTAATAACCGGCTTTACTACAACGTTATAACAAATACAAAACCGACGTTTCATTTTGGCGCCGTTGCCGGGGAGCAACGGCTATTCTAGAGGTAAACATTCCTGTTTCTTTTAAGTTCTGATAATCTCCTCTCTTTTGTGCAGCTACAGGAACTCAAGAAGACAAGCAACCACATAACCACTCCGAAGACAGGTAAATCTTTTCTCTCACTATTAACCCCTACACTCTAAAGAGGAAGAAAAGAAAAGAACAAGCAATATAGGGCTAACCTGTCTTCCATACTTAGTAACCATAAAAAGTTGCATGTTTTCAACTCATCACTCCTGCACACTATTAAGGGTATTTAAGGGCTAACACATTCTTGCTTGAGCCCTAATTGCCCAACAAAGAGTTAAATGGACCAAGTAGAGCCAACATAAGGTCAAACATTAGGATTTCAGTAGAGACACACCCCTTAATCAAGAATTGAGGAAATCCAAAAGAGGTGTGCCCAAGCCATCGATTGAAAATAATTAACAAGAAAAATCCTAAACAATTGGCTCTCTCTAAACACTTGAACCCTAAAAGACAGGACCCAAAAAGCTCTCAAAGAAAACAAGAGGTAAAGTTGACCCCTTTGGGTTAACCAACCTTAAATTAGGTCACTCTTTGCACTTAAAAAGACTAAAGTTCAAGTGAAACCTTAAGCACCCTGATCTTAAAATTGGTAGACTTAAGAGGTCAAGATCCCCATTCTGGTCTACCTGGAATCGCAGTGACAAGAGAGGTCGGGTGGGGGAAACCCTGTAACCCGTGGGGACGCTCTACCGTGTAGGGGTCTTCGCGGGACTCTCCCTCTCTGGCTGCCCAGGTAATTCTCAGGTGGACGATCTTTCTGATCAAGGGGTCCATCTGCCCCGCACCTCTATAGTCACCCAACACATTTTTGGGTGTCTTGATTGGGTCCAGCACCTTCTAAACTTACCTCTCCCAACTGTGCATGTACGGAAGGAGGTCTCTAAGACCACCCTTAAGACCTCCATTAGAAATTCGCTCTCGTCAAGGCCAAGCCTCGACGCCCGTATTTGTGCAGCAACACCCTCACATTATTCTCTCTTCTGATTCAGAACCAAGTTCTTCTTCCCCCATCATGGCTCAGCCAGTTGAGGAAGAAAATAATCTGGAACACCAGCTCCAGCGACTCAATGACCTCTTCCAAAACTTCGTGCACCCACCACAGCGTCCTATGATGCGGGACCACTACAATCCTGCTGCGGTGGCCATTGAGCCTCGAGTTAGAATCCCGATTGGAGGACCTGATTCCGAACTAAAGCCCAACATGATTCACGCTATACCTAAATTCCATGGGCTTAATTCTGAAGATCCCTTCCAGCACATCAAACAGCTAAAGCATCTGGCCCACACTTTTGGATCAGATGCGCAAAATCAGGATATTCTTCTCATGAAGATGTTCTCCTTTTCTCTTATGGACAAGGCCGCCCATTGGTATCAAACTCAGACCCGGCCGATCAACACTTGGGAAGAACTTCAATCCGAGTTTTTGAAAAAGTTCTTTCCCGTTGGTCGGACCAACGCCTTGCGCCATCAGATTACACACTTCACTCAACAATCAGGAGAACCTCTCCATGAGGCATGGGATCGTTTTCAGGATCTCATGAGGAAGTGCCCCCATCACGGAGTTCCTAAATGGGAACAAGTCCAATCTTTTTACCAGGGACTCCGTGAGGACATCCGCCTTTTCGTCAATGCAACCTGCGGAGGAAACATCATGGGTCAACATGAAGACACCGTATGGGAGATTCTCGAAAACATGTGCGAGAACTCCATCAACAATGACTCCATGGGATTATTCGACAGGACGAATACCCGCGCAGCGACGAATCTTAAGGGAGCACATGAGACGCAGGACCTGTCCGCATCAATCGACCTGGAGTTAATGGCCAGTCGATTGGACAAGGTCTCAATTATTGAAAAGAAGGTGGATGAGCTGACTCAGCACTTGCAGCGAGCCACCTCTGCGCGTAACTCCTTTGCACAACCTCCTTCCACACAGGAGACTGTGCAAAACATCCTCCACCGATCCTCCCCTGGGATGGATCCATATCCATCCCCATCTGATTCTTGGACTGGAAGATCATCCGATCCTTTCTTCACCAGCCGGGGGAACTCCATTCCTCCTTTCCCTGATTCTCAGGAGGTTCCTCAGACCTGCGAGGACCTCAACGCCATCCAAAACGACCCATTCTCCAACACTTACAACCCTGGATGGCGAAACCATCCCAATTTTCAGTGGGCGGGAAATCCCCAAACCCAAAGACCACCTTTTCAGTCCCGCCCACAGCCCTCTCATCACTACCAGCCGCCTCAGCCTCGGCCCAACCCTACTTATCCATCAGGGCCAAATCAAGATCAAATGTCCTTAATCCTTCAGACTCTGGCTGACATTCAAAAATCGAATGCGGCCATTCAAAAACAGCACAAGGACGAGCTTACTGAAGTTAAAACTCAACTGGCCCAGTTGGCAAATTCTCGCCAGCCAGGCACACTCCCTTCCCAACCCCTTCCTAACCCAAATAACGTGCCAACCCAGAAGCGCGTTATGAATCCAAATTTAGGCCACGCTCAATGGATTTATCAGGCCCCCACTGCTCCATCTCCAGACGAGATGGATGCCTCAACTTCGCGTGCGGGATTTCAGCAGCAGCCACCCCTCCTACCAAACCCAAACCAAAATCAGGCCGGATTAAATTCTGTAACAACACGTAGTGGTAAGACAACTCAGGACCCGCATTATCCAAACCACTCCCAGCCTGATAATCATGACCCTAGGATAGTTATCCAAGGTACCATTGTTCCAGACCCACAACCTGGACCTATCCTAGAGGAACCAACCAAGATCCCGTTTCCCGAGGCCCTGACCAAGGGAAAGAAGACCACCAAACCCGTGGCCCCTGAGGAGGACCTGGTCAAGCTCTTTGAGCAGGTCCACATAAACATCCCCTTAATGGATGCAATCCGCCACGTACCAGCTTACGCACGATTTCTAAAGAATATATGTACACCCCAGCGTAAGCCGCGAACCAAGGGAGGGAGCCCAATTGTTCTGTCAGAGCAAGCCAGCTCTGTAATCCTTAGTAGACTCCCACCCAAGGTAAAAGATCCTGGAACTCCCCTGATCTCCTGTAAGATAGGTGGTACCCAATTTGATAGAGCATTGTTAGACTTAGGTGCATCTATAAATCTGATACCCACATCCTTACTTGACCATCTGGAAGAATCTGAGCTGAAACCAACCGAGGTGACATTACAATTAGCAGATCGATCTATAAAGTCACCAAAAGGGATTCTCGAGGATGTTATCGTGAGAGTGCGGGATTTCTATTTTCCAGTGGACTTTATAGTCTTAGACATGGATGCACCTGAGAACCCTAGGGATACACCAATCATTCTAGGGAGACCTTTCTTGGCTACTGCTAGAGCCAACATCAGCTGTGAGGAGGGCCAAATAGAGCTTAAGTTTGGAGATCAAACACTGAAAATTGATATATTTAAGGCCCAACAAGGAATTAATTGCGGCGTCATCGAGCAAATTTGTGACATCAAGACTTTGGTTGATGAATCACACCTCCAGAATGACTTGAGTATGCCTCATCAACCACAGAAGGATCTTAACCCGCAAACAGAGGAGTCCAATCCAGATGTGAACAACCCAGTAACTCCCACCCTTGAACCTCACATCTATACTGAACCACCCGCTGCTGCTGAAAACCCCATCCTCGAACTGAAACCCCTTCCTGCTCATTTGAAATACATCTTTTTGGGTTCTAATCAGACCCTTCCTGTGATCATCAATTCCAACCTCAATCCTGAACAGGAATCCCGTCTGATTGTTGTCCTCCAGCAACATCGCAGAGCCATCGGATGGACCCTCGATGATTTGACTGGAATAAGTCCCTCTTATTGTACTCATCATATCTATTCAGAAGAGGGCACACGACCTTCTCGTGAAATGCAGAGACGCTTAAACCCCAATCTGCAGGAGGTCGTGAAAAAGGAGATCATCAAGTGGTTAGATGCCGGGATCATCTACCCGATCTCCGATAGTCGTTGGGTGAGCCCAATTCAGGTCGTGCCTAAGAAGGCAGGACTCACCACTATAACGACTGAGACCGGAGAAATCATTCCTACCCGATTAGCCAACTCGTGGAGAGTCTGTATAGATTACCGTCGACTCAATTCCTCCACGAAGAAGGATCATTTCCCACTACCCTTCATTGATCAAATTCTCGAAAAACTAGCGGGAAATAGGTTCTTCTGCTTTCTTGACGGGTACTCCGGTTATAACCAGGTGGCAATCCATCCTGAGGACCAAGAAAAGATCACATTCACCTGCCCCTTCGGAACATACGCTTTCCGAAGGATGCCTTTCGGTCTTTGCAATGCACCCGCTACTTTTCAGCGATGCATGCTTGCCATATTCTCAGATATGGTAGGTGATTATCTGGAAGTCTTCATGGATGACTTTTCAGTTTTCGGAGCATCATTCGACGATTGCCTCCAACACTTGGTCCAGATACTCAGGCGGTGCATCGACGTGAATTTGGTTCTTTCTTGGGAGAAGAGCCATTTCATGGTGCCTGAGGGAATTGTCCTGGGACACTCAATTTCGGAGAAAGGTATCCAAGTGGATCGAGCTAAGGTTAATCTGATTTCTCACCTTCCTATGCCTAGCTCGATCAGGGACATCCGATCCTTTTTAGGGCATGTCGGTTTTTATCGACGATTTATCCCTGATTTTTCAAAAATCGCACGCCCCCTGACCACTCTTCTCTCCAAGGATGTTCCCTTCAAAATCTCCAAGGAATGCACTCAAGCATTTGAAATCCTGCGTGACCGAGTCACCCAAGCCCCGATCCTACAGTCCCCTGATTGGTCTCAACCCTTTGAGATCATGTGTGATGCATCCGACTTCGCTGTAGGAGCGGTTTTGGGGCAGAAGAATGACAAGAAACCTGTGGTCATTTACTACGCCAGCAAAACACTCGATGAGGCTCAGCGTAACTATACAGTTACTGAGAAAGAGCTGCTAGCTGTAGTATTTGCCCTAGAGAAGTTCAGATCGTACCTTCTGGGTTCCCATGTCATCATATACTCAGATCACACGGCTGTGAGGCATCTCCTTGCAAAGAAGGACGCGAAACCTCGATTGATCCGATGGATCTTGCTGTTGCAAGAATTTGACCTCGAGATTCGCGATAAAGCGGGAAAACAAAACGTGGTAGCTGATCACTTGTCCCGTCTTCCTTCTGAAATGATAGACCCTTCCGGACCCATCACTGAGCATTTTCCCGATGAGCACCTGCTGACTATTGGTACTAGCCTTCCATGGTTTGCTAATATTGTAAATTACTTGGCATCTCATCAGACCCCGTCCGATTGGCCGAAGGCCAAGAAAGACAAATTACGCTCCGATGCCAAGTATTACATTTGGGAAGACCCGTACCTCTTCCGCATAGGTGCCGATCAGATCATCCGGAGATGTGTCCCGGAAGGGGAAGTCAACAATATCCTCTCTTTCTGCCATGACCAGGCATGCGGTGGCCATTTTGCCGGGCATAAAACCGCATCAAAAGTCCTCCAGTGCGGCTTTTACTGGCCCACACTGTTCAAAGACGCATACAGTCATTGCAAGGCATGCAGTCGTTGCCAGACTTTGGGCAACATGAGCCATCGCGACATGATGCCTATGTAACCGATTCTAGTATGCGAAATCTTTGATGTTTGGGGGATTGATTTTATGGGCCCCTTTCCTGTTTCGGATGGTTTCGAATACATTCTGTTGGCTGTGGACTACGTGTCCAAATGGATCGAAGCCATACCGACCCGAACCTGTGATCACAAAATCGTTCTCAAATTCATTCATCAACACATTTTCTCAAGGTTCGGGATTCCTCGTGCAATAATCTCTGATGGGGGGACCCATTTCACAAATGCTCAGTTTAGGTCACTGATGACCAAATACGGGGTGTCTCACCGAATCTCTACTCCTTACCACCCCCAAACTAATGGTCTAGCTGAGCTGTCGAATCGGGAGATCAAGAAAATCCTGCAGGTCACTGTTCGACCTGACAAGAAGGACTGGTCGTCCCGACTTCCGGAAGCATTGTGGGCCTATAGGACCGCCCACAAGACCCAATTGGGCATGTCTCCCTTTAGATTGGTGTACGGAAAGGCATGCCACCTTCCCGTCGAACTGGAGCATAAAGCCTATTGGGCAGTACGGAACTGTAATCTGGATCTTTCTAAGGCTGGGACCCACAGAAAACTCCAAATCAGCGAGATCGATGAATTGCGCATAGACGCGTACGAGAACTCGCAAATCTACAAGGAGCGGGTTAAAGCCTTCCACGACAAACACATCTCAAGAAAGATCTTTCATCCTGGTCAAAAGGTCCTACTCTTTGATGCCCGACTCAAACTCTTCCCAGGAAAACTGAGATCTAAGTGGGTCGGACCATATTTGGTCCGACAGGTTTTTGGAAATGGAGCAATCGAAATCAGTCCACTCAGCCATGATTCTGAACCTTTCATCGTGAATGGTCAAAGACTCAAGCCGTTCATTGATGTAACTTCTACTGATTTGGCTGAGGCATCTTATATCCTCCTTTCCCCTTGAGCTTATTGTGCCCAGCCGATGGCGTAAAACTCAGCGCTTAACGGGAGGCAGCCCGTCATTCTCTTTGAAAACCTGAAACTTGTTCTGACACCTTTCAGCACTCGAAGTTCACCCTTGTAGACAGCCGACCCCAACTCAGATGTTTGCATCTGGGATTTGAAATCGTCCGCAAAAATTCAACCCGACCCATTCACTCATCCAAATTTCTGTCTTAAGGAATGAACTAAGACCCCCTAGGTTACAATGAGGACATTGCAAATCTTAGGCATGGGGGGGTAGGAAAGTGCAAAAACGTGTAAGAAAAGGTTTCAAACAAAAAATTCACATATGCTAAAAAAAAAAAAAAAAAAAAATTCTTTGAAAAAGAATAAGAGGAGAAGAGGAGAAGGAAAATTTTGTGAAGGAGAAAAAAAACAAAATGAAAAAGGAGCACAAAATTATGAGAAAAAAAGTGATAGTCATTAGTAAGAAACTAAGGAATTAACCTAAGTTCTAGACCTCATTCAAGAAAATAACTGAAAAGTGCACAATAAGATTAGTAAGAATGCAAACCTTAGGCATTCTTGAATAGACTCTTAGTACTCATTAAGATCTGGACACTCCTCAAGAGGTTGAGGAAAATGAAAAGCTGAAGTATTAGGTCTAAGGCTTAGGAAGTATTCGGCCTCGTTAACTAATTTTTGGTTTACGGGACTCAGTAACCTAAGCACCCTAATCTCACACACAGCCTGGTTCAGTAAGCGTAAAAATCAGAATCACGCAGAAGCGTCGCAAAAATCTGAAAAGAACACCTAGAATAGGAATGGCCGATCAACACAAGTTGATTTGGACGAGTTCCCAGCGCGGAGAGGCGGGAAATCCCCTCGAAGATGCGTAACAAAATATCATCTCCTCGGTGCTTGTCTCTTAGGATATTTACATATCCTACGGGGGGCATGTAAGCACTCTGCTAGTTCAGATTCCATGGATGGCATTATCTCGAAGTGTCAATTGCCAGGGTCTGGATTCGGCCACGGAATACCATGGATGGGATTATCTCGAAATCTCAATAGCCAGGGTTCCGGGGGTTGCCACGGGCGGTGCTATCTCGAAGCATCGATCGCCAGGAACCCTTGAGGATTGATGATGGGAGCAAGGAATCTGATACAGACCGTGTTGAAAAGCCAATCCTAGGCTAGAACTAAAAAGAAAAAGAGAGAGAAAACTCTCCAAACAGAAAAAACTTTCTATCTCTCTCTTACAAAACGCACTGCGAACTGGGCCAGGGCTAAAATCATTTCAAGCACGGGTGCTTTAACCACGAAGTCCAATAAACCTTAGGTTAGTTCTTGCGGGCCTTAAAAACCTTTGCTAAAAGACTGAGGCTAAGGCTAGACAGATTTGGATCTTGATTGGTACTAGAGTACCTTTTAGGCCTATGGTCAGCATTCTAACCTAATCTATGCTCAAATAAAAAAGGCACTTATCTCAAACCATTAAAAACTTCATGGTCTAGAACAAGGGTTGAAACCTTAAGTTTTTGCTAAGGGACTAGCAAAAGCTAGGCATGGGGGTATGATGAGAACCTCATCATGAGCCATAACTAGCTCATTTTGACCCAATACAAAGGATAAAAGCTCCTACATATCTCAAGGAAAGGCTTAACTCAGAGAATTCTGAGTTTGAGAAGAAAACCAGTCATAAGGGGTAAAAGTGCAATTTTACCAGTATAATCTGCATACAGGGTAATTCTGGGCCCAAACACAGGTCAAAACAGCGTAATAAGAATAAAAGTGGGATGAGATGATCTAGCAAGGGCTACAGCACTTCCAAGGAACCAAATGATAATCTGTAACCCTAAAACGACCCACTTCAATTCACAAGGTTCGGGGCAAAGTAAAAATAGAATAAACCCTCTAAAATTCATAGAAAAATAATCTCTAGGGTTTAGAACCTTCAATTTGGCCTTTAGAACCCATTTTGACCTACATTGAGAACCATGCCCAATTAATAACTTAATTTGGGTCTTTACGCAAATTGACCGGTCAAACAAGGTTTAATATGAAAATGAAATTCACCATCAGATTCCTTAGGTCCTAATTAGTCATGTATAAAAACTTGAGCCTAAGAAGAAACCTCCTTGACCGACTTTACACTTTGGTCCTCATATATTTACTCTTTGGCCCTCAACTTTTGAACCCTCGCATTTTAGCCCCTAACTCTCCTTCGTTCTTTGCAATCAGGTCCCTCCTGCAAAACCCTGCCAGCACCATGCTCCGGCGACCTTGCGCGGAGCATGGCGCCGCGCAGGGTGAGGTAGGGGACCTGGCAAGTAAACCGGGGGTGCCCTGCGTCGTCAGCCGTCGCAGGAGCACCCCCATGGTCATTGTAGCCCCCCATACCGGCCGTGCGAACGCACGGACGGTATGGGTTCGTGTTCCGACCATTCTCCGGCGAGGGAGACACGTCGTCTCCCTCCGCCTTCCTCCCTGTTTCATCCCTATAAATACCCCCCGCTGCTCCACCGACCAGGGCAGCCTGGATCTGACGGAGAAAACCCCCAGCTTTCTTCTCTTCTTCCTCCGGCAGACGCTCACCAGCTCCGGCGGCTTCCTCCCCCTCCACCTCTTCGCTCTGCCGCAATACCAGCAGCAGAGACTTCCTCCCCTGTTCTTCCCGCGCCACGCCGCACCCAGCTGGCGCCTCTCCAGCCCTCTGCTCGCCGCCGCCCCTCTCCCTGAGCATCGTCTTCTCCGGCGACAGTCGACACGACTGTCGCCCTGTTCCTCCCCCTTCGTCCCTGCAAGTAAGTTAGACCTACTCCCCTTCTTCTCCTCTTTCTTTCCCCGCTTTCAATTTAGTCAATTAAACCCTCGATCGCTCCTGTTCACCCTCACCCTCTCCGCCTCCGACCACCCTCCGGCGAGCCGCGCCCATCACCTCAGCGACCCACACGGCTCGCCGACCACCGCAGAACATCCGCTTCCTCACCCTGATCCTCTTCCGCCCCTCCACTTCCCACCAAACACCCTCTGCAGATCCACCGAACACACCCACTTCTTCGCTCACAGTTTGACCTAGGACGACCTGTTGGCTCCATCACGCCCCCTGCAGACCCCCTGACCACCTTCGCCGTGCCACGGCGAAGGTCCCCCGCCTGTCTGATTTGGCCGAGAGGCCGTTCTTCTGTGACCAGGTGACTCGTCCGCCGTCGCCATTACTGAGCAGGCAGCGCTCCTTCACCTGCAGGTGCAGGCACGCCTTCACCCAGGTTCGACTCCCAGGTTGCGCAGGGAGTCTCCGCGAAACGTCCCAGGCTCGCAGACGGGGCGAGGGCCGCGCGTGAAGACACAATCGCCCACTGCTCCCTCCGCGACGGGCGCTCAATTGGGGTGGGACATTTAGTCCCACCTCGGAACCTCTCGGAGGCGCGCGGACGCATAAAGGCAAAAAGTGCCTTATGCTGTCTGCCTCCTGACCACGGGGTGAGGTCCCTCTCACCCGACCCGGCCTCGTCCGTGACCACGCTCCGCGGACCTGGCCCGACCCGATTAGACTGACCTGCACTCCTCGCCCACCACGCACGCCGGTGGGCCTGGACCCGGGCCTGACCCGAACCCGATTACCCGGTAGCGCTCTGGGAGAGCTTCCGAAGAGTGATTTCAGAGAGAGAGAAACACGGGGGAGGGGGGTAGAGTAGGTTTTGCCTCTTGACAAAAAAAAAAAACTCTGAAGTGTGCAGGCAAAAGAAGAAGTGCAGGCGAAGAAGAAGCAGCTGCACTGTAGCAACTGCTCAGTTAAGTCGTCGAAGCACCGGGTCAGACGACGGAAAGTCAGCAGCCAGAGCAACACAGAAGGCAGGCTGAAGAAGAAGGAAGAGCAACGGCCGAAGCAGAAGAAGAAGAAGGAAGACTTAGTAGCTGAAGGCAGAAGCTCTGCAGCCATAAAAAAGAAGAGCATCACCACGATTGCAGAAGAAGAAGAAGAGAGGTCAAGGCAGAAAACCAAAGAAGAAGAAGAACAAGGAGCTCTGAAGAAAGAAAAACATCACCAACACAGGAACAGCAGGAAGAAGAAGAAGAGCATCACCATTGCAGAAGAAGATTATCACCGTATCAGAAACCAAGGAAGAAGAAGGAGATCTGAAGAAAGAGAAAGAAGAACATCACAACAAATTCTTTCCCTCTCTCTCTTTATTTTGTAAAAGAAACATGTATATCTCTAGAATACGACTTGCTCCCTGAGTTCGACCTCGGGAACTCTTTCATTTTCCGAGTAAAAAATTTATATTTGAAATGTTGGTAATAACCGGCTTTACTACAACGTTATAACAAATACAAAATCGGGTTACAGAGAAATCAAGCTCCAAAGGATAATCAATGAATGCGTGCTTGGGTTGGACATCCTCAGAACAAATGTCGTAAGGGTTCTGGTTTGATGATTTCAGCTTAATTGGAACCCTTAGACTTGGTCTTCTACTTCCTCCAGAGTTTGCTTCCTAAATCAAAATTTTCTAGCTCCTATCCTCCTTCAAAATGTCAAATTCCGGGATCTCCTACATATTAATCACCCGGTCTGAAATTTCCAAGTCTAAAAGATGTGGCTAAATCAGAATTGACTTAGGTCTAATTATCTCAAAAATAGAATTATCAGTAAATTCAATGGGATGTAACTGACAATCAGGGCATTGGATTGCATCCTCCAGAAAATGTGGTTCTGGATCCGTCATGTGAGCCCCAATAAGATCAGTTTCCTCAATTATTAGGCTACCAAATGATCTATCAGATTCCTCAAGCCCAATTGTCTCACAGAAATAGTATTCTGTAAACTCACGTGAGATTTCGCAACTTGATTCTTCACCCTCAGACTCAAAGAAATCTAAATCCGTATTGATGTACGTCCCAAAATCATCCGTCACTTTCTGATCCATGGAGACAAACGTTTCCTCGTACCCCGGCTCAAAGATTTTAGGTGAAGAAATTGGATCATCTTTAATTGGTTGCTTTAATTCAATCGGGTCAGCCTCATAACACGTGTCCCCCCCAACAGGTACCTGAGCGGGCTCTGACATTGGCTCTCCTGAAGGTGGTTCATCCTGGGAATCATCCCATGATTGAACTAAAGCAACCACAAATCTCATTCTCAATTTCGCTAACCTCCCAAGTAGAAACTCACCCGGGTTCTTATCCTTAACATCCTGGAGCAAATCCAACAAATACTTGTTCAAATCATCAATCATCTCAATCAGGGGCTCCAATTTTTCAATGTAAGGTATTGGATGAACTTCTAAAGATTGTATGGTATTTCTCAAGTTAGCCAAAACCATATCTTGAACCTAGTTACCCTAAACCAAACGACTTGTTTCAAGGTTGGGCGGGTTTGGGATCAATGCAGAGGAGTTAACGAATTGAGATTCGTGATACCCTTCCTGAGAATAGGTCATTTCGGATTGTTCAAAAGGTGGTGATGACCTAAAGGCAGTATATTCAGAGGATGGGTAAGAATCAGTGTATCCTCCATGATTGTAGATCGTATTAGGTTGTCCATGAAAGTGTGGCGATCTATAATCAATGTGGTTCGGAGAAGGATAGAAATAACAATAATGGTATTCAAGGTTAGATCCTAAACATGGAGGTCCGGAACTGTATCCCTAATCTGAGTTATCCCAACTAACTGATGGTTGATTACAATACGAGTCGGGATAATTATCATGTTGAGGATAACTCATAACAGGAGGGAAAGAGCGGGAATGCGTATAAAATGTGGAAGGATTCATGATAGACGAGAGGTGCCCTGCAATACAAGCAATCAAGCTTGCCCTTAAGTGGGCCAGCCTAAAGACCTACAGACTCCCAGAACCCGTCTTGAGATAAAGAAACAATTTGATCTACTTCTGTCTGTTCAATCCAACCAGTTAGAAAGAGGGATTGGGAAGAAGGTTCTTCCTTCGATTTGCGATCATTTGATTCTGCTCCCCTAGCTAGACATCAGATTGAATAGTAGAAATAGACTAATCGAAAATAATCTCGTTCTGGACTTCAAAGAGCGAGTCGAATCCTTAAGGCCAATGTCTACTCTGTATTATTTAGGGTTAGGTTTGAATGTGCTTTGGAATGTGATGGGCCCTTTATCTAGGTTTTTCCCTTAATGATTGATTGATGTGTGTGTGCGTGCACAACCAGTGGTTTTCAAGCAAGATTATTTTTGATGCGATGAATTTTAGGGTTCAAATCTTACTTAGTAGCTTTTAGGATTCAACTTTAGGTATTTTCAAACAAGTTTTGTTGGCACACCAGGTTTTGAAAACACAGGTGAAGATGTTTTCCTTTAAAACTTAAAAGAATGTGGAGTACTTGGTAAATCCCTAAGAGTTGAACCTATGTGGTAGCTACTTGATGAGTTGATTTTAATTGAACTAGTGTGGCTCAATCAACTCAAATAATTGGCCTGTTGCACCAGTTAATTAGGCAAACAAGTGATTACCTAGTCTGATTTCTACTCAATTATGTGTTTAGATGTGTGTATCGATTCCAAAGATCAGTTTACTGGTTGAGTTTGAAAATCAGATGAGGTTGTGTACCTCTGTGAGATTTTCTTCTAATTTTTCTTTTTAAATGTGGAGGTTGGGGCGGGTGTAGGTGTTAAACAAACAAACAAAACTAACCTTAGAGTTTATAAGAACACCTAGGTTGATTTATGTTTGTGTTATTACGTGGTGGAATGAAATCTAATGAGTGGGAGGTGGGGAAAACTTATAGAACTTTCAACAACACTTTGTTCCAATCTACCGCTTTTGCTCGTCTCAAAAGAGTACCTGCAATCACAATAAAAAAGGAGAGAAGTAAGGTAAATGATTCATAAGTTGAAAAACGTGAAAAAAAATCAAAGAGCGTCACCTCCCCAGTAACGGCACCAAAATGTTGAAGGTTCGGGTTACTACGCTATCGTATTTGGTTTTGAAAACCTATCGTTGTAGTTTGAATAGCGAAGAACTCGTGTTCAACAAATAAACTTTATATCAGAATAGAAATCCCAGATCGAACTCAGGGAGGCGGACGTTTGATTAAAAATGCGCGTTTATTTTATTTGTCACGAAATAGCTATCTATTTAACAAATAATAAATAGAAGAGAGAGAGAGAATATTACAAATAAAAGCAAAAGGGATGTAGAATAAACATGGATTTCATTATAAAAATTATTCATTACACTACTCATTACGACTAGAAAGCGGGAAATGATTACACTAGAAAGAAGTAAATCTACTCTAGAAAACAGTAAAAAGAATGGAAAGAGAGATATCCTCCTCGACGATCGCTTGGAGGACGAGTCGACGGGACGACGCCTGGAAGATGGGGAACGGAGAAGGAAGAAGGAGAACGAAGCAGGAAGAATGGGAACGAAGCAGCACATCGTCGTCGTCGCAGGATCCGCTTCTCGAATGCAGAGAGAGGACAACCGCAGGATGCTCCACGAAAGGGGACAAAGGTGGAAAAATTATAATTTCTACTCTAGAGGAGCATCCCGGGTTTGGGACAAGCTTCTCTTAAGCTTTGGAGAGGGAGAGAAGAGAAGGAAGGGATGACAATTTCGTATGGAGGGGGTCTCCTTTTATAGTTGCAAGGAGTGAGGGCAATTTGGTCATTTTATGTTGAAAATCATTAATTCAGGACCTTTAGTGACGGATAAATCCCTTACTAAAGGCCTGAACGTGGCCGTAGTGGACGGCGTGCGCGTGCCCACTCACCTCCCCACGTTCAATGCTTATCCATGATCTCTTAATCTCGGCCGTTCGATCGTGAGATCGAACAGCTGAGAACGCATCCCTGCTGCTTCAACCGTGCGCCACGTCAGATGGGGCATAGATCTAATTGGGCACGCACGGCTGCCCGATCTCCATCGTGCGGTCAATAGCTCCCGCTCATCCGCGCCCAATCAAAGCGCTTCTCGCGGCTCGAACCCGCGCCTTAATTTGACCGAGCGCCTTATCCACTGTGCTGCACACGTGGATGGGCGAGCGGTGTGTTTTCGTGCTGCACGATCTGGACCGTTGGATTGAGATCCAATGGTCACGATTGCATCCTCCTTTGGCCTCAGAAGATGAAGGCGCCGGTCTGAGATCCACTCTCAGCCGTTGGATCTTGATCCAACGACAGAGAGGTGTTGGCGTTAGAGGCTTCAGCGGTTGTGTGTGGCCGGTTGGGCAGCCGAGATGGCTCCACGTGACGCCATCTTGGTCGTCCATCTTCTAGATGATGTAGATGGTGCCAAGGGTATTGGATTGAGTCAATTTCCACGCCATTAGGCTGCGATCGTCGATCCAAATCTATCCGTGCGGTTGGATTTGTTGTCTAAAGTGAGGATTAACACCATCTTGGCCCTTGATCTTCTAGGGTTCCTCATTCTCTATCTGATGCTACGAATATCCGATTAGGGCGATCTTGGAGTCGTTGAACTCCAATCGTTGCCCTGATCAGATTCGTACGGTTGGATCTTCGATCCGAGGCCCTGATAAACAGTCGCCCTATCCCTGACCATAAAAGGAGACAATTAACCTCCATTTTATTCAGACTAATCTAAATGCAAGCTGATGCATGCTATGCAATATTTATAGTATGTAATGCAATTCTATACTTAAGAACATGCATAAATAGACATTTTATGTAATATAAACATGTTTACATCAGCCATCCTAGTCAACCATCTTCTGTGACTTATAAATGGTGCCATAGATGTCGGATTGAACCGATTTTCACGCTGTTGGGATGCGATTGTCGATCCGAACCCATCTGTGCGATTGGATTTGTCATTTAAGGTATAGATTTATACTATCTTGGCCATTGACCTCTGATCTTTCTCGAACTGTATCTGATGCTATAGAAATCCAAGCGAGGCGATCTTAGAGGCATTAGACTCCTATTGTCGCCTTGATTAGATTCGTACGGCTGGATTTTCAATCCGAGGTCCCAATAAATATTGCCCTGTCCCTTGACAACAAAAAGAGGCAAATTAACCTAGAATTTGTACAAGCTAATCTAAATGCAAAATGAGGCATGTTATGCAATATTTATAATGCATGATGCTTCTATAGACCTAGGAACATGCATAAATAGGGATTTTAGGCCAATTAGATGTGTGCACATCACCTACCGAAGCCTGGCAGCTAGTAGAGGGAGAGGGCAAGAAACTACTTGTAACGACCCGATTCCCGAGTCCCTATGAGACACGAGAATCGGACTGACTCGACTAATCCCAAGACCGAGTCGTCCAACGAGGAAGTAACCAAAAGAGCAGTAAAATAAACCACATTCAGCATGAATATAACTAGCAGTAACAAAATATGACAGTAAGAAAAGGAAATACCACAATATACAGCACCACAACAGAAGGGAATTAAACACGTACATAACATGAAGCTTACAATAAAGAAGTTCAGGGAGTAAATAAGGAAACTACTCACTACAGTGGAAGAAAGGTACAAAAAGAACTGCGGGCAACTCTACTAGACCCTACTAGGCCCAGCGTCCTCTACAGCCGCTAACCCTGGCTGCTCAACACCTGGTCCTGAAAAGTAACGAGTGTAACACGTCAGCGAAACACTGAGTAGAGTGGCAACTAAAAGCTAAAGAAGAAGAAGAGTGCACAGTAGCTGTTATATTTTTTTACTTTCGTTATTTACATCTTTCTATTAATTTACTATTGATTTATTTCTCAGATCCTTCACTTGATCTCGAATGTTCCTCGTGGGAACGATCTTGATTGCAGTCTTTTCCAAAAAAGTAGAAGTAACACGTGGTGCTTTCCTGGCCGGGAGAGTCCCCCGTGGTGGTCCTACCATCAGTCAACCACCCCAAGGTCGCTGACAGACGTAACGGTGACTACGACACGCACGATAAGCGCACGGGTAGCTACCCCGCACTGGCACGCGGTCAGTCGTTTCCGTTAACGGGTGCGCTTAAATAACAGCACGGAACCAGTATAGGGCAGAGCCCTCTCAGTAACAGGGGTCCAACCCCTCCACAGTCCACGCACCCTCGCCTGACTACCCTGGTTTGCCCAGTGGACCTAACAAGTCGGTGTAGGAGGCTAGCAGAACCCCGGGGCCCATGGGGTAGCTAGTTCTCTCCCTACACTAGTAGCTCTCCACGGTACTGTGTACGCGAGGGCCAGCAAGTCGGTGTACAGTGGCCAAACCCACCCCAGTCTCAACCTGAGGGCAGCAAGCTCCCCTCTACACTAAGAGGTAATGTGTGCTCTCTTTGGTACCACGTACCCGAGAGACAACACACTTCCACGTTTCACTTTCTCAGTTCCCTTCTATTCTCTTTTCCAGGAGTTCTACTCCTAATTCCCCGTAGGATTCGTGTTCTTTTTGTTTGGCCATTGTAGGTTTCACTATTCCAGTTTTACGTCCATACAACCCACATTCTCAATCATATTTATTCATTCATAATAGGCAGTTGTTAAATCAATTTACAGACAGCTATTATTTCCTTTCCACTTTTCCAAGACTGCAATATTTATATATTCCACTAGTTTTCCAATACTAGGATTCATGCCGCACCCTAGGATCTATCATTCAATCTAGTTTTCCAGTCCTAGGATTCATGCAATACCCTAGGATCTATTATTCAATCTAGTTTCTCAGTCCTAGGATTCATGCAATGTCCTAGACTCTATTAATTGTTCCGTAATTGTAACAAATTATGTTAAATAAATTAAAAGCCACTCTACCAGCGAAAATGGGAGTACTGGGGGCGTGGTCGGCAATCCCGTGCGCCTCCGCAACCCCCAAGATTGCGACGAAACGAGGTCCTAACACAAGGATCAAACACAAGGAGTTTCTCAGAATGGTATAGAATTATTGTAAACGGGTACAGGATTTTATTCTGGAAAGAACGTAACTCGAAACGCGGAAAACAGACTCCGAACGGGCCTTAAACGGGTCAAAAATGACGAAACTGTCCAAAATCAGACTTCTGGAACCTCTTCCAAACGTCTTAAAAGGTGGGTCAGGTCGCACCTTAATTCTGCATAGTCCTTCAGACGTCCAGAAGCCCGCTATCACCCCGAACGTCCGATTGTCACCCCGGACGTCTGGAAGTCCTCTTCGTCGTCTAGCACTGCGGCCACACGTCTGTTTTACATGGGATGGCGAGCCCTCGCGCCCTCCCGAGTGGAACCTACGCACACACACTCCTGCTCTCGACACGACGAAGCACAGACGAAGTCGCGGCGGACGGCTGCATGGCTGTACACGCGAAAAAGGAAGAAGATAGAAATATCTTACCTGTCAGACGTCTGGATAGTCCTCTAGACGTCTTCACCGTCGTCTGGTCGTAAGCCCAGACGTCTGATTCTGGAAAATTTTCCAGAACCAGAGCCTGACTCGCTCTCCGCCCGTGACGCACGGCCGCGTCGCGCCCCGTCCGCCTGCTGCCCAAGCTGCAGCAGCACCTCCGCGACACCCCACGCCCGCCGCTCCCCCACCGGCCGGCTCTAGCTGCCCCGGCAAGCTCGAACCCTCGCGGTCGAGCTTCCCCCCTTCCGATCGCAACCCTCCTTCCCGCACTCTCACCGCGGCCGCTGCTGCCGCTGTTCACTGGCTCGCTCGCGCTCTCGCACTGGCAGGGAGAAGGAGAAGAGGAAGGCGGAGGAGATGAGGGTGAGGGAGAAGGCGAGGGGGCCTTATAAGGCCACGCGGGGAGAGAGAGAAGAGAGCGGGGCGCCTGTAAGAAGAGAGAGAGGAAAGGAGGAACGAAAGCGGCGGGTGCAGTCTGCGCGCTCACGCGAGCAAACGCAACCCCTTACGCCGAAAAAATTTATTATTAGACATCTGGAAAGGGTTCCAGACGTCTGGGCCACTTCCCAGATGTCTTAAAAACCTGTCTGATGCCACGTTCGTAACACTACTTGAGTTGGAGCATATTGGGAAAGATCGGCTCCTAAAGAGGAGGCACCTAAGCCGGGTCCACCAAAAGCTGTGGGGCTGCCAGAATGGCCAATTAGCCCTCCTGATGTTGATTCATCGCCACCTTCGTCGTCTGGGATGGGCATTTTCGAAGGTTAGGGATGAAGCCTCTAAGTCTTGATAAGTTGTGTTGCCGTTATCTTTATATTTCCCTCATCAACTTCCCCCCTTTTTTTCTCCCTTTTCTTTTTGTAAGCCGGCCGAGAGTGATGGTCGCGAGGAATGTAACAGGCAACATCTCTTATATGAAAAGGAAAGCTTTTATTTCTACTGTATATTGTCCTGTCATAATGAATTTCTTGCATGCCAAGTACGGGGGATTAGTTTGACGCCTGGGACTTGTTATTCGCAAGAGTTGCATGGACTACTCTTACGAATTTTGTTTGATCCCTTCCGCAGGGCGTTTAATTTTTCGCTTGAATGACTTGGCATGGAGGCTTCCCTCTTTTGCCCAATCTGGCGTGCTTTTGAGAACGTTAGCTTGCAGGCCCATCTGCTATAGCTGGCTACCATCACCTTATTTTGTTTGACTTGCTCGTCATTCGTTAGTGGGCCATAAGGCTGTGCCTGTTAAGTGGAGAGGGTTGCCCATAGTAGTGGCTAAGACCCCATGCTGTACATCCGGCTAAAAGGTTTGTGGTCTATGAGAGTCTTCCTGCACATTCTACAACTCGACCGTACGCCCGGTACCTTGTCCACCCATCCCGATCTAACTAGCTTTAGCCATTGGCTAGGCGCGAGACGTGGATCCTTTTCGAACACAGGAGATAACTGTGTCAATTGTCGGGCAAACCGATATCTTAGTTGTGACCTGCTTGTAGGAAGGAGTGATCGTCATTGGTACGATTAGTCCCAGAGATAAGGTTGGTGGGAGAATGCTGTAAGTGGCACTATATCTCCATGCGAGAAGCGATGCCAGGTGGCAAGCTATCGATACTTGGTGCTCTTGCGCACGTAGTTGCTATACCGGTGCTTTGTCTAGGACCTCATAAGTGTCCTACCTGGAATAACTAGGCTAGGAGCAATTCCCTCAAGTGCCTCCTTCTGGAGTGCTTCCCTTATGAGGTAGGACAACTGAAGGAGGTGGGAAATCTGTGCTTGTCTAGCCAACTTTGAGGTGAAATGCATTGGATTGTTGAGCGTTGCTCCATACTCTGCCTTGACGTTGGACGCTAGGTAGAACATCTTGACAGAGTACTAACAGAAAGGATTTCGCTTAATTACAAAGATAGAAATAAAATGATTGTTGTTGTATTCTATATGGTGGAAATCTCTCAATCAAAAATAATGATTAATGTAATGAACCACATTGATTTCGAGTGTCATATCCACAAGAAGGTTTAAGCTAATATACTTGCAAAGGTTTCCACTCTAAATCTTGTTTCAAGAAGAATAATGTAAAATTAGTCTCTTGTTCAATTCAATTCCTCCTTTGTTATATAGTGGAAGAGAAAAGAGAAGGATATTGCATGCAATTGGCAGCTAACAAAGTAACTTATCAAATATCTCACCAGTGCTCTTACTTGAAAATAAAACCTTCATCTAAAAAATAATCCATAACCTTTCATGTTTCGTAGCTAGAAAACTATATCATTCAACAAATAATAGAAAGAGAAATAGGGCATGAGAGAAAATCGGAGAAAGAGCAAGAGAGAGAAAGTAAATTCCCCATAATATCTAAATGAGTAAATAAAACTCCAATTCTTCAACCACCTCCTCCCCCCTCTCATTTCAATTAATAGGGCACGTACTGTGCAAAAATAGGGGATGGGAGAAGGAAAGGTGTGCGCGCATGAGGTAGAGTGCTGGAGGTTGGCTGATGTACGAAGGAGGAGGGTCTGGTTGCGAGCGTCACGCTAGTGGCTACAACATTTGTCAAGACGGCCAGAGGTGGCCGATGATGGGCCGACGAGGAGCCAACTGCCTGCGCGATGGTGGGTGCAGTTGGTGGCTCTGGAGGGCAGTCGGCGGTGATGGGATGGTGTAGGTGTCGGTGGCACCGTGGGGAGGACGTCGATGACAGCCACGTCGATAGTGGGTGGCCGGAGGTGATGGAAGTGGTGGCGCTAATGGGTTCACATTGAGGGTTGAAACAGGGGAGAAAGAAGAGGGAAAATCGAAGGAGAGGAAACTGGGTGTCCGCAGGGGGTGGTGGTGGAGGTGATGGCGTGCACGTTGTCGCCGCGCACACCATGGCAGTGGAAGGGTGATGGAGACGTTGGCTTCAATCCACAGTGCACACGCAAGGTCCACGATGCAAGCGAGATCCACAATGTCCACCCTCTCCACTATGCCCATGGGAAAGATGGATGAAGCCCCCAAAGGGGAAGACATGGGTTCAAGGAGCCCAGTTCTTCCCTTTTAAAAAGGAACCTCTTGTTGTTGCGACTTTCTCTCTCTCTCTATTGTTTCTTCTCCCCCCGAAGACTCGGCTCCTCCAACAGATCGACAGTGGAGAGGCAGTGGCGGTATATGCGCACGGTAGGGAAAAGAAAAATTGGAAAATTTTTTATAAAAAAATTCAAAACAATGTAATATATGCATTCATAATATCTTCCATTATAATTACATATGAATGCAATGTACAAAATATGCTATGTACATGCAAATATTAATCTAATAAATAGGCATTTAAGTATTTAATTAGCCCACAAATGTGGTCTCATCAAGTACTCATAAGTAGCGCAGCCTGGAGCAATCAAGGTTATGCCGGCTCTGGACCCAACTGTCACAAACGAGCTGCCAATGTACAGTTTTCAGGGTGGAGTCAAGAGGGCACGCAGGCTTGCCAAGTCGTGCCTCTGACTTTATTCTATCGGCAAATATTTAGACATTAAACTTTGCGAGCTTAGCCATGGGCTTAGTTGGAGCTACCCAAGGCCCCTCCTGATACATTCGAAGGAGGGGAGGCGTTTGCCAAAAGGTTAAGACAAGAATCAACCTAAGGAGGCGATTTTGTCTAATGACAACATCCTTTTCTAGGTACTCAGGGACTCAAGGGCCATGATCGCTTAGATCTTGTCAAAGTTTGCCTGTCTCTATGTTGGAGACTAAGGGCCTTCAAAGATCTTTGTATGAGAACTCGGATACACCCCTTTTTAGGTTCAAGGTGCAAGCAGGTGCCTTTGTGACACCCTAGATGCAGGCGTGCTACTTCAGCATTTTCTCTAGCTGAAGGGCGTGGCTCCCTGCTGAGGCAGACTTGCATCTGCTCTAGGCAGGAAATTCGTTAGCTGGAACAGGATTGATCTGGTAGTACTTGTTGTAGCACCTATGGGGGTTGGGCAAGATTACCCGTTGCAGGAGTTTACCGGTGTCCACCCTTGATAAGGGAACTTTGCCTCCTAGGGTAGGCTTTGTTAAGGTTGGTGAAGTCCATGCATGGGCCTTGTTTAGGGCCATCACCACCATCAAGAGCCAGGCCCGATATGAGGGTTTAGTAAAATCGATTTCGGCTAGCTTCCTTACATCAGCCTTAGCTACTTGCTATGACTCGGCTGTGTTATGCCCGCCTAAATACTGGGGGCGGTGCTAGACTGGGGATGAGGCCTTCATCCGATAGACCACTGGTAGTCCAAGCGGATTTTTCGATGCTAGGCTTGAGCGGGAGTGACGACTCCTAGAGGGATCAAGATCTGCTCTGACCTGGACGGGCTTGATGGAGTTCTCAGGATAGAGTTGAATAGCCACAACTAGAGAACCTGGTTAAATTTATGAAGTTGCTGGCAGGTAGGCTAGATTTTTCTTCCCTTAGGGACTTAGGCCTGGTCGTCTAATCCTGATGATGGGGGGCCAATTATGCCAACAAAGGCCATTGTCGACCCAACCATTCTAAATGCAATTATTTTGTTGTGTGGCCTGTCCCTGTCGCAGGCGGACAGAGGAAGGCTCGCCAACTTGGCTGCAGGGTGTAACACTGCCATGCATTGGCCTGCTTGACTGTATCTCTAGCATCCTGCTGAGGAACAAGGAAAGTGCAAGAGGGCATAATAATGGTCACCTCGAACTTGGGACCGGTTTGTATTTGTATTTTATTACTCGAAAATAGAAAATCTTCGAGGTCGAACTCAGGGAGTAACACTTGATTCCAGAAGCATACAAAATCACAATTTACAATATAGATATATACTGTTTTACAAAAAAGATTAAAGAAAGGAAAATTTGTTCTTCTTTTCTTCTCTCTCTCTTTCTTCTTCTTCTTCTGCCTCTTTCTTTCCCTCTTCAAACGTCTGACTCCAAGGGTCAGACGACTTAAACTCCACTTGCTATAGTATTCTGTCTCTTCTTTTTAGCTGCCACTGCTGCTAGTTCTTCTTCCTCTTAGCTTCTTCTTCTTCTTTTCTTCTTCTCTGCTGCTTCTCTTTTTCTTCTTCTTCTTGCTGCTACACTCCCTCCTCCTCCTTCTTTTCCTGCTTCCTTGCACAGTGCACGGTTAGGAAAAACCTAACCCCTACCCTCCCCACGTCTCTCTCTCTCTCAAATTCACTCCAGGGTTCACTCTCCCAGAGCCTTAATCGGGCAAGCGGGTCGGGTGACGCGCCTGAGACTAGGCGCACCGACGTGGGTGGTGCGTGAGGTGTGCACAGGTAGGGATTAATCGGATCTGGGTGCCAGATCCGCGGGGAAAGTGTCGCGGACGAGGCGTAGCGGGGATGCGAGGGACCTCACCCCAGTGTGTTTCGAGGCGATAAGCCTGAAACACTTTTGCAATTTATGTGCGGGAGCCCGCCCACAAACTTCCGAGGTGGGACTAAAGTCCCACCCGCTTCGGCACTTGCACTCGCAGCAGAAGTCCTCGCAATTGCAGCAGGCGTGGAGTCTCTTGACTCCACTCGAAGTCTGGGTGCGTGCGTGCTACAAACCCGCACCACCTGAGGGCTTCGCCTGGAGCTGAGCGCTACCTGGAGAGTGGCCTGACCCTGAAATCAGTAGCACGACCTTTCGGCTACGTCAGACCACAGGAAAACCTTCGTCATATCACGATGAAGGTGAAGCGGGGGTTGGCTAGCCGCGGGGCGGCCTAGGCGTTCGTGCCTAGGTCGCTTTGTGGCCGTGTTTATGGGTTAGGTCGGGGGGTGTTTAGGGAGGTGTAGGCAGTCGATGGATGGGTGGAAGATGTTCAATGGTCGATGGTGGAGGTGAAGAGGTTGGTGATGAGACGTGTGGACTGATGGGTGCGTCTCGCCAGAGGTTGGCCGAAGATGGGGAAGATGGCGGTGGACAGTGGCTATCGAGGGGTAATTTGTGCAATAAATTGAGAGGAATTGAAGAGGGGATAGAG
This sequence comes from Thalassia testudinum, assembly GCA_037157565.1. Lineage (NCBI taxonomy): Eukaryota > Viridiplantae > Streptophyta > Magnoliopsida > Alismatales > Hydrocharitaceae > Thalassia > Thalassia testudinum. Next base: position 5,670,843 of record JAZHRO010000001.1, on the reverse strand, counting down.
AGGAGTAAGTCTAACCTAATTAGCAGATGAAAGATGGGGAGGAGGTGGTGAGCGGCTGTGCTGCAGTCACCGGAGAAGACAGCGCCAAGGGGAGAAGATGACGACGAGGAAGAGGTGCTGGAGGGTGCCTGCTGGTGCGGCCAGGCACAGTGGACGATGGTGAGAGTAACCCTGCCACTGGTATGGTGGCAGGGCGACGAGAGCGGAGGAGGAAGGTCGCTGGAGCCTGCAGGTGAATGGCCGGAGGAGGAAGAGACGAATTTCGAGGGAATTCCTTGGCCAAGACAAGCTCGAAGGAAGCGACAACCCCTGCTATTCCTTAAATAGGTGCTGGCTGGGAGGGAATCGCGAGGAGGAGGCGTGGGCTCCTTGCCGGAGGCATGGCCGGAAAAAGACCCATACCGCTCGAGCGTTCGCACGAAAGGTATGGTGGCCGGCAGGGCATGGGAACCGATCCATGCAGAAGAGGACAACATAGGGGATCTTCCTTTCAAGTCTAGGGCCGGCTCCCCAGGTCTGTACAGCGCCATCCTCTGCGCAAAGTCACCAGAGGTATGGCCTGTGTAGAGCGGGGCAGAAGGACCCATCTACAGAAAGAGATGAGCAAGATAGGGGAGTTTCTGCAAGGGTCCAAAAAGCTAAGGGTCAAAACGTAATTGTTGAGGACTGTTTTGTAAAGTGGGTCAAGGCGACCTTTCCTTAGGTCAAAATTTTGGTATAACCCTAATTTTGACCTAAGGAATCCAATGGTGTGGTTGGATTTTAGGTCTGACCATGTTTGACCAGATATTTTGCATAAAAATCCAAATTAAGTCAAAAATTGAGTATGGTTCTCAATCTAGGTCAAAATAGGTTCCAATGGCCAAATTGAAGGTTCTAAACCCTAGGGGATATTTTTTCATGAATTTTAGAGGATTTAATTGATTTTTATCTTACCTGAAGCTTCGTGAATTAAAGCGAGTTTGTTTTAGGGTTACAGAATGTCATTTAATTCCTAGATTTTGTCATAATCCTTTCCTGATCGAATCATCCCACTTTTTCTCTTATTAAGCCCATTTGACCTATATCTAGACCCTTATAAATCCCTTTTATGTACTGCAATGGTAAAATTACAATGTTACCCCTTGTGAATTATTTTATACTCAGATTTGCAATCCCCTGATTTAGGCTTTCCCTTAGGTTTTGTAGGAGCTTTTGTACAATTAATCAGGTCAAAATGTGCTAATTAGGGTTCATGATGAGGTTCTCATCAGGGCATTTATTTAAGACTTCGAAGTAGTTGCCCACGTTAGGGTCAACCTTAGGAGGTGGCAACGAGAGATGAGCGCAAGCGCCTATATTTTCATTGTTGGAAGTCTAAGTGTTTGCCGACCTTAAAAGGCGGTGTTATATCAAGAGGAACTTGAGGCGTTGGAGCTCTAGTTCCTGCTGACCATAAGAGACAGCATTATACCCAAATAGAACTTGGGGTGTGGGGGCCCGAGTTCCTACCACTCTTAAGAGGCGGCATTATATCAACTGGAAATGTGATGCATAGGAGCCCTAGTTTCTACCAGCCTTAAGAGGTGGCTTTAGGCGCATCCGCCTATTATTCTGCTGACCTTAAGCGGCGACTTACCGACCTTAAGAGGCAGCTACTCGGGTGATGATGTGACATAAGCGCCACCTTCCTCAAGTGATGGCCAGTGATGGTAACACCATCATGAGCCATAATTAGCTTTATTTTGTCATAATTAATTGACAAATGCTATTACATAGTTGCCTGAGAGTCATAATTCCATGCATATCCATTTTGAGAGAACTCTAAAACAAGGTTAATTCTGCAGTCTTAACATCACATCATGAAAGTAGAGTAACCACAGGATTTGCCAGGGGTTAATCTAAGGTCAAATAAGCATTAAAGTCTAATAAGTGGGTCCATACAGACAAAAATGGGATTTCACACACTTCGAGAACTGATTCATAATACAAAATCCTAATTTTAGACCTCAAATTACAGAGGTTATGGTCAAGATAAAATTCATCTAAATCTCCTAGAATTCATATAAAAATATTCCTTGAGATTTAGTACCCTTGGTGTGACCATCTGAACCTATTTTGACCTTAAACAGAGTCCCAGATGGAATTCTGCCTTAATTTGGATTTCTACGCAAATTGCCTAGTTAAACTTAGTTAAAACTGAAATCCAACTTCACCATCAGATTCCTTGGATCCAAATTAAGTTTGTACTAAAATTTGGGCCCAATCAGAGTCCATCTTAACCTAGTTTACATGTTGGTCCATTAAAACTCTATTCCTCTCATTTAGCCCCTCAACTTTTGAAATGTTTGCAATCAAGTCCCTAGCTTTATCATCATTTTTGTAAAGAGGTCCCTACCGCCATTAGTGTAAACAGAGCTCCTCTGTTGAGATTCGAGCGAGGTTTTCTCGCTCGATGCTCAGCCAAATCCTCTCAAAATTGGATGGGAGAATCCTTGAGAGATCCTTTACTGATTGGACTAGGTCCTGGACCTTGATTTGCTCTAGAAAGCTCATGCGAATGCTCGCAATCTCAAGGATCTTCTTCCCTAAGTTTTCGAGCTTGCCAAGCTTCATACCCTATTTGGAATACCCCCTGGGGCATTTAAAAGGATCCCTTATGCAATACCGTGCTCCTTAGTCGAGTTTAGGCATTAAAACCTCCAGTTCTTCCCCTCTCTGGCCATCCTTCGACTTGACTCCGGCGACCCTCCTTGACATCTTCCTCAGGTTGGCCAACAACCAAATTATCTCGACCACGACCTTCCTCTCCTTCCTTCGCCTCTTGCCAACCAAAGCAGAGACCGTCTACCCCTTCATTGTCACTGCTTCCCCTCAATGGAGTTCCCTTCATCTTCGGCACCGGCTAATCAAAGCTGATGCCAAATCCTCCTGGTGGGACTCGAATAGGTTTTGTTAATATGGTGATATTATCATTGAAGTTATTGTAGTGAGTTAACCTAAATCGAGTCTAACCAGCTTCACAAAATTTTTAACCTGGCCTACTTGATTTTATCTTGGTCGCTTTTAGGCCCAGGGTCAATCTCAGGGAGGCGGGAATTTGAAGGTCAAGGAGTTTCTATGCCTTTCCTAAAACGTATCCCTTCCTTACGTTTATTATGTTTTTGGTTTTTTCTATTTTTTCATATTTTTGTTGGTGATAATGTTGTCCTTGAGGTACACCCTCAAAATTAAGTCCTTGGCCTTGAGTCAAATAGTTCTTGGATTGTAGCCAACTCGGGGTTCCCAAAAATCGATCTTGTTATTTGCAAGATCAAGTACCTGCAAGACAAGAAGTATCTTTTCTCTTTTACTCTTTTTTTTTATCTTCTTAATAGCAAGAAATAAAAGATAAATGAAAACAAGGGAGGTTGCTAGAAAAGAAAGAAATACTTAGCTTAGTATATGTATAGATATATAGTAGATACAGAATATATATATACCTATATAGTTATATATTATATATAGGGGTGGAGGTGGAAGTGGAAATGTAATGTAGCATAGTGTCAAGTTGGTCCACGTTTAGTAAGACGCAACCAACAAGACTAAGTGCTGCGTGAAGTGTGAGCGGATGTGTAGGAGTGTATGTGGAAGTGCTTGCTTTGCGCGGATATCGAGGAATATCAGCAACTGGTGCAGATATGCCCGCGATATGATGCGCGGTGGATGGATGAGTGCACGGAAGTATGGGTGGTGTTTGTGAAGTATATATAGATGGTAGGTAGATGTATATGTAAATATATATATGTATATATATGTATATATCTATAACTATATAGGTATATATATAGTTGTATATGTATGTATGTATGTATGTATATATATGAGTGGATGTATATATGTGTGTGTGTGTGTATGTGTGAGTGTATAAGGGTGTGTGTGTATGCTGCCAGAGGAGGGGAGCGCAGCAGATAAGCCATCTGCTGCGCTACCCCATCATCTGATGCACACAAAAGCGCGGGCGCAGGAGAGAGAGCACGCACAGTGTGCTGGGGAGCGCCTGTGCTCTCTTCGTGTGCGGGCAGGTGCGGGTGAGTGCCGCGCAACGCTGCGGGTGGGTGTGGGCAACCTGTTGGAGCGGGTAGCAAGCGAGGAGAGAGAGCGCTATGCCACCGGCTAAGTGAGAAGTGAGCCGGTGGCTACAATGTCGCGCTAAGAGGCATGAATAGTAGCTACAGTGCCGCACGGAGCGAGCGAACGGTAGTGGCCGGTTCTACGTGCGCGGGCACGCTGTGGAGCGCCTGCGCACACGGAAAGAAGCTGCGCACATCCTGCAGGCATGCACATGGTGGCCGACAGTGGCTTGCAGGCAGGCGCGTGGCTTCTTAGGCTTCTAAGCTTTGGGAGCTCGAAGCTCTGGCAATGGCGGAGAAGACGACAGCAGTAAAAACAAAAGGTGAATCCACCACACCCACCTACTCACGAAAGAGCTGGGCGGTGGTGGAACTCATAGTGGTGGTGTGAGACCACTGTGGGTTTTCTCCTGCCCACGGTGTGTCTCTTCTCAGTGAGAAGAGATACTGTGTATGGAGAGGGAGAGGGGAGGAGGTTGGCCTAGGGTGAACGGTGGATCTGAAGGTGTCTGCAGGTGTATGACAGTGCCTCCCGCACAAGGGAGAGAGCCAGGGGTTATAAGAGGAGAGGGCATGCCACAACCATGCTGCAGGCAGCGCACCTCCTGCCATGCTGTTGGCAGGAGGAGAGGCGCAAAGAGGCGCGCATGCCCCATGCCTTACAGCCGCGCGAGAAGAAAAATTCAAAGTAAATAAAAAAATGAAAACTGGTGAAATTGCAATGCCGCACTTAATGAAGATGTTAATTAATGGTAGTGGAATGGATGGCCAATTATTCACACTCTCCTCCCCTCTCAATAAATGCATGCAGTCATCTATTTACAAATGCAATTATAACTACATAAGATGCAATGGTAATGCTAGGGAATAACACAAGATGGCATATTTACTGATGTATTTCTGCTGTGCAAACACCTCCCCCCTTCATCCCTAATTTAGGTCCAACCTACTCTTCCTCTCCAGATCTTTCCTAACCCTTTCCCCTCTTATTTCAACCGATGCTCACCTCGCTCCCCCACCGTCTTCTCCATGGCTAACAAAGCTCCAGTGAGCTCGTCCAGCCAACACAAACCACTAAACACACTTCCACCACCTCCACAACCTCCGTCGGATCGCATTGAGTAAAAGCCCTAAAAGGAATTTAGGGCTTTATACTCTCCATCACCCTATCGAACTCCACGCCCTCCACTTGCTTTATCCGACGTCGACAGGCCACTCTGCACCTCTAACCACCACATCACGACCACCATCGCACTCGCCGCACACCAGCGAAGTTCTTGAGTTATTTTGATTGAACCGTAAGGCCATATTTTGCTCTTCAAGTCTTTACCGGAGAACCGCCGTCGCCTTTGTCTTCCCCGACCACATCCACTCGTCTCCGATCGCCATTTAACCAATTACAGCACGCAATCAAAGTGGTTGTAGTTCTTGAAGCTTCCTATGCCCTGAACTAGGTGTTGCAGCAGCAACAGTAGCAGCAATCGATCGAGACTCCAGTAGCTGCACACGCACGAAGACACCCCAGCAAATAGTCCCACATCGTGCAAGACAAATTCACAGTAGTGCATAAAAGGAATTCGTGCTATAGCCCTTTCGCCTAAGACACTGGGGGGTCAGGTCCCTCGCGCACATGCCCGAGCACGCCTCGCCCGCAATCCCGGCACGCGAGTTTAGCCACTATTCATGACCCAATTACCCATAACCCAATTCTAAGATGAGGAAAGAGGAGAATTTGTGAGAGGAGGGAGGACGGTTTTGCTCTGAGATTCGTGTGTGCGTGCCTTGGGATGCATGCTAAAGGAAGAAGCTTTCAAACTTAGCCTCTAAGTTGCCTTTGTGTGTTATGAAGAGAAGGGTTGTGCTTGAGGAGGTCTTGAGAAGGATTGAAGAAGAGAAGCCCTTGTACTTCTTCTGTGGTGCTGTGTCTCTTCTGATAAGGTGTTTGATGCCTTATTCTATCGTCTGAAGCATTCTGGTTACTGTAGTAATATTTAAGTGCTTGAGACTGACGTGGATTAATTGATTGAGGTATTGTTGGATTATTTAGTTGAATTAAATGTGGGATGTGTTTGAAGCGAATTCGTCATTGTTTAAGATATGTGTTGTAGTACATGACAGATGCGCTCAAACAAATAAGATTTATTACTTGAAATGAAGTCCAAGGTCGAACGCGGGGAGCAAATATGGAATTCACGCGCTAATCTCAAATAAAATGCAAATGAGCATAAAGAATCAAGCTAAATAATGATATTCAATGAATAATATCTACTCAAATACGATATTCAATGTAAAACATGAGTATAACAAGAGTTTAATGAGGTAAAAAGATGTCTAAGGCAAAATAATGGTGATTTAAATCACCAATTATTAGCTTAGATACATATATATACTAATTACTCAATAATATCAAATAAACGCACAGTGGCTTAAACCACTTAAACCATATTTCCACGCCAGCAGTGCACAATCCCTCAAAGCCTCTCCTCTTCAGCTCTTCTTCTCTTCTTTTCTTCTTCTTTCAGAGCTTCCCTTCTTTTTCTTCCCTTCAAGCATTACGATCCTTCTTCAACGGTTAAGGGTTGAGAGCTCTGAAGAGCAAAACCCCCCCTCTCTCTCCTCACAATTCCTCCTCTATTTCTCTTCTCTCTCTCAAAGACCTGGGGTTAACCGACTAATCGGGTAGGAACAATAGCCAGAGCCAGGCACAAACCTGCAAGCATGATCGCATGCGAGCAGTGAGCTCAGGTAAGCGGGTGCGAGGTGAAAGGGACCCGACCCCTGTGACTTGGGCGAGGGGTCGGGGGAAGAAATTCCCTTTATTTCTAAATCCTCACGATGTGGGACTAAATGTCCCACAGTCTTCTTCATGTGAAGCTGGAGGTTGGAACTCTAATTGTGGTCGCAGCTGTGGATGAAAGCTCCAATTGGGAAATTGGAGATGCACCTGGAGGTAAACCGCGAGTCCTGAGGGTGTTTCCTGGACGTATCGTGGCCGGAGGACTTCAAACAAGGCTGGTGGAGTCGAGGTGGCAGCAGAGGTCCGGCGATCACCTGAAAAGCAAGAACACGGACTAGTGGCCCAATTAAATTGACTCAGAAGCTTCGCTGGTCGTCAATGAGTGCAGTGGTGGTGCTTTTGTGGAGTGAAAGTGCCTGTGGTGGTCTGACAACCTCGAGAAGGTGGTGCATAGGTGGTGGTGTTCTAGGGTGTGATGGAGTGGGTAAAACCCTAAATAGGTTTAGGGCTTTTATAGGTGGGAGCACGGTGATGCTTTTAGGAGTTGCGGCATGGAGTTTGGTGGATTGTGGAGTGCGGGAGGCTTCGTCGAAGCTTGGCCGGTCGTAGGGAAGATGATGGCGTGGAAAGCAGAGCGGCGTTCGAATTAGGTTAAGGGGTTGAATGAAGTCTAGAGAGAAAGGAGAGGAAGTTGAGCTAATATATCGACAAAGGGAGGAAGGACGGTGTCGGCTGTGGTTGGTCGGCGCCGAAGACGAAGGATTTCTCCGACGAGGGAGAGGGCGAGGAAGAAGGGGCTATGGCACCTCTGAGTTAACCGTCGACAGGCGGAGGAAGTTGGGGAGGAAGAAGACACTCCCAATTTGGTCGTTGAGAGGACGTAGGACGACGGAGGAGGAGGCTCGCTGGAGCTAGGGCAAAGGTGGCCAGAGATAGGGAAAAGGGAAGATTTTTTAGGCCAAACCTAGCTACGGAGCACGGCCTTGCATTGGGAGTGCTTTTATAAGGCTTAGGATGGAGTTCCAAGCTTGGAAACTCCGAGTTTCTTGCGCATGTGGGATACCCACATCTCCCATGCGTTCGCATGGGAGATTGCGAAAGAATTGGAGTCCAAGGCCGGGTTTCATTGAAAGAGAATTCCTCAAGGAATCTCTGGAGCGAGAAATCCTCACTCAAAACTCGACGGTGAAGTTCTGACCTTCTAAAAATGGTATGAGGACCATTTTGCAAAGAATGATGATAAAGTTAATTACCTATTTGCAATTATTTCAAAAGTTAAGGCCATATGTGTGAGAGAAAAGAGTCAAATAGGACTAAAATGTAAACTAGCTCAAAGTGATCTCTAATTGGGCCCAAATTTTGGGACAAATCCAATTTGAACCCAAAGAATCTGATGATAAAGTTGGATTTAGGTTTTGACCAAGTTTTATTGGGTAAATTGCACAGAAACCAAAATTAGGGTAACTGTTTGTCTGAGAATATTTTTCTATGATTTTTAGAAGGTTTAAGTGAATTTTATAATGACCATAACCTCAGTGAATTAAGTGGGTCTGTTTTTAGGATTTCAGATGTCATTTAATTCTTGAAATGCATGAAAATCCATTTCTATCTATATGGACCCTCTTGTTAGACTTTAATGCATATTTAACCTTTAATAAACCCTTGAGAAAACCCACGATTGTTCTGCATTCATGATATGATGGTAAAATTACAGTTTTAACCCTGGTTTCATGTCAAACTATTAGAAAGGATGTACAATGAATTACGATCCTTTAATGGCTATGTAGGAGAATTTATTAATGGAATATGACTAATTAAAGCTAAATATGGCTGATAATGATGTTATCATCAAGATATATGCTTAATTAGAGAGATCTAAATGGTGATCTAAATTACCACTTTTTAGGTTTCTTCTATTCTTTTTGACCTTGTATTTCCTAAGACACATTGGATTACATTGAATATCAATCTGACAAGTTTTATTCATTGCATATCTTTTATTGTGCTTAATTTACTGTGCTCATCAATTCTGAATCAAGATTGGTGTGTGAATTCCATTTGTTCCCTACGAACGATCTCGGACTCTTTTTTGAATCTGAGCTTTATAAATTTAAGTATTTTGCATTTTTGTCGATTATACTACACGTGCATTTCCTATACATCGACTATTTCACGTAAACAGCCAATCACTACGGGAATTAAGCCGTCTTGGTTGTGACAAGACGAGCATTGATTGCCGTTAGGATAAGGCGAAGGCCTTAAATGTCGTGGGTGGCATTGATGGGATTGCCCTCTCTATGGCAGGCAATATGTGCGTAGGGGGCATTTAATGCCCGCTGACCTTAAGAGGTAGCTCGGTAGTTGCGGGAACGTAGGAGGATGCCCCTGTCCCTGCTGATCCTAGGAGGTGGCTCTTGGGCGTGTTCACCTTATCCTCAGCAAGAGTGGTAATCCATGGACCTTGGAGGGATTAAGGTCCTCTTTGACCTCGACAAGCTTGGTAGCGTTGTGAGGGAAAAAAGTATAGCTATGTCTAAAGAGTCTGGCTGCAATCCCGAAGTCGCTGACAGATTCAATCAAGTTTGCCCCTTGCTAGATCTCATGGACTTGGTTTTCTTTTCTTCCCCCATTTCTATGGCTTGGGGGTCTTAGCTTCCTAGATCGCTTTAGCTCGATCCTTAGGAGTTCGCGCCTGGTCACCTGATCCCTGTGCGTTATTCCTACTTCTCAAAGGGAGTGGAAAAGCGTGAATTGGATTAGGCGGAGGGCGTGAATTGACGAGCTGCACTTAATGCCGTCAAATGCTACCGTCAACCAAGCCACTATAAATATGGTCGTCCGGTTGAGGTGCCCATTCCTGTCGCAGGCGGACAAGGGAAGGCTGATCTCTCCCTTTGGCATTACTTTATGATTGCCAAAAGCCTGCAACCAGAGTGGCCGATGGGGAGAGATGTTCCTTTCAAAAGCCCAGCTTGAGCAATGTCTTTGAAAACAAGATGCTCATAGAGCTAGCTTCATCCACCAAGATCCTGAGATGTAGCTACCCTGCCAGCAGGAATTTCACCAGAAGTGGGTCCGTATGCTCTACCAGGTGAGGTAGAAGGGCGAACAGCTTAGGCGCTGCTTGCTTGACGATGCTCCTTTGACCCCACTAAAGAGTGGGGAGGGTGCATGGAAGCGCCGATTCGGAAGGAGTGGGTTGTTGGTGTTGACCTCGAAGATTAGCTCGACCTTTGTGTCGATGGATTCAAGCGACGAGAGGTGAGTGTCTTGGGGTAACGTAGGCCTTGCCAATAGGAATTGATGATGGTATTCTACTGTGGGTTGCCAGGGTGACATCGCCTGCTTGATCAAGCAGTGTTACGACCCAATCCCAAATCCCTACAGGATCTGAGACCGGCTCGTCTTGACAAATCCCAAGACCCAGTCATCCAACAAGAAATAACCGAAAGCAGAAAATATTCTACAACCACACATGCAATGTAACTAGACAGAAATAATCAAAAGACAGTAAAGGAAACAGAACAAAATATGTCATAATATTACATGCCATCACAACTACAACAGCGGAAAATAAAGTGGAAATGTAACAGAAATAGTATTACATACTAGAGTACTCACTACTACAACTGAAAGCTCGAAAACAAAAAAAAGTGACAACTGCTAAGGCTGGGCTCGACTGGGCCCAGCTCCCTCTGTAGCCGGTGGTGCTGGCTACTCAACTCCCTAATCTGAATAAGGTTACAAAAATCGTAGTCAGCTAACGCTGAGTAAAGTGGTTGTTAAGCCATTTATATGCAATTAACATAAGACAGGAAACTAATTTATTATTCAATTCCATTTAGCTCAACTAAGTAGTTTTGATTTGTTTATTCTCTTTAAAAATCTGGTCATTTCTTGATCTTGTCTGTCCCTCAAGGGGACGATCTTGATTGCAGTCTTTCCCGCGATGTAAGATGTACATGTGGTGCTCTCCTGGCCGGGAGAGTCCCCTGTGGAAATCCTACACCCGGTCAACCACCCTGAGGTCACAGTCGCGACGTAGCGGTGACTACAGCACGCACGATAAGCGCATGGGTAGCTACCCCGCACTGGCACGCGGTCACTCATTTCCACTAGCGGGTACACCTAAAAGTACAGCACGGAACAACACAGGGCCTTGCCCTCTCATAACAGGGTCTCACCCCTCAGAACAGAACAGCGGTCTCACCCCTCTACAGTCTGCGTACCCTCGTCCGACTATCCCAGTTTGCCCAGTGGGCTTAACAAGAGTCGGTGTAGGGTGGCTAGTCCTAACCTCGGGCCCCGTAGGGCAACTAGATCCCTCCCTACACTAAGTAGCTCACCTCGGTACCACGTACACGAGGGCCAAATAGGAGTCAGTGTAGAGTGACAAGTTCTAACCCCGGGTCTCAACCCAAAGGGACAGCTAACTCCCCTCTACACTAAAGGGACAGTTGCTTTCCTTAATACTATGTACATAAGGGCCAACTTACTTCCCGTCTACTTACAAGGTTCTTTCCAGGAGTTCTTCTCCTAGTTCCCCGTAGGGTTCATGCTTGTATTTGTCTCATTTCATTTCTCAACATGCATATCTCGTTGTTCATCTTCTTATTCTCATTCATATAATAAGTACCTCATGTTTTTACAACTGAAGAAGTATCACATCATATATCCATACAATTTCTAGCAATTAGGGTTTAACAAGTATCTCAAAGTAAATAGCGTAGCTCAAGAAATGTTCATTCGCTCCTGCCCTAGGGTTCATTTCACATCCTAAGGTTCAATTAAGTTATTCTAAGCATGCACTTTATTTATTTAAAACTTAGTATTAAATTAAACCACTCTACCGGGAAGCACGGGAGGAATGGGGCTGGAACCGCAGGTCCTGTCGTCTCCGCAGGCCCCGAACACGCTACAGGCTGGAGACTTATATAATTGACACTAACACATAGAGAAACTAGAGCGAAAAATAATATATTTCATTTGCGTAAATCCGACTTCGTTTGGGCCCCGAACAGGCCAAAAACGTGCATACAGACTGAAATTAGACGTCTGGGACTAGGCCTAGACGTCTTAAACGATGTTAGTAACTCACCTTGTGTTCCTGCGCTGCTGACGGACGTCTAGAACCCCTCTACAGTCATCCTGGGTCTTTCCAGAAGTCAGTCAGTGCGACCGTACATCTGATAGGTTTATCAGACGTCTATGAGCACCTCTAAGAGAGTGCTTGCGCGCCTTTTCAAGACCTATACCTGTACATACGTTCGTAGCTTTAAAACCACGACAGCGTAACGCTACGTACCTCATGTACGTGCATGCATGAGCGTACAAGGCTCATACCTCGACACTCCGCAAAATTTCAGACGTCCAGCTTTAGCTATGGACGTTTGCTGCTGCTCCAGACGTCTGGCAAATGCTCCAGACGTCTGATACTGGAAAAATCCAGTACACAAAAACTCCCTCGCGCGGTCCTACTTCTCGCGAGCTCATCTCGCAGCAACTGCAACAGCGACATCAGTAGCTACCGGGGGTCAAGGACCCTCCTCCGGCGTCCTCTCTCCCACGAGATCCTTCTCGAGCTCCTGCGGCTACACTCCGGCCGTGGCTCCTCCCTCTCGCACCCTTGAACTCCTCGAAGGTCCTTGCACCTCCAAGCTCCTTGCGGCTGCAACTGCAACTCCCCCACACGCGAGCTCTCCTGCTCGAGCTCCCCCTTCCTCACTCACACTCTCTTCCTCTCTCCTCCTCTCGCGAGCTTCTCTCCTCCATGCGCGACTGCAAGCGAGGACGAAAAGCTGTTGGTGCTCGCCAACAGACAAGGGAAGGAGGTGAAGGTGGTGGTGAGGGTGTGATGGTGGAGAGGGTGGTGGGGTTTTAAATAAATGAGGGTTAGGGTTTTGGGGAGGAGAGGGGTGGTGAGTGTGTGTGCGTGAGTGTGTGCGTGGGTGAGTGTGGTGAGGGAGAGGAGAGAGAGGGAAAAAATTATGGAAACCTCCCCGCTATCCTCTCTTCTTCCCGTAAAGCCCACACACTCAACTCAAAGGGTCAAAATTTTCGCTCACGCCCCTAACTTTCCGGAAAAACTCTGAACGGTCCTTGGAAAGGGTCATTTCAAGCGGGCTGTCGACCTATCTGGCTCTAATCCTGTGATGAAGATAGTATTAATTCCTCGAAGTTGCTAGAGCTCCTCCTTATGGTAAGCTTCTAGACCTTCATTGGGCCTCTTGCCCCTATCCTGGCCCTCGGTTCGCCTAATGAAACAGGGCAGGTTTTCATGTCGGATCTGGGACTCGACCCGGTCATGCAGATCCCGACAATCTTCGAAGGCGTGTCCCCGAGCCTTATGGTACTTGTAGTAGGGCCTGGAGTTAGCCTTCCTCTTTATGGATTTTAGTGGGGGCAGCAAGTCTTTACCCATGGACCAGACCTCCGCAAACACGTCCACCTGGTTCATGTATAAGGGAGTGTATTCCTTAGAGGACTCCCACCTTGTCTGGCAAGATCCATGGTTACGACCCTTAGTGAGTTGGTCACTCCTTTGGTCGTGGAGGGTAGCCCTTCGCTTGTGAAAGCGACCACTTCCACGGATGGACGTTGGAGCGAGTCTGCCTGGGGCCCTTACTTTCCTTTATGAGGCGGACATCACAACCATCACCTTCGGCCAATCGGCTGCAAGAGCGGAAGGAATCGCCCCGCTCCACGAATCCCATGGCTTTTCCCATTGCCCAGCCATGTCCCTAAGCGAGAAATCATCGATGTCGTACTAGAACCTTTGAGTTAGGGGGTCTGATTTCCAGTACTGGATGGTTATGGCATCATGGGATTCCTTGAAGTTGAAGTACTGAGTTTTGAATCAATCTAGGTAGGATCGGAAAGACTCAGTCTTTAGCTGTGTGGCAGCCTTCCAAGGTCGTCTCTGACCCTTTGTTGCCTGGCAAAATACTGGCAGAAGTTGTTCGCCAATTCTTGGAAGCAAGCAATCTACCCGGCTAGTAGGTTGCTAAACCATTCATGGGCCATGCCAGACAGATATGACAGGAATATGATAAACACCAGTTTATCATCATTCTTTTGCATTAAAACAATCCTAGCTCTTAGGGTTTTGCTTCGCAAACGGATTTTTGGGTTGCATTTAGTCATAAATTAGGTTAGGCATGCATTGCATTTTTCTTGTCCTTTTAATATATTTTTGTGTGTTAGGGATGAACAGATATACAGATCCCTAGAACCCTATCACTTAGAAAGGCAACAAGTGAAGGAGAAGCTCAAACTAGCTAGAATTCAACTTGATCTAGCTCACCATGGCTGGAATCTAGCTCACCATGGCTGGAATCCAGCTCACTTAGACTAGGGTAAGCTCATCCTAGCTCCATGCAGCTCATCTCAGCTGAATGGCAGCTCAAGAGAGCTCATCTCAGCTCACCTTAGCTCAGGTCAGCTCAGATCCAACTCAACTTAGCTGAGTCTAGCTCATCTCATCTCCCGTGAGTTCACAGGGAGCTCTAGCTAGCTCAGTTGAGTTGACTGGAGTTCACCTCAGCTCAGGACCAGCCTGATCCAGCTCCACTCAACTCCAGCCAGCTGAAGATGAATTCATTCCAGCTCAGGAGCTCAAGTCCAGTTCCCGGGGACTCAGCTTAGTTGAGCTAAGCTACCTTAGCTGTCTCAACTAACTCAATCCTCCCTGGGAACACTAGACCCAGCTCACCTCAGCTCCATTCAACAGAAGCCAACTCACTTTATCTTGGCTCAGCAGCTAGCAAAGAACTAGTAAGCTAAGCCAGCTAGAGTAGCCCCATGTTGACCTCTTCAGTAGCTGCCAGCTCCAATTCAGCTCCAGACTCTTCATATCCAGCTCCTCTCCACAAACCCTAAGCTCCATGTTAACGCGGCTTGATCATGTTTTAACAGTTAGTTACATGGTAGTATAGGTGACCAAGCGTTGTCAACAAATAAAAATTTATTACTCGAAAACCTAAGTATCCGAGGTCGAACACAGGGAGCAATTAGAATTTATTACTAATCTCAAGAATGTAATTGAACACTTAATTACTCAAAACTTAATTCAAAATATATATATGCATGAGTTAAAAGTTAATTGTGGTAAAAATAAAGGAATTGGACGTCTGATCATGGGATCAGACGTCTTAAAAATATGTTTTCTCCTATCTGCTTCTTGTTCTTCTTCTTCTGACTTCTGATTTTCCTCTGTTCTTCTTTTCTTCTTTGGCCATGTGCTTCTTCTTGTTTCTTCTCTGCAGCTCCTTTCTCTATTCTTTCCCTTCTTCTTTCCTCTGTCTTCTACCTTGCCTTTCTTCTCTTTTTCTTTCTTCTTTTCTCTGCGGGTCTTCTTCCTTCCTTAGTTCTGCTTCCCTTGGCTTCAGCTTCCCTTCTTCTTCTACTTCTGCTTGTCTTTCCCTTTCGTTATTTCTTCTTCCTTCTTCAGTTCCTCTTCTCTTTGGCTTCGCCTCTTCCCTCTGCCTTGCCTTTCCTTTTCTTTTTCCTCTGGGTTGCTTCCTTCCTTCTTCTTCTTCTCCTTCGCTTGCAGCGACTAAGTTCCTGCATCCTTCTCTTCCCCCTTCCCTGCACAAACCGAAGAGAGCAAAATCTACCCCTATCTACCCACACCTGCGTCTCTCTCTCTCTCTGTATATCACTCTTCAGCACGCTCTCCTAGAGCCGGGTAATCGGGTCGGGTCGCGTGCCCGGGTCCAGGCGCACCAGCGTGGGTGCGGTGCGCGAGGAGTGCTCAGGAGGGTAGTCGGGTCGGGTCACTAGGTCCGCGTGATGAGCTCACGGATGAGGCGCATGTATAGGTGAGGGACCTCACCCCATGTGTTCTCGAGGCGAATCGCTAATATCACAAATTCAATTTAAACTACTCAAGTGCCTCACAGCTTACCGAGGTAGGACTAATGTTCCACCGCTTGTTTCTCGCGAGCCCGCAACAGACCGTTCCTCCAATTGCAGCAACTGCAGATTTCACGGCGCCACTTTCTGGAACAGATGACTTCGCGAGATCGCCCTTAATCTGCTGCACCTGGAATCCTGAAGTCCTTCAACCTGGAGCGAGTGTGCAACCTCCTCGAGTCACCGCTAATGGCGACTGAAGCTCAAACCCTACTCAACACAAAACGAAGCTTGCAGCTACATCAGACCATAGGGGGACCTTCGCTGTGTCACAGCGAAGGTGAGGCAGTAGGTGGCAGGCCACAGGGTGGCCTAGGCGTGCGTGCCTAGGTCGCTCTGTGGCTGGACGGATGGGTTAGGTCGGGGGGGTAGGTCTGGTGGTGTAGGCGGTTTGTGGAGGAGTGGAGGATGTTCAATGGAGTGTGGCGGAGGTTGTACGGTGGTTGGCGAGACGTGTGGTGCTGCGGAGTGACGGAGGCATCTCGCCGGAGAGTGGCCGAAGATGGGGAAGATGGCGGTGGACAGCAGTGGTCAAGGGACGTTTTGTGAAATAGGAGGGAAATGAAAGAGGGGATAGAGACGAACAGTTCTAACCTAAGTGGACGAAGGGGGCGAGACGGGCGGCTGGCAGTACCTGCTGTCGTCGGAGAAGAAGGCGACTAGTGGAGGAAGACGGCGGCGATGATGGAGCTAGGAAAGCACGCGCGAGTGTTGCGCGACACGGAAGAGGAAGGGGAGGACAGCTCTGCCACTAGTACTGTGGCAGAGCGACGAGAAAGAGGAGGGGGGCTCGACGGAGCTCTTTGGACCCCTTAGCCGGAGGAGAAGAGGAAATCGAGGTGGAATTCCGACCAAGTCGAGCTGAGGAGGTGCGGCCAGAGTTGGGGGTCAATTTATAGGCATAGGCAGGGACTCCTATGCTTGGAAGACAAGCTTCCAAGCGCGGGAATCCTCGCCGGAGATGGAAGTCTGTTAGGTACCCAAATCTCTCGTGCGTTCGCATGAGAGATTGGGTGCAAATCATAGATCAGGACCACGCTCAGATGGAAGGGAATTCCTTAGAGAATCTCCCTTCCAAATCTGGGAGATCTCTGAGGAATCAGGGAGTATTCCCCCTCTATTCCTCGTCGGAGTAGGATTTCTCCCCATTAATGGCGGAGGGACCTGCTTGTAAGAGTGGCAAGGGAGTTAGGGGGTCTGTGCAATGGTTTTCAAAAGATAGGGACCAAAATGTAATTGGGTGTACTAATTTGCAAAGTAGGTCAAGATGACCTACCCTTAGGTCCAAATTTTGGTACAAACCTAATTTTGACCTAAGGAATCCAATGGTGAAGTTGGATTTTAGGTTTGACCACGTTTGACTAGACTTTTTGCACAAAAACCTAAATTAGGTCAATTGATGAGCAATGACCGCAATCTAGGTCAAACTAGTTTCCAAAGGCCAAATTGAATGTTCTACACCCTAGGGGATATTTTTCTATGAATTTTAGGGGATTTAGTTTATTTTTATCTTGACCATAACCTTGTTGAATTAAGCGGGTCTGCTTTAGGGTTACAAGATGTCATTTAATTCCTGGTTTGCACATAAACCCATTTCTGATTAAACCAACCCACTTTTCATCTTATTCAGACCATTTAACCTATGTTATGCCTCTGAGAAGTCCCGTTTATGTATTGCAATGGTAAAATTACAATTTTAACTTTTATTTCATGTTTTCTTCTCAGAACACTTATTCCTTCAATTAAGCCCTCTTCTAAGTTATGTAGGAGCTTTTATTCTCTTTCTTAGATCAAAATGAGCTAGTTAGGGCTCATGATGAGGCTCTCATCATATCCCCATGCCTAGATTTTGCTAGTCCCTTAGCAAAATTTCAAGGTTTTAACTTCTGTTCTAGACCCTGAGTGTCTGTCATCAGTTATGATAAGTGCTTTTCTTTTTCTTTTGTGATTAGGTAAGAATGCCGACAGTAGGCCTAGAGATACTCAAGTATCAACCAAAATCCTGACCTGACCCACTTTTGCCTCAGTCTTCCGCAAAGGTTTTTAAGGCCCGCAGAAACTATCTTAGGGTTTGTTGGACTCTGCGGTTAAAGTACCCGTGCTTGAGACATTTTTAGCCTAGGTTCAGTTTGCAGTGCACTTTTTGTAAGAGAGAGACAGAAGATTTATTTGTTTGGAGAGTTTTCTCTCTCTTATCTTTCTATTTCTAGCTTCGGATTGGCTTCTCAACACGGTCTATATCGGATTCCTCGTCCCCATCATCGATCCTCAAGGGTCCCTAGCTATCGATGCTTCAAGATGGCACCGCCCATGGCAACCCCCAGAACCCTGGCTTTCGAGATTTTGAGATAACCCCGCCCGTGGCGTTCCGTGGCCGAATTCAGACCCTGGCAATCAACATTTCATGATAATGCCGCCCATGGCATCTGAACCAGCAGAGTGCTTACATACCCTCAGTAGGATATTTAAATATCCTAAGAGACAAGCACCGAGGAGATGACATGTTGTTACGCATCTTCGAGGGAAATTTCCCACCTCTCCGCACCGGGAACTCGTCCAAATCAACTTGTGTTGATCGGTCGCTCCTAATCTAGGCAACATTTCTCAGAACATTGAAATGCTTTTCGCGTGATTTTGATATTTATGCGCACTGAACCAGACTGTGTGAATTGGGGTGCTTAGGTTATCGAATCCCGCAAATCGAAGGTCAGTTAACAAGGCTGAATACTTCCTAAGCCTTAGACCTAATACCTAAGCTTCTCATTTTCCCCAACTTCTTGAGGATTATCCAGATCTTAGCAGATACGTGAATTTTTAAGCCTAGGAATCTAGCCCAAGAGGCCTAAGATCAGCGTTCCTGCTAATCTCTTTTTATGTCTCCTTAGCACTTTTCTTTTATTTTTCTCTTGATCTGGTCTAGAACTTCAGTTAATTCCTTAATCTTTTACTAATGACTACCTCTTTTTCTTTTTCATTTTACGCTCCTTTTTATCATTTTTGCTCTTTTTCTCCTCCTTATAATTTTGTAGCTCACAAAATTTCCTCCCTCCAATTTTTTGTTCTTTTTCATAAGTTTTCAATTTTTTTATGTTTTTGACATATATGTGAATTTTTTTTGTGAGAATCCTTCTGACTTTTTCTTGGTTTTGTATGTATGCACTTTATCACCCCCCCATGCCTAAGTTTTGCAATGTCCTCATTGTAAACGGAGGGTGTGAAATAATGTTGAGGTCAGGGACTTAGAACAGGATACAACGGGTGGGTGAATGGGTCGGAAATGACCGATGCGGACGATTTCAAGCTCTGGTACGTGTATAAGAGGTGGGATCAACTATCTAAGGTTGAACTCAAGGTGCAATGGACGTGGAGTACAGACGGATGATCAGATGGGTCTCTATTTTTTGGATGACGGGTTGCTTCCTGTTAAGCGCTAAATTCAATGTCTTCAGCCGAGCGAAAAATGGGGTGGAGAGGGAGTGGTCAAATCAGCGGAATTTTGTAAAACAAGCACCTTGATTAAGAGCCTAGTTGGTCGAACCAAGTGCTTGTTAAAATCAGTGGGCTGATGATACAGCCCAAACCCAATCAGTCTGGTGGGTTGATAGATGTAGATCAACAGATGCGGAACCCACCATATGCAATGTGGCTCGGATGGATATGGAAGTGAAAACTTGGGTTTAGGCTGAGTCAAATCAGCCTGGTCAGAGTAGGGTTTCGAAAAAAAATCAGTGCATGGTGTGGAAACCCAACAAGGGTGGTCAGAGAATGATGGCTCCTGTTTTTCAGTCTGATTGATACCTGATACCCAGTATAGATATGGAGTTGAATCATCTGCAAACGGCTCAGTGAGAGGTGAATCAGAATAGAAATTGAGTCCAATTGCGGGTCAGGGTAGAGAATGGGTTTTGATCAGTTCTGTATGTGTGGAGGAGGTGGATTCAAAAGGAATTGGCTTGTTATAATCAGGAACAAGATTTTCTCCGATGTTATGGTCAGATTCAAAATCGTCAGAGAGTTTGCAAAAATCAAAATCTGAGTGAGATTCAAGATCGTGAGTTCCACCATAGAATAAATCATATGTTGTAGATTCACCAACCTGACTGAGGTCTAGCCTAAATGTTAATTCTGAGCTTAAAAAGGTGTCCTTATCTGGTAGAAGCTTAGGTTCTAAGCTGGTAGGACAGACCCAATTGAGACCCCACTCGTCCAACTCCTCAGTTTCTGTATCGTAAATTAGCATGACTTCCGAAAAATCAATTAGTTCCCCTAAGGATGTTGGCGAGGGATATTCATCAAATAGAGTCCCAAACTCATATTCTTCATTGAAAGATTGATCTTCCTCATATGGGGCCTTGAAATCTTCCCAATAGGTTTTAGATCTAGATCCTGGGCTTAGAATGTGGGTTGAATCACTAGAATCTAGGTCTGAATAACCTTCGAGGGTCACCTTATCAGAATAAGGGGCGGAATTTACACCCTCGAGAGGTTCAGTTCTACTCTCATTATCGCAAGAGTTTTGGGATTCTAAGCCTAGTGATTCATGGTCTAAAGTGGGCTCAACTGTTTTCCTGCATTTGGAGCTTCCCAACCTTCTTCAATATTGGGCACATTATATCCATCTGGGTTGGGAATCCACAACCATTTTGTGCCTCAAACTAGAGATCAGATTGATCCTCGATGTTGTCCCAAGATGGTTCATCCTCTGTTTGTGGTATATACGGGTACTTCTAGTCAATAATTTATTTTACTAATCTCATTATCTCTTCCCATTTTTCAAGATCATCTTGGTGTTACTTCCAAAGTCGAGGATTTGTCATACATTGAAGGTATTCAAGATAGTGTAGTTTTTCTATCTCAATGTACCCTATGATGAGCAAGTCACGGGTTGATCCTTTTGTGGCTTCTGCCAATAGTACTTGGGCACAAGTTATGATAAAGGTTGTGGTTGTTGGGACATCAACCTGAATGTTTTCTACTGGTGTTGAGGTTTATTCTTTTTCATAGAATTTCAGGGCATCCTAAATCATCCTATCTCTCATGGATCTCCGATATTCAGGTTTCTTGAATGGTAGTCCTAGGTGGTGTGGCTGCATATTTGAATCAGATGGTGGAATCAAGATGTAGAATCGGAGTTTGAATCAAGGTGTAGAATCAAATTATGAAGCGATTAAATCTGAATAAAGAGTCCCACTGAAAATGTATGTGTGTGCTCTAAAGAGAAAAGATGAGGGACTGGAGATGTTTTTGACCCAATCAAGACACCCAAATACGTTTGGATGACTATGCAGGTTCGGGGTGGATGATACCCCTTGATCAGAAGGTCGTCCACCTGAGAATTACCTGGGCAGCTAGAGAGGGAGAGTCCCGTAAAGACCCCTACACGGTAGAGCATCCCCACGGGTTACAGGGTGTAACGACCCGATTCCCTAGTCCCTACGAGACACGAGAATCGGACCGACTCGACTAATCCTAAGACCTAGTCATCCAATGAGGAAGTAACCAAAAGAGCAGTAAAATAAACCACATTCAGCATGAATATAACTAGCAGTAACAAAATACAACAGTAAGAAAAGGAACTACTACAGTATACACCACCACAACAGTAGAGCAACAAATATGTACATAACATGAAACTTACAATAAAGAAGTACAGGGAGTAACAAGGAAACTACTCACTACAGTGGAAGAAAGGTACAAAAAGAACTGCGGGTAACTCTACTGGACCCTACTAGGCCCAACGTCCACTGCAGCCGCTGACCCTGGCTGCTCAACACATGGTCCTGAAAAGTAACGAGTGTAACACGTCAGTGAAACGCTGAGTAGAGTGGCAACTAAAAGCTAAAGAAGCAGTAGAGTGTACAGTAGCTGTTATATGTTTACTTTCTTTATATACATCTTTCTGTTATTTCACAATTGATTTATTTCTCAGATCCTTCACTTGATCTCGAATATTCCTCGTGGGAACGATCTTGATTGCAGTCTTTTCCGAAAAGTAGAAGTAACACGTGGTGCTCTCCTGGCCGGGAGAGTCCCCCGTGGTGGTCCTACCCTCAGTCAACCACCCCAAGCTCGCTGACAGACGTAACGGTGACTACGGCACGCGCGATAAGCGCACGGGTAGCTACCCCGCACTGGCACGCGGTCAGTCGTTTCCGTTAACGGGTGCGCTCAAAACACAACACGGAACCAGTATAGGGCAGAGCCCTCTCAGTAACAGGGGTCCAACCCCTCCATAGTCCGCGCACCCTCGCCTGACTACCCTGGTTTGCCCAGTGGACCTAACAAGTCGGTGTAGGAGGCTAGCAGAACCCCAGGGCCCGTGGGGTAGCTAGTTCTCTCCCTACACTAGTATCTCTCCTCGGTACTGTGTACGCGAGGGCCAGCAAGTCGGTGTACAGTGGCCAAACCCACCCCAGTCTCAACCTGAGGGCGGCAAGCTCCCCTCTACACTAAGAGGTAATGTGTGCTCTCTTTGGTACCACGTACCCGAGAGACAACACACTTCCACGTTTCACTTTCTCAGTTCCCTTCTATTCTCTTTTCCAGGAGTTCTACTCCTAATTCCCCGTAGGGTTCGTGTTCTTTTTGTTTGGCCATTGTAGGTTTTACTGTTCCAGTTTTACATTCATACAACCTATATTCTCAATCATACTTATTCATTCATAACGTGCAGCTATTAATTTACAGGCAGCTATTATTTCCTTTCCACTGTTCCAAGACTGCAATATTTATATATTCCACTAGTTTTCCAGTCCTAAGATTCATGCCACACCCTAGGATCTATCATTCAATCTAGTTTCCCAGCCCTAGGATTCATGCAATACCCTAGGATCTATCATTCAATCTAGTTTCTCAGTCCTAGGGTTCATGCAATGCCCTAGACTCTATTAATTGTTCCATAATTGTAACAATTTATACTAATAATTTAAAAGCCACTCTACCAACGAAAACGGGAGTACTGGGGGCGTGGTTGACAATCCCGCACGCCTCCGCAACCCTCAAGACTGTAATGGAATGGGGTCCTAACACGAGGATCAAACACAAGGAGTTTTTCAGAACGGTATACAATTACTGTAAACGGGTAGAGGATTTTATTCTGGAAAGAACGCAACTCGAAACGCAGAAAACGGACTCCGAACAAGCCCTAAGCGGGTCAAAAACGACGAAACTGTCAAAAATCAGACTTCTGAAACCTCTTCCAGATGTCTTAAAAGGTGGGTCAGATCGTACCTTAATTCTGCGTAGTCCTTCAAACGACCAGAAGCCCGCTGGGACGTCTGGCTTGGTTCCCAGACGTCCAATTGTCACCCCGGACGTCTGGAGGTCCTCTACGTCGTCTGGCACTACAACCAAACGTCTGATTTACGTGAGATGGCGAGCCCTCGCGCCCTCCCGAGTGCAACCTACGCACACACACTCCTACTCTCAGCACGACGAAGCACAGATGAAGTCGCGGCTGACAGCTGCATGGCCGTACACGCGGAAAAGGAAGAAGGTAGAAATATCTTAAATGTCAGACGTCTGGAAAGTCCTCCAGACGTCTTCACCGTCGTCTGGTCGTAAGCCCATACGTCTGATTCTGGAAAATTTTCCAGAACCAGAGCCCGACTCGCTCTCTGCCCACGACGCACGGCCGCGCCGCGCCCCGTCCACCTGCTGCTCGAGCTACAGCAGCCCCTCCGCGACACCCCACGCCCACCGCTCCCCCGCTGGCCGGCTCTAGCTGCCCCGGCAAGCTCGAACCCTCACGGTCGAGCTTCCCCTTCCGCTCGCAACCCCCCTTCCCGCACGCTCGCCGCAGCCGCTGCTGCCACCGCTCACTCGCTCGCTCGTGCTCTCGCACTGGCAGGGAGAAGGAGAAGAGGAAGGCGGAGGAGATGAGGGTGAGGGAGAGGACGAGGGAGAGGGTGTTCTTATAAGGCCGCACGGGGAGAGAGAGAAGAGAGCGGCGCGCCTGTAGGAAGAGAGAGAAGAAAAGAGGAACGAGAGCGGCGGGTGCAGTCTGCTCGCGCAGGTGCACATACGCACCCCCGTACGCCGCAAAAATTTATTACCAGACGTCTGGGCCACTTCCCAGACGTCTTAAAAACCCATCTGATGCCATGTTCATAACACAGGCTTTCCCCCACCCGACCTCTCTTGTCACTGAGATTCCAGGTAGACCAGAATAGGGACCTTGACCTCTTAAGTTACCACTTTTATTTCAAAGGTGCTTTAGGGTTCTCACTTGAACTTTAGATGTTTTGATGTTGTGACCTAATTTTGAGGTTGGTTGACCCAAGGGGTCAACTTCACCTAACCTGTCCTATAGATGGCAGAATGATTCTAGGCTTGGGACCTAGAGATCACCCTGATTTGACTCCCAGTTTATTAGGTCCAAGATTTTAAGATTCAAGTGATCTTAGAGCTCAATTTTTAGGGTTTGTCTTGTTTAGATCTCTTCAATCAAGGGCCTGGGTAGTACACTGATGCGGGAGGGTTCATTTCCTTTTATACAGGCATGTGTGTCTAGCACTCCAAGGCCCTACTGTAGAAATCCTAATTTGGTTCTATTTCCAATCCTCTTTTTCACAAAAATTCTCTTTGGACTTAAAAGCAAGAAGTGTGTTGTCCGCAGAGATTAAGCATGATTTCTATTAGGCACATGAATTTTGTGGGTTAGAATCTAAAAAAATCGCTCCAACTTCAAGAAGATTTGAAAAAAAATTCGAAAATCAGGAAACGTTTGCCTTAAAGATGGTGAGTAGTATAGAAAGAAGGCAATTGATTCCTAACTTAATTTCTTCCTTTTGTCTTTCCCGGATTAGGGGATGGTTTAAGGAAGAAAAGAAATTACCTGCCCTGGAGTAGTTGACTTGCAGGAGGGATCTTCTCATGAAATACCTGCAAGATCACAACAAAGCAACATAGGGCAAGTTAGTGTTCAATATGATCAAAAAGAATGCAGAGACTAGTGATAAATTGCACGTTGCTCCCCGGCAACAATGCTAAAATGTTAGCGCAGCTTGATCGTGTTTTAACAATTAGTTACGTGGTAATATAGGTGATCAAGCGTTGTCAACAAATAAAAATTTATTACTCAAAAACCTAAGTATCCAAGGTCGAACACAGGAAGCAATTGGAATTTATTACTAATCTCAAGAATGTAATTGAACACTTAATTACTCAAAGCTTAATTCAAAATATATATATGCATGAGTTAAAAGTTAATTGTGGTAAAAATAAAGGAATTAGACGTCTGATCATGGGATCAGACGTCTTAAAAATATGTTTCTCCTATCTACTTCTTATTCTTCTTCTTCTGACTTCTGATTTTCCTCTGTTCTTCTTTTCTTCTTTGGCCATGTGTTTCTTCTTCCTTGTTTCTTCTCTGCAGCTCCTTTCTCTATTCTTTCCCTTCTTCTTTCCTCTATCTTCTGCCTTGCCTTTCTTCTCTTTTTCTTTCTCCTTTTCACTGCGGGTCTTCTTCCTTTGTCAGTTCTGCTTCTCTTGGCTTCAGCTTCCCTTCTTCTTCTACTTCTGCTTGTCTTTCCCTTTCTTTATTTCTTCTTCCTTCTTCAATTCCTCTTCTCTTTGGCTTCTCCTCTTCCCTCTGCCTTGCCTTTCCTTTTCTTTTTCCTCTGTGATGCTTCCTTCCTTCTTCTTCTTCTCCTTCGCTTGCAGCGGCTAAGTCCCTGCTTCCGTCTCTTCCTCCTTCCCTGCACAAACCGAAGAGAGCAAAACCTACCCCTATCTACCCATACCCGCGTCTCTCTCTCTGTATATCACTCTTCAGCACGCTCTCCCACAGTCGAGTAATCAGGTCAGGTCGCGCGCCCAGGTCCAGGCGTACCGGTGTGGGTGTGGTGCGCGAGGAGTGCTCAGGAGGGTAGTCGAGTCGGGTCACCAGGTCCACGTGATGAGCTCACGAACGAGGTGCATGTATAGGTGAGGGACCTCACCCCATGTGTTCTCGAGGCGAATAGCTAATATCACAAATTCAATTTAAACCACTCCAGCGCCTCACAACTTACCGAGGTGGGACTAATGTTCCACCGCTTGTTTCTCGCAAGCCCGCAGCAAACCGTTCCTCCAATTGCAGCAACTGCAGGTTTCGCGGTGCCACTTTCTGGAACAGATGACTTCGCAAGATCTCCCTGAATCTGCTGCACCTAGAATCCTGAAGTCCTTCAACCTGGAGCGAGCGTGCAACCTCCTCGAGTCACCTCTAATGGCGGCTAAAGCTTAAACCCTACTCAACACAAAACGAAGCTTGCAGCTCCATCAGACCACAGGGGGACCTTTGCTGTGTCACGGTGAAGGTGAGGCAGTAGGTGGCAGGCCACGGGGTGGCCTAGGCGTGCGTGCCTAGGTCGCTCTGTGGCTGGACAGATGGGTTAGGTTGGGGGGGCAGTTGTGGTGGTGTAGGCGGTCTGTGGAGGAGTGGAGGATGTTCAGTGGAGTGTGGTGGAGGTTGTGCGGTGGTTGGCAAGACATGTGGGGCTGCGAAGTGACGGAGGCGTCTCGCCGGAGAGTGGCCGGAGATGGGGAAGATGAAGGTGGACAACGGCGGTCGAGGGACGTTTTGTGAAATAGAAGGAGGGAAATGAAAGAAGGGATAGAGACGAACAGTTCTAACCTAAGTGGACGAAGGGGGCGAGACGGGCGGCTCGCAGTACCTGCTGTCGTCGGAGAAGAAGGTGTCCAGTGGAGGAAGACAGCGGTGACGATGGAGCTAGGAAAGCGCACGCAGGTGTTGCGCGACACGAAAGAGGAAGGGGAGGACAGCTCTGCCACTGGTACTGTGGCAGAGCGACGAGAAAGAGGAGGGGGGCTCGCCGGAGCTCTCTGGACCCCTTAGCCGGAGGAGAAGAAGAGGAAATCGAGGTGGAATTCGGGCCAAGTCGAGCTGAGGAGGTGTGGCCGGAGTTGGGGGTCAATTTATAGGCACAGGCAGGGACTCCTGTGCTTGGAAGACAAGCTTCCAAGCGCGGGAATCCTCGCCGGAGATGGAAGTCTGTTAGGTACCCAAATCTCTCGTGCGTTCGCATGAGAGATTGGGTGCAAATCATAGATCAGGACCACGCTCAGATGGAAGGAAATTCCTTAGAGAATCTCCCTTCAAAATCTGGGAGGAGATCTCTGAGGAATCAGGGAGTATTCCCCCTCTATTCCTCCTCGGAGTAGGATTTCTCCCTATTAATGGCGGAGGGACCTGCTTGTAAGAGTGGCAAGGGAGTTAGGGGGTCTGTGCAATGGTTTTCAAAAGGTAGGGACCAAAATGTAATTGGATGTACTAATTTGCAAAGTAGGTCAAGATGGCCTACCCTTAGGTCCAAATTTTGGTACAAACCTAATTTTGACCTAAGGAATCCAATGGTGAAGTTGGATTTTAGGTTTGATCACGTTTGACTAGACTTTTTGCACAAAAACCTAAATTAGGTTAATTGATGAGCAATGACCGCAATCTAGGTCAAAGTAGGTTCCAAAGGCCAAATTGAATGTTCTACACCCTAGGGGATATTTTTATATGAATTTTAGGGGATTTAGTTGATTTTTATCCTGACCATAACCTTGTTGAATTAAGCAGGTCTATTTTAGGGTTACAAGATGTCATTTAATTCCTGGTTTGCACATAAACCCATTTTTGATTAAACCAACCCACTTTTTATCTTATTCAGACCATTTAACCTATGTTATGCCTCTGAGAAGTCCCGTTTATGTATTGCAATGGTAAAATTACAATTTTAACCTTTATTTCATGTTTTCTTCTCAAAACACTTATTCCTTCAATTAAGCCATCTTCTAAGTTATGTAGGAGCTTTTATTCTCTTTCTTAGATCAAAATGAGCTAGTTAAGGCTCATGATGAGGCTCTCATCACTCCACATGCCTACTCCTCCACTCCACTACTAGCTTAGCTAGCATCCAGCTCCTTGGCCATCCATCAGCCATAACTCAACCCTAACTAGCTCCATTTACTAAGTAAACTCAAGTCCACCTAGCTAACTCCACCTCTACTCAAGTTGGCGCCATCTTCTTCACCACCCTTCACCCTCAATCACCACCAAAAGACACCTAGATGTTGGCGCCAAAACCACCCTAACCACCCCCCTTTTGGCACAAACTTCACCCCCCATATCCACCCTACACATAACCCCTCCAAGCCACACCCACCATCCACCTCAACCCCCTTCTAGAAGCCTAGAAGTTGGCACCAACCCATGGCACCTCTCCATGGTTGGCACCACTTTTAGGTGTCCCTTGGCCACCCATAACTACCCCCCTTACATCCCTTAGGTGGCGCCAACTCCCCTTAGCCCTAGGATCACCTAACCACCCCCATCTTCCCATCTTAGCCATCCATCTCAAGAGTCACCTTAACCCTCTCATCCTACCCTATAAAAAGACCAACACCCACCACCTTACAACCCATCCTTGGTTAGCAAAATACCTCTTATATTCTACATATAGCGCACGCCCAAGAGAGAAGAAGAAGAAGAAGATTAAGGGGACACTCTGCCCCCTTGGTGCCTTCCCCTCTTCCCTTCTCTCTTGTGCCCACGCCAGCCAAAGGAGAAGCCAGGCAAGGAAGACCTTTGGAGGAGGTCTTGAGGGTGGTATACAACCATCCTTGGAGGAGAGCTTAGAGGTGGTCCACGCCACCTTGGAGGAAAGCCTTGGCACGGCCCCTACTTGAGGGTTTGCCAAGGAAGCTACACCTTGAAGAATTTTGCAAGGAGAAGGAGGAGCTCTTTTTGATTGAGGGAATAGCCGCAATTGGAGCAAGAGCCTCGCCATCTTCACCATCATTTCAGAGGATTTTTGTGTTTTCATTACATGCATCTTTAATTTTAGTAGTTTAAGCATTCTTCTACTAGATTCTTGTTAAACAATTCCTCAATTTTATACAAGTTGCCTTAATTATATTTGTCTGTCTTGATTGCAATTTAAATTTCCCTTTTGTGCACTCACTTCCCTCCCTCTCTAATTACCCTAGGCCTTTACGTGCCTAGGGTGAGCTTAGAAGAAAGGTAGCTCTTGTCACATAGGGTTACTATTAGGAGTAGTTATCATTAATTCGAAATCCTTGTTATTTCAATTATAAAACCAAAAAAAATGATATATGGAAAAAATCAAAAGAAAGTTGAGACTTATTATCTAAGCAAGAGATTTGCTTGCAAGCATATTGCCTCCTTAGATAACCTTAGATACTCCCCTATCTAGGTCTTACAAATTTTAAAAGCGAATCCATTTTTGTGCGTTGCAACTACTTAAAACCCTAATTTAACAAATCGTGCAAAAACGCGATCAGAATACTCGACAGAGTACTTCGTTAAGGCAACCACGCACCGGCATCATCTAGCGTTAGCTCCCCACAAAACTGTTGGGCTCTGCCATCTCACCGTTTGAGACCAAGACGAGTTGCTCGAACTCTTCTAGCAAGGGGCCGCCACCACCTCCTCCATGAATAAGTGGTACGTGCATGGGTGTATACCCTCACTGCTCGTGTGACTTGGCGGATGATCTTTGGGATGGAGCTCCCGCCGCCAGTGGACGGGGGTTGAGCACTCGACTACTCCCCCGGCAAGGGTGGGCGTGGAGCCTTTGGCAGGCTGCAGGATCATCACCTTGCTAACTACTAAGCTCGCGCT
This sequence comes from Thalassia testudinum, assembly GCA_037157565.1. NCBI lineage: Eukaryota > Viridiplantae > Streptophyta > Magnoliopsida > Alismatales > Hydrocharitaceae > Thalassia > Thalassia testudinum. Next base: position 5,641,469 of record JAZHRO010000001.1, on the reverse strand, counting down.
TTAGCTTTTCGAGTTGTTCGCCTAGGTGGCCATTTTCTTCCTCCACCATGCGTTGGCATCTCAGCCACTTATCGTCGGGGCTTGAGCTCTAGGGCTCCTTTGGCTGGGTCTTTCTGGACTCCCGGATTTGCTTAATCTCAAGGAGTTTGCTGGTGAGAGACTGATGTTCTACCTTCAAGGCCGCCAACCTAGCCTCGTACTCCCCTTCCCTCACTTGCATCTTGAGGAGGGAGTCTCGCTCAGGGTCCTCGAGCAGTCGGCCATGTTGTACTACCCTTTTTTAGGATCAGCGTGCTGAGGGTGTCGTTTGGACACAGAGACGTTGGACTCCAACCAGGCCTTCTCGGGGTGACCGCAAGTGGGGTTGCGTATGGTTGGGACCATCACTAGGAATTTTTATAAGGGAGGCCGAGGTAAGGCATTGTGGAGGTGTTGCCCTCCAACAACTAGATGCACGGGAGAGCATGGCATTTTTGTTAACGTTTCTGACAGACGGAGTCATTTAATGGGCCCCGAGGGCCACCGTAAAGGCCACCGATGGGCATCAAAGAAATTGTTGACGTAGGAAACGTAACATAGCCACAAGCAAGCAATCACAAGCAATCCATCACAAGGAAGACAAGGAGATTGGTGACCAATTTCCACCTCAAGGGGTGTACATCTAGGGTGAGGGCAAGGCTCTCGTAAATCCACTAGAAGTAGTGAGTTTACAATCTCTCGGAGTCTCTCTCTCTTTGATTACCTCCCTTTCACTCGAGGGTCTCTCCTCACTATTTATGGTATGGGAAAAGTCCTAGCCAAGTAGGATCTTTTCCATGATCTCTAGTACATCTTTTGTCTGACCGTTCATCTGTTGTCAAGTTATGGGTAGCCATATCTATCCTGCTGCGATTCTGACCTTGGATGCATCGAATCTTCTAGCAGGTTGGGCAGATCCAGGTCCGCCTAACTGTGAGGGGATCCGGGTCCGACTAGTCGTAGGTGGGTTAAGTAAGATCAGACCCACGTGTTTACCCTGTAACCGAGTAGCCGAACCCTCTATTGGATTACGCGTGGAGTTTTGGATCCAAGGGCGCTTTTGCCCCTCATCAGCGTCCAAGAAGGACATGTGTGATTGTTCGTTGCAGGAGTCCACCAGAGCATCCACCCTTGGTAAGGGGAACTCATCCCTCGAGCAAGCTTCGTTGAGGTTGGTGAAGTCCGCACACATACGCCATTTGTCGTTGGCTTTCTTCACTATGACCACGTTCGAGAGCCATCCTGGATATAAGAACTTCTCGATGAATCCGACTTCAAGAAGCTTTTGGACTTTGGCCTCTGCTGCTTGTCATTGCTCGGCTGGCTTGTGCCAACGCACTTATTTGATCGCGTGGGTGCCCACCTTAATGTTTAGGTGGTGCTGGATCAGGGATGGGCCTACTCCCTGCATGTCATTGGCGGACCAAGCAAAGATGTCCATGTTGGTTCGAAGTAGGAGCATCAATTCTTGTACTTTGGAGGGATCAAGGCCTGCTCCGACCTGGATGAGCTTAGTAGCATTGTCAGGATACATCTATATAGCCATGGTTGAAGAACCTAGCTTTAGCCTTGAAGTCACGAGTTAATCAACTAGACTTACTTCCTGCTGGATTGCCTGGACTTGATTTCTCTTTTTCCTCCCCCATTTTTGCAGCTTGGGGGGTCTCACCTCTATGGATCATTATAGCTCATTCCTTAAGAGTTCGTGTCCAGCTGTTTGATCCCTGTGTAATATTCCTACCCCATGAGAGGATTGGAAGAGCACAAAGTGGAAGTATGAAGAGAGGATTAAGCGAAAGGTGTGGGCAGTTGGCCGGCCGAGGATGTCGTCGAATGTCGCCATCAACCTTGCCACTATGAACATAGCCGTTCGGTTGAGGTGCTTGTCCCCATCACAGATGGACAAGGGGAGGCTGATCTCTTCTTTTAGCATCACCTTATAGTTGCCAAACCCTACAACTGGGTAAGCTGACGGGGAGAGATGATCTTCTTTGAAGGCTAATCGGAGTAGCATTCTGGAGAAGAGGACATCAACTCATCCACAAGGAGTCGAGGTTGGTGCTGTCCTACCAGTACGAGTGTTACCAGCAATGGGTCAGTGTGCTCTGTTGGCCACCTGCTTGACGAGGCCTCTTTCGCCCCAATGAAGGGTGGGGAACACACTACGAGCGGCCTGTTCGAAGGGGGTGAGTTGCTCTTCCAAGGCGACATTGACCCCGAAAACCACTTCAACCTCCACGCTCGTAGATGATGGGGGACGATCGTTTTGTGGTAACCCGGGAATAGCCACTAGAACCTAGCGATGGTACTCGGCCGAGGGGAGCAGGGGCAACACCGTCTGCTCGATCTAGATGGCTGAGGTGTTACGATCTGTGGCCCTTGGCAAGGACCATGTTGACTCCACGAAACTGCTGAAGCTTTTCCTTATAGTAGTCTTCCAGGCCCTCCATGGGCCCTTTTCCCTTATCTTGGCCTTCACTCCTCCTGATGAAGTGGGCTAGATTTTCGTGTCGAATCTGGGACTCGATTTGGTCCTGCAGATCTCGACGATCTTCAGTGGCGTGGCCCCGGGCCTTTTGGTATTTGCAGTAGTTCCCGAAGTTTGCCTTCTTTTTCAACGGCTTGGGCAAGTGTAATAGGTCTTTTTCTGTAGACCGTACTTCCATCAACATGTCCTCCTAGTTCATGGCCAAGGGAGTGTTTTCTTCAAAATAATTCGGCCCTTGGTTGGTCGATCGTTTCTCCATTCTAGGAAGCTAGCCTTCCTCTTGTTGAAGCAGCTACCTCCTCGAATGGAGATGGGGGCGGACTCCCTCAAGGCCCACTTCTCTTCAACCAGGCCGACATCGTCTCCATATGCCTCCGCCAACCAGCTACAGGAGTGAAAAGAATCGTCCTGCTCTGCAAACCTTGTGGCTCTATCCCAAAGCTCCACCATATCTTTGGGCGAAAAATTGTCGATATCATACCAAAATTTTTTAGTCAAGAATCCTGACTTGAAGTATTGGATGGCAATGGCATTGTGAGGTCGCTTACACTTGAAGTATTGGGCCATAAATTGATCCAGGTAAGACTGGAAAGATTCATTCTTCCACTGCCGAATCTCCGATAGCCTCTCAGGGTTGTCTCTAATCCTCTGTTGCCCAGCAAAGTACTGGCAGAACTTATCTGCCAATTCTTGGAAGCAGGTGATCTGTCCGGTAGGCAATTCATTGAACCATTCATGGGCCATGTCGGACAAATAGGATGGGAATGCTCAGCAGAGTACTTCGTCGGGGCAGCCATGAACCAGCATCATCTGATGACAGCTCCCAACGAAGCTATTAGGATTTTTCATCTCGACATATGGGGCCATAACGGGCTGCTTGAATTTTTCTTGCAGGGGGCTATCATCACCTTCTCAGTCAAAATATAGGGGGTGACGTAAGCTCGTGGGCATATACCCCGCATTGCCCGGGTGACCTGACAGATGATCTCAGGGATCGAGCCTCCGCTACTAGTCGCCAAGAGTTGAGCTCCTGAATGCTCTCCTAAGACAGGCGAGGAATTTTTAGCGGACCGAGAAGAGTTTCCCCCCTCTGGCTACTAAGCTCTCATTTTAACCTTTTGAGCTATTTGCGTAGGCGGGCGTTCTCGTCCTCCACCATACGATGCCACCTTTGTTGTTCGTCTTTAAGGCTCGATTGGTGGGGTTCCTTCAACAAGATTTTTCCGAACTCCCAGATTTTTCTAATCTCCTGGAGTTTCTCGGCGACTGAAAGTTCTTTAGCCTTAAGTGCTGCCAGCCTAACTTGATACTGCTCCTCCATCGCCTGGATCTCTAGGAGAGGGTCTTGCCTAAGGACTTCCACTAGTCAGCCAAGGACTTCCTACTTCTCCTTACTTGGCCCGACCGGCTAAGGGTGTTTCTTGGACATCGAGACACTTGATTCTGCCTGGGTCTACATTTTCTCGAGGCTAACGCAAGAGTTGTGAGTCGTAGGGGCCATCGGAAGGATTCAAGGGCTGGGAAACGTTATCAACTAATAATCGCTTTCCACAGACGGCGTCAATTGATCGATCCTCCTAAGTAATTGGAGGGTCCGTCTCAACAATTTAAAGACAAGCAATCACAACGAGGCAAGAGGGTTGCTGATTCAGTTCTACCACGAGGGATGTACGTCTGAGGGGTGAGCGATGCTCCCAACTATTCATTAGTAAGAAGCAATAATGCAATCTCTCTTTTTTCCTCTAATTGCCGTAGAGAGGGCCTCGAGGGTCTCTCTTAGCTATTTATAGTGCTGGGGTTGGTCCTCCCGTAAGATCTTCTGACCGGATACATCCGGTATCAAGACATGTATGTTGTCATGTTATTAATTGCGGCGGTCATGCCATCATTTATTATTGGTATGATTGTGTTGGACATTTTCCACTGTCTCCCTATCCCCAGTTGGCGTCGGATCTTTAGGCAAGTCGAATTTATCCGAACCCGCTTATATTCGAACCTTCCTAAGTATAGGCAGGTCGGATCTGCTTGCCTCTTTCACTTTCAGGCAATCAAACCTCTTGTTGGGCTTCTCATAGAGTTTTAAATCCGATGTTACTTTTTACCACACATCAAGAGGTTAACATCACTTCTTGAAATCTATGTTTTGGAGAAAAAATGCAATCTTTGTAAAACTTGAGTTTTTATTGGTATTAAGTTGAAACTAGTGTTAACTATTTTTTTTTTAGCTTTCTCCTTCCTAACAACTCAGGCACCTATTTCAGGTGAATAAAATAGATGTTAAAGTAAAGAAAAAAAAAAATCAACACTAATTATACATTTGAAAATTTAAATTTTGTACACCTCAGTCAAACTAACCCTTCCAGAAGAAGAACCCTCGTCAGACGATAAATGAAGGCTTTTCCATCGTGGAATCAAATAATAATACACATGGAATTAGTTAAAGTTTGGTACTCAAACACTAAAATAAGTATATGCATGTTTGTAGAAAATTTTTCGACTCGGCAAATACCCCTGACTACCCATTATTTAGAGGTTGTTCAATTTACGTCATTGACCCTTTGCCAATCTTGCCATGTTTTCTCTAAATTAATGAATTTAGGCTTCCTTTCAAGCTTCACCATCCTCTTCCTCCACTCCATCCGCTATTCCACCCACTTCCCGTCTTGCCCCGTTGCTTCCTCTGCAGACTCTGCATGCGACGACGACTGTTTATGCACCACTTCCACGGTGCTTTTTGCGACGGGTTCTACTCCTCCGCACACTATTAATTCCTTCCTCCCTGAGAAAAATCCCTTATTTTGACAACGCTCGGTTTCGCAATCTCATCTTGATTTTCTTTTTCTTTTTTTTTTTTTTGCCTTTAAAGGCTCAGAAGGGTTTTGATATTTCATATTTGCTTTTGAGGATCCAACGATGATAAAGGCAAGAGGCTAGGAATACTCCAAAGGATCAAATAAAGGAGTAAAGCTAGCTAAGAACATCGTTGGGGATAGGGATTATGCCCTTGGGTGTAACAGCCACCAGTGCACCAGACTAGTGGGTACCAATTGTACCTCGTGAAACATGCCCGTAAGAAAAGTCTCCACCACGTAGAGTTCCCAAAAAGGTGGAGGTCCTATAAATTAGAATAAATAAATTACTATATATATATATATATATATATATATATATATATTAACTTAAGAAATAAAATAAATGATAAAATAAGTGAGTTAATTTATTTAAATATTTTGACAAATTAAAATTATTTCACAGCGAATTTAAAATAATTTTATATTAGGTTAAATTTACTTAAATAAAAGATAAATTAAGTGAATAATTAAATACTTAATTTACCAATCAAATACAACTTAAATGGATGTCATAATCGAAAACAGTGCATCACTTGTCACCATCCGACTATACAATTGACTACGTGGCTACAGGTGAAGGTCGATTCTCGATATTATGGAAGTAATTCTACTAAAGATCTAGCAAGATATCCCTTGTTTGTTCATGTTTTTTCCGAGAGCTATACCTGTGAAAATGAATTCTTTGCAGCATATGCATATACGTGCAAGAAATATAGCGAGTAGACCTGATGCATTCATTCATACCACCATCTACATTTGAGGACCATATTCACAACTACAGAAAGTTTAATAAAATACACTTGCAGGCATACCCAGCTAGTATCAAACCGCAAGTCAACCGTAAAAACACCACGAGGTCGACTATCCATTTAATATAGCAAATCAAATTTCCCTGCATTTTGCTCAAAACCCTCTCCCTCTACTCATAAAAAGAAAAAAATCCTAGTTTCCTCTGTTGGTGGCCAATCACCCCTTCCCCCCCACCCCCCGCTCCAATCTTTGGATCTTCCTCTTCCCTCCGGATCACTCCTTCATTGATCTAAGCTTCTCCTCGATGTGCACCACCTCTCGCCACTAGTGGAGGTCAGTCGCAACAATCGCGATCGAGGCGGTCACAGCGTTCAAGGTCGCAGAGGTCGAGGTGCAATCACCGCAGTCGTGGGCTGCAGGTGCGGTCAACGGTCAGTGTGTTGTGGTCATGGTCACGGCATCTGTTGTGGTCGTGCTGCGACGTGTGGTGCTTGAGATGCGGTCGATGGCGTGTGTAGTGGGTGTATTCGACGGTCGGATGTCGTAGCAGGAGGTGTCGATTAATGGAGTTGATTGATCCTTCTTTTTCTTATTTTTTGTAGTTTAGTTTAATTTTGCTTGGAACCACATGTAATTCCGTGTCTATTACGGTCGAGATTTCTGACGTGAGTAAACTGTCGATTAATTCAGTCTTCTCGTTAATGCAATTCTTCAAGATTTTATCTCGTTGACACTACTGTATCAACGAGTATGTGGTTGTTCTCCTTATCTGAAAGGAATCCGATTAATTTTCGTACACGGAACATTTCTTTTTATTTTTCTTTTATTTCTTACCTTTTGTTTCTTTATTTTAATCCTTCCCTTATTTTATGAGATGTAGCATTTCCTTTTTGAAGGTGTTAAACTTTTTATTCTCTCCCTTCCCTTTAAGAGTGTATCATTACATATCAAATTTTTCTCATTTTAATAGAATGTTTACTTCCCTCGAAAAAAAAAATCACAAGGGAAGTCTTCGCACGATTATCACATCATATGACCCTTTCTCAAAATACATCGTCATTTTACGAAAATAAGAAAACAAATGGCTCCACAAGGTAAGAGGGCGGTATACAACAAGGAAAAGAAAATAGTGTGTATTGTTGTAAGAAGTCGTGATTGGTTGAATCTATTTTATTTTTTTCACTATATACCGTAATCCCAAGTTGATATTAGTATTATCTATTAGGTTAACGTGCCTGCTTAATTTTGACCCTCTTCTAGAGTCCTTGATCTTAGTATTATAATTTTTTCTCTAAGCGAGTTGGGAGTTTACCTAAAACTTGATAGATTAATCACCTTATTTCATTGGGTCGGTGCTAACATTGGCTTTGGATTATCCAATCTGGAGAATCACATATATAGCCCTGTAATTTATCATTATTTTCTAAAGGGTACTTTTATTGTGAACGTTGAGTTGAATTCTTAACGTGAAGGGCTACTGCTTAATAAGGGAAGAATCTTCTCGGTCTCGAATCACCTTAGGGTCACCCATCGTCCTCTATAACGTAGTACTTACCAAGTTGGCTGGCAACAAGATCTTGGTTAATCTTGTTTAGATGAAGCCATTTGTTACAAGGATTTTCGATGCTCGGAAGTAGTCACTGATTTATTTCCATCAAAGGAATCTTCTCATGCGATCGTCAATCAGAATTTTTTTTTTGGAGATCTTTGTGCCTATCACGGAAGACTTCTCTAATTTTCTCCTTGATACATACTCAACTAAAATCTATATCGACGTTCAACATTTTCTTTGAGGATTCGATTCGTCAATCTACTCCATAGCATCCAAATTTGCTTAAGTATTGTGCCCTAAGCATGCATGTAGTAATTATTTTATTTCTATCTCTCGACTTGAGTCTAGCACATTAATGACCTCCCACCTGCGGTCGATTGAACCTGGTGGACTTAGACTCAACCGGGAAAGAGATGCCCTTTCCGAGTTGTGGTATGACCTAGATAGGTTACTTTGCATCTTCTAAGTTTTCCCTTTTCTGCACCACCACCCTTGGATGGCATAAGTATCGAGTATCGTAGCCTATGAGCACTTACACATGCACCAAGGTCACATTTTTAATTTTTATTGGTCCAAACCAGGATCTTACGTTGGCAAAATCCTCATCGTACACAAGTGAAGCAAAATTATACCTTCATGGGCTCTTGAAATCGAGAAATTTTCTCAATGTGTGCAAGCCTGGGAAAATCAAGCAATGTATTTACTATTACGTAAATTATTTCTTATTTCAATCCATTCTTGTATCACACTCGTTGATACTAATTCACTTTTCGTCTGAAAATATAGGTATAATAATAATGGTAATACTACTTCTTTTTAAACGAAAGTTTTTTTTCCCTTTCCTCGTACATACCTCAGATAAAAAAAACTAGATGCAAAAACTTGCACATTCGTGCTCGAAATTGGTATATGGATTAAATATTTTTATTTCTGAGTTCAAGCGAAATTGTCACGCAGAATACGAGATCATATCGAGGTTTTTTCCTTTTCGTCAAAAGGATGGGATTTTTCATTTATATAAGCACTTTTAATGAAAAATAAGAAATCCTCATGCAAAACGAATCCAATGGGCTGCTCAGTCACATCCTGTATGCTCTTGCACTCATGACCTTGCAAATGACTCGCACGTGACTTCTGCAACTACATTTTTCATTTTTATGCCAAAAATAGGCCAAACTTATGCCAAAAACCCATACTTAGGCTTCACATGCACCACTGCACCAACCAATTTTTCATTATATTTTCTAGCATAGGTTTTGTTGATGGTTTGAGGTAAAGAAAGAAATAAAATAAAAGAGGAGAGGATTACCTTACCTTGAATCTGAGAAACTCTCATCACATAGTCCTCCCAAGTGATCCCACTTGCTCTCGCATCCTTACGAGCCACCAAAATAAGGAGAAACCTCCTCCATTGTCATGTCTATGAAAGAAAAGAGGAGCGGGGAATCCCAACATGGAGAACTACGATGGCCTCACCTCCTTGCTCCCCAAGCATCCTTGGAGTGGTGGTGGCTGGCCGACAAGTTCCAACAGGGCTTCAAACGGTAGTACATGTGACGACGGGGACGAGGAGATGCAGAGAAGCCGCTACGAGGAAGAGAAACGAAAGGAGGTTGTTACCACTAGCAAGAGAGAAAGCATAGGAGAGGAGGAAGGGATGGAGTGGTTGCTTTAGCGACGTGAGCGACGGCCAATGGCGTGACAACAGTGAGGAGGGGGAATGGGGAGATAGAGGAAGAGACATCAGGGAGGAGGGAGTGAAGGTGGCCACGTTGATGTTGGGTGGCGACCAGTAAGGATCAGAGAGGACGACGAGGAAGAGATGGGTACCCCCCCTCCCTATCGTCCTCCATCTTTAGGAGGCTACCCTCAAGTGCCAATTAGCCTCTTGGCCTTTTTATGGATTCCATCCCCAAGTTTTGCCTTTCTTTTTGAATCCCTCCTCTTCCGCGTTGGCCACACCCCTCATCTTCCGCATCTTCTCCGTGACAATGATAAGAGGATGACTTCCTCATCTTCATCCTCGAATCTCTATTTTTATGTAAAAGATATATGTCAAGAACATCAATCAAATAACAATCTTTAGACAAGATTGCTACTCTTATCAAACTAAAGACAACAATTGATATCATAATAGTTGTTGATAACTTAAAAAAATGTTCAATCCAAACTCTTTGAACCCTTCGATAGTTGTTATCCATATACCTAATATGACATAATATATTATTTTAATTATACTAAAGGATCCATTTAACTATATTAATATATTGATCACACGATCTAACACTCATATCTAACTTACCAAAGATATATAACTCCAACATTTAATACGAGAGCATCCAACAACAAAATAAAGAAATAGAAAATAGAGATGTACACAATATTTAATGGAACCTCAACAAAAATAATATAAAATTTGAACAAAGGTTTTCAAAAATTGTCATAGCGTATTTTGCACACTTACGCCCTGGAAAGAGCAAAGTTGAAAGGCTTAGAGAACACGAGGGAAGGATCTCTCAAGTTTCTAGAGCCAGACCATTCGAGGACAAGAGATAATGAGTTTTTTGTTGTTCTATTATCGAAATGGGGACATGTTTATTTATAAAGAAATGTTAAACACTACTTTTGGTGAGAGGATAATCAAATCTGCTAATTTAAAGGTGAGATTAGATTTGATTTTGAGTAAAATTGATCGATTAAAATTATTTTTAGTCCTTCAATTTCACTGCTCATTTGTCGATTAAATCGATCAAATTTTGATTTGATTTGAGAGATTTCACAAGGAAATTCTAAAAAATTCTTTGAAATACTTTAATCAATTTTAATTTATTTTAATCAATAAATTTTTATTTAGAGTCGATCAATCTTTAGAGGTGAGTGATCATTATGTGTGTCAAGTTTATATTCTTCGCATATTTGTCAATCAATATTGCCAATTGATCAATCAGATAGTTTTAGTGATTTATTGAATTGGGTGAGTCAAGAAAATTTAAAAATTTAAAGGATGTGAGTTGAAAAATATAAAATTTGATGTATAGTTATAAATATAATTTTTTTTTATGTAAAAAAATACTAACATGTGATGAGATCCATCATTATTGAAATCAATGATAAATCACTTTCGTAGGGATAAGAGATTATGCAAAATCACTTTACACCTTCAAAAAAATTTTACATGGTGGTAAAGTAAGATTACAAAATGTAATTTTATTTTGAAGTACTTTACACCGGTGTAATAAATTTTTTTGCATCGTTGCAAAGTAAGACTACACCTTACTTTGAACTACTTTGTACCAATATAATATTTCTTTACATCGGTGTAAAATTAAATTCTCAGTATTTCTTCACATATGAGAAGTGATTTTTTACCTTATGGTTTAGTGTCTACGATTTAGGGTATCCTAAATCCTAAACTCTAAACCCTAAACTTATAGGGTGAAAAATCAACTTTCAAGTGAAAAATCACTTCTCATACGTGAAATCACTTTTCATAAACCTAAATCTTAAACCTTAAAATTATAGGTCAAAATCAGTTTAAATATGTGTAAAATCACTTTGGATAGGTGAAACTACCCTTAGAATAATTTATCACCGATGTAAAATTTTTTATCACCTGTACATTTTTTAAGTTAAAGTAGTGTAGTGATTTTTTTAAATGTAATAAAAACTCTCACATAATAAATCTTAAATTTTTTTATTTTTTACATTAAATATTAATGATCAAGTAAACTAATATTATATAAATATGAAAATAATATCTACGATATTTTTTGCATCACAATCCATATTTTTCTATTTTTTTTGACAAATTTAAAATAAGATCGATCAAGAATATCCTTTACGCAATCAAAATGAATTCAAATTTTTATCATAAAAAATTTGATCAAACTAGATTTTGGTTGATTAATCTATCAAAGCGATCAATCAATTTACGTAAAGATTAGAAGTAGCTTTAGCCCACGGAGATTGATTGACTTCTATATTTGGTTGGTCAAATATATTTTAAGTGTCTTAACAAAAGAAATATCATTTAAGTTTAATTTTATTAGAGATTTTTTAAAAAGATCCAAAACAAAAATACAAATCTTATATAACTTGAAAACCAAATTATAACTCGACTATAACATGTCTTCACGCAATCTATCTTCACACCTTTTCTCTAAAACGTCTTCAATCATTCTATCTTCATGCTTCTTCAGTACATCCAAGAACTTTTAGGCGAACGTTAATTTCACATTTGATATATATAAGATAATTTTGTATCATCAAAATTATAGATGCCAACAGATATCCAAGGGTTCACGAATTATTTTGGGAAGCTTTCATGCTAACTACGTGGTTGTATTTTTCCTTCATGTCCCTCTCCAAGAATTGGTTTCATTTAACTTAATTAACGAGTAAACCACCACCCACGTTTTTGTCAAACTAGTAGCACATCCATCTTTAACGGGTGACCTTTTCCTACCTCTTTTAAGCTTTGAAATATTTTTCAACATGGGAGACCAGTCATAAATCTAAACTTTATAAAAGTTGAAGATTAAAATGCTAAGAATATTTTAAAACATTCGAGTGAATAAAAAAATAAAAAAAGTTACTACTTTTTAACTCCAAATATAATATGCTCATTTAACAAGATAGGAAAAAAAAAGTGCACCCACTTTTTAATAAAAGAACAAAGTTAATCCCAATTTCATCCAAGCCAATCACTCTTGCACAAAACTACAGGGAAACGTCGTGTCAGTATACCGTTTTATCCAACGTACAGTCATCCTCTTTGCAAATCACAGCGGCTGAGGACAATCCAGACCGCCTACCATCCCCTTATCCGGATTTCCGCCTACGTGTCCTGGATGAGCCAGAGCCAGAGCCCGACCCGGATCCGGATCCCCGTCCGGACGACCTCGACGACCCCGAGGGAGAACCCGCAGGCGGCCCGTAGAAAAGATCCGACAAGTAGTTTCCGATATCCTCGGGTGTGAACCTCACGGCCCGACAGGCGGCGGCGTGGCCTTTCTCCTTCCTCGTCACCTCCACGTAACCCTCGTAGAACTCCTTGTACGGAACCATCACCTTCCCCGCAATGGATACCTTTAGCTCATCCCTCATCCCGCTATCCGTCACCAACCACGCGCTCTGCCTCCTGTACGCCTCCTCGAACGCGTCTTCGAACTCCGCCATCCTCTCCTTCGCCCCTCCCCTCTCTACCACCTGCCCCGGTATCGCCTCCACCACCCTGCTCCACCCCAACCTCTCGTACCTCCCCGCGAACGACCGCGCCTTCTCCTCGTGCTCCTCCACCCACTCCTCCCCGAGCAGCCGGCAGAGGTCGTCGCTGGTGCAAACCTTCCTCACCATGTACCTCACGTTGTTTGCTAGGAAGAGGTACGACAGCGCCGCGTCTTTATACGTCTCCGCCTTCCCGTCGAGCTTGCCGAGGAGGAGGAGCACCAGCCACTTCACGCGGGAGGAGAATGCCGGCGGCGGGGGCACCACCACCTCTCCCGCTTCATCCTCCCGCGACGGGGAGGATGGGGCGGTGGTGGCGGGGCTGACGAGCTTCGCGAAGGGCTCCGGCAGCGGCTTCCCCGGGACGGGAGGGTGGTCGGCGAGGATGTCCCCGAGGACCTCGGTGTAGTCGGCGAGGACGCGCAGGTAGTTCATGACGTAGCGGGTTAGCGGGTGGAGGCCGCCGCCGGGGACGGACCCATTCTCCTTCAAGTCGTTCTGTATCGCCGACTCGAACTCGTCAAGCGAGCTTCGCACGATCTCCCCGAGCTTCCTGAGGGAGGCACGCGCCTGCGACGGCACCGCGGCGGTGCTCCGGTACGAGAAGAGCGATCGTATCTCGGGGTAGAGCTCCGAGACGGAATCGTAGAGGTTGAGGTAGTGGAATATCTTCTCCGGCGAGCTCTTCCTCTTCGTGCTGACCATTTCCGGGAACCGGAGGAACTGCACCGCGGGCTCCGTTGCGACCTCGGCGAACACGGCCTCCTTGATGCCGGAGTTGGGGGAGGACCCGAACACGCAGTCGCAGAGGGAGCGTTCCCCGACGAAGAAGGTCCTCACGGCGGCGCGAGAGCCCGCGACCCATCTCCTGATCCGCCACTCCGCGTCGTCCCAATCGAGCTTCCTCACTTGGGTGGGGCTCAAGTTGACGTGCCCAAGTCGGGAAAGCCCCTCCTCAACGACGGAGCGGCGTGCCGATGTGTACACCTTCACGCACTCCTTGGTGTACCCGCAAGGCAACATGCACCCCGTGATGGACCGGAGGTCGTCCATCGCGGCAGTGGTAGGTATGACTCGGTTGCTGTTCAAAGCTTCGTCGTCTTCGTCGTCAGAGGAGGAGAGGGAGGAGTTGACGGGGCGGAGGAGGGGGAGGTTGGAGGAGAGGAGAAGGCGGAGCTCCTTCTGGAGACGGGCCATGGCGGCCTCCATGAGCTTGTGGGCGCGGGAGAGGAGTGGGGAGCCGGAGAAGCCGCGGGAGAGGAAGGAGTTCATCGCGTTCTTGAGGTCGATGACGGCGGAGAGGAAAGCGGGGGCATCGTCGCGGCCCTCGCGGAAGAGGTAAGTGTAGGTGGCCTTGGAGTAGGCGGAGCCGCCGACCTCCCACTTGGATATGATCTGCTCCGCCGTCGCGGTGACGTCCTCCATCATCGTGGTCGAGAAGGGCTTCATCTGAGTTGGTCGCTGGTGTGGAAGAGAGCTCATAGGAGAGGAGAGGAGAGGAGAGGAGAGGGGTGGAGTGGCGAGGAGAGGAGAGAAGAGGAAGGAGAGTTTTGGAAGGTTTGGGGTGGAGGGAAAGGTTGGGAGGTGGTGTGATATGTATAGGAGTAGGGCTGCCTGTGGGGCGGGATGGTGTGCTGAGGTGGAAATCTTCTGGCTCCGTTGGTGTATACGTGTGACAGAGTAAATAGGTTGGTCATCTGACTTTGTCAACGAGAGAAGGTATTCTTAGAAGCTACTATTGGGAGCGCGTATATTTTTTTATTGATATCTTTCACTCTCTTTCCTTTTTTTTTTTTTAATTGATGTATTTTAGCTTGGGTAGACTATTCATAGGATACCTATTTGAATGAGTTGAATTGAATCATGACCTAATTGACACGAGGTCGAGTTGAATCACGTGGAAATTAGATAGTTACCTAACCCACAAACACCCCTAAATTAAAGCATCGATTTTGTTGGGTCATATATATATATATTGCAAACATTGGTAAGCAACCTAGTCATTGGCAACATGTGGAATCTTGTACGAGTGAAGACATCCAAAAGCTATGTTTCACTTATGGTTTGTTTACTTACACTTGATTTAGATGGGGGATATCCTTACTCTCCAATATAGAATAAGTTTGGAATAAATTGTATTGGATGTATGATTTTCTTAGGATAGGATAAGTAATGAAATAAAAAATCCATAAAAGGAGAATCTCACCCAAGTGAAATAACAATGGAGTAGGAGCTTAGAATTGTAGGGAATTGATGACCTAGGTGATATGAAAAAAATGAATTAGCATTACATTAAACGTTGGGACTTGAGGGTAGAAATACCTCTATCTAAGATTAGGACAAAAAAAAAAAATCACAAAGAATGTTACCTACCTTATAAAAAGAGAATATCATAAATTTAATTTAAAGTTGATCATTTATTTAAATTTAAAGTTAAATATGATAGGTGAAATATCAAAATATTATTGATGTAATTTAATTTAAAAATTAAAAATTTATTTATTTAATTTAGTTTAAAATAAAAATATCATAACTAAAAGGTTTGATTGTAATTTGTTTTATAACTAAATATTATCAAGATAATTTAATTGATGAGAGAGGAGGAGAGGACAAAAACTTTCATGTCAACGTATATCTGTGCTTTTAATTTTTAACCTCTTCCAGTAGACTGTAACAAACTTCTCATGGGAGCTTAATCCCGGAGGCATTTACATATGCATCAAAATTTACGGAGTTATACTCGTAAATGCACAAAATTCGAAGATACATATGGCTAATGACGTAACTTTTCAGGGACGCATGTGTTATCTGTTAGGTTATGATATATATATATATATATATATATATATATTAAGAGTGTTGAATAGATATTTAAAAGTATTGTGTTATATCACAGTTGAAAAAAATGTTCAAAGTAAATATAATTTTATTATTTGAATATATTCTAAAGTTGAATATAGAGAGTAAATAAAATTTACATGTTAATATCAATAATAAATGTAAATTCAACACATAATATTATTTAAAATTTAATTAGGAGTGTAAAGCATGAGTATATAAAAAGTAAAAATAATTGTAGATAAAATAATCGAGAGTTTATGAAAATTAAATGTCTGATTTTGTAAGTAAACGTCTTAAAAGTCTTGTGATACAGTACCTTACTTTGATTTCTCTTTCTTTGATTCTTCTTTTCTTCTCTACCTTCTACCTTTGCGAGCCTTCTTCAACTTCTTCCTTCTTCTCTGTCCTCTCCTTCCTTCTTTCTTTTCTTAGCTTTCTCCATCTTCTCCTTCCTTCTTTCTCTTCTTAGCTTTCTCTATCTTCTCATTCCTTCTTTCTCTGCCTTTGGCCTTCTCTTCCTCTTCTTCTCTTTTTGTCCTTAGCCTTCTCTTCCTTTTCTCTTTCTCTACCGTTTGCCTGCTCTTCTTCTTCTTTGCCTTAAGCCCTGCGATACTCTCTGAATTCGACTAAGTGTCGAGCTAAACTCTCCAAGGCAAAACCCCCCTTCCCCTGTGTAGCTCTCCTCTCTCTTTCTCTCTTTTCTATTTCAGCTTTGCTCTCCCAGAGCCCTTAACTGGTCGGGTAATCGGACCTAACGGAGACCCGGGTCCAGGCTCACCGACGTGTGTGGTGAGCGAGGAGCGGACAGGTCGGATAATCGGGTCGTGGCCAGGTCCGCGTGGGCAGTGCCGCAGACGAGTCCGTGAGAGGGGGGAGGAGGACCTCACCCTCAGTGTTGGAGGCAATAAGCCTCTAACGCAAAATCAATTTATGCGATGTCGGGCAGCTTTCCACTTCCGAGGTGGGACTAAATGTCCCACCTTCTTCCGTGCGCACAACAGCAGGGTGACTTCCTTAATTAGCGAGGCTGCAGCTGCTCTCGACTCCAATCAAAGGCCTGGATGTGTGCGCGCCTCAAGTCCGCACCGCCTGGGACTATCACCTGGAGTAGTAGCACTTGGAGGGTAGCTTCAAGCTCGGCAGTAATGGCAGCCGGTGGCTGGATACCTGAAATCAAGAACAAGGGTCTTATGGCCGCAACAGGATGTTTAGCATGGTCGCAATGGCACGGCAAATGTCATGGTGGTCGTGGCAAGGAGCGAAGGTGGCTAGAGTGGTGTGTCTAGGGTTCACTATGTGCGTATGTGTGGGTGTGATCGGTGGAGTGTTTGGGTGGTCGATGGAGAGATTGGAGTGAGGGGATATAATCAGGGAGATGAGGCGAAGGTCGTAGGGTGGTCAGCGAGGTGGATGGTGGTGTGGAGCGATGGGAGCACCTCGCCAGATGTATCGCTGGAGATGGAGAAGGTGACAGTGGTCAGTGGCGACGGTGGGTCGTTTTGGGAAATAAAGAGAGGGAAAGAAAGTGGGAGAGAGAGAGAGTCGAAAAACCTACTTTTAAAGGATGAAAGGGACAGGGGATCCAGGCCGGTATGGTTGCCGACCGTGGGCAAGACGAAGCTCTGTAGATGAGGCGGCGGTGAAGACGGGGCAGAGGCGACGTCGGCCGGTGTTGCGCGACGTGGAGGACTGAGAGGAAGACAACCCAACCACTGGTATTGTGGTTGGGCGACAAGAGAGCGAGGGAGAAGCCGCCGAAGTTTGCAGAGATTATGGCCAGCGAGGGAGAGAAGAATCGAGAGGGAACCAGCCCAAATTCAAGCTAAGGAACATCGATTGGGTCTGGGGAGTCTTTAAATAGGTCTCTGAGGAGGTTTTGTACTTGGAAGCCAAGCTTCCAAGCAAGGCATGCTTGCCGAAGAAGGAAACTCAAAAGAGATCCAAATATCTCATGCATTCGCATGAGAGATTGGGAAGAAATTAGGGCATCAAACTGGGTTCATATTGGAGAGATTTTCTCAGAGAATCTCCCTTCCAATTTTAAAGGGGATTCTCTGAGCAATCAAGGAGAAACCTCCTTTCAAAGTTCGCCGGAGTAGGATTCCTCCTATATAATGGTGGAGGGACCTATTTGCAAAGATGATGAAGAAGCTAGGGGGTTAAATGCAAGGGTTCTTGAAAGTTAGGGGTAGAAATGTAATCAGACTGGACCACTTTGCAAAGTAGGTCAAGGTGAGTTTCTTTTAGGTCCAAATTTTGGTACAAACCTAATTTGGACATAAGGAATCCAATGGTGAAGTTGGATTTTAGATTTGAGCACGTTTGATTAGGTAATTTATGTAAAAATCTAATTTAGGGCAAATATCTATCTGAGACCCCATTTTAGGTCAAGATGGATTTCAATGGCTAAATTGAAGGTTCTAAACCGTAAAGAATATTTTTCTATGATTTTTAGAGGGTTTAATAAAATTTTATCTTAACCAAAACCTTGGTTAATCAAGTGAATCTGTTTTAGGGTTTCAGAAAATCATTTAATTCACAGAACTCACACAAACCCTTTTCTATCTGATCCAACCCACTTATTATCTTGTTAAGACCGTTCGAACTTTGTTTAGCCCTTGAGAAAACCCATGGTTGCATTGCATTGGTAAAATTACTGTTTTAACCCTAGTTTCTTGTTTTACTCTGAGAATGCTTGTACAGTGAATTATGACCTTCAATAGGTTATGTAGGAGCTTTATTCTCTTCATTGAGTCAAAATGAGCTAGTTAGGGCTCATGATGGTGTTCCCATCATACCCCCATGCCTAGCTTTTGCTAGTCCCTTAGCAAAATCTTAAGGTTTTAACTTTAATTCTAGACCATATAATCTTTTTGATGCTCAAAATTATGATGTGTGCTTTCTTCTGTAGATTAGGTTAGAATGCCAATAGTAGGCCTAGAGGTACTCAAGTACCAACCAAGATCCAGACCTGACCAGCTCTAACCTCAGTCTACTGCGAAGGTTTTTAAGGCCCACAAGAACTATCCTAAGGTTCGTTGAACTCCGCAGTTAAAGCACCCGTACTTGTAACATATTTTAGCTTTAGTTCAGTTTGCAGTGCGTTTTTGTAAGAGAGAGACAGAGGAATTTTCTTTGCTTGGAGAGTTTCCTCTCTCTTTTCTTTTTATTTCTAGCTTCAGATTGGCTTCTCAACACGGTATGTATCGGATTCCTAGTCCCCATCATCAATCCTCGAAGGGTCTCTGGCAATCGATGCTTCGGGATAGCACCGCCTATGGCAACCCCCAGAACCCTGGCTTTCGAGATTTCGAGATAATCTCACCCATGGCGTTCTGTAGCTAAATCCAGACCCTAGCAATCGACATTTCGGGATAATGCCGCCCATGGCATCTGAACCAGCATAGGGTGCTTACATGCCCCCAGTAAGATATGTAGATATAATAAGAGACAAGCACCGAGGAGATGATATGTTATTGTGCATCTTCGAGGGGAATTTCCCGCCTCTCTGTGCCGAGAACTCGTCCAAATCAACTTGTGTTGATCAGCCGCTCCTAATCTAGGAGACCTTTTTAGAATGATTTAAATGCATTTGCGTGATTTTGATACTTATGCGCACTGAACCAGACTGTATGTGGATTAGGGTGCTTAGGTTACCGAATCCCGCAAACCAGAGGTCAGTTAACGAGGCCGAATACTCCCTAAGCCTTAGACCTAATACTTAAGCTTCGCATTTTCCCCAACCTCTTGAGGATTTTCCAGATTTTAGCGGATACTTGAATTTTTAAGCCTATGGTCATAGCCCAAGAGGCCTAAGATCAACGTTCCTACTAATCTCTTTTGTATTTCATTAGCACCTTTTGCCTTTCATTTTATTTTTCTTTATATGGTCTAGAACTTAGTTAATTCCTTAATTTCTTATTAAAGACTATCTCTTTTCTTTTTCTTTTCAACTTGCGCTCCTTTTTGACATTTTTCACTTCTCCCCTTTTTCTTCTCAAAATTTGTATGGCCTCAAAATTTTCTCTCCTCTATTTTTTTTTCTTTTTCACAATTTTCTATTTTTTTGGTATTTTTGGAATATGTGATTTTTTTGTGAGAACCCTTCCGAACTTTGATTTTTGCATGTTTGCATTTTACCACCCCCCATGCCAAAGTTTTGTAATGTCCTCATTGTAAACGGAGGGTATGAAACAAGTTTGGGTTTCAGGAATTAGAACAGAATTTATCGGGTGGGCGAACGAATCGGGAATAACTATTGCGGATGATTTCAAGCACTGGTATGTGTACCAGAGGTGGGATTGACTGTTCTAAAATCAAACTCAGGGTGCATGGTGGCAGAATTTCACGTTGCTTTGATTTTAAATACTAGACGTTGTAGTAAATCACGAAAAGCTGCTACCAGTTTAATACAATTTGTTACTCGAAATAAAAAGTTTCCCGAGGTCGAACTCAGGGAGCAAACTATAATTCCAGAAGCATATGAATTCACAATATTATTTTACAAAAATTAAGACAAAAGGGGAGAGAGAAAGAGAGCGAAAATCCTCTTCTTGGCTTTTTCTTCTTCTCTCTTCTTCTCTTTAGCTGGCCTGTCTTCTTCTTTCTTCTTCTTCTCTTCTATGTTGCAACGGCTTCCTTTTCTTTCTTTCTTCAACTGCTAAGTCCTTCTTCTTCCTTCTTCTTCTCTGATTTTCTTCTTCATCTTCAGAGGTTCCCTCCCTCTCTTTTCTCTTTCTTTTTCTTTGGTCGGCTTCTTATTTTCTTGTTTCTTTCTCTGCACTGGTCCTTCTCCTTCATCTCTTCTTCTTCTCTTTTCTCCTGCTACCGCCTCTTCTTCTTTTTCGCCGACGTCTGATTTAGAGCTCAGATGCCTTACCTGATCAGTGTCTCCTCCTTTTCCTCTTGGCTTCCTCTACTCTTCTCCTTTCTTCCTTCGTTCCTTCCTTTCTTCTTCCTTCTTCCCTGCACGGCTAAGTCCCGGACGCTGCTCCTCTTCTCCTTTCTTCCTTCCTACGCACCACAAAAACATCAGTGCAAAACCTACCCTACCCCTTCCCCACGTCTCTCTCTCTCTGAATCTCTCTTTGGTAAGCTCTCCCAGAGTCGGGTAATCGAGTCAGGTCGCATGCCCGGGTCCAGGCGCACCGGCGTGGGTGGTGCACGAGGAGTGCACAGGAGAGGGAAGTCGGGTCGGGTCAGATCCGCGTGGGCGTGTCGCGAACGAGACCCGGTGAATAGGTGAGGGACCTCACCCCAGTGTTATCGGAGGCAACCAGTCGATAACACTTTTCCAATTATGTGTGGGCGTGCGCCCACACACTTCAGAGGTGGGACTAAAGCCCCACCTCTGCTCCGCGCTCCCGCAGGCGAGAAAGCTTTGAGCAATTAGGGCAACAGCGAAGGCTCGCAACCCCAATTGAGAACCTGGGCACCTTTGCGGAAGTGCCCCGCGGTTCCTGGGACCTGCGCCTGGTGTTGAAGGGGCCTGGAGCTGCTCGCTAAGCAGCTCCTGCTGTTAGACAATGGCGGCGAGGAGGCCGAGACCTGAAATCACAAAGACGGCCTCACGGCCACATCAGACAACACAGGAAGCTTCGCCAGAGGACGGCAAAGGTAGTGCGGGGGTCGTCGTGGCGGGAAAGTGGCTGTGGCCGTGTGCCTAAGGCACACGACAGAGATGCAGGTGGGTGTGTTCGGGGGGTGCTCAGAGTGTGTAGGGCAGTTAATGGAGTAGGGGAAACGCTTGAGTGGAGTGAGGGGGAGCTTCTGGGCTTGTCAGCGAGGGGTGGAAAGGCCTGTGAAAGTGGAGCGACCTCGCCGGAGATGGTGGCCAGTGGTGGAGCAGACGGAGGTGGTAGAGACAGTCAAGGGGTCTAAAGTGCTAATTTAAGAGGGGAGTAAGAGGAGAGTTTCTACCTACTTTAATCGACGAAGAGGGGGAGGAAGACGCCCGGCACGTGCCTGCCGGAGCTGGGGATGAAGGTGCCCAGGGGAGGGGGTAACGGCGACGAGGAGGAGATCTGGAGACGCCAGCTGGTGTGGCCTAGCGTGGGAAGATGAGGCAGAGCGAGCTCTGCTGCAGGTATGGTAGCAGAGCGACGAGGAGGAGGAAAGTTCGCCGGAAGCTTGGGTTGTCTGACCGAAGAGAGGAGACGAAGGAGGGGTGTTTTCTCGGCCAAAGCTAGCTTGAATGAGACGGCTGCCCCTGTCGCTCCTTATAAAGGCGTTGGCGAGGAGAGGGTCTCGAGGGAGCGACGTGGGGAGCTCGCCGGAGATGGTTGGAGATGGAGACCCATGCCTTTCGTGCATTCTCACAAGAGGCATGGGCAGCCGTAGGTCACAGGGGAGGGTCCCTGCGACAGAGGACGACGCAGGGAACCCCCCCGTTCGTTCCTGACAGCGGTTGCCATACCCTGCGCGGTGCCATCCTCCGCACAAGGTCGCCGTAGGTATGGTGCCTGCACAGGGTGGCAGGGAGGACCGTTCTGCAAAGAACGAAGGGGAAGATATGGGGCTAAATGCAAGGTTTTGAAATGATAAGGGTCAAAAAATAATTCAAGAGGACTAATTTGTAAAGTCGGTCAAGATGGTCTTCTCTTAGGCCCAAATTTTTGTACCAGCCTAATTTGAACCTAAGGAATTTAATGGTGTAATTTGATTTTTGGTTTGACCATGTTTGACCAATCAATTTGCGCGAAAACCCAAATTAGGTCATAAATTAGGATGGTTCTTAATTTAGGTCAAAATAGGTTGCAAAGGCTAAATTGAAGGTTCTACACCCTAGGGAGTATTTTTCCATGAATTTTAGAGGATTTAGTTGATTTTTATCCTACCTCAAATTTTGTGAATTAAAGCGGATTTGTTTTAGGGTTACAGAATGTCATTTAATTCCTAGAAGCTGCTATAACCCTTTTCAGATTAGATCATCCCACTTCCTTCCTCATTAAGCTTATTTAACCTGTGTTTAGACCCTTAGATGTCCTGTTTGTGTACTGCATTGAAAAAATTACAGTTTTACCCCTCATGACTTGTTTTATTCTTCAATTCAGATTTCTCTGAGTTAGGCTTTTCTTTAGGTTTTGTAGGAGCTTTTTCACATTTATTTAGATCAAATTGTGCTAGTTAGGGTTCATGATGAGGCTCTCATCAGTGCAATAGACGTGAAGTATAAAAGGATAATCAGAAGGATCTCGGGTTTTTGGAATGACGAGTTGCCTCCCGTTAAGCGCTAAGTTCAACGCCTTCAGCCGAGCGGGAAATGATTTGGAGGAGTGGTCAAATCAGCTGAGTTTTGTAAAACAAGCACCTTGATCAAGAGCCTAGTTGGTCCAACCAGGTGCTTGTTCAGATCAACAAGCTGATGATGCAGCCCAAACCCAATCAATCTGTTGGGTTGATAAATGTAAATCAAGAGATGTGGAACCCACCATATGCCGTGAAGCTCAGAATGATGCGGAAGTGTGAATCCAAGGTTTGGCTAAGTCAAATCAGCCTGATCAGAGTAGGGATCCTTAAATGAAAAATAATCAGTGGATGATGTAGGAACTCTATAAGAGTGATCAGAGAAGGATGGGGCATGTTTTGTAGTCTGATCAATGTTCGAAACCCGATAGAAATGTGGAGGCGAATCATCTGCAACCGACTCAATAAGGGGGTAATCATAATAAAAATTGAGTCCGGTTGCGAGTCGGGATTAAAAACGGGTTCAAATAGGTTCTGTATTTGTAGGGGAAGTGGCATCAATAAGAATTGTGTATGAGGACTCATCTAAAGAAGAATTAAAGGTGGGTTCATTTAGAGAGTCCTCATAGTAGCCATTAAATTCAAAAGTAAATTCCTAAAGAGTGTTTATAGGATGAAGAAAATCTAAATCAAGAAAAGATTCGAATTCTAGGTTATAGTCACTCTCGGCACTTTTTGGTTTTGATTCCTGAGGATCGAAAAGAAATGATTACATCTCAATGGATCTCAGAATCAAGGACCTCAGGGTCAGAGTCGAAGAATGAATCATGTGAGCTGAGACCGTAGATTGGCTCGTAGTTGTCAGGAAACAATGGTTCTCCGAAATCATAGTAAGATTCGAAATCGTCGGAGAAATTGTGAGACTCAAATTATGAATCAGATTCGAGATCAAAGGTTCCACCACAAAATAAATCACAAGATGTAGACTCAGCAACCTGACTTGGGTCTAACCTATTTGTAGATTCTGAGCTTAAAAAGGTGTCCTTATAGGGTCTGGGCTCAAGCTTTTGGCTTGTGGGGAAGACCCAATCAAAACCCCACTCTTCCAACTCCTCGATTTCTAAATCATAGATTGGCGTGACTTCCGAAAAATCAATCTGTATTTCTGAGAATGTTGGAGAGGGACATTCATCAAACAAAGGCCTAGAATCATAATCCCAATTCAAACTTTGATCGTCGTCATACGGGGCCTTGTAATCATCCCAATAAGATTCAGATCCAGATTCTAGGCTGAGGATGTGGGTTGAATTACTAGAATCTAGATCAGAATTACCTTCGGGGGTCACCTTATCAGAATAAGGGGCGGAATTTATATCATCGAGAGGTTCGGATTTAATCTCATTGTTACAGGAGTCTAGAAATTCTATTCTTGGCGAACCAAGGTGGTGGTTTTCTAGGGCTGGCTCAAAATTGTGCTCTCCTACAATTGGGACTTCCCAACCTAATTTAAGATCAGGCATGTTATATTCCATCTGGGTTGGGAATCCACAACAACCTTGTGTCTCAAACCTGAGATTTGGGAAATCATGTTGATCCTCAATACTATTCCAAGATGGTTCATTAATTGTTTGGGGCATGTACGAGTATTTTTTATCGATAACTTGTTTCAACAATTTCATCATCTCTTCCGATTTTTCAAGATCATCTTGATTTTTTTCCCAAAGTATAGGATTTGTCAGGCATTTGAGATATTCAAAGTTATGCAATTTTTCTATCTCAATGTATTATGTTATGAGAATGTCCCGAGTTGATCCATTTGTTGCTTCTGTTAATAATAGTTGGGCACAGTTTATAATGAAGGTTGTTGTTGTTGGTACACTAACTTGAATGTCTTCTATTGGTTTTGAGGTTTTGTAATCAATCTCATAAAATTTAAGGGCATCCTCAACTATTCTATCTCTCATGGATCTTTGTGATTCGGGTTTCTTGAATGATTTTCCTAAGTAACCAGGCTGCATATTTGAATCAGATGGTGGAATCAAGATGTGGAATCAAAATTCAAGTTTAGAATGAAGTGATTTGATCTGGAAGAGATTCCCAATGAAAATATGTGTGTGTGCTCTAAATATAAGGGATGAGGGACTCGATGTGACGTTGACCCAATCAAGGCACCCAAAGATTTTTGGATGACTATAGAAGTTTGAAGTGAATGATACCTCTTAGTCAAAAAGCCGTCCACCTGAGAATTTCCTAGGCAGCCAAAGAGGGAGAGTTCTGCAAAGACCCCTACACGGTAAAGCGTCCCCATGGGTTACAGGGTTTCCCCCACCCGACCTCTCTTGTCACTGAGGGTCCAGGTACACCAGAATGGATAACTTGACCGCTTAAATCTACCAATTTTATATCCTAATTTGTCCCTTTATTTTCACTTGAATTAGCAGTTGATTTAACTTGTGACCTGATTTGGAGGTTGGTTGGCCTACAATGTAGTCCAACTTCACCTGACCTGCCCTAAAGATGATAGAATGACTCTAAATCAAGACCCAGAAATTACCCTGATTTGACTCCCAGGTTATTAGGTCCACGGATTTTAGGATTCAAGTGCGTTTAGAGCCTATTTTTAGGATTTTTCTTGATTAGATATTTTCAATCAAGGGCTTGGGTAGCACACAAATGCGAGCGAGTTTGTTTCCTTTTATGTAGGTAAGTGTGAACTAGCACTCCAAAACCCTAACAATTGAAACCCTAATTGGTTCTATTTCCAAGTCCTCTTTGATCTAAAAAATGTTCTCCTTGAACTTCAAACAAGAAGTGCGTAGTCTAAGAATATTAGAAATTAAGCGTAGTTTCTAATAGGCACAGGAATTTTGAGGTAAGATCTCTAAAAATCGCTTCAACTTCAATGAGATTTGAAAAAAAATTTCAAACATCAGGAAACTTTGCCTTTTTTAAATGATGATTACTATGGAAAATAAGGCAAGTGATTCCTAATTGATTGTTCCTTTTTGTCTTCCCAAGATTAGGAGGTTGATTAAGGAAGAATAGAGAAATTACCTGCCCTGAAGTGGTTGATTTACGCGGAAGATCTCATGAAGTACCTCGCAAAATCATAATAAAGTAAATAGGGCAATTTAGTGCTTAAATATAACCAAATAATGCAGAGAATAGTGGTGAATTGCGTGTTGCTCCCCGGCAACAACACCAAAATGTTTAAAGCGCTGAATCGGTATTTAAAAGTATTGCATTGTAGTACAGCTAAAAAAGCGTTCAAAACAAATATAATTTTATTACTCGAATATATTCCGAGGTCGAATACAGGGAGCAAATGGAATTCACACACTAATTTCAACAATAAATGCAAATTGAACACATAATACTACTCAAAATCTAATATGGAGTGTAAAGCATGAGTATATGAAGAGTAAAAATAATTATAGATAAAATAATGGAGAGCTTATGAAAATTGGACGTTTGATTTTACAATCAGATGTCTTAAAAGTCATGTGCAACAATGCCTTGCTTTGATTCTTCTTCTTTTCTTCTTCTCTGCCGTCTGCCTTTGCGAGCCTTCTTCTTCAGCTTCTTCCTACTTCTCTATCCTCTCCTTCCTTCTTTCTTTTCTTAGCTTTCTCTGTCTTCTCCCTCCTTCTTTCTCTTCTTAGCTTTCTTTGTTTTCTCCTTCCTTCTTTCTCTACCTTTGGTCTTCTCTTCCTCTTCTTCTCTTTCTTTCTTTAGCCTTCTCATCCTTTTCTCTTTCTCTGCCATCTGTCTGCTCTTCTTCTTCTTTGCCTTAAGCCCTACGGTACTCTCTAAATTCGACTAAGTATTGAACTAAACTCTCCAAGGCAAAACCCCCCTTCCCCTATGTAGATCTCCTCTCTCTTTCTTTCTTTTCTATTTCAGCTTCGCTCTCCCAAAGCCCTTAACCGGTCGGATAATCGGACCTAACGGAGACCCGGGTGCAGGCTCACCAGCGTGTGTGGTGAGCGAGCAGACAGGTCGGGTAATCGGGTCGTGGCCAGGTCCGCGTGGGCAGTGCCACGGACGAGTCCGTGAGAGGGGGAAGGAGAATCTCACCCTCAGTGTTGGAGGCGATACGCCTCTAACACAAAATCAATTTATGCGACGTCGGGCAGCTATCCACTTCCGAGGTGGGACTAAATGCCCCACCTTCTTTCGTGCACGCAGCAGCAGGGTGACTTCCTCAATTAGCGAGGCTGCAGCTGCTCTCGACTCCAATCAAAGGCCTGGATGTGTGTGCGCCTCAAGTTCGCACCGCTTAGGACTATCACCTAGAGCAGTAGCACCTAGAGCGTAGCTTCAAGTTTGGCAATAATGGCGGCTGGTGGCTAGATACCTGAAATCAAGAACAAGGGGCTTATGGTCGCATCAGAACGTTCATCAAGGCATTGTGGCACGGCGAATGCCATGGTGGTCGTGGCGAGGAGCGAAGATAGCTGGAGTGGCGTGTCTAGGGTTTACTGTGTGCGTATGTGTGGGTGGGTGTGTTCAGTGGAGTGTTTGGGTGGTCGATGGAGAGATTGGAGTGAGGGGATATAATCAGGGAGATGAGGCGAAGGTCGTGGGGTGGTTAGCAAGGTGGATGGAGGTGTGGAGCGACGAGAGCACCTCGTCGGATGTATTGCCGGAGATGGAGAAGGTGATGGTGGTTAGTGGTGACAGTGGGTCATTTTGGGAAATTGAGGGAAAGAAAGTGGGAGAGAGAGAGAGAGAGAGAAAGAGTCGAAAAACCTACTTTTAAAGGACGAAAGGGACAAGGGATCCACGTCGGTATGGTTGCCGGCCGTGGGGAATATGAAGCTCCGTAGATGAGGCGGCGACGAAGACAGGGCAGAGGCGACGTCGGCCGGTGTTGCGCAATGCGGAGGACTGAGAGAAAGATAACCCAACCACTGGTATTGTGGTTGGGCGACAAGAGAGTGAGGGAGAAGCCGCCGAAGCTTGCGGATATTATGGCCGGTATTACGACCTAGTTCTCGGATCCCTACAAGACCCGAGGTCGACTCGCCTCGACTAATCCTAAAACTTAGTCGTCCAACAAGAAATAACCAAAAGTAGGAAAATAAACCACATTTACTCATGCAATATAACTAAGTAGAAGAAACGTACAAAGCGATAAAGAAAGTAGAACAACTATCTCAGTACATGCCACCACAACAATAACAACAACAGCAACTGAAAGCGGAAATGAAATAGAAGTAGCGGAAACAGTAGAGAAAAAGAAAGTGCTGAAGAAAGACTACGACTGGACTCGACTGGACCCAGCACCCTGGGCCAATAAGAGTCGGTGTAGAGTGGCCAATCCTAACCCCGGGTCTCAACCCAAGGGAGTCTAGCTCCGCTCTACACTAAAAGGGGATAGTTACTCTCCTTGTTACCACGTACTCAAAGGCCAGCACACTTCCCGTCTATATTCCAGATTCCGTTTATCCACAGGAGTTTTACTCCTAATTCCCCGTAGGGTTTATGCTCATGTTCATCTCATTTATCAAGATCCAGATCTCATGTTTCATAATTCATTCCTCATCCAAATACAGCCAGCTCGTGTTTTTATGGTTCAATTCTCAAAAACATGCAACTGGTGTTTTCACAGGTAATTACTCAATTAAATACAGGCAGCTCGTATTCTAACAAGCAACTCGTAATTATAATACAGACATTTGCTAGTAATTTATCTTAACCATGCATTCAAGTAAACAGTACAGCTCAAACAGGCTCATCCATTTTATACCCTAGGGTTCCTTCCACATCCTAAAGTTCCATTCAGCTATTTCAACCAAGCAAATTCTTATTTAAATATTAATAACTGAATTAAACCACTCTACCGGACATCACGGGAGGAATGGGAGGCTGTGCTGCAGATCTCGTCATCTCTGCGACCCTCGAACACGCCACCAGCTGGTAACCTATACCAGCGACAAACGTACATTAGACAAGCTCAAAATAGTAGGTACTCAATACGAATACGTAGAGGAACTTGAGTAGAAAACAACGTTACTTCGTTTGCAGAAATCTGATTCCGTTTCGGCTTTAAACAAGCCAAAAACACAGTTTCTGATCAAAATCAGACATATGGGACTAATCCCAGACGTCTTAAAAGATGTCAAAACTCACCTTGTGTCTCCTGCGGCTGATCATACGTCTAGACCTCCTCTGCGACCATCTGAGGATAGTTCCAGACGTTGGACAAGGTCTCCGGTCGTCTGGAAGCACCTCTAAACGTCTGCTGATATGATCAGACATCCAAAAGTGCTTGGAAAAATGTACCGCACGCCTTCCCAAAGCTGCACCTGCGTACGCAAACGTCGGCGCGGTCAGCCGACAACAGCTCCTGCACTGAGATCTTCTGCATGGCGGAAATCAGCACAGGAACGTATGTACCTCGCGCGATACGTGCTCTCAGACGTCCGGCCCTAGCTTCGGACGTCCAGGTCCCATGCTAGTCATTTAGACATCACACCAGACGTCTGATACTAGAAAACTTTCAGTATCAGAACCTCCTCGCAACTCGCTCTGCTCGTGCCTCCGCCCGTGGTGGCAACTCCAACCGTTGCAGGAGCTTGGGCAGCTCCTCGCCGATGTCCCATGCACACACACACCCATCGCCGTCCGTGCGAGCTCTGTCGAGCTCCCGAAGGTCCTCTGACCTTCCACGCTCTCCTCCTTCCTCCATCTCGCTCTCCCTTGCTCGCCCCCCCTCTCGCCTCTCTCTCAGGCCTCGCCGCTGCCGCACAGGAGGTGCTGGAGGTGGTGGTTACTGTGGTGTGAGGAGAGGAGAGGAGAAGGGAGGGTTATAAATAGGAGGGGAGTAGGGTTTGCGGGGTGAGGGAGAGAGAGGGGGAACGGCCTCTGCGTGCCGCCCATGCGCAGAGCGCAAAGCGCAGTACAAAAATTTCATTTTCAGACATACGGGAATAGGTCCAGACGTCTGAACAGACATCTGACTGAAACTCCAGACATCTTAAATGGCTAAAAGTGTAATGCAGCCGATGAGGGAGAGAAGAATCGAGGGGGAACCGACCTAAATTCAAGCTATGGAACATTGGTTGGGTCTGAGGAGCCTTTAAATAGATCTCTGAGGAGGTTTTGTGCTTGGAAGCCAAGCTTCCAAGTAAGGCATGCTCGTCGGAGAAGGAAACCCAAAAGAGAACCAAATCTCTCATGCATTCGCATGAGAGATTGAGAAGGAATTAGGGCATTAAACTGGGTTCATATTAGAGGGATTTTCTCAGACCCTTCCAATTTTGGGGGGGATTCTCGAAGCAATCAAGGAGAAATCTCCTTTCAAAGCTCGCTAGAGTAGGATTCCTCCACTATAATGGCGGAGGAACCTATTGGCAAAGAAGATGAAGAAGTTAGAGGGCTAAATGCAAGAGTTTTTGAAAGTTAAGGGTAGAAATATAATTAGACTGGACCTTTTTGGAAAGTAGGTCAAGGTGAGTTCCCTTTAGGTCCAAATTTTGATACAAACCTAATTTAGGCCTAAGGAATCCAATAGTGAAGTTGGATTTTGGGTTTGACCACGTTTGGCTGGGTAATTTATATAAAAACCTAATTTAGGGCAAATATCTATTTGAGACCCCATTCTAGGTCAAGATGGGTTCCAATGGCCAAATTGAATGTTCTAAATCCTAGAGAATATTTTTCCATGAATTTTAGAGGATTTAAATGAATTTTATCCTGACCATAACCTTGGTTAATCAAGTGGGTCTGTTTTAGGATTTCAGGAAATCATTTAATTCATAGAACTTACACAAACCTTTTTCTATTTGATCCAACCCACTTATTATCTTGTTAAAACTGTTTGACCTTTGTTTATCCCTTGAGAAAATTCATGGTTGCACTGCATTGGTAAAATTACAATTTTAACCTTAGTTTCTTGTTTTACTTTTAGAATGGTTGTGTAGTGAATTATGACCTTCAGTCGGTTATGTAGGAGCATTTATTCTCTTCATTGGATCAAAATGAGCTAGTTAGGGCTCATGATGGTGTTCCCATCAATATGTATATATATGGACATGTATTTTAATATATGAATATAATTATATAATATGTATTTTAAGGATTGTCATCAATTTATATACATTTATAAAGTGATCAGGTATGAAATGCAAAAGAGAAAGTCTGGTAATTAAATTTATATGTGCAAAGATCTAATTGTATTTATAATTTCCTTGATGAGAGGATATGCTAATTACTCTTTTTGCAATCAGTGGGATAATTGCTATTTATTATGAGGTTATGGTCTCCAAGGGAACCACTAAGATCATTCTCTAGGGTTCAACACTCATCTTGACCTAGGGAGTAGAGAGAAAAGTGAGACTGAACGGTGTGTGGAGTTTGGCTCTCCTCAATAGCTGCTCTCAATCCAGAAAGGTAAAAGTGGGATCCCTAGGAAGATTCATATAGCAGCCCAGGTTGTTTTCCAATCTTGACGAGTGCAGGTATGTATTCAAAACGTGAATAGATTCTTTTACATGTGTGGATATCATATGTTTTGCTAGATCATGTGCATGTAAGTTTTATATATTAGATAGTTTGCATGTCATGTTATTTTATGTTCATATGCGATTCAAATGGACATTTGTCTCAACCATTGGAATCACAGGTTTAAAGATCTAAAGGGGATGTTTCATATTCTTAGAAAAACTTAAAATACATTCTATAACGATCGAAAGTACTGGTACTTATATATTGAGTACCGGTACATATGCAATATTATCTTGGGCCATTATGTCTACTATAGATTGCTAGTACCGGTACTCTTTATGAGTACCGGTACATGCAAGCTACAAATCAGCTCCAAGTCATCCTAAGTCCAATACTGGGACTTACATGTATCGATACTCTTCATGAGTACCGGTATACATTAGTCTCAAGTTAGGTTCTGGACTTGAAATCACCAGAACTTGTAGCTTCCAAATACCACTACTGGTCATTAGTATCGGTACTAGTAAGTTACAGGTGATGTATACAGTACTCAACCAGTACCGGTATTCTTCATAAGTACCGATACTCATTGAAATCAATTGTTTCCTGGAGAGATACCAGTACTTTATAAGTATCGGTACTCAACACGAGTACCGGTACATAGTGAGTACTGGACGAGTACTCATCTGGACGTGGGTTCTAAATTATAACCCATGTGTACCAGTACTCGGCATTGGTACCTGAAGGTTCCTACTTGGAGGGGGTGAGATTAGCGTAACAAAAAAATGCGGAATTGAAATATATAAAGCAATCTCACAAAAATAAGCAATCACAAAAGATGTACACAGGTATTTTTAGGTGGAAACCCAAACCGGGTGAAAACCACCACCTAACCCTCTCGAGTTAGGATTTTCCGATCAACCTAGTTGATCAAATCCACTAAACCGAATCACTTAGAACGAGGGTGATTCAACCTCAATACAACCACGCTACAAGTACGAGGGTAGCGTTCCTCAACCCCTTCTCTCCACGAGAAGGATTTTGTCCCACGAAGGAGACGGGAATTCGCAAAGCGAATACCCAACCAAAAGACAAAGATAAAAGAAAACAACAGTCCTATAGAGCCAACAAAATTAAACCTAGCTTCTATAGGAAATAGGAAACTCCCCTTTGCAAGGAGTGCGTCGACGATGACGCGGTGCGTGTGCCACGCGATGACGCTACGTCGCTCTCGTTATCAACGCCGGGAGAGCGGGTGCGCAACGGTTGAAGCTCTCAAGATGTAGAACTTGAGCTTGGAGAGCAAGAACTTCTTGGACACAAGAGTGTGAAAGTGTGTAGCTAAGTGTATCCAAGTGTATTTCTAAGTGTCTCTTGTTTCTCTTGGTGTATATCTTGTTTTTCTAAGTGTATATCTTGTGTTTTTTTGTTGCAAAGGCTCCCCTCTATTTATAGAGGCCTTAGGAAGGCTTTGGAAGGCTTGGAAAAGCTTCCATAGCGGTTGGGTGCAAAGCCCAAGAGAATCAGGCCGAAATCAGGACAATGATTGCATTTGACAGGGTTATCAGACGTCTAACTCTGGCATCAGACGTCTGGAAGGCCACTTTAAGACGTCTGATTCCAAGGTCAGACGTCTGATTCTATGCGGGTTTCTCCCTGACTTGAATCAGATCTAAACAGGGTTTTTGCGCAAGTCCATCAGACGACATACAGGACGTCTGGAACTAAGTATGGACGTCTGGAAACCTACTTTTGCGGTGGGAATTGATTTCCAAACGTTGCAACGGCTAGAAAATCTCTGAGAAGAGATTTTGGGTTAGCCGAGGCAAAACGGTCATTTATCAGACGTCTGTAAAGTCCTATGGACGTCTGATAAGGCTCTAACGGTCATAATCTTGAGTGTTTTATAAGCCAGCCAACGGTCCACTAATTGGACGTCTGGCAAATCCATCAGACGTCTCCTAAGACGTCTGGTCTAAGGTCTGGACGTCTGAATTCATCAGACAGAACTAACTATGTCCAGCCTAACAGTTATCAGACGTCTGAAACAACAGTCAGACGTCTTAAAATGCTTTATCAGACGTCTGATTTGGGAATTAGACGTCTGTAAAGTCTGTTTGAACCCTATATTGGTTTTCTAAGTATTCTACAGAAAACCTAAGTATCCTAGGGTTGTGCAGGTGTTCCTAGGGCTACTTTTAGGGTACTTTGAGGCTCTTTAACATAATGTTCTAAGGAATCAAAAAGAGCAAGAAAATAAATACAAGAGATACATGAAAGGATAAAAAAGAATCTATCCTATTCTTCTTGTCTTCCATCTCCAATCTTTCGCTCCACGCGAACCTCCTCTGTTTTCCGTCAAGCTCCTCCAATCCGTCCTGGATGCGAGCTCGAACTCCGTCTAAACACGTCCACATTTGCAATTGACCTGAAATCTAGGACTCAAATTGCAAATGTTAAATAACACGTGTTTTGTTATCATCAAAACAAATGATCGTGGTGCTCTAGCACCAACAGTACCAATACTTATTGGGATACAGAACCCATAATTTTAACTTCATGATACCGGTACTAGTCTACCAATACCGGTACCTAGCTAATATAAAGTCCAGTTGAGTTAATTTCTGGCACAAATCAATCCTAAGTTAGAGGTGGATTATTTACCGTTAAGCCCTTAAGGGTTTAAGGAATTTCCCAACAAGTGGTATAAGAGCCAACCCACTCTCTACGTAGTATAATTAAGCCCAGTCTGATTAATAAGGTATATTATTCTTTGGTAACTGATGAGAGCCTCATCATGAGCCATAACTAGCTCATTTTGACCCAATAAAGAAGATAAAAGCTCCTACATAACCTGGAAGAAGGCCTAACTAAAGGAACAAGTCCCTTGAGAAGAAAACATGAAATAAAGGTTAAAACTGCAATTTTACCATTGCAGTACGTAAAAGGGATTTCTCAGAGGCAAAACATAGGTCAAATGGTACAAATAAGATAAAAAGTGGGTTGAGTTAATCAGAAATGGGTTTATGTGCAATCTAAGAACTAAATGACACTTGGTAACCCTAAAACAGACCCGCTTAAATTAACAAGGTTCCGGTCAGAAAAAAAGCAAGTAAACCCTCTAAAAATCATGGAAAAACATCCTCTAGGGTTTAGAACACTTAATTTAGCCTTTGGAACCTAGTCTGAGCTAGATCAGGGTCCTAGCTCCTCAATTAACTTAATTTGGGTTTTTTCGCAAAATGTCTAGTCAAACGAGGTCAAACCTAAAATCCAACTTCACCATTGGATTCCTTAGGTCCAAATTAGGTTTATACCAAAATTTGGACCTAAGGAGAGGTCATCTTGACCTACTTTGCAATTTAGTACACCCAAATTACAAATTGGTCCCTATCTTTTGAATACCGTTGCAGAGAACCCCCTAGGTTCTTCGCCTCCTTTGCAAACAGGTCCTACCGCCATTTCTAGGGCAGAACCGAGCTCCGGCGAGGTTCGGAGAGGGATTGCTCTCTAATCCCTCAGAGATTCCCTCCCAGAAATGGAAGGAGGATTCTCTGAGGAATTCCCTTCCTTATAAAGCCAATTACAATCGCTGGTGTGAACCCAATCTCTCGTGCGAACGCACGAGAGATTTGGGTATCCACCTTCCTTCCAACTCCGGCAAGCCGGCAGACCTAATTGCGCGCTCTCCACGCACTGATAGGAGCGGCCAGCACCTATAAAACACCCCCCAGACCCTGCTGCAGGACTCGAGCTTGATTTGGCCGAGTGTCCACCCCCAATTCGTCTCCTCCTGCCCGGCCGAAAGTCCCAGCAAGCTCCAGCGAGCCCCCCTCTCCTCCCTCTTCGCTCTGCCACAAAACCAGTGGCAGAGTTAGCTTCCTGACTTCCCTCCGCGTCGCGCAGTACCCTTTCGTCCCCGTCGCCGCCGTTCTCCCCCACTGGGCGTCATCTTCTCCGGCGACAGCAGCTACTGCTGTCTGCCTTCCGTCCCCTTTCGTCCTTACAATTAGGTTAGAACTCCTCTACATCCTCTCCTCTCTCTTTTCCCCCTATTATCTCATCTGATTACCCCTCGACCGACGCTGACCACCCTCATCTTCCACATCACCGACCGACCTCCAGCGAGCCGCTTCCACCATTCCATCCCCCCACACGGCTCGCCAACCACTTCGAGAGCTCCGCCTCACCACCAGGAACTCGCTCCACCCTACAACTGCCACTCCAGACCTCCATAATCACCCCCCGAATAACCCACCATCTCCGGCCACAGGTTGACCTAGGCACGCATGCCTAGGCCGACCTGCGGCCTGCAGCATCGTCCACCGCCTTCGCCGTGCCACGGCGAAGGTCTCTAGCTGATCTGATTGGGCCGTGAGGCTCGTTTTGTGTATGACAGTGTTTGAGCCGCTACCGCCATGAACGACCTCCGGTGAAGCTCCAACGAAGCTCCAGGCATCAGGCTTCCCAGGCTGCAGATGCAGGAGACTCACGCGAGTGTCGCGAGGTGAGTGAACCCAACACGGAGCGCCAGCAGAGCCATCCGCTTGGGCAATTGCATACGAGAGTCTGCGGGCGCGCGTGAAATCAGGGCGGACCCTTTAGTCCCACATCGTGGGATTACAGCACTCAGGTACGCTACAAATTGTATTTGTTCTTTAAGCCGGTTGCCTCCGTAAGCACAGGGGTGAGGTCCCTCACTGACCCCACACCCGCCTCGTCCGCGGCTTGACCACGCGGATCTGGCGGATCCGACCGGACCTAAACCTACGCACTCCTCGCGCATCGTCACCTGCAGGTACGCCTGGTCCCGGGTACGATCCGACCCGATTATGGCTGTGGCTCTGGGAGAGCGTCCGTGAGTTAACTGCTTACGAGAGAGACGCGCGGGTAGAGGGAGAAGGGTTAGGTTTTGCTCCTGTGCAGGTAGCCTGAACGCAGGAGAAGGACTTGGCCGCTACAGAAGAAGGAAAGGCAAGCCAAAGAAGAAAAGGAAGAAGGAGCAAGACAAAGAAGAAGAAGAAAGAAAGAAGCCTTCGCAGGAGAAGGAAAGAAGAAGAAGAAAGAGCAAGACACAGAGAAGAAGAGAGGCAAAGAAAGATTAGAAGATCAAAAGAAGAAGAAGAAGGCTTCGCAAAACAAGAAAGAAAGCAGAGAAAGAAGCAAACGAAGAAGAAAACGAGAGACTGCAGAAGAAGAAGAAAAGGAGAAATACTTTTAAGACGTCTGATCTTGTGATCAGACATCCAATTTTATATTTTTGTCCTAATTACTTTTAATTGCATACATTCACATTTGAATTGATATTCTGAGTAAATTAGAGTGTTCAATTACATTCTGACTAGTAGTAATTTCCATTTGCACCCTGTGATCGACCTCGGATACTCCTATCTTCAAGTAATAAAATTCTTTATATTTGTTTAGACGTTTTGTCGGTTATACTACAACGTGACATCCTTTAAACCCGCACAAAACGTCGACAACAGTAACATGGTTGAAGCAGCATCTCACCAAAGTGAGCTCTCCTGTGAATACTGGAATTATCCAGAAATAGTAAAAGGCTGAATGGGTATTAGTCGGTGGGTGTTCACTGGCCCAAAGGAAAGTGCACTCATTGAACTTTCACTCATTTGTGTGGAAGTAATGATGTATTGGGTATTAAGTTTTTTGGGAAGTTATTGAATCGGCCCAAAGGAAGATTCATGACTGACTTGGAATTGAACCAACAATCATTACTCACCACACTATGTCTTTAATTATAAGTCAATCTCTTATTCAAAGATGAGATTTTTGATGGAGTTAACTAAGACAAGTGATGGGTTTAAATATTAAATTATTCAGACTAACTTTATGCATATAGTAACTAATCTTTTGTTATTTCTATAAATTTCTAAGATATGTCATCTGCTAATATTACTGCTACCTTGAATTCAATTCATATGCTCAGTGGCTCCAATTTCAAGTCCTGGAAAGAGAACTTGTTGATAGTTCTTGGAGTAATGGACTTGGATTTGGCAATTAGGACGAATTCCCCTACTATTACTTAAATGAGTACTTCTAATCAAAAGAAGGAAAATGAGCGGTGGGATAGGTCTAATTGTATTAGTATCATGATTATGAAAAAGGTCATCCCTAAGGCATTTAGGGGCACAATGTTAGATGACATTATTACAGCTAAGGAGCTCCTTACCGATATTGAAAAGAGATTTGCCAAGAACGAAAAGGCAGAAATTAATACACTTTTGGTAAATCTCATTTCAATGAAGTACAAGGGGAAAGGTAATATTCGTGAGTACATAATGAAAATGTCCCATAGAGCTTCAAAATTGAAAGCACTGAAGCTTGACCTCTTAGAGGATTTGTTAGTGCATTTGGTATTGATCTCTCTTCCATCCTCATTCAACTAGTTTAAGGTGTGCTATAATTGCCAGAAAGAGACCTAGTCTTTGAATGAGCTCATCTCACACTGTGTGCAAGAGGAAGAGAGAATGAAACATGATAAGGTTGAAAGTGCTTATGTTGCCTCTTCCTAGAGTAATAAAGGCAAGGGGAAAAAGAGGAAACCAGATGCTACAGATACAACCTCCCTAAAGAAGCAGAAAGGGAAGACTACCGAGTCTTCCAAATCAGGATAATTCTTCTGTGGGGCTGAGGGGCACCAGAAGAAGCATTGTACCAATTACCACGCTTAGCGTGCGAAGAAAGATACGCTTCACAGTTTGGTATGTATAGAAAGTAATTTGGTTTCGGTATCAAGTCACGCTTGGTGGGCAGATTCAAGCGCAACTACTTACATTAGTGTGTCTTTGTTGGGTTGCCTGAACTACCGAAAGCCAAATAAAGCTGAGCAGTTCATTTACGTGGGGAACGGGAACCCAGTGCAAGTTGAAGCAATAGGAACTTTTAAATTATTAATGAAAACTTGATTGTATTTGAACTTAGAAAATACTTTTGTTGTATCATCTTTTAGACGTAACTTATTTTAGTTTTTGTTCTTGATAAAGTAGGTTATTTGTGTAATTTTGGAGGCAAAAAAATAGACATTTTCTATGATTGAAAATTAGTTGGTTCTTCTTTTATTTCAGTTCATGATAATCTATATTGTTTAGATACTATTGCTTCATTTCATGAAACTTCCCTTACTTGTACATGTGGTGTGAAAAGAAAACACATAGATGAGAACCATGCTAATTTGTGACACAAATGATTAAGACACATATCTAAATAGAGATTGGAACGACTTGTATCAAATGAGATTTTGATCCCCTTAGATTTCACAAATTTTAATTTGTGTAAAGAATGCATTAAAGGGAAACAAACCAATTTTAGAAAATTTGAAGCCAAAAGGCCCTTAGGCATCTTGGATTTGATACATACAGATGTCTGTGGGTCATTTCCTACGCCTGCGTGGAATGGCCGACAGTACTTGATCACATTCACAGATGACCATTCTAGATATGGCTTCATTTATCTAATTCATGAAAAGGCTCAATCATTGAATATGTTCAAGAATCACAAAGCTGAAGTTGAAAATTAGCTTGACAAAAGGATTAAATCCATTAGATCTGACCGTGGTGGTGAATACTACGGTAGATATAATGGATTCAACGAACAATGTCCAGAGCCTTTTTCCAAATTCCTAGGGTCATGCGGTATCGTCCCTCAGCATAACATACCAGGGTCACCTTCTATGAATGGTGCATCTGAGAGACAAAATAGAACGCTTAAGGATATGGTAAGAAGTATGATTACTCATTCTACCTTACCAGATTCTCTATGTGGTGAGGCACTTAATACTGCAGCATATATTCTAAACCGACTCTCCACTAAAGCAACTAATAAAATTCCATATGAGCTATGGACTGGGCGAAAGCCTAGTTTTAAGCATTTTCACATGTGGGAATGTCCAGCTGAGGCAAGGCCTTATAGGCCTAACGAAAAGAAACTAGACTGTAGGACTATTAGTTACTATTTTATAGGATACTAGGAAAGATCAAGAGGATATAAATTTTATGATCCCACTAATAAGGTTATTTTTTAATATGAAAATGCTAAGTTCTTTGAGAATATTGAAGTAGTTAAAGAAATCAGAGCTAAAGATTTTATCTTTGAGGAGGAACATGTAAATGTTCCTATAGGAGATATTCGAGTGATTGAGGATCCAATCACTAATGAACCTCTAAATATCTCCGAGGAAGACATTAATTTGGATGTAGCTTCCGAAGAACAACCTCATATCTCTTACTTTTAAGGAGATCCACTAGAGTAAGAAGAAATGTAATTCTGGATGATTATATTGTATTTCCTCAAGAACATGAAGTAAACATTGGTATGATGGAAGATGATCCAGTTACCGTCCATCAAGTAATGGAAAGTTTAAATGCTCAAAAGGGGGTTAATGTTATGAAAGAGGAAATTAAGTCAATGTCTGATAATTGGGTATGGGATATTGTTCCTCTTCCTGAAGGTGCGAAACCCGTTGGTTGCAAATAGATTTTTAAAATCAAACGGGATTCTAAAAGAAAAGTGGAACTGTACAAAGCTCGCCTTGTTGCGAAAGGTTTACCCAAGGAGGAATTGACTACAAGGAGACTTTTTCTCTTGTTTCCTCTAAGGATTCACTTAGAATAATTTTAGCATTGGTGTCACATTTTGATCATGAGTTGCACCAAATTGATGTTAAGACTGCTTTTCTCAATGGAGATATTGAGGAAACCATTTATATGAATCAACCTAAGCACTTTGTGATGGGTGACCCAAAAGGAATGGTGTGCAAATTAAGAAAATCCATTTATGGACTCAAACAAGCATCCAGACAATGTTATTTCAAATTTCATTAAGTAATTGTCTCATTTTGTTTTGAGGTAAATTTGGTCGATGAATATATATGCCACAAGTTCAATTGGAACAAATATATCTTGATTCTTTATGTGGATAATATTCTTCTTTCCACTAATGATATAAGTATTCTTCATGATACCAAGAAATTTCTTGTCTTGTCAAACATTTGACATGAAAGATTTTGGAGATGCTTCATTTGTGTTGGGAATTGAAATATATCGAGATCGTTCTCGTCATATTCTAGGTTTATCCCAAATAAGCTATGTAGAGAAGATACATAAAAGATTTAGGTTGTAGGATTGCAGACCATTAGACACTACAGTGGCAAAGGGGGATAAATTTAGTCTCCATCAATGCCCCGACAATGATTTTGGAAAACAGGAGATGCAATCAGTACCTTATGCATTAGCAATTGGGAGCATAATATATGCCCAAGTCTATACTCGTCCAAACTTAGCATACAATACTGGGATGTTAGGAAGGTATTTAAGTGTGTTCTTAGGCATAGAATTGCATCACATATTATAAATATTGCATAACATGCATCATCTTGCATTTAGGGTAGTTTGTATAAAATTTCGGTTAATTGTCCCTTTTATGGCCAAGAACAGGGCAACTTGTTAATCAAGGCCTCGGATCGAAGATCCAACTGTACGGATCTGATCAGGGCGACGATTAGAGTTCAACCACTCCAAGATCTCCCTGATTGGACATCCGTAGCACTAGATAGAGATCGAGGAACCCTAAAGATTAAGGGCCAAGATGGTGTCAATCTGCACTTCAGACGACAAATCCGATCGCACGGATGGGTTCGGATCGACGATCGTAGCCTAACGGCGCGAAAATCGATCCAATTTGACACTCGTGGCATTGTCTGCAACACACAGAAGGACGGCCAAGATGGCGCCAAGTGGTGCCATCTCAGCCGCCTGATCAACCTCAGGGACTTGCCGCTCTCCTCTTCTGAAGGCGCGGCAAGGTGTGATCTAGGTCGTTGGACCTCAATTGAAGGCGCAATCTGGGTCGTTGGATCTCGATCCAATGGCCGTGAGAGCGTGTCGCTTAAAACCTTCGCGCGGCAGGCGCAGCACAGTGGTCGGGAGGCGTTGCGTGCACGTAGGGCGCGAATTCGATTCTCAATCCACCGCGCGCGCGCGTTAAATCCAGACCATGCGATCGGTTGCGAACGGTGCTGATCGCCCAATCGGGCGTACGCGAGATCAGACACTCCGCCTCACACCAGATCTGACGCACGATAAGGCGGTGCGAAGCTGAAGAGCAGGCACCGGCGAGGATCGATCTCAACCGTATGTGTGCGGGTGCGTTTAGGCGTGGAAGAGGAGCGAGTGTGCACATCGCACGCACACGCCGCCCACAACGGACCTTTAGCGACGTCACTAAAGGTCCCATATTAATGTTTTTGTTATTGTAATGACCAAAATGCCCCCAATCCTTACAACTATAAAAGGAGACCCCTACCCTACGAATTTCTCATCCCTTCTTCTCTTCTCTCACCCCTTCCAAAGCTCTAAGAGCTTATCCCAAATCCGGGATGCTCCTCTAGAGTAGAAATCATAATTCTTTCACCTTCGTTCCCCTTCGTGGAGCATTCCGCGGTTGTCCACTCTCTACATTCGGGAAGCGGATCCCGCGACGATGACGACATGCTACTTCGTTCCCATTCCTCCCGCTTCATCCTTCTTCCCGCTCTGTTCCCTGTCTTCCAGGCGTCGTCCCGTCCGGCTTGTCCTCCAAGCAATCGTCGAGGAGAATATTTCTCTCTTCATTCTCTTTACTACTTTCTAAAGTAGATTTACTGCTTTCTAGTGTAGATTTCCCGCTTTCTAGTCGTAATGAGTAGTGTAAGGAACAACTTCTTATAATGAAATCCATGTTTATTCTACATCCCTTTTGCTTTGATTTGTAATATTCTCTCTCTCTTCTATTTATTATTTGTTAAATAGATAGGTAGTTTTCAACTAGCTAATATGTTTCATGACAAACAAATAAAACGCGTATTTTTAATCAAACATCCGCCTCCCTGTGTTTGACCCGGAACTTCTTTACGGATTTTCGGTATAAATTTTATCTGTTAAATAGATTTCTTCGTGACTCGAACTGCAACAACGGGTTTTCGAATCCAACTCCGAATGCGTAATTTTCCACCCTCAACATTAGGTAATCTAGGTAGAGAACATTGGAGAGCAGCCAAGAGGGTATCCAGATATTTACAGAAAACAAAAGATTGCATGCTTACCTATTAGAGGTCGGATCAGCTTGAGGTTATCGGATATATCGACTCCGATTTTACTGGATGCCAGGATAGTAGAAAGTCTACTTTGGGTTATGTTTTTCTGCCAGCTAATGGTGGAGTTTCTTGGAAGAGTGCGAAACAGTCTCTTATCGCCTCTTCCACTATGGCAACAGAATTTATTGCATGTTATGAGGCATCTAAACATAGCATATGGTTGCGAAATTTTGTCACCGGGCTGCGCATTGTTGATGGCATTGATAGGCCACTTAGAATGTATTGTGACAAGCATCTGCAGTTCTATACTCTAATAACAACAGGAACTCTTTCAAATCGAAGCATATTGAGATCAAGTTCCTGGTTGTTAAAAAAAAGAATTTAGAATGGACAGTTGTCTATTGAGCATATTGGCATAGACTCCATGATTGTGGATCCGCTTACTAAAAGAATTTCACCTATGATGTTTCAAAAACACACAGTTTCTCTAGGTGTAATTTCCTTACAGAAATTTCAGCTTTAGTGGGATTTTTGTTTAAAGCTTATCGTAATAGATAAACTTCGGTATTTTAGTACTTCAGTTATTTGGTTCTTTGGTTATATATAAATTTTTATAAAGCTTCATTTCTGTGAAAAACTTATCAATTTATTCATATGTCCATTTTGAATCTATGATTATGATTTTGGTATTTTGTAAGTGATCTTAATTCGAATTACTAGTTGGAAATGGATATATTACTGATCACATTGTATGTAATTTTCATGCTGCACAACCACACATTTTTCTAGTTACTATTTACACTAATGATTATGATCGATGATGGTTTAGTTACGGTAATTGTAACAAAAGCTACATTGATTCTATTACTAGTGTGATTAGTAGATCAGATAATTTAAAAATATGCATTCCAGTTATGAAAACAAAGTGAGTTCAAAATTTAGTTTTAGCAATGTTGTTTGATTAACAAGTTACACATACAGTTCAAGTGGAAGATTGTTAGATTATGATCTAATATATATATATATATATATGGACTTGTATATGAACATATGAATATAATCATACAACATACACTTTAAGGACTGTCATTAATTCATACCCATTTATAAAGTGATCAGCTACTGATATTCATTTAATATGGGTATGAAATGCAAAAGAGAAAGTGTGATAATTCAATTTATATGTGCACTGACCTAATTGTAATTAGAATTTTTTTGATGGGTGGATATGCTAATTATCCTTTTTGCAATTAGTCGGATAATTGCTATTTACTATGGGGGTTATGGTCTCCAAGGAAACCATTGAGATCATTCTCTAGGGTTCAACACCCATCTTGACCTAGGGAGTAGAGAGAAAAGTGAGCCTGAACGGTGTGTGGAGTTCGGTTCTCCTCAATAGCTGCTCTCAATCCAGAAAGGTAAAAGTGGGATCCCTTGGAAGATCCATATAATAGCCCAGGTTGTTTTCCAATCATGATGAGTGCAGGTATGTATTCAAAACCTCTAATAGATTCTTTTACATGTGTGGATATCATATGTTTTAAGAGATCATGTGAATGTAAGTTTTATATATTAGATAGTTTGCATGTTATGTTATTTTATGTTCATATGCGATTCAAATGGGCATATGTATCAACCATTGGAATCTTACGTTTAAAGATCTAAAGGGGATGTTTCATATTCTCAGAAAAACTTGAAATATGTTATGTAAACGTCGTAAGTAACGGTACTTATATTGAGTACCGATACATGCGCAATACTGTCTTGGGCCATTATGTGTACTATAGGTTGCTGGTACCGGTACTCTTTACGAGTACCGGTACATGCAAACTACAGAGCAGCTCCAGATCGTCCTAAGTTCAAAACTGAGACTTACATATACCGGTACATATTACTCCTAGGTCAGGTTCTGGACTTGAAGTCATCAGAACTTGTAGCTTCGAAGCACCGGTACTAGTAGACTACAGGTGACGTATACAGTACTCAACCAGTACCGGTACTCTTCATGAATATCGATACTTATCGAGATCAATTGTTTCCTGAAGAGATACCAATACTCTATAAGTATCGGTACTCAACACGAATATCAGTACATAGTAAGTACTGGACGAGTACTCATCTATACATGGGTTCTGAACTGTAACCCATGTGTACCGATACTCGTCATCAGTATCGATATTTATTAAGATACAGAACCCATAATTGTAACTTCATGATATCGATACTAGTCTACCAATATCGATACAAAGCTAATATAAAATCCAATTGAGTTAATTTATGTCACATGTTGATTCTAAATTAAAAGTGGATTATTTACCGTTACATTCTTAAGAATTTAAGAAATTTCCCAACAGTATCCTCCCGGGAAAGCGATGTGAGATTGCT
This sequence comes from Thalassia testudinum, assembly GCA_037157565.1. Classification (NCBI taxonomy): domain Eukaryota; kingdom Viridiplantae; phylum Streptophyta; class Magnoliopsida; order Alismatales; family Hydrocharitaceae; genus Thalassia; species Thalassia testudinum. The sequence goes on along the minus strand of JAZHRO010000001.1, from coordinate 5,596,632 downwards.
TGCAGGTTTCTTGGTGAGATGTCGTGTGTTCCTTTTGTTGGAGAAGGCGGCGCCGTTGGGTTGTGTACTACTGGTCTTTGGTCCCCTGGCCGTGGACTAACCGGGGTCCCAGCTCATTCGTTGATGGAGACGCTGATTTGGATCGTTCGGGGGGTTCCAACCCGGTCTCTTTTTTTCGGTAGAACATTTTCTCTTTTCCTTTCGTGGGTCCGGATACCATAAGTCCAGATCATTGAGCTTCTAGAGCATACCTCTTTTCTTCTGTTCCCATTGCACGAAAACGTTTGTGCTCTCGTTCGTGGGAGAACTTCCACTACCATTTATTGTGTTTCTTTTGTCGGGCCTTGTATTTTTTTCATTTGGAAAAAAATTCTTGTATTTTTGCCTTATTTATCGTTTTCTTCGGACTACGCTCGCATATATTGCAAGTCTTAGATTTTTTTTTTTTTTTTAATTTGGTGGAAGTCTCGTATATTTACCCAACCACCGTGTGTGTGTATATATATATATACATTTTTTTTTTTTTTCCCTACTTCCTCTAGATTTACTCGTATTGCAAGGAAGTATTGGAATTTTTTTTATTCGGAGAAAAGTCATGTACTTCCACCCCTACGTTGTAAGTGTTTTTTTTTTATCTAAACAAGAGTGTCATTAATGAGAAGAACAACTCAAGTACAGACTCCAGATAAGGTAAAGAGCATAGCAACGATAGATTACAAGATAAAAACATTGAAAACCACCACTTGCATGGTAGGAGGAGATCAACGCACCCAAAACGGTTCCAAAAGCAAGGCGCACGGGGATGACGACGACTGCAGCATCACCGTGATATAACGTACGTAGCACCAAACATGCCGGAAGCAATGGTCTGATCTCAGATCAAGGCCTCCTGCACAGGACGCAAACAGCCAAAGTCGACGAAGACAAGGCCATACAACCAGGAGCAACTAGTGAAGTGGAACCATCGAACCTCCGCGTCGACGGCGGCGGGAGGGAAGATGTAAAGGACGGCAATTAGGAAAATTTAAAAAAAAAGTAAACAGATGAACATTATAACGTATTTTACAATGTATTAAATTAAAATAATGATTTGTATTTTAAGTTTTTATTAGTAAAAATTAATTTTTATTTTTTATTTGCGAAAAATTATGTTTTAAGTGAAAAATTATTTATTTTTTTATTAAAAAATCATTTATTATCAATATAAAGATAAATATACTAGTATATTTTTATTTTCAATAGATATAGTTTAATTTTTAATTGATAGAAAATCATTTCAAACTGCTTAACTCACCTCGATCGAATTATAAAATCGTCGCGTCGTAGTATAGTGATCAAAAGGAATCAAACATTTAAATTTATAATACTCGAATTAAAGAAGAAAATCTGATGTCGTCTCTGAGAGCAATAAAATACGTGAATATCACTATTTGATTTTTTTCCGATGATTTAAGTGAACTTATGGATAACTCTAAGAAAGTAAAACAAGTTCACTGATACACTTAATTTGTAGAGAATAGAAATTGTATACAGCGTAAGAAATATTTATTAAAAGTTCAATAAAAAGTTATTAATCAATGATAATCTTATATACATTAAATTAGGCACACATGAGCTTTAACAAAAATATGTGCTAAGTTATAGCAATAAACCACCAAAAGATACGAGAGACTAAGCGATTTCTTTCACAAATTAAAATTAATCTCTCAAGCTTTACGAATAGGTCCTTGAGAACTTGCAATTCAATCCTCGAGCTCTTGCAGTTAGGTCCTTGAAACTTTATTTTCTTCTCAATCAACCCCCTGGCCTTCTTCTTCCTCCTCTTCTACTTCAGCCGGCAAGGTTCACTGGAGAAGCGGCGACACATCGTTGGAAATGAGCTCTGATGAGAGATCTTCGCCAACGAAGGGCGGAGGAGAGTCGGCGTGGCATCGCCGACTTGATGGTGGCGGTGGATCTTCGATCGGATGAGCGAGAGAGGCAAATGTTGGCGGAGGAAACTGTGGATGCAGCGGTGGTTGACGGAGCTCCTCGAGGCACAAAAATCCTCACCGGTAGTCGTAGAGCGTTCCTCGTGCCATGGAGAAGCTTCCCGTGAAGCTTGGAGGCTTGCAGATGTCAGAAAGTGGTGCTGCGATGAGGCATGGTCACCGATGATGTGGGTTGGTCGGCCGAGGTGGAAAGGCTTCGAAACTCCAATACAAGGAATCGGGAAGCTCCGCCGTCCTTCACTGAAGGTGGAGGTGGCATTTTGTTACAACCTAGTTTTCGAATCCCTACAGGACACGAGACCGGATCGACTCGACTAATCTCAAGACCCAGTCGTCCAAAGAGAAAGTAACCAAAAAGCAGTAAAATAAACCACATTCACCATGCTAGCAACTTACAGTAACAAAAGTACAGCAGTAAAGAAGTAAACTACTACAGTACACACCACCACAACAGTAGGAAAGTAAACGGGTACAGGAATATAATGTGCAGAATGAAAGAGTACAGAATATAAAAGTACAAGAAGTTACTCACTACTAAACACGAGTACAAAAGAACTACAACTACTAGGCTCTACTGGGCCTAGTACCCTCTGCAACCGTATGCTCTAGCTGGTCAACACCTGGACCTGAAAAAGGTTATGAGTACAAAACGTCAGCAAACGCTGAGTAGAGTGGCAACCAACTAGTAAGCAGTAAAGGTGGACAGATAGCTGTTGTTTTTCAATTTCTTTCTTTCTTTAATTAATTATTCTTTCTTTCACCACTTGGTTTAATTATCAGGTCTTTTTCTTGATCTCGAATATTCCTCGTGGGAACGATCTTGATTGTAGTCTTTTCCGAAGAGTAGAAGTAGCACGTGGTGCTCTCCTGGCCGGGAGAGTTCCCCCGTGGTGGTCCTACACCCAGTCAACCACCCTAAGGTCACGGACAGACGTAACAGTGACTACGGCACACGCGATAAATGCTCAGGTACCTACCCCGCAGTGGCACGCGGTCAGTCGTTTCCGTTAGCGGGTGCACCCAAAGCACAACACGAAACCAGTATAGGGCATAGCCCTCTCAGTAATAGGGGTCTAGCCCCTAAGAACCAAACAGGGGTCTCGCCCCTCCACAATCCGCGCACCCTCGCCTAACTACCCTGGTTTGCCCAGTGGGCCTAACAAGTCGGTGTAGGGCGGCTAGCCAAACCCCGGACCCCGTGGGGTGGCTAACCCTCTCCCTACACTAGCAGCTCTCCCCGGTACAGTATACACAAGGGTCACCAAGTCGGTTCAAAGTGGCCAAACCCACCCCAGGTCTCAACCTGAAAGGCGACAAACACCTCTCTACACTAAGAGGTAACGTGCGCTCCCCTTGGTACCATGTACACAAGGCAAGCACACTTCCCAAAGCACTTCCAGAGCCATTCCATAAAATTCTTAGGAGCTCTACTCCTAATCCTCCCTACAGGGTTCATGTTCAAATGCTTAAAGCCATTCCATACCAGGTTTCATCATTTCTATTTCCATTCTCAGGTTATAAACATGCACATTGTAATACTATCGTTCACATTTCCATATTCAAGTTATTCACAGGTAGCTAGTGTTTCCAACATTCACCTTTCCATTTCCAACTTTATATACATGTAGCTCATATTATGTCAATTCACATGTGCAACAGGAAGGTTACATTTAACAGTTAACTAGCACAATTACTACATATTTCACAGGCAACTATTATTCATTTACAGGCAATTGTTATCATTCTATCTACTCATTCAAGATTGCAATCCATTCATTCAATACAAACATTCCAGTATTTCTAGTCCTAGGATTCATGCCATACCCTAGTGATGAGTGGCTACTCATCATAGCTAAAAAGCTGAAGTTAAGAAAGACACTGGGTCAACAACATCAAATTAATAGATAAAAAGGGTTAAGTGTGGGAATCAAAGAAAAAGACCTAAAACCTTTACTCTGTGTTAAAATTTCATAATTAGGTCACAAAATGAGATATTCTGAAGATAAAGGACAAATGGTGACCCATGCATTAATTGAACACATAAATAAGTTTAAAAGGCCAAATCAAAAGCACAATTAATTTCTTAAATATTCAATTAAGCACATATAAAAATTTGAAGGCATTTGGACATCATTTAAGCCTTATAAAATAGAGTTTACATTTAGGTCCTTAATGCTTTACATTCTTGTCTTTAGAAATTCTTTTGGACCTACTTGTTAACCGCAAGGACCCCTTTGTAAGGCCGCAGGGTCCATCTGATTACAATTCTCTTCACTTATGGCCCTGCACGCAACTTTTCTACCCCTTTACGCAGGGGTCATCCCTGCAATTTTCCAGACATTTCAAGATCGGCCAGCTACTCTTCGCACGCAGTGTAGCACGCGAAGAACACAGCAGATCTCAGCCATTTGTTGTCTCTCGCGATCTTCATCTGCGGTTGGATCTAAATAGAAGCTTTGTGCGATTCGACGTATACGCTCACCCCTTTCCCCAAATCCCATTTGACGGTTAGATTTTAAGTTGGCTCGCCACGCGCTCCTCTCCTCTCATCCCTACCGCGGGCTGCCCCATCAGATATTCTCACCCACGCGGTGATCTGAGCCACTGAGTTTGCTACTTAAGCACCTCAGTGGTCGCACGCGCAAAGGATCGCTCCCTCCTACATCTCTTAGCGATCGTTCGTCCACTCCAGTTTCTCCTCCCCACCAATTCTCTGATTTCACAGCCACCGGCTGTGAAATCGCCGCCTTCTTCTCGACCTCCTCGTCGCTAAGGACCTCGTAGCACCTGAGGACGACCCTGGAGCCTCACTAGTAGACTCTTCCCTCCACTGGAGTCATCTTCCTCCCTTCTTCCTCCTTAGGCACCGGCTATGGACCCATAGGTCCCATTCTTCCTGTTAGAGTAGATTTATCTTTCTGCAAATTAGTTGTAGCTGTAGTTAAGTAGGTTTAGGGTAGAATTCAAGTAATGAGTAGTGTTTAATTTCGCTGTTATGATAGTGTAGTTGTATTGTAGAAGTAGATTTAGACCCGATTTCCCCCCCTTCACCTCCTCCGATCATTCCAGATCAGAGGGGATGGTTTCACACAGTCCATAATTACAAATTTTCTCCCTCCCCATGTTTTCATAATCGCTTCTGATTTCCACGACTGGTTTCTCGCAAATTCACCCATTCATTCAGACCCAATTTCATATCTGAATGGTTTTTAACCTCAGATCTGAAATTGGCATCAAAAGGCACATTAGGGTCTTCCCATTCACCTCATTTTTGTTCACAAAAGCCCCTGATCTGAGCTTGAAAATGTTCAGTTTGTTGGATTTTTCTTTGATTCAGATTTCAAGGATTTTTACTTAATTAGGTTTTGACTGTCTTGATCTGACAAACTGAGGAATTTTGATCTTCATTCATTGTGTGGCAAGGAATCTGAGATGATTCTGATGTCAGAATTCATCTCAGAAGAGCCATAATCTGATCTAAGTTTTCTTGAGGATTTTAATGCATTGAATGCATGATAGAACTAAGGAAAATCACTGTGGTGATTTGAAGTCTATCTTGCATTCATGAGCTTGTGGTTAGTTGAGAGCACTGATATTTTTTTAACCTAAGGAGTTCTCAATACTCCTTATGGTTCCATAATCTGGAATGTGTATTATGGATTTCAGTTGTCTTATTCAACTCTCTCTACATGCTGTCTATAGCATTAGGAAGAGTTAGATCAATGTTTTTGCCGATTGGATTCAATGGGAATTTTCTTAACAAGGATTTGTGCTTTGGAATTGAAATATTGAGTATTTTTGATAAGTGAAATCCTTGTCAGTTGCGGTTTAGGGAATTTATGAGTTTGAATTTTTAATTTTGATCCCAGAGCCACAGTAAATTACTGCACTTGCAGCTACATCCCCCTCCTTTCCTTAAGTCTGATTTCATTCTAGATGGACTTACTACAGCTGCAGTAAACCGTCTGGAGTGAAATCTGATTTGCTGCAGGGTTGGTATTTATTGTTCTTGCTACTGCTGCTATCTGATATCTTAATGTGCAGCATGAGTTTTTGATCTAAACACCCTATATAAGAAATTTTTGATCAAATAGCTGACATCTAGTTGTATTGCATTTCTTGTATACAAGCTTTCCTGTATAATAAATTGAATTTTAATTCTGTGAATGCTTGTTGTTTTCCTTCCAATTGTTTGTCAGCTACTTTATTTCAGTTAACTGTCTAGACACATTAACTAAATAAAAAAAAATATATATGATTAGTGACCTAAAATGGGATGAATCTCTGTCAGATTTCACTCTGACCGTAAATAAGGCAGTCAATGCTTTTTTAGGTCTTTTAAGTCCCATCCTAAGCCTTGAGAACCCTTTAGAAACCTTTTGAAAGGTTTAGGATGGGTGAGGTTTAAAATTCAATAAAAATCAGAAAAAAAATTCTAAAAAATTAAAATAAAACTGTCTGATCAAAGATCAGAAAGTTTTTTAACCACATACCAAGTTACATGGTATGCAAAACCCTCGACTTGGTAGAATTTGCCAGTCGATGGATTTATATACCGTGAAACTTAATAATAAAAGTTATAACTAACAAACATCAAAAACACCTCTTTCTCCTCATCTACTTCTTCCCTTCTTATCTCTTATCTCTATAATGTGTATAAAAATCATAACAAGTGAAAAACTCCAAAAATACCTAAAAAGTACTTTGTATATAAAGTATATTCTTGTAAATAAAAGCTTTATAGTAAGTCATCTATGTAAATAAGTAGCATATGTATATAAACTATGCAAATAACCAACGTATATATTGTACATTGTAATTTGGGTATTTAAGTTAGATTATACTATATATTTATTAATTATATAACTATTTACTAATTAAACTAACTTATATGTACTATTAGACTAAATAAATCAATAAACAGTGTAAATAACAGTATTAAGCTATAAAACTGTATATACATATGTATATGTAGATTATAAACCACTAAAATCATATACCTTAATTTAATTCTTTATACATAATAAATAATTAATTTATTAATTTAATAGCTAAGTTATTAGATTAAATTAGATAAATTAGTAATTTAGAGTTAGAATTAAGTTAATTGAATCTGTATACTTAGACTAATGTACTTTAAGTAATTTAAGCTAATTGAAGTATGTTTATATCATATTGTATTATTTAAACTTAATGGATAAGTAAAACAGTACAAATTTGCTATTTAAATGTAAATAAAATAGAAATTAAATCCGTAAAATTCAATAAAAATGTTAATAAAATATTTATACATGTATATTAACTCTGTATAAGGTCAATTAGACCATATAATAGCTAATTTAATAGTAATTAAAGAATTAAACATCAAAATCAGTATGTAAAAATCGTATACTTTAGTTAATTTATTTATATAGTAAATATAAATAAAATTTCAAATCAAGTGTACAATTGTATAGTATTATATAAATACTTTATTTTCCTGTAATTTATTTTTATTTTAAAACAAATTATGGCCCTCGAATTAAGGCCAAAACCCTCTCTGTCGAGCAGCCACACGCATCTTCAGCGCAGATGCGGTGCTCGAATAGCATCACATTGTGCGCTGAAGAGCGCGCACTGCTCTTTATATTGTTTTTGTTCTCTAATAGCGCAGTCGTCACGGGCGCCGGGTGCCCAAAACAGCCATGCCTTATACATATGAGCATATCCTTTAGCATTGATTCGAACATTTGGAGGCCGGGGGCCCGAGTGCGTGTGTGCGTGAGCGGGCTGAGAAGCCCTTCGATCTGAGCTGATAATACACAATTAAGCGGCCTAATGACAATTAAGGCGCGCTTAGTAGATATTTGGTCCCACCCTCTAGGTATTGTGTATCCCTCGAAAAGCGTACCCGCAAATTAAACACATTTTTGATGAATTAAGAATGTTAATGACGGCAGCTAATCACTTGTGTGCCGCAGAATAAGATGAAGAAGATGAACAAGAATAAAAGAAGAAGGGTAGCATGGAAAGAGAGAGAGTGTGTGAAGATGTAAATACGTATAGAGAAATCAAAGAGTAAAAATACAGATAAAGAATCATAACTTATATACATATGTAGTACAGCCATTACTTATATGTAAACAAATTCATACTTTACTAACAGAATAGAATGTCACTATAACCGTCGCTACAGATCCTAGTTTCCCTCTTTTAGTTTGTATATTGCTTTCTCTATGGTCTAGCGACGCCTGCATCTGTCACTATAGCTGTCTTATGTGTCACTGTAGGTGTCAGTATAGTAAATTGAATTAGTATGCCATGTAATCTTAGTTGGTAGTATATATTTATGTAAGTATTAGTAGTATAACTCATAAAGAGTTAGTTTAGAGTATAATAATGAAGTGCTTGGTGCTTGTTTATAATCAGTTTTTGTAGGCATTTTAATTTGATTCTTTGTACACAATTAAACTAAGTACTCATTCATTCATTCCTAGTTAGACATAAAACTTCTTTTTTTTTTTTTGGAATTAAAGGATAAGTTTAGACTTAGAGAGTGATGTAAATCAATAACTGCCTCCCAGTGAACGACTTGGAATAAAAACCAGTAAAAATTAGTAAGTAAATAATAATGGTTATAATGATGGTTGATATTTCCTACACTTCACTACAATGACACTAATGATGTTTTCATCAATAACCACACCATCATAACATCCGGAACCTACGACCATCATCACCCACAAACCCATCATTACCTAAGATCTCATTCATTCCACACATGCTTTTAAGTTTTAATTAAATTAAGGGGAAGCCACTCTACCAGTAAACCTAGAAGTAGTGGGGGTTTGAACGGCAGATCCACGTGCCTCAATAAGTCCTGAACCTGCAACGGAACGAGGTCCTATCACAAGGATCAATCACAAGAGAATACTCAAAATAGTGTAGAAAGTACTTCAACAAGTAGGGGAAATCATACGGGAAACATCGGTATCTTAATTGCGAAAATCGGACCTCAAACGGACCCTAAATGGGTCAAAAACAACGATTTTGACTCAAATCAGACGCCTGGAACAACTTCCAGACATCTTAAAAGTGTCCAGTGACATACCTCAAGTCCTACGCCACTCCTCAAACATCCAGAAACTTCGCTGGACTGTCTGGACCTAGTTTCAGACGTCCCACCACCTCCAGACGTCTGGAAATGCTTCCCGTCGTCTGGTGCCTCTCCCTGACGTCTGAAGTGCGTGGGAGGGCGTGTCCCGCGCCTTCCCGAAGCAACATCTGCGCAAATAAACCGAAATCTTCTCAAAAAGGCAAGGAGCAGTGTCACGGCGGAGTGTCCTACATGGCCGTATCCGCAAAAGAGACGTACCTTCGCGAAGCCTCCTCCTCAGACGTCTGGCACCACCTCCAGACGTCGGCACCGTCATCTGACGGTCACTCCAGACGTCTGATTCTGGGAAAATCCCAGAACCAGAACCTGCTTCCGCCTTCTCGCACCGCGCATGGCCGTGCCGCGCCTGCTCGCTTGCTACTTCGGCTACAACAGTGTCAGGGAGGATCTCCCTGACACACTCCTCCGCCTTGCGCACGCGTCGACCGTCCGTGAGCTCACAGAAGAGCTCCCACGCGAGCTCACAAGCTTGCTCTCCTCTCTTCCTCACGCTGCTCCTCTCCTCTCACGCCGCTCCTTCTCTCCACCGTTCTCGCTTGCTGCTCTTGCTAGAGGAAGGAGGAAAGTGGCTGGAAGTGGGGGTGGTATGAGGGAGAGGAGGGGGGCTTATATAAGGGTGTGGGGTTAGGGTTTTTGTCGTGTGAAAGGAGAGAGAAAAAGGAGGAACGAGGGACGTGTACTGTCTGCACGCACGACCTCACATTTGCGCGCAGCACGCGCGCAAATGTGAGGTCGTACACGAAAATTTCGATTTTCAGACGTTTGGGAATGAGTCCAGACGTCTTACAAGACGTCTAACCTTCAGTTCAGACGTCTGACCTAAAGTCCGGACGTCTTAAAAAGGCTTAATAACACGGGTCTTAACACGTTTGATGGTCTCGAGGAGGCTCGGAGGTGACCGGCGAAGGCAGCGACAACGGTAAAAGGGGAGTGTGTCTGGTGGGTGATTGGCGGCGTCGAAACCCCAAATTGTTTGAGGGGTTTTGACGCTCTCGTCGAGGGGAAGCTTGTAGGGTGGTCAACGAAGTGGGAGGCGGCTTGAGGCGGCGAGGCGTGGTCGCTGGAGTTTGGCTGGAGAACTCGCCACTCGCGAGGAAGATGATGCGGATGGGTGCGTACAGCGGTGGATCCTAAACCTAAAAAGGGGGAAACTATCCTATAGAGAAAGGAGAAGATGAGAGTACCTGAGAGGAGGAGAGGAGGCTAGAGCGTGAGAGAGGAGGTCACCGGCGTGCTCGCAGGACTTGAAGAAGGAGGGGGTGGCGTTGGATTTTGGAGCAAAGAAGAGGTGGATGAACCACTTCCTTTAATGGGGAGAATGGCGACGACGAGTGGAGACAAAGCCCTCAACCAATTTCAACGGAGGAGCGGCGGAGGAAGGCGGTTGGAAAGCTCCAAGGTCAACGTTAATGGTGACGCTCGAGGAGGAAGAAGGAGGGAAGCTATGTTCGCCAAAAGTCGACGACTTATAATGACGTGAGGCGAGGAAGGTTTATAAATTATTGGCGCGTAAGGAGAGGGCCGGAGGTTGCGCAAACAACCTCGTTGGAGTTACGTGGTTGGTGGTCACGGAGATGGAAGGTGAGGTTGTTGCTAGTGGGGGCATTTTTGCAAAGAAATTGAAAGTTGAGGGGGTATTTGTAAGGAAATCAGGAATTGAGGACCAAAATGCAAAGTTGACCAAGATGAAGTCCAAATGAGCCTAAATTTTTATGGTAACCTAATTTGGACTTTAGGAAGTTGTTGGTGACTTTAATTTTTGGTTTTGATGTCTTTTGCATGTTCAATTTACATTTAAACCTAAATTATACGAAATACCCATCTCTGATTCTATTTTAGGTCAAAATAAGTTCCAATTGTCAAATTGACTATGCCAAATCTTATAAAATATTTTTAATTAATTTTTAGAGGGTTTAGATTACATTTATTTTCATCGAAACTATTTTAATTGAAGCAAGTTGAAATTAGGATTTTAATTAAAATTAAACATTCAGTTTGAATGCAAATCCTAAATTACTCAATACCAACCCACTTTTGTAATATTTAAGCTCAATTGACCTTTAATTAATCATAAGTTCAGCCTCCAGCCATTCTGCATCCATAATTGTTCATGAAAACTGTAGAATTAACCATGTTTTCTATTAATTCCTTTTTTTTCAACCCTTATTGAGTTATACCATTTTAATATGTCAATTAGGTGAATTTAACCTTAGAATTTAACCAAATTATGTTAGATATAGTGAATGATGGCAATGCCATAACCAACGATGCATCTTGATTTTGAATCGATTTGCTTGATTTTGATTTCCAACCAATGTATTTTACTTTCTTCTTTAAATGAAAAGATAAATAAAGATTATACGTTATAAAATACATTGCAAGGTGTATTTTCACATTCGTGAGGAGGATCTTGATCGATCGGTGACAATCGGGTGACTGGATGGCCCCTAATAAGTGGTTACAATCTTTTATGTGTACTTGTAAAAGTGAAGTGGAAATTAATTAGCATAAAACATTGCTTGTACAAGCCTTTAGCAATACCCACTGTAATTGCATGGACTTATCACTTACTAGTGGGGTCTCTAAAGTCAAGGGTCCCAAAAATAAGTGCTTCTGATGAATTCTATTTGACTAAAATTTAACAAAGACCCGATACCCGGGATTTTAACGCACTTGTAACCATAGCTTCAGCGAAGAACGAAGAGAAATAATCTCTTGCTTCCAATTGTGTCCCTTGAATTAAGAAGTTTAAACAGATGTTGGCATGTTTGCCCCTTGAGAGAAAAGGACATGGATTCCGGAAGTTTAACTTTTGTCTAAAATTCTCATCGGCCCCTCCCCCCCCCACCCCCCCGACTCTCTCTAGCAAAATGTCCAAAATTCTTATCTTTAGGCTTTTTCTTTATATCATCTTTTTCCTAAAATCTAAAGAAAGTCACGTGCTGACGTATTCCCTCGTGTGTCATCCATTTCGCAATGACATGTTAGTTTAAGTGCGTGTGATGACATGGTGGTATGGGAATCTTTAACATGTATGAATCATCGTGAATTAGTTATTGTATCTGTGATCAACCATGACATTTGGATGTAATAATCAGGAAAATTATTCCATGGGCAATTCTACCCACGTGGTCCCATCGACGTGGGTGAACAGTGGCTGTAGCGGCAATTGACGTCAGGGTGTACTGTCATATTCTATGGATTGCTTAAATTGACAGCCTCCTTAATGGGCAATTGGCTATGCCTGACTATAATATTACCGAAAGGAACGCACATGTTGATTGTTTTCCTCTTGACTTCCAACGTTCCAAACTCGATCAGATATTAAACTATGGCTTGCATTGTCAAGAACATGTGAGAATTTCATGGCTTCTTATCTTAAGGCCTTACATAAAGAGCTGAAAATAGATTAAAAAAAATTCTATATTACTTTATTATTATCATTTACATTCTAATAAGTATTATAAATTAGTAATTATTTTTTACATTTATATTATAGTGAAATCACACAAACACCCTTATACCAAATATATACCATCAAACATGTTCATATGCATAGTTTATAAGGATATGATAAATCTATTTTCATTGTTTATATTACTCTAATTCTTAATTTTTGATATATTCCTGCCATACATAGTTTGTAAAGATACTATAAATTTATTTCATTACTTTTATAGCTCCAATTGCTAGTTTTTGATGTATTTCTGCTACATTATTTATATTAGACTCACATGTGATATTAAATTTAAAAAAAAACTTGTATTAATTTATTGCTATTATTTGTATTCTCATAAGCATTACAAGAGATGTACCTCCAAATCAAATTTTCTTTGTTATAAATTTCAAATCATTTTAAGTTGTTTGCATGTTTATGAGGTTTAATTTTTAGGCAATTGAGATCCTAATCGGCTTAGAAATATATATATCATTGTTTATAGTATAAAGTATATATTTTACTCGATAATTATAAGAAGATTTGATTTTTTATGGGAAAAATTGTAGTGAGGCCTTAATTGATATATAAATTTATTGAAATTGATTTTTCTATTTGTTTTTATTTAAAATTTTAAACAAATCATTACTTATAGTACAAAGTCTACATTTAAGCTGCTAATTGCAAGAAAATCCTACTTTTTATGCAAAAAATCCAATGTGAACTTAATTATCTTATAAATTTATTAAAATTTATGTGGTATTGTATAACAAAATGTTTTGATTATACTTTTCAGAGAACTTTTTTATCATTATTACTAAATATCTCCTTAACATTTTCCTACAAAATTTCGTAACACCTTTACTTTTACACTATTAGTCTACATATCTTCCATATAATGCAACCTCATATTCGTGCAAAGTATGGAACTAAACGTTAGCTAATATTGATGTTATAACATGATGTACCACCAGTGCTACAGTGCTACGAGATTGCATTACAACAATGCGATGCCCATGAGTACTGTTGTGATATATATCGACGCTTTATGTTTGCATGAGTATCATATCAAATGTTATAAATTTTAATCTTATATTTCCCAAGGCAAAGCGCAGGTGCAAAACTAGAATCCCCGTATGATATCATTTTCCCAGGAAGACGTATACTTCCATGTATCCAAACTGCAAGTGACTTATTCATAAGGATGCATGTTGTTTCAGCTTCCGTCAGTAAAGTGCATGCAATGGGCACATCGCACATCTTTCCCATGCTTTTGTCGCAGGCGCAGCTCATTTTCTCTTAGAAATATTTATATTGTAAATGCCACTTCTGAGATGCTCCGCAATTTCTCATGAGATATTTATATTGTAAATGATCACTTGTATTATAGCGTTCAGATCGCTTTAACTACGGTTGTTTTACGTAGCTTGCATTGGTGTCAAGATATTTATGTTAGACCACGCATGATCCTCGGTTATATTTATGTGTTTGCCCTGTTCGAATGCATCCCCACGTTGAACAAGATAAGGATGTAAATGAAGTCCAACAAATTGCAAGATTTGATCGGATTCCAAATATTGAACCCTTTAGTATGTATTTGGCAATCGGGTTCCCTTGACTCTTCAACGGGCACGGCTGGACCCCTGGCTTTGATCAGTGCATACGTCCGACCATATATAGCCCTGTGGTAGGGCTACGCGTTAAATTAACGAACATTCTGCACGTCTCCGACTCCTTATAAACTTCAACTCATTCCTTTGGTAAAGGTCGGAAACAGGTTTAGCCAAAGTCGATCGAATGCCTACTAGAATCCTTGTTTTACTCCACTTTGGTTCCAGACGTATGTGTGGTCTACAATGACATTTCAAGGCATGAGAAGTCCGCTTTTGCCGTTCTGAAGTCAGGAAGAGTGTTGTTGAACGCCCCCCGAATTAAATGCTCCTCTTTTCCGACTCTTCCCGATCTCTCCACTCCTCATGACGTCCACAAGCATTTCACGCAACCAATTTTTGAAAAACCGGACTCAACCAGTTGGCCTTCGACCTGTTGGGCAAGAAAAATAGCCTCGTAGCAGTTGGTCAAGGGGTTCGTCGGTTTAGGAAAAGTGCCGATATGGATCGAAGAAATCAATGGTCGGATTTGGTTGAAACAATTTGATTTTATCGGACCAAATCTCTTGGTTGAATCACCTTGGGAGTTCTTACTTAAGCCACATGTATTTTGAAGGGGAAGAAAACTGCCTATTTCCCTTCTTTATAACGTTGTTAGAGCATTCTTTTTATGAAAATTAAATTTTAAGGTTAAATATTTTCATTGTAGAATCACTTTAATTGTTTTGTATTGTTAATTATGCTTATTTATATGTCGGTTATATTACTTGCACATTGGTTTATTGTAATTTAAATTTTAATAAATATATGATTTATGGAGGTTATAGACATATCATATATTACCAGGTTCATTTTTATCAAGTTTGAAAATCCATCTTATCATGGTAGTGTCATTATCGATCCGATCAATTTAAATCATTGGTTGGATCATATTGAATCAAATCTAGAGCTTGTCTGGTTCAACGTCTAGTTCGATTTATCAAATCTTGGTCTAAACAATGGTTTGTAATCCAACTGCTATCTAAAATATGGCAGAAGCACAATTTATTGAAAGCTATGTCGGCACGTATCATAAAAGATATAGAATTGTACGAGAGGAAAGTTGCATCTACCAAAATGGGAAGATTGTGAGTCGAATTAATCGATGGTAGTCCACAAATTTAGGTGTCATCACTGCAGGAAAGGTACATATTACAAAAAAAAAAAAAAAAGGAAGGTTATTTATAGATAGGTCAATTTAATCATTGATAATCTACAAATTGAGATGTCATCACAAGGGGCTAGCTAGGACAACCTAAAAGGAATCATTTTTAGTTTGATTTGTTGCTTTTGATGGGTCATGCAAAATTAATCATGGAGGTAGGCTCAACTTGTTGTAACCACATCATGTAAGGGTGCTTTATGGCCCATTAATTAAGTTTGGGTTAATCGTTCGTGTCATCAGACATTCTTTTGATTCATGATAAATAAGTTATCCATTTGAATGGTTGTATGTATCTCTTGATAGAAGAGACACACATGGTCCTCACATATAAAAGCATAGATCCTTTTTACACGCTACAACTACAACACTGAAGATTTCCCATTGAATTTTCCGTCAAGATAGAGGCATCAAGAAAGGAGGTGAGGATGAGAAGGATTAACCACTCACCATGGTTCTACAGTCATGGTAAAGCCCTACCTCTATCGACTAGTTTTAGAGCTTATGGTAGCTAATTATTGAATCCACCCTTATTGAATTTTCACCATGAGCCACACCTCCATACAAGTTGCTCTTACAACCTAATACCAAACCCTTACTAATGGAGTTGGGATATCTCAATTATGCTTTGGCCTAAAATCTAGGAATTTGAACCAACTCGAGTACAAGGTAGAGGTAAGGAATACCATGTTTTCACCGCAAGAAGGTTTGGCTTTCCTGATGGATGAAAATCGTAGGGAGAGCCCACAAAATTGTTAAGAATAGACGTCAACAATTAGTGCATAGAGAAAGTCTCTTTGCCTAGCGAGTCTGTCCCAAATCGTAGGCAAATATTTCTTTACCTGCTGCCCACCAGTGAGCGAGACTTTTACTTACGATTTTGACAGCGTTGGTGACAGTGTAATACCTTTCTCCCATGGCTAAAACTATCGAAAAAAAGTCTCGGATGACTATTGAAAATCATCGTCGAAAATCACTACCAGACCGCGAGTAAGTTTGACATGCAACTTTATGCCATGATTATAAATAGTTGCCGTAAACTTTTTTTTTTTTGATAATTTTTAATTTTTTTAATTTTTTTTGGAGAAAAATATAGTAATAAACGTAGAATGTCAAGGAAGTAAAGTTAATATTGGAGTAGACGCTTAATTATATAATTTAATTATCTTTTTTTTGCTTGATAATATATCCTTAAATATTTGATTACAATTAGGTGTTGCTTGACAGAAAAGATGTACATTTGATTAAAATATAATTATTTTACACATGATTAAAATATAATAATAAAATAATTTATCGTCGTAACTTTCACGATAAAAAGTCTCTCAATCATGAAATAAATTAATTATAACAAAGAAAATTATATCACATCTCGTGAAGATTCGAATCAAATAACCTTACAAATACGTAGCATTTACATTCGTATATATAAAAAAATTATTGCATAACGATATTCAACGAATCTCTACATCAATCAGTTGAAAAGTTACCGAACGTCATTCTATAAAAATATCCCATTTAATCCATTGACAGGTAGGTAAAGATCAATTTAATTTTAAAATGAAAGAGAGCGGTGAGATGGGACGGCACGAGAGAAAGAGAGAGTGCGTGATATTATATACTATATCAAAAATCAATTTCCTCGATCGTCGTCATCCAAACTAATACGGATGTCAGTGTTCAAAAACAGGGGAAAGGAGTGGGTGGTCGGCGCACGTAGAGGAGGTGTACACCGGCGACGAGGAAGTCGGTGGAGGTACACTGGAGACGGGGGGGACTCGACGGTGGTGATGGTTTCGAAGATGGCGATCGGAGGTGGCTGCGGTGGTGCATGAAGATCGACGACAATGGGTTCACAGGTGGCTGTGCATGTGCGTCGGGAGACATCGTGGATGTGGGTGTCAGTTCGGTGATGTTGGCGGTGGGGTCGAGGTGAGGTGTGGGGGTGAAGTGATGGGTTCTTCGAACGTGTGGAGGGAAAGTGGCAGTGAAAGAAGAAGAAGAAGAAGAAGGAAAAGAAGAGGGGAGGTGGCGTAGCGTGTTTAAAGAGGAAGATGGAGATAGGGTCACAAAGGTTGCCGAGCGGGGCGAGATGGTGGGGTGGTGGTACGTACACTGCCACCATGCACACCTCAGTCATCGAAGGTGGAGTATGCTTCAGGTCACGATGCTCGTCATTTTCATGGTGTAGGTGAAAGAGAAGGAGGAAGAATCAATCGAAGGAGAATAATCTTTCCTTTCTAAAATTTTCGCAGATCTGTTTCTCCTCCTCTTCCTTTCTCACAGCTACAATTAAGCTGCACCCGAAAATAACTATAACCACATCTTTTCCACTCTAACCATAGTTATTACATTATCTCACACAAAATATAATTATTTATAAGATATATAAAAATATACTTAACACTTTTTATGCACGATCTAAATCATACATCGTAAATGTATGTAACATAAATTAATCATGTATATTTATTATTAAATAAGATGTTTATACTAAAAAGTATAAATAATGGAGAACTATTACTTTTAGATTTAATAATAATACAACAAAATGGATTCTTATTTATTACATGTAATTTATGTTTAGAGAAATTTTAGTAGTATCTCTTTATACTTCTTCGATATATCTCTCAAAATTGACCTTAAATAGATTCATCTAAAGTCCAATTAATGTCACTTAAGAAACTAGCTTAAGGTTAATTAGTATACAAGAAAAGAGCACGAAGGTTTTATTGAAATTTCTCTAAACATAAGTTACATGTAACAAGTAATGCCTAACTGTGATCAAATCTTCAAGGAACTTTCTTAGTTCAGACCCTTTTCCAAACTGAGGATGATCAACATTTGCGACATGTTATAATGACCAAGCATAATGCATGGATGTGAGATACACATACATTAATGTATTGCCAATATAACATGATTATAAGTTTTAAACAAGTAGGTATATGAACATATACGTTAAAATCCAACCACCATCCCTATAACATTTGAAAATTTTATCTCAGTCATTAGATGTAGACGTGACAAAAGAATATAGATTTTTAATTATCATTGCGTAAGCTTTTAAAAAAAATCTAACATAATTTTCTTAGTATAATGATTATTGTCAAAGGATATTTAATATCTACAAAAATGTGGGTTCACCCGCACAAGCCATATTTAAGAGAATAAATTACATCAAGTGGTTACACTCTATATACACATCTACTTGAAAGAATGATCATTTTCTATATGTATTATTCCTAAAAAAATGAAGGAGAATTTTCCTTCTAATGTGATCATTTAAGTAAATCATATATCCACACAAAATATAATAAAATGGACACATCTCACAAAACCTATAAGTGTGGGATAATTACTATAAGAATTTCCGCCACGTTGAGTTTGGTAATGGGACCATGCGATTGATGGCTAATTGCCATAAGAGTGGGACTGACATGGACGTGAGGTTTTGCATAAATGTCAATCAAAGTAGCAATTGGTAAACAAGATAAGTGGATTTCTCTTTAGTTTGACTCCACTAAATCCGGAAATTTAATAGGAGATAAAATTATTCTATTCTTTTTATAAAATAATTTTAATTACTTATTAAATCTCTTAATTAACTTATTTATTTTATCATTTTATTTCATCCTTTTCCTATTCTTTTACTTATTACACATATCTATTTCTCTTGTCAAATGTCACTAAAGTAATAAAAATTGGTAGAGACACTGATCCGGAGCACTAGAGATCTCACCCTATGCCTACCGTTCATGTTAAGTGGTGGATGATGATGAGCGTGCGGTCTACAAAGGCCCTATTAATTGTATTGCCATCAATCCCTGCGTCCCATGTACCTAGCAACTTGATTCTGTCAGCAAAAATGAGAATTCTTGGTAAAATCTGCATATTAATCTATGATTATAGTTGGGAGCGTTGAGTCTTCGTAGCACCATTTGAGAATTAAAAGGATCAAAAAGCTCAGGAGCTAGCTCAAAACTCCCTCCAAGTTTATGGAAGATAATCTTTAATGCCCTATTAACAAGTGAAGTTCATAGTAGTAATTTCCCAAATATAGTTGCAAGACATAACATGTAGATCTAATCCAACGCTCATCATGATTATATCAATTGAATACATTGGTGTAGTTGGTCATTAGAGGGATGGGAGTTACCATACTCGATTGCTCCAACCTTATCAATGGCCACACGTAGATTGAAGGAAAGATGGGACCTGGTAATGGGAATGGTGTAAAAGATTGGTCAATATATTCTCTTTTCTTAGAAAGGTTAATTTACACGAGGAATTATTTACTTAAAAACTAGAGTTCTCTTCTCAAATTTTAACACTAATTGAGAGACTTATTTGGATTTACCAAACTCATATTAGTTGGAAGTTAACCTAAACTCATGTCCTTTTATCTCGACATAATATCTCAACTAACTGCAAACAAAAACAATGGCATACAGATATCCACACCAGGATATATCCCCATCTTAATCCCTCTTTTCATATACACAAATAAGGAATATCCCCTTTTTCCATGTAATATAAATAGAGAATGTCTGCCCTTCCAACTTTTCAAGCCCAAGTTAGTTGAGTAAAAAAGTAATTTTGGTATTAATGCTTTTTTTTTTTTCGTTCTTTTGGTGCCAAGAGAACTAAGGAATAAACTAACAAGAACTATTTAGAATTGAACCAATCTTACCATATTGTAGCTTGTCAAGGTTGAGGAATGGATTGAATGACATTTGATGTTTTGTGAGGAAGATCAAGAGCCAATAAATAAATAGATGGCCTTCATATATATATATATATATATATATATATATATATATATAAAAGCATTTATTTGAAAAAAACATGAGAATCCTTCGTAAAAATGTACTCTCTCTTGTTGTCACCAACGACTGACGGTACGATACATCACGAGAAACTAATAAAATATTCTTATTTCTTTTGTATTACTCTCTGGAATATTGTGACTGAACTCACCTTTTGTATTGATATTATTTACAATAAATAAGAGAAATATAGAATTTCATAACTCTCATGGACAAAATATGTTGCACTTGGTGCACGTGTATTTGTAGGGGAAGGAGGGAGGAAGAGAGACTCAGCATTTTAGAAGAGAGTGGATCGATTTGAATGATAATTCCTACCTTGAGAGATCATAAATTCCACACTTATAAACCACTTTTGTACCTGTTATATGAACAGTACATACATTGCTATTCATAAATAGTGATAATACAGTGAATAAGTGGTGGGAAGCATGACCTTTCCTGATGAATGATAAGGAAAAAGTCTCAAACATTACGGGTACGTAAGTCACATCACATATCTATGCTTGAGTGCATGAGATTTCAAGCTTCGAGATCATCGGGTTATCCTTTGTTATAAGCCACAACATAAAAAAGATTTATTGAGGACTTTCCATTAGGCTTTCCCAGAGCATCTTTGAAATGGTTCTTTTTGTAGGGTTGTTTGACATTTTCAGGATTTGTATGGTTTTTTGTATAATTTTAAACCTCTTAAGTTTTATTTCGGGATTTTTGAAAGGAAAAGGAAAATTACAGAAGCATCTTAGCAATTTTCCCATCCACACCATCCCCCTACGGTGCCATCTCCCCCTCTGATGAGAGACTCATCATGATCTATAACTAGCTCATTTTGACCTAATAAAGAGAATAAAAGCTCCTACATAACCTAGAAGAGGGCTTAATTGAAGGAATAAGTGTTCTGAGAAGAAAACATGTAATAAAGGTTAAAACTGTAATTTTACCATTGCAGTACATAAACGGGATTTCTCAGAGACAAAACATAGGTCAAATGGTCTAAATGAGATAAAAAGTGGGTTGATTCAATCAGAAATGGGTTCATGTGCAATCTATGAATTAAATGACAACTTGTAACTCTAAAATAGATCCGCTTAATTCAATAAGGTTTCGGTTAAGATAAAAATCAAGTAAACCCTCTAAAAATCATGAAAAAATATCCCTTAAGATTTAGAACATTCAATTTGTCCTTTAGAACCTAGTTTGACCTAGATCAGGGTCCTAGCTCATCAATTGACTTAATTTGGATTTTTACGCAAAATATCCAATCAAACGTGGTCAAACCTAAAATCAAACTTCACCATTGTATTCCTTAGGTCCAAATTAGGTTTGTACCAAAATTTGGACCTAAGGGGAAGTCATCTTAACCTACTTTGCAATTTAGTATACCCAATCACATTTTGATCCCTATCTTTTGAAAATCATCACATAAACCCCCCTAACTTCCTCACCAATCTTACAATCAGGTCCCTCCACCATTATTGGTGAGAGATCCTACTCTGACGAGGATTAGAGAGGGAATACTCTCTGATCCCTCAAAGATCCCCTCCCAGAATTGGAAGGGAGATTCTCTGAGGAATCCCCTTCCATCTAAGCCCGATCACAACCCCTGATTTGCACCCAATCTCTCGTGCGAACGCACGAGAGATTTGGGTATCTAACCACCTTTCATCTCCGGCGAGACGTCGGTGGCAGAAGACGTGCCCTCCACGCACCAGACGCACGGCCAGCACCTATAAATTAAACCCCAACCCCGACCGCACCTCCTCAGCTCGACTTGGCCGGGATTCCACCTCAAATTCATCTCCTTCTCCGGCCAAGGGGTCCAGCGAGCTCCGGCGAGCCCCCCTCCTCTTCCTCTTCGCTGGACGTCTTCTTCTCCGGCGACAGCAGGTACTACCGTCCACCTCCCCGTCCCCTTCGTCCCTTTAGTTAGGTTAAAACCATTCTCCTCTATCCCCTCTTTCATCTCCCTCATTTTATTTCATCAAACATCCCTCGATCGCCGCTGCTCACCATCACCTTCCTCATCTCCGACCACCCTCCGGTGAGATGCCCCCATCGCTCTACAGCCCCACACACCTCGCCAACCATCGCATAACCTCCGCCTCACCTCACTGAGTAACCTCTGCCCATCCACAGTCCCTCTACGCCTCCACAACAACCCCCCGAACACACCCATCCATCTGGCCACAGGACGTGTTATGACCCGATTCCCGAATTCCTACGAGACACGAGAATCGAACCGACTCGACTAATCCCAAGACCAAGTCGTCCAACGAGAAAGTAACCAAAAGAGCAGTAAAATAAACCACATTCATCATGCATATAACTAGCAGTAACAAAATACAACAGTAAAGAAAAGAACTACTACAGTATGCACCACCACAACAATAAAGAAATAAACATGTACATAAACATGATGCTTATAGTAAAAGAGTACAGGGGTAACAGAACTACTCACTACAATAGAAGGAAAAGTACAGTGGGTACTACACAAGTAGAAACTACTGGGCTCTACTAGGCTCAGCACCCTCTGCAGCCGCCGGCTCTAGCTGCTCAACACTTGATCCTGAAAAGGTGACAAAGGTGACACGTCAGCAAAATGCTAAGTAGAGTGGCAACTAAAAGCTAAGAAATAGTAAGGTGGACAGTAGTTGTTATATTTTTAACTTCTTTCTTTATATTTTCCGTTTACTCGTTATCGAATTAACCCTCAGATTCTTCTCTTGACCTTGAATGTTCATCGTGGGAACGATCTTAATTGCAGTCTTTTCCGAAAAGTAGAAGTAGAACGTGGTGCTCTCCTGGCTGGGAGAGTCCCCCGTGGTGGTCCTGCCCTCAGTCAACCACCCCAAGGTCGCTGACAGACGTAACGGTAACTACAGCACGCACGATAAATGCACGGGTAGCTACCCTGCACTGACATGCGGTCAGTCGTTTCCGTTAATGAGTGCACCCAAAGCACAGCATGGAACCAGTATAGGGCAGAGCCCTCTCAGTAACAGGGGTCCAACCCCTCCACAGTAACCAAACAGGGGCCTTACCCCTCCACAGTCCGTGCACCCTCGCCTGACTACCCTGGTTTGCCCAGTGGGCCTAACAAGTCAGTGTAGGTGAGCTAGTAGAACCCTAGGGCCTGTGGGGTAGCTAGTACTCGCCCTACACTAGTAGCTCTCCTCGGTACTGTGTACACGAGGGCCAACAAGTCGGTACAAAGTGGCCAAACCTAACCCCGGGTCCCTGGGGCGGCTGGCTCCGCTCTGCACTAAACAGGGGGACAGTCGCTCTCCTTGGTACTCCGTACTCAAGGGCCAGCTCACTTCCCCAATTCTATTCCATTCACTTTCCAGGAGTTCTACTCCTAATTCCCCGTAGGATTCGTGCTCTTTCAACTCAGCCAATTTAGGTTTCATCTTTTCAGCTTTATATTTATATACCCCATGTTCCCAACCGTAATTATTCATTCATAATCAGGTAGCTATTAACCAATTACAGGCAGTTATCGTTTCCTTTCTACTTTTCCAAGACTACAATGTATATGCATTCAAGCTAGTTTTCCAGTCCTAGGATTCATGCCATACCCTAGGATCTATCATTCACTCTAGTTTTCCAGTCTTATGATTCATGCAATACTCTAGGATCTATCATTCAATCTAGTTTTTCAATCCTAGGGTTCATGCAATACCCTAAACTCTATTAATTATTTCACAAGTGCATAATTTTTGATAAATAATTGAAAGGGCTACTCTACCAGCAAAATCGGGAGTACTGGGGCGTGATCGGCAAGCCCGCGTGCCTCCGCAACCCCTAGAGCCGCAACGGAACGGGGTCCTAACACAAGGATCAATTACAAGGAGCTACTCAAAATGGTATACAATTACTATAAACAGGTAGAGGAACTAAATCTGAGAAGAACGAGACTTGAAACGCGGAAAACGGACTCCGAACGGACCCTAAATGGGTAAAAAATGACAAGTCTGCCCAAAATCAGACGTCTGGAACTTCTTCCAGACATCTTAAATGATAGCTCAGGTCATACCTTGATCTGCACGGTCCTTCAAACGTCCAAAAGCCCACTGAACCGTCTGGACTTAGTTTCCAGACGTCCGACTGTCACGCCGGACGTCTGGAGACCCTCTCCGCCGTCTGGTGCTGTGCCTAGACGTCTGATCTGTGTGGGATGGCGTGCCCTTGCGCCTTCCCGAATGGGTCCTGCACACACACACGGCCGTCCTCAACATGAAGCGATGCAAAAATCTTTGGCGGAACGGCTGCATGGTCGTACACGCGAAACAAAGAAGAAAGGTAAAATATCGTACCTTTCAGACGTCTGGACCTACCTCCAGACGTCTCCTACATCGTCTGGATGTATGCCAAGATGTCTGATTTTGGGAAATTTTCCCAGAATCAGGACCTCCTCACCCTCCGCTCGCTGCGCACGGCCGTGCCGTGTCGCACTCGCCTGCCACCTGAGTTGCAACAGCTCCTCCCCAGCACCACACGCTTGCTGCACACCCGCCGGTCGGCCCTGGCTGCTCCGGCGAGCTCGCACCTCGCGGTCAAGCTCTCTCTTCCTCTCGCAGTAGCCCCTCCTCCCCACACACTCGCAGTAGCTGCTGCTGCCGCCCCCGCCCGCTCGCTCTCTCGTTGACAGGAAGAAGAAGAAGGCAGTGGAGTGAGGGTGAGGGAGAGGGAGAGGTGTATTTGAAGGCAGCCGTGGAGAGAGAGAATGAGAAAAAGGTGGCTGCATCTGCAGGGAGGAAGGAAAGAGAAGAAGGAGGGCGACGGGTTCAATCTGCGCGTGCATGCGCGTAGACGCGAACCCATACATCGAAAAAATTTAATTCCAGACATCTGGGAAGGCTTCTAGATGTTACGAACGTGGCTTCAAGACATCTTTTAAGACGTCTGGGAGGTGGCCCAGACTCTGGTTCCAGACGTCTAGGATTTGATTTCTGCGGCACGCGCAATTTCGTCTGAGCGCCTGCGCACGCAGACCTGTGACGCCTCCTTTCCCCTCTCTCCTCCGTAGGCGCAGCGCTGCCCCCCTCTCTCTCTCTCCCCGCGCGGCTTTAAAAAGCCCTCGCCCTCTCCCTCACTCTCATCTCCTCCGCTTCCTTCTTCTTCCAGTCGGTGCGAGAGTGCGAGCGCGAGCGAGCGGCGGCAGCGGCAGCCGCGGCGAGTTGCGGGAGGAGGTGTCGCGTGAGGGAGGAGACGCTCGACCGTGAGGGCTCTAGCTCGCCGGGGCAGCTAGAGCCGGCCGGCGAGGGAGTCGCGGGCGTGGAGCGTTGCTGGAGGGCTACTGCAGCTCGAGCAGCAGGCGGACGAGGCGCGGCGCGGTCGTGCATCGCCGGCGGAGGGCGAGTCGAGCTCTGATTCTGAAAATTTTTCCAGAATCAGACGTCTGGGATTCCAACCAGACGACGGTGAAGACGTTTGGAGGACTGTCCAGACGTCTAGTAAGTAAGTTATTTTCGTCCTTCTTCCTTTTCTGCGACCGTCCGTACTGAGCACGAGGAGTGGATACGTGCAGGTTCTGAGATTCACATCCAACGCGAATCAGACGTCTTACCGCAGTGCCAGACGACGGGAACGACTTCCAGACGTCCGGGATGACCATCGGACGTTTGGGAACTAGGCCAGACGCCCCCGTAGGCTTCTGTACGTCTGAGAGACTACGCAGAACAAAGGTACCATCTGACCCACATTTTATGACGTCTGGAAGAGGTTCCAGACGTCTGATTTTGGACTGTTTCGTCGTTTTCGACCCGTTTAGGGCCCGTTCGGAGTCCGTTTTCCGCGTTTCGAGTTGCGTTCTTTTCGGAATAAAATCCTCTACCCGTTTACAGTAATTATTTACTATTCTGAGAAACTTCTTGTGTTTGATCCTTGTGTTAGGACCCCGTTCCATTGCAGTCCTGGGGGTTGCGGAGGCACGCGGGATTTCCGACTACGCCCCCAGTACTCCCGTTGTAGCTGGTAGAGTGGCTTTAGAAATTATTAACATAATTTGTTACAATTATGGAACAATTAATAGAACCTAAGGCATTGCATGAATCCCAGGAATGAGAAACCAGATTGAATGATAGATCCTAAGGTATTGCATGAATCCTAGGGCCGGAAAACTAGATTGAATGATATATCCTAGGGTACGACATGAATCCTAGGACTGGAAAACTAGTGAAATGAATATACATATTGCAGTCTTGGAAAATGTGGAAAGGAAATAATAGCTGCCTGTAAATTGGTTTAACAGCTGCCTGTTATGAATAAATGAACATGATTGAGAATATGGGTTGTATGAACGTGAAACTGGAAAGGTGAAACCTGAATGTGCTGAGTTAAAAGAGCTAGAACTCTACGGGGAATTAGGAGTAGAACTCCTGGGAAGAGAATGAAATGGAACTGAGAAAGGAAGATGTGGAGGTGCGTTGTCTCTTGGGCGCATAGTGCCAGGGGAAGCACCTGTTACCTGCTTAGTGCAGAGCGGAGCCAGCCGCCCTAGGGACCCGGGGTTAGGTTTGGCCACTTTGTACCGACTTGTTGGCCCTCATGTACACAGTACCGAGGAGAGCTACTAATGTAGGGCGAGTACTAACTACCCCACAGGCCCTGGGGTTCTGCTAGCTCACCTACACTGACTTGTTAGGCCCACTGGGCAAACCAGGGTAGTTAGGCGAGGGTGCGCGGACTGTGGAGGGGTAAGGCCCCTGTTTGGTTACTGTGGAGGGGTTGGACCCCTGTTACTGAGAGGGATCTGCCCTATGCTGGTTTCGTGCTGTGCTTTGGGCGCACCCATTAACGGAAACGACTGACCGCGTGCCAATGCGGGGTAGCTACCCATGCGTTTACCGCGCGTGCCGTAGTCACCGTTACGTCTGTCAGTGACCTTGGGGTGGTTGACTGAGAGTAGGATCACCACGGGGGACTCTCCCGGCCAGGAGAGTCCACGTGTTACTTCTACTGTTCAGAAAAGACTGCAATCAAGATCGTTCCCACAAGGAACATTCGAGATCAAGTGAAGGATCTGAGAAATAGATAAATTATGAAACAATAGAAAGATGTAAATAAAGGAAGAAAGAAAATAAAACAGCTACGGTACACTTTACTACTTCTTTAGTTTAGCTGCCACTCTACTCAGCATTTCGCTGACGTGTTACACTCGTTACTTTTCATGACCAGGTGTTGAGCAGCCAGGGTCAGCGGCTGCAGAGGACGCTGGGCCGAGTAGGGTCCAGTAGAGTTACCACTGTTCTTTTGTGCCCTCTTTGTTCCACTGTAGTGAGTAGTTTTTGTTACTCTCTGTATTTTCTTTACTCGCAGTTCTTGTTATGTTATAAATGTCGTTCTACTGTTGTGGTGGTACATGCTGTAGTAGTTCTTTTTCTTACTGCTGTATTTTGTTACTGCTAGTTATATTTCATGTTGAATGTGGTTTATTTTACTGCTCTTTTGGTTACTTCCTCGTTGGACGACTAGGTTTTGGGATTAGTCGAGTCGATCCGGTTCTCGTGTCTCGTAGGGACTCGGGAATCGGGTCGTTACAGTAGATGTCTGACCAGACGTCTGGACCACTTCCCAGACGTCTTAAACGACGTTTGATGCGCTGGTTATAACAGGACGATCTAGGCATGCACGCCTAGGCCGCCCCGCGGCTTGCCACCTAGCTCCTCATCTTTGCCGTGACACGGCGAAGGTCTCCCAGTGATCTGATTAAGCCACGAGGCTCTTTTCGTGTCTGACAGGTTTCACGCCCCTGCCGCCATTAACGGTAACTTGAAGAAGCTCCACTCTTGCTCCAGGCCTCAGGACTGCAAGACTCCAGGAGCAGCTGACTCGAGGAGGTATTGCGAAGACTTCTGCTCTAGCAAGAGGCTCTGCAAAGTCCGCAAATGTGGCAATTGAAGGATGAACTCCTGCGGGCGCGCGTGAAGAAGAGGTGGAATATTAGTCCCACATCGTTAACTTACAAAGTGCTGGAGTGCTTTATAATGTTTTTGTGATATGGGTTTGTTGCCTCTGAACACACTTGGGGTGAGGTCCCTCACCTATCTTCACCGTCTCATCCGTGGTTTCACCACACAGATCTGGCGACCCGACCCGACACTGCCCTAAGCACTCCTTGCGTACCACCCTCACGCCGGTGCTCCTGGACCCGGGCACGAGATCTGACCCGTTTACCTGGCTCTGGGAGAGCGTGCTGATGAGTGGTTTACAAAGAGAGAGAGACGCGCAGGTGTGGTTAGAGGGATAGGTTTTGCTTTGCTGTGGTTTGTGTAGGGAAGGAAGGAAGAAGCCAACACTTAGCCACTGCAAGCAGAGGAAGAGAGAAGGAAGTAGGCTCTGCCAAGGAAGAAAGGCAAGATAGAAAAGAAGAAGAAACGCCAAGGGAAACATAACCAAGGAAGGAAGTAGAGCCAAGGAAGAAGAAGAAGACCCGTAGAGAGAAAGTAACTGCAGAAGAAAATAGGAAGGAAGAAGCAAGGAAAGAAGAAGCTCAAAGAAGAAAGGAAGAAAATCAGAAGAAGAAAAATAAGAGAAGGGAAACACATTTTTAAGATGTCTGATCCCATGATCAGACGTCCAATTTCTTCTTTTTGCCACATTTAATTTTCAAACTCATGCATTTATATTTGAATTAAGTTATGAGTAATTTAAGTGTTCAATTACATTCTTGAGATTATTAATAAATTCCAATTGCTCCCTGTGTTCGACCTCGGATACTTAGGTTTTCGAGTAATAAAATATTTATTTGTTGACGACGTTTGATCACCTATACTACAACATAATTAACTGTTAAAACACGATCGAGAACACGTCAACATTTTGGCGCCGTTGCCGGGAAGCAACGCGTAATTTATCACTAGTCTCTACATTCTTTTTATCATATTGAACACTAACTTGCCCTACTTTGCTTTGTTGTGATCTTGCAGGTATTTCACGAGAAAATCTCTCCCGCAAGTCAACTACTCCAGGGCAAGTAATTTCTTTTCTTCCTTAAACTATCCCCTAATCTTTGAAAGACAAAAGGAAGAAAATTAATTTAGGAAGCAATTGCCTTCTTTCTATAGTAATCACCATCTTTAAGGCAAACGTTTTCTGATTTTGCAAAAATTTTTTCAAATCTTTTTGAAGTTGGAGCGATTTTTTTAGATTCTATCCCACAAATTCATATGCCTAATAGAAATCACGCTTAATCTCGACGGACAACACACTTCTTGCTTTTAAGTCCAAAGAGAATTTTTTGTGAAAAAGAGGATTGGAAATATAACCAAATTAGGGTTTCTATAGTAGGACCTTGAAGTGCTAGTCACACATGCCTGCATAAAAGGAAATAAACCCTCCCGCATCAGTGTGCTACCCAAGCCCTTGATTGAAGAGATCTAAACAAGACAAACCCTAAGAAAAATTGAGTTCTAAAATCACTTGAATCTTAAAATTTTTGGACCTAATAAACTGGGAGTCAAATCAGGGTGATCACTAGGCTCCAAGCCTAGAATCATTCTGCCATCTATAGGATAGGTCAGGTGAAGTTGACCCCTTGGGTCAACCAACCTCTAAATTAAGTCACAACATCAAACTATCTAAAGTTCAAGTGAGAACCCTAAAGCACCTTTGAAATAAAAGTGGTACACTTAAGAGGTCAAGGTCCCTATTCTGGTCTACCTGAAATCTCAGTGATAAGAGAGGTCAGGTGGGGGAAATCCTGTAACCTGTGGGGACGCTCTACCGTGTAGGGGTCTTTGCGGGACTCTCCCTCTCTGGCTGCCCAGGTAATTCTCAGCTAGACGACCTTCTGATCCAGGGGTACCATCCGCCCCGAACCTCCATGGTCATCCAAATGTCTTTGGGTGTCTTAACTGGGTCAAAAACATCTCCAGTCTCTCATCTTTTCTCTTTAGAGCACACACACACATTTTCAGTGGGACTCATTTTTCAGATCTAATCGCTTCATAACTTGATCCTACATCTTGATTCAAACTCTGATTCTACATCTTGATTCCACAACCTGATTTAAATATGCAGCCAAACCACTTAGGACTACCATTCAAGAAACCTGAATATCAGAGATCCATGAGAGATAAAATGATTGAGGATGCCCTGAAATTCTATGAAAAAGAAGAAACCTCAACACCAGTAGAAAACATTCAGGTTGATGTCCCAACAACCACAACCTTTATCATAACTTGTGCCCAAGTATTATTAGCAGAAGCCACAAAAGGATCAACCCGTGACTTTCTCATTACTAGATACATTGAGATAGAAAAACTGTACAATCTTGAATACCTTCAATGTATGACAAATACTCGACTTTGGAAGCAACACCAAGATAGTCTCAAAAAATGGGAAGAGATAATAAGATTAGTAAAACAAATTATTGACCAAAAGTACCCGTATATACCACAAACAGAAGATGAACCATCTTAGGACAACATCGAGGATCAATCTGATCTCAGGTTTGAGGCACAAAATGGTTGTGGATTCCCAACCCAGATAGAATACAATGTGCCTAATATTGAAGAAGGTCGGGAAGCTCCAAATGCAAGAAAATACACTGTTGAGCCCACTTTAGACCATAAATCACCAGGCTTAGAATCCCAAAACTCCGGCAATAATGAGAGTAGAACTGAACCTCTCGAGGGTGTAAATTCCGTCCCTTATTCTGATAAGGTGACCCTCGAAGGTTATTCAGACCTAGATTCTAGTAATTCAACCCACATCCTAAGCCCAGAATCTAGATCTGAAACCCATTTTCAAGATTTCAAGGCCCCATATGAAGAAGATCAATCTTTCAATGAAGAATATGATTTGGACCTCTAATTGATGAATATCCCTAGCCAACATCCTCAAAGGAACTAATCGATTTTTCGGAAGTCATGCCAATCTACGATACAGAAACGAAAGAGTTGGACCAATGGGGTTTCAATTGGGTCTGCCCTACTAGCTTAGAACCTGAGCTTCTACCAGATAGGGACACCTTTTTAAGCTCAGAATTAACATTTAGGCTAGACCCCAGTCAGGCTGCTGAATCTACAACATATGATTTATTCTATGGTGGACCTCACGATCTTGAATCTCATTCAGATTTTGATTTTCGCAAACTCTCCGACGATTTCGAATCTAACAATAACATCGGAGAAAATCTGCTTCCTAATTATAACAAGCCAATTTTCTTTGAAGCCACCTGCTCCACATATACAGAACCAATCAAAACCCGTTCTCTACCTCGACCCGCAACCGGACTCAATTTCTATTCTGATTAACCTCTCACCGAGCTATTTGCAGATGATTCAACTCCATATCTATACCAGGTACCGGGTATTGATCAGACCGAAAAACAGAAGCCATCATTCTTTGATCACCCCTGTAGGGAGTCCACATCATACATTGATTATTTTTCGGAAACCTACTCTGACCAGGCTGATTCAACTCAGCCTAAACCCGAGTTTTCACTTCCATATCCATCAGAACTTCATTACATATGGTGGGTTCCGCATCTGTTGATCTACATCTATCAACCCACCAGACTTATTGGGTTTGGGCTGCATCATCAGCCTATTGATCTTAACAAGCACTTGGTTGGACCAACCAGGCTCTTAATCAAGGTGCTTGTTTTACAAAATTCCGCTGATTTGACCACTCCCTCTCCACCCCATTTTTCGCTCGGCTGAAGGCATTGAATTTAGCGCTTAACGGGAGGCAACCTGTCATCACAAAAACAGAGACCTGTCTGATTATCCGTCTGTACTCCACGTCCATTGCACCTTGAGTTCAGCCTTAGACAGTTGATCCCACCTCTGGTACACGTACCAGAGCTTGAAATCATCCTCATCAGTCATTTCCGACCCATTCACTCACCCGATGTATCCTGTTCTAAGTCCCTGACCTCAACACTATTTCACACCCTCCGTTTACAATGAGGACATTGCAAAACTTAGGCATGGGGGGATGATAAAGTGCATACATACAGAACCAAGAAAAAATCAGAAGGATTCTGACACAAAAAAAATCACATATGTCAAAAACACAAAAAAATTGAAAAATTATGAAAAAGAACAAAAAATGGTGGAGGGAGGAAATTTTGTGTGCCACATAATCATAAGGAGGAGGAAAAAGAGCAAAAATGACAAAAGGAGCACAAAATGAAAATGAAAAAGAAATAGTCATTAGTAAAAGATTAATGAATTAACTGAAGTTCTAGACCAGATCAAGAAAAGAAATAAAAGAAAAGTGCTAAGGAGACATAACAAGAGATTAGCAGGAACGCTGGTCTTAGGCCTCTTGGGCTAGATTCTTTAGCTTAAAAATTCACGTATCCGCTAAAATCTGGATAATCCTCAAGAGGTTGGGGAAAATGCGAAGCATAAGTATTAGGTCTAAGGCTTAGGAAGTATTCGGCCTCATTAACTGACCTTTGGTTTGCGGGATTCGGTAACCTAAGCACCCCAAATTCACACACAGTCTGGTTCAGTGCGCATAAATATCCAAATCACACAAAAGTGTTTAATGTTATGCAAAAGTCACTTAGATTAGGAGCGGCTGATCAGCACAAGTTGATTTGGACGAGTTCCTGACGCAGAGAGGCAGGAAATTCCCCTCGAAGATGCATAACAACATATCGTCTCCTCGGTGCTTGTCTCTTAGGATATATAAATATCTTACTAGGGGCATGTAAGCACTCCGCTGGTTCAGATACCATGGGCCGCATTATCACGAAATGTCGATCGCCAAGGATTGAATTCAGCCACGGAACGCCATGAGCGGGATTATCTCGAAATCTCGAAAGCCAGGGTTCCGGGGGTTGCCATGGGCGGTGCTATCTCGAAGCATCAATAGCCAGGGACCCTTGAGGATTGATGATGGGGACGAGGAATCCGATACAGACCGTGTTGAGAAGCTAATCTGAAGCTAGAAATAAAAAAGGAAAAGGGAGAGAAAGCTCTCCAAACAAATAAATCTTCTGTCTCTCTCTTACAAAAACACACTGCAAAACTGAACCTAGGCTAAAAATGTCTCAAGCACGGGTGCTCTAACCACGGAGTCCAACAAACCCTAGGTTAGTTTCTGTAGGTCTTAAAAACCTTTGCGGAGGACTGATGCTAAAGCAGGTCAGGTCTGGATTTTGGTTGGTACTCAAGTACTATTGTCAGCATTCTGACCTAATTACAAAAGAAAAAGAGAAGCACTTATCATAATTGATGACAGACACTCAAGGTCTAAAACAGAGGTTAAAACCTTGAAATTTTGCTAAGGGACTAGCAAAAGCTAGGCGTGGGGGTATGATGAGAGCCTCATCATGAGCCATAACTATCTCATTTTGACCTAGTAAAGAGAATAAAAGCTCCTACATAACCTAGAAGAGGGCTTAATTGATGGAATAAGTGTTCTGAGAAGAAAACATGAAATAAAGGTTAAAACTGTAATTTTACCATTGCAGTACATAAACGGGATTTGTCAGAGACAAAACATAGGTCAAATAGTCTAAATGAGATAAAAAGTGGGTTGATTCAATCAGAAATGGATTCATGTGCAATCCAGGAATTAAATGACATCTTGTAACCCTAAAACAGACCCGCTTAATTCAACAAGGTTTCGGTCAAGATAAAAATCAAGTAAACCCTCTAAAAATCATGGAAAAATATCTCCTAGGATTTAGAACATTCAATTTGGCCTTTGGAACCTAGTTTGACCCAGATTATGGTCCTAGCTGATCAATTGACCTAATTTGGGTTTTTACTCAAAATATTCAGTCAAACGTGGTCAAACCTAAAATCCAACTTTACCATTGGATTTCTTAGGTCAAAATTAGGTTTCTACCAAAATTTAGACCTAAGGGGAGATCATCTTGACGTACTTTGCAATTTAGTACACCCAATCACATTTTGCTTCCTATCTTTTGAAAATCATCACATAAAGCCCCCTAGCTTCCTCACCAATCTTACAATCAGGTCCCTCCACCATTATTGGGGTGAGATCCTGCTCCGGCGAGGATTAAAGAGGGAATACTCTCTAATCCCTCAGAGATCCCCTCCCAGAATTGGAAGGGAGATTATCTGAGGAATCCCCTTCCATCTAAGCCTGATCACAACCCCTGATTTGCTCCCAATCTCTCGTGCGAACGCACGAGAGATTTGGGTATCTAACCACCTTCCATCTCCGGCGAGACGTCGGTGGCAAAAGACGTGCCCTCCACGCACCAAACGCACGGCCAGCACCTATAAATTAAACCCCAATGCCAGCCGCACCTCCTCAGCTCGACTTGGCTGGGATTCCACCTCAAATTCACCTCCTTCTTCTCCGGCCAAGGGGTCCAGTGAGCTCCGACAAGCCCCCTCCTCTTCCTGTTCGCTCTGCCACAAAACCAGTGGCAGAGCCGTCTTCCTCATCCTCCTCCACGTCGCGCAACGCCCACACGCGCTGCCCTAGCCCCGTCGTCGCCATCGTCCTCTCCCACTGGACGTCTTCTTCTCCGATGACAGCAGGTACTGTTGTCTGCCTCCCTGTCCCCTTCGTCCCTTTAGTTAGGTTAAAACCATTCTCCTCTATCCCCTCTTTCATCTCCCTCATTTTATTTCATCAAACATCCCTCGATTGCCGTTGTTCACCATCACCTTCCTCATCTCCGGCCACCCTCCGGTGAGATGCTCCCATCGCTCCGCAGCCCCACACGCCTCGCTAACCATCGCATAACCTCCACCTCACCTCACTGAGTAACCTCCGCCCATCCACAGTCCCTCTACACCTCCACAACAACCCCCCGAACACACCCATCCATCCGGCCACAGGATGACCTAGGCACGCACGCCTAGGCCACCCCACGGCCTGCCACCTAGCTCCTCATCTTCGCCGTGACACGGCGAAGTTCCCCCGGTGATCTGATTAAGCCGCGAGGCTCTTTTCATGTCTGACAGGTTTCACGCCCCGGCCGCCATTAACGGTAACTTGAAGAAGCTCCACGCTTGCTCCAGGCCTCAGGACTGCAAGACTCCAGGAGCAGCTGACTCGGGGAGGTATCGCGAAGACTTCTGCTCCAGCAAGAGGCGCTGCAAAGTCCGCAGCTGTGGCAATTGAAGGATGGACTCCTGCGGGCGTGCGCGAAGAAGAGGTGGAATATTAGTCCCACATCGTTAACTTACAAAGTGCTGGAGTGCTTTATAACGTTTTTGTGATATGGGTTCGTTACCTCCGAACGCACTTGGGGTGAGGTCCCTCACCTATCTTCACCGTCTCGTCCATGGTTTCACCACACGGATCTGGCAACCTGACCCAACACTGCCCTGAGCACTCCTCACGCACCACCCTCACGCTGGTGAGCTTGGACCCGGGCGCGAGATCCGACCCGTTTACCCGGCTCTGGGAGAGCGTGTTGATGAGTGGTTTATAGAGAGAGAGAGAGACGCGCAAGTGTGGTTAGAGGGATAGGTTTTGCTTTGCTGTGGTTTGTGCAGAAAAGGAAGGAAGAAGCCAACACTTAGCCGCTGCAAGCAGAGGAAGAGAGAAGGAAGGAGGCTCTGCCAAGGGAGAAACGCAAGACAGAAAAGAAGAAGAAATGCTAAGGGAAACAGAACCAAGGAAGGAAGTAGAGCCAAGGAAGAAGAAGAAGACCTGTAGAGAGAAAGTAACTGCAGAAGAAAATAGGAAGGAAGAAGCAAGGAAAGAAGAAGAAAGGAAGAAAATCAGAAGAAGAAAAATAAGAGAAAGGAAAAACATTTTTAAGACGTCTAATCCCATGATCAGACGTCCAATTTCTTCTTTTTGCCACAATTAATTTTCAAACTCATGCATTTATATTTGAATTAAGTTTTGAGTAATTTAAGTGTTCAATTACATTCTTGAGATTAGTAATAAATTCCAATTGCTCCCTGTGTTCGACCTCGGATACTTAGGTTTTCAAGTAATAAAACTTTTATTTGTTGACGACGCTTGATCACCTATACTACGACGCAATTAACTGTTAAAACACGATCGAGAACACGTCAACACCCTCACCCCTCCCGTACGCTACACCATCCCCTGTGGCACCCTCACCTCCCTCACTCTCCACCATCCCCTCCCTTACTCTCCACCATCCCCTCCTCCATACTTCATCTCTCCATATAAACCCCCCTCCTCCTCCATTTCGTTCCCACACCACCGCAGCTGAGCAAGAGTGAGGGAGAGAGCGTGGATTGTAGGAGAGTTCGGTGGCCTGACAGCGAAGGACACGCGAGGGTGAGGCAGTGCTGCAGCTCCTGCGGCAAGAAAGAGCTCGCAAACGGTTCTGCGGAATCAATTTTCCGTAGAATTAGATGTCCGAAGGTAAATCTCAGACATCAAATAGTAAGTATTTTTGGTTATTTTTCCTGCCAAAATTCTGACCATGCATGCACGTATGTCAGAGGATTAAGAAGCACGCCGGTGGGAAGACTGAGGTAGTACCAGACGTCCGGAAGTGTCTCCAGACGTCTGAAGACACGCTCAGATGTCTGCACAGAGTTCCATATGTTCGGAAAAGGAGCCTCGAGTAAGGTGAGTCCCTGAGTTCGTTTAAGACATCTGAGGCTCTTCCCAGATGTCTAATTTTGATCAGGGTTAGTGTTTTTGGGCCCGTTCAGGGCCAAAACGAAGTCGATTTTTCGCAAGTGAAACGTTGTTGGTTTCCATTCGAGTTTCTCTACGTATTGGTATAATGTCTATACAATTCTAAGCTCTTTTTGACATATGGGTCTGTTACGGCCCGATCCCAGATCCCTATGGACCCAAGATCGGCCCGCTTCGACTAATCCCAAGACCTAGTCATCCAATGAGAAATAACCCAAAAGCAAGAAATAATTCACATCTACACATGCAATGTAACTAATCAGAAAGTAAACAAGAGATAGTAAAAGAAATAGAGCGAAAAGTCTATCAATATTACAGGTCATTACAACTATGACAAAGAGAAGTACAACGGAAAAGTAATTGAAACAGTATTACATAGAACAAAAATACTCACTACTACAACATAAGCTAGGGAAAACAGTAAGAAACACAGCTAAGGCTGGGCTCGATTGTGCCCAGCTCCCTCTACAGCCGATGGTGCTGGCTGCTCAACTCCCTGACCTGAATAAGGTTATAAAAATTTTCGGAGTCAACAAACGCTGAGTAGAGTGGTAATTTAGTCATTTACATGTAATTAAGATAAGCTTTTAATTAATGCAATTAAGTAACTATCCATTTTCAGTTAGTTCAACCAAGTACTTCTAATTTGTTGTTCCTTTATTCACTTAAATCATTTCTTGATCTAGCTTGTTCCTCACCGAAATGATCTTGATTACAGTCTTTTCCATGATGTAGGAGGTACACGTGGTGCTCTCCTGGCCGGGAGAGTCCCTCGTGGTAGTCCTACACCCAATCAACCACTCCGAAGTCATGGTCGCGACATAGCGGTGACTACGACACGCATGATAAGCGCGTGGGTAGCTATCCCGTACTGGCACGCGGTCAGTCGTTTTCGCTAATGGGTACGCTTAAAAGTATATCACGGAACAGTACCATGGCCTTGCCCTCTCAAAACAGAACAAAATAAGGGTCTCGCCCCTCCACAATCCGCGTACCATCATCCGACTATCCCGGTTTGCCCAGTGGGCCTAACAAGAGTCGGTGTAGGGCGACTAGTCCTAACCCCGAACCCCTTGGGGCGGCTAGCTCCCTCCCTACACTAAGTGACTCACCTCGGTACCACATACACGAGGGTCAAAACAGAGTCGGTGTAGAGTGTCTAGGCTTGACCCCGGGGCTCAACCCAACGGGCGGCTAGTACCCCTCTACAGTAAAGGGACTGTTTATAGTGCTGAATCAGGTTTAAAAGTGTTGCGTTGTTGTACAGCCAAAATAGCATTTAAAACAAATACAATTTTATCACTCGAATATATTCCGAGGTTGAACACAGAGAGCAAATGGAATTTACACACTAATCTCAACAATAAATGCAAATTGAACACATAATACTACTCAAAATCTAATTAGGAATGCAGAACATAAGTATATGAAGAGTAAAAAGAAATTTAGATAAAATAATGGAGAGCATATGAAAATCAGATGTCTGATTTTGCAATCAGACATCTTAAATGCCCTGTGCTACTGTACTCCTCTTTTTCTTCTTCTGATTTCTCTTCTTCCTTTGGCTTCTTCTCTCCTTAGCTTTCTCTGCCTTCCTTCTTCTTTTTCTCTACCTTCTGCCTTTGGCCTTCTCTTCTTCTTTCTCTATCTTCTGCTTTTGCGAGCCTTCTACCTATGGCCTTCTCTTCTTCTTCAGATTCTTCCTTCTTCTCTATGTTCTCCTTCCTTCTTTCTCTATCTTCTTTGGCCTTCTCTTCTTCTTCTGTGGTCCTCTTCTCCTTCTTTTCTTCCTTCTCTGGTTCTTCTTCTCTCAGAATCCGACTATGTGCGGAGCCAAACTCCTCAGAGCAAAACCCCCCTACCCCTGCGCAGCTCTCCTCTCTCCTTCTCTCTTTCTATTTCAGAATCGCTCTCCCAGAGCCTTAACCGATCGGGTAATCGAACCTAACGCAGACCTGGTTCTAGGCTCACCGGCGTGTGTGGTGAGCGAGGAGTGAAGGGAGTCGGGAGTCGACCAGGTCCACATATTAGGTGTCGCGGAGGAGTCTGACGAAACAGGGAAGGAGGACCTTACCCTCAGTGTTGGAGGCGAAGAGCCTCTTTCACTTTTACAATTTATGTGCACGAAGGTGTCTTTCCACTTCCGAGGTGAGACTAAATGTCACACCTTCCTTTTGCGCACCGCAGTAGCAGCAAGGCTTGGCCAAATTGAAGGGCTGTGACTGCTTGAGCCTTCGCTTGAGGGCTTGGATGCATGCGCGCCTTAAGTCCGCACAGCCTGAAGGGAGCACTCTGGGACAGAGCGAGACCTAGGACCGCAGCAAACAAGCTTCAAGCTAGGCAGCAATGGCAGACCATGGCCAAATACCTGAAATCAAGAACAAGGGCCTTATGGCCGAATCAGAACGTTCAACAGTATCGCCGAGGCACGGCGAATGTGACAGAGGTCGTGGCGTGGAGTGAAAGTGGCTGTGGTGGCCGGACAATGAAGGGAATGGACGGTGAAAGTGTGTCTGTTTGGGGAGGTAGTTTGGGTGGTCGATGGAGTGAATGGAGTGAGGGAAAATGATTAGTGAAGTGTGGTGGAGGTTGTATGGTGGTCGGCAAGGTGGATGGAGGTGCATAGCGACAGGAGCACCTCGTCGGAGGTATCGTCAGAGGTGGAGAAGGTGACGGTGGTTAGTGGCATCGGTGGTCGGTTTTGGAAAATAAAGAGAAGGGGAGAAAGTGTGGTGGATAGGGAACTTAAGAAACCTAATCTAAGGGATGAAAGGGAAAGGAATCCCATGCTGGTATGGTTGTCGGATGTGGGGAAGACGAATACCTCCGTAGGTGAGGCAGCGGTGAAGACGGGGCATGGATGATGTCGGCCAGTATTGCACGATGCGAAGGACGGTGGTGGAGATAACCCGACCACTGGTATTGTGGTTGGGTGACGAGAGAGCTATGGAGAAGCGACCGGAGCTTGCAGAGGGTTGTGGCCGGAGGGGAGAGAGGAATGGAGGGGGAATTCGACCCAATTTCAAGCTGGGAGAATGTGGTTGGATCTGGGGCTTCTTTTATAGGTCATTGGAGAGGGATTTGTGCTTGGAAGCAAAGCTTCCAAGCAAGGCATGCTCGCTGGAGATGGAAACTGTTAAGGGACCTAAATCTCTCATGCGTTCGCATGAAAGATTGGGAAAGAATCATGGATCAAAGATGGGTTCAGATTGGAGGGAATTACTCAGAGAATCTCCCTTCCAATTTTGGAAGGGATTCTCCAAGTAATCAAGGAGAAATCTCCTTTCAAAGCTTACCGAAGTGGGATTCCTCCGCTATAATGGTAGAGGGACCTATTTGTGAAAATGATGAAGAAGTTAGGAGGCTGATTGCAAGGGTTTTTGAAAGTTATGGGTAGAAATGTAATTAAATAGGACATTTTTGTAAACTAGGTCAAGATGAATTTCCCTTAGGTCTAAATTTCGATAAAAATATAATTTGGACCCAAGGAATCCAATGGTGAAGTTGGATTTTGGGTTTGATTACGTTTGACTGGATAATTTATGCAAAAGCCCAAATTAGGGCAAATATCTGTCTGAAACCCCATTCTAG
Source organism: Thalassia testudinum (assembly GCA_037157565.1). Classification (NCBI taxonomy): domain Eukaryota; kingdom Viridiplantae; phylum Streptophyta; class Magnoliopsida; order Alismatales; family Hydrocharitaceae; genus Thalassia; species Thalassia testudinum. The sequence goes on along the minus strand of JAZHRO010000001.1, from coordinate 5,556,240 downwards.
GTCAAAATGGGTTTTAATGGTCGAATTGAAGGTACTAAACCCTAGGGAATATTTTTCTATGATTTTTAGAGGGTTTAGGTGAATTTTATCCTGACCATAACCTTGGTTAATCAAGTTGGTCCATTTTTAGGGTTTCTAGAAGTCATTTAATTCATAAAACATACACAAATCATTTTCTGTCAAATCCAACCCACTTGTTATCTTATTAAGACTATTTGACCTTTATTTAGCTCTTGAGAAAATCCGTGGTTGTACTACATTGGTAAAATTATAGTTTTAACCATATTTTCTTATTTTTCTCTCAGAGAGGTTATGCAGTGAATTATGACCTTTAGTTGGTTATGTAAGAGCATTTATTCTCTTCATTGGGTTAAAATGAGCTAGTTATGACTCATGATGGTGTTCCAATCAGGGACAGTGGCTCTCCTTGGTACCGCGTACACAAGGGCCAGCTCACTTCCCGTCTACAAGAGTTCTCCTCCTAATTCCCCGTAGGGTTCATGCTGATATTTCTTTTGTTTCATATTTCAGTCTTTCAGATTTCCCTATTTACATTACTGATTCCATTCTTAAAACAGGCAGCTTGTGATTTTTCAACTGACAAGGCATCACATTAAATAACCAATACATTTGCTAGCATTTAAAATTGTACACTCATCTCAAGTAAACAGTGTAGCTCATTCATATTCACTTGTTCCTGCCCTAGGGTTCATTCTCATCTTAGGGTTCTACATGTATCTCAACTATACAGTATAGCTCAAACCACACTCATTTGTTCCTGCCCTAGGGTTTATTCACATCCTAGGGTTCATTCAAGTTATTCTAAATATGCAATTCATTTATTCAAATCTTAATATTAATGCAAACCACTCTACCGGCAAATATGGTAGGAATGGGAGCTCGGATCGCAGATCCTGTCACCTCCGCGACTGCCGCGTACTTAATAATGGTGTTGATACGTTCTCATAATGATGCATGGTGTAAGGTGAGTTGATGGATGAAAATACTATTAGTGTCATTGTAGTAAATTGCAAGGGATACCGGTCATTATTACGACCATGATTATTTACTTACCTAATTTTTAAAGGTTTTATTCCAGGTCGTTCACTGGGAGGTAATTATTGATTTACATCGCTCTCTAATCTCAAAATTATCTTTTTATTCCAAAAAGAAGTTTTACCTCTAATAAAGAAAGAAAAAATGAATGAAGACTTGGTTTGCCTACTCACAAAGAATTAATCAAAATGCTTGCAAAAATTAACTATAAACAGGCCCCAAACATTTCACCACTATATTCTAAACTATCTCTTTACAAGTTATAGAATTAATACTTACATGAAAGTACACTACCAACTAAGATTACATAGTATACTAACTTAACTTACTAATCTGACACCTACAGTAACACATACAATAGCTATAGTGACAGATGAAAGAAAATACTATATACAAACTTAAAGAGGAAAACTAAGGTCTGTAGCGACAATTATGGCGACGTTTTATTCTGTTAGTAAATGTATGAATTTATTTTCATAAAAGTAATTGGCTATACTACATATATATATACTTTGTATCTGTATTCTCTCTCTGATTCACTATACGTATTTATATCTTCTCTCTCTCTCATTCCACACTACTCTTCTTCTGTTATTCTTCTTCTTCTTTGTTTTAATTCTGCATTAACAAACTCTACAAACTGCGGCGTATAGGTGATTAGCTACTGTCATTAGTTCTCTTAATTAATAAAAAATGTATTTAATTTACAGGCACGCTTTTCGAGGGATACATAGCACCCAGAGGGTGGGACCAAACCTCTACTAAGCGCGCCCTAATTGTCATTAGGCCGCTTAATTGTACATTATTAAGCTCAGATCAGGGCTTTCTCAGTCCGCGCACACACAGCTCCCCGGGCCCCCGGCCCTACATGCTCGTTAAATGCTCAAGGATATGCTTAAATACTAATAGCACATGTTGTTTCGGGTGCCCAGCGGCCGTGACGACTGTGCTATAACTTAACAAATTCAATTTATACCACCGCGCGCACTTTGCAACGCACGATGTGGCGCTATTCGAGCGCCGCATCTGCGCTGAAAATGTACGCGGCTGCTCGCTGAAGGTGATTTTGGCCCTCAATTCGAGGGCCATAATTTATTTTAAAATAAAAATAAACTATGGGAAAATGAAATATTTATATAATACTATACAATTGTACGCTTAATTTGAAATTTTAATTATATTTACTATATAAATAAATTCACTAAAGTGTATGATTTTTACACACTGATTTTGGTGTTTAATTCTTTAATTACTTATAAATTATCTACTATATGGTCTAATTGACCTTATACAGAGTTAGTATACATTTATAAGTATTTTATAAACATTTTTATTATATTTTTCAGAATTAATTTCTGTTCTATTTACATTTAAATAGCAGATTTGACTATTTTGCTTATAAATTAAGTTAAAGTAATATAATAAGATATAAACATACTTCAATTAGCTTAAATTATTTAAGGTATATTAGTCTAAGTATACAGATTCAATTAACTTAATTATAACTCTAAATTACTAATTTATCTAATTTAATTTAACAACTTAGCTATTAACTTAATAAATTCATTATTTATTATGTATAAAGAATTAAATTAAGGTACAGGATTTTATTTACTTATAATCTACATATCCATATCTATATACAGTTTTATAGTTTAATACTGTTATTTATACTATCTATTGATTTATTTAGTTTAAGAATACATATAAGTTAGTTTAATTCATAGATAGTTATATAATTAATGTATATACAGTCTAATCTAACTTAGATACCCAATTTACAGTATGCAATATATACATAGTTATTTGTACAGTTTATGTACATATACTACCTATTTACATATATGACCTAGTATAAAGCTTATGTTTACAAGAGTATACTTAATATACAAAGTAATTTTTTAGGTCTTTTTGCAGTTTTTTTACTTTTTATGGTTTTTATAAATATTATAGAAATAAGAGGTGAGAAGGGAAGAATTGGTTGAGGAGAAAGAAGTGTGTTTGATGTTTTTTTTAGATATGACTTTTATTATTATGCTTCATGGTATACAAATCCATCGACTGGCAAATTCTACCAAGTCGAGGGTTTTGCGTATCATGAAACTTGGTATATGGATAGAAAACTTTTTGATCTACGATCAGACAGTTCTATTTTAATTTTTTTTGAATTTTAACTGATTTTTATTGAATTTTAAATCTCACCCAACCTAAGCCTTTCAACAGATTTCTAAGGGATCCTAAAGGCTTAGGATGGGTCTTAAAAGATGTGAGAAGGCAGTGACTGCCTTATTTACATTCAGCATGGAATCTGGGAAGTGTTTTTACCCATTTTTAATACACTCCTCAATTTATATTCTCTTTAAGTCATGTATTGGACAGTTAGCTCTAAACTGAACTAGCTGACAGCATTTGAAAGAGATATAACAAGCATTCACAGAAATTAAAGTTCAATTACTTATACAGGGAAGTTTGTATACACAAGGAATAAAATACAATTATATGTCAGCTATGTTCAAAATACACTCTACAGGGTTTTACATCAGACTCTATCTGCTACAAATTAAGACAATCAGACAGCAACAGCAACATGGATTTTTGCATCTAACCCTGCAGCAACTCAGATCTGATTCCAGACGGTCTAACTGCTGCTGTAGTTAGTCCATTTGGGATGAAATCAGAGTTAGGAGAGAAGGAAAATGTAGCTGCAAAGTGCAGCAATTTGCTGTAACCTCTGGGATTAAAATCATAAATCCAAACTGAAAAAGAAATACTCTCTCAATCCACATTTGACAAGGGTTTCGTTTCTCATTAAAAACACTGAATACCCAATTCAAATGCAAAAACCCTTATCAATAAATTCACATCAGATTCAATCAACAAAAGCACTGATCTAACTCTTCCTAATGCTATAGACAGCATGTAGAAAGAGTTAAATCAATTAATTAAAATCCCTAATTCAAATCCCAGGTTCTGAAACCTTAAGGAGTATTGAGAACTCCTTAGGTTAGGAAATCATCAATGCTTTCATCCAAAACAAACTCATGGATGCAAGATAAAACTTCAAATCACCACAGTGATTTTCCTTAGTTCTATCTTGCATTCAATGCATTAAAACCCTCATAAAACTCAGATTAGAATATGGCTCTTTTGAGATTAATTCTGACATCAGAAACATCTCAGATTCCTTGCCAAACAATGAACACAAATCAGAATTTTTCAATTTGTCAAATCAAAACAGTTAAAACCCAATTGAGTGAAAATCCTTTAAATCCAAGTTAAAGAAAAATCTGACAAACTGATAACTTCAAGCTCAGACCAGGGGCTTTTGTGAACAAAAGTGAGGTGAATGGGAAGCCCCCTTATGTGCTTTTTGACGCCAATTTCAGATCTGAGGTTAAAAACCAATCAGATCTGAAATTAGGTCTGAATGCATGGGTGAAATGCGAGAAACAAGTCGTGGAAATCTGAAGCAAATATGAAAATATGGAGAGGGAGAGAATTTGTGATCATGACTGTGTGAAACCTTCCCCTCTGATCTGGAATGATCAGAGGAGGTGAGGGGGGATTTATAGCCTAAATCTACTGCTACAGCTACTCTACCATCACAACAAAATTAAACACTACCAATTACGTTAATTCTACTCTAAACCTACTTAACTACAGCTACAACTATTTTGCAGAATGATAAATCTACTCTAACAGGAAGAATGGGACCTATGGGTCCTTAGCCGGTGGCTAAGGAGGAAGAAAGGAGGAAGATGACTTCAGCGGAGGGAAGAGTCTGCTAGTGAGGCTCCAGGGTCGTCCTCAGGTGCTACGAGGTCCTTAGCGACGAGGAGGTCGAGAGAAGGAGACAATGTCACAGCCGGTGGCTGTGAAATCAGAGGATTGATGGGGAGGAGGAACTGGAGTGGACGAACGATCGCTAAGAGATGTAGGAGGGAGCGATCCTTTGCGCGCGCAACCCTGAGGTGCTTAAGTAGCAAACTCAATGGCTGAGATCACCGCGCGGGTGATGTAAACACATTTACACTACTTAAAATGTCTATTTATGCATGTTCTTAAGCATAGGATTGCATTTCATGATATAAATATTGCATTACATGCATCATCTTGCATTTAGAGTAGTTTGAATAAAATGGAGGTTAATTGTCTCCTTTTATGTGCTTGGACAGGGCAAATATTTTATCGGGGCCTCGTATCAAAGATCCAACCGCATGGATATGATCAGGGCGACGATTGGAGTTCAACGACTCCAAGATCGCCCTAATCAGGCATCCGTAGCATCAAATAAAGACCGGGGAACCCTAGAAGATCAAGGGCCAGGATGGTGTAAATCCGCACTTCAAATGGAAAATCCGACCACACGGATGAATTCAGATCGACGATCGCAGCCCAACGACATAAAAATCGAGTCAATCCGACATCCGTGGCACCATCTACAACTTCCAGAAGATGGACGGCTAAGATGGCGCCACGTGGCGCCATCTCAGCCGCCCAATCGGCCGCATGCGTCTGGTGAAGACCACGCACCGTCTCTTCTCCGCCGTTGGATCTCGATCCAACGGCTGCGGTCGCTCGCGTTTAAAAACGTCCGCGCGACCATTTCGCCCGCGTAGCGCAGCGGCGACGCAGCAGCGGGCGAAGCGGAGGTCGCGGGTTCGAGCCGCGGTGAGGGGGTGGAAGGCGCGGGCGAGCGGGCGCACACGAGCGTCAGATGAAGATCCAACGGCCGCGCGCGCCCGATAGCGCCGACGCGTAATTGGACGCTCTGGTGAACGCTCGATCACACGCGGGCGGTGCGCTACGCAGCGGGTGCGGACGCGTTCTAAGCCGTCCGATCTCGCGATCGGACGGCTGAAAATCAAGCGACGTGCGTATGCGTTACGCGCGCGGCCAGCCGAGCGGGCGCGCGTGGGCGCGGCGGCGACGGCGACGGCGGGGCTTTAGCGACGGTTTTATCCGTCACTAAAGACCCCTTATTTATTATTTTGAAGATGTAATGTCCATTTTGCCCCCACTCCTTGCAACTATAAAAGGAGACCCCCTCCATACGAAATTTTCATCCCTTCCTTCTCTCTACCTCTCCAAAGCTCAAGAGAAGCTTGTCCCACACCCGGGATGCTTCTCGCGAGATAAAGTCCAAATTTTCATCCCCCTTCGGAAGTGGATCCCGCGACGACGACGGCGTGCTCTTCGTTCTCGTTCTTCTGCTTCGTCCTCCTTCGTCCCGCTTCGTTCTCCTTCGTTCAGGCGTCGTCCCGTCCGGCTCGTCCTCCAAGCGACCGTCGAGGAGGATTCTCTCTCCCTATTCTTTTTACTGCTTTCTAGTATAGATTTACTGCTTTCTAGAGTAGTCTATTCGTCCTCCGAGCGATCGTCGAGGAGGACATTTCTCCCTCCATTCTTTTAATGCTTTCTAGAGTAATTGTTTTATGTTTTGTAGTTGTAACGAACGAACTCTTTTATGATAAATTCCTTGTCTATTCTACATCTCATTTTGATTTCCATGTATAGTATTTTTTTCTCTCTCTCTTACTCCCTCTCTTTTATTTGTTGTAGATACTTAGATAGTTTAAATTGAATTTCTTCGTGACAAAATAAAAAGAAACGCGAAGTTTTTAAATTAAACGTTCGCCTCCCTGTGTTCGACCCGGAATTTTGATTTCGGTATAAATTTTATTTGTTGAACACGAATCCTTCGCTTTCGAACTACAACGACGGGTTTTCCAAAACCAAACACGTTAGCGTAGGTTCGTAAATACGTTCAACATTTTGGCGCCGCTGCCGGGGAGGCAACGATTTCCGATCTTTTCTTCGCATTTCTTGCACTTTATTTGTTTTCTAACTAAGCTTTCTCTTGTGTCTATTGTTCTACAGAGACCTCCATCAAGGAATCAACAAGCGGTAGACTGGAGTAAAGTGCAGTTGAAGACAACTGTAAGTGCTCCCCCATTCTTTCCCCCTCCATAGATTTCATTCGGCACATTAAATCCAAATTTCAATTAACCTAGGTGTTTGCATAAATCCTAGGTATAGTTTGGTTGTTTGGATTTCTACTCACACTCATTTCACCCTCATTCATAAAAAAAGAAATAATAACAAAAAGATAATTTTGTGGGGTAACTTTCAACAAACACACAACACACACCCACATTCAAGGCACTTGATTAACTTGATTTGTTTTTTACTCAACTGGGTTCTGATCTGTGGAACCGGTACACACAGAGCAACACATAACAGAGTAGAAATCATTCTAGGTTAACCATCTTTGAGTGCCTAACTTAGTGGTGCAATTGTGGCCAATTGTTTGAGTTGTTTGGGCCGCACCACTTTATTTAAAACCAACTCATCAAGTAGCTCCTCCTTAGGGTTTTCAATCTAGGTATATTCTAGGCACTCCGCTTTCTTTCTGATTTTAAAGGAAAACTATCTTCACCCGTGTTTTACAACTTGGTTTGCTTAAAAATTTGATTGCAATTCACCTAATTTGAAACCCTAAAAGCTACTTAAGCAGGATTTGAACATTAAAATTCACACATTATAAATAATCTTGCTTGAAAACCCTGGTTGTGCACGCACTTACACAAATTTCAATCAATCATTAAGGGCACAACCCATTGTAAGGGCCCATCACATTCCATAAGCACCACAATCCCATGCCGTAATAAAATTGAGTAGACGTTGGCCCTAAGGTTTGATTCGCTCTTCAAGGCCTAGTCTGAGATTGTTTTTGATTAACCTACTTGTACTGATTAATCTGATGACTAGCTAGGGGAGTAGCGTCAAACGACCGCGGCTGGGGGGTACACTAGGAACCGGAGGCGAAAGCCAAAGGAAGAACCTTCTCCCCAGTCCCTCCTTCTAACTGGTTGGATTATACAGACGCAAGTAGAGTAAATCAGTTACAGTCTTAAGGCTGGTGTTGGGAGTCAGTAGATCCTTAGGCTACCTCACTTAAGGACAGCCTTGTTTTGTTGTACTGCAGGGTCCCTATCCCCGGTCCTTCCGACCTACTCCTAGTTTATGCTGGGAAGACGGTCATTGAATCCCCGATTAGAAGGACCATTAGAACATTCTAGGAGGCGCAAGTTAGATTTTGGTCAATTTGATCCCATGGCCGAACAACAGCCTCTTCTGCCTGGAAATCCACAGGAAGAATTTCGAAGGCAGCTGGAACAAATGCAGAGAATGCAAGAATGGTTCCAGAGAATGCAGGGCGTTCAGCCCTTGAAGGATTTTTATGATCCTTCAAATTACGGGGAACGTCCCGGCGTCCAGATTCCAGCCGGTGACGTAGAAATCAAGCCCCAGGTGTTAAGCTTGATTAAACATTATCATGGGCTTGGCTCCGAAGATCCTTTTCAACACTTGGAGGACTTGACCACTTTGGTCCAGACCACCAAGTCTCGAAACGTAAACGAGGAGCAAATGATCATGAGGCTCTTCCCTCACTCTCTTAGGGATAAGGCCGCGCATTGGTATAGGACAATAGGAAGACCAATTACAACTTGGAATGAGTTGAAATCGGCCTTTCTGAAGAAATTTTTCCCAGTCGGTCGTACCAATGCTTTGAGACGGGCAATCACTACTTTTACCCAGCGGCCGGGGGAGCAGTTTCATGTGGCCTGGGAGTGATTCCAGGACTTATTGCGGAGGTGTCCACACCACGAGGTGCCGAAATGGCAACTCGTGCAGATTTTTTATCATGGGTTGACTGAGCAACTCAGAAATCATGTGGATGCTTCTTGCGGAGGTAATTTCCTTAATAAAGATGCAGATAGTGCACATGATTTATTTGAGGAAATGAGTGAGAATTCAATAAATCATGCCTCCATGGATACTTTTAACCGGTCCCAACAACCCAGATCAAATGTCAATGAAGTCTATGACTCTCATTTATTTGATATGGAATTGATTTGTAATAAACTTGACAAAGTGGACTTGGTTGCTAAAAGAATGGAAGAGTGGATGGCTGGCAATTCTATGAACAACTCTCAATCCCAAAATTCGGGATTCCATTCTTCACGAGCTCTTTCTGGATGGGAGTTCGTGAATCAACTCGATGCGACTCAACCTATGAGTCAGCATTTTTCGGAACCCCATGGGTTCCCAACTAGGGCCTTTGATCCCAGTTTTTCTAATCCTTCCTTTTCTTTCTCTCCATCCTCACTTTATGAGGATGTCTGTGCTGTACAAGAGAATGTTAGATCCAACCCCTACTCGAATGCCTATAATCCAGGTTGGAGAAACCACCCTAACTTCTCTTGGAAAAATCCGGGGCAACAGACCCAATTCCGACCCAGCAATTATGCTCCTCAACGACCAATGGGTCAGGGTCAAGTATATACTCAGTTGCCTCCGAATCAGATCAATCAGCCAGCTTGGAATGCCCGTCAACCCGCAGGGCAGGCTGATTTGAACCATCAAATAGTAGAGATGCAAGGATCTATGCTCCAGCTCATGCAGCAAATGAAAAACTCACTGGACAACTTGCAATCTGGGCTCATTGCTAACTCTCGTCAACCCGGATCTCTACCATCCCAACCCGTACCCAACCCACGAAACATTACAAATTCGGGCAATCAAGCCCAAGGGTACGGAAATCAGAGGGACCCACACGCGCATGCTCAGGTGGTTGAGCAGGGTTCCTCGTCTTCTTCTGTAAATCAACAATTCATGGTCAATCAAGCGCCTCCAATCTTTCCTAACCCTCCTCAAGACCCAAATTCTTACGCTTCTGCAAATTCTGTCACTTTGAGAAGTGGTAAGAAGACTCAGGATCCACAACCACATTATTCTAATCTTTTGAATCCTGAAGAATCTGAGGAGAGAGAAGAGAATTCTAAAGGAGAAATCAAGGCTCAGGAATCCGATTCCAAAGATCTGACTCGTGTTCCTTTTCCTGAAGCCTTAACCAAAGCAAAGAAGAAGAAGTCTGTTGATAGCAATGAGGAGCTTCTGAATTTATTTAAGAATGTTGAGATCAATATCCCGCTCCTTGATGCTATCAAGCACATACCGACTTACGCAAGATTTTTAAAGGAATTATGTACACAAAAGCGTAAGTCGAGAGAATCTGTTCCGAGGAAGGTGGTACTCTCCGAGCAGGCTAGTTCTGTTATCCTGCACTACCTCCCTCAGAAAAAGAGAGATCCTGGTGCTCCTTTGATTTCTTGCGTTATCGGAGATTACACATTTGATAGAGCACTTTTGGATCTCGGTGCATCCATCAACCTAATTCCGACTTCTCTTTACAAGAAGTTTGGGTTAGGCGAACTTCGGCCAACTTCAGTAACGCTACAGTTAGCGGATCGTTCGGTCACAAACCCGCGAGGCGTTATTGAAGATGTTATAGTTAAGGTCAAGGATTTCTATTTTCCTGTAGATTTCCTTGTCCTTGACATGGATGTACCAGATAATCTGAGGAACACGCCCATCATTCTGAGGCGTCCGTTCCTGGCTACCGCAAAGGCCAACATTAATTGTGAAAGCGGTAGCATGGAAATCGCCTTTGGGGACCAACGTATGAAATTAGATATTTTTAAGGCGATCAATAAATTTGAGGATTGTGGAGTTATTGAGGAACTTGATGAGGATAATGTTAATATTGAAACTTGTTTGACAGTTTCTTCAATTGAAAGTTCCTCTTTGGTTGATGAATTTCACCCGCAACCCTCTGACTTAACATCTTCGGAAGAGGTTACTGATTTTGTCCACTCACAACCTCTCCATCTTGTTGAATCTTTAGCATCTACCCGACCATCAATCATCACCCCACCCCAGCTCGAATTGAAACCATTGCCCGAGAATTTGAAATATCAATTTTTAGGACCTCAGAATACGCTCCCTGTGATTATCAGTGCTAAATTGACAAAGGAGCAAGAGATTAAATTGATTAAGGTCCTAAAGGAACATAAGGAGGCAATTGGTTGGACCATTCATGACCTTAGGGGGATCGAGCCATCTTACTGCAATCATAACCAGTGGAGGAGATGACAAGAGAGGAGAGCGCGGCGAGCCAATCTCAAACTCTGACCGTCAGATGGGATCTAGGGAGAGGGGTGAGCGCACACACCGATTCGCACGAAGCTTCTATTCAAATCCAACCGCAGATCGAAATCGCGAAAAGCAACAGATGGCCGAGATCTGCCGTGTTCTTCGCGCGCTACAGTGTATGCGAAGAGCAGCAGGCCGACCTTTGAAATGTCAGGAAAATTGCAGGGAAGACCCCTGCGCGAAGGGGTAAAAAATTTACGTGCAGGCCCATAAGTGAAGAGAATTGCAACAGGATGGACCCTACAGCCTTTCAAAGGAGTCCCTGCGGTTTACAAGTAGATCCAAAAAGGAATTTTAAAGACAAGAATGTGATGCATGAAGGACCTAAGTGTAAACTACATATTACATAGCTTAAATGATGTGCAAATGCCTTCAAATTTTTATATGTGCTTAATTGAACATTTAAGACATTAGTTATACTTTTGATTTGGCCTTTCAAACTTATTTATGTGTTCAATTAATGCATGGATCACCATTTGTCCTTTGCTTTCAGAATATCTCATTTTGTGACCTAATTATGAAATTTTAGCACAAAGTAAAGGTTTTAGGTCTTTTTCTTTGATTCCCACACTTAACCCTTTTTATCTGTTAATTTGATGTTATTTTACTCAGTGTCTAGATTAACTTTAGCTTTTTAGCTATGATGAGTAGCCACTCATCAGTACTCGACTGGCTGGAGACCTATACAATTAACCAACTGCATCAAACGAGTCCAAACCGTATACAAGTGACACTAACTCGTAGAGAAACTCAAGCAAGAAACAATGGTAGTTCATTTGCGGAAATCCCATTTCATTTGGGCCATAAACAGGACAAAAATACTCACATTGTCCAAAATCAGACATCAGGGTCTAGTCCCAGACGTCTTAAAAGACGTCAATACTCACCCTCGGTTTCCTCCGGCTACCTCGGACATTCGGACCCTTCTGCGATCGTCTGAGGTGAGTTCCAGATGTCGGACTCTCTTTTCGGTTGTTTGGAGGTACGGTCAGACGTCTGATGACATGTCCAGACGTCCAAAAGCACATCGAAGGGCGCACACCATGCATTTCCAATGTCCTACTCTCTGCGTACATTTGTGCAGACCTCAAAATGGTGAGACAAAACTCTGCGGTGAGGCTTGCATGGCTGTAAACCGCACAGAAGCACGTACCTTAGCACTGAGTGTGCTTTCAAACGTTCGACTTCAGCTCCGAACGTCCTTCTGTTATTCCAGACGTCTTGGATGTGCTTCAGACATCTGATACTAGAAATTATCCAGTACACAGAACCTCCGCGAGCTTTCTTCTTCGCGAGCTTGCTTGCAGGAGCTGCACCAGTGCCTCCAGCGGCTGCAGGAGGCCAAGGCTCCTGCTCGCAAGCTCCTCCTCACCCGCGCCCTCGACTCCTCCCACACAAGCTCCTCCGAGTTCCCGCGACTCCCTCGCGATCTCCTCCTCTCGAGCTCCTGCTCCCCTCTCCTCCTCCACGTCCCATCTCTCTCTCTTCTTTCTCTCCTCTCGCCACACTGGAAGGAAGGTGGCAGTCGGCAGGAGGGAAGGATGGAGGTGGTGGCTGGTGGAGATGGGGAGAGTGGCGTGGGTGAGGGGTTTAAATAGGAGAAGGGTTAGGGTTTGGGGTGAGGAGAGGGCGTGTGCGTGCGTGTGCGCGCGCGTAGAAAAAGAATAGCATGTACGATTCTCTACTTTCAGATGTCCGACCCCCTATCCAGACGTCTGGACAGACGTCTGACAGCTAATCCAGACATCTTAAACAACTCAAAAGGCAACGGGTCATTTCAGGGTCAATGTGATAGGTTGTTCGTTCGTGGTATGCACAGAACTTGTGGAGATTGCAAGCTCTGTTGATTGTGCCCCCATATCTCCCGGTTATCCTAGTAGAGTGGTTCTCACACTAATCTCGAAATTTATAATTAAATTACATGCGTAGAATTAACTGAACCTAGGTTGTGAGATGTGTAATTCCCTACTTGGAGGGGATGAGATGTGCATGACGTAAAAAATGCGGAATAAAAATATAACAATCTCAAAAAATGAGCAATCACACAATGGGCATAAGTATTTTTAGGTGGAAACCCAAATCGGGTGAAAACCACCACCTAACCCTCTCGAGTTAGGATTTCCCGATCGACAAAGTCGATCAAATCCACTAAACCCAATCACTTGAACGAGGGTGACTGAACCTCAATTACAACAACTTTACTTAAACTGAGGGTAGTGTACCTCAAAACCCCTTCTTTTCACAAGAAGGATTTTGTCTCTCGAAGGAGACAGGAATTCGCAACGCGAATACCCAACCAAATAATAAAGTAAAGATTACAACAACTTATAGAGCCCCAAAATAAACCTAGCTACTATAGGTAAAGAGACTTCCCTTTGCTTGGAAGTGTGTCGGCTTGACGTGGGTGCGTGAACCATGCTTTGGCAAAACAACGCTCTCGTAACGTCGGCGGGAGAGCGGGTGCGCAGTAGGATGAAGCTCTTAGATGTGGAATGAGTGCTTGGAGAGCTCGAGCTTCTTCTATTTGATCATCTACTTCTTTTTGACACAAAAGAGTGGAAATATTGTTGCAAGGTGTATCTTGGTGTGGCAAGGGTTCTCTATTTATAGAGGGCCTAGGAAGGTTTGGAAGTCATTAGAAGGCTTCCATAGCGTTGGGTGCAAATTCAAGGCAAATCAAGTCGGAATCAGAATCAATCGTGACTCTGACATGGTTATCAGACATCTTGACTTAAGGTCAGATGTCTGGGTTGTCGTCTGATTTTATAGTTAGTCATCTAATATAGGTAGGTTGATCTTCTTGGACAATGTTGAATCAGAGCGGACGTCAGAACAAGTCTTTTAAGATGTCTGGACATAAGGTCAGACATCTAATTCTAAACGGAAATCCTTCCTGTTTTTGTCCAGACCTAAACATGGTTCTAGGTCTAAGTGACCAGACGACAGATCGGTCGTCTGGCATAGGATTTGGACGTCTGGAAACTAAGTTAACAGCGAGTATAGATTTCCAAGAGAGTACAACGGGTATGAGATCTGACACAAGTGATTTGGAGACTAACGAGGCTCAACGTCTATTTATCAAACATCTAGGAATCACTACGGACATCTGGAAACTTATAAAATGTCATACTAATATTAACTCTCTAATAATAGGTTGCTAAGGCCAACGGTCGTCTTATTGGCCGTCTAGCAAATGCATCAGATGTCTCCTAAGACATCTGGACTAAGGTCTAGACGTCTAATTCTAACAGACAGAACCTATTAAGTCCAGCCTAGATGTTTTGGATGTCTAATCAAACAGTCAGACGTCTTAAAAGTCACTATCAGACGTCTGATATCCAGATTGGATGTCTGATAAGGCTATCTGAACCCTATTTTGGTTTTCTAAGTTTTCTACAGAAAACCTAAGTATCCTAGGGTTTGTGCAAGTGTTCCTAGGACTATTGTAAGGGTTCTTTGAGGCTCTTTAACAGATATTCTAAGAAATAAAAGAGCAAGAATAAAAGGATAAAAGTACATAAAACAAGATGAAAGGAATTCTATCCTATTCTTCATGTCCATCGATCTTCAAGCTTTTGCTCCTCGTGAAGCTCCTCCGCCTCTATCAAGCTCCTCCAATCCGCCATGGATGCGAGCTCGAACTCCGTTTAAACACATGTCTCCATTTGCAATTTGACCTGAAAACTAGGACTCAAAAGCAAATGTTAAAAGACACGTGTTTTGTTATCATCAAAATAAACAATCGTGGTGCTCTAGCACCAACAAGATGAACCTTAGGACTAAAAAGAGGTAAATGTATGCTGCTATAGAATCGAACCTTAGGATTGTGAAATGAACCCCAGGGCTGAAAGAAATGATTGTACATTTAGTGAATGATTAAATTATTGTTTCCTGAAAAGAAATAAACCATGAGTTGCCTGTAATGAACTACGTCATGCCTGCTTGTACTAAGTAATTGATGGTAGAATTTGAGTTGCCTGTTCTACGTACAACGAACCAGATATAGGAATAAGAAAGTCCATGTATGAACCCTACGGGAAATTTAGAAAGAAACCAAGAATACGGTAGTCCGGAAAACCTGAGGGTTTTGGAACATGTCGCCTACGGGCGACTGTTCGAACTTGGTTAAGGGAAGTGAGTTGGCCCTTGTGTACAGTACTGAGGAGAGCAACTATCCCTTTAGAGTAGAGGGGAGCTTGTCCCCCTTTGGGTTGAGACCCAGGGTGGGTTTGGCCACTCTACGTCGACTCCTGTTTGGCCCTCGCGTACGTGGTACCGAGGTGAGCTACTTAGCGTAGGGAGGGAGCTAGCTGCCCCATGGGGCTCAGGGTTAGGACTAACCACCCTACATCGACTTTTGTTAGCCCGTTGGGTAAATCGGGATAGTCGGACGAGGGTACGCAGACTGTGACGAGCGAGACCCCTGTTCTAAGAGGGCAAGTCCCTGTATTGTTCTGTGCTATACGTTTGGGCATACCCTTTAGCGGAAACGACTTATCGCGTGCTAGTGCGGGGTAGCTACTCGTTCGCTTATCATGGGTGCTGTAGTCACCGCTACGTCACAACCGTGACCTCGGGGTAGTAGATCGGGTGTAGGACTACCACGGGGGGACTCTCCTGGCCAGGAGAGTGCCACGTGTACATCCTGCATCACGGGAAAACTGCAAGCAAGATCGTTTCCCTAGGGAAGAAGAAGATTGACAAATGTCCTGGAACCTGATTAGAATACTCGGATCAGAAAAACGATAATTGGAAACGGATGATAACTAGTAAATCGTTAAATGCATGTTTAGCTAGCTGCTTGTTTAAATTATATGATTTAACTACCACTCTACTTAGCATTAGCTGACCACAGATTTTATAACCATGTTCAGGTCAGGGATTCAAGCAGCCAGAGCCACTAGCTGCTGAGGGTGCTAGGCCCAGTCGAGCCCAGCTGTAGTTTTCTTCTGTTTCTCTTACAGAGAGTTTTTGTTAGTAGTGGGTACCTGTAGCTCATAGTTATATTCTGTTATATCTGTACCAGTTTCTATTGTGATGACTATACTTGTAATCATACTTTCCACTATATAATGTGAGATACTAGTGGTTTGCTGTTTTCTTTTTTTTATTTTTAGTCATATATTTTCTGCTTAGTTACATTACTCGTGTGGTTGTGGAATGATTATGGCATTTGGTTCTTTCTCGTTGGACGACTGGGTCTTGAGATTCGTCAATGTGAGCCGTTCCCGGGTCCTGTAGGGAGCTGGGAGCGGGTCACGACAGTCTTCCTCCTCTCGTCCTATCCCTTGGAAAAAAAAGCACCCAAGTCCTGCTTGGGCTTGGATTGGTCGTATGCGGCCGATCAGGCCCCCCCTCTCGTTAGATTCTCCTCCTTCCTCCTCCGAACCATACATCTTTGATGATCGAGGCTGCTTGCCGACATGCACGGTCGCTCGCCACTCGTCGTGCATTATTCAAGGTTGTTGATCATCACCTAAGGTCCAAGCTCGTCGATCGAGATTCGTCGTTGACTGTGAAGGGTTTGTTATCGCCGATTGTCGTTCGAGACCTCTTCTCGAGGACGGTGGTGGATGTGCACTCGTTGATCCTTGCTCCTTCTGATTGCTCCAGTCGTGTGTGGGTTGTTGGTCGATGTTAATTTGCAATGCAATTGTTCTGACGAGGTGGTGGCTGGTCGGAATAGGGTCGAGTAGGGTGGTTTTGGTTGATGAAGCTGCATGATTTTCTTTTTTTTTTTTTTCAGTGTTGTTTTGTTTGTAGGAGATCATGTGTGACTCCGTGTTTAACTTGAGAGAGTTCAGGAGTTGCCTATTAGCACTTTGCTTGTTCCATGAACGTGGGGTCGACGGTTCCTCATCTCGGAAACTTCTTTTTCTTTCTCTTTTATTTCTTTTCTTATTGTTTTGTGTTTTGGTGTTCCTTTATTCCATGTGGTATTTTTTCTTCCCCTTACAAGGGTTAGGTGCATCTGTCTTTCATTTGTATTTCTTGTATTTGATTCTTCTCCTTTAATGAAAAATTAATTTCGTAAAAAAAAAAAAAACAAATTATTGAAAAAAAAGTACGAAAGATGAAGTATATAATTTATCAAATTTAACATATTTTATCAAACAAGTTATACGTGTGGTACTTGAACCAATAGCGATCACACGATAAATTTAGAATTACACAGCATTGAGCGAGACTTACAACCAATTAATGCCACAAAGTAATTTGCTCTGCAACCAAATCCTTCCAACATTCCCCATTGGAGCCACTGTCATCACCACCCGAGCAGCAAACACCCCTCGTGGGGGATCTCTCCTCTCCTATCTCGTGGACCTCAGGAAGCTATATATAATAAGCATACCCCTCCCCTCCCCTCCCCTCGCGTCCACACCCAACGGTGAACCCCATCTCCTTCCGATCCCAAAGTTCCGCGCCCTAATCACAGTCGAGGCGAGCTGAGCTGCGATAACCGATCCGATCGGAGGTCCTATTGGATGGGCCATGGCCGAAGCGGTGGCGATCTCGGTCCCGGCGAAGGAGAACATGATGTGGAAGGGCGTGGTCGCCGTGGTTGGGATCATGAGCACCCTCCTCATCTACGGCGTGCTACAGGTAGCTCTACGATCTCCATTCCTTTCGGTCCCCGATGCTGTGATGTGTCCGTTAATCTCATGAGGGTTTTCGTCCGGTTTGGTTTTTTTGCTTCGTTCGGTTGTGCGTTGCGATGATTTCTGGAGATTGCATCCGCGGGAGCCCTAAAAGGTGTAATGGAAACCCCATTGTGGTGGAGATTAAGGCGGAGTCTTGGGAGGTTTTATGAATATGTGGGCCCCACGGAATGCCAAAGCAATTTGTGTGGAGGAATGCTGATAGGGTCTATGGGCTGAGGGTGGAGTCGTGGGGATCGTCGTAGGTAAAGGGGTGGTCGGGGGGTTTTGCGGGGAGCCGTCGTGGGTGGATAACTAACCAACAACCACAAGACAAGGAAATTAAAGACAGATGGTTCTTCTCGTCCTCTCATTGCATCACAACCTTGGGCATTTGTAGCCCTCACAATTCAGATAGGACAACACAGTCTCCGACAAAATCCATTCAAATCTCCTACGCGCAGGTGATCACACAACGTCCATAGTAATCTTCCCTCTCCGGTGAAGAAGGACCATCGTGCTTCCAAAATGGCAGAGCTGCAGCTCTTCTTACATCCCAAAATTGGCTCTGATGTGAGCTTTGCCTTGCTGGTCCTGTTACGGCTGGTGTTGAGGAGGCTTCTATTGGTCCTTGGCCCTGCCCGCCCTCAGATACATGTGGAGCACTACCATGGGGTCCGTATCAACTCCTGCCACCCCGGAAATGGGCATTGTCCTTGAGTGCCCATTCTAGAAATTGTTGGCGCAAGGATTGATAGTCCTCCCAAGTGGTAGTGGTGTCGTCGCCACCTTACCAAAGAACCAAGACTTCGGTTCTAGGAGTGTCTTGGTGACGGACCAGACGACGGGCAATGATGCAGTCGGGAACACGTCCCTGGTCATCCTGCGGCGGCCAATTGGCGGGCGATATGGGAATTGGGGTGTGGCGGCCATGGTGGCACTTGAGCTGAGAAACATGAAAGATAGGATGAATTCGACAGCCTTGGGGAAGGCGCAGCTCGTAGGCAACCTCGTCGACACGTCTGAGGACGACATATGGCTCATCGTATTTTGGGGAGAGTTTGTTTTGAGGTCACTTGGTGAGGATGGTTGTGCGAAAGGGAGAAAGCCGGAGGTAGACTTGGTTGCCCACCCTAAAGTGAATGTCTCGGCGATGGCGGTTGGCAGCTGTACGCTTGTGGTCTTGGGCATGGCGTAAGTGGTCCTTCAGTTCGCGAAGTATGGCATTGTGAGATAAGAGGTGCCGCGCTACTTCCTCCGTGTGAGCTTCCCCCCTGACATGATCACGGATGGTAGGAGGGGGTGGCCATATATTGCTTCATAAGGAGTCATTCCAATGGCTAAATGATGCTGGGTGTTGAAGGAGTATTCGGCCCATGGTAGCCAACTGACCCATGAATGTGGGTGCACGCAGTAGAAGCATCTGAGATAGCTTCAATGCTGTGGTTAACAACTTTCGTCTGGCCATCGGTTTGGGGGTGATATGTCGAGGAGAATTGGAGGTGTGTTCCTTGCAGTTGGAAGAGTTCTTGCCAAAATCTACTTGTGAAGATGGAGTCCCGACCGTTGACGATGGCGTGGGGAATGTCGTGGAGGTGAACGATCGTGTCGGAGAAGACACGAGCGACTTCAGCAGCGGAGAACGGGTGGTGGAGAGGGGCAAGGTGGATGTACTTGGAGAGGCGATCGACAATGACGAGAATAACGGTGTATTCGCGGTCTGTGGGGAGGGCCTTGATGAAGTCCATCGAGAGGTCTTTCCATATGAGATTTGGGATGGGGAGTGGTTGGAGAAGACCAGCCGGCGCCTGCGTGGACACTTTGTGTTGTTGGCAAACGTCACACGTGTGCACCCATTGGCGACCAGTGGAGCACATTGCATGACAGAAGAAGTCCTTGCGAAGTCGTTGCAAGGTCTTTTGGTAGCCAACATGGCCCCCTGTCAGAGAGGAGTGGTACTCCGCTCGGATTTGGGGAAGCAGAGGGGACGTGGATGCCACAAAGTAACGGCTCTTGTACTAGATGAGTCCATCTTGGAAAGTCCACTTGGCCAAATCTGCCCCATCGTTGTCGGTGAGGGCACATGCTTGCTAGTAGTCAGGATGAGCGGCGTATTCGCTTTGGAGGAGGTCTGGCCAAGGGGAGCGAACCTGCGTGATAGCGACAATAGTGGCCTCCTTGCGACGGGATAGGGCGTCAGCGGCATGGTTGAGAGTGCCCCTCTTGCAAGCAATATCAAAATCAAAGGGGGAGAGTTGCGCCACCCTTTTTTGTTGTCAGATTGACGTGAGGCGCTGGCTAAGAAGGAAATAGAGCATTCGGTGGTCGCTCCGAATAATGAACTTCCCTATCAAGAGGTAACACTTTCATTTACGCACGACCAAGACCAACGTGTAGAGCTCCTTTTCGTATGTGGAGAAGGTGGCTTGGTGTGGTGTAAGGGCTTGACTGAAGTAAGCCAGTGGATGCCTGCTCTGCATAAGGACCATGCCGACCCCCCGCTTTGACGTGTCATGCTCCAAGATGAAGGGGGTGGAGAAGTTTGGCAGTGCCAAGACCAGCTTCGAGGTGAGCGCTGTCTTGAGGGCTGTGAAGGCGTGGTTTGCCTCCGGGGACCATTGGAGGATAGCGACCTTGGTGAGGCGGTGGAGCGGTGTTGCTATGGAGTTGTAGTGGCGAACAAAGTGGCGGTAGTGGCTTGCCAATCCGAGGAAGCCCCGGAGAGCTCGTACAGTTGTCAGGGTTGGCCATGATTGGACGGCCTCGATCTTCTTGGGGTCTACTTCGACTCCACATGTTGAGACGATATGTCCTAGACACTCGACACTGATTACACCAAAAGAACATTTGGACCTTTCAACAAAGAATCACTGCATTCGTAAAAGCTCCAGGACTTCTTGGATGTGACAGAGATGCACCTCCCACGACCTGCTATATACGATAATGTTGTCAAAGATGACCAATACAGAGTTGCGTAGGCAGAGACGAAAGAGATTGTTCATAATGTGCTGAAAGGTGGAGGGCGCGTTACACAACCCAAACGGCATCACGAGGAATTCGTAATGTCCATCATGGGTGCGAAAGGCGGTTTTGTATACATCTTTGTCCATGCGGATTTGATGATACCCCGAGCGGAGATCCATCTTGGTGAAATAGACAGCACCTCGTAGTTCATTGATAGTGGGAATGGGGTAGCGGTCCTTGACCGTACGCTCGTTGAACACCTGATAATCCATGTAGAACCTCCATGTCCCATCTTTCTTCCGGACGAGGACCAGAGAGGCGAATGGGCTGCGGCTTGAGAAAATGAGGCTGTCTGCAAGGAGACGGACTTGACGTTCAATCTCATTCTTTTGAAGCCATGCATGGCGGTAGGGAGCGACCGCAACCGGCTGGGTGTCTGGTTTAAGAAGGATGGCGTGCTCCTCATCCCGACTGGGAGGGAGAGCATGCGACTCTGTGAACACGTCTGAGAATTGGCTAAGGAGAGCATGCATGCTTGAGTGGAGGGTGGTGGCTTCTACATTAGATGTGGCATGGCTATCCGGCAGGCGAGTGCGGACGAGATAAAGCTTGGTGGCCTCCACCACAACTTGCCGCAACTTGTCCGGCAGCAAGGCTCCTCCATCGGGAAGGACTCCTTGAAGGACGACTGGGTCGCTGATGGCGCAATAAGTTAGTGTGAGGCAGTCAAGGTCCTAGGAGGTAGCTCCTAGTGACCGGATCCATGGGACGCCCAATATGGCATCAAATGTCCCGAGGTGGAGGAGGTATCCCTCAAGGTGGTGGTGGTGGTGCCCTTGCACAGTCAAGGGTAGGTTGGAGATCCTTTCCCCTATGCGAAGGACCGACACCCCCGCTACCGTGACCTGCACTGGTCGGGGAAGAGTGATCCGGGGATGGCTGGCTGGAGCTAACTAAGGGTCGATGAAGTTGCTTGAGCTTCCCTAGTTGACAAGGGCGAGGCCGTTGTTGGCTGCCGTTGCGAGTTCCAGTTTGATGAGGTCGACGTTGCTACGGCTGGTCAAGGCGTGGGAGTGGTGCCCTTGCATGGTGAAGGGTAGGTTGGAGATCCTTTGCCCCGTGCGAAGGACCGACACCCCCGCTATCGCGACCTGCACTGGTCGGGGAAGAGTGATCTGAGGATGGTTGGTTGGAGCTAACTAGGGGTCGATGAAGTTTCTCGAGCTTCCCGAGTCGACAAGGGCGAGGCCGCTACTGGCTGCCGTTGCCAGTTCTTGTTTGATGAGGTTGGCGTTACTACGGTCGGTCAAGGCGTAGGACAATTGCTTGTCCGTGTCCATGCCATCTAATGGCTGGTTCGTTGCCTCCTCCCAATGTTCGTCGTGGTCGTCCACCATGAAGAATGCCTTCGTTTTGCACCGGTGGCCAGGAACGTATTTCTCATTATAGTTATAACAGAGATTTTGTCGGCGGCATTCCGCCATTTCTGCGGGAGTTAGCTTCTTGACAGTGACAGGCACCCCAGTGCGAGGGCTAGTGCCTGTGGCGGTCGTGGAGGAAGCAGTCATGGGTGGCGCCGGGTGAGTCTGCCCTTACGTCCCTCCAAACTTCGTCCTCCTGGTGTTGCGTTCTTCAAATGCCCTTGCATAGCGAACGTCCTGCGCCATAGTCCTTGGTTCAAGGACCAAGACCTCAGTGTAGACCTCCTCCTTAAGCCTCGTGACAAAGATCTAGATGAAGCTTTCCTTGCGCATAGGGGGCACGAGGTCTTGGAGGGCCTCGAACTTGCCATAGTAGTCGACGACAGTGGAGGTGTGGTGAAGTCGGTAGAGCTCCCTGAGAGGTTGCTCATACGCACACTTGCCAAAATGTGTGAGGAGTTCCTCTCGGAACTCATCCCACTTGGTGTGGAGCCACTGGTTTGCTTCGCCCATCAAATGCAAGGATGTGAGCGACACACACTCGTCCTTGGCCATCCCGTGAAATGCAAGATAACGTTTTGCCAAGCAGAGCCATCATAGTGGGTCTTCTTTCCCATCATATTGCGGGAAGCTCAATTTGACTGACTTGGTGCTGGCGGCCGCACCGGTACTAGTAGGGGTGGTCGTACCACTTTTGTTGGTGGACGCCTTCTCCGAGCCCTTCGTCTCCTTCAATAGGTGAATGATCTCATTCAAGGCATTTGATTACTGGTGCACAAGACTAATCATCTCTTGTTGGGAATGTACCATCGACTCAAGCTTGTCATCCACCTCGCTTGTTGAGGATGGGTCCATGGCTGCGGGATTAGGGCGCTCTGATACGAGGTTGATAGGGTCTATGGGTTGAGGGTGGAGTCGTGGGGATCGTCGTAGATAAGGGGGTGGTAAGGGGGTTTTGCAGGGAGCCGTCGTGGGTGGATAACTAACCAACAACCACAAGACAAGGAAATTAAAGATAGATAGTTCTTCTTGTCCTCTCATTGCATCACAACCTTGGGCATTTGTAGTCCTTACAATTCAGATAGGACAACACAGTCTCCTACAAAATCCATTCAAATCTCCTATGTGCAGGTGATCTGACAACGTCCATAGTAATCTTCCCTCTCCGGTGAAGAAGGACCATCGTGCTTCTAAAATGGTAGAGCTGCAGCTCTGCTTACGTCCCAAAAGCGGCTCTCATGTGAGCTTTGCCCTGCTGGTCCAGTTATGGCTGGTGCCGAGGAGGCTTCTATTGGTCCACGGCCCTGCCCATCCTCAGATACACGTGGAGCACTACCCTGGGGTCCGTATCAAATGCCTGCTTAAACGAGTGGATAGGCATCGATCCTTTGATGTCATTAGGGTTTCGTTGTCCAGATGGACCAAGTATGGGGTTTTGGGATTACGAAATTGCTGTCTTGTTAGCCGTTTGCGCTTCTACGATGATAGGATGGAGACTTCCTGGATTTAGAAAATGTAGGCCACGTAAAAAGGGTGTAGTAATGGTTCGCTCTATCGCTTTCGCTTCTTGCTTTTAATGGCAAGCACTGAACTGAAAGTCATCAGGTTCCTTCGTTTCTGGTGTCTACATGATCCCTTGCTATTTGTAGAGACATGTACTAGAACTGCATTCAGAAGTTTAGCTTTCAGATATTACTTTGGGCACAAAGCAGCTATAATGAAAATGTAATCCAGATGGCAAGTTGATATGACGTAATCTTCCTTATTGTTATGGTTCCATTCCCCAGTTGGTGACTTAGGGCTGAACCTGAACTGCTGCAGGGATCTTATCGAAGCAATCCTTGCAAGTTTTTGTTGCACCTCTTGCTGTCATGGTTTCTGCTAAAACAGCCAATTTGTTCTGGATTGAAATTATCTGCTGCTGTTTTTATCACTCAAGTAGCGAAACACTGTAGCTGCATATTGGAATCACTGTAGTTTTCTCAGTGGCTTTGCTGTTTGTGCAGGAAAAAATAATGCGAGTTCCATATGGTGAAAGCAAAGAATACTTTAAATATTCTTTATTTCTAGTATTCTGTAACCGCATTGCAACATCTGCTGTTTCTGCTGGTGCTCTTCTGGTAAGCTAATCCTTTCTGCATGGAAACAAATTGCACCATCACATTATGTTTGCTATGTGGGAATCCCAGTATTCCCATCCATGGGATTTTATTAATTTGGGCAATGAGATAATCTATGCAAATTGGCCATTTAAATGTTGCAAAGGAATGAACCCCTGGATCATGATTCTGTTCTATGGTGGTTTCCATGCAACCAAACATGCAATCAGTGCCTTACCTCATGTGGTCTATTTCTCCCACCACAGGCAAGTAAAAAAGAATTGGTTCCTGCTGCCCCTATTTACAAATACTGTGCAGTATCGATATCTAATATATTGACCACAACCTGCCAATACGAGGCAAGTGAATTGACTTGTTGTGAATTCCTTGTTTTTATGGATTGAAAATACATCTTACAAATTTGCCCGCTTACTTCTATTCATGATACAAAATTGCTTTCAGGCCCTCAAATATGTTAGTTTTCCAGTTCAGACTCTTGCTAAGTGTGCCAAAATGATGCCGGTGATGGTAAGTTTAGTTGATTACTTGCTTCTGTTTTGGTTGATTTGGTGTTGTGTTTTCATAGAAAAGTCTTTGAGAAGAGATTGTCAAATCTTGGAAAGTTTTAAAGGGATGAAAGTTTGTTGCTTGAAGTCTTTCTAAAAGAAGGCCTTCTTTCAAGGTTCCGTTCCGTGAATTTCAACTAATAGCTACCTTCTATAGGTGCTTTAAAAAAAAGACAAAAAAAAAGCCTATATTTCATAGAGTTGATATTTGAAGCAGTTTATTCTACCTTTTCATGGGAACTAACGCCAAATGACTCACCTTTGAGAAAAAGAAAAACCACCAAATAAGTTAAGCTTGTTGTAACTTGTAACACAAAAGACCCTTCACTATGTGAAAATCGGTTAGCTTTGGTTTTGATCAACTCTTTAGAAATGATTGAAAATTGGAGTTTTGGGTCTGACAGTCTTCCTATGATGAAGCTATGGGTGTAGGAATTGAGGAGAACATCCCTATTTATTTTATGAAGGACATCCAGGAATGCATACACCACATCTTTTAGATGTATTGGTTCCTTTTGTCCTAAGCCAATGTATAAATGCTTTTTATGTCTTACATTCCAAGATCAGTGACTGAAAATCAAGTCTATCTTAAATCAGTGCAACTAATGTAAGAGGATATGAGAGTTTTGATTGAAAACCAAAATTTTGTGGGGTTTTGTTTCCTGTGAGGAATGTTTACATTGTTGGTTCAAGTGCTTACCATCAAATATAGTACTTGATGGAGAGAGAGATAAATACAAAGCTTGTCAAAGGAGCATACTCATGAATATAGGATTGACCATATGGAAAATTTTGAATTAGTTGCAGACTCAATTTTTTTTGGCAAACATTACTTGTAAAGATTGCATTTTTGAATGGTGTATTGCATAAATAATTCCCTCAAACTATGTGTGAAGAGGAAAATGCTGTTGTCAGCCGCAGAATGCCTTGGAGCCTCAAGGATCTCCTCACAATGGGTGGAGGCTGTGGGGTTTGACGTTTTTGACCTATGATGGGTGGATGCCAACAACCATTCAAGGATTAATGGAAAGCTAAGAAAAGAAACTTGTATTGAGGCTCTCTCCCATTTGTAATGCTGGAAGATACACCCTCCCTTCTTGCTATAGCCACAGCCTTGCCCAACAAAAGAGGCTCCCACCCACCCACATGGAGCAGCCCCGTTTGCAGTAGATACATGCTATTTCACGGCACTGATGCTCCCTCTCCTACTCTCTTACATGCCATTCAGATGTGACTCATAGACAAACCACTCCACACACCCATGCATGCTGACAATGACTTAGAAAGTTAGACCTACTTAAGCTAACTACTAACATAGGGGTGATTAATAGTGTGCGTGTATCAGCTGCAAGCTTAAGGAAGAGCTATATATGATCTCAATCTAGCACCGTGATCATTGTTGGACAAATTACAAATTGGCTAAAGAACCAGGGATACAAGTAAGGAAATGGTGATCACACTCTTTTCGTGAATTGAAGTGGGATAGAAGTCACCCCTACATGTGTGTATAAATGATCTTATAATTTTTGATGACAATGGATAGGAGTCGGAAGACTGAGGAGTCATTTGGCTTTTATATTTGAGATCGAAGATTTGGCAAGGTGATTTCTATGTTGAATGATATTATTATTATTATTATTATTATTATTATGGGATTTTTACATCTATGCCCCTAGAAACATACCTAATTATATCCATACCCCCTAAGTACTTCATGATTACATCCATACCCCTACAATTTTGCACCATTATACATATATGACCCTACTATTAAATCTAATGATAAGTGGCGGTAGCTATGGTTAATATGTAACTCCTTATCATAATTAACCCAAAAAAAGATTTTTACATCCATGCCCTTTGAAGCTTTCCTAATTACATATAAATCCTTGAAAATAAAATTTTGCTCTTGGAAAGGGGTGATAACTAGGGAGGAGGTGCAATGACGCTGGTAAGGGAGGAGGAAGGAAGTTGGGCAACCAGGTGGAGGGGCAACAATTAAGGAGGAGAGAGTAGAGGTGGTTGGGGAGAGGAAGGAGAAAGAGGGGACCTCCAGTGACGTTTCTCGATGTTGTCGTTGCTCTCATGGCCTTTGACGAGGGGTGTGATCCAAGCTTACGAAGAGGAAGAAGGGGAGGAGAGGAGGAAGAAAGAAGAGGAAAAAAAGGAAAAAATTGTGGATAGGGATATTGATGTAATTTTCCAAATGGTAGTAATGTAATTTTCAAATTTTACGGCATTAACTTTAATGGCTGGTAGGAAATATTCAAGGGAACAATTTCTTAAATCTAACAGAGACTTAACCTGGGGTTATAACTATCATGGGATATAAGTTTCTAGGGTTATGGATGTAATAACAAAGTACAGAGAGGTGTATATGTAATTAGGTATGTTTCTAGGGACATGAATATAAAAATCCTTATTATTAATTGTCAAAGAAAATGTATCTTCAACCTGTTAAAAAAAAGGGAAAAGCTAGGATGTAGGCCAATTGTGACTCAAATTAGAACTAACTAGCAATTGAGCTTGAAAGTATGTTGGTGGCACTTTGGTAGTGAGGAGGTGGTGAGTGATGCTACAACGAGGAGGGTGGTTGTGTGAGAGGTAGGAGGGCTAGTTAGCATAGCTGTAGAAATCAGTAGTCGGTATTCAATTGGTAAGGTCATCGACTAAGGAGTATACGGTATGCGGGTGATTAATTGGGGATTAGTCGGTGTAGTATTTTTTAATATTTAAAATTTTAAATATAATTATATATACCATTATAGATATTAAGTATACATATATATGAATTGAAATATCACATATATATATTAATATTATTTTTTTGATATGCATATTCTCTCAATATAGCTTCTAACAAATAGCTATCAATATCATAACACATAAAATAAGACAAATAAATTAAGATTGGTGTATCATAAATCTAAAGGAGACAAGTTGGGGTAAAGGATACAAGAAGAGGTACTCAGGACTGAGCATTTTGCTTAGGGCTGAGGCTTTCGTGCATTGGGAACTTGGGGTAATGAGAGAAGTTGGGTTTAATTGAGTGCATTTAGGTGTTGGGTTTAGTCGTGTTTTGATTTGAGGGTGCATTGCACGTGCATTAAAGCTAAAAAATAATTTGAAACCATAAAACTTACTCGGCCAATTAATCAATTGATTAATCGAATAATCGGCTAATTAATCGGGTAGGCCGATTATAGGATCGAATATAGGTACTCAGTTCGTTTTTGGTCCGCATACGATTATGTGGCCGATCAATCGACCACATAGACTAATTTTTGCACCCTTGCTAGTTAGCAAGAAAGTAGTTTAGTAATGGCTGCATGGTGGAATTGTAGGGGGAGGGGGTGGTGAATGTTTTAGGCTACCATGAAATGGAAGAGCACTTGTGTGGCGATTGAATCTGGTGATGCATGGAAAATGGCAGCGACAAGCTGCTAATATTGTAGATGATTGCATTGCTCGATAGGTTGTTGAAGTAACACCCTTAAATGAAGGTGCTTTTGACTATGCAATAAGGTGGTAATGGGTATTGCTAGTTACGGGTTGAGAGTTGATACCAATGGCATGTGTCGAGAGGTGGGAGGGTTGTTTTTTTCAAAACAGAAAAAAGGAGGATTATGAACAACCTTGCTTTGTGGAAAAAAAAGAGACCTAATAGTTTCAGGTGGTACAAAGGGAATTAGAAAGGTAAACAACACCATCCACGTAGGCCCTATCTCCTTTGAAAAGAACACCATTATGCTTTAATCACAAAGACCAAAGCAGAATAGAGGCCTTCTTAACTGTTTACCAAGATCCAACATACAATTGTTAAACTAACTGAACCAAAAAGTCTCACATAAGTAATCCAACGTGCAGTCACTAGAATGAGACCGGCGGTGCAAAGCAAAAGGTAGGAGAAGAAAAGGTGGCCCATGCCTTCCAAACCATCAAGACAAAGAACACAGTTTACATCATCATTTGGTCATCAACAACTTAAAGATTCTTGTTGTAGTTGCAATGTAGGTAATCATCTTGCCAAAGTTGAAGCAGGATTGAATGACATGGGGGAGGGAGGTGGTGGTGCTTGGTACATTGCTCTTGTTATCAATAGTGATGGGGGCGCTGCCAAGTTGGCAAGGATGGTTCAAAAAGGTGAAGTTAGGTTCAAAGTAGCCTTGTAATGGAGAATCAAAGTGAGGAGCTTAGCATTGGTCATGTTATCCAGGAGCATGAAAATATGTTGATAGTGTCTCCAAGATTGTTGGGATGTAGCCACTTTGACATGGTGATAGCACTTGATATAGATGGAAAATTGGTGGAAAGAGAAGGATAGAAACTTGGTATGAGATGTCAAGGGAAAATGGGATGAAATGAGATAAAACTTAGGGATGGGAACCCTCTTCAAGAAAAAAAACTTAGGGATGAGAAACTGGAAAGAAGGGAGATGTGAAGATTGATGGTGAAATCCAAAGGGAATTTGAATTTTTTTTAATTTACTCAACTTTAATCAAAAGAATGACCTTGCCCCCTTTTATAGAGGACGGGCTACATGAAGTACACGAAGAAAAACTAATTCTACTTGTGATGGATGAAACAAGAAAAATCTCCTAAATAATAAAATTTTATTATGGTGATCCTCTCTTAATTTATTTTACTCAGAGCATTTACTAAAGTTAAAAAAAAGGGAAATTGTGTTTGTGTCTTTAAAAAAAAAAGAATTGTTTGTGTGCTTTAGCCTACATCATAGTCTAATATGGGCTTAATAGAGCTTAGGCCTACTTGATCTAAAGATTCATACAAGCTTGGATTAGTTAAGTGGATCTTATGTCTAAGTCAAGCCAAATACAAGTCTAGATTATTTTTGGGTTATTGAGAACTAATATAAGTTGAGAATCTATAATGTAGTGAAGGGTATGGGGTTACCTTTTAACTAATGGATTTTTACACAAATACCCCTATAATCTTTGGATATTACTTGCATATCCCTTATTTCCTTAATATTACAAAAATGCTCCCAAAATCTTGTCTTTGTTTACACAAGATACCCTCGCATAACTTCTGTTTACTCTGGTTCAAAATGACCCCTTTGCCGCTAAAGTAGGTGTCAAGGGTTTTTTTGGTTCCTACTGTTAACAATTCTTTTTCTGATTGTTGCAGGTTCCATATGCTTTATTTAATAGTCTCATTTCCCTACTTAATCAACTTACACATTCCATTCAAAAACAAATTTTGAACACAAGAGGGAGGAAAAACCCAAAGGAAATGATAGAATTTACAAATGGTACAATTTAGAGAGGGCAATGATGGCCATGAAATATTGCCATTGCAACTCCATGGTTACTTGGAGCAATCTTAAGTAGGGGTGGGCATTTGATGGTTTGGGTGGGTTTGGGTTATTTTGTTTGGATCGTATTCGATTTCGATTGACAAAATGGTCACCCATGACCCAACCAAATTAGATTGGGTTTGGATTGGATTGGGGCAGGTGAAACCCAAATTTTGCACACGTTTGTTAAAAAAGAAGGGTTTTTTTTTGAAAAGTGCTTTGCAACATAATAGCGACTAAATGCTTCATCCATTGTATAAAAAATTAAATACCATCTATGATTGCAAAAAGAAAGCTTCTAAAAAATATTATTTTTTAGAAGCCACCAAAATTTCATTAAAACAAGATCAAACCATTACAAACTACAAGGACTCCCAAAACACCACCTGGGAGGATATGGAGGCAACGAAATTCTCAATATAAGGGGTATCCCCTCTAAAGACCACCCCATTCTGCTCCAATCAAATGCCCCACAAAATTGCCAGCACCTTCCCCTTCTCCCTCTTTGATAAGAAGACATTAGGCCTCCCTTCCCCCCCACCCCTTCTATAGGAGTCCCAGAAGCCATCGAAGTTGTCATGGTTGACCCAGACTACCCCTAGACGCCTCCAAACCTGATTAGTGAAAGTACACTTGAAGAAAAGGTGCTCAACATCCTCTTCCTCCACACCACAAAGCACGCAAGTCTTGTCATCTGCCGGTGCCCACCTCACCCTCCAAACTTTCATGATGAGCCTCTATTCTCAAGAACCACCCAAAAATCTTCACCTTCAAGGGGCACTCCATCGACCAAACCTATCTGTAGTCTTGCAAGAGGTCAATGTTAGTCATTGGTAGGGGGCCTCACAACCTGCTATATGCCTTCTTCATCGAGAATTCACCCTCTTCCCAATGGAAACCATCCACTCCTTCTGGCTCCCACCCCTGTAAGCATTGCAGGAGTTCTTGCAATTGCTCCATCCTGTGGTCAGAGAAAGCTCCCTGAAAACTAGGGCACCACGTATCAAACCAGTAAGTTCCCACTGTTGCCTCCCTATGGGTTGCTCTGGAGAATAAGGCAGGGAATTTGTCACAGAGGGGGCCATCCCCCATCCAATCATCCATCTAGAACCCGAACTCGTCACCTGCCCCTAGAAGTGGGGAGAAGAAACCTCGTACCTCCAGGGCCACTGATGCCAGTCCCCTGCGGAAGTGTGATGCCCCAGTCACGGGTGACTTCAAAGCTTGTCGGGTCAAAAAGGACTCATAGCACCTCTGCATCACCTCCCTAAAGAGGTCTTGGTCCATCCCTAGTAGTCTATCAATCCACTTCATCAACAAGCTCTTATTCACACAGTCCACATCACGGACACCCAGCCTACCCTCCTTTGCCGGCCGACAAACCTCTTCCCAGGCCACCACCCTGGCCCCTCTCCTAGTAGTCCAATAGCTCACCCATAAGAAGTCGCACATCAAGCCTGTAATATTCTTTTCCACCTTTTTTGGCAACTTAAACATAGAGAGGAAATGACTTGGTATGTGAGAGAGCACGACTTTAATCAACACCAATCTGTCGCCTTTGGAAAGCAACCTAGATGCCCGTCCCGCCAACCTCTTCTCCATCCTTTCTAACATCAGGAGCCAATCCTGCATCTTGGGACGTCCTACCACGAAAGGCAACCCCAGGTAACAGAGCGATAGGGACCTAATCGCCGTCCGAAGCAACCCACCACATCCAACCACCTCCGACTTGAAGAGGTGAAAAGGTATAAAGCTAGACTTCTTATAGTTGATCTGTAGGCCAGATGCCTCACCAAATAGCTCAAGCATGGCGTGCACCTTCTTTGCCTCCGCGAAAGAGCCTTCCACCAAGAAGAGTGTATCATCGGCATACTGTAAAATGAGGACCTGGAACTCGTCGCCGGCCATAAAGCCTCTGAAAAGGTCCCTTGAACATGCCCTGTGTTCAGTCCTCGCCAAAGCATTCGTCACCAAGACAAAAAGCATAGGTGTAAGTGGGCACTCCTGCCGAACACCTGTCCTCGGTTGTACCCAACCCTCGGCTGGGTTCCCGTTAAGTAGCATCGAGAAAGTTGTTGTGACACACCTTTTTACATAGCCAATCCACGTTGGCGGGAAGCCCCTCTTAGCCAAGCTAGCCTATAGAAAAGGTCACTGCACTGAAGCGTATGCCTTGTTGAAGTTCACCTTCCGTAGAAAAGCCTTCGTCCCTCTCTTCCATGCTGCCAAGGCCTCCAAAACCACAACAAAATCATCTAGGATACCTCTCCTTAGAACAAAAGTTGTCTTCACATTAGAGATCACACTCTGTAACACCCCACACAACTTGTTGGCCAACAGCTTCGCAACAATCAGGTAGATCGCATTGGAAAGTGCAATCGGTCTATAGTCTTCTACTACCTCTGCCCCTTCCTTTTTTGGAAGTAAGAACATAAATAATTTGAGCCTATCAAAACCACTGTTTCCTTCAGCAAACTCGGCAATCATTTGCATCACCTCCTCCTTGAGCATCGACCAGAAATCCTTGTAGAAGAATACAGGAAAGCCATCTGTCCCAGGGCAAACATTTGCATTTGGCCCTTAAACTGCGGCCCTAACCTCCTCCTCCGAGAAAGCAGCTTGGTCACAACTTCTAAAAAAAAATGTTAATATCATTTACAAATCAATTTACCTATACATTTGGGTTTAGGTTAGGTGGGTGGGTGTGACCCTTGGGTCATCCAATTCAATAGTTAAGGTTGTTTGGGTGGTTTGGGTTTCATATGGTAGACCCATTAACCAACCTAAAATCGATATAACTTTTACGGTTTGGGTCTCAACCTTACCCATAACCCAAATAACCTAAACCAAATAAGCCATTTCCAATGGTTTGGGTGGATTATTTGGGTTGACCCAAATAAAGCCCACCCTTAATCTTAAGTATGTTAGTTGATATGCCATTTACAGTGTCGTCAACCAACTTCTTTCCAACAAAAAGCCTAGCAATCTACTCTTAGTAGCTACTCTCAGTAGCAATCTATGGGGAGGGGGACGCCTTTCGTTTATGGCTGGATGATTGCCAGGGGGTCGAATCTACTCTTAGTGGCAAGTTCCCCTACCTCTTTGGGAGAGTTGTGGACCCGATAGCTATAGTGGGGAGCTGTTGGGATGGAGCGTGGTGCCTGACCTTTTGGGGGGGTCTCTCGGACCAGAGGTGTGCGGAGTTCCAACAGTTGATCTAGGAGCTAGAGGGCTAGGCATCGGAGGAGGGAGGTGACGTAGACTTTTGGGAAGAGGGGGAGTTCTCTATGGCGAAGGCATTCCGCAGGTTGGGAAATGTCTCGATGAGCTCGGATATCGACTTCTTGAGAGATTGTAAACTACTTTGGGTGGTGGAGTGCCCGCTGAAAGTGAAGATTTTTGCTTGGCTAATGGGGGGGGGCTGGAGAATCATGACAAAAATGTGGAGGGTGAAGTGGGCCTAAACAGATGATGTGAGATGCCCTCTTTATGAAGGGGCAGATGAGGACATTTAGCACCTCTTTTTCCAGTGTCCTTTCGTGATGCAGGTCTGGCGGAGGATGGGGATCGATTGGATTGCCTCTCGAGACATGATCAGCTTTTGGTCCTCATTTCGTAGAGGAAACACCCTCGATGGAGATATCATCTTTAGATCTAAGAAGGATAGAGCTAAGGTTTTGGCGGAGTTATGGGGCATCTAGCTGGGGAGGAATGGGGTGTTGTTTAGGGGTAAGATACCTTATGTAGAGAATTTTGTTTTATCCATTTCTTCCCAGGTGGTATTTTGGGAATCTGCTATGTAATCTGTGATGTAACTCCAGTTTTCCGGGTAATGGAATGAATTTAGGTGGTTATCACGTAGATAACCGCCCTCTTTCTTTTCAAAAAAAAGCTTAGCAATCTTACATAAGCTGCATTTCTTTTTGGCACCTATTTGTAAATGAATTGTAGTCAAATAAGAGCATTAGTCCCAAGAGGGTTAGGGGCTTCAATAAGAAAGAAAGTGACTATGCACTAAAGCATATTTTCACTTTGCTCCCCATTTAATGTCTTGACTGACGCTATTCGAGCCCCATCCATTGGATTAAAGCCTAAATTTCAAGATATCATTTGCACCGTCCATAATAACCCAACGAGAGTTTTACTCTGGTTGGGTTGTTGTTAATTTTTTAATGGTGACTTAATGAAAGGGTATATTTGCTAAGGGGGATAAGATTTTTGGGGGTATTTATGTAATATCCAGAAATCGATGTGTATACATGCAAGATCCAAAAATTATAAGAAGATCATGTAAAAACCCCTTTAACTGATAGCTAGTAAACTTGGGTAGCCTGTAGAAGATTTAGCCAAGCCAATTTTTTTCATGAATTGAGCCAAAGCAAATTTCAAGAGGACTGGAGAGGGGAGATAAATGAGATTATAAGAAAAGAGGGAACTCAAAAAGACTCACAAATGACAGAAATCTTCTTTTTTTTTTTAAAAAAAGGTCCACACATCTGAGCAATCCTGGTAAATGTTGCTCTATTTTTCCCTAGTTGGATAAAATTTTGCTCTATGTCGGATGGAGCGTGAGAGGGACGGAGAGGGCATGAGGAGCGATAGGGAGAGCGGTTTGGGTGAGGGAGGTAAGGGAGATCTGGGATGCCTGTTGGAGGGGGAAGGCGATGGAGAAGGCTGGTTGGTCGTAGCGAGGTGGAGGAGGGGAGGCAGGTTCTCACCTGGTCGCCATAGGGTCTCCAGTGGAGGCGAAGCAGTGGCGAGGAGGAGGTGCTTCACATGCCTGGGGAGATATCATTGGGCGCATGACTGTCGTGAGCCACGACGCTGCTGGGTGTGTGGGGGCTTAGGGCACAGGAGCTTCAATTGCCGTGGTAGCCGGGATCATAGCGGGGGGAGACTATCGTCGCCACCACATGGGGGGGTGCTGTGGGCGAAGGTGGATGCGCCTTGGTCGAAGGGGATGAGGTGCTTGAGAGAGGAGGTGGAGAGTGGGCTGGTAGGGGAGGTGCTTGGAGGTTGGGTTTCCAGGGAGATGGTGGAAGAGGCTTTGGGTCGGGACTTGAAGCGGACGGGGGTTAGGGTCGAGATGTTGGAGAGGAGGAAGTTCCTGGTGGTCGGCCTCCCTGTCGCGAGGAGGGATAAGCTTTGTTTCATGGAGGTCGACGCCAAGGTGGGGAGGTGGAGATGGCGGCACCCATCACCACACGATGGGGCTTCCGTGGAGAGGCAGTCAGAGAAGCCGGTGGTTGAGGTGTTTGTCGAAGGAATACCCTGGTTGTTGAGGTCAGTGGAAGTGGTGGAGGCTGTGGTCTCGCCCTTCGTCTGCCTCAGAAGATGCTCGGCTATCGGCCTTTCCAGGGGTCTGGTGATGGCGGCGATCGACATGAAGACCGGAGCGAGGCTAGTGGATAAGGTGGTGTTGCGGGTGGGGAGTTCCTCGTGGGTTGTGTCCTACGCGATTCAAGGAGCTCGCCGGGGATCCGAGGAGGCGGCTGGAGCAGGTGCGTTGGTACGAAGGAAGGAGAGGCGTCATTTGGTGTCGGCGCAAGTGACTCGAAAAGCTATTGACGTGGGCTCCGGGCCTGAGAGATCTGCGTGGATCTCGTTTGAGCTGCGGATCTTGCCAAAGATTGGCACTGCCCTGGAGGTTTCGGGAGCAGGAGAGGCGGGGAAGCGCTTTGATGAGGGGCGGTGCATGGAGTAGATGGCGAGGGTTTTTGAGGAGGTTGAGTTGGCGGTATGTGTGGAGGAGCACTCACGTGCTATGGGCGCGGATCCGGATTCGCGTGGAAGATCCGAAAAGAGCCTTGACGAAATCGAAAAGGTAGGTCCTTCGGTTTCGTTGGAAGGGAGGATGCGAGGTTAGTCTCTTGCGGGGGCTACTTCGGAGAAGACGAGCTCTGCCGATCCTTCGTCCTTGAAGGGTACGGAGCCCGACGTGTGGTTGATGCAGCCATGGAGGAGGAACACACGCATGCTTCTGGAGGGGAAGATGGCAAGTTATCTGCTGTGGAGGAGCCGCTGCTTAGGACCGAAGGAGTGGAGGAGGCGGGGGTGCCGCCCATGGTCTTGACGATGTCGAGGGAGGGCTCCAATGGCATGGTGGTTGGCGCGGCTGAGGGCAGGGCCCAGCGTGAGATGGAGGGGCTAGGGTCTCGAGATGGGGGCGATGGCGGTACTCCATCGCAGCAATAGGAGGTTGGCACGCCACAATCATCCAAATGTAGGGAGGAGGAGCTCACCTTGACATGGTGGAAACCTCGATTGGTGCAAGTTGGCGGTAATGACGATCTCCGGTATCGGAGGAAATAAACTTTTTGTGGACAACAGAAACGGAGAGAGGTGGTTGATGGTCGAAGTGTGGCGCTCCGTATACTACAATAGAAGACGCTGCTGGACAATACAAATGAGGAGGTTTGTAGGACGGCGGAGGTATGTGGGTTCCGACAGGCCAAGGTGGAGGTCTCCA
The DNA here is from genome assembly GCA_037157565.1 of Thalassia testudinum. Classification (NCBI taxonomy): domain Eukaryota; kingdom Viridiplantae; phylum Streptophyta; class Magnoliopsida; order Alismatales; family Hydrocharitaceae; genus Thalassia; species Thalassia testudinum. Next base: position 5,519,651 of record JAZHRO010000001.1, on the reverse strand, counting down.
TTGGTTCTGAATGAACAGGTGTTGACATGGAATATGCGGGGTTTGAACGACCTTGCTAGGAGAGCATCTTTGGGGTGCTATTCATATGTGGAAAGTTGATGTTGTGTTACTTTAAGAGACAAAGTTGGCTAATTGCAATGTCCGGACATGGAAGGAGATTGGGGGTTCCTGGATGGAGGGGTCTCGATCCCTTGGGGCAAATGGCTGCTTAGGAGGATAGATTCTGGGATGGAGAGAAGACATCTCCTTGGATGATGTCTACTGTGGGGAGCATGTCATCTCGGCGATGTTGGTTAGGAGGAGGGGAGGCGCCAAGATATGCATTACAGGTGTGTATGGTCCGTTGGATGCACAGGCTAGAGGTATCATGTGGGAGGAGATTGCGGCTGTCGCAGCAGAGAGTCAGGGCTCTCCTTGGCTATTGGGAGGGGATTTCAACATCACGTTACAGTTGGAGGATAGGCCTAGAGGGCGGAGTAGGTAGGACCTTGGGTCGGATCTCTTTGTGGACTTGTAGCCACCCATGACCTAGTGGATTTGGCTCCAGCATCTTGTGCATACACGTGGAGGAACAATAACGGCCAGATGTCCAGGATTGATAGATTCCTTTGCAATGTGGAGCTGGCAGAGTCTTTTCCGATTGCAGATGTGTCTGTCTTGTAGAGGCCTTTCTCGAACCACATGCCTCTTATATGGAGATCCAACGAGGGGACACATTTTGGCACCTATTTTAAATTTGACAGATCTTGGTTGATGAAAGAAAGGTTTCGGCGTATGGTGGAGGAGAAATGAGACTCTTTGGTGGTGGAGGGATCTGTTGCATGTTGTCTGGCTGCGAAGTTGAGGATGCTGCTTGAACACTTGAGGACTTATAGGAGGGAGCTTAGAGCAGCCAGGGGTAGCAGGAAGGCGGAGGCACTAGCGGAGATTGCCAGGATTGATAGACAAGAAGACCAAGCCCCCTTATTTCCTCAGAGGTTAGAGAGACTAGAATGAAGATGACTCGTGCGGTGCAAGAGGAGGATAGGAAGGAAGAGATAGAATGGAAGACGAGGTTGAGGCAGAAGTGGTTGAAAGAAGGTGACTTTAATACCAGATTTTTTCACAAAATGGCTTCTGCTAGGAGAAGAAATTGGATAGACAAGATGCTGATTCACGAGATTAGCTTCTCTGGTAGGGTGGAGGTGGGTCGAGCCACTGCGGATTACTTTAGGGATTTCACTGGGAGGCGCGCTAGAGGGGGTTGGAGATGGAGAAGGGAGGATGTGCAGGGTATTACAGAGACCCAGGCAGCGAGTCTCACGGCAGATTTCTTTGAGGACGAGGTAAGGCAGGAAGTGTGGAGCTTGAACTCGGAGGGGTGTCCTGGGCCAGATGGTTTCCCTGCCCTCTTCTTCAGGGAGTTCTGGCACCTAGTGGGGGTAGAGGTGATGCAGGTAATGGAGGAGTTCGCGTCTGGGAACAGAGGTTTGGGTAAATTGAACAGATTCTACCTTTTTCTGCTTCCTAAGAAGGATGGGGCGGAGGTGATCCAAGACTTTAGGCCGATTGCGTTGTCCAATGTCATATATCTCATAGTCGCTAAAGTCTTGGCTAATAGACTAAGAGATCTTCTTGGAAGTTTGATATCATAGGTTCAGACGGTGGTTGTACCGGGTAGGGGAATTTTGGATGGTTTTGTGGTTGTTATGGAGGTTTTGGCCCTTTGGAAGAGGGAGAAGAAAAGGGCTTTCCTATGGAAAATTGATTTTAGTAAGGCATATGACTCGGTGCAGTGGAACTTTGTCTGGGCCTCCCTGAGGAGGAGGGGTTTCCCTATGGTGTGAATTAATTGGATGAAGAGGTGCGTAACATCTTCCTTTGTCTTGATCAATGGGAATCCGACAGGAGGATGGGTGCAACCTGGGAGAGGGGTTAGGTAGGGTTGGCCCCTTACACCTATATTATTTGTTTTGGCGGCAGGTGCATTAGCATGGGCGACACAGAAGGTCTGTGAACGGGATTTGGTCAGAGGCTTCATGATTGATGATGACAAAGAGACTGTGGTATTACAGTATGCGGATGATACTTTGTTCCTAGTTGAGAGAGCGGAGTTGGAGGTCAAGAGAATGAGAATCTTGTTGGAGCTTTTTGGGGAGGCATCGGGGTTGTAGATTAATTAGCAAAAATCAACTCTTATCCCATTTAACTTGTCAGCCGGAGAGGTGGAGAGGGTGAGTAGGGTTTTGGAGACGGAGGTGGGTTCTCTGCCGCTGGTATATTTGGGTCTCCCGCTGTCAAACAGGCACCTCAGGATGCAAGATTGGATACCTCTGCTGGAGTGGATGGAAGGTAGATTGGCAGGATGGTCCTCTAGACTCTCTAGAGGTGGGAGATTGATCCTGGTGAAAGCAGTACTAGCCTTCATGCCATCATATTCTCTCTATTTTCAGAATGCCGCGCAGATTGAGAAGATATCAGGACTGATGAGAGATTTCTTCTGGGCTAGTGCAGGGTCGATAAGAATGGGGGGGCGAGACTGGTGCCTTGGGAAGAGGTGTGCAGATCGATTTAGGATGGGGGTCTGGGAGTTAGAAACGTGGAAAAGATGAACACTAGCTTCCTGACAAAAATGGATAGCAAGGTTGGTAGGGCAGGAACGAGGGATCTTTGGCGACGTTATGCGGAGATGCTACGGCCCTTTCATATCCTGGGAGCCTTTGGAGTCTCCGCCTCCAGGTGCATCTCATTTTCTTAGGGTCTTGGCGAGGATGGCAGCGAAGGTATGTGACTTCTCTTCTCCCCCTCCCTAGGGAAGGGACATGCCTTCCGCTTTTGGTTGGATGACTGGCAGGGGAGTGGTTCGACCCTTGCTGAGAGGTTCCCTTGTCTTCTTGGGGGTGTGACAGATCGCTCAGTAACGGTGGAAAGCTGTTGGGATGGGATGTGGTGCCCGACCTTTCGAGGATTGTCGGATCAGAGTTGTGACGAGTTTCAGCGATTGTTGCTAGAACTGGAAGGTTGGGCCCCGGTGGAGGGTGAAGATGGTTTCCATTGGGAAGAAGGAGACTTTCGGTGGCAAAGGTCTTTCATCGGCTAGGGAGTGGTATGATTAGCTTGGATGTTGATTTCTTGTGGGACTGCAGTCTTATATGGAAAGCGGAATGCCCTTTGAAGGTAAAGATCTTTGTGTGGCTGGTGAGGAGGGGGAGAGTGATGACGAAACAATGGAGATCTAGATGGGCCCAGTTAGAGGATCGCACGTGCTCTCTCTGTGGTGGAGCTGAGGAAGATCTCTAGCACTTGTTCTTTCAGTGCCCTTTTATGATGCAGGTTTGGTAGCGAATGGGAGTTGAGTGGATTGATATCCTCGGTTTGGATGGCTTCTGGGAATCTTTCCGCAGGGGGAATGCACATGGAGGCGATTTTGCTTTTCAATCCAAGAAGGATAGGGCGAAGGTGTTGGTGATCATGTGGGGTGTGTGGTTGGGAAGGAACGGGGTGATCTTTAAGGGGGAAAGGTCGTATGTAGAGAATTTTGTTTCGGCCATTTCTTCTCAAGTGATATTTTGGGGATCTACTCTGTGGCTATGTTGTAACCCGTTCGTGATGGAATAAAATGATTGTGGGTGGTTATCGCTCAGATAACCACCCTTTTGCTTTTCAAAAAAAAAATTTTGCTCCATGACACCTTGTGTTGCCCAATTTTGCTGAAATCTATCTTTTCAAAAAAAAAAGTTGAATATATTTTGCTGAAATTTCACTGAGATGGCAGTGACTCTTAAAAAGAATCACATTATGTCTATTGACACACTTGACCCAAGGCCTGCTGTTGGTACCCAAAAAAAATTTAACTTAATGTGATTTGCTAAGCAGTTAACATTGCTTGTTAACTCCCTTCTACTTTTAAAAAAAAAAGTGATTTGCTAAGCAAAGGAAGATGAAGATGTAATTGTATTCTTTCTAATTTGTGTGGTACAGCTAAATCCCTTTGAATTTATTTCAAAAGTATAAGATAAAGTTTATGCTTGTTATTATATGTATAAAAGGTCTAAACAAAGTTAATTTTCTAAGAGAGCTATTAAATCACTCATTTCCTAAAAAAATGTTTGCTGAATGTTATAGACCTTTTGAGATCAATTTTTTTATGTTTTGTTTGTTTAAATTCTCTAGAAGCTATGTTATCCTTGGAAGGAAAACTGCTCAGATATCTATTGCGTTAATTTTAGCATTTAGAGAAATATGTAATTTTTGCCCCAAAAGTTCTGGAGATATAAGATTTTGTGTCTACTTTTCTGTAATCAGGTATGGGGAACACTCATTATGCAGAAAAGGTACAATGGCAAAGATTATATGTTTGCCCTGCTAGTTACATTGGGCTGTACCCTATTCATTTTATACCCGGTAATGGATGGTCATATTTATTTTGTGGTTATGTTTCTTTTGAGATGCTATTCAAGTCAACAGCTTGCTATTACTTTTTCCTAAAGAAAATAGGTGACTATGGAAGATCAATAGTCTTCCAATCCATAGATGGGTTAACAGAAATTTTACTTTGAACTTATTAGTCAACCAATTGATAGGAAAAATTATATTTGTTTCTCCTTTTCTACAGTTAAGTATGCAATAAAAACAATATTTTCTTTAGAGAAAGTATTTGGGTGAATAATGTAGGGAAGCACATGGACTCTTAACAGGGGTTCTCATTAAGTTTTGAGGTTAAATGCAAAGGAACATTGGTGCTATGGAAGGAAGATATAGTGAAGTAACACGAAGAAACCTTGAGAAAATGTCTTTGATTAAGTAGATAATTGTGGAATTTGTCATGCATGTATTCTAGACTTCGCCTTTTCTGCAAAAAGAAAAGACTAAGTTTATTGTGTCTATAACAACAACAACAACAACAATAAAGCCTTTTTCCATGCTAAGTAGAATTGATTATATGGATTCTTTGCCTTCATCTAGGTCTATCTTGAGTTGTTTTGGGCTTAAATCGAAGTAAAATAACATCATTCCTAATAGTTTTCTTTCAACACTTGTTTGATCTTCCTCTCAAGCTCCTAGGAGGTTTAATATCCAACTTCACACATCTGATTAGCACAGAATATATCCAAATCATCTTAAATGCATCTGTCATTTTATCATCCATCAGTGCCACCCCCAAATCTTTCCTTACAAAACTCCACTTATGGTGACATTTTTGACTTTTCATAGCCGGATAAAGGAGGGCTGTGTTAGCTAGCCAACGGCTAACATAAAACTTGTTGGATCTTTTAGGCAGGGATTTGAGCACTAATTTTTTTGTTGGATTTTTTAGGCATGGATTCAAGCACTAATTTATTGCATCTTTGAATGAAAAAATTTATTCAACTAAGCTGTGATTGGTAGGTTAATCCAACTAAGGTGGGTTTTTTGCCGCAAAGCATGGGGAAGGAGTTATGTAGTAGGTGAGGCTTTCAATGCATTGCAATTCCTAAATGAAAATCTAAAGCAATAACAGTTATACTGCATCCGTTCACCTTTTTTGTTATTCTTAGCACTACCGAAAAAACCAACCAACCATCAAATATGGAGTAAATGAATGACAATTCCCAATTACCTACTTATGGCATATCATCTCACCTGTCACATTAAATGCAGCCTTGACAATTTTGTGAAAAGAATAGGGGGGCTTAAGTCTTGGCAACATATCATCTCCAGAATATGGTCTGCAAATGTCAGGATATGGGCTACATTGGATAATGCAATCAACTAAGGGATAAGAAGAACCAGTTCATACCTCGGATTTGGTTGTTGCTGACATTTTGTTGATTGAAGTGCTGCAAATTTTAGTTCCCTTGTAGTCCTGAATTTAATGCAGGATAACTTTCTTAATATTCTTTTTATATTTAAAACTTGATTGTATTTTATTTCCTTACAGAATTGAGCTTTTGCCTTTTTGCAAGGATTTAAGACCAAATTCTCTTTCTTATTTGGTTAATGGAAATCACTCAATCCTTGAGAAAGAAGTATGAGGATCTCAATTTGAGCCAATTAACCAACCATGCATCTCTGTTCAATTCAGTTCTTCTTCCTTGTTTTTCTCAGGAGACTTTTTTCTAAAAGGCTCTTCTTTTGGAGACTCTAAAATGCAGAGCATTATGCCAAAATATGGTAGCATAATCATAAGGATACCATATTGAAGGGACTTGATGGAATGTGACAGACATGTTTATGCAATATACGTGAATACAAAGCCTATGTAAAGGTGTATATGTGCAAACATCCCAATTGTAAATGGATCTTATACTAGGTTTGTTATACTTTTCTAAATCTCAAAAGTACAGGATCGCATGCAATGTATGGTGTGAAGTAAAAGTTAGCTTCTCAAAATGTGGTGACAGTTGCAAATCTTGCTACTCTCAAACTTGCTTTAGTAGAAGTCTAATAAATAATTGTCATTAGTAATTGTTATTTATTTCTCCCTGGGAATTGCAATTTACATGCATGTGTTCTTTCTAGACATAATTCATCTCATCTCTACTACATACAAGAAATTCCCTACAAGTTATTTTTTTCCTCAAAATCTTCAACCCATCTTTTAGTCTAATCTGTTGGCAAATTGTCATCTTCTGGAATGCAGGCATCAGATAATGTCAGTCCTTACGTTTCAGGGAGAGAAAGCACTTTCTGGGGTGTTGCTTTGATGATAGGTTACCTTGGGTAATGCTCTCAAAATCTTTGTAAAATTCAAAAGCATATCATTATCAGTGGACAAATTACTTGCTTTGTGGTGAATTTCTCAATGTTTCCCTCCTATTTAGATTCTGGTTTTCTCAAAATAAACCTGCACATAGGTGCATGTTAACAGATATTCCTAAAAATTTAAAATGAGCGGTGCATTTCATCACTACCACTAAATTTACCGTGAAAATATTAGTTGGGGGGGGGGTGTTGGGGGTTCGTTCTTGTATCAAAGGGCAGTAGTAGCAGCAACATCATAACATCGGCGGGGGAGACATCATCAAGGCAGAGCTATGGCAGCAATGGTAGCTTGCGTGGTGCAGCAGATGATTTCGGGCCAAGCGGTGACCCGACAGGGAGAAGGGGTCAGGTGATGTGGAGATTCGATGAGAGTGAGTGAGAGAGAGAGAAAAGGTAGATGCAGTGGTGGCGCAAGCCACAGCAGTGTGGTTAGGGAGGTTGCTCAAGGGCAGCAGAACCACTTAGGAAGGCGGTAGGAGAGAGGAGGCTGGTGGTGGCTACCTTAGAGGAGAGGGGGCATGTGGCACTCTAAAGAAAGAGAGGTTGGCGATGGGGATTCCTAGGATCTTCCTACCATGTGGAAGAAACATGAGCGATTTTTATTATTGATAAAAAAAAAATTAACCTCTCTTTATACAGAGAGGAGGTAATAATTGTAATCCTAATCTTAATTAATTTATAAACAAACTAGAATTAAATTAAATCTTAGTGATAACATAATAAATTAAGAAATCTTAACTTTTTAGAAACTTATTTTAATTATTCCTATTTCTAATTCATCTTAAACAATTAGTTTATGGTAAATTTAAATTTCTTAATCATTTTTAAGATTTCTCAATCTGGGTTGCTGAAGTTGATGTTTTGTTTATAGGTTTGACTGGCTAAAGAAAAGATGCACAAGGAAGAAAATCCCCATGGAAAATCCTCTAAGCCAATGCTTGAATGTGTTTCGTACACTTCATTATATTAATTTTTTTAAACACAATTTGTAAAGTGTTTTTATAGACAAGTACATGCACATTTCATTGTAGGAATTTTTACATAAATGCTATCATGAACTTTTGATACTACATACTTGCCATTACAATCTTCATGTTTATATAACCTCTTACACTAACCTTTTAGTGGACATCCTTATCATGAAAATGCTATTTTTACCATTAGAGCCTTATTGGTAGAGTGGAGGTAGCATTCACTGTTGAGAGAATTGGGTTGTGAGTTTAGTATCACATTGGAAGATGTGGACTGTGTGCGAGTGGTGCCCTAGAAATAGGCATGTACTCCTATATTCTTTTGAGAAGAAGAAATACAAATTAGAGCCCTATTGGGGCATTCTCCCGTGGTTCTCCTCGCTCTTTGTGAGTAGGGTTTCCATGTAAATCCAAGCGTTCCATGATAATTTTATTGCTTTGATTTATGCTTCCGCTTGTTATATTTTTTAACTTGGTATCAGAGCAAGTCGCTCTTGGGTTTTATCTTTTGTCCGTATTCGATTCCACTTGTTATTAGGGTTCTTCTTGTGCCTTCGAGATCGAAGGCAAGTTCAAGCTTTGGCAATGTGGGATCGTGCATCTTGACGGATGTCGATGGAGATCGCCTCGGACACCTCGAGGAAGGTAGATCGGGATCCCCAACCCTATCATGCAGATCAATGATTAGGGGGCAACGCTCCTTGAGGAGAAGAGCAAGGTAGAGCTGATGGGGATGCTCTCCTGCGGTAATTGCCGATGCAGATCAGACATTGACGCACTGATGGAGCTCGACTTGCCAGATGTGATCGTGCGAGGAGCCGAGCTATGTTGGTGGCGATGTTGACGGCGGCATGCTGTGAGGCACGTGCAGCGGCGGTGTGGCAGTCTGTAGGGTTGCATTAGGTGATGCAGGTCCATGGTTTACGGCGGTGAAGGAGAGGAAGATGACCAGGAGAAGGCTTCCCTTCGGAGCTCGAGGATGGCCTCCTTGTCGCGAGCGGCCTCGTCCTTGTGTCTCTTCGAGGGCATGGCGGGCATCCTCCACCCTACGAGAGGCTTCTTCGAGGCCATCGAGGGATTTGCTGGGGCGAATCTCGTGCGGAGGCGTTGGCGGCGTGTGTGACAACTCGGAGTCAGGGGTGGTGTGGTTCCCCTGGTCGTTTGTGATGCTGCCACACCCCCATACACAAGTAGGTGGGATCGAGATCAATCCTGATCGCAGGATGACCAGGTGGTCGGAGCAGACGAGGTGGAGTTGCTCGCTGGAAAGAGGGGCGGTGGCGAAGGATATTGTGGCATCGATCTAATGGACGTAGTCCTTGGTGATCCTGGAGACGAGAGATTTGTGGCATTGAAGTCGACGTGGATCGTGGCAAGAATCTCATGACAAGATTGGAGTGATTTTTGGCCACGTGCGCTAGGGATTCAAATCCCATGGTTGGTGATTAAGGGCCGCTATGCCCTTTTGGGTTCATTTCAACCTAAGAAATATGTGGGTACCCTTATATCTTTATTTGGTTTATTTTACTTTGCAAAGGGGGAGGCTTAAAAAAGGTGAAGAAAAAAAAAGGAAAAGGAAGGGACAGAAGGAAAGACAAAAGAGAAAAAGAAAAAGAGAGAAAAAAAAGATAGGGAGAAAAATCGAAAAAAAAAAGAAAAAAATAAAAAAATGATGAAAGAAAAATGAGATTTATGTTGAAAGAGAAGAGGTGGAGAAGTTTTGTGTTTGCTTTTATTGTTGTATTTTCTTCTCATTTTTTCTACCATACGAGTATGGGAGAAAGGGAGAGTGTGGAAGCCTATTGTAGTCACCCTCGTTTAGGAGTTTCTTTGTTGCAGTCCTAAGGCACGATGGGTGACATTGGATATCTCTATGAACTTTTGGAGTAGCTGATCATCACATGAGAAACCAAACTCTGGGAGGTCCAGAGTTTCGAGGTCTTTAAAGAGGGAGATCCATTTTCAAGGTCCTCAGAGGAAGGGTCCAATCGGTTTCTATGTGGGAGATGCAGCTTTGAGGTCTTCAAAGGAAGACCCTTTTCAGGGATACTAAATGGGGAGCCACCAGCAATAGGTCTCCAGAGGAGAAGCCATTGTCAGAGTTAGCCACAGTTCATTCAGTAGCTCTAGCCTATGTTCCCACCTGTGTAGAGCGGGTTTCTTTGTATTACAAGCTGAGTATTCCATGCTCCAGCTTGAGGGGGAGTGTTGAGAGAATTAGGTTGTGGGTTTAGTGCCACATAGGAAGATGTGGACTTTGTGAAGGAGTGGTGACTTATAAATAGGTGTGTACTCCTATATTCCTTTGAGAAGAAGAAATACAAATCAGAGCCCTATCGAGGCCTTCTCCTGTGGTTTTCTCGCCACTCTTCTTGAGTGGGGTTTTCACGTAAACCTAAGTGTTCCATGATTATTTTATTACTTTGATTTATGCTTTCGCTTGTTATATTTTTCAACTTTCACATTGATGCAAATGATGTAATACCTTGGCTTCCGAGAAGGTTTTAGGCTGGTTGGGATTCTTGGCTTTGGGTGTGAGCAATGATATGGTGGCTCTTTGTGGAGAGATCCTTAGGGTACAACTCTTGGCTATGCCATTTAAGTACTTGGGCTTCCCTTTGTCCACGGGTTGCCTTGCCTGTAGAGATTGGGTGGTTGTTGTTGAGAGGTTAGAGAGGAGGTTACAGGGATGGACAACTAGACTACTCTCTAAAGGTGGCAAGTTGTTGTTACTTCCCATGATGCTGTCAACTATCCTGATATACTACCCCTCCATGATGAAGATTCCAACTAAGGTTCTAAGGAGAATTAATGCTCTTAAGTGAAGGTTTCTCGGGTCTTCCAGCTCGGGTGAGGGCTTCCTACGACTTGTCTCTTGGGGTAAGGTGTGTACACCTAAAGAGTAGGGTGGTCTGGGCATCCTTGATCTACAGATGATGCATGATGCTCTACTACGCAAATGTATTGTTAAGCTCATGTGACTTGAGGAATCGCTTTGGAAAAGGGTTATATGTAATTCTTATGGTTCTACGGTTGACTTAGAAGAGAGGAGAGCTGCAATTTAAGGATCCTCCCATTTTTTGGCTAGTCGTCAGAAGTTCTTGAGAAGGGCAGATTGCATTATAGTGCTTAACTTGGGGTCAACACTCGTTTCCACTTTTGATCCCATGAGTGGTCCCCTATGGGAGTTCTTGATGAGGTGTATCCTAGGTTGGTAGCTCTGGCCCCCAGTTAGATTGTCTCCATTTTTGATTGTTACTCAGATGGTCAGTGGGCCTTGCTACTTCCATGATTGATTTTTGATGCCAGGGTTGATGAGTTCTTACTCCTCGAGGCTATTAGATAGGGAGATTATGCTGATCGATGTTGTAGATGGGTGGATCTGGCATCATGGGAGGTTCTCAATGAAGAGCGCCTACACAGCTTTTTGGGTAAAGCTCCCACTGATACGCAGCTAGGTTTGGTAGCCAATTGTAGGAAGATTTGGAGAGCTAGGATTTTGTTGAAAGTAAGGTTCTTCTTGTGGCTTCTGAAGAGAGTCATTACCTAAGACCGATGCTTGGTGCCTGATGCGAAATTTGTCGTGATTTATAAAAGTGGATTTTTAATGTCGTTGTTACATGCGAATTCGCATACGCTTTTAAATTTGTATCCTAGATAGAGGAGTATCTAGGGTCGTCCAAGGAGGCAAACTTGCAATTCAATTCTCTTGCTAAAAATAAATCTCAACTTTCTTTTTGGTGTTTTAAATATATATATATATTTTTTGTGTTTTGAAATAAATGGGCAAAGTGCGAATTGTGACGAAAAAAGTGCTAACACCTAAAATGCTAAGCTAAAACTTAAGAGATTAAAATGTCTATTACCTAAGTTGACTCTAAGCAAGTGGAGGCCTAGAGTAATTAGGGAGTGAAAGTAGAATAAGTGTTAGAACAAAAGTTACAATTGCAATAGGAAATTAAAATGAAGGCAACTTGATTAACTAGAATTTATGTTCTTTTCAAAGATAAGTAGAGGAATGCTTCTACTAGAAATGAAAAAAATCTAAAAGCAATAAAAGAAACACAAATCCTCTTGCAAAATTTGATGAAGAAGGGAGTTTTCTTGCTCCAAGCCTAGCTGCTCCTTGGCTTGAAAAGAGGGCCCCCTTCTCCTTCCTTGAGAGCTCCTCCAAAGTGGATGCTACCACCTTCAATGCTCTCCTCCAAGGGTGGGCGTGCACCACCCTCAAATTCTCCTCCAAGGTGGCGTGGACCACCTTCAAGATCTCCTCCAAAGATCTTCCTTGCCTGGCTCCTCCTTTGGCTGGCTGGGCTCAAGAGAGAACGGAAGTGGGGAAGGCACCAAAGGGACAGAATATCCCCTCAATCTTCTTCTTCTTGGGCGTGGGTTCTAGGTAGAGTATGAGAGTGAATTTGCTAGCCAAGGATGGTTTGCATGGTGGTGGGTAGTGGTCTTTTTATAGGGTAGGATGGGCGGTTAAGGTGACTCTTGAAATGAAGGGCTAAGATGGGAAGATGGAGGTGGTTAGTTGATCCTAGGGTTAAGGATGGTTGGCGCCACCTAAGGGGTGTAAGAGGGGTAGTTAGGGTTGGTCAAGGGGCACCTAAAAGTGGTGCCAACCATGGAGAGGTGCCATGGGTTGGCGCCAACTTTGAGGCTTCTAGAAGGTGGGATTATGTGGATGGTGGAGATGGGTTTAAGGGGAGATGTGTGGTGGAGATGAAGGGGATTTTTGGAGGGAAAAGTGGCGCCAACGAGGGGGTAGTTAGGGTGGTTTTGGCGTCACTTTTTGGTGTCTTTTGGAGGTAGTGAGTAGGCTAGGTTGGCGCCAAGTAGGGTTAGCTTATGTGGAGCTTAGGTGGAGCTAGTTGGTGGAGTTGTTAGGTAGGGTTTTTGGGTGGTAAAAGCCAAGGAAGCTGGAGCATAGCTAAGCTAAGCTAAGTTAGCTTAGCTAATGGTGGAGTAGAGGAGGAGGTGTTGAAGCTAGGGTTTGGAGGGAGGAGCTGGATCTGAAGAATCCGGAGCTGAAGAGGTCAACATGGGGCTACTCTAGCTGGCTTAGCTTGCTAGTTCTTTACTAGCTACTAAGCCAAGCTAAAGTGAGCTGGCTTCTGTTGAATGGAGCTGAGGTGAGCTAGGTTTGGTGCTCCCGGGAAGGATTGAGCTGATTGAGGTAGCTAAGGTAACTTAGCTCAATTAACTTGAGCTTAGTCTCCGGGAGTTGGACTTGAGCTTCCCGAGCTGGGATGGATTCTTCTTTTGCTGGCTGGAGTTGAGTGGAGCTGGATGTAGCTGGATCTGAGCTGGGGTGAACTCCAGTCAACTCAGTTGAGCTAGGTAGAGCTCCTTGTGGACTAATGGGAGCTGAGATGAGCTAGACTCAACTAGGTTGAGCTGGAGACTTGAGCTAGGGTGAGCTAAGATGAGCTTTCTTGAGCTGCCATTCAGCTTAGATTAGTTGAATGGAGTTGGGATGAGCTAACCCTAGTCCAAGTAATCTAGGTTCCAGCTGTGGTGAGCTGGATCAAGCTGAGTTCCAGTTAGTCTAAGCTCTTCCTTCACCATTTGCCTTCTTGAGTGCTAGGGTTTTAGGGATCTGTATATCTGTTCATCCCTAACACTCACAAAAACACATTAAAACAACAAAAGAAAATGCAATGCATGCCTAACCTAGTTAATGCCTAAATGTAGCCAAAAAATCCGTTTGCGGAGTAAAATCCTAAGAGCTAGGTTTGTTTTAATGCATAAGAATGATGATAAACTGACGTTTATCAGTGCCCCTAGACGATATGTCTTGTGTCTTTTGCAGTTGTGGGAATGGAAACACCAGCCGCATGTTCTTTACTTGCCCTTTTGCCTAAGGATGTTGGAGTGCCGCCAAGGAGTGGCCTTTTGATTGTGACTTCGAGTCAAGCTTTTGGTCTAGCATACATGGAGCTCTTGTTGATGCTAGCACCTTATGGAAGGCCTTCATCATGATCTAGTGTATATGGTTGGAGCGTAATGGGGTGATCTTTCACAAAGAGAGATTTTCCATTGAGGGAGTTCTCCATTACTTTACACGTGGTGTAATTAGCTTCTTCTATTAATGGGATGAGGGTTAACATTTGTTAACCCTTCTTTTCTTCTAAAAAAAACTTTGTCTTCAAATGCAATGATGCTAGGGAGCTATTTGAACTTGAGTAGTTCCCTTTTTACCTTTCTTGAAAAGGAACCTTCATATTTATATTGTGAAGATTTGTGTGCTATCGGAACATGGAGACTCCTCCACATGGAGGGAAGAAGTTGTTGCTGCTACTATGTTGCACGCAAAACTAGAGAGAGAGAGAGAGGAAGAGTGCAGCCAACTGAGAGGAAGAGAGGGAGAGGTGTTGTTAAGATGATTCTTTAATATTGCAACTCAAGAAATAATTGATTACGTAGGCTCTCTTTATATAGACATTCCTAATCTCTAAAACAGGAAAATATAATCTAATCATATTTCCAATCAACCAAATTAGTAACAAATCAAATCCCTCTAATCACTCAAACTACTTGACACTTAACACTAAATTTTAGTAAACTTGGACTCAAAGCAACTAGACTTGACACCTAAGACTCCAACTAGGGTCGACAGCCTACCTTAACTGACTGATTGATTGCCACATGGCACTGTCTTGTGGCCTACTATGTCACGTGGCAGTGCCATGTGGCCTTTTATTCCTTACACTCCCCCTAAAGTCGAGGTTGAGAGGACAATGACTTGCTATTCAATTTGGTGAAGTTAGATGCCCCACCACTCTTTTTCTTTGAGCTCTCCAACTTATCGTATGTAGAAGCCACTGTGTAACCTCTGAAGTCGTTGCATCTTTGGCAACCTTAATAGTTGTTGCAACAACTGTTGTGGTCTTCTTTTCCTTTTCTTTTTGTAGCATGGCTCGTATTTTCTCAAGATTGGTAGATGTAAGCAAATCCTCCCGTAAGGTGCTAATAGCTGCACATGGAGGTCTCTTCATCTTGTCTAGATCTTTAGGGAATGAACTTTTTGGATAAACTACTAGTCTTTTGGCAACCTGGGAAGCCGTTGCTTCTTTTGGCAACCTGGGATGTTGCTTCTTTTGGCAATTTTGAAAGTCATTGTGTGGGTTGCAGTGCTCGCTTCTTGGAGTGATAAACTTGTGTGCAACCCCATGTATGATATTTGAAGTTCTTTTTTTGGAAAAACCTCTTCTTTTGGAAGATAATAACAAGCCGAACTAGAGAGCTCCATAGAACACCATAAAGAGTGCACACCTCTTGACTTTCTCCGCAAGTTTCTTCTTCTTAGTCGCATCTTTTGTCTCAGGCATCTCTTCTAAGAGAACGTGCAACTTGTTTTGGCCGCACACGAATACCTTGAAGGCACGAGCCTATAAGACATAGTTGGATGCCCCTTGTAACTTGATAGTTGTTCTTCGAACAACTACCTTTCCTTCTCTCGTGGTTGTTGTAACCTTGTTGTCCACCATTTCCTTTAATCACCTTCTTCTTCTTGGTTTCGCATAAAGTGCAGGATACTCGGGAAATCGGCTTCTTATCAGGGAAGGAGGCCACACGCACGTGGCTGCTTTCCAATATGGGAAGAACTTACGTACAAGAGGGTTGTCCAAGAAGAAACTCATGCACATATTTTATACATGACTTTTCTCTTCTTCGTTCTACGTACGTAGAAAACTTTGGGAAGAGCCTAGATTGAAGGCTCTTATACCATGTGAAGATTTGTATGCTATCGGAATGTGGAGGCTCTTCCATGTGGAGGGAAGAAGCAACGACAGCCGGCTGCTGTTGTGGCTGCTGCTATGTTGCATGCAAAAATAGAGAGAGAGAGAGGAAGAAGAGAGGAAAGAAGTTGTGAAGATGATTATTTAATATTGCAACTCAAGAAATAATTCATTACATAGGCTCTCTTTATATAGAGAGACATTCCTAATATCTAAAATAGGAAAATAGAATCTAATCACATCTTCAATCAACCAAATCAGTAACAAATTAAATCCCTCTAATTACTCAAACTACTTGATACCTAACTTACTAAAATAAGTAAACTTAGATTCAAAGTAACTAGACTTAACACTTAAGACTCCAACTAGGGTCGGCGGCCTTACCTTGACTGACTGATTGCCATGTGGCCTATTGTACCATGTGGCAGTGCTACATGACCTTTTATTCCTCACATATACAATTGCCACAATAAGGTTGACTACCTATACGAAAATGCCAATCAAGTTTACTCAAAAATACATTCTACTAATATTATATGCTATTTTCACCTTAAAATGTTAAGAATTCATTGTCTTTGCCTTAAAATTGTTTCATAGATGTTAGGAGTCTTTATTTGTTATGAGCTGAACCTTTTTCCTATTTTTATCTTTTGTATGGGGTCCATCTTGTAATTGTTTCAGTGTGCCTCTCTATATAAAGGTACCTAGGATTTTTCTAATAAGATTGAACATCACTTTTCAATTCTAATATGATATCAGAGCGGTGGCCCTGAGTGGTTTGATATCTTACCAAAAACACCTAGATCTAGGTTTTCTTGGCAAGGATCAACATCAGGGAGTTGTTGCGCCTTACCAGGGGTCTCTAGCGACCTTATTGCTAGCGTCGTCAACTCTTCGGTGAGGCCTAGCCTAGCCCTCATGGTCTTTCTCACCGCTGACCTTTAGGCCCCTTATGGTCTCTTTTTCGCTGTTGAAGGGCTTCTAGGCCCCTTTCTATCTCTTCTTAATTGAAGGCCCCCTGGTGAGACCTCTTTCCTCCAGTGGCTTCCCTTTGCCATCGCCCAACACTGTTGCAGCGACTTCTAGCTCTTGTCGCGACCCATCTTCATTGTTGGGTAGTTGGGGGGGTGGTAGTAGTGTCGTCGATGGCCCAGTTGTCCCTGGTGGCATTGTCTAAGCAAATCTGGAGGCTTCTCATCACCCTAGATCAATCTTGATGATCAGATCTACTGCCTAGGTATGTCCTACTGCCATGTGGTGATTGATCTGATTGTGTGGTGATCTTCTATGATCTCTGGACCCCTTCTCTTGGTAACTTTTGAAGTTTTGGATGCCTTGATATATTTTTTTTCCTTGTTTTCTTTGGTTTGTTTTATTAGATTCTACAAAGTGGGCTTCCATGGTAGAACAAAAAGATGATCTAAGTGACTCATTGGGGGAGATGTCTACCACGAGCACTATATCTCATATGTAAGGGACTTCTGTCAAGTTAGATGGTACCAACTTCCTGTTATGGTTCACTTCTTTTGCTCAGTTCGTAGGATCTCATAGAAAGAAGTATATACTTTTTAAGGATGAGCCTGTAGTTAAAGACAAAACAGATGATTGGGAAGCAGATAATGATTGAGTAACCACATGTATGTTAGATAGTATGAAGTCATTTATTGTTAAGTAGGTCATGTCCTATTCCTCTTCCAAGAATATGTGAGATATTCTGCATGAGATTCACTCCTACAAATGGAACATAACCCGTTTATATCAGGTCATCTAGGATTTTCACAACTTTAAAAAGGGGCCTATGTCCTTGGCTGAATGTTATGGTTTGTTGAAGAACTTGTGGGATGAACAAGATATTTATCAACCCCTCTCCTCAGCTATCTCTGTTATGGCCAAACAACGAGAAGCTGTCCGCTTTGTCCAGTTCCTCGTGACACTTGGCGCTAAGTAAAGTGCTATTAAGGACTAGTTGATGACCCTTGAGAAAATTCTTACTCCTACCCAAATTTATGCTTAACTTTTTAGACTTAATGTGTTTGAACCTACGCCACCTTTTGACTCTTCTACTATGGCATCTATTGGCAGCCGAGGTTGTGGAGGCTTTTTAGGTAGGGCGAGAGCATGCCTTTCACGAGCCAACTCTGGAGGAGGACGTGGGTGGGCATCTGGTGGCCTATTATGTGATCATTGTCATTGCACAAATTATACTTATGACTGATGAATCAAAATGGCTATCCATGGGATCATTCTCTGAGGGCCAATCAAGTTTTCTTCAGCTCCAAGGATCTTGTTCCCTAGGTAAATACTCCATAGGTTACAATTTCTAAGGAGGAATGTGATTAGTTGCTCCTGAACTCCCAATCTACCTCCTCTAGAGCCCATGTTGTTGTACTTGTAGGTACTCATGCCTTCTCAACTAAATCCTACGTCTCTGAATGGATTGTAGACTCATGTGCTTCTCATATCATTGGTAATGCCTTTTTATGTCGGTCCTTATAATCTCTTTCAAATCCTTTCAATGTGAGAGTTATAGATGGATCTCTTTTGCCTGTTATTGGTCTGGGAAATCTCTTTTACCAGATCATTACGTCTTTCTGATGCCTTACATACTCCTAAATTTGCTTTGAATCTTTTGTAGATTAGTTAGCTTATAAAGGCTTTAGACTGTCAAGCAGTTTTCTATGACGTTTTTTTGTCCTGCAGGATCTCTATACGATAAAACAGATTGGTGGAGGATTTAAGTGTGATGAACTTTACCATCTTAGTTTGCCTACACAACACTTGTCTGCCTTTGCTGCTCTTATTACTACTGCTCTTTAGTGGCATCTCCGATTGGGTCATTTGAGCATCCTTGTTCTTCGACATCAATTTCCTGACTTGGAGTTTCCCGAGTCTTTTCAGTATGATGCTTGTCAACTTGGCAAGCATTATAGGGTGTCTTTTAAGTCTAGACAGAATAAGAGAAGTCTCTTCTTTTGCTATTGTTCATGTCGATTTATAGGGGCCTTGTCGAGTTAAAAGTCCAAGGGGGTTTCCGGTATTTTCTGGTTTTGGTTGATAACTATACCAAAGTCACTTGGGTATATACGCTAAAAGAAAAGTCTGACACCTGTACTTATCAAATTATTTTTTTCATAGAAATAGACACAATTTTATACTTCTATATGTGTGTTTTGAAGTAACAATGACCTTGAATTTGTGAATTATGAGTTGTCTGCATTCTTCACTCCCCTGGGGTTGTGCACCAAACGTCTTGGGTTAGCACTTCTCAGTAGAACATGGTGGTTGAAAGGACATTACGTCATCTGCTTAGCGTTGCTTGTACGTTGATATTCCAAATGAATGCCCCATCTCACTATTGGGTATATGTGGTTTTCACTGTGGCTTTTCTTATAAATCAAGTCCTTCCTCTATGCTTGGTGGGAAAATCCGTTACTCTCAGTTGCTGCCGAGAAGAGACATCTCTTCTTAACCCCTAAGAGTCTTTGGATGAATTTGCTTTGTTCATCTTTTTAACATGGAAAAGTTGGCTCCTTGGTGAAATGCATTTTTCTGGGATACTTGTAGAATAAAAAGGCATATCGTTGCTGTGATCCATTAACACATAAGTTCTATGCAAGTGCTAGTATTCACTTTTTTGAGGACGTTTCTTATTTCTCCTTTACTGCGAAGGGAGCGCAACACCTATTACAAAAGATGTACCCCTACTAATTCCCTCTGAGTCTCCACCTATGCCTACTCAACCCCCTCCACATCCACCATTATCCCCACTAGATACTTCACCTCCTCTCCGTACCGATCAACGTAGACCACCGAAAAATCTTGTGCCTACGATCCCTATGGAAGAACCATTGCCTACCATTTCTACTCATACTTTTACCAATCTGGACTCAATAGACGGGGATCATGATGATGTACCACCTCCATCCATCATTTCTAAGTTGGATGTGTGTAGTATTCATAGAAAGGCACCTTGTTCTTGTACCCAGTATCCAATTTCGCATTATAAGACTTTTAACAATTTTCAAGTTATTACTCGACAGTTTTCTCTTCGTTGATAGTAATTAGGTTCCTCAGAGCCATACTGAGGCTTTACAGCATCCATCCTGGAAGGCTGCAATGGAGGAAGAGATGCTTGCTTTGCAGTCTAGACAAACGTGGGACTTGATTGATATACCCCATGGGCTATTGTTGTGGGGTAGATGGGTGTTTACGCTAAAATATCTCCCTAATGGTTTTATCGAGCGGTATAAGGCTTGCTTGGTGGTCAAAGGATATACCTGGATATATAGTGTGGATCATTTTGAAGCCTTCTCCCTTGTGGCCCGGGTGAACTCGATTTGGATTCTTGTTTCTCTTACTGTGAACTTTGAATGGCTTGTGTTTCAACTTGATATAAAAAATGCCTTTCTATATGACTATCTTCATCAATAGGTATATATGCATCAACACCCTGGGTTTGTTGTTTAGGGGGAGTGTTCCAAGGTGAGCATGCTTAACATGGTTATTTATATATTAAAATAAAGTTTTCGAGCGTGGTTTGAAAGGTTTAGTGTTGCTGTTTAAGATTTTGGGTTTACTTGTTCAGTTTCAGACCATTCTGCATTTACTTTGCATAGATCTATAAGATTAATTATTCTAATTATCTATGTTGATGATATTTTACTGATTGGTAGTGATTTGGATGGCATATCTGCTACAAAACAATTCCTACATTCTCAGTTTGTCACAAGAGATTTAGGAACTATTAGTTACTTTCTTGGCATTGAGGTGCATTAGGTTGATGACGATCTTGTTTTGTCTCAGAGGATATATGTTTTGGACTTGCTTCCTTAAATAGGGATGACAGGGTGCAAACTAGACACCATTCCATTGGATCCTAACATGCATCTTGTTGACTCTGATAATCCAAAGTTTGAAGATGTGACTTGTTATCCGGTGATGGTAGGCAAATTACTCTACCTTATAGTTACTTGACCTAATATTGCCTATGCTCTGGGCAGACTTAGTCAGTTTATGCAACGATCTAAGGAGATACATTGAGCTGGTGTTTGCCAAGTCTTAAGATACTTGAAGACCTCTCCAGGAAGAGGATTATCCTTTGTTAAGTATGGTCATCTTAAGGTGTGGAGATATTTAGATGCTGATTATGTAAGCACTCATAAAGATAGACACTCCACCACTGGTTTCTGCACATATGTTGGTGGTAATTTGGTGACCTGGAGACATAGGAAGCAACATGTTGTATCCAGGTCTAGTGCCGAGTCTGAGTATCAAGCTATGGTGCACACTACTTGTGAATTGTTTTGGGTGGTATTCATTCTTTGAGATTTTGGTGTTTCTGTCTCTATGTTGATGGTTATGTATTATGATAATAAGGCAGCGACTTTCATTGCAAATAATCTTACCTTTCATGAAGCACATCGAGGTGGATTGTTGCTTTGTTTGAGATCTTGTGATGATTAGCAAGGTATCGACCCTGTATGTTGCAACTGAAGACCAAGTAGCTGACCTCTTCACCAAAACTCTTGTCGCAGATTGGAGTATCTTTATTCTAAGTTAAGCATGTTTGACATATGTGCTCCACTTTAAGGGGGAGTGTTACGAGTCTATTTGTTATGAGCTATACCTTTCCTATTTTTATCTTTTACATGGGGTCCATCTTGTAATTGTCCCGGTGTGCCTCTTTATATAGAGGCACCTAGTGTTTTTCTAATAAGACTGAACATCACTTTTCAATTCTATCTGTTGAGAGATGAAGTGTTGTGGTGGCTATTGTAGTCCACATCGTGTGCAGGCAAGTTAAGTGTTGAGTAGGTGCCTATATAAGGCTCATGTAACCCCCTATTTTATCTTTGAGAAGAATAAAGACATCACGTCCTTAGGATGCTTTTCCCGTAGTTTTCTCTTTGCTCTTTGTGAGTGGGGTTTTCCCGTAAACTCAAGTATTAATTATTGTGATGTTTTGATATTCGTGTCTATCTTATTTCGATTATATATTCTAATATGGTATCAGGGCAAGTCGTTCTTGTATTTATTCTTGGTTTCTTTTATCATTGTTTCCATATCTTATTCGTTGTTGAGTTTTTGGAGGCAAATGTGGCCCCTGCCAATGAGTTGAAGGCGAAGGCATCGATGCGATCCAAGGCCTGGGGCAATGACGAGCACGACAAGATCTCGCATGACTGGGCGGAGGTTGGCGTTGTAAAGAAGTCGGTTCCAGTCAAGGTTTGAAATGTCAATTTTGATGCCGTGCCGATGAAATTCTAGGTGTGCATTTTGTGGGCATGCCGAGGGCACGCCGTAGGCATGCCAATGCATATCGATAAAAATAACAGAAGTAATCAAAAAAATCAGCAGCAACCTCGACAAGGGCACCTATTTCGCCGGCATGTCGACCATGCCGAAGGCATGCTGATAATATCCCTGTAAATCGACACTTTATCTGTGTCGGCATGGCCCCTGCTCGAAAATGGTCATGCTGACGGCATGCCGACAGCATTTAAAACGATGGTTCCAGCCATGGTTTAAAAAAACAAGCCTCGAGGCGGTGGCCTCGGTCTGCAGGCATGAGGCATGCGCCTCACTTAGTTGAGGTACATCGAGGTGGTGCGAGGCAGTGAGGTGCAGTTGAGGTGCCGCCTCAGGCTATTTAAGTTGTCATGTGCTTGTCACATGACATCTTTTTGGGTTTAAAGACAAGATCTAATTGTTTGATCATTATGACTACTATCTTTTCTGAATTTGCTTGTTTTTGTTCCTTATCTCTGATAGGTGCCTCATTAGACAGTAATTCAACGATGTTGGGAAATTTCACAAAAGGCTTGAAGGTGGCAACAAAATTGAAGAATTGACACGTGAAATGCAGAGATTTATATAAGATTGAGGTATCAAGCTGCTGATGTTAGTTCATGGACCCTACATATTACATTTTTTTTCATGATCTTTTACAATGCATGTTTGTTTAGTTTTTCGAGAGTAGCTTTATCAGAATTCGGAAACACATCAAGTCATTGTATGTTTTAGGCAATATGATAGTGCACGAAGTAAGGTAGGTGATGGTTCTTTACTTGAGATGGAAATTAATGTCTATTTTTAAGGAGCCTTGTCACTAAGGATCTTCATCTCCAAAACTTTTTTATTGCAGAAGTCTCTTCTGAGGTAGGACTTTATGTCAGCGTACTAATGTTCACAGGTTATGTTTTCCTTGGAGAGAATTTAACAAGGTAGCAACTGGTAAGCATTAATACCATCTCTCAATTAAGTATAGAATCCAAGTTTTTTCGTATGTGACTATGGCCAATACTTCATTTGAGCTGCCATGAGTGGAATCATAAATGAGTGATTTGGGTTTTCCTACCTATGCAGATCTCTCAAAGAGTTCATATGAAGATAACTTTTTTTAACATTATACATTAACAACCAATAACCAATGTTTCACTAGGTGACTAAAGTTGCACATACGTGTAGGACTACTATTTCATACAATCTTTGGATGGCTACTATCGACTAGTCATTCTCTTCTCCTTTAAAAAAGGGAAAAAAATCGTACGAAACACAATCTTTGAAAGGAAGGTTACTACACAACACACATATCTCATTTGGACATCAACCTTCTCTAATGCTTCATAGATTGTGTTGTCAAATACCATGCGACAAGTAGGCTTGATTCTAGCTTGAGAGAGGGGTTGGGGGGGTTATTGCTATAGGGTGCTTACATAAATCATTTTGTAATTTATTTTGGTGGGGTTATAACTTGTGATAGAGAAAAAAATGTTATGAAAGTGTGTTATTTACATTATTATTTCCTTATTAGCACTTAACAATTATATATCATATCATTTTTCTATGTTTTTTATGCAAATCCTCAGGCTTACGCCTTGATTGCTTCGAGGCTTACGCCTCACCTCAATGAAGGCAAACCATATTGATACCACGTCGCATTTTTTAAAACCTTGTTTCTAGCATTGTTGGAACCTTAGGCGGTGCTACCCACATCTGCTCCAACACTGGTAACCGTCGTTGACTGTGGTGACTGATGTAGTGGCTAGGAAATCTGTTTGTGGGATTTCATGTTCTGACCAACATCTCGTCTAATCTAATGGCTAGATCCAACGTCACCTAGCAGCAATAGTTGTAGGAGAGGCCCAAGAAGACTCGCGCCATCAATGAAAGTTATCCTTGTGTGATCAAATATAGAGAATCTAGTAGAGGTTGTGTGGGATCGTGTGGAGAGATCAGTGACAAGGATTTTGGCAAAGAACTTGCATATGATCGCGAGAATGTCCAGCAACCTCTCCACTTCCTTCGTGCCACAGATCCATTACCCCTAGTGATCACCAAGGAGAGAGTAGTGACTCTTATCGTTTGGGTTCTCTTGAACGCTAACATCAAATGTGACTTTATCTCTTTTTAAGCATTTTGCATCTAAAGCCCATTTCTTTTTATTTGTTAGCTATGTTTCAAAAAAAAAAAGAATAAAAAAAAAAGGAAGAAGAGTAAAAAAAGGTGAAGAAAGGAAAGAAAATGACGAAAGAAAAGAACAAAGAGGGAAGAAAAAAAAATGGTGATGATGATGGACTTGAAGAGAAGAAAGGGAGAAGCTCTTTTTTCAAAAAAAAAAGGGCGAAGCTCTTCGTTATTATAGTTATTTTCTTCTCTAGGTCTATTTTTTGCTATACGAGTATGGGAGAAAGGGGGAGTGTAATAACCTCTTTGTGTACCCTATACGAGACTCTTTCTTTTCTTGGAGGTATCCATATGAGAGAAACTCAACTTTTCTCTTCTGGTCCCTAAATAAGATGACCATTGTCTCAGTCTCCAAAAGAGAGACCTCTTTCTTTGAGTTTTCGTGTGGGAGAGGCCCAATTTCTTGGTCTCCATGAAGAGACCCTCTTAGAGTTCTTAAAATGGATAAGGCACAAGCACCCAAGTCAACTTTAACAATTCATCTCCAAACTTCGACTGATGCTCACCTACAAGTAAGAACAAGGATGTAGGAAAGCCGGTGACCCGACAACATCAGTTGAGTTGTTTAGTGTTGTGTTCTACTTGGTAGAGTGGGGATTTCTTTTGTACAAGCTTAGCACTTTGTGCTCCAGTTGAAGGGTAGTGTTGAGAGATGGACTATTTTGCTTATTTTAATCTTACATTGTGTGTGGGCAAGTTAAGTGTTGAGTGGGCACCTATATAAGACTCATGTAACCCGTCATTTTATCTTTGAGAATAATAAAGACATCACACCCTTGTCGTGCTTCTCTCATGATTTTCTCTCTACTTTTTGTGAGTAAGGTTTCCAATAAACTCAAGTATTCATTATTGTGATGCTTTGATATTAAACAACAAAAAATGCCATCGAATTACTTCTCTCTGGCCTTGCTCCTTTTTTCACCTAACTCCATCACTCACCCCTGACATTGCTCTCTTCAACCTGCTATTATGGGAATCAAAACACCTTAATAAACCCATTTAACATCCTTTATGAAGACTCTTCGTTGTCTTTTTACCCACTATTGCCTTTTTTGCCTTCTTGGCCATTGAAATGGTCGTGGGATATCATTTGATCATTTATGTTGTCCTAATTAGATCTCCTCATTGAGTTTTTTTCTTAAGAAAATGAATACGGATACAATGAAAGCTAATAGGAGTTGCAAGAAGAAATAGCTCTTGATGCTAAAAAAAGATCTTGGGGATGGAGCGCGAGAGGGATGGAGAGGGCGTGAGGAGGGGCAATAGGGAGAGCGGTTTGGGTGAGGGAGGTAAGGGAGATGTGGGATGCCTGTTGGAGGGGAAGGCGATGGGGAAGGTTGGTCGGTCGTGGCGAGGTGGAGGAGGGGAGGCATGTTCTCACCTGGTCGCCGAAGGGTCTCCAGTGGAGGCAAAGTAGGGACGAGGAGGCGGTGCTTCAGATGTCTGGGGAGAGATCATTGGGTGCGTGACTGCTGTGAGCCACAACGCTGCTGGGCGTGTGGGGGCTTAGGGCACAGGAGCTTCAACTGCTGTGGTGGTTGGGATTAGAATGGGGGAAGACTACCGCCGTCGCCACATGGGGGGGTGCCGTGGGTGGAGGTGGATGCACCTTGGTTAGAGGGAATGAAGTGCTTGAGAGAGGAGGTGGAGAGTGGGCTGGTAGGGGAGGTGCTTGGAGGTTAGGTTTCCAGGGAGATGGTGGAAGAGGCTTTGGGTCGGGACTTGAAGCAGAAGGGGGTTAGGGTCAAGATGTTGGAGAGGAGGAAGTTCGTGGTGGTCGGCCTCCCTGTTGTGAGGAGGGATGAGCTTTGTTTCGTGGAGGTCGACACCAAGGTGGGGAGCTGGAGATGGCGGCACCCATCACCACACGATGGGGCTTCCTTGAAGAGGCCGCCGGAGAAGTCGGTGGTTGAGGTGTCTGATGAA
The DNA here is from genome assembly GCA_037157565.1 of Thalassia testudinum. Taxonomy (NCBI): domain Eukaryota; kingdom Viridiplantae; phylum Streptophyta; class Magnoliopsida; order Alismatales; family Hydrocharitaceae; genus Thalassia; species Thalassia testudinum. The sequence continues at coordinate 5,493,823 of JAZHRO010000001.1, read as the reverse complement.
GGAATACCCTGGTGGTTGAGGTCAGTGGAAGTGGTGGAGGCTGTGGTCTCGCCCTTCGCTCGCCTCAGAAGATGCTCGGCTATCGGCCTTTCCAGAGGTCCGGTGATGGCGGCGATCGAGATGAAGATCGGAGCGAGGCTAGTGGATAAGGTGGTGTTGCAGCTAGGGAGTTCCTCGTGGGTTGTCTTGCACGATTCGAGGAGCTCGTTGGGGATTCGAGGAGGCAGCCAGAGCAGGCGCGCCGGTACGAAGGAAGGAGAGGCGTCGTTTGGTGTGGGCACAAGTGACTTGAAAAGCTGCTGACGTGGGCTCGGGGTCCGAGAGATTCGCGCGGATCTCATCTGAGCCGTGGATCTCGCCCAAGATTGGCGCTGCCCTGGAGGTTTCAAAAGCGGGAGAGGTGGGGAAGCACTTTAGTGAGGGGCGATGCGTGGAGCAGATGGCGAGGTTTTTGAGGAGGTTGAGTTGGCGACATGTGCGGAGGAGCACTCACGTGCCATGGGGGCGGATCCAGATCCACATGGAAGATTTGAAAGGAGCCTTGACGAAATCGAAAAGGCAGGTCCGATTTTGTTGGAAGGGAGGACACGAGGTCAATCTCCTGCGGGGGCTACTTCGAAGAAGACGAGCCTTGCTGATCCCTCGTCCTCGAAGGGGGATGGAGCCTGACATGTGGTCGATGCCGCCATGGAGGAGGAACACACGCATGCTTCCGGAGGGGAAGATGGCTAGTTTTCTGCTGTGGAGGAGTCGCTGCGTAGGTTCGAAGGAGCAGAGGAGGCGGGGGTGCCGCCTATGGTCCTGTCGACGTTGAGGGAGGGCTCCAATGGCATGGTGGCCGGGGTAGCTGAGGGCAGGGCCCAGCGTGAGATGGAGGGGCCAGGGTCTCGAGATGGGGGCGATGGCGGCGCTCCATAGTAGCAATAAGAGGTTGGCATGCCAGAGTCATCCAAATGTAGGGAGGAGGAGCTCACCTTGACAGGGTGGAGAACTCAATTGGTGCAAGGCGATGGTAACAATGATCTCCGGTATGGGGAGGAAATGGACTTTTCGTGGACACCAGAAATAGAGAGAGGTGGTTGATGGTCGAAGTGTGGCGCCCCGGATACCACAATAGAAGACGCTGCTGGACAGTATAGATGAGGAGGTTCGTAGGACAACGGAGGTGTGTGGGTTTCGACAGTCCAAGGTGGAGGCCCCCATTGGTTCTGAATGAATGGAGTGTTGACATGGAATGTGCAGGGTCTGAACGACACTGCTAGGAGAGCGTCTTTGGGGCGCTATATTTGTATGTGGAAAGCTGATGTTGTGTTACTTCAGGAGACAAAGCTGGCTAATTGCGATGTCTGGACATGGAAAGAGATTGGGGGTTCCTTGATGGAGGGGTTCCGATCCCTTGGGGCGAATGGCCGCTTAGGAGGACATATTCTGGGATGGAGAGAAGACATCTTCTCCTTGGATGATTTCTACTGTGGGGAGCATGTCATTTCGGCGAGGTTGGTTAGGAGGAGGGGAGGCGCCAAGATATGCGTTATAGGAGTGTATGGTTCGTTGGATGCATAGGCCAGAGGTATCATGTCGGAGGAGTTTGCGGCTGTTGCAGCAAAGAGTCAGGGCTCTCCTTGGCTATTTGGAGGGGATTTCAACATCACGTTATAGTTAGAGGATAGGCCTGGAGGGTAGGGTAGGTAGGACCTCGAGTTGGATCTCTTTGTGGACTCTGTGGCCACCCATGGCCTAGTGGATCTGGCTCCAGCGTCTTGTGCATACATGTGGAGGAACAATAACGGCCAGATGTCTAGGATTGACAGATTCCTTTGCAATGTGGAGCTGGCAGAGTCTTTTCCAGTTGCGGATGTGTCTGCCTTGGACAGGCCCTTCTCGGACCATACGCCTTTTATGTGGAGATCCAATGAAGGGACACATTTTGGCACCTATTTTAAATTTGACAAATCCTGGTTGATTGAAGAAGGGTTTCGGCGTATGGTGGAGGAGAAATGGGACTCTTTGGTAGTGGAGGGATTTGCTGCATGTCGTCTGGCTGTGAAGTTGAGGATGCTGCGCAAACATCTGAGGACTTATAGGAGGGAGCTCAGAGCAGCCAGGGGTAGCAGGAAGGCGAAGGCACTAGCGGTGGTTACCAGGATTGATAGACAAGAAGACCAAGCCCCTATTTCCTCAGAGGTTAGAGGGACTAGAATGAAGACTCGTGCGGTGCAATAGAAGGATAGGAAGGAAGAGATAGAATGGAAGACGAGGTCGAGTTAGAAGTGGTTGAAAGAAGGTGACTTTAACACCGAATGTTTTCACCAAATGGCTTCTGCCAAGAGGAGAAGAAACTGGATAGACAAGCTACTGATTCACGAGGTCAGCTTCTCTGGTAGGGAAGAGGTGGGTCGAGCCACAACGGATTACTTCAGGGATTTCACTGGGAGGTGCGTTAGAGGGGGTTGGAGATGGGGAGGGGAGGATGTGCAGGGTATTACAGAGACCCAGGTAGCGAGTCTCACAGTAGATTTCTCTGAGGACGAGGTAAGGCAGGCGGTGTGGAGCCTGAACTCGGAGGGGTGTCCTGGGCTGGATGGTTTCCCCATCCTCTTCTTCAGGGAGTTTTGGCACCTAGTGGGGGCAGAGGTGATGCAGGTGATGGAGTTCACGGCCGGGAACAGAGGTTTTGACAAATTGAATAGATTCTACCTTTTTTTGCTTCCTAAGAAGGACGAGGCGGAGGCGATCCAAGACTTTAGGCCGATTGCGTTCTCCAATGCCGTATACCTCATAGTCGCTAAAGTCTTGGCTAATAGACTCAGAGATCTTCTTAGAAATCTGATATCACGAGTTTAGATGACATTCGTATCGGGTAGGGGAATTTTGGATGGTTATGTGGTTGCTATGGAGGCTTTGGCCCTTTGGAAGAGGGAGAAGAAAGGGCTTTCTTGTGGAAAATTAATTTTAGTAAGGCATATGACTCGGTGCAGCGGGACTTTGTTTGGGCCTCCCTGAGGAGGAGGGGTTTCCCCATGGTGTGGATTGATTGGATGAAGAGGTGCGTGACAACATCTTCCTTCTCTATCTTGATCAATGGGAATCCGACAGAAGGATGGGTGCAACCTAGGAGGGCTTAGGCAGGGTTGCCCCCTTGCACCTATGTTGTTTGTTCTGGCGGCAGATGCACTAGCATGGGCGACACAGAAGGCCTGTGAGCAGGGTTTGGTCAGAGGCTTCATGATTGATGATGACAAAGAGACAGCGGTATTACAGTATGCGGATGATACTTTGTTCCTAGTTGAGGGAGGGGAGTTGGAGGCCAAGAGAATGAGAATCTTGTTGGAGCTTTTTGGGGAGGCGTCGGGGATGCAGGTCAATTAGCAAAAATCAACTCTTATCCCATTTAATTTGTCAGCTGGAGAGGTGGAGAGGGTGAGTGGGGTTTTGGAGACGGAGGTGGGTTCTCTGCCGCTAATATATTTGGGTCTCCCGCTGTCAGACAGGCACCTCAGGATGTAGGATTGGATACCTCTGCTGGAGCGGATGGAAGGTAGATTAGCAGGATGGTCCTCTAGACTCTCTAGAGGTAGGAGATTGATCCTGGTGAAAGCAGTACTAACCTCCATGCTGTCATATTTTCTCTCTGTTTTCAGAATGTTGTGCCAGATTGAGAAGAAGATATCAGGATTGATGAGGGATTTCTTCTAGGCTAGTGCAGGGTCAACAGGAAGGGGGGCGAGACTGGTGGCTTCAGAAGAGGTGTGCAGATCGATTCGGGATGGGGGACTTGGAGTTAGAAATGTGGAAAAGGTGAACACCAGCTTCCTGGAAAAATGGATAGCAAGGCTAGTAAGGTAGGAGTAGGGGATCTTTGGCGACGTTATCCGAAGATGCTACGGCCATTTCATCTCCTGAGAGCCTCTGGAGTCTTCGCCTCCAGGTGCATCTCATTTTCTTGGGGGCTTGGCGATGACGGTAGCAAAGGTACATGACTTCTTCTCCCCCTCCCTAGGGAAGGGAGATGCCTTCCGCTTTTGGTTGGATGACTGATAGGGGACTGGTTCGATCCTTGCTGAGAGGTTCCCTCGTCTTCTCGGGGGTGTGACGGATCCTTCAGCAACGGTGGAAAGTTGTTGGGATGGGACGTGGTGCCCGACCTTTTGAGGAGGACTGTCGGATCAGAGTTGTGAGGAGTTTCAATGATTGTTGCTAGAACTGGAAGATTGGGCCCCGGAGGAGGGTGAAGACGGTTTCCATTGGGAAGGAGACTTTTCGGTGGCAAAGGTCTTCCGTCAGCTGGGGAGTGGTATGATTAACTTGGATGTTGATTTCTTACAGGCCTGCAGTCTTATATGGAAAATGGAATGTCCTTTGAAGGTAAAGATCTTTGCGTGGCTGGTGAGGAGGGGGAGAGTGATGATGAAACAATGGAGATCTAGATGGGCCAAGTCAGAGGATCTCATGTGCTCTCTCTGTGGTGGAGCTGAGGAAGATCTCCAGCACCTGTTCCTTCAGTGCCCTTTTGTGATGCAAGTTTGGCAGCGAATGGGAGTTGACTGGATCGATATCCAAGGTGTGGATAGCTTTTGGGAATCTTTCCGCAGGGGGAATGCACGTGGAGGTGATTTTGCTTTTCGATCCAAGAAGGATAGGGCGAAGGTGTTGGCGATCATGTGGGGTGTGTGGTTGGGAAGGAATGGGGTGATCTTCAGGGGGAAAAGGCCGTATGTAGAGAATTTTGTTTCGGCCATTTCTTCTCAAGTGATGTTTTGGTGATCTACTCTGTAGCCATGTTGTAACCCGTTCGTGATGGAATGAAATAATTGTGGGTGGTTATCGCTCGGATAACTACCCTTTTGCTTTTCAAAAAAATAATGAAAGCTAATACTTATTACTAAGAAAAGGTATAATCAAATGATTCAAATCTCTCTTTGCTACATACTTTCCCTGATTTTCCTACTCCTTTTTTTGAAATGAGGAAGGGTAGATAACTACCCAGAAAATATATTAATTAAAGGTCAAGAAAAGTGCCCACAATGACAGAGTGGTTACCCAAAAATTAGCTAAAGTAGAAATACATGTAACAAAAATTTCAAGGTAAGGATGTTGCCCTTTGAGTATAGTTGCATTCTTTCCAAGCCAAATGCTCCAAAGCATTGCCAGAACATTTGCCTTTTCTTTCTTTATCCTGAAGGTGTTTAATCCTTTGCATGTAACAAAATTTTTAAGGTAAGGATGTTGCCCTTTGAGTATAGTTGCATTCTTTCCAAGCCAAATGCCCCAAAGCATTGCCAGAACATTTGCCTTTTCTTTCTTTATCCTGAAGGTGTTTAATCCTTTGCTATGATTCCCTCTCCTAAAAGATCTCTAGAACTCAGCTTGATTGGAGTGCATTATCCATGTTAAATGGAAATGGCCCCACACCTGCGTAGAGAATGGGCAACCAAAGAACAAGTGCTCAATGTACTCATCCGCCTCTTGTCACAGTGAGCATTCCTTGTTTGTCTCTGCTACCCATCTTACTCTCCAAACTCGTCACCAGCTTTTCTCTTATGAGCAATCATGTAAAAATCTTTATCTTCAAAGGACATGAAGCTAACCAAATCTGCCTGCAATCTTTGATAAAATCAACATCTGTCACCAGACCTTCATTGTCCAGTCTTCCATATGCCTCTCTGATAGTGAAGCCTCCCGCATCCCACACGAAAGTGTCCAAACCACCCTCCAGTTGGTAACCTTCCAGTTCTTTCCGCAACAATTGGAGTTCTTGGATCCTCTGATCTGAAAGATTCCCCACAAAGGTGGGACTCGAAGAACCCTCCTAACAATCTATGACCTTCGCCTGTTGATCTACAACCAACGCAATAATCTAGGGAACTGATTCCTAAGGGTTAGTTTACTTGGAAGGTTAACCTTTCTTTTGTGGGGTTAACCCCCGTTTTCTTGCAGGGTTAACCTGCATGATCTTAACACCTATTTTGCTCACACCAGTTTTAATGGGTGTTAGCAAAACATGTGTTAACTTCGTAACTCCCCTACATCCAAACTTCACTCTCCAGAAACTAGTGTTGACACCAATTCAAGTAAACACCACAAGGATTAACATTACAACTTAACACCAGTTTAAGTAAATAAAAATGACGGTTAACACCAGTTTCTTAACCCTTCAAGTAAACTAGCCCTAAGTTTTCCATGTCCCATCTAGTCATCCAACCAAAATAGAAAGGAGTCACCCTCGCCCACAAAAGGGGAGAAAAAATTCTACTCCTTAGGCATCACTAGGCCTTTAAGAAAATGGGAGACTCCAAACTGTGGTGAATCCAACAGGTCCCAGGTCCTAGAGATTCCATAACAGGCCTCTACTACCCTCCCAACCAAATCCTATCTCCGTTCCAGAAGAAAAAGAGGCATGTTTGTAGCTGCATAGATGTAAATATGCATTTTGTAGTGACATTTATGTAATATGAAAAGTTTTTGATGGCATTTATGTAAAAAGTAAAGAATGAATACAAGATACCTAATAAAAATACAAAAAGGTTTTCTGTAAAGTGATATTTTTGATATACGCATCTTGTCATGCCATCACACAAGAAAAAAAAAACCACAAATCACATAAGCAAAAGTTGTCCTCCCATCGCCTGCGTATAACTTGCTTAGAGGGCTTGCTTTGTTCTGAATGATTTACCACAAAATTTTGGAGAGTGTCCCAGGCCTCTAAAATAAGGTTTTTCTAAGCTATCGTTTCCTCTATTTCTTTCTGGGCTCTCACCTGCTTCATTTTTCATATGATCTGCATTCTGAATTTTTTTGAAGTGGTATATTAAATCATATTTTTATTGAGTGCTTTTACTGGTTTTGTATACATTAGATTTCTTGGTGTCGCAGCTTACATTTAGCCTTAGCTTTTGTATTCTCTTAAAGATTGACATAATTGGTTATATGCCCATCCAAACTGTTTGTAACATACTTGACCTTGACATTTATTCAGGAAAAGTTAAAATCAACTCATCTTTGAAGTTCAAAAGACTTGTTTTTTGAAGTAAAAAGAGACAACTGATTGTGCATGGCACACAATAATTAGTCTTATGCTTTACTACATAACTGGGATGCGTTATTAGGTGTCTCAATGATAAATTTTCAACATGTTCTTCAGATTTGATGGTTTCACAAGCACATTTCAAGACAAGCTTTTCAAGGGGTATGACATGGACATTCAGAATCAGATATTCTATACTACACTCTGTTCCTGCCTCCTCAGTTTTAGTGGTGAGCTGTTGTGTTAGTAATATTTCCCATGAAACTTCATAATAAATTTTACTATTAGCGTACTGTTCCTTTGTGCAAATTACAAAAGAAATACCATTGCTCGTATTATGCCCCAAATTGTGCAAATAATGGCATGAGTACTAGAAATGGCCTTAAAATCTTTAGCTTCAGTCTCAACCCTTTATTGTACATGATAAGAAATTTTGGAATTTTATCATTATTCTGTGTGGTTAATACTCAATCAGCGATTTGGATGGTGCTTTGAGGGTACTATTTTTCTAAGAGATCTTGGTGTTTTTTCATGTTTGTTATCTATTATAGCTGACTTGAATGACAAATTGGCAACAAAAGGAGAATGGGACATTTATTCTTTTTTTGACATTAGGGAGGCTTGAACATGGGACCTCCACTGCTGAGGATTGGTGATCCACCACTGTACCACACTCGTGAAGCAAGTATTAGCAATGAGGGGAGAATTTTATGAAGCAAATATGACACGAAGATGGGGCTTTTACTGTCTGCATGTGGCAATAAGAAAAACTGACAATCATGATGATAGGACAGTACCGCTAGCAATAAACAAGGAAAGAGCGTAGAATGAAGGTGGGTTTTCAAGATTGTTGATGAACTGTTAGGTCCGAAAAGTCAGAGGAAGTTGAGGTGAAGATGTGAGTCAAAGTCAAGTTGAGGAAGTTTGGCCTGAAAACATGCTGTTCGTAAACTTAAATGTAGGGTTTGCATGCCAGTTATCTTTGATTTCCTCAATCCTTAGATTGAGCGTGAACAAGAATTAATTTTTCTACAGGGATTATCTGCAGGTCTCGGTGTATTGGCTTTGTTACAAGACAGTGTAACGATTATTATCGATCCTTGCTTTCAAAATCTTATTTTATTTGTCTCTGATTTCCTCACATGTTTTAGCCATTTTAAGTTCATGGCAAAAACCTTTGAATCTTTGATCAAGTGGCATCAATACTCGTTTTCAACTAATATTATTATTTATCAATGGAATGTTAGTGGAATTTCTTATTGTCAGCTGTGGTATGTCTCCATAATCATGGTCAGATGATATAGTGTAAAGTAATCAAGAATATTTGGAAGGGGACAGGCTATTATAAGTGTCATAGTTTCCTCCTCACTTTCTACACCTCTGTGCCATCATGCCGATTGGTTAGACAATGACTCATGTAGTGGAATTCCCTGCTGCCCTACGGGAATAAGCAAGGCCTGGAAACGGGGTAAAAACGGACACTTGTCGAATAGCAAGATGCCACCCACCCCCTTGCCTTTCTAAGATACTAAATACAATTTCATGAATGAGCAACGTGAAAGTTGCTTTGAAGAGAAATATCTTTAGGTAACTGCTTAAAATAGATTTAAAATGAAGGGGGTGGATTCTTTGCCCTCTCCTTGTGCAATTTCGTTTACCTTTGGCCTCCTTGTCATATGCATTGCCACATTCAACACTCCTTTCACCATTTCATCCTCTTTGCATAATCTGCTGACTGGCATTTATAGCATCCCCTGCCTCTCTGTTCCACTCAATGTTTAGAAAAAAAGGCCGCCTAGCCTGCCTACTCGGTCGAGCAGTCCTGGAGGCCTAAGGACCAAACCTCATGTATGTCTACGTTCCAATATGCAGCCAGTCTGAGTATATGGGCTTAATATTCTGAATGCTTGGTCAGTTACTCCATCAATTTCCTAATAGAGATTTTGAATGAACTTCCATGGATTTTGGAGATTCAAAATGAAGCTCCTTAGACTTTGTTATTTTGGATGTTTGGAATGAAGTTCGTGAAGTTCATGCAACTGCATTTTCTTTAAACATGATGTTTATTAGTTACAACATGAAATTTATGCTGTCTTTAGATCTTTCTTATGCTTTAGTTGCGTCTCGTAAATCTCTCAAAAGGTGATTTTAGTACTTACTTTTGTGTTTCAGTACTCATGATTTTCTTCTAGTTTTAGTATTTTTTAAACTAGTACTAGGAAATAACTTGTTTTACTTTAATTGTTTAAAAATACAAAAGCACATACCGCATCCTAGTCTAGATATTGAGTGACCTGTCCAATCAAATGCTGCATACCGATTTCCTAAACTTTGGTTTTACTTCAAAGAGGGACCGTTAACTGTTGTAGGAAAAGGGAATGTGAGGCTGTTTCCCTGATATGGCAGTTATTAGTTATATTGATTGGTAAAATATTACTAATAATTGGGTCAGTGTGAATTCTGGTCAGCATTTGCATTCCATCTTCTGTTGTGGCGCCCATAAAATGAATGCCAGCCTATTCAGTAGATATCATTCAGGAGTGTAATTGGCTAACTGGAAAACACCATGAGAATGTAATGGGAGGCTGGATTCCATGGTGAGAGGATCCCTCTTGCCATCATGTTGCACTTAGGAACAGAACATGTTTTGTCAATCAATCTTCTCGGAAGGTCTTGAACTTGATCAATCTATCAAAGAACAAGCTGATAACAATAATAAGTATTTCAGCTTTTGAGTAGAATGTTTCTTTAGAGGCACTTTTTCCCCCATCCCTGAAAGGTCTTCAGAAGACTTTTAAGCCTAGTCTCCGTATTCCTATGCTCTACAGACATCCTTGCAGAGTATTTTGGTACATAAGCTTGATGCTAATGTCATGAATGACAAATAAAGAAGCTCATTTGTTTTTTTACGCTTGATCACTAACTTCTTTTCTGGTACCAGGACTTGTAATCCAAGGGAATTTATTATCAGCAGTTGATTTTGTGTCCCATCACCAGGACTGCATCTTTGACATAGCTGTGTTGTCCAGTGTAAGCATCCTTCCTTATATTTGGTAGTCCACCAGAAGCAGTCATGGATGCACTCACATTTCTTTAAAGTCACTCATGAATCTTGATCACTCCAAATTCTTTTCTTGTTTTTGTGCTGTATACGCTCCTCCTTTGAGCTTGCCTTGTAGGGAAGCTGATTGTCACATGCATTGGTAAATGGCCTTTTATTGCAGGTTGCAACAACTAGCCAGTTTTTTATTTCCTTTACGATACGCACATTTGGAGCGCTTACATTTGCAACAATCATGACAACTAGACAGGTACTACATTTCTATAATATTCACTAACACACTCTTAAAAGGAACAATAATGTTAGAATTTCTATATTTTCTTTTGTTGCTATCGGAATGCTGGTGCAGCTGGTGAGCATCTTGTTGTCATGCGTGTGGTTTTCGCATCCGCTCAGCTTAATACAGTGGATTGGAGGGGTAAATGCTACGTTCCTTTAGTTCATTAGTCCTTTCATCTTTATGCTGATCTCTTGCTAACTTGATTATAAACATGTTTAATGCTAAGCGACCATCTGATTTTGTGTTGGTTAGGCAATTGTCTTCGGCTCCCTTTACACAAAGAACTTAATGAAAAGCAAATCCTACAAGCCAACAACATCAGATCATTCTCATCGTGACATAGAAGAAAACTTAAACAGCAATTCCTAGTAAGTGAAAAGCAGCATGTACGACTCCATAGGTGCAGCATATCTTTCAGCTAACCAGAAGAGGGGCATTTGTGTAGAAGAATGCCTGGTTACCATCTGATACGATCGTGATTTGTAGAGAACACTGCGTTATATGGTCTTACGTCCTTCACCTAACAAGAAGAGGGGTTATTGGTGTAGGAGAACGTCCAGTTTGGCTTCTGATAGGGTCGTGATTCATTTAGAGCACTAGCTTATATGGTTCTAGGCCAGCTCTCGGCTCATGATGCATCAGGAATGATTGGTGTTTACATCCTTTTGTGCAAGATTGAAACTTCAGAGAGCAATTGTTAATTCCTATGGACGTAGAAGTGTTTGTGCTCTGGAAATGGAAGAAAAATGTTTCTTTTTTTGGTAGTCAAAAAGTTTGAGAAATGAAAGCAAGGGAAACCTAATTTGTTTTTGGCCGACATTCTGTATTTTCCTGCTTACAACAAAATAATGGGAAAGTAAAAATGGTGTGTTTTCCTTTATATCCAATGGAGGGAGGTGTGGGGGTGATTCTCCAGGAAAAGAGTCCTTTATATAGAGGAAAAATCCTGGATTATCTATGCAAGTGGGGGGAAAAGTGCAAATCCTTGTAATTTCCTTTGTCAAACTAAAAATATATTCACTTTTTTTTCGCTTCATAAAAACACAGATCCTCTTATGGGTATGTTTGGTACGGCATAATGGTTAAGGGTTAAAATTCATAGGATGAAGGATAGGGCAAATATAAGTCCCGACTTTTGTGTTGAAGCTTCAAGAAGATGTAGGGTAGGTTGGGATTTGATTTTTTTCTCAAAATTTTTGTAAAGGATAATCTCCATTGTTGGGAAAGAAGCATGTTACATCTTAATGCAACCCTTGAGTGGACAAAAGGGTATGGAGACACTGGTGGGGGGGATGTGGGGTGGGTTGGGTGCGGTGATTGCCAGCCTGCTTGTGATTAGGGTTGAATAATGAATTTGACCCTTCAAGGTCAACTAAGGTTTGACTCAAACTCATTTAATTTTCTATGATTTAGGCTTAGGTCCACCTAATTTGAAAAATCTTGGCTCAAAGTTCAACTCAACAAATGGGGATTAGACCTACTTATTATTCAAAAAGGATAAAGTGTGTAATTTAATAAATTAAAAAAAATGTGTGTAACTTAATTTTAATTTATAACAAATATGAAAGTATTTTCATTAGAATAATAAATTAATTAAAATTATAAAAGTTAAATTTATTACTTACCTACAATTTAAATAATATAACAAAAAAATATGGAATATTCAACGAGACAATGAAGAAATTAGGAAGAATTGTATCATTTATCAATTATTCATGAGATTTATTATTTTTAAGTTTAAATATATTATACATATAGGTTATTTATTTATGTATATATATAATATATATATGTTTATATTTATATATGAGTTCTAAATGGGTTGAGTCAACTTAAATCCTAACCTTGATTTATTAAATTAATGAAAAAAATCTTAATGTAAACTTAATCCTTAAAGATATGAGCTTAGGATTCAAGTTGGGTCAAGGTGGTCTGACGCAATGCTTAATCCTACTTGTAGTTGCCGGATGGGGTTTAGATTAAGCGTCCATTAGTGGGAACCTTGTAAGGTGGTGCTAGGGTTTCTGGGTCTCACAATGGGAAGGGTGCCCCTATGATGAGGACCAATATCATAGGCTTGGAGTTTCGTTGAATGTGGGATATGGCAATGGAAAGGGTTCCGTTGAATCTGTTGATGGGCAAGGAACGAGGGCTACGTAGTACTATTGTTAATCCATCTAGCATAGAATGGTTCATTGATTTATTTAAGTGAGATGTTTTTCCAGGAATATGTAACTGGATTCCGATTTATTTGAAGCTGTTTGTGAATATATATGTTTTAAAGATGATATTGATATCACTTTTTAAATACCTTTCGAAAATAAATGTAGATACAGACATTTAGTGTCGAAATATGGCGGATATGGATGCAATATGAATCTAAAATGTCAGATTTTAATGGATTTAGATACAGATAAAGCAAATTTGTCAAACCCATATCTGCAAGTAGATAGCGAGTTGCAGAATAACTTTGTTATTGTCGGGATTGTTTAGATCCTAATCCTAAAACTCTACCATACAGATACTCACTTTTGCTATATTTTTAGTTTACTACCACACAGGAGGTGCTCTCAGGGAGATCAACTTCATGACAAAATGGAATCTGATAGAATCATCACAAGGACCTATAGCCGTAAGAGTTGCTACCAAACACTAATTACTTGACTCACTGTTTGGTAAAAAAAAATAAACTTGTAAAATAAATAAAGAAATATGAAATAAGTGAAATAAATAATAGAATAAGTAGATTAATCTATTTAAATGTTTTAATAAGTTAAATTTATTCTATAAAAATAATGAAATATTTTTATCCTGAATTAGGTGGGTTTAATCCGATGCAAGTGTGATCCAGATTAAGTGATAAGTTAAGCATTTAGTTTGATATAATTCTACTTAACCTGATAGTCAAATAAGACCTGAATGTGACATTTCATGCATCCGCTTCTTTTCACAAGATTGAGTGCGGCCAACCTAATAATCTAAACTGTTGGAAGTTGTTGCAGCTCAGTTTTACATGTGGACATATCTGCGAACACTAAATGAGAAAATTGTTGCATCTAAGTTCTCTCTAATGCCTAAATTGCATAATTTAGAAGTAAAAAGAGATCAAGAGCTTAACTCAATGACATTTTTTAGTAACATAGTTTGTTTTGGAGCATTGACTCTCCTCACCGGTTGTAATGGAGAAAGGTCGTAATTCCAACTATTGGCCTGGTCGGACGTTTCTGTATTTCCCTTTGTCGTTCGATTCACACTTCTTATGATTCCTTTCTTAGCTCGTTTTTGTATTCTTACGAAGTTTATCTATACACTGTGGAACCAAGTAGGATATTTTTACAAACTTTATTGAGGCTTTTTATTTTTTTTTTCTCTTTTGACGAAGAAAGGGCCCGAGAGGCTAATCTTTCCTTCAAAAGGAATCACCAAATATCGTTCCTGGTCCTCTATGTAATCAAAGAAGCAGCACACGAGGACTTGCTATAAGCATGGAAATCTCGTGATAACTACCAGCTACAATCTTTAAACTTTACACAGCCCATCTGCTGATCTTGACCTATGCCAATGCCAATCCTTTAATTTCCCTTTACTAGATAGTGTTCCATGGCTTTTCTAACTACCAATGGCTCGATGAGAAAAGGTCTTGTTAGTTAGAGATATTCTCAATTATTCCTTCATCCAGTCTGTAAAATTTTTTCCTAGAATGGCCAGGCAGAATGGTGCGTCAAATCCCCATCTCTTGATGGTGCCCAAAGAGGGGTACGAAAGGGGTTAAGATCACAGTTATACCAACCGTGGTTCACATGCAGTAAGGACTAAACAAATTAAACAAATTTTATTATTTTCCTTCCACGACGCCTTCCTTTTCAAGGTCCCTCCAATAGATCTAGCAACAGGTGTAGGAGATATTGAGGTAGACGAATAAGGTCAAACTTCTCTTACTGCCAGTTCCATGCTCTACTTGGCCATTATTCATGGGTTAGCTAGGAATCCTCCTGTTGGTTAGCCATCCATGGCAGTTATTGAGTCAATTTTACGTATGACCACGCTTATGGCCATATATAGGTTTTCCCAGAATCCGATGAAAAGGTAACTAATTCCCTCCACTATCTTTTCACGAATCTTTTAACAAACCGAGCTTTCCAGCTAGCCCAAATGAACAGATATGCCTCCATTAAAATTTCACACAGTTAATTATCTGCTAATTTTCTCTTGACTTTCCATATTCTATTTAGGAGAAATTCCTCCTGAAAATCCCATCTTGAACTAGTACTAAAAATTGTGACGTCTTTTCCATGGTGGGCAGAAAAATCCCTCCCATTCCTTATCCAAATGAACCATTCCACAAAGAGGCCAAATAAACGGAAGTGCAAATTAACTTTCGGTTGAATACAAGAAGATAAACAACCTCTACGGACATCATTCGTATGGATAATCCACGTTACTTTGGTGAGTACCACTAATCTCGATAATCCATCTTTTTCAGCATCCTCCCAACTACCGTTGTCGTCGTCGTTGTCATCGTCGTCATCTTTGTCCTTGACTTACATGCTTGTTTTCTCGTTGTTCTTTTGTGAATCGTGATAGGCTATATATTCTCTCGCGTATTGCCTCCTCTCTAGTGACATGTTCTTGAGATTGGCATGGGGTACGTGACGTGGGTATTGGTGGAGGACTGGAAAGGGGGAGGCCATGATTGGAGGGTTGTTAGTCCGAGAGGAGAGATCTGTCTCCGTGTGGATCCAAGGAGAGAGAGAGAGAGAGGGGGAATTTAGTTGCTAATTAATCCTACTTGGTATAATTAGGAGCAGAAATAATAGTATTCCTAATTCCTAATTCCTAATTAAAATTAGAGTAGGACTATCACGTCCGGAGCTCTCTATTCGTGGGAAGGAATGAAATTTTCAGGTCGATCGGACGAGAGAGAAGGAGAAGGGGGAGGGAGGGAGAACGGGTTGAGGAGTAAGGGGATGTAAGTTTTTGGTAAATTTAATCTAAACTCGACTCAAACTTGATACGAAAAGAATGGTTAAAATATAATTCGAGTTCGACTGGGTTTGGGTATGAGTTTTATTCAAAAAAATCTAACTAAATATGAGTATAGCTATGAACATGTATCTATATCTGATTATCCGAATAAAATCTCCATTTACTCGAATTATGTAAGTCTCACCATTTCTTAACCTTAATCTCCCCCGTGGTTTCCTCAATTATTTGAAAGGTTGGAAGTATTTTTGAAATTTTCATTGAATACTTTTGTTCGAGATTGAGATCTTTTATTTGAATTATAGTGCTATTTTATTGTTTTTCTTTACATTTTTTATTTTTTATTTTTAATATATTTCCTTTGAAAGGTTTCTTTTATAATAATTTTAATGAGATCAACAAAATTAAAGTATTCTCGATCCATATATTTCAAACTTATTAAAATAAATAATTGTAAAAATTATGTTATATATTATTTTAGCCTCGACCTACACAGGATTAAAACAAAACAGACTTCCAGTTACTTTAATTTTAGCAACATCCCGTAAAAGTCATGGACACCATAATAAAAAAAAATATTCTCATGGTAAAAGGATGACGAAGATTACACCGTACCTTCCTCTCTTTATATATATAGGTCCCCACTCTCATCATCCCATCTAAACTGCACGCACACACATACGCATCCCCATGGAGAAGGACTTCTCCTACCACGACGAGGGTCTGGACGCCGCCTACGTTATGTGGTCCTTCACCAACCACGGACGTGCCCCTCCCCCCATCCCATTCTCCCACCAATCGCAGGAGCAAACTTCCAGGGAGGTGGGAGGAGGAGGGCTTGCGAGCGGAAGTGGAGGATGCCCTCAAGTCGATCAGGAAGGTGTCGACGTGGAAGCATCAATGGCGTTGGCTCCGCGCATCCCCCCCACTCGGACGGTGGACGTGCCGCGGGGGCCGAGGTCGAGGCATGTGACGATGCGGGGCCTCAGGGAGGAAGTGGAGGCATTTGAGAGGGCGGTGGCCGTCGACGAGGAGCCTACGAGGGGACAGATGAGGCAGCAACGGCGTAGAAGGCGTGAGTCATCGGAGACGGCATTCGGCCTTGGCCAAGGGAAAGCCGGTGGTGGGGTTGTCGTCGGTAAAAGGGAGAAGAAGCCAAGGGTCGTGTTGCGCCTCCCGGCTATGCTGGTGAGTGCGGGCGGGCAGGGGGGAACGCTTCCTCCCAACTCCGACGACGAGAGCCCATGGGTAGCTTTACCGGAGGGGAAGAAGGATTTCGTGTTGGACTGGAAGACGCTATGAGCGAATCACCTCTCCATCTTTCTGCGCTTACAGATCAATCGGAGATGCCCGTCTCGGACGAGTTACGATGTTTTCGCTTCTTCAACAACACATTTTGTCTACGTTATTTTCTGACCAGTGTTTGTTGTTGGATGATCGAAACTTTTGTTCCGATTTCATTGTAGGAATCAATTTTTTTTTTTTTTTTTTAATTTCTGTGTGGAAATTTTGCCTTCCAGCTTTGGTTGACTCAAACACTTGCACGCGACCTTTGGATAGGCGAAGGTTGGCTTTGGTTTGGGATCTTAAACAAAAGTTTTAGGGCAAACGACAGATTTTTCCACGCGTAGCTCTGAGTAGCAAACCAAGAAGTGATGGGAGATCTTTAAATCTTGACCTTAGATAACCTTTTACGTGAAGTAAGTGAAACATCTCAGTGAGACAACTTGGAGGCAATATTCATTTAGAGGGATTGCCTTGTTTATGTTTCATTCGAGATTATCTAATTCTAGGGAAGAGAATAGGATAAATTTATCTTGAGATCATGTGAGGAAACACCCACATCTATCCCTCAAACATTCCATAATTTAGCTCATATTTTCCTCAAACGTAAAACCTTTATGATCTCATTTTTACCTCAGAACTTCACTGCTTGCAAAATTAACCTCTTAAAACAAATAATACTTGAACGAACCTCTTGGATTTCCGAATTAAAAATAAACGGAAAGATTCCATTTCGAATCAACTGATCGTCTCTGGATTGGCGGCTCTTTTGGTTCTCATGACTTCCTCTCCGAACAATGTCTCTAAATCTTCTTTCCTCCAATTGTCTTATATGTCCATTAGAAGAGTCACTAATATATTCCGGGAGTTTCATGCCGAGGTACCATTTCCAGAAATCTAAAGCAATTGTAAAGAGTTTAGCTAAGTTGCCTGGAGACAATAAACGAGTTAGTCGAGTGTAACAGTTAAAAAAGTTGGATATATGTGTCGAGTGCTTATGGTCCTTTTATGTAAATATACTCTTGTAAACTATTAATACTGCGTAGATGCCCCATTTTTTAATATTTTACACTTATAATCCGACAAAAATACCTTTTATAGAAACGTCTATCAAAATGTAAGCTTACAAGAAATTTGCTATTTTGATAGAAATGTCCAACGGCATGCGCCTTTTTCCCTTTCTCATATCTAACTTCCAAACTTGTATTGATTTTGCCTTCCATCACCCAAAATACGCAGATGTTATTCCTAACGCAGCTTCGATGTCAAGGGTTGTCCAAATCTTAATGAGAAGATTATCACTGCTTCATTAGTTTCTTTTACATTTTAATTAGATATAAACTAGTATCTTAATGCAAAAATATAGGAAAACGTAGAAGGTAATGTATTTTACGATGCAAGGTAGTGTAACGTGATATTTACTTGATAATTGATATTTAATGTAAAGAAATAAAAGAACGTAAGATTTATAACGTGGTAGATCCTACCACATTGAAAAAAAGCATCACATTAGTTTAAACTAAAATGTACAGGTGATAAATTATGTTTGCACAGGTGATAAATTACCTTACACCGGTGATAAATCACTTTACATTGGTGATAAATTGTTCTGGGTGATTTTCCACCGATACAAAATCACTAATAATAAATTATTCTGAGGTAATTTTGCACTGGTGCAATTTTACTTTACATCGGTGTAAAATTATTCCGAAGGTGATGTGGTGGTTTTGTACTAGTACAAAGTGATTTTTACTTGTAAGTTTTAAATTTAGGATTTAGTGTTTAGGGTTTAGATTTATAGAAATTAGTTTAAATTATGGGAAGTGATTTTTCACTTTAGAATTTAAGGTTTAGGATTTAGGTGAAGAAGCACTTGGAATTTAATATTGCACCGGTACAAAGTTAGATTACATCGGTACAAAATTATTCCAAAAGGTGATATGGTGATTTTACACCAGTACAAAATGATTGTAAAGATGATTTGAGTAGTTTACACTTATATAAAAGGAATTTATTTGGATTTCAACGGTGGTGAACTTTACCACATACGAGTATTTTTTTTTACATAAGGAGAAGATATATAAGTGATGACCAATAATCTCCATATAATTAAGCTCGTACATGGTTATTTTGTAAGGTTATACTGACAGAGGACCATATGTATTAAATTCAGCAATTTCATGTGAGGATCCGTGTAAATATACCAAAGGTACATGTACAACACTGAATGTATGTTGGAGCATATATGTAAAAATGCCAATATTCATTTGTTAAATGTGCTGCCTATACGAGTGACCCTACCAGTCTTAAGCTTCGATGGGAGTACAGGGGAAGAGAGCCGACCGGTACATTTGCCCGCATATGTGTAACAGTGAAAGTGTTTGTATCACATGGGCGCCGCTCCCTGTTTGTACTCTGCTTCTCATATTTCCATTGGTGATCCTAAATTATCTTGGTGTTCCTAGAGGATCCAAAAATTCAGGAGAAAGGTTTCCACACTCCATCGGAACCTAAAACTTTCCAAATAGAAATCACTGCTGTAAAAATTGCAGCAACGAGAGACTAATGTGGATGAGGGTGTTCGCCAACTGGGTTTCGAAAATTATTGAGATGGGAATCCAATTTGATCATGTCCGACAACCAGACTTAATCTGTGATAGTCGTGATATCATTTTTTCAGATAGAACGAACTAGTTGGGCCCAAAATCTAGCCAGACCAAAAAAATCCTCCAAATCCTGCCATCTATGCTATTTCAAATATGGTATTGTGATAACTCATGCTTCTTATTTGGATAAATTCAATTTCCGAGTAGATACTTATCATCCCCTGCATCTATCACCCGTCAATTGAGCATCACATATAACTAAATAGAAACCAAAAAACATATGCAAGCATAAAAGGGGGAAAAAAAAAAAACTTTGAGACATGTCCATAGAAGGAAAATACAGGTGACTAAAATTCATTTAGTAGTGTCGCATCCTTCTTTCAAGGATCTTTTGAGCAAATACAGTAAACATGTCATGGGATGATGAAGGCCTTGGAACTGCTGTATGATTTTTAGTTTACTAATAAATGGAAATAATGGGTTGAAGACCCACCTACTTGGTTAGCTATGTCCCTACTCATATGAAGCATACTCTATCCACTCAACTCTTTGTAATTTTGAATTGGTTTCCAGACATAACTTTTTAATAGTTTAGCAATATCATGTTCTTGCGGAAAGAAATTGTTGTGCCAACAGGTTAAATTCCTTGCTATAAAGCTGGAGAAGGTAGACTATACATTTTTCAGGATAAAAAAAAAAATAGAGCCATGCTTATTTGATAAGGAGTCCATCGTAAAATTTGTGGGCTTCCCTACAACAAGAGGATATTTCCGGATTGAACCTGTAATGGCACCAAACCATGGAACCACGACCTAAATTTCAGATGCTGTTGAATTAAGTATGTCGAAAGCATTAGCAACAATTATATTCATAACGTAGTAGCAACCTAATTTTTTTACAGATTTCTCAACCAGATTCCTGATAGTGGAAAACAATTTGGTTACCTAATTTTATTTGGCCCTGTATATTAACATCTGGTGCATGTTCTATGCAACAAGATGTATCCTTTATTTTTCTCGACAACTACAAGCAAGGAAGATAAAACTTTAAAAACTTTCAATGACCATGGGTCATTAAAGTTGCATAGCATACCCTTTCTTGACAATTTACATACGCATTACCTTAGCCTATGAATATCAAAAGGTGCTTTCATATATAATTCACCACCATTCACATTAATTATGCATGTCTACTTTGCATTTTCAATCCATCAAATGCTTGGTGAAAAGATCGGTGATAAAGTGAAAATATTCCCATTAATTCTAGTCTTAGTTCTACAGCTTTCTTCAAACTATTTAACTGCTCAGGAAGAAAGGAGTATGCACTTCAAACTCAATAGCGTCATCTTGATAACCACTAGCATTTAAGTAGTTATCCAGGTAAAATATAACATGGCTATAGGTACCATTTCCAATGCCAAAAGTTGCAAAAGCCATTTGAGCGAAGTTTGTGGATACAAGTTCATACTTGAAGGCTGTAGTTCGTCGAATCAACACCCCATTGCATGAGATAAACATCAAGAGAACGAATAATGATTTAGTCACACATATGCAAACAACCAAAAGCATACTATATTCTGGTCAAAAGCCAGAAGCTTAAATGGATATAACTATTTAAAGTAAGAAAAATGTAACCACCACCATGGTGGTAGTTGAAGACAAGATGTGCAAGGAAAAAATTAATTACATTTTGTGGTTCATCATGTAACTCTTGGAGATTGTAGCCATTGAACAAAGCAGAGTCACTAAGTTAAGAGGAGGGGAGGGATGGGGCCCCAAGGAGGGGCAGGGAGGCAGAGGGGAGAGGAGGTGAAGGGGCAGGGGAGTCGTGGCTGGGCAAGGAGGAGGGTTGGGAGAGATACGAACAAGGAGAGGAGGAGGAGGTATGAGGGGCTGCAGTCGTACAGAGGGGGAGGGATGGGGTTGAAGTCTAGGAATGTCGCCACCACCGTTGTCATCTGCCAAGGAGGAAGAAGGAAAAAGAGAAAAGCAAAATGTTAAGCATAGGCATATGAATGTAATTTTCATAATTGAAGCCGTTAACTTTAACAATACCCTCTGATTATCTAACGAAGATTGAACTTGAGAGTATAATCGATAATAACTATATATATATAGGTATAGAAGTAATTGGTAAATATTTGAGAGGCATACCTGTAAAAAAATCTCAAAAAATTATATTACATTCCAGAAATTTATAAGATAACTCAGTTGTTGAACTCAACTAACTACTCTCCCTTGCCCAAAGAAATTCCATGACAAACTTTGATTATGGATTCCACCACTTACTCTACACTCAACCAAAGAGGGCATCGATGTAGGAATTGAGCCTACGAAGGGACTCACCATTGATCGAACGTAGAACAATACTAAAGATGGTGTCAAGCAATAAGCGTGTACAAAAATCGACGCTCTGACACAAATGCAGCACTAGTACGGGAGGTGGGCCGTGCAGTGGGACCATCCAAGAGCACACAGTGCATCAGTATGGTGTCCAAGTAATGGTAGACCATACCAAACTGGTGCTCTTACATACATGCATATTACCTAGTGTTATTTCCTTGTTCCATCTCCCGATATCTCTGCTGTATCCCTTTCACCTTCTCCCATTCCTCCGATATTCTCCT
This sequence comes from Thalassia testudinum, assembly GCA_037157565.1. Lineage (NCBI taxonomy): Eukaryota > Viridiplantae > Streptophyta > Magnoliopsida > Alismatales > Hydrocharitaceae > Thalassia > Thalassia testudinum. The sequence continues at coordinate 5,471,959 of JAZHRO010000001.1, read as the reverse complement.
GTCCTTTCAGTGGTCTAAGATGGCGATTACACACGCCCACAGCAAAGCTCAGGCAGCAGAAGCAGATATTATGTCAGAGGGCCATCTTCAAAGACGATGGATTTTTCAATCGAGAGCATGGAGGGACATACCCCGTAATATTTTCTAGAGTATATGTGTAGATGTGGAAAAGGTGGGGATATGTGTGTGAGTGCAAATATTTTCAGGGCATTGTTATGAAGTTTCTAAACAAAATCTCCAATATGATGTGCATCATAGTCCCTCAGTTGGGCCTATTTTGCCGCACTGTCTCTGACGGATCACATTGAGAGTACAATGGGAAGTTTCGTTATCAAAATCGGCGGATGGTTTTGGAGGAAAATTTTGAATGTGAATTTTTTTGAGCCCCTTCATATTGAGAAAGGGAGCATTTGACTTGCAAAATTCAAAAGAGGGCATCAAAACCATGCAAATGATCCACCGTCCCCATGTTAACTAATTTTTGATCTACGTTTTATTATGGAAGTATGCCTTGTATGACAAATTCCTCTGAGAAAAGGATGCTGTGTGTACATGTTGAAAGCAATCATCATTTTATCCTATCAAAAAGGAAAAAATAGACATGCAAAGGATGATAAGCAAAGAAAAAAAAAGACACAAACAAAAAGGCATCAAACAGAGAAATACAATGTAAATTAGTTATTTTAAAAGTAATTATACCTAAAATTTCATGATCTTTTTACAAAGGAAACCAAAAAAAATTTCTTTCAATATAATTATACAACTCTATCCCATGAGAATTAGAACCTCTAAACAAAATCATCCAAAAATAAAACGGCTTAGATCATCTAACACGAAAATATAAATTTTATCATCAAATTCTCCGTATCACACAGTCAAATGAACAATGACTGTGCCACGACAATTCATATAGGTTATAAATGGATAGATACATAGGTCTGTAACGACGTGCCTGTGACGTCTTATCCTAGACATTATATGTCCGATTTGACTGAGATGTTTTGATTGTAACATTCAAAGTATATAGTCTCCGTATAAGTGTGCACATGACTCTTATCAAAATAAATAAATAAATATGTTGTGGTACAGTTACGCATCAGTGATTGCACCACGACAGTTCATATATGTAATAAATTGTTGATAACGAGCAGAAGGGAAGGAGAGAGACCGAGGAAAAATATATTCAAAAGGATGGTAGATGATTCGATGAGTTTTAATTAATGGTGCTGTCATCCACCAAAATGTGACTAGATGGAAGGAAAGTTTAGCTCAACTAATGGTAATCACTAATTATGACAGACAAGACCCAAGTTCAAGCCTCGACCTTGCATTAGCAAGGGGTTGATGGTGCCGAACCGCCAATTCCCCCAATTTACCTGCAAATATCCTGAGTCATCAAAAGACAAAAAAGAGTTTTAAGGAAGATGGATCTTGGCCAAAATGAACTAACAGAACACGAAAGCTTAACCATTCACCACACCTCGGTCCAATCAAAGAATCGGGCTGATGGATCAACTCCTCTAGCAAAGCTACATCAGCGGCTAATGCTGCCATCTATCAGTTACATAAAATGTGGATGAAAGTTGTTAGACCATTTATTTCATGGTAGCCCTTCTCCACATTTACGTTGTTATGTTATACCATCAGAATGCACCATGAACGGGAATCTTTGGGAAACCATGGAAAGGGGGTCAAATGCATGTTCCATGAATTTCTCAACGTCCACTTACTCTTCTACGGACGTCCACTTGACCAACTCAAGTTGTCACTTCAAATCAATACCCTACAAGAGCTCTCAGCTTCAAATGAAGAACTGAGATTGAAGCAAATACTTGTAATAAAAGACAACAACTGACCTGGACACTATTGAAATACAAATCAAATTCTTGTTAGTATTACATATAGCAATTAACAGAGCATTTTGAAATATGTACCATTGTAAAGGGTGTAAACAATATTATCACTTCAAATCAATACCCTACAAGAGCTCTCAGCTTCAAATGAAGAACTGAGATTGAAGCAAATACTTGTAATAAAAGACAACAACTGACCTGGACACTATTGAAATACAAATCAAATTCTTGTTAGTATTACATATAGCAATTAACAGAGCATTTTGAAATACGTACCATTGTAAAGGGTGTAAACAATATTGTACCAAAGATACTGTCCGTAAGTAGAGATGCTTTGGTTTGTTGAGAGTATAACAAATCTCTCGTGACAATTGTTTTCCACCTAATAATCTCAGAATTCTGACACGAGAAACGAGTCTGAATCTGCCTGCTCAGGTGCAGAAGGTGCTTTGGCCACCTTCAAGTTAAGCAACAATGTTGTCCCATCAAGGCTAAACCATCAAACGCACACTTCTTCAGACCAGGTGACTAAGCAAAAGTGGAAACAATCAAGAGGGCATGTAAACAGAACAAAGTTGCCAGATTACCTTGTCATTGTAGTGTCTTAGACTGCAGTCTTTTGGGTTGAGAATGCTAGTTTGGAATGTGAAAGATGCACCCCAGGCATGGGAATAACAGACCAGTCCTCATGAGTGGACTGAAAGCAATTCAAGGCACATAAATTGAATAGGGCTCATACTACAACGGTTTCTGGTAGAATATCTGTCCTCTGGTAGATTTCTGATTTGCATGAAGTAAACTAGAAAGCTTTGCCTGTTGGAAAACCTGTCTGGAGCGTGATTGCAAAGACAAGAGAAAGTTCATGTGGCTTCTCAAGTGAAACTGTTCTTGTTTAAGGCCAAAGGTTTCATTACTAAATTACTTCAAGATGAACACCAAAAGTTCATCCATGTTAACTTCATACGAGCAGCACCTTTCAATCTAATCTGTGCAAGACCGAAGGTGAAAATTATAACACCAGTGTGAAGCAATTACTTATTCAAATTGCCTGGATAGGCTGTAAACAAGAATTAGCTGAAACATTTTTCAATATCACCAAACTCGACATATCTTAAGAAAAATCATACAAAATTATTGCAAAAGCACTCCTAAATAAAATGAAATTGATATATCCATCAGATACAACACAAGCAATGACGATACAATGCACCGGACCAAGGACAATGGATGATGAATATTCATAAAATAAACCTATGGAAGAGGTGGAAGGTGGACAATCCAATGAGGGGGGCACCTCCTGCAGAGGCAATTCTACTGCTCGTAGCAAGATCCAGGACCGACTGGGGGACGTCTGCCCACGGAATTGTTAACTGGAGCAGCTGCAATACCACGTCGGTTCAGCAAGCATCTGAAATACTCCAGCCTAGGCAACACTGTCGAGTTTATGTTTCCGAAAGAGCTGGAAGCATCCATTGTGGTCCATAAGCGCTCTACACAGAATAATAAATCAAACAAAGATCAGAAGCGTCGGTCTCATAAAAGCACACAGTAAGAAATTCAAGTTAGGCTGAAATGATTCAATTCAATATAGAAGATCCTAGACTCTCTTATATAGAGAGAGACCAAGGAGTGAAAGTACAGTTAAACCCATACAAGAAAAAAATATAAAACATAAAAATCACTATATGTTAACACTCCCCCTAAAACTGGAGCATGAATATCTATCATGCTCAGCTTCGAACAACACGCCTCAAAGGCAGATCTCGCCAGGGGCTTTGTGAAGATATCTGCAGCTTGCTCCTTAGAAGTAACACTCGTGACATGTAAACTCCCACGCTGAATGAGATCTCGAGTGTAATGACAGTCAATCTCTACATGCTTTGTCATCTCGTGAAACATAGGGTTGTTGGCAATGTAGGTCACTGCTTTGCTCTCACACCGCATCTCTATAGAGCTATCAAGAGAAACATGAAGATCTGACAAAACTGACTTGACCCAAACCATTTCAGTGGCTATTTGGGCCATAGCTTTGTACTCTGACTCCGCACTGGATCTAGATACAACTGCTTGCTTCTTACTCCTCTAGGTAACCAGGTTGCCTACAACAAAGGTGCAAAAACCTGTGGTCGATTTTCTGTCCCCAACATAGCCAACATAATCAGCGTTAGAGTATGTTACAATCCCCATGGGCGTTCCCTTACGGAATAATAATCCTCGTCCAGGTGCTTTCTTCACATACCTGAGCACTTACATTGCAGCCTCCCAGTGTTGCCTAATTGACTTATCCATAAACTGGCTAAGCCTACCAACTGACAGAGAAGTCTAGACAAGTGATGGTGAGGTAAAAAAACTTACCCACCAGCTGCCTGTATGCTCTACTCTCAACCACCTCAGATTTCTCATCATATAGATGGACCTTGGGATCCAATATTTGCAACCTTAGCTGCTAACATGCCAGTCTCCTAAAGAAGATCAAGAGCATACTTTCTCTGCAAGAGTACTACTCCATCCCTGCCACGTGTAACCTCAATGCCTAAGAAATACCTCAACTGTCCCAGATCCTTCATGACAAATTTATCTGATAGGTGCCTCTTAACTTCATCTATCCCATTTCTGTCATCTCCGGTGATGATAAGATCATCAACATATACCAGGAGTGTCACAGTCCCCCTGTCAGTCTTCCTGGTAAATAAGGAGTGATCTGAAGTGGAGCGACTCAGACCAATTTGGTGGAGCACCTTTGATAGCTTCTGAAACCATGCCCTAGGACTTTGCTTCAAACCATAGATTGCCTTTCGTAATCTGCACACACTCTCCTTGAACCTCGAAACACGGGGCTGCTGCATGTAAACCTCCTCTTGAAGATCACCATAGAGAAAGGCATTCTTCACGTCCAGCTGGTATAACAGCTAGTCTCTGTGAGCAGCAACAGAAATAAGTATTCGGACAGTGGCAAGCTGCGCAACAGGGGAGAAAGTATCAAAGAAGTCCACCCCATGTCTGAGTGAACCCCTTTGCTACTAGCCTGGCCTTATACCTTGAAATAGACCCATCAGGGTTGTATTTCAAAGCAAAGACCCATCGAGAGCCAACCAATCGTGCGCTAGTAGGAAGTGAGATGAGATCCCAAGTTTGTCTACTTCGAAGTGCTGCCATCTCATCCTCCATGGCTTGACGCCACTTCGGATCAAGCATGGCCTGCTAGTAGGTAGACGGAATGTGTGACGCTGTAACGGCCTGACAGAAGCTGCTAAACTGAGGAGCAAGACCATCGGTAGCCAAGCTACCTGTGACCCGGTATCTGGACTCACAGGTACGCGGTGCCCTCCTAATGGCAATGGGGAGATCTGAATCATCTGGTACCTCTGAGTTGCTGCAGAAGGAGCCTCGCCACTGTGGTGATCTGCACTGTCTAGGAAGTCAAGTCTAACCAAACTGTCACTGGCATCAGGTACCCTCTCAACTACCTGTGAACCATCAGCTGCTGGTGAGAGAGGAGGCCTCTGAAAGGTAGTATGATGCCTGTGATAGGTATGCAATGGCCCGTGCAATTTCTCAAAGTCATCTCGAGAGAGAACTCATCTGTTTATCAGCTAGAGGTCTGGACTGAGAAGTAGACACCTGAGTCTTTGTACACGGAACAGGTAAGGGAAGAAAGGCAACATCATTACAAGAGCTCCTTTGTCCAGTGACTCAGAAATATGGTATATCCTCATGGAAAGTCACATCAGCACTAACACAATGTCTGTTTTGCAAAGGATCATAGCAACGGTACCTGTTAAGACCCGTGCTGTTAGAGCTCTTTAAGACGTCTGGACACCTTCCCAGACGTCTGGAAATCAAAATTTTCGTGTACGAGCTCGCGTCTGCGAGGGTGCCGCGCGCAGACAGTACGCGACCCTTGTTTTCTTCTCCTCTCTCCTCTCGCCCGACGCAAGCCCTAACCCCACACCTTATATCACCCCCTCCTCTCCCTCACACCTCCCCCACTTCCAGCCACCTCCTTCCTCCAGCGAGTGCAGCTGAGTGAGAGTTGCGGAGTGGAGCGTCGTGAGAGGAGAGGAGCAGCGTGAGAAGGAGAGGAGAGAAGGCTTGAGAGCTCGCGTGGGAGCTCGCCAGTGAGCTCACGGCCGGTCGGCACGTGCACAAAGCGGAGGAGCGCGTCGGGGAGGTCCTCCCCGACACTGCTGCAGCCGAAGCAACGGGCGAGCAGGCGCGGCGCGAGGAGGAGAAGGTGGGTGCTGGTTCTGGATTTTTCCCAGAATCAGATGTCCAGACGATGTAGACGACGTCTGGAGGAGGTTCCAGACGACTGAGAGGTAAGCTTCATGACGTACATCTTCTTTGCGGATACGGCCATGTCGGCCATTCCGCCGAGGCGCTGTCTCTTGCCTTTTGATGGAAGAGTCGGTTGATTTCGCGCAGGTGTTGCTTCAGGAAGGCGCGGGACACGCCCTCCCACACAATTCGGACGTCTGGGAAAGGCACCAGATGACGAGATGCGTCTCCAGACGTCCGAAGAGGTGGTCGGACGTTTGAAACTGGGTCTAGACGGTCCAGTAGAGTTCCTGGACGTCTGAGGAGTAGCGCAGAACTGAGGTATGGCTCTGGACTCTTTTAAGACGTCTGGAAGGTGTTCCATACGTTTGATTTTAGTCAGAATTACTATTTTTGACCCGTTTAGGATCCGTTTGAGGTCCGATTTCCGCAATTAAGATACCGTTGTTTCCCCTATTTTTCCCCTACTTGTTAGAATATTTTCTATACTGTTCTGAATAGTCTCTTGTGTTTGATCCTTGTGATAGGACCTCGTTTCGTTGCGGGTTTGGGGTTTGCTGAGGCACGTGGACCTGTCGATCAAGCCCCCATTACTCCTGGGTTTACTGGTAGAGTGGCTTCCTCTAGTTTAATTACAAACCTGAATGCGTGTGTGGAATGAATGATTAGATCCTAGGATATGGCATGAATCCTAGGACTAGAAATACTGGAATGTTTATATTGAACGTATGGATTGCAGTCTTGAATGAGTAGATAGAATGATAACAATTGCCTGTAAATGAATAACAGCTGCCTGTGAAATGTAAAGTACTTGTGCTAGCAAACTGTTCCTGTTGTTTACGTTAAATGACATAATATGAGCTGCATGTATATGAACTGGAAATGGAAAGGTGAATGTTAGAAACATGAGCTACTTGTGAGTAACCTGGATATGGGAATGCGAACAATAGAATTACAATTTGTATGTGTATAACCTGAGAATGGAAATAGAAATGACGAACCCTGGTATGGAATGGCCTGAGGAATATGAGTATGAACCCTACGGGAAATTAGGAGTAGAGCTCCTGAAAATAACTGGAATGGAACTGGAAATATGAGTGGGGAAGCGAGTTGACCCTTGAATACGGAGTACCAAGGAGAGCGACTATCCCCCTGTTTAGTGTAGAGCGGAACTAGCCGCCCTTAGGTTGGGACCCGAGGTTAGGATTGGCCACTCTGTACCGACTTTTTGGCCCTTGTGTACATTGTATCAGGGAGAGCTACTAGTGTAGGGAGAGAGCTAGCCACCCCACGGGGCACAGGATTCAGTTAGCCGCCCTACACCGATTTGTTAGGCCCACTGGGCAAACAAAGGTAGTCAGGCGAGGGTGCGTGGACTGTGGAGAGGCGAGACCCCTGTTTGGTTCTTAGGGGCTAGACCCCCTTTACTGAGACGGCTATGCCCTATACTAGTTCCGTGCTGTGCTTTGGACGCACCCACTAATGGAAACGACTAACCGCGTGCCAGTGCAGGGTAGCTACCCGTGCGTTTATCGCGCGTGCCATAGTCACCGTTACGTCTGTCCGTGACCTTGGGGTGGTTGACTGGGTGTAGGACCACCACGGGGGACTCTCTCGGCCAGGAGAGCACTACGTGCGACTTTTACTCTTCGGAAAAGATTGCAATCAAGATCGTTCCCACGAGAAACATTTGAGATCAAGAAAGAGATTTGATAAATAAACTAAGTGGTGAAAGAAAGAATAATTAGATAAAGAAAGAAATTGAAAAATAACAGCTACTTGTCCACCTTTACTGCTTTAGTTAGTTGGTTGCTACTCTACTCAGCATTCGCTAATTTCGTGTACTCATAACCCTTTTCAGGTCTAGGCATTGAGCAGTCAGAGTACACGGTTGCGAAGGGTGCTGGGCCCAATAGAGCCCAGTAGTCGTAGTCCTTTTGTACTCATTTCTAGTAGTGAGTAGCTTCTTGTACCTTTATGTTATGTACTCTTTCGTTCTGCACTTTATATTCCTGTACCTGTTTAATTTTCTACTGTTATGGTGGTGTGTACTGTAATAGTTTTACTTCTTTACTGCTGTACTTTTGTTACTTTTAGTTGCTTGCATAGTGAATGTGGTTTATTTACTGCTTTTTGGTTACTTTCCCGTTAGACGACTGGGTCTTGGGATCAGTCGAGTCGGTCCGGTCTCGTCCTGTAGGGATTCGGGAACCAGGTCGTAACAAGATGATATCAGAGAAAGGTCGTCCCGAGAAGTGAACCAACTAGCTGGAAAATAACCAATTCACATGCTTGTAACTAGAGTAACCATCACAACGTACTTTTCGACATATATTCTGAGGTTCTTTTGTTGAATGTCTGCGGAATTGACGTCATTCTGTTCTCTGTTCGCGTCTCCTTACAAGAGATGCCTCGACCTAGGGTTATTGAGGCGGGCTGAGGACGAGGTCAGAGGGGCGGACGCGTTGAGCCCGACGTCTCAGTGGATCAGCCACTACTTCTGGGCGTTCAGGCCCAGGACCTCACCCAGTTGATATGGGAGATCGTACGAGAGGAACTCCACCCGCCTCCACGGGCGCCTCTCCCTAGGGCCGCGGAAGGGGAGTCCTTTGTGGGACCGCGAGACCGACAGCGTTGGACGTGGGGGAGGGGGTGGTCCTCCACCGCCCCCACCGTCCTCTGACACTTCCGAGCACGAGCCCTCCTTGCCTGGAGGCATACCAGTTTCCCCACTTCAACGCCATTACGAGCTTTTCGAACAGTTTCGGAAGCTGAAGCCCCTCTCCTTCAAGGGGGATGAGGACCCGACCGAGGCGGAGGACTGGCTCAAGCAGATCGAGAAGGTGTTTGACACCCTTCGCCCACCTGCAGAGTACCGCGTGGCCTTTGCCATGTACCAGTTGGAGAGCGTAGCACACAGGTAGTGGAGGGCAGTCAGAGGTTAGGAGAGGGCGAGCCGACTTGGGACCAGTTTGTCACCCTCTTCTGCGAGCAGTACTTTCCCCAGACGTGGCAGGACCAGAGGAAGCGGGAGTTCCACACTCTCCGTCAGGGGACGATGACCAGTTTCTGGAGGTGTCTCGTTTCGCTGCGACAGTTGTAGCTACTGAGGAAGAGTGCCTTTGGAGATTCACCGAGGGGCTCCAACCTGCTATTTGGGGGTATGTCAAACCCTTGAAGCTGCCTACGTTCTCGAGAGTGGTAGAGGCAGCTATGACATATGAGACCAACCCGGTCGCTCGTGACACTGACAGAGGACGGAAGTCGCCCTACCAGCCAAACTACTCACAGGGCCGACGAGAGAGGAGGCACGTGGTGCCTGCAAGGGAGCCGTCACGCTTTGCGGGGCCATTAGTGGCTTTTGGGGGCCCCCGACAGGAGCCAGCTACCAGCACTGGACCCCCGCCCAACTGTCAGCAGGGACCTACCGAGGGCGGGAGTCGAGTTCCCCTTTGCTACCAGTGTGGCTAGCCGGGCTACATCAGGAGAGATCGCCCGTCTAGGGTTGGAGGTCAGCAGATGCTCCTTACACCGAGCGTTGGAGGACGAGTAGGAGGCTGTGGTTCCCGGGCACGCGAGGGAGGTCAGCAGTCGCGGGGAGGGTACCGACCAGCGGCTACCCGTCCGACGCAGAGTGTGGCTGCTTCGACCGCACCTAGAGCTGAGGGGCGTATCAACGCCCTGACACAGAGACGCCAGAGCTTCAGGTTCAGTGGTGGCAGGTATGGTTACAGTTTCCGACAGACTAGTTTACACACTTTTTGATTCCGGCACCACACACTCATTTGTCGCTGTTAGTTTTGCAGTAAGTTTGGGGCAAGACTGTGTGTTGTTAGAGGATCCGTTTGTAGTCGTGGAGGTTTACACAGGCTGTGAGGTCAGTGTTGGGGGACAGCCTCCCTGCTGATCTGATTGTGATACCGATGAAGGACTTTGGCGTGATTCTGGGGATGGACTGACTGTTCGCTTATCATGCTTTGGTGGACTGTTTTGAGAGGAATATCGTCTTGTCCATACCGGAATTGCCTTCTTTTGAGTTTCACGGACAGCCAGTGGATGGAGGCTTAAGGTGCATTTCTACACTTTGGGCGGCGAGACTTTTGAGCCAGGGGTGTGAGGGCTTCCTGGCTTGTGTAGTGGCAAAGCCCAACCCCGTGTTAGACTTTCAGAGTATCCCAGTGGTCAGAGAGTACCCCGACGTGTTCCCAGCGGAGCTGTTAGGACTACCGCCTGAACGTGAGATCGAGTTTGAGATCTCATTGGTACCGAGGACCAGCCCCATTTCTGCAGCACCTTACAAGATGGCACCACTTGAGCTACGAGAGCTCAAGTCCCAGTTGCAGGACCTTCTGGAGAAGGGCTTTGTGAGGCCCAGTGCGTCTCCGTGGGGAACCCCGGTATTATTTGTGAAAAAGGATGGTATCCTACGCCTTTATGTGGACTACAGATAGCTGAATAGGGTTACCATCAAGAACAGGTATCCGCTGCCAAGGATTGATGACTTATTTGCCCAGTTGCGAGGTGCCACGATTTTCTCCAAGATAGACTTGAGATCTGGCTACCACCAGTTGAGGATCAAGGAGGTCGACGTCTCCAAGACAACTTTCCACACCCGATACAGACACTATGAGTTTTGGTCATGCCGTTTGGGCTGACCAACGCCCCGGCTAGTTTCATGGACTTGATGAACCGGGTGTTTAGACTGTATCGAGATCAGTTTGTGATGGTATTTATTGATGATGTGCTCATCTACTCTCGGGATCAGGCGCAGCACGGACAACACTTGTGGATGATTTTGAACACTTTGAGATGGCATAGGTTGTACGACAAGTACAATAAGTGCGAGTTCTGGTTGAGGGAGGTGACCCTAGGTCATGATTTTACGGGATGGCTTGGCTGTGGACCCAGCCAAGGTTGAGGCAGTGCTCAGGTGGGAGAGACCGTGTACAGTGACAGAGATCCACAGTTTCTTGAGACTGGCAGGCTACTACCAACGGTTTATCAGGGGTTTCTCACAGATTGCACGTCCTATGACATAGTTGACTCGGAAGGACGTGCCCTTTTCTTGGACAGACGCTTGTGAGGAGTATTTTCAGGAGCTGAAGGAGAAGCTGACTTCGGCTCCCGTGCTTACCATTCCAGACAGCAGTGGTAGTTTCGTTGTGTAGACGGACTCCTCTTTGCAGGGGTTAGGGGGTGTGCACATGCAGTGGGGTTATGTTGTCGTTTATGCTTCGCGGCAACTAAAGTACATGAGTATAGCTACCCTACCCACGACCTAAGCTAGCAGCTGTCGTCTTCGCGCTGAAGACTTTGAGGCACTACTTGTACAGTGAGAATTTTGAAATTTTCACAGATCATAAGAGTCTCAGGTATTTGTTTGATCAGAAGGAGCTTAACATGAGACAGAGACATTGGTTAGAGCTCCTGAAGGACTATAACTGCAGCATTTCCTACCATCCGGGGGAGGCCAACGTGGTGGCTGACGCCTTGAGCCGGAAGGTGCCCGCCTACTTGGCCAGTTTACAGACGCAGAGTTGGAGACTCATGGAAGAGATGGGCAGCTGGCGACCCTTAGAGTTACACGACACTGTAGGGCAGTCACCGTTACGTCTGTCCGTGACCTTGGGATGGTTGACTGGGTGTAGGACCACCACGGGGGACTCTCCCGGCCAGGAGAGCACCACGTGCGACTTCTACTCTTCGGAAAATACTGCAATCAAGATCGTTCCCACGAGAAACATTCGAGATCAAGAAAGAGACCTGATAAATAAACCAAGTAGTGAAAGAAAGAATAATTAGATAAAGAAAGAAATTGAAAAATAACAGCTACCTGTCCACCTTTACTGCTTTAGTTAGTTGATTGCCACTCTACTCAGCGTTCGTTAATTTCGTGTACTCATAACCCTTTTCAGCTTCAGGCGTTGAGCAACCAGAGCACACGACTGCAGAGGGTGCTGAGCTTAGTAGAGCCCAGTAGTCGTAGTCTTTTTGTACTCATTTGTAGTAGTGAGTAGTTTCTTGTACCTTTATATTCTGTACTCTTTCGTTTTGCAATTTATATTCCTGTACCTGTTTAATTTTCTACTGTTGTGGTGATGTGTACTGTAGTAGTTTTACTTCTTTACTGCTGTACTTTTGTTACTGTTAGTTGCTTGCATGGTGAATGTGGTTTATTTTACTGCTTTTTAGTTACTTTCTCGTTGGACGACTGGATCTTGGGATCAGTCGAGTCGATCCGATCTCGTGTCCTGTAGAGATTCGGGAACCGGGTCGTAACAGTACCCCTTCTGTGTTCTAAAGTACCCCAAAAATACGTACTTGATAGCACGGGGAGCCATCTTGTCATGACTAAGTGACGGCACATGGACGAATGCAACACATCCAAAGGTCCTGGGAGGCACATGAAATAACTCGTCGTCTGGATGCAGAAGAACCGACATCTACTTGTGAAGAACTGAGTTAGGCATCCTGTTGATGAGATAAGTCGCTGTCAGAACTGTATCCCTCCAGTATCTCTGCGGTACATTATGATGAATTAATAGTGTACGAGTAACATCTAACAAGTGCCTGTGCTTTCTCTCTGCAACCCCATTCTGCTGTGAAGTGTGAGGACAAGTAATCTGGTGGACAATCCCACGGGTCCTATAAACATCCTTAAGTCTGGTAATGCAGAACTCAAGAGCATTATTAGTCCGCACTATCTTCACTGTGGCTGAATACTATGTGATGATCTCCAAAAGAAGGGTCTCTATCATCCTCCAAACTCTACCTTGCTTTTCAGCAAGAGCACCCATGTGGCTCTAGGGAAATCATTTACGACAACCAGGTAGTACCAGTGTCCTATCCGGTTTGAGACTCTGCTCGGTCCCCATACATCTATATGGAGCAACTGAAATAATGTCGAAGATCCAGAAGATGTGCTAACTGGAAAAGAGGGTCGATGGTGCTTACCCAATTGGCAAGAATCGCATTGTATGGTAGCAGCTGGAGAAATATGTAGTATCACCCTCCTGAGGTGATTCAGAGACAAGTGGCCAAGATGAACGTGCCACTGTAGAACACTCCCGCTACCATATAGAGTAACCCCTGCAAATGGCTCCTGTCCCAGACGGTAAACACCATTCTCCTCCATACCTCTGACAACAGTCCTCCCAGTGAGCTTATCTTAAATAACACATCCGACATCATCAAAAATGACTCTACAGTTGAGATCTTTTGTGATTCTGCTCACTGACAACAGACTCAGTGGGAATTCTGGTACGTGCAATGCACTAGATAGCTGCAAACTGGGGGTCATGGACACCTCCCCCTTACCCCTAACCGGGGTGTATCTATCGTTAGCAACCTATACAGTCCTTCCTGGGGAAATAGATTGTAGCGAACAAAAAGAGGTTTGATCACCACACAGATGCTGTGACGCACCAAAGTCGATTAGCCACCTTGCTCCATGGTAGCTCTTGTAATGCTCCTTATGTACGAGACTCACAAATTCTGCCATAAGTGTCAAGTAGATCACATCCAAGGAAAAAGGGGAATACACACCCCAAGGATCATACAATACGAAGAATACACACCCCACACAACCATCAATATGGGGAATACACACCCCAAAAATAATCCATAAAACTGGAGAAAGTCATACCACCATTCGGCAAACACCAATAGATCTGGAGAAAAAAAAGTGGCGGATGACTCTCCTAAGGAAATTGATTACTCTCTTGATTCAACTGCTATCAACCTTGGTGTGTGTGCGTGCACTTCAATCTCTCATCACTCCAAACTTCTTGAAGCAACAGCAGCAATCAGCATTCCATCAATGGCAGCAGCAGATGAACCATCTGGGCACTTGCGGTGGTCGAGCGATGGTTGAGCAACCACGAGGAGCAGATCTGGATGGCGCCGCCGGGCTCGGGCAGCCCACCAATGGCGCTAGGCGACGCCGGCGAGGCCCCCCCCCCCCCCCTTTCCTCCTCGCACTGCTGCACCTGGGCGGCTGATGCTCCTACAATTGGTGCTGCTGCTGCCAGCTAAGAGGGAACCAGCAGTAGTAAGGAAGAAGAGAAGAGAAGGATTTGGTGGATGGGTTGGAGGCCTACTTGGGTGGGATACCTAGGGCACTGATCTAGGACCACTGCTTTGATATCAAGTTGGCTGAAATGATTCAATTCAATATAGAAAACCTTAAGCTCTCTTATATAGAGAGAGTCCAAGGAGTGAAAGTACAGTTAAGCCCATATAAGGAAAAAATATAAAACATAAAAATCACTATATGTTAACAATTCAAGCTGCCAATTTGTTAGCCATGCTCTCCATGGAACAAATTTCAGTGGAAACAGATTATCTGTGCAGATCCAACATGAGTCAATTCAAATTGATTAACAGTAGGTTTTCAGAATTTTATGAACTTTTCATTTTTTCTTAAAAACCAAATGCTACGAATTGAACTAGTTGTTTTTTTGGAAAGCAATTGAACTGGTTGTTATTATAAGCATTTCAATATTATTTTTCTTTTTTCAACAGGTTCAAGGCACCTTTTGCAAAACAGCTTCAAGGAAGCGGCATCGGGAACAAGTCAATTATCAGGTGTTAATACTTGGATTGTCTTATGTTAGGATGGAAAAGAATTTATTCATTTTGAGAGACCCTGGGTCTCTTCATACAGAGAGAGGTACTAGAGAGGAAATTATAGGTATACCCCTTCACCTTACAACATAATAAAAAATATCCATTACATATAACTCAACACTCCTCTTCAAGCTAGAACATAGACATCCAATACACTCAGCTTGGAATAAATATAATGTAATGTCTTCTTGGGAAGTACTTTAGTGAAGATATCTGTGATCTGGTCTTCAGTGCTGATGTAAGATGAAAATCTTCTTAGCTAGGATGACCTTTCTGATGAAGTGACAATTCACTTTAATATGCTTGGTTATCTCATAAAAACATAATTATTTGCAATAAATAAGACAGCTTTGTTGTCACAGTGCATCGAAATAGAATTAGACACCTGCACCCCAAAGTCTTCCAAAATGGAACAAACCCAGAGTAACTCATAAGCAATCTGAGACATGGCCTTGTATTGCAATTCAGCACTCGATCTAGATACTATTGCCTATTTCTTGGTCCTCCATGTAACTAGATTTCCTTCACCAAATGTGCAGTATCCTATAGTGGACTTCTTATCATCATGAGCACCTACATAGTCTGCATCAAAGTATCCAAACACATCTAAGTGTCCATTGTCTTTGAAAAGAAATTCTTTCCCAGGTGCACTTTTTAAGTAGTTGAGAATCTAGCAAACGCCATCCCAGTGGATTTCCTTTGGTGACTGCATAAACTGGCTCAATCTTCCAACTGCAAAGGCAATGTCAAAACGAGTAACAGTCAGATACAGTAGTTTACCAATCACTGCACGGTATCAGTTGGGAGAAATGAACCACTCAACTTTATTCTCTAACCCTACCTCTCTTATATAAAGAGAGAGGTGGGTGCAAATTATCGTAAAACCCCATGAAGAAAAAGGAAATACATAGCACCATATAACACTAATAGAACAAATAAATAGCTAGACTCCATAACACTCCCCCTCAAGCTGAAGCATAGATATCAATCATGCTCAGCTTGGACACACATGTATCAAAGACGGATCTAGCAAGAGGTTTGGTAAAGATATCAGTAGTCTGCGCCTCTGAAGTAACCTGGGAGGTGAAGATAAACCCATCCTGAATCAAATCTCTGGTGTAATGGCAATCTACTTTCACATATTTGGTGCGTTCATGAAACATGAGATTGTTAGTAATATAAGTGACAACCCTGTTATCACATTGTAGCTCCATAAGCCTATCAATTTGTATATGTAGATCACTTAGAAAGGATCTTACCCACATCAACTCTACCGATGTCTGAGCCATAACATGATACTCATACTCAGCACTGGATCTGGACACCACAATCTATTTCTTGCTCTTCCAGGTAACCAGATTCCCTGCAACATACGTAGTCTGCGTCAGAGTATCCAACTACGGCCATGGATGTCCCTCTGGTGAAGAGAATACCCTGTCCTGGTGCACTCTTCAAGTACCTGAGCACCATCATGGCTGCATCCCAGTGCTGTCTAGTAGGCCTCTCCATAAACTGGCTCAACTTCCCTACTGTAAAGTAAATATCTGGCCTAGTAATCGTCAAGCAAAGCAGCTTCCCTACCAACTGGTGATATGTCTACTATCCACTGGCTCTGCATCACAGTCATACAGTCGTGCCTTGGGTCCATGGGAATATTTTCTGGATTGGCTCCCAGCATACCTGTCTCCTTTAGAACATCTAAGGCATATTTCCGTTGAGATAGAACAATACCATGCCTATTACGGGCTACTTTTATCCTAAGGAAATATCTCAATGACCTTAAATCCTTCATCACAGACTGATCTGCCAAAGCCCGTTTGATCTCAGCCACACTTGCTGTATTATCATCAATGATAATTAAGTCATCAACATAGACCAAAAGAGCTACAATACCTTTCCCGATCTTCCTAACAAACAAAGAATGATCTGCAGATGATCTGATGAACCCCATAGATTCTACCACCTAGGAGAGCTTCTGAAAAAAAGCTCTCGGGCTCTACTTGAGACTATAAATGACTTTCTGCAACCTGCATACACACTCCTGCTTGACCTCGTAACTAAGGGGCTGCTGCATGTAGACCTCCTGTAAATCTCCATAGAGAAAGGCATTCTTCACATCAAGCTAGTGAAGATGCCAATCTCGCTGAACTGCCACTGAAATCAAAATCTTCACTATAGATAACCGAGCCACTGGTGAGAAAGTGTCAAAAAAGTCTACCACATATGTCTGGATGAACCCTTTGGTAACAAGTCGGACCTTGTAGTGTGCAACGAACCCATCTGGATTGTACTTGACTGTAAACACCCATCTGCATCAACTACTGTAGCACCCTCTGGTAAAGATGTAAGATCCCAAGTACCACTGACGTAAGAGCAGCTGTCTCATCCTTCATGGCTTGGCGTCACTTTGGATCAAACATAGCCTACTGGTAGGTGGCAAGGATAGATATGGTAGAAAGAGCACGACAGAAGCTCCCAAGAGCTGACCCAAGGCCATAAGTAGCCAGACTACTTGCAACACGGTATCTTGGCTTACAGGTGATGGGTGCCCTCCTAATGGTAATAGGAAGGTCAAGATTAGCAAACTGATCCTCCTGTACTGGCTATGAAGCAGAAGTATCGTCATCCGGACATCTATTATCAGAGAGTGCCTTATCATCATTCTGTAACTTGTCTGTGGTTTCCTGAGGTGGAGACGGTGGAGTCTGTGTGACTCTGTAGGAGGTGGCATCTGAAAAATGCTGTGAGGTCGCTGATATGTAACAATGGGCTCACAGAACTTCACAGGACTAGTCATAGTAGGTGGGTGGGAGAGCAGAAATAGGTACCGCCTCCAAGGGAACAGGAGGTATAGGCATGGGAGCCTCCGTAACTTCAAGGGATAAGCTCCAGGTAGTAGTAGAAAAATATGGAATAGACTCATAAAACATAACATCGGCACTCACATAATGTCTACTAGTAAGAGGATCGAAGCATCTATATCCTTTTTGAGTTTGTGAATATCCCAAGAACACGCACTTAATTGCTCGTGGTGCCAACTTGTCTTGTCTTGGAGAAAGGTGAACAAATGCAGTACAACCAAACACACGTGGCTTACATGAAAAGCTCCTGCTCAGGGTGTAATATATGCCAAGGTATCTGCTGATGAAGCACTTAACTAGGCATCCTATTGATCAAATAACATGCTGTAAGAACTGCATCTCCCCAATATAACGGAGGCACACTGTGGTGGATCAACAAGGTACGAACCACATCTAGAAGATGTCTATGCTCCCTCTCAGCCACCCTATTCTGCTGAGAAGTATGAGCACGTGGTTTGGTGCAGTATCCCATGGGACCAGTAGAAAGCAGATAACCTAGTGGTACATAGCTCAAGTGCATTATCAAATCTCACTACTTTAATAGTGGCTGAATACTGATTCTTAACCTCCAACATGAAACTTTCAATGATAGATTCAACAACTGATTTATTCTTCAATAGAAACACCTAAGATAGACGTAAAAAATCATTAACCACTACTAAATAGTAACGGTGACCCTGCCTATCTGGTATTTTACTTGGACCCCACACATCCATGTGTAACAACTCAAATAGGGCTGTCGATCCAGGACGAGTACTCACCGGGTAGAAGGAACGAAATGCTTACCCAACTAACAAGCATTACAGTAAATTCGGGTCGTAGGAGATATGTGGAATGACTTGACGAAGACTATCCAAATGAAGGTGTCCAAGGCGGAGATGCCACTGAAATGTACTTCCAGGTGTAGAGGATCTCTCATCGACATGCAGATGCGAGTGGAGTCTGAGCCAATCGATAAACCTCATGCTCTACATGTCCACTACCATTCACCTTCCCTGTAACTTGTCTTGAATAGTGATCTCACAACATCAAATATTGCACGACAATTAAGTTCCTTAGTAATTTGGTTGATTGAGAGAAGACTCATAGGGAAGTTTGGAACATATAAAACATCAGACAATCTCAACGTAGAAGTTACTGGTACCTCGCCCTGACCTTCTACCTTGGAGGGTCGACCATTTGCAACCTGAACGGTCCTGTTAGCTGGTAGTGAATGAAGATGGGTAAAGTAATCCCAATCTCTACTGAGGTGTTGTAAGGCTCCTGAATCCACAAGCCATTCTGAGCAACTCTGATTCCTACTACGTGCAATGGAACTCAATTCGCTTGGTCCCTCGAGTCCTTCGTGATGACTATGACCTTGGAGTAGTCTCTTATACTCACTCTGGGCAATGATCTTCGTGTCATCTCTCAACTCCTGAGTGGTAGAAATACCACATGAATAGGCTGAAGAAACAAGGTTTTATACTTCCCAACCTCTGTAGCGGTATCCAATGACATTTTTGACAATCCTAATAATGCCATTGTGCCTTGAGAGGAAGGATAAACCCAAAAAACAAGTTTGAATAATTGATTTCAGGTCATGAAAAAGGTTTGAAATATAGAAGATGAATCTCTTAATCACGAGATCCAAGCATACATCGCTTGTAGATTAGATTAAAGGCATCAAAGGAACCCCTGGAACCAATGGTGGCCACACTAGAATGAGAGGAACCATCCTAGCATGGCCATCCAGGAGCGCCTACCCTCCTTCCCACTGAAAAGAGGACCAACCTGCCGATTTACTGCCGCTGTCGGCTTGCTAGATCACCGGCAATCTACCGGGTAGCTACTGGTGGCTGCAGACAGCGACAAAGGCTGCAGATGGGCAGATTGGCAGTGGTTGCCACTACTATCTTCCGATCTACCGCTGCTACTGGCCTGTTAGTTCACTGGTGATCTGTCGGGTTATCAGTGGCTGCAGCCAGCGGCAGAAGCTACAGATGGGTAGGCCAACGGTGGCTGCCGCTGCTACTACCGTCGGCAGGCTCTCTTACTGCTTGCTAGTCTGCCAATGATGGAGGAGAAGAGACCATTGGCGATGGGTCTAGGCGGTGAGGAGATAAAAATCTTGGTGGTTAGGGTTTCGGAGGCCTACTTAGGTGGGATACCAGGGCCACGGTCTAGGATCGGTGCTCTAATACCAAGTTGGGAGAAATGAACTACTCAACTTTATTCTCTAACCCTACCTCTCTTTATAGAGAGAGGCGAGTGCAAATTACCGTAAAACCTCATGAAGGAAGAGGAAATACATAGCACCACATAACACCAATAGAACAAATAAATAGCTAAACTCTGTAACAGTATCTAGTGACATCTTGTAGTAGTGGGCTTTATCATCTCCAATAGGCAAGAACATGTCTATGGGCACATATGCTGGTTTGCACCCCAGCATACCCATGTCTCTCAGCATCTCAAGAACATACTTGCGCTGGGAAAACACAAGTCCTCCAGTGTGCTGCACCTCAATACCAAGAAAGTAATTGATAGGGCCTAAATCCTTAGTAACAAATCGTGATTGTAGCACCTTCTTCATTTCCTCTATGCCCTGCCCGTCACTGCCAGTCAAAAGTATGTCATCCACATACACCACAAGTATAATGGAGCCTGTTTATTTATGCAATGTAAAGACAAAATGATCAACCGAAGACCTGGTGGAGCCATAATCTTGGACTACCCTGCTGAATCTTTCAAACGAGGCTCTAGGACTTTAGTTAGTCCATAGATAGCTTTTTTCAGTCTACACACCTTTTGACACTCCCCTTTAGTAGGGAAGCTAGGTGGTTGCTCCATTTAGACTTCCTCCTCCAAATCACCATATAAGAAGGCATTTTTAATATGCAGCTGATGGACGGTTCAATGTTTGTTGACACAAGAGATAGCAGTATTTGAACAGAATTAAGACGAGCTACCAGGGAAAAGGTCTTAAAGTAGTCAACCCCGAACGATTGAGTATATCCTTTGCCATCAAGCGTGCCTTGTGAAGGTTCCCTACTTGGAGGGGGTGAGATTAGCGTAACGTAAAAAATACGGAATTGAAATATAAATAATCTTCACAAAATAACAATCACACAAGTACACAAGTATTTTTAGGTGGAAACGCAAACCGGGTGAAAACCACCACCTAACCCTCTCGAGTTAGGATTTTCCGATCAACCAAGTTAATCAAAATCCACTAAACCGAATCACTTTAAACGAGGGTGATTCAACCTCAATACAACCACGCTACTTAAACGAGGGTAGCGTACCTCAACCCCTTCTCTCCATGAGAAGGATTTTGTTTCGCGAAGGAGACGGGAATTCGCAAAGCGAATACCCAACCAAATAACAAAGATAAAAGAAACAACAAGTCCTATAGAGCCAACAAAGTAATATTTAACCTAAGCTTCTATAGGAATTAGGAAACTCCCCTTTGCAAGGAGTACGTCGAGTTGAAGACGCGGTGCGTGAGCCACGCGACGGCGTAACTTCGCTCTCGTGGACTACGGCGGGAGAGCAGGTGCGCAACAGCTTGATGCTCTCAAGAGAATGGAGCTTGAGCTTGGAGAGCAAGAGCTAGCTAGGACACAAGATAGTGGAAAGTGTATTACAAAGTATTTCTTGTGTATCCTGGTGTCTCTAGGTGTGTGTTCTTGGTGTGTATTTGTGTGTAAAGGTTCCCTTCTATTTATAGAGGCCTTAGGAAGGCTTTGGAAGGCTTAGGAAAGGTTCTATAGCCGTTGGGAACAAAGCCCAAGAGAATCAGCCCGAAATCAGGAACAATCATTGTTCTGACAGGCTTATTAGACGTCTAATTCTGCATCAGACGTCTGGAAGTTCACTTTAAGACGTCTGATTTCAAGGTCAGACGTCTGATTCTATGCGGGTTTCCTCCTGACTTGAATCAGATCTAAACAGGATTTTTGTGCAAGTCCATCAGACGACATATAGGACGTCTGGTACTATGTCTGGACGTCTGGAAACCTACTTTTACTGTGGGAATGGATTTTCCAAACGTTGCAACGGCTAGAAAATCTCTGAGAAGAGATTTTGGGTCAGCCGAGGCAAAACGGTCAATTATCAGACGTCTGGACAGTCCTATGGACGTCTGATAAGGCTCTAACGGTCATAGTTTGAGTGTTTGTTAAGCCAGCCAACGGTCCACTAATTGGACGTCTGGCAAAGTCATCAGACGTCTCCTAAGACGTCAGGTCTAAGGTCTGGACATTTGATTTCATCAGACAGAACTAACTATGTCCAGCCTAACAGTTATCAGACGTCTGAAACAACAGTCAGACGTCTTAAAATACTTTATCAGATGTCTGATTTAGGAATTAGACGTCTGGAAACTCTGTTTGAACCCTATATTGATTTTCTAAGTGTTCTATAGAAAACCTAAGTATCCTAGGGTTGTGCAGGTATTCCTAGGACTACTGTTAGCATACTTTGAGGCTCTTTAACATGAATTATCTAAGGAAATAAAGAGTAACAAAAGAAACGAAAAATACAACAAGTACAAAAGAAGGAAATCTATCCTATTCTTCATTTCCTTCCATCTTCAATATATCGCTCCTCGCGAATCTCTTCTGCTCTCCATCGAGCTCCTCCAATCCGTCCTGGATGCGAGCTCGAACTCCATCTAATCACGTATCCATTTGCGATTGACCTGAAATCTAGGACTCAAAGCGCAAATATTAAATGACACGTGTTTTGTTATCATCAAAACAAATGATCGTGGTGCTCTAGCACCAACACCTTGTACCGATTCACAGTGCCATCAGGACAACATTTAAGGGTGAACACTCATCTACACCCCACAACAATAGCTCCTGGGGATAGATCAACAAGGTCCCAAGTGCTACGGGATTGTAAAGCTGCCATCTCTTACATTGCCAATGTCCAAGGCGGATCTTAAAAGGCCTCATGATGATCTCGAGGTACTTGCATATTGTCAATGGCCAGGGAAAACTGGCATCTAACTATAAATAGGCTATAAAGTGACATAAACTGAGACACAGAATATTTGGCACAAGATCATGGAGCCTTTGTGTAATAGGAAGGTCCAGAGTAATATCCTTAGTAGAAGGAATTACCTGATCCTCAGGCAAATGATCAGCAGCTGGTGGGGACTGAGCAGAAACAATAGACAATGGCTCATCCACCTGAGGAATATTTTGGGTCCTGCGTTGGAAGTGTTTAGGGAAGGTATCCGTATCAGGAATCTCAAGATGACATGAAAAGGGACCTAGATCAGGTTGAGTGGTTTGGGTATAGGTGGCTCAGTGGACTGTGGTGGCTCAGTGAGGATAGGAAGGGGAACCTCATGTGATGGCTCAGTAGGTTCCTCCCCTTGTTTTTGGTAATATGGTATCTCCTCAAAAAAGGTGACAATAGCAGAAACATAAAATCTCCATGAAACATGGTCATAGTAGCTATCCCCTTTCTGAGTCCTGGAATAGCTTAGAAACATACTTCACAGACCGAGGTGAAATCTTATTCAGTTTTTGCAAATGGACAAAATGCACAGCCAAATACTACAGGAGTAACAAAAAATATATAATTGCCAGGAAACAACAAAGAATACAGAATTTTACGCCCTAAGACAAAGGAGTAAACTCTGCCCACCAGATAAATAGCAATAAGAACATTGACCCAAAACTGCGAGGGAACATTCATGCAAAACATGATAGAACGGGCTACATCAAGTGTCAAAGCTTACGTTCAACAACTCCATTTTGTTGGGAGGTGTGAATGCAAGTAGTCTGGTGAATAATACTAAAGGATTTGAAAAGAGCATATATCCTGGCATTCAGAATTTCCAACCCATTGTCACTTCGAAAAGTCTTACCAGTAGAAAATTGAGTCTTTATTTCCAAAATAAAATTTTTGACAATATTAAAAACTTCAAATTTTTCTTTCACCATAAAAACCCTGGACATCCAGGTATGATCATCTACAAGAATAATAAAAAACCAAAATCCTTCAACACTCTTGACCCTATAGGGGCCTCAAACATCAACATGCACAAAAGTAAAAACAGACTCAACTCTTTTATTATTTGGTTGAAAAGAAGACCTATGGTGTTTGCTCAACTGATAGACTTCACACCTCAAAACATTGAGAAAAGACAACACAGGAAACTGACAACGCAAAATATGTAAACCAGGATGACCAAGTCTCAAATGCCACTAGAGAGCAATAGTGGCACACATCAGTACTAGGAGGGATATGTGGGTAGTAGAGCCCACTCTGCTTAAGTCCAATTTGCGTCATTGTCTGGAGGACCTCTAAGATGAAATACTGATCATGAAAAATAGTCTAGCATCTCAAATCTCTGGTAATTTGGCTAATAGATATTAAATTAAGCTCAAATTTAGGAGCTTGCATGACATTAGAAAGAGGCAAGGTGCTAGAAATAGAGATATTTTCGAGTCCAATAACAGATGATAAACCCCATTCGCTACTTTGACCTGAAATGGTGTACCAAGGTCCTTAAGAGACGGAAAAAGTGTACCATCACTGGTAATATGGGAGGAGGCATTGGAGTCTGCAAGCCAAACAGGAGTTTAGGATTTAACTAACATGGCAGAAGTATTTGCAGACCTTTGAACAGAGGCAGAAGTAGATCCCTGAGAAGCTATGAATCGACCATAATCAACCCTAGAAATGGTGATTTGGCTATCATCCTCTTGTACCTAGTAGGCTCCTCTGCAGATACTTGATGGACACGTGGATTCATATGTTGGTGCAAGGGCACCACGATCGTTAATTTTGATGATAACAAAACACTTGTTATTTAACATTTGCATTGAGTTTTAGATTTCAGGATAGATGCAAATAGTTATAAGTGTAGAGGAGCTCAAGCTCGCATTCATGGCAGATTGGAGGAGCTTGATGGAGAAGATGGAGCTTCGCGTGGAGCGAGAGCTTGAAGACAAGAAGAATATGATAGATGTTTTTTTCTATCTTGTATTTTGTATGTGTATCTTTTTGTTCTTTGCTCTTTTCTTGCTTAGATTATGTGTTAAAAAGCCTTAAAGTAACAAACAGTAGTCCTAGGAACATTTACTCTACCCTAGGATACTTAGACATCTTGTAGAGGACTTAGAAAACCAAAGTAGGCATCAGACAGCTTGATCAGATGTCAAATCTGGACATTAGACGTTTGATCTTAGACTTTAAGGTGTTTTCCTGTTTGGTTAGACGTCCAAAATACTTGGGCTGGAAACCCACTCTCTGTCTGCCACTTTCAGACATATAGCCCTTAATCCAAACGTCGTAGAAGACGTCTGAGGATCTTGCCAGACCTCCAACTAGAAAACCGTTAGCTTGTCAGACTTAATCGTTAAAGATTAACCCTAAATGTGATTTACATCTACTTTCAGACGTCCGTAGTACATCGCAAATGTTTGATAAATAAACGTTATGCTCAATCTAACCCAGATCACTTTTGTCAGATGATTATAGTGTTTGAGCCTTGGGAAACCCATTCCCACAATAACTTTTATTTCCAGACATCCAAACATATTGCCAGACGTCTGACCTATCGTCTAGGCAACTAAATACTAGAACCTTGTTTAGATCTGGACAAAACATGAAGGAAACCTGTTTAGAATTAGACATCTGATTAGGTGCCCAGACGTCTTAAAACACCTCATTAGACGTCCGTCTTGATCCAACTTGATAAGATCATATGCCCTTCTAGATTAGAGGACCGATCCCTAGATCAGAAGATGGCTCAGACGTCTGATCTTAGAACCAGACATCTGATAACCCTGTCAGAATCATAAATCATCCTGATTTTGACCTATTTGTCTTGGATTTATTCCCAACGACTACTTAGGCCTTCCAAGACCTTCCTACGGCTTCCTAAGCCATCTATAAATAGAGGACCCTTTGTTATAGACACCAAGTAACACTACTTCCATACTCTTCGTGTCATAAAGAAGGAATCATCAAGGAAGAAAGTGATCTTGCTCTTCAAGTCCCATTCAACAAATTCGAGAACATCGATACTCTACCGCGATTACGCCTACGCACTTTCTATTAATGGGAGATTCTTGCCTATAGTAGCATAACTTTATATTTACTTTGTGGCTCTATAAGTATTTTGTTTTTCTTTTGTTTTTGGTTGCATATTCGTTTGGCGAATTCCAGTCTCCTTTATGGGACAAAATACTCTTCGTGGAGATGAGAGTTTGAAGTACACTACCCTCGTGTAGGTAATGTGATTGTATTGAGGTTGAGTGACCCTCGTTTAAATGACTTGGTTAGTAGATTTGATCGATTAGGTCGATCGAAAAATCTTAAGTCGAGAGACTTCGGTGGTGGTTTTTACTTGGATTTGGGTTTCCACCTAAAAATCCTTCGTGTGCTTTGTCAAATTGATTGTGTGTGATTGTTATCTTATTTCCATATCATTTATTTGTATCACGCATATCTCACCCCCTCCATCAGAACCTACACCATACCCTGTGGGTAACCTTGCTTCACCTAACATCAATCCACAGTGAGTCCGTTCCTATGACAGCACTTACAGAAGAACTTCGACAACGACCACGTCCACGTGCACCACCACCATGAGCTCTGCCACCTCTTCCCCTAAGTTTCCTCTACCACGACCAACAGCCATAGCAAAGGCATCAGTAGTGGACATGGGATCCAAGTTGGCAAGCTTAGAAAGATGAGCATAGATCTGCAGCGATGTCGGGATCTCGTCCATCATCATGAACTAATCTTTAACTGCCTTGTACTCAGAGCCAATACCAGACAAAAGCTGAATAGAGCAACTAGCTTCTCTTTGTTTGGCTATAACAAAAGCGTCTGTAGAGATAGGCTGGTACAAATCTTGCTCGTCCCATATATTCTTCATGGTGCCTTTCCGAAGATTATGAAATCCTCCACAACACTGTATAGTCTGGTAATGTTACTTATATTGGAGAGTGTAGTTTAGTCCCACATCAGTTAGCGTGGGACTGTATGGTGTGTGCTGGCCTATAAATAGATAATGCACCGCTTCATTCTTCTTTGAGAAAATATAGACACATGTGCCTTACCGGGGCCTTCTCTTGTGGTTTTCTCCCCGCTCTTCGTGAGTGGAGTTTTCACGTAAACTTAAGCATTCTTGATTGATTTAATACTTTGATTATTGCTTCCTCTTATTATATTTTTCAACTTGGTATCAGTTTTTTCTTGGGTTTATTTTATTTTTCATCTCGAATCTTGGGTTCGTTTAACCCTTGCTAGAGTTTTTTTATTCTAGTGTGTGTGGATCCACATCGTGGAGGACCACAACACGAAGGAGAGGTTGAGCCTTGGAGATGATGGAGATTAGAGGGAGGAGATCAGAGAAAGCCCAATGGCCCTTCATGCATGGAGGACAGGTTGCACAGGGAGGGCCTCCGCAATCGTGCCACAACATGGTGGTCAGTAGTGGTGGCGTTTGCGTCGGCAGCTTCTGAGGGCAAGGCGGAGATGATCCGGCAGCCTGCAGGGCCACATCAGGCGATGCTGCAGTGCCCTCGCATGCTTGAGCGTCAACGGCGACGTCGTTCTTGATGGAGGCGGTGCACATTACCACGAAGATGAGGAAGAGGCCGCGGTGCTGTGCTTCTCCTCTAACGAGGCGCTGATGGTCGAGGAGCATTTGGCGGAAGACGCTCGGTGGTGGAGCTCCGTGGGTGGCACGACCTTGCAGCATAGTGTCAGCGGCAACGAAGGAGATAGAGACGGAGTCAATAGTGCTGACATCTCGTGCAAGATGGAGACGAGGCGATGCGCGGAGCACCCAATGCCGGAAGACTGCGACCAGAGGTGGCAGCCGAAGCGGATGCGGTCGGAGGTGGAAACTAGAACAGCTGTAGGAGTTGGTAACGGGAGGAGCCGCCGTGCCTCGTTGATTTAGTTCCCCCAAACGCTAAGGGGTGCTCGAGGGTGATTTAAAGGAAAATGAAGAGAAAAAAGGAGAAAAAAAAAGAGGAAAGGAAAGAGAAAAAAGATTAAAAAAAGAGATAACATAAAAAAGGGAGAAGGTAAAGAAAAAAAAAGGGGAGGAAAAGAAGAGCATTTGAATTCAAGAGAAAGGGGGGAGAAACTCTTCTCTATATATGTATTTCTCTGATTTTTATTTATTCTCCCACACGAGTATGGGAGAAAAGGGGGAGTGTAAGCCTATTATAGTCATCCTCCAAGAGGGAGTCCCTTGTTCGAGATCACCGTGCAAGGATCCGTAACTCTGGGAGGTCCAGAGTTTCGAGGCCTCCATGAGGGAGATCCAGTTTCGAGGTAGTCAGAGGAAGGGACCACTTTAGATTCCACGTGGGAGATCTAATTTTGTAGACTTCAAGAGGGAGATCCACCTTTCGAGGTCTTCAGAAGAAGGCCCTTTTACAAGGACATTGAATGGGAAGCCACCGGCACGTGTTAAGGTCTTCAGAGGAGAGGCCATTTGTCAGCTACAGCATCCAACAGCTTTAGCCCTTGCTGATGTGTCATCAGCATACCCGCCTACAGACGAGGATCGGCTGAGAGTGTATGTTCCGTTGTGTAGAGAGGGATTTGAGTGTTGCACAAGTTAAGCATTGCATGCTCCAGCTTGAGTGGGAGTGTTGGAGAGTGTGCAGTTTAGTCTCACATTGGTTAGTGTGGGATTGTGTGGTGTATGGTGTGGTGGCCTATAAATAGGCAGTGTATCTCTTTATTCTTCTTTGAGAAAATATACACATGTGCCCTATTGGGGCCTTCTCCCGTTTTCTCCCTGCTCTTCGTGAGTGGGGTTTCCACGTAAACCCAAACATTCTTGATTGATTTTATGCTTTGATTATTGCTTCCGCTTATTATATTTTTCAACTAATTCTATGAGAATATATCTCATAAAGTATATCCTACATCCTCTTGGCCGAAGCATGAGCCATCACCTGCTTGGCGATGGTCTAGGTGACATTGTTGAGAAGGCAAGTAGCAACCCAGTCGTTGCCTACTTCCTAATCGATAGACTTAACAGTAGCAACAACATCAGTCAAAATATATTTCTTCCTGTGGGATCCAGCAAACTGACAGAAAGAGGAAGATCAGAGCAAGAAGTTGATCCATCCAACTTAATTGATGTCCCTTGCATGTGAGGAGTGCTTGCGGTAGAGTTTTTCCTTATCAAGTCACTCACGACGTCTTTCTGATCCCCTATAACATACGGAGTCGAGATCCACGAAGAATCACAGATCTAGCGTTTGAAAAACGGATCACGATATCTGAAAAATTCAGATTTTAGACCAACAAACCACCTTCCAACAAGTTTTGCACATGCTAGGGCATAGAAGAGGCCCTAGCGGTGCTCTTCATGGTGATAAGACCGCTTGGATAAGCCTTGGCAGCGACGCTGGGATGATTGAAGGGCCTAGGTGACGTCACTGGAAGGCTACACCACTAGTGGTAGCACCTCAGATGCACTGCAGGCCCCTACAGTGGTGTTGTAGGGCCCTGTGGCAATGTTGCTGCAGGTCTAGACCGATCTGTGGTGACTCTTCTGCTCTGCGAAGGTCGAGGTAGCTGGTGGCGGTAGCCCTGCTGGCCCCATAGTAGGCTACGGCGCTATTACTGGTGGTTGGGAGGCTGAGGTGGCCTTGCTGCGATGATGCTGCTGGCCTAGGTGGGTGGCGACACCGCTGAGAGGTGAGGGGTTAGGGCGTTGGTGGGAGGGAAGGGAGGCTAAGGTTTGGTGGGATACCAGAGCCCCGATCTAGGACCGCTGCTCTAATACCATGTTAGGACAAAAAAGAATTTATTCATTTAGAGAGGCCTTGGGCCTCTTTATATAGAGAGAGGCACCAGAGAGGGAATTACAAGTATACCCCTTTACCTTGCAACATAATAAAAAGTATCCATTCATATAACTCAACACCTTATTGACAAATAGGCAAAATGTGGAAATAATTTAAGACAACCTGCAGCAGCAGCAGCACGAGGCCATATGGTTTGCTGAACATCAGAAGCATCTACAGTCTCACCCCACATGCAAACTTCTCCTCCTATTACGAGTTTTTGTTCCGAAACATCATCTATTCCCTCAAGTGGATCACCTTCATAAACCTGCTCCCATGGGACATCAAGATGATCGAGATACCAGATATCACAATCACTGAAAATGCATTTGAAGCCTTTGGTCACAGCTTTAGGACAAATTCCAGAATTCAGCCTGCAGGCAAGAATATAGTAAGTGCACAAAGTGATTTAAGTACTTCTAAGTAAACTAAGAATAACACCTTAGAAATGGACTTACCAGTTGTGAACAACTGTTTGAGGATTCAGATTTTCCCCAAAGGCAATAAATGTTTCCTCCCTGGAAGGGTGAAAAGAAGAAAAAATAGAAAAGGAGTCCTGTCACCGTCATTAGTCTAGAAGACTCGTTCAACATAGAGTTAAAAACGACAAAAAAGAAGGGCAACGAATGCACTAGATTTAATCTGTCCGCTATTTTGTAATGTTGAGACAATCTTCTTTGTTATTTCTAGCTTGGTAATCATTCCCGGTCATGTATTTGATAGATAAGACTTCTCTTTTCCAGAAGATGGCTTTGCACATTATTGGGTTCTTGTAGGCTACGTGTTCTTTTGCGTCCTTTTCCAATGTGTATGTGGCTTGTCACAGTCGCAATAGTGTTCTTTACCATTCCAAAATTAATCAAAAAATACAATAGATAGGGCTGTGAATGGACATTTCCACATAGCCTTGTTGGTCCATTACACACAGGCCCCAGTTAAAACAAGTTAGGTATTTTTCCATCAATGTCTCTCAAAACTTTCCTGATTACATTTGCACCTCTCTATACATCATTATTATATCCATGCCCCTACAAGCTTGCTAACTATATCAATCATATCCCCAGGTTAACTCTCCATTAGATTTGAAGGAATATTCCCCCGAATATTCTCTAACTGTTGTTGAAGTTAATGACTTAAGAGTTCCGAAATTATATTAATACCTCTATCCACGCTCTTTCTCTTTTGTTCTTCTTTCTTCTTCCCCCTCTCCTCATCTTCCTCAAAAAGCTTGAATTGCATCTCATTGGAGGCCACTTCATTGACAACGACATTGAGATCATCACTGGAGGTCTCTCTCTTCCCCAGGCGACACCCCTCCTTGCACCCTCCTTTCCTTTCCAGCCATCGACCCCCTTCTCTATGATTACTACATCTCTCTCTCTCTCTCTCTCTCTCTCTCTCTCTCTTAAGAAGAGGAGAATAGGGTTAGGTTTGGGTTGAGTTTGGCTAAGTCTAAACCCATAGCCATTTATAAATCCTCCACCCATATTCTATCCATTTAGCCAACATATACATAAATCCAAACCCATACCCATACCCACTTGCCAACCAAGTATCCACTTACTTATCGGGTACCCATTTATCCATAATCAATTTTAAGATTCATCGAGCCATTTAAAACGCATAATTTGTATATAAAGATTAATAAGTTCGGTGGTATTCATCACGTGGAAATAAATGACCACGAGTTCATACTCAAAAAAAAAGTACTAGTTTTTCATCATAATATATTGTTGAGTTACGTTTAGTATGAGGGGACATTTATTATTCTTATTTTTGTGTTGGACCCATTATGTTATTTTTCCCTTGTCTCTCTCTATATAAAGAGACATAGGGATGGCTTGGTAAAATAAGATTTACTCTTTACTTCAACTTGGTATCAGAGCCAAAGGTTGAGGTCTCCACCAAAAAAACCCTAACCTTACCTTAAGCTCTCTCGCCAAGAGCTACAGCCGCTACCACTGGCAGCCACGCCGGTGCCTGATCGTCGCTGCAACAGCAGCAACACCGACTGCCGTCGCTGTTGCAGTCGATTCTTCACGCCTGCTGCAACGTTTGATCGGGGCGCAGTAGTCACCTCTCGCCGCCTTGCTGCAGCGCTCGCCACCGCGCTGCAGCACCGAGTCGCGATGTTGCTGCCGCCGCCAGCAACCACCCTAATTGCAGCACTCGTCACCGTGCTGCAGCACCTGGTCGCGGCACTGCTGCTGCTGCCAACAATCGCTCCAACTGCAGTGCTCGCCACTGCGTCGCAGCGACTAGTCGCGACGTTCCTTCCGCTGTTTGCTGTCGCCCCTTTGTAGCAGGACCACTTCCCGATCACCGCTGTTGCCTATTGCTCTCGATCTCTCTCCTCGAGGATGAGGATCTGAATCAAAAAATCTTCCTACGGGTGATATGAGCTTCTTGATCTTTTGATCTAATTTGGGGTGTGTATTCCCCTTAGTAAATGATTTTTGGGGTGTGTATTCCCCAATGAAGTGTTGTTCTTTGGTCTATGGATTGTGGGGTGTATATTCCCCAAGTTTGATGGTGTTTTATCCATGATTTCAGACCTATAATTTGAACTTATTTTTGTGTGTTTGGAGTTACTATGTCTACATCAGATAGTTCTAAGGTGTCTTTAGGATAGAATATAGAAAACGGGGTGTACAAGAACTCCTTCTTTGCTTCAATTACAAAATTAGATGAGACTAATTACCCCTGCTGGTCTCAGACCTTTCTTGTTACTGTAGAAGGTCATGAGAAGAAGCATGTGCTTATGGAAGCACCACTGAAGCAGAAAAGAGGAAAAATGCGACCTGGAATCGGGATGATGCTATGGTGAAAGCCTGGATTTTGAATAGCGTCATTCTAAGGATTGGTGATGAAGTTATGTACTACAACACTGGCAAAGAGATGTAGGACGACTTGAAGACGACTTATTCACATGAGTTGAATTCAACTCAAGTATTTAAGATCCACTATGACTTATGCCATCTCGAGCAAGAAGAGATGAGTCTATCTTAGTATTACTCCACTATGAAGGGATTATTGGAGAAATATAATGCATGTAGACCGATGTGTACTTCTACATGCAACATGAAGAAATTTGCAGCCCACATGTTCCTTGCAGGGCTGAGTGACCACTATTCTACAGCTCGTTCACAGATTTTGACTTTCTCTGAGTTCCTCCTATTGAGGAGATTTACAGGAGGCTGAGTAGGATGCAAATTTAGCCTACTCATGATGCTGTTGTCATTAACACGTACTCGGCTCATGCTGCTGCCAGCACTCGTGGTGGTTGCACAGGCTTCTTTCGTGGCAAAGGCAGGGGCAAGACTGATAGTGGTCGAGGCAAGCCTACATGTTCTTACTGTGGCAGGCTTGGCCATGTTGAGGCTAAGTGTTGGAATAAACTTGGCCGTCCTATTATTGCCAACCAACCTGCTGTTACAACATCTCTAGGTGTGAGCACTAGGGCAGTATCTCTTGCAGAGGCAGACTATGATGCAGTTGTGCAGCGGCTATCACAGTTGATTCATGAGCAGCCTCAATCCTCCAGCACTGCAGCCTATGCATCTGCATCAGGTACGAAAGGGTCATGGTTGATTAATTCTGGTGCATCTGACCATTTGATAGGAGATTCCCAGTGTTTTAGGGAATTATAGAAGACATCACAGGAACATTTAGTACAGTTAGCAGACAGTAGGCATGCCCATATTTGTGGTAAGGGAGGGGTACCTGTTACACCATGCATCTTGTTGATGTATATTGTGTCGGACATAACAATACAACTGCTATCTATTAGTTCTATTACCAAGCAGTTGAATTGTCGTGTTATTTTTGACGCTGTTGGATGCATCTTTCAGGACCGCATGATGGGGAGGACGATTGGTGGTAGCCATGAGGGAGGTGTGTATCGGCTACTTCAGAGTCCAATTGCTACAATCTGTTAGACAACTACTACAGAGAGTGCCTTGCAGTGGCACAGAAGACTAGGTCATCCTTCACTGGACAAGCTACGCCGTGTCATCGCTCACTTGTCTCTTGCCATGAAGATTCAATGTGATGCGTGTTAATTGGGAAAGCATCACCGTACCAGTTTTCCAGCATCTATCCAGTCAGCTAGTTCTTATTGCTTTGATTGGCTGCATTATGACGTTTAGGGGCCTAGCTGTGTGGCAGACCGTCAGATATTATTTGTTATTTATGGATGATTTTTCATGTCTATCATGGACCTTTTTGATGAAGAATAGATCGGAAGTTGGTTATTTGATTCAACAGCTTGTGATGTTTGTGAAAAATCAATTTGGTGTATGCATTAAGAAAATTCGAACAGATAATGCATTAGAATTTTGCACAAAGAAACTGTCTGATTTGTACGGATCACTGGGTATTGTACAGACCTCATGTCCTCATACATAGCAGCAGAATGGGATAGCTGAAAGAAACACTACCATATTCTGGATACAACTAGAGCCCAACTTATCCAGAATAGTGTTCCACATAGTTACTGGGGAGATGCGGTTCTTACTTCCTGTTATCTCATTAACAGGCCCCCTTCCTCTATTTTACATGAGTAGATTCCATGGAGAATCTTATACCCTAATGCAGACCTATTTCTCGTGCTACCGAACACATTTGGGTGTGTGGCATTTATACACCTCCTTGGGCCTGGTCGTGACAAATTGGAACCAAGGGCGGTTAAGTGTGTATTTTTAGGATACTCACGCACGCAGAAGGGATATAGGTGTTTTGATCCCATACATCAGAAATACTATGTGAGTGTGGATGTGACTTTTCATGAGTCTATTTCTTATTTTTCTATCTCCGGTTATCAGTTGAGAGAGATAGAGGTGGCTGCTCCTATGCCTATACCTCCTATAGCCTTGGAGGACTTCTCTCATAGTAGTGGTGTATCTACTATAAAACATACTATGGGCAGTTTCAGACCTGTACCACCTGATGAGAAGACATTTAAGGGTGCTATATATCAGCTACTAGTTACGTACAGAGAGAAGACACACCCCTCCTCTTCTTCAGTGCCCACTGAGCCACCATCATCCTCTGTTTAGGTATGTATTAGGGATACTGATGATTCTTCTGCTCATGTCTCTTTATTATCCCTCTCTCTGCCAACAGATGATGATATTTCCACTGCTATTAGGAAGGCTCTGAGATCTTGTCCACAGTATCATGTCGCTGGTAGTGATGTCTCTGCAGGCTCTCTTGGGACCGAATTTCATGCTTTTACAGCTGTAATCTCTACTACAGAGATACTCACCTCCTACCAGCAGGCTCTTCTACACCCACATTGGACGGCGGCCATGGAAGAGGAGCTGTCTGCGCTCACTAATAGAGGGATCTGGGAGTTATCTGCTCTACCTTCTGGTGTACACTTAGTTGGGGCCAGATGGATCTTTACTTTGAAATACAACCATAATGGGTCTATTTCTAGGTATAAGGCTCACCTTGTAACCAAAGGATTCACCCAGACTTATGGAGTAGATTTCTTTGACACTTTTTCCCCTATGGCACGACTCTCCACGGTCCATATTCTTGTCTCTGTTGCGGCTCATTACGGATGACATCTTCACCAGCTGGATGTTAAAAATGCCTTTCTATATGATGATTTGGAAGAAGAGATACATGCAGCAGCCACCTGGTTTCGAGGTTCAGGGGGAGTGTGTATGCAAACTTCGTAAGGCTATTTATAGCCTTAAGCAGAGCCCTCGAGCCTGGTTTTAGCATTTGTTTGAGACACTTTCTATGTTCGGGATGTAGAGATCTTCTGATCATTCCTTGTTTGTTAGGAAGATCGGTACTAGTATCGTGGCTTTATTGATATATGTTGATGACCTCATTCTTACAGGTAATGATGCAGATGGTATTACGCAGGTGAAAGAGTATTTAGCTCACCAGTTTGCTATGAAGGATCTTGGTAAGATGAGATACTTTCTGAGTTTTGAGATCGCCACGAGCAAGCAGGGCATAGTGATGTTTTGAAAAAAGTATGCACTTGATATTCTCCGGGAGACAGGGATGCTAGGATCCAAGGAAGCCAACATTCCTATGGATCCTAAAGTTCATCTATTTGAGGATACAGTGAAGGTAAAGGACAAAAAGATCTATCGGCAATTTGTTGGGAAGTTATTGTATTTAACTATCACCAGGCCAAGCATCAGCCTTGCAGTGGATAAGCTAAGTCAGTTCTTAGACAAACCCACTGATGCTCACTGGCAGGCAATTATGCAAGTGTTGAGGTACATTAAGGGCTGTCCAGGTAGAGGCATTTTATTTCAGAAGGCGAAGGGCCCTATGTTAGTAGTGGCTTACTCTGATGCAGATTATGCAGGAGATGTGGGAGATAGGCGATCTACTACAGGTTTTTGCACATTTGTGGCTGGAAATTTGGTGACCTGGAGGAGTAAGAAATAAGGTGTTGTTTCACGCTCTAGTGTAGAGTCCGAGTACAGGGTTATGGCTTATACTGCAGTCAAGATGATATGGATTAGATCTTTATTACGAGATCTTCATGTTAAAATTTAGGAGCCTATGGAGATACATTGTGATAATCGAGCTACAACATATATTACTAATAACCTCATGTTTTATAAGAGGACGAAACATGTGGAAGTAGACTATCATTATATCAGGAGTCTGATTTAGCAAGGTCTACTTCATACGACGTGTCTTGCCTCCATTGATCAGATTGCTGATATATTTACCAAGCCAAGCCACTGCCTCGCCCCCAGTTTGAGAAGTGTAGAAGCAAGCTGAGCATGGTGGATATATATGCTCCA
The DNA here is from genome assembly GCA_037157565.1 of Thalassia testudinum. Taxonomy (NCBI): domain Eukaryota; kingdom Viridiplantae; phylum Streptophyta; class Magnoliopsida; order Alismatales; family Hydrocharitaceae; genus Thalassia; species Thalassia testudinum. Next base: position 5,435,720 of record JAZHRO010000001.1, on the reverse strand, counting down.
GCTTGTGGGGGAGTATTGAGTTATGTTTAGTATGAGGAGGCATTTATTGTTCTTATTTTTGTGTTGGACCCATTATGTTATTTTTCCCTTGTCTCTCTCTATATAAAGAGACATAGAGATAGCTTGGTAAAATAAGATTTATTCTTTACTTCAACTTATATATTTGTTAAATGAGGGTATACTATAAAGTACTTAGAAAAATATACAAATAAATAAGCTAGATAAGTGGGTCAAGTAAGTGGGTTACATAAACGGATGGAGTGAATGGGTGAACTCCCAAAGCCATACATGTAGCCATACCCATTCAAGTTTGTAAGTCAACCCATACCCATCTAAAATTTAAATAAGTTGGGTTTTACTTGCTCCAATCAAGTCGTGTTGAGTCGAGTTTGAGCTCGATGAACCCAAATTTGCATCCTTACGGGAGAAAGAGGTTTTTTTTTGTTTACTATGGTGAGGAGTTATATATCAAACATAGTTACCATCATTACCATTAGGTGTTTTTTTTTCTTCTGAGACAAAATAGGAAGACTATAGTCATCCAGATCCATAAAAAATAAAGATAAATACCATAAGCACAAGACAATGTGGTTACAAAGCCACACAAAACGAGGTCCCACCTGCTCCCCCAAAGAAAGAAGAACAATCGACTTCATGGTCACACCACAAAGAGCACACTCACAAGGACAACCTTCATAAGAAACTCGAGTTGAACGTCTCACGCCAAAACCAAGCCCCATACCCAGGAAAAAAGATTACCCAGACAACAACACTAATCATGTGAGAGTGTGCTCGCAATCGCTGCCTCTGGGCCCCGAGATTCCACCACATAACAAAGCTAGGGGATAAATCCCACAAGCCTCCGATATTCCATGCAAGGACTCTTAACAATCATACCAAATAGGAGTCCCTGAGCCTGCCTGACGAGCCACCTTCTTTGCATTTAGAACACCTGCCACCCTCTCATCCACTTCCGAAGTGGTAAAGCTGTCAGCAGATTTTTTAGGAAGAACCACAACTTTCCTCCTAAAAGATTTCCTCTTGTAGTAGAACCTATACAAAGGCCCATGTCTATCTCAGGCAGGTCTGGATTGGCCCGATCCCCTGCTGGAAGAAGAGACCATGCTGTTTTGCCACTCCGCAGCAGCCCCAAGCTTTTCCCCAATACCAAATGCAGCCACATCATCGTTGCAGAAAACCCCCTGTATTACCGCCTCGTCACAGCTCCCATTGCCATTAATAACACCACCATCATCATGAACATCACCCCCGAACTCCCACAAGAGTGGGATCCGCCGGTGCCCCTTATCGATTAGAGCAGGCATGCGAAAAACATATCCAAAAGCTATCACGTCAAGATCGCAACTGCAAGCAATGAAAGAAACCAGACCAACAGAAGGAGAAAACTGAGCATTCTCCCATCCATCTTGGCAGTCCCTATCGTCATTTCCAGAACTGGCAGTGCCAAAAAAAGATGTCTGGGCGCTAACAGAATGGCATTCATTGCTGTTACCAGAAGTAGCAGCCTCGAAAAAGGAAATCTGAGCACCTGAGCTAGGTGCCTGGCAATCAATGCCGTTTCCAGAAGCTGTAGCATCGTCAATGGCAGTCTGAGCGCCTGCTGGCTAGGATCACCGCTCACAAATTAGGAGGCATCACTGTCACAGATTCAAAATTTGAATCACCAAGCGCAACCTTCGGCTTCCATATTCGGTGAAAAATCATTTTCATATACTCCGGCAAAGTTTCACCCACCGCTCCAGCAGCCACCTTCAAACCGTCAACCAGTCTCGCCCCACTAGTGATGACATCGGCAAAAGCGGGGTGACCTTCTCATGAAGAACCTCAAAAGAACCACCCAAGAGCATCCCCCTATGCCTTCAAATGGACTTCGACAGCAACTTACAACCCACAAAAAGTTCCCCTTCAACGATCACATGAGAAATATCCCCCTCAAACAACCCAATACCTTTGCATCTTCTCACCCTCGCAAATGGTGCGTAAACACCCTCAATGACCTCTACACTACGCAACCGCAAAGGAATCCCACAAATAGAGAAGACACAAACAGGCCTCGTCGGAGCCCGCTCGTCCAAAGCACCCTCATACAAAGAAGGAGATCTCTAGAGAACCTATGCACCCCCAACATCCATCTCCGTGGACCTCAATCTCTCCAATCTTTCATCATCAAACTGAAAACAAGAAACCTAGAAGGGGAGAAGGAAGCTACCTTCCAACAACCACTGGAAGCAAGATTTAAACCCTTAAGACTTTTCCTAATGCTAAGCAAAGAGAAATGCCCACGCAATGAATCTCCAACCAAAGAGGAACGAAGCACATCATCGAGCTTCTCTGCCATAAGACTCTACCTAGCCTCAACCTCCATAGTAGGTGGAGTTGAGGGAGGAGGGAGGTTCCTCCTCCATGGGCAATCCCGCCTTCTGCCCACCACCTTACAGACCAAGCACACCACCAGCTCCTGGCAATCGACCACCACAACTCCACGCCTCCACCTCTCCCCTCTCACACCATCCTTATATACTCCCACCATTAGATGTAATGGTAGGGGCATTTGTGAGTAACAATGCAAGTTTGTAGAGGTATGGATGCAGTTATGAAAGCTTTGAGGGTCATGAATGTAAAAATCCAACATGTTATCTTGATGTACCCACATGATGCATTCACCCATTATCAGTTTCTAGACAATACCTGATGATTAGAGCTTCAAGGCTTGCATTTTCCTTGGCCTTGTGGCCAAAGAACACTCAAATGACATGACAACCAGTAAAAGATCTCAAATGTTTGCTTAAATGCATCAATAGTTTAAAAAAAAGAGAAGTACCAGTTAACAGGAGTCCAATTTAGAGAAAGTGCCAGATCTTGAGCTCTTAGTACAAAGTACTGATAGGCATCATCAACAGTCATGTTCCGGTCCTGAAGCCTTCATGTAGCAAATGAAAGAGAGGGCATGAACAATGAAGAAACCAAATGATGTTGCCACATATTAATTAGGCATATAAAAAACCACTTTAATGTGATCTTCCACTCTTTTCCATTTTTTTTTAATGATCCATCCTGCCAAGATCAGGGGGAGCAACCAACTGGCAATGCCCTGATGGGCCATTTTTGCGCAATCTAATGAATGAAAGCATCAGATTTGCAGTTATGGCACTTCACTTGACATTGGGTAAGTTATTGTCCGAAAACAAGATACCATACATTACAGCAGATTTCATGGGAAGAATGGTTATGCTAAGAGCCAAGTAGTGTGAGAAGCTGCAATTTGTCCCAAATTTATTAATGAAGTTTGCTAGGGGTGAAAAGAGAGAAGTTTTCTTGATTAAATACATGATAACACCCAAAACTTCATTCTTAAACTTTCAATTTCAACCAGATTTAGAAAGTCTTAACCACTTGTACCTCCTTTATTGCATTGAAGCAGTTACTTTCTTTTCTCTTTTCAATAGGTGAAAATGATTACTGTTCGAGGTCAATGAGGTCTCCAAACTGACTGCCTAACAGTGTCATATGGGGAAAGGGGGATGAGACTAAGAAATGAAGACTGTGATAAAGCTGGTCCAACAATGATGTAATTGAAGTGATGGTCATTGAATAATCACATGTAGAAATTGCTTCTAATGAGTACCTGTGTGCAGGCAGGCAGGCTGGCATGGGAGGTGGATGGGTGTGCATCCATGCCTGGGTGGGTATCCGTGTGTGTGAGGCATAAAAGGAAAGAATGTGTGAATAAGACTGCCAGGACAAAAGCCAATGCAACACACGAAAAGTTGAATTTAGAGTAAGGAAGATACAACAGATTTCAAAGGTAAGTATTAAATATGATGTATCCCTTTTTTCAAGCTAAATGTAGATGTGATCCATGATAAATTACAATGACAGCAGAGAAATACAGCCCCAAAGGCCACAAGGAGAGGAGAAGGCCTAAACAAGGTAAAATAGCATGCCAAATTTCTATTATTATGAAGTGTAGCAGGATAGACTGAATAAAATATACCTTGCCTGAGATTTCAGAAAATGATAATAGGTTGAAGAGAAGGTAGAATAAAACTAATCATACTTTTTTAAATCCAAATTATTTCAATGTTACTCCAATCAGCCCATAGGAACCATAGATCTGTAAGTTTTTAGCTGTTCATTTCACATCCAGAGTTCTAGAGTAACTACCATCACACACACCACGAAGACACTAGGCACATGGCACTGACTGGGAACTTTACAAGAAACTACCATCTGTGTCATACACTGCAATGAGAAGATTCACCGCATACAACCCTACATTTATCCACCATTGCCCATGAACACTGACGAATACCCTGTCATCATATATTTAGTGCGAAGAAATGACCAATCTCAATTGTTGAGAAAATCCTATATCTCTCTAGATAGTGACAGTCAACCTTAACGTATTTGGTGCGCTCATGGAACATCAGGTTGTTGGCTATATATATAGCAGCTCGATTGTCACATCGCATCTCCATAGGTTCCTCACTCTGGATGTGTAAATCATGTAGTAGAGATTGTATCCAAACCATCTTTGCAGCAGTTTGGGCCATCGCTCTATACTCTGACTCTGCACTGAAGCGAGAAACTACCCCCTGTTTCTTGCTCGTCCAAGTAGCTAGATTACCAGCTACAAAGGTACAAAAACCAGTGGTAGATTTCCTGTCAAGCACACATCCTACATAATCTGCATCAGAATATCCTATGACTGTCATAGAAGAGCCTCTTTGGAAGAGAATACCACGAACTGATGCTTTCTTCAAGTATCTAAGCACCTGCATAGCTGCCTACCAGTGCAACTTCGTTGGCTTCTCCATAAACTGACTGAGTTTGCCTACTACTAAGCCAATATCTGGCCTGGTAATAGTCAGATACAACAGCTTGCCTACAAGCTGTCTGTACGCTTTGCTATCAGCTGCCTCTACCTCATCATGTAGATGTGCCTTGGGGTACATAGGAATAATGGCTGGCTTAAACCCCAACATGCCTGTCTCCTGAAGGACATCCAATGCATACTTGCGTTGAGATAGAGCAATCCCATCTTTACTCCTAGCAAGCTCAATCCCCAGAAAGTATCTAAGTTGGCCCAGATCCTTCATAATAAACTTCTGTGCAAGAGACTCCGTGACATATCTTATCTCAGCCTCATCACTATCGATAATAATCCGATCATCAACATAAACCAGTAGTGTTACAATGCCATTCTCTGTTTTCCTGACAAACAGAGAATGATCTAAAGAGGACCTTTGCATTCCCATCCTCTGCAACACATCTAACAGCTTTTGAAACCAGGCTCTCGAGCTCTACTTGAGGACATAAATTGCCTTCCGAGTCTGCACACACACTCCCCCTGAACCTTAAAACCTGGGGGTTGCTGCATATAAACCTCCTGAAGATCACTGTAGAGAAAAGCATTCTTAACATCAAGCTGGTGTAACCTCCAATCTCTGTGGGCAACAACAGAGATGAGTACCTGAACGGTGGCAAGACGTTCAACAGGAAAGAAAGTGTCAAAGAAATTCATCCCATAAGTCTGGGTGAACCCCTTTGCCACCAACTTGGCCTTATACCTTGAAATAGACCCCATCAAGGTTGTATTTCAAGGCAAAGACCTACCTGGAGCCAACAAGTCGCGCACCTGTAGGAAGGGAGGTGAGATCGCAAGTTTGTCTGCTCTGAGTGCGGCCATCTCATTCTCCATGGCTTGACACCACTTAGGATCAAGCATGGCCTACTGGTAAGTAGATGGAATATGTGACGCTGTAAGTGCCTGATAGAAATTGCTAAACTGAGGAGCAAGACCATCGGTAGTCAAACTGCCTGCAACATGATATCTGGACTCACATGTACGAGTGCCTTCCTAATAGCAATAGGAAGGTCAGAATCATCTGATATATTTGACTGAGTCGCTGCAGAAGGAGCTTCACTACTGTGGTGATCTACACTGTCAGGGGGATCAAGTCTAACTAGACTATCACTGCCACCAGAGTCAATCTCAACTGCCTGTGAAACATTAGTCACTGGTGTGGCCGGTGGTCTCTGTAGTGTTGCATGAGGTCTACTTTATGTGAGTAGAGGATCATGCAATTTCCGGTAGTCATCCACGGGGGTAGTGGAGCTTAAAGAGGTTGGTTGAGGTATGGAGACCGGAATATCCTCAAGTGAAATCGGAGGAATAGGCATGGGAGCTGCATCATCATGAACACTCGTCTGTCTAGCAACAGAAAAATATGGTGTAGCCTCATGAAAAGTCACATTAGCTCTGATATAATGCCTGTCATGGATGGGATCATAACATCGGTACCCCTTCTGACTCCTGGAGTACCCTAAGAAGACACAATAGCATGAGGAGCAAACTTGTCATGTCCTAGTGATGGCACATGAACAAAAGCAACACATCCAAAACTCCTAGGAGGCACATGGAAAAGCTCACCATCTAGGTGTAACAGGAGAATTGGTATCTGCTCGTGAAGAACTGAACTCGGCATCCTGTTAATGAGGTAGGTCGCTGTCAAAATAGCATTCGCCAAGTATTTTTGTGGAACGTTGTGGTGGATAAGAAGAGTGCGGGCAACCTCTAATAGGTATCTGTGCTTCCACTCGGCAGCTCCATTCTGCTGCGAAGAATGGGGACAAGAAGTCTAATGGATAATCCCATGAGTCTTGTAAAACTTTGCGAGTCTAGTAGTACAGAACTCGAGGGTATTATCTGTCCATACAATCTTCACTGTAGCAGAATACTAAGTCCCAATCTCCATGAGAAGAGTCTCTACAATACCTCCAACCTCTGCCTTGTTCTTCATAAGAAACACCCAGGATATTCTGGTGAAATCGTCAACAACAAGATAGTAACGGTGTCTTGTTCTGTCTGGAACTCTACTCGGTGCCCAAACATCCATATGGAGTAACTCAAAGGGAGCAGCTGCTTCAGGAGAAGTACTGGCAGGGAATGAAGACTGATGATGCTTACCTAATTGGCAAGCATCACACCTAATAGTAACATCAGGTGAAATATGCGGAATCACCCTCCTAAGGCGATCCAGAGGCAAATGTCCTAGGCAAACGTGCCATTGTAAGACACTCCCACCATCATGTCTACTGACACCTGCAAATGGCTCCTGACCAAGATGATAAAGACCATTCTCCTTTATACCTTTGGCGATGTTCTTCTCAGTGAGCTTATCGTGGACAATACATCTGACCTCATAAAAAATCAACTTACAATGAAGATCCTTCGTGATCCTACTCACGAACAAGCTCATGGGAAACTTTGGTACGTGTAGTGCTCTCAGCAGCTGCAACGTGGGGGTCACAGATACTTCCCCTTGGCCACCAATGGGTGCATGTTTGCCATCAACAACCTGTACCGTTTTCCCTGATGCAACAAAACTGAATGACCGAAAATAGCTCTGATCTCCACAGAGATGCTGTGAAGCACTGGAATCGACTAACCATCCTGTACCATGATGACTCCTGTCATACTTCTGCGGTATTAAGCCTGCATACTCAACCACCCCCGCCATAGTAGAGATGAAGTGGATCATCAAGATCTAGAACTCGCCATCATAGATGTAAAATCACCAAGGCATCGCTCTAGATGCAAAATTTGAATCATGGGTAGACTCTAGAATGGCACCAACCCCCTGAAATTAACACAAGAAGCATCACAGCCTCTAGTCAGCCCTCAGGTGGTCTCTGAGGAGGTGCTTCGACGAAGCATCAATGGCACAGTAGCCCTAGAGGCGCCGCTGTAGCCTGCTGCGGCCTCAAGTGCCCCACTGCTAGCGGCACAATAGCCCTAGGTGTGCCGTTGCCCCTCGCAACGGCCTCTGGTGGCTGTTGTGGCCACACTAAGGCTAAGCATCGGCCCAGCACTTGCCTCAAAGATCACATTCACAGCTGCAACAAGTGGTTGCGTCGCCACTCCGTACCGATCGCAGCCTCAGATGACCGTCGCGATGCTGCCAGATGCTTGGTGGCAGCACTAGCTCCTTCTACAGAGCACCGCCAGCAACCCTTGGACTAGCAGCGCTGCCGCTAACTGCTGTAGGAGGTCGCAACGCAGCCGCAGTGCCGCTGCTGGGTTTATTGACCCTCGCCGGAGCGTCGCTCGGTGGTTCAAAGGCTTCTGCACCGCTGCAACCCCATTGCAAGGGTTGAATCGACCCTCAGAAGCACCACCTCTAGCCGCTAGGGCTCCTGATTGGACCTCAGGAGCGCCGCCTCCAGCCGCTAGGGCTCCTGCGTAGGGCTAAACTAAGCCTCCAATGCTGAATTGAGCCTCAGAGGCCTAGCTAGGGGCCACTAGGGCTCCTGCATGCAGCTAGAGGGCCGCCAAAGACCTCTGTCGCTGCCGAGGAAGGAGGAGATGAGAACGGGATTCGGTGTTAGGGTTTAGGAGGCCTTGAGGGGTGGGATACGTAGAGCTGCAGTCTAGGACCGGTGCTCTGATACCAAGTGGGAAGAAATAACCAATCTCAATTATTGAGAAAACCCTATACCTCTTTATATAGAGAGATGTTGGGAAAAATACATAAAAGAACCAGACAAAATATAAAGATAACAAAACAGTCTCCAATAAACTTAAACAATATAAATAGAAGTATCAACATATTTCTTTTTTTGCAAGTCATTTATTTCCATAAAGTGAATCTCTAAAAATCACCAACATCAGAGAAATTTGGTTCACAACTATCACTAGTGATATTTAGTTCAAAACTAAAATGCCACCGGTATAATTTAGTTCACAGCTAAAAATTACCAGTGTAATTTATTTTATAACTAAATATCACCTGTGCAATTCAGTTCATGGGGAGCATGTGAATTATTGCATTAACTTTCACGTTAATGTACATTTGTGCTATAGATCGATGCATCTGTGAAATGTTCATTAGGGTCATGCATCAATCAAAGACCTTTCTAACTAACTAAATGTCTCAACAAGTTCCGAAAAGGAAAAAACATATCCTACTTTTGTATGTGGCCTTTCCACTTAGTGTGGGAAAAGGCTTGGTTGTTGGTTGTTGGTTGTTGTATTGTATGTGACTTTCTTCTTTGGGTTGGGGTGAGATGTGAGTTCGTTCTCATTATGAGTAAATAAATGTCAAAATGCCAAAAATATAGGACTTGAAAGGCGGATTGTTACCATTGTTTGACATGTTGAGTTGAGTTCCAACATTCTGCAACATAAAGAAGCATTGAGCACAGCATATATAGATAAAAGCTATAATAGCAGAATGAGCATAAGTGGTATGCTTATGCAAAAAATTTTATATACCGAGCTACTATTGGATGGTATTCACAAGGTACAGAAATATATAAATAAGCACAGTATTGCTATCTCTTCAAACTAAAAATGCGTGAAGAACAAGTTCAGTACCTTCAGCAACAAGATCAAATAAAAAGCATGAAAGTTATCTAGTCAGCACTTCCAACAAAATCGTTTATGGTGTGTAAAAGCATCATTTTCACATTTTACAACAAATCCAACCACAATCATCCAAATATATGGGTAGGGTGCAAGTATTCACATTACTTCAATGAGTTACTGAGCAGTTTCAAATCTGCTGTCTCTATTTCCATAGTTCCAAAATTCATCTACCTCAAACAGAGTAGTCTTGTCATTTCAAGATGCACAGAATGTAGGCAATTTTCTTACATTCTACATAGGCACCTTTATGCCTGCAAGTGTGTGCGTGCATGTGTGTGTGTGTGTGTCATTGTTTCTTTCTGCGTGCATGTGTGTGTTGGGGGGCAGAGGTTGTACTCCAACTTTACAAACCAGACATGCAGCATGCTTACAAAAGATCACTGGGACTTCCATAAAGTAAAACTATTGTAAATTTTCCTTTAAGGTGATCGACATAAGCATTTCTGAGTCCAATGAAGATTCATATGCAATCCAAGTAGTAAACTTTCAATCCATGTGGTTGGATCTCTTTAATAAGATTCCAAATTAGTTGGGCTCAAATAGCTTATTTGAGCCTTAAGCTCACGGGATGGGCTCTGTGTCTGTGAGTGCATGCATGCCAGTGCACGTGTGAATCTTGCAAAGCTTCTTAATTATTTTACGAGTACTTTACAAAACTAATCATTTAGCATGTCTCTCTTGAATGAATAAGGAGTATTCACAAGCTTAATTAATGCATTTTGTGAATGTCCTTTTAAGTTTTTACCAACTAATATTTCAATAATTTTCCTTTGAGTATAATAAATATTACAATCCTGGCTGAACTATGACAGATAGCCTCTTCAGATAGTAAACTTTCTAGTTTATATTTTTCGTTAGAGTTTCAAAATGGTTCAACGTCAAATTGGCTTATCTAAATTACAGGCACCACTATATACGTAGAGACAGGTGAATACGCTACATACCTAAAAATGTATGTACATAGAACTGAAGATGAAAGCACCCACCTAACACTGAAATGCAAACAGGTGATAATTGCAAGGAGCACAAACCTGTATAGACTTCGTCACCGCCTAAATGGAAAAGGCCAAATGGGAAAATCTTTCTCAAATCTGTGAAAAATTAAATAAGGTCCGTTTGGTAGAATATTTCTGAAAAAAAAAAACACATTTGCCTGCGGAGAACTCTAAAAAAAAAAGTTTGCAGCAAGTAAATCAGGTAAGATATTCTCAGAAATTCATAGCACTGTATTGATGAAGAGTAATTGTTGAGAGAATTGAGTGGTTATTTAGTGTCACATTGAAAAGTATACACTTTGTGTGTGAGTGGTGGCCTATAAATAGGCGTGTACTCCTCCAATTTATCTTTGAGAAGAAATACAGAAAAATCATGCTCATAGGGCGCTTCCCCCGTGGTTTTCTCCCCGCTCCTTGTGAGTGGGGTTTCCATGTAAACCTTAGTGTTTTGTAATTGTTTATATGCTTTGATATTATTACTTCCGCTTGTTTAGATTATTTAACTTGGTATCAGAGCAGTTCGTTTCTTGGGTTATCTTGATTATAATGTTTATCTTTTTTTCTTGTGGTGGATCTGTCATGTTCATGGCATCCACTCCGATCCGGAGGCCTTAATCATGCAGAAGGAAGAGAAGGTGCAGCCGATGTATGGTCTTAGACGATGGCAACACCGCAGTGGGCAACAATGGCGGAGCCTGTCATCTACGCGATGACGGAGGTAGGATCTCTAGGGCTTCGAGGTTGGAGGCGACATGGACTATACCATCATGTAGGATGGTGGTGTGCTGCAACAGCCCAGCAAGCCGCTACAGAGGCCGCAATCGCCCTTGGCGGTAGCGCTAGGCCTCAAGGGCCACCACTGGGTGCCTTGGGCGGCGTGATGTAGTAGGTGTTGTCTGCTAGAGTTTCCACAGCGGCGGTGGTCCCTTGGGCCTTAGGCGACAAGGAGGAGGTGCTGATGGAGCGCCAGCGGCGTTTGAGAAGATACACTCCAACAAGCTTTCGACGATGGTGCTTAAGGGAACGGCGAGGTGATGTGGATCTCGGTGGCGATCTCGCGTGGAGCAGCGACGATGTTGGTGGCACCGCTAAGGCTGACGTGGGCACTCGATGGAAGTCGAGGTCGAGGAGCATCCGGCAGAAGATGCTTCGTGGTGTTCTACCGGCGACACTGCTGCGGTGTCGCAGAAAGCCTGGGCAGGGCTTGACGGCGTAGTTGGGTTCGAGCAGCGATCAGTGAAGCTGCTAGGGCTTGGCGATGGAGTTGGCGGCAAGCAGTAGCAGGCGCTAGGCGACGCTGACTTGCGAAGGTCATGGCGACGCAGGGGGTGGCGGCCGCAGTTGGTAGAGGATCTCAACGATGGTGTGGCTTGCGAGATCCTCGCATTAGCAGCAAAGATGGAGCCAATGATGATGGCGAGATTGTAGCGTTGACCGTGATCCTTGGGAGATCTGAGATCTCATCTACAGCAGCGATGTTGTTAGGGTTGTTCCACACCTTGGCGAGATTGTAGCATTTATTGGTTGAACGTACAGAGAGGGAAACAAAAAAAAGATTGAAAAAAAAAGAACGAAAGAGGGGGAAAAGGAAAATGAAGAGAGAAAAGAAAAAAATGAAAAATGAAGAAAAGAAAAAAAAGGGAAAAAGAAAAGAGAGAGAAAAGAGGTGAAAAAAAAAAGAGAAAAAAAAGGAAGAAAAAAAAATGTTCATGTTTGAGAGAAGATGTGGAGAAGTCTTCTCCAGTTTTTTAATATTTTATTTTTTTCTCGTTATTTTCTCTCATACAAGTATGGGAGAAAGGGGGAGTGTGGGAGCTTAATGTAGTCACCCCCGCTTGAGAGTCTCTTTTGTTCATGGACTCCACATGAGAAACCAACTCTGGGAGGTCCAGAGTTTCGAGGTTCTTAGAGGAAGGACTCATTTCAGGTTTCTATGTGGGAGATCCAGTTTCGTGGACTCCAGAGAGGGAGATCCACCTTTGAGGTCTTCAGCGAAAGACCCAATTTCAGGGATACTGAACGGGGAGCCATCAGCACCAGATCTTCAGAGACAGCCACAATTCCTTCAGCAACTTCAGCCTATGTTCCCGCTTGTGTAGAGTGGGTTTCTTTGTGTTACAAGCTGAGCATTCTATGCTCCAGCTTGAGGGGGAGTGTTGAGAGAATTGAGTGATTATTTAGTGTCACATTAGAAAGTGTGCACTTTGTGTGTGAGTGGTGGCCTATACATAGGCGTGTACTCCCATTTATTTTTGAGAAGAAATACAGAGAAATCACGCCCATAGGGTGCTTCTCCCGTAGTTTTCTCCCCGCTCCTTGTGAGTGGGGTTTCCACATAAACCCAAGTGTTTTGTAATTGTTTATATGCTTTGATATTATTGCTTCCGCATTGTTTAGATTATTTAACTGTAATTGTTGAGACTCCTATTTATCTTGTCTTTTATGTTACTAGTTATTTATAATTTGTTATTTCTTTATGGGCATACACTGCATTTTACCCGCATCTCTCTCTATATAAAGAGATGTAGGGTTTTTAAGGAATTTAGATTGAACATTTCTTCCCACTTGGTATCAGAGCGCGATCCTAGATCGGGTTCTAGTATCCCACCCTCACAAACTGCTAAAACCCGTCCACGAAAAACCCTAGCCTCCCTGTCGGAACAATAGCCACTGGATCGCCCCTGCCTCGGCTCTAGCAGCTGCAACAGGGGCTGCTAGCCTCCATGCCGGACGAAAGGCACGTGTAACTCCAGTAGCGCACGGCGACACGTGCAGCAGTGCTTAGAGCGAGCACGTGACGATGTGCTGTAGGGGTAGCAGTGCACGGCAGCACGTGCAGCGGTGTTCGAAGAGGGTGCATGCCAACGTACGGTAGGGGCAGCAGCGCATGGTGGTGCGTGCGTGAAGCAATGGCGCTCAGCGAAGGTGTGTGCAGCGCCAGCTCTAAGTTGTACCTGACAGAGCAACAGTGACAGCAGCAGTGTTGTTGCCTGTTGTTGTTGTGTACGGTGGTAGCAACAAGCACAACCTCCTCCCTCGTGGTTTGAGGGCTACTAAGGGTCCCTCCTGACCCTAGCGTGTCCCTCCCCTATCATTCGAAGGGATCTCATGAACTAAAAAAAAAAAAAAAACGTGATCTCCAAGGATCTATTCACTTGGATTTCATGTTCGATCATGTAATTCGTGATCTGATTGTGATTCTCCATATCTAAAGGAGATATTTCAGATCTGATTTATGTGGATTCTCAATGGATTTGAGATCAATGGCCACTTCCGCATCATCCAGTTTATGACGTGATCAAGATGATGACATACGCAGGCATGGTGCAACAAGAGCATGACCGAAGTCATCATGGTACAAGATGGCTGATGGGCTCTTGTACCTCACAGCATCTTTGTGGTGATCGTAGTCATTTTCGATCACTCAGTTCTATTGCACCAAGGGAGAATGGTGCAGGTTGCTGACGGCAGACACGCTCCAGTTATTGGCCAGGGGGAGGTGTCTGTTACCCCTATGTTGCAGTTGTCAGGAGCACTATATGTACCGGAGTTTCCCATGAGTCTGTTGTTCGTGAGTAGAATTACAACGGATCTTCATTGTAGGGTTATTTTTTATGACATTGGATGTATTGTTCAGGATAAGTTCACTGGGAAGACCGTGGCCAGAGGTATAGAGGAAAATGGGCTTTATCACTTAGGCCAGGAGCCATTTGCAGGAGCTAGCAGGTACGATGGTGGGAGTGCCTTACAGTGGCATGTTTGTCTTAGTCACATGCCTTTGGATCACCTCAGGAGGGTGATTCCACATATTTCACCTGCTACTACTATTAGATGTGATGCTTACCAATTAGGCAAGCATCATCGGTCTTCCTTTCCTGCCAATGCTTCTCCTGGATCAGCAGCTGCTTTTGAGTTACTCCATATAGATGTCTGGGGGCCAAGCGGAGTTCCAGACAGGATGTGACATCGGTATTATCTTATTGTTGATGACTTTACCAAAGTATCTTGGCTATTCCTTCTGAAGACCAAGGGAGATGTTGGACGTGCCATAGAGATGCTTCTCTTGGAGATCCAGACTCGGTATTCTACTACAGTGAAGATTGTACGGACAGATAATGCCCTCGAGTTCTGCACTGGTAGACTTACTGAGTTCTACAAGACTCATGAGATTATCCACCAGATCACTTGTCCTCATACTTCACAGTAGAATGGGGTTGCAAAGAGGAGGCACAGACACTTGGTAGAGATTGCTCGCACTTTTCTTGTTCACCACAGTGTTTCACAGGGATACTGGGGGGATGCTATTTTGACGTGTTACCTCATTAACAGGATGCTAAGTTCAGTTCGTCACGAGCAGATACCGATTCTTCTGTTACATCCAGATGACAAGCTTTTTCAGGTTTTTCCCAGGACCTTTGGGTGTGTTGCTTTTGTCCATGTGCCATCATTAGGTCGTGACACACTTGCTTCTCGTGCTATTAAGTGCATCTTCTTAAGCTACTCTAGGAGTCAAAAAGGGTACCAATGTTATGATCCCATCCACCACAGGCATTATATCAGCGTTGATGCGGCTTTCCATTAGACGACACCATACTTTTTTACTGCTAGACAGAGGAGTGTTGATGATGATGCTGCTCCTAGGCCTATTTCTCCAGTTCCACTTGAGGCGATTTCGATCTCCACACCTCTGCCAACTTCTTCAGAGTCTACTATCCCCGTGAATGACTACCAAAGATTACATGGTTCGCTGCAGACATATAGTAGACCTCATACAACACTACAGAGGCCTCTACCTACCCTAGTGACTGATCTTCCACAGGCAGTCAAGATGGGTTCTGGTGACAGTGATCGTTTAGCTAGACCTGATCCCCCCTGACAATGCAGATCATTATAGTAGTGAGGCTCCCTCTACAGAGATTTAGCCAGAGATACCAAATGAGTCTGATCTTATTGCCATTAGGAAGGCACCCCGCACGTGTGAGTCTAGATATCAGGTTGCAGGCAGTTTAGCTACAGATAATCTTGGTTCTCAGTTTAGTAGCTTCTGTCATGCTCTTACAACTTCATCCATTCCATCTACCTACCAGCAAGCCATGCTTATTCCAAAGTGGCGTTAAGCCATGGAGGATGAGATGACAGCACTCCGGAGCAAACAGACTTGGGATCTCACCTCACTTCCTACATGTGCACGACTTGTTGACTCTAAATGGGTCTTTGCCTTGACGTACAACCCTGATGGGTCAATTTCAAGGTATAAGGACAGGTTGGTGGCAAAGGGGTTCACCCAGACATGTGTTAGACTTCTTTGATACTTTCTCTCCCGTTGTGCGGCTTGCCACTGTTCAAGTACTCATCTCTATTGCTGCCCATAGACATTGGCAGCTACATCAGCTTGATGTGAAGAACGCCTTTCTTTACGGCAATCTTCAGGAGGAAGTTTACATGCAGCAGCCTCCAAGTTTTGAAATTTAGGAGTGTGTTTGCAGACTCTGGAAGGCCATTTATGGCCTAAAGAAGAGCCTGAGAGTCTGCTTTCAGAAGCTCTCAGATGTGTTGCAAAGGATGGGGATGCAGAGGTCTTCTTCAGATCATTCTATGTTTGTCAAGAAAATAAAGAATTGCATGGTAGCTCTACTGGTTTATGTGGATGACTTGATTATCACTGGCGATGATGAGGCTGGGATAGGACAAGTCAAGGAACCTCTTGCACAGGAATTTGTTATGAAGGATCTGGACCAGCTTAGATATTTCTTGGGGATCGAGGTCGCTAAGAGCAGAGATGGGATTGTTCTTTCTTAATGCAAGTATGCGTTGGATGTTTTTCAGGAGACAGGTATGCTAGGGTCCAAGCCATTCAATATTCCCATGGACCCCAAGGCACATCTTCATGATGAGGAGGCAAAGGCAGCAGATAGCAGAGCATACAGACAACTTGTAGGCAAACTGTTGTACTTGACTATCACCAGACCAGATATTGCCTTAGTAGTAGGCAAACTTAGCCAGTTTATGGAGAGGCCAACGAAGCTGCACTGGCAGGTAGCTATGCAGGTGCTGAGATACTTGAAGAAAGCACCAAGTCATGGTATTATCTTTCAGAAAGGCTTGCCTATGACAGTGGTAGAATATTCTGACGCTGATTATGCAGGATGTGTGCTTGAAAGGAAATCCACCACTGATTTTTGTACCTTTGTAGCAGGTAATCTAGTTACCTGGAGGAGCAAGAAACAGGGGCAGTTTCTCACTCCAATGCAGAGTCAAGGTATAGGGCAATGGCATAGACTGCTGTGGAGATGGTTTGGATATAGTCTCTCTTGCATAATTTGCATGTCCAAATTGAGGAACCCATGGAGATACGATGTGACAATCGGGCAGCTACCTACACAGCCAACAACCCGATGTTCCATGAGCACACCAAACACGTTGAGGTAGACTGTCACTATACCCAAGATCTTATACAACGTGGTTTGTTGCGCACTACTTATGTGGCATCTAAGGATCAAACAGCTGATGTGTTCACGAAGCCTCTATCTCGCTCGACATTTGTTTTTTATTGTTCCAAGCTGAGCATGATTGACATCTATGCTCCAGCTTGAGGGGGAGTGTTGAGACTCCTATTTATCTTGTCTTTTCTTTTTGTTACTACCTATTTGTAGTTTGCATGTGATATGTTGAGATATTGAAACTTAACTTGAATAGTTTTTTTGTTTAAGAGGTGAACCTGCAAAAAGCCATATTTATGGATACTGCCTCCAATTTTACTTGTAACAAAGCCCTGGTAACGGAAAGCAGGCTAAGCACCTCTTTGTTTATGCCCCTATTTTTTTTTCCCTGAAAGGTTAAAGGATGATCACTCAGAAATAGTGATCATCCAGTTTCATTGGTTCCTTGGAAAGAGTTCCTTAACAAGAAAAGTTACATGGAAATACAAGGTGATGAGGTCATCCAGGAGTTGGATGTGACGAGGAAGCATTACTTCTGGAAGGGGCCTGATTATGTCGGGCGGTTTTTGCAGGTGGTGCCATGGGATGGGATTTGTACCTCAAAGAAGCAAGGTGGCTTAGGCATGCATAGGGTTAGTGATTTTGGTGATGCCCTCTTGATAAAGTGAGTTATTAAGTTGTTCCAAAATGGTGATGGCTTATGGCATTGTCTACTTTGTGACTCCTACTGTACCGCAATGTCTATTCGTGAGAGGGGGAGGACCCACCCAGGCGTTTCAACTATCTAGAGGGCTTTGGTTGATGTTATGCATAAGGGGCCATCTTACTTCAACCTAGCTCTGGGTGATGGTAGAGCTTTCGACTTTTCGGAGGATGACTAGTCGGGGAATAGCTCCTTTGCTAAGGTTTTTCCACAACTTTATAGCTTGGCGGATAACAAGCACAATTATGCATATCAGGTGTGGAATGAAGCTTCCTTGGCCTGGTCTTTGACATTGGAGAGAGGCCTTTCTGATGCGTGTGTGCAAGACCTTCAGCTTCTCTCCATGCTTCAGGATTTTTGACCATCCCCCGCTTCTCCTGATCAGTTGGCTTGGAGTGAAGGGCGCTTCTTCGCGGCCAAAACTTACAGATTGTTGAGGGGTGTGCATAACACCTAGGATGTGGCGGATGATTACAAATACTTTGGAGGTTGAGGATCCTGCTAAAGGTTAAGCTCTACTTGTGGCTATTCAGAAGAGGGAGGCTTGCCACTAAAAAGTATAGAGCTCGGTGGGTGAACGATACAAATGTGGTCTGTCCTTTCTATGGGTGCGCAGAGGAGGATGTTCCCCACCTGTTTTGGTTGTTTGATTTCTCCTCATCGATGTGGAGTACCCTGTAGCTAGTCGGGATTGATACCGCGGATGTGGATAGCTTCTAGGCTTCCTTCAAGAATGGGATCCAAACGAACACTCACACTTAGGTAATGTTAGAACTTTTGGTCCCTTTGGCTTTAGTGCAACGCCTTGGCATTTAGGGGTACGAGGGCGTGGGTGGAAAATGTGGTAAGGGAAACTTCTAGTTTGTTTGAGCTTTGGTCAAATCACCTGTAACTATGTTCTTTTATTTTTTTTTGCAATGAACTGGCTAACAACCTCCGGTAGTCCATTTTCCCTTCAAAAAAACAATCGACTCCCACCGACTTTTAAAGCATTCAATATATGGGTCTTTGGCCCCAAAAAAATATTTCATTTCTCTACAGTTTACAAGCATGTTGTCCAGGTAGTTGACAAGGGAATCTCAAGCTGAGTTCTTGACCTATGACACTGCTGCCCATTTCTTATTTTTCTATCCCTAGAAAACCAATCTGAAGAGTTAGAAGGAAATGAGGAATCTTACCTAACAAAGAAATCATACACCTCTTTATATTAAAAGAGGTGAGGGAAAAATATTAGAAGACTCCAACAAAAATGTAAAGATAATAAAATGACCCTCACAATGTAATCTAGCACTCCCCCTCAAGTTAGAGTATATATATCAATCATGCTCAGCTTGTTTCTACACTTCTCAAACAAGGGATGTGGTAAGAGCTTGGTGAATAGGTTTGCAGTCTACTCTAAAGAAGCTAAGCAAGAAGTGCGAAGTAGATCCTGCTAAATCAGACTCCTAGTATAGTGACAATCCACCTCCACATGCTTTGTTCGTTCATAAAACATAGGGTTATTTGTTATGTACGTGACAACTCTGTTGTCACAATACATCTCCATAGATTCCTCAATAGTAACATAAAGATCTCTCAATAGTGACCGTATCCAGATTATTTCAGCAGTTGTATGCGTCATAGCACGGTACTCTGATTCGACACTAGAGCGAGACACTACACTATTTTTTACTCCTCCAAGTCACCAGATTTCCTACAACAAGAGTACAGAAACCTGTAGTAAACCTCTGGTCCCCAATATCACTTGCATAATCCGCATCAGAGTAACCAACAACAGTCATAGGAGCTCCTCTCTGAAACAAAAGGCCTCAACCTGGAGCCTCCTTGATATACCTCAACACCTGCATACTGTCTGCCAATGCGCATCACTAGGTCTGTCTAGAAACTGACTCAACTTGCCCACTGCAAGACTGATATCTGGCTTGGTGATGGTTAGATAAAGCAATTTCCCCACAAGTTACCTATATGCTCTTTTATCCATCAATCTAGTAAACTCATCAAACATGTGAATCTTTGGATCCATAGAGATATTTGCTCCCTTGGACCCAAGCATTGCTAGCCTTCTGAACAATATTCAAGGCATATTTCCTTTGGGACATAACAATTCCCTACTTGCTTGTGGCAATCTCGATACCCAAGAAGTACTTAAGTCTCTCAAGGTCCTTCATAACAAATTGTTGTGCCAAATATTCCTTAACCTGAGATATACTGGTGCCACGTCATCACCTGTGAGAATAAGATCATCAACATATATAAGTAGGGCCACAACACCCCTACCAGTCTTCTTCACAAATAAGGAATGGTCAGAAGAAGACCTCTGCAAGCCAATCACTGGCAATCCTTTGATAAACGTTAAAACCATGCTTTGAGATTCTGCTTAAAGCCATAGATTGCCTTGCACAATTTGCACACGTACCCCCCTGAACCTTAAAACCAGGTGGCTGCTGCATGTATGTGTCCTTTTAAAGATCACCATAAAGAAAAGCATTTTTGACATACAGCTGGTGAAGTGACCATCCATAGTGTGTTGCCACAGAAATAAGAATACGGATAGTGAAAAGCTAAGCAACTGGTGAAAAGATGTCAAAGAAATCCACTCCATAAGTTTGAGTGAATCCTTTGGTCACAAGATGAGCCTTACGCTTAGACATAGAGCCATCGGGATTATATTTCAAGGCAAAGACCCACCTAGCTTCAACAAAATGTGCACCATAGGGTAAAGAAGTGAGCTCTCAGGTTCTGACATCTCCTCCATTGAAGCCTTCCAATGTAGATTCATAAGTGCCTATTAATAGGGTGTACGTATCTCAGAACTAGACACAGTAATTGTAAATATATGAAATGCAATACCAAAAGAGTGAGTAGACACTGCACTCCCAACCACATGGTAATGGACACATGAGCGAGGGACCTTCTGAATAACAATAGACATATCATCAGCAGTACTCATGGAAATAGGACCTGGAGAAACTTTTACAGGAACACTATCAGTGGTCTTAACCTCCACATCTGCTGACACAAGATCTGGAGGAACGTCCTTTGTGTAAGACTCCGTACCTGTAGGAATCTCTTGAGAAGTAGCCTCCAGGTTCTTAACACTAACCAGAGGAGACTGTGGAATAGAGGAAGGGGGGCTTTACCCTGTACGAAATTGGTAACTGGTAAGTGTGACCCTTGAATGTGCTCTCATCTACTGGTACTGGCCGGAATGTGCTAGTAGATGGCCTAGTAGCAAGAGGAGAATTATTATTTTCTGAAAATACACCAAATGGTATAGGAGCAACTGGCATAGGAGTATACTCTGGCATACTCCACCTGTCTAGCAGCAACAGAAAAGTAACGTACAGCTTCATGAAAGCTGACATCTACACTAATGTAATGCTTCTGGCGTAGAGGATCAAAACACCAGTACCCCTTTTGAGTACGAGAGTAGTCAAGAAACACACATTTGATTGCTCTAGATGCTAATTTATCTTGACCAGGTTCAAGAAGATGAACAAAAGCCACGCACCCAAATGTCTTGGGTGAAACATCAAACAACTCTACATCTACATATAACACCTGCCATGGTACCTGCTCATGAATAACCGAGGACGACGGTCTATTAATGAGATAGCAAGCTATGAGAACTGCATCCCGCAATAATTATGTGGCACTCTGTTCTGAATAAGAAGAGTTCTGGCCATATCAAGAATGTGTTTGTGCTTCCTCTCTACCACCCCATTCTGTTGAAAGGTGTAGGGACAAGAAGTTTTAATGAATGATACCATACAAGCCATAAAACTCTGCCAATTGGTGAGTACAAAACTCCAATGTATAATCTAATTTGACTGCCTTGATGCAGACATTAAATTGATTCTTTATCATTAACACAAACTTCTCAATAGGGGACCCACTTTCGACTTATTCTTCATGAGGAATAACCAAGACAATCGAGAGAAATCATCAACCACGATGAAATAATAACGATGTCCTTGTCTATCAGGTATTCTGCCGGGACCCTAGACATCAAGGTGCACCAAGTGAAAAATGAAGACATGCGTGGTCTTGTAGCAACTGAAAAGGAAGACCTATGGTGCTTCCCAAGTTGACATGCATCACAAGAAAGCTATGTGGTTGGGGACAAATGTGGAATAAGTATGCGTAGTTTATCTAAAGATGGATGACCTAATCGTCTATGCCACTGTAAAGCACTTCCTGAAGTAAAGCTAATCTGACAAGCTGCAGCCATGGGACCTTGAACAAGTCAGCAAACACCTCCTCCTTCATATACACTACCAATAATATTCCCTGTCATTCAATCTTGAAAAGTACACCCAAGCTCATAAAAAATGACACAACATTTCATTTGCTTGATAATTTCACTAACAGAGAATAAATTCATGGACAAGTCTAGACCAAACAAGACATAGTTGAGCTGCATAGATGGAGTAATAGTAACTGCCCCCTGACCATCAATAGAGACATGTCGCCCATCAGCCACTTGCACAGTGTGATCTTGTGAAACGGATTGAATCTATCCAAAAACATTGTAGATTACCGATAAATGAGTGAAAGCACCCGAGTCAATCAACTACGTCACACTAGTGGTTGGAAAAGAGTCACCCACGGCAATTCCCAACATAATCTCTGACTGAGGAGTTGCCATGTCCACAAAACACACTACTCATATCTGATTTTGATGCTACTCAGGAGAATACACACCCTAATACTTCTTCAATAACACGTACAATACCAATTTTGATATCACAAAGGAGAACACACACCCCAAAACTAAATTGAAAGGGGAATACACAACCCATAATCCGCACACACGCAGTTGAAAACTCCGTTAACACTCCAAAGGGGAATACATATCCCAAAAGATCATCAAAACAGGGGAATACACATCCCAAATTCAATGAAGAGATCTGAAAATACCATACCATAGTACTATTGATGCATTAAACCACCTTTACGGAAGATTCTTAGATTCAGGGTAGTGATGTGCCTGATGAGAGACTCATCATGGCTTATAATATATCCTAATTAGCTAGTTTCCCTAGTTAATTACTAGTAAATAACATTAATATAGGGTTAATTATATATTTAGAGTAAATTGACCAAGACCTTGAAAATAAGATAAAATAGCTAAATTAAGGTTTAATTATTGTTTGCTCAAGTTTAATTAATCAATAAGACTCAAATAAAACCTTAAAACTATATATAAAGAATTATATAAATAATTTATATGTATAGTCTTTAATTAATTTAATAATGTACGTATTTAAATAAATTTAGCTAAAATGAGAAAAAATATAATTTCATGGCATAAACATGTTATTTACATTATTTATAATAATATATAAAAATTTGAAAAATAAATAAATTAAAAAAGCAATTAAACCCACTATTTGCATTTATGCCCTTATCTTTTATGTCAAATGAGTCCTTTTATTTCATATAGGTCCTTCACTATTTGTGTTAAGGTCCCTCTACATTTCATCTTCTTTTCTTCTTCATTAACGATCACCATTCACCGACGATCAAATCCTTCGATCACTGCCTAACCGACGTTGCATAGCCGCCGTAGTGGCTTTATACATCTTCTCACCACTTTCTTCTCATCCAACGGGTCAGATGAATTCTAAATCCTATTTTAGTTAGGTGAATAAGCTCACCGTCATCGAAAACGATGATGGTGGTTAGGTTGTATCTAGACACTCTTCCATCTAGGTTCAAGCTCTAGGAGCTTCGCTGAACCCTATAAATAGCCCCCTAGGTCTCCGATTACCGAGGTTGATCCCCTTTCCTTCTTCCCCAACCTAAGGTTGACAATAGACTATTCGATCCCGTCTAGCGAAAAACTCATCTCTCTTACCACCTCTTCCACTCCAGTAGTCATGACAGGGCCAAGGAGCACTCCAATTCTTCCCCCTCTTCGCCAGAGCTTCCTCTGACTAACCTTGGAGTTCTTCCTGATCTCACCTTGCCAATGGTGAGATCCCTCACCATTTCGTCAGATAAGTTCCTTAGAACTCTTAGGCGTAGTTGTAGTTTAGTTTAGGCGAGTAGATTACCCTTAGTTGAGCATGTTTTAGATCTCTGTCTCCGGTGAGCCCAAATATGGCCTCACCAGACTTCAATTCATCTTTTCACACACCTGGTTACATTGGTCACCTTCTCACGATAATCTATCATGTTCTAATTCATTAATTTATCACCTTTTATGCTTAATACCATCTCACACTCACCTTAGACCTTCGCTGTCCATGACGAAGGCTCAGAGCTTAGATCATAGTCAATTGGAGTCCACCACTTCTACACATCACTAGGGCCATGTACCTTCTGTTAATTAGAACTATTACTTAGTATATAGAAAACACCTATTTCATCTTCAACCTCTGAACTCGATGTCAATGACGAACTCAGAGGAGTTTCTTCACCTAATTAAACACATGCACTCGATCACAAACTTCTTCTGAATGTTTCCCCTCACTCAATTGAGTAAGATTCTTATCCCTGAGCTTTGGCGAACTTAGGTTTGATTCTCAGAGTAATTCTTAATCATATCTTAAGTTTAATGATCAATTGAATTAGTTGAGGTGTTTCAATCTATTCTTGATCATTTTTGTGGAGATTTGATCTCCAATTTGAATTTTCAACTTTCACCGAAACCTCGGTGAGCTTCGGCAATTCCTAATAGGAGACAGTCTTCCAAATTACATGTAGAGCTCCAGATTACTTGATGTGATCTTAGGATTAGATTTCATTACTTAGAATTGTGTTTCATTTTTCCTCGGCTTTGGCAAAGCTGAGTAGACATTCGTTGAGTCTTAGACATTGGCGAGAGGTCTAAAAGCATAAGCAAAACACATCGAGTTTAGATTAGCTTTCATTTAGGTTTTAGAACCTTTCATTTGTTCTGACGAACTCAACTCATTTTGATCGTAGGAGGAAGTGTAGAGTATTCAAAACTTGAATTTGATGATTGCATTGGATTCCTAGGGTAGATTTTAGTCTATCTAGGCTAATGATTTGATCTGGAAGCCTTTACTTCATGAAATCAACTTTTGAGTTATATAGGCCATCCCAGAGGTGTTCTTGAGGTTTTAGTATTGAAACTTGGTTTTGATGGATGTTTTGAACTTCTGAGATCAATGTGAGTTCGATGTGAGTCTGTTGGAATTAAGTTGAGTATGTTTTAATTGGGATTTAGGTGAATTCTATTCTCTTTGCAGTTTGGGTCTAACTTTAGGCAAGTTTCCAAGTCCATTTTAACCCAGATCAATTCATCTAGAACCCTGAACTGATCTAGACTAATTCTAGAGGCTTTCACCTTTCTATTAGGCTATATGGACTTGAGAGCTGTGTTCTTCTTGAGAATGAAGCTCCAAAGATATGGAGTATTTCTAAGCTTCCTTGATCCACAAAACCTTCTCCATTCCTTGTGGAATGGTCTTTTACACCTATATGGGCCTCAATTGAGAGGATTAGTTGAGTTAATTAGGTCCATGACCTAACTTCATCTCTGCTAGAATGCATTAGACAAACTTGACTTTAAGACAAGTTTATGCCTCGATTTCGAGGATCAAATTTGATCCTATGATCAAATTAGCACATGCAATCGAAAGGCCTATCATAGGGCTTTCTTGATAGGCCTTTTGATTGAACCCTTAAACAAGTCAATTGGATCTGTGAGTTGCTTGGAATCAACGTTTGAAGTCAGACCTGACATCAACGTTGTGCTTAAAAGGAGGAACACATAATCCCATATCATTAACTGATAAGGCACCGCATGCATATATAATGAATAGCATTTGATTGCTGCTCAGTCGACAAGCACTGGGCATGAATCATGAGCATGTGCATAGCATGTGTTGCGTGTGCCTGTGCAAGGGCTAAATCGCGGCCTTGTGGGGTGACCTCTGGGCGTTAGGTGGAAGGTAGGGATTATGCCACGTGGCTAGTAGTGGTTGATCCAGTTCATTCGAACCATTGATCCTTCAAATGCTATGGGTGCAATCTCCTTTTGTTATAAAGGAAAATTAAGTAGGCTTTGTTAAGCCTAAGTGTTGAATAATTGTTGATATTAATTGTAGTTGTTATAAAATAACTATTTTGATGTAATTTTCCTTCTATAATTCAATGTAAATCATTTCTTTTTGCTTATGGGATTATTGCTTGTTATTCTTTGTACATTTTGATGCAATTATCCATGTTGATAACATATTATAGGTAATTAAGCTAGCAATTAAGTAGTTAGTTTAATTAAGTAAATATTAGTGTAGTAATCTATATTATAGAGTAATATAAGCTAAATTGGTTAAGTAATAGTATTATTAGTATAACCTAAGTATTATAACTTAAGTAGTAAGATAAGTAAGTAGTAATAAATATGGTATAATAACTTATGTATATTACTTAGTTAACTTAAGTAATTAATAATAAAGATTAGTTTAGGATAAATGGTGATTGATTAAGCTAATTAAGCCTTCCTGTGAATGACCTGAACTCAACCAGTTAAAAGTATTTCTATAAAATGTTAGGTTATCTTGTACCCTATACTATAATTAACGATGACAAATTAATTAAGGTAGCTTAAGTATTATTTTTAGCACCATTGATTAAGTTAATAATGTTAATTAATAGTGTTGAGAATTTGCATATCAATGCCTTCTCCCTACCACCAAACACAGGCAGCGAGAGAGAGCACGAGGAAGAGGAGCGGCCTGGGCGACGTCTAGTCGACCTGTTGCCGATGGCGCTGGCCAACGAGCAGCCTGGAGGTGGGCTGCTCACTGCCAACGAGTTGCTGCTGGTGGCACTAGGCGGCGGGAAGCCTGGTGCTGCCGACGACAGCGCTACTAGCGGCGACACTGGTGGCCAGTGCTATCGACGGCGGTGGTGGGGGGCCTGACGTTGGGGTTAGGTTTCATTTCATGATGGAGCCTTTAACTTGGCTTTGATACCAAGTTGAAGGAAATGAGGAATCTTACTGAACAAAGAAACCATACACCTTTTTATATAGAGAGAAGTGAAGGAAAAATATTACAAGATTCCAACAAGAATATAAAGATAATAAAAAAACCCTCACAATATAACGTAACATAAAGAAATCAATCCATTTCAAACTGACCACCTCCGCAACATTTTCCATAGAAGGGAAAGTCAATAGAAGGTGTCTGCAGTCCTTGGAGATTCTTTGCAAAGGCCACAAGTAACATCTGAGCCTGGGGTAATCTTCAATCTAAAAAACCTCTGTCCTAGTCCCCCTCTTCAATAGGCACGTAGAAATCTTTACCTTCCATGATGCTCTTGTCTTCCAAATCATGTTGCAATTGAAGACAAGCTCCTCGTGTGTATCTCCTGAGGCTGAGCATAGAATCTTACAGGTTGCCTGGACAGAGAAGGTTCTACTGTCTCATTCTCACTCATCTCTTATTCCTCATTGTGGCTTCAAATTGATGAGTCCTGAAGTAATGCAGGAAACTCTACAAATTTCTGTTCCTACAGATTTCCCAGAAAATGAGTCTGCCAACCATTTTCATAGTCCGATCCACAGTATGTCCATGGAGATGCTATTGAAGCATTTAAATCTGTTTCATGTTATGTAGATCATAGGTTTTACCTTTTTTGGAAAGTTATTATGCCTGTTATAGATTTTTGTTGACATTTTCTGTCAAGGAAATAGAGCCACCTTGATGGTACTGAATGAAATTGGAGCAATTGCAATTTGTTATTTTTTCATAAACACCTTTTGGAAAAGCAGAGCAATACTTTTCAGCTATAAAAATGGGTTGGTGAGAACATAGATTAATTTATTTGATTGGAAGAAGCAATTCTTCAATTCAAAAAATGGTTCCACAAGATTTTTTTTTTTCTGAAAAGTGCAAGAATATAAATTGACTTTTTTACTTGGGAAGAAGGTATTTGTTGTGCTACCGTGAATCACAATGTCCATCTGGCATAACATTTTACTAAATGCTGTTAATAAGTATATAGAGCCATAAGACCAAATGGTGAAATCTCAGAAAAGAGCAAGAAAAACTTAAAAAAAAAAGACGTTCCCATGAGCTGCTTGGAGACATCACAGAGTGTAGATGAGATGTTGGAGACCACGGTAGCTCGTATTGGTAGGATGATTAAAGAGGAATTTGATGTGACTGAAAGAGGAATTACATGATGAAAGAAATCTCGGTAGTGGAGTGAAGAGATACAAAAGAAGCTTAAAATTGCAACGACGTTACTGCAAGAAAGAATTCATGAAAGCTTGGTGCATTGCGAAACAAAGATGAAGCAAATAAGGTAAATAATAAAGTGAAGGACAATGCAGAAAGAATCTGTAGAGAAACTTCATGAACAGAGAGACAGTAAAAACTAACTGATTAAAGTAGAAAACCAAGATTTTTCAAAAAAGAGACTTTGTACCTAGTGAAGAAAATAAGGCAAGGTGGACGAAGTATTTTCCTTGGCTTTAATGGAACCATAAAGAACAAATCATTTTGGAATATTTAACCTATTTAGAAGCATATTTTAATAATTAAAGTGTTGAGTGTCCATAGGAAAAAAGGATGTAAAGAGAGCATTTAAAATCATGAAACTCAGAGTGGTTGTGGGGCTGATGGGATTAAATTGGATAGTTGGAGTCTTGAGGAAACTCAGGAAGGTATCTCTGTCTGTATCAGTTAGCACACAATATTACTAAATGGTATTTGAAGAGGCAGGAAAATGCTAGATGGTGGAAAGGTATACTGATAGATCATAAAATGCAAAACCACAAGAGCTGAAGCTTTTTGATATGGTAACAAAGACGAGGCAGAGGCAATTCTAAAGCATAACAAAGAACCTATCAGTTTCATACCCAATACATTCATATTACAAAGGATATTGTTAGGAGAGATGGATGTTGTTGTTGGGTAATTGGATAGTGTGTGAGATCCAATTATAATTATTTTAGTCATGCACAGTGAAGTGGGAAAAATAAGAGATGTGTGGTGGCCTATAAAAGGGCCCTTGTACCCCCCATTCTTGAGAAGAATATTCAAAGATACACCCATAGAGGTGTTTCTGCCATAGTTTTCTCCCCTCTTTTTGTGAGAAGGCTTTCCACATAAATCCAAGCATTTCATCTATGAAACACTGATATTCTTATTTATTTTATTTCGATTATTTATTTTAACATGATATCAAGGTAGTCATTTTTGAGTTTATTATCAAGTTTTATCATTGTTTTTATTATTCTTGAGTTTTTTTTATCATTGTCTACACCTCCACCGACGTGAAGAGAATCCGAATGATGATTGCATAGAGTAGGCCGACGTTGGTGACACGGATCTAGCCTTGTGGTGGCCAGATCTGGCCTTGAAGCAGTCAGATCTGGGAGCAATAACCGAATCTAGAGCTATACCGGCCAGATCCGCTAACCGAATCTGGTTGACTTGGGCAGATGGTGGATCCACGTTGACTTGGGTATGCAATGGAAGCATGCAAAGATGCAGAAAAGAAGGCCAACAAGGACAAGAAGGGCAAGGAGGTTATGATCCTTGAAGCCTTAGACTATGATGACGTCGAAATGCTAGGCATTGAGGCCTTCGACGATGAAGCCCATACTAACACCAACAACTACGATCGCTCCACTGAACACTTGTTGAGGTTCTAGTTTGCGTTACCCACAAAGGAGTACAGGATCATGGTGGTGGACCTCGACAACACCAACACTCCAAGCCTCGACACACCAATCAACCTCTACACCACTCGCAACAGAATTGCCTGTTAGAGACAGAGAGCAAGCTAGACAGAGGCGACACTGCGTCAATCGCTCTTGAGGGAAATTGTAATCTCTACATGGCTGTAGGAGCAGTGATCCTCTCTGATTTCCTGGTGGAGGTCCTAATCCTGGTGGCAACAGTGATTAGGATTGCCTTCGCACTCCTTCAATGGTTCCTTGTCTCATTAGTGAGGCTCGTGCTCAGTGGCACACTTGGCAAAGATCTCATGATCGAGATCAAGTGGGTGCGAGCAACAGAAATCTTGCATGAGATCGTAGGGTTGCAGATGTTAATATCCTTGTTTTGATATAACAAAATTATATTTTTATTGAGGACTAATCATTATAGGTTAAATCAAGTTATGATGTGTCCTCATCAAGATTATTCAAACGCTTCATGTGAAGAAGACTTAAAGATTGTTTTTACTTTTATTGAGTCTAGAACTATGCAAGGAACTTCAATAGGATCAAAATGCTAAATTTTCAATATTCGTAAAAATCGTTCTCTTTTGAACCTAAGTCATTACTATTGCTGATCGACCAATACTAGGTTTTGATCGGCCATACCTTGATCGACCAACTCCTTATTTAATCGATCAAAGACCTCTAACGGTCACATTGCCTCTTGATTGATCAATCCATTTTATTTGATCGATCAAAATATTCCAATGGTCAAATTTTCTTTGAATTTATAAATTCTATCAATATCCCTTTTTAATCAATTAACATTAATCGATCAATACTTTTATTTAATTGACCAAAATATTTTTAATCGACCAAACTCATGTTTTGATTGATTAAAGCCGTATTTTCAATATTTCCAAAATAGGTCGAAAAACACCTATAATGGAACCTTTGACCTCCTTATTCAAAACACCTCAATGCTTTCAAAAAGCAAAACATACATATTCTCTCTAGTACTTTCGTACATCTACGCCTACAACTATTACGATTCAAAGAACGTTCCATTTCGATTCAAAAAAGCTCAATTTGTTCTAATCTTATTGAGGTTCCATAGGAATTATTGATATTTACTTTATATTCTGTTCTTGATCTGAGAATCCAAGTTGTCTTGGAAGTCCCGTTGTTCTTCTCTTGGTCAGGTGTAAGAGAAGACATTTTGTAAGAGGTTGTGCCACCCTCGTTCAAGTGGTACGCTAGTAGATTTGACTAGCGTCGACTAGTCAAGAAAATTTTAAGCTGGGAGGCTTAAGTAGTGATTTTAACCCGAAAGGATTTTCACTCTAGATCAAGTGTTATCTTTCTTATCTGTGCTTATTTAATTTTTTATGTGGTGAATGATTTTTTAAATTCTCATAGAAATAAATATCACACTATTCACCCCCCTCTAGTGTATACTTGATCCATTAGGCTCCACATGCACTCACATCTGGTATTAGAGCCCTGTTTACTCCAGTCATGAAGTCAAAGTCCTTTGAGGTATACGTTAAGGGTCAATCTGTTGTCAGACCACCTCTATTCAACGACACCAACTATGGATTTTGGAAGACTTGAATGCAGATCTTTTTAGAATCAATGGATTACGAAGTCTGGGACATGATAGCATCAAAATACACGGGACCGAAAACAAGGAAGGCGTTGAGATCATTGCAGACCAAAAGAAGATTGCCACACAATGCTAAAGCCATGAATGCTATCTTCTGCGGTCTATCCAAGGATGAATTCAATCGAGTCTAAGCATGTAAAACGAATATGATATCTGGAACACTCTTGAGGTTACCCATGAAGGAACCTCAAAAGTCAAGGAAATTCGAATCAACCTCCTTACCCAAAAATGAGTCCTTTCGTATGAAGAAAGGAGAAACCATGAAGGAGACGTACATCAGATTCATGGATATTGTCAACTCAAGAAATCTGGATCAAATCACAATGAGGCATTAGTTCGAAAGATTCTCCGATCATTGACTAGTGATTGGGAAACCAAGATAACAACTATTCAGGAATCTACGGATCTTTCTATGCTAAAGGTGGATGACCTTATAGGTAGCTTAATGGCCTATGAGGTTCAGCTTGAGCACATGAAAGAATACAAAGGAGAAGGTAAGAAGAAAGACCTCGCTCTAAAAGCCAATACTGACTCTGAAGAATCAGAAAATGAAGACGAGGAAGACATAGCCTTACTCTTTAAAAAAATTCAAATGATTCTTGAACAAGAAAAGCTGGAAGAAGAAAAAGGAAGAACCACAAGAAAACCAAGTTATCTGCTACAACTGTAAGAAGAAATGGTACATGAGAAAAGAATGCCCTCAACTTGGGAAAGAAGTCGAAAAGAGGAAAGTCAGAAAACGTCCTAGGCATGAATCAAAGAAGAAGGCACTGTAAATAACCTAGGATGATAGCGACACAAGTTCAGAAGAAGAAAGAGAAGACACATCAAGTGAAAAAGCCCTTTGTGGTCTAATAGCAATCGAAGACGAGGTATCTTCTTTCACTTTTGATGAATTATTAGAAGCAATTTATGAGCTACATGATTTAGCTAAAGCACTTAAAGTAAGCAATAAGAAAGTTAACAAAAGATTTAGATGAAGAAACAGATTTAAAACACAATGTTGAATCTTTAAATCAACAACTTTCTCAAGAGATCACTACTCTTAAAGCTCATGTTAACTCACTTCAAATAGAATTAGGAAAACTAAAACAAAAGGCTGTTACTCTTGTAAATAATCTAGCAAAGTTTACTAAAGGGAGAGCCAACCTAGAAAAATGATTAGGCACACCAACCCAAACCATTACTAGATTTAGGTTAGGCTACATTCCTAATAACGATTATGAAGCATCCACTTCTCAAACTGACACAAATTTCCTCTGGTGCTAAGGTTAAGAATAGGTCCATGCTTAAACAGGCACTTGCTAACAAATCTGAACCCAAAAGAAAATGGATACTAAAAAGACTTTTAGAATCCTATTTTGTAGGACACTCTAGGGAAGGACAAGTAAAGTTTTCTAAATGGACC
This sequence comes from Thalassia testudinum, assembly GCA_037157565.1. Taxonomy (NCBI): domain Eukaryota; kingdom Viridiplantae; phylum Streptophyta; class Magnoliopsida; order Alismatales; family Hydrocharitaceae; genus Thalassia; species Thalassia testudinum. The sequence continues at coordinate 5,403,407 of JAZHRO010000001.1, read as the reverse complement.
TTTCACCAACAAAAAGATTGACATCTTATAGCCGTAAAAAGAAATACAGGACCTCACAAATGTAAATCAATGACAAGTCCAAGGAAAATGAAGATGGGTTGTGGATAGTGGTTATTCGAAGGACATGACAGGAGAAAGTCCTGTTTCTCAACCTCAACTGCAAGGAAGGTGGTTCAATCACCTTTGGCAACAACCAAAAGGGCCATATTATTGGTATTGGCCAAATTGGTAACTCCAAAATCTCTTTTGATGATGTTCATCTTGTTAATGACCTAAAACACTACTTAGTGTAAGTCAGATATGTGATAAAGGTTATAAAGTTACTTTTACATCAAAAGGTTTTAAAATTAAGGATAAGAATTCAAAGGAAATCCTTTGATTGAAGACAAATCAAAAGATATCTACACTATTAACTTTGATAAATGTAACTATCTTAATTGCTTAGTTGTATCAAATGATGAGTCAACACTGTAGCATCGTCGACTCGGTTATGTTCAGATGCGAAATATAAACAAGCTTGTGAAACACAACTTAATTAGAGGCTTGCCTAAGATTTCCTTTAGAAAGAAAATCTCTGCACATCTTGCAAACTTGGAAAACTTCATAAAACTTCCTTCAAACCGAAAAATATGGTCAATACTTCCAACCCACTTGAATTGATCCACTTAGATCTCTTCGGACCAACCAAGTCCAAAAGTGTAAATGGATGCAGATACTGTCTTGTCATTATTAATGACTTCTCCCGATTCACTTGGGTATTATTCTTAAGGTCTAAAGATTTTATTTTCGAGGAATTTAAAAAATTAGCCAAAAAAATTAAAATCAAAATTAGCCTATCACTAGGATTAGGAGTGATCATGAAGGAGAATTTGAAAATAAAAAATTCCAAGATTTCTACTATACTTACAAAATAAAACAAGAATTTACTTTTCCTAGAGCAGCTCCTCAAAGCGGTGTTGTAGAAAGAAAGATGCAAGAGTATACCCGCACCATATTGTGCGAGTCAAAGCTACCTCGGTATTTTTGGCTGAGGTTGTAAACACTACTTACAATATCCAGAATAGGGCCTCTATTAGACCTATCCTTGAGAAAACACCTTTTGAACTCTACCTTGATAGGATTCCTAAGATCTCTTACTTCAAAATATTTGATTACAAGTGTTTCATATTGAATACAAAGGAAAACTTAGATAAGTTTGATGCAAAAAGTAAGGAAGCAATTTTTCTATGATACTCCTCTAAGAAAAATTTGGTAGTTGAAGAGATTCTGCATATATCTTTTCATGAATTAGATCAAATAGAAAAAGTATCAACCAAAGATTATGATCAACATCTAGATGATCCTTCAAATATTCCTGAAGATACCATCACTAGTGACCTTCCCAAAGATTTAACCTACACCAAGGATCATCCTAAAGAATTGGTGATTGGTGAAGTATCAAAAGGGGTTCAAACCAAATCGTCTCTAAATAACCTTGCACTTAGTGTTTTTGTATCCCAACTAGAACGTAAATCCATGAAAGAAGCATTCATCGATGATTGTTGGACTGTAGCAATGCAAGAAGAATTGAACCAATTCGAAAGAAATGATGTTTGAAAATTAGTTCCTATGCCAGAATCTCAATCCATCATTGGAACAAAATGGATTTTTAGAAATAAGCTTGATAAATCAGGAAAGGTTGTAAGGAACAAAGCTAGACTTGCGGCTCAAGGCTACAATCAGAAAGAAGGAATCGATTTTGATAAAACCTATGCTCATGTAACTAGACTAAAGTCCATTATAATATTACTAGCTTTTGCTGCTCATATGGGATTCAAACTATTCCATATGGACGTCAAAAGTGCATTTCTTAATGGATTTATATGTGAAACAGCCCCCTAGCTTTGAAAGTACAGAAAACCCTGATCATGTTTTCAAACTAAACAAAGCCTTATACAGACTTAAGCAAGCTCCTCGATATTGGTATGAAAGATTAAGAAACTACTTAATAGAAAATGAGTTCAAAATTGGCTTAATTGATCCAACCTTATTTACTAAAAGAAAAGATAACAAACTAATTCTAATCCAAATTTATGTTGACGACATAATATTTGGTGTTGTTGACGATCTTCTATGCTAAGAGTTTGCGAAGGTTATGCATGATCAATTAGAGATACGCCTAATGGGAGAATTAAAGTTCTTCCTAGGGTTGTAGATTGATCAATTGGAAGATGGAATCTTCATTTTGCAGACCATATTCACAATTGAGATTTTGAAAAAGTTCGGAATGGATAAAACAAAAGAAAAAGACACACCAATGACTACCACTACACAACTCAAAGAAGGTGAGTCAAGTGCGTAGAGCAAAAGCTATATAGAAGTGTGATAGGATCTTTGTTCTACTTGACTGCTAGTAGCCTTAACATACTTTTCAATACTTGTCTCTATGCTAGATTTCAAGTAAATCCTAAGGATTCACTCCTTAATGCCTTAAAACGGATACTTAGGTACCTACTTAACACTACAAATGTTGGTCTGTTCTATCCCAAATCAGCCACACTTGACTTACTCTCCTATTGTGATGTTGATTATGCGGGAAGTCAGACTGATCGCAAGAGTACTAGTGGAACGTATCAATTTCTCAGAAATTCCATAGTATCTTGGGTCAGTAAGAAACAAAACAGTGTCTCTATCCACAACTGAAGCTAAATACATTGCTACCCCCTTAGCATGTTCCCAGATCTTGTGGATGAAACAAACACTTGAAGATTTTGGACTAAACCTTGAAAATACTAAAATCCTTTGTGACAATACTAGTACAATAAACCTGTCCAAGAATCCGATTCAACATTCTAGAACAAAACATATAGATATCAGACATCATTTCCTTAGGGATTATTCCCTGAAGAAGGAAATAATCCTAGAATTCATTCAAACAGAGAAACAACTAGCTGATATCTTCACAAAACATCTAGCAAAAGAAAGATTTATAACAATAAGAAGAGAATTAAGCTTAACAAGACTTGCTAAACTTTGATTGGTGATTGTTATTTTGTCTTGCAAGCCATTGGTCGATTAAACAATTGTCTTGATCATTCAACTGTTGATTGATCAAAGTGTATTTGATTGATAAAGTTTTGAAATTTTGGGCAAGATATTTCCCTCCAAAATTTTCAACTTTTGATCAAATTCTGGGCGGAAATTTTTCCCTCCACTGAAAATTCAATTTTTATCAATCAATCCTTCTTTCTTGTCGATCAAAATTGAATTTAGTCGACCAAATCTGGGGGAATTTCATCTCGTCGAGATTCTTGTTTAGTGAATCTAATTACTTGATTTAGTCACTAATCACTCTCTAATCTTTGATCTCGATCATTTATTTCTCGGTCATTTATTACCATCTACCAGATTTGCTTTACCCATGCCCTATAAAAACACCTTTTTACTACCCTTTTTTACCACAACAAAACCCTCTACACCAACCAAAACCAACTCACCATTAACCAAAACCACAAGACCCCACACAAGGTCCCCACCTCACCAACTGTGGTCCCCAAACTCCTCCAACCGACCACCTATCGACCACCACTGCCGCCGGCCTTGACCACCCTTTGGTCAAACAATCGTAGTCACCTCCTCAGCGACGTCCCCTTCACACCGATGCCCCCTCCTCCGACGATCGCCACCGCCACCAATCGTCCGTCATCCTCTTTCTTGCTATCGAGCATATCGATCTTTGTCAATCCTTGGTATACCCCTCCTCTTTCTATCATTTTGATCACATTTTGTTATTTTGATCTTGGTTTGATGAGATTTACTCGTGAGCTGGTTTTTTCTGACCATTATTCTTGTTCATCTATGTCCATCTGTTCTTCGTGTTCATGTCATTTGATCCATTGATCCATTTCGATCTTATTTTTTTTCGCATTGTCTGCTTTTAATCGATCAATTTTATATTCATGATAGACCGAAAATTATCGTATTCAAACTCTTCTATAATGATTTTAATCGACCAACATTTTGACTTGCTTCCGATCCACCTTTTGATCGATCAAATTTGATTTATTAATCGACCAAATTATCTGATCGATCAAATGTCTATTTTTAATCGACCAATACTTGTTTTGATCGACCAAAATTATGGCCTCCAAACGATCTCGTGCCTCCACCTCCACTTCTCGAGATGACACCTTTGATGGATTCTTCATTAGTGATGAGGCACGTCATAATTTTTTCTCTACTCATGGCTCTCACATCACGTAGGCCGCCTCATTGACCTAGACTACTTTAAGCGCACCTTTTCGGGTCTTAGAAACCGACTTACCTACCATAGGAGATGTCGCCTCCTTGATCAGACGTTTTATGTAGGTGCAAAGGGTAGTCGAATCAAGGGTGTTAACCGTATGGCATGCCATCTCTTTTATTCTAACCTTTGCAACATAGGTGAAGGTTTTGATATTCAATTAACTTCTAATGTCTACGGCATTGAGGTTCTCGTCAATGTCGATGTCTTGCCTGAGGTTCTTGCTTGTCCTTCTTCTGGTCCTACTTATCGTGAGTTGCACCATGACATCTCCTCCAAGGTTAGTAGGGAGACGTTGATACTGCTGAATCCTTTGACTTAGGCAAGCCCACCAAGTCACCATTTTTTCGTCCTCTCCCACGATTCCTCAACTGCATATTTCTTCAGAACTTCATGTCCAAATCTACCTCTTCTGAGAATTATCCAGGTCTAATGCTCATGGCCCTCTATGCCTTCATGACCAATAAGGCATTTAATTGGAATCATTTCATCCTCACCTTCATAGACAGGAAACCGACGAGCGTCTTCCCTTTCGGTACCCTTCTCTCTTTTTTTTTTTGAAACATTTGGCATCCTTCTTTCCCACATCTTCCTGCATTTTAGTGTCCCCATGGACATTAATCATAAGCAGTTTATCTCTCGTGTTTCCATTTTTAGAGAGCTTACATACTCCAAGATGGAATAGAAGCGTCAGCAGGATCGTTAGGATCCTCCTTAGGCAGCAGCTTCCTCTTCCCAACCTCCTTCTCAGGCTGGTCCTTCCTATGCTCCACCTCCCTACTCCCTCTACCAGCATTTTGATGCTTATTACCTGCCTCCTGTTAGACCCTCTCCTTTGTTCTTCGACACGGAGTGGCCCTACCTTGATAGGTAGTTCACCAAACACAACACGCTGGGAGTACAGGACGTGACAAATGGCATCTCTCTGATGATGCATCGCCAGAGAGAGACAGGTCAAGTTATGATAGAGCACGACACTTAGGTTTCTGCATACCTGAGCAGACAGGGTTAGTTTTTGGATTAGCTTGGAGAGCAGATTGACTCACTGTTTGCGACCAGAGACCTCCCCAAGCCAGATGCGCAGCAACAGCAGCAACTCCTCTGAGTACTTCAATATCCTCCTCTTCCCAACAGACTCAGCAGACCGATTAAATAGTCCAGCAGTCCTGCAAATCCACTGACATTCAAATCTCTCCAATTTCGAGGCACAGACGTCGTTTTTCCTCCACTGCCAGACCCAGCACCAAGTCCCCTACGTTTTCTCGGGACGATTGCAATATTGATGTTGAGTTTCCATCAAATATCAAAGCGGTTCTAGGTTTCTTCTAGATTTCTTTCCTTGTTCTGAATTGTAGTACATTACATTTATTAGAACTCTATATTTATATCATGCCTTGTATTTTATAGTTTCGATATTTGAACTTTGTAGCACTATCATCTAGTAATTTGATATATCTTGCTCATTGTTCATAAATTTGAAATTATGTCCGCTGAGTCATTTATATTTTTGAGAGTTGCACTGTTATTGTTTATTTCTGATTGATCTTCCTCTGCAATTGTTCCCACACCTTTTTCTATATAAGGAGGTGTAGGGTTTCTCTTTGGAATATGATTAATCATTTTGTCCAACTTGGTATCAGAGCGCGATCCTAGGCCGGGTTCTGATATCCCACCCAAATCAAGTCCCAAAAACTATCCACCCTAACCCTAATCTCCTTTCCTTCTCCCACCGAAGCCGCCAGCAGCCACCACCGGCAGCAACAGCAGCAGCAGCGGCACCAACAGCAGTAGCAGTAACAGGCGACACCAGCAGCAGCAGTCGGCGTCGCCCATGTAGGGCAGTGCTGGTGCTGCTAGGTACACCGGCCTGTTGTAGGGCGTGTCTGCTGAAGAGGAGGGCCCCCTTTATGGTAGATTTTGGGTCCCCTTTTGCCTAAAAAATCATGTTAAGTTCCTGATTTGCTTCTTCCAACACTCAACATCATGTTTCTTGGCATATTCTCCTTGGCTTTCATATGACTTGGTTGAAGGAAGATGGCCTTCCCTAATGTTAAGGCAAGTATCTTTGCCAAACAGAGATTGACAAGTGATATAGTAACCATCACCCGGAGTAAGTATGAGAGACTACTCTGAGGTTGTGGCCATCATAATGGTTTTAGGGGGAGCTTCGACTTAGTATCTCTTGCAAATGATAAGAAACATGATAACACTAAGTGGTTGGTTGATTCAGAAGCCTCAAGACACCTTAGTGGAGATCGAAGTTGGTTTACTAATTTCAAACCTGTCTGCAGGCAGAACGGTTCAAGTCGCAGATGGCAAGCACTCCAGGATAGAGAGTCAAGGAGAGGTGCCAATGACCTCTAAGTTGAGATTGCCTGATGTTCTGTTTGTGTCAGACTTTCCCATTAGCCTACTCTCAGTCAGTAGTCTCACTAAGGAGCTTAATTGTCAGGCTATTTTTGATGAAGTGGGATGTGCCTTTGAAGACATTGATAGGAAGGACAATTGGCAGTGGTCATGTAGAGGGCAGTGTTTATTGTCTGGTTTAGTCTCCATTTGCTGCTGCATGTCACGGAGGCATCTCTTTTACTGTTGGGAGTACTTTTCAGTGGCATCTTAAACTTGCCATCTTCCTCAAGATAGTCTTCGACGTGTTATTCCACACATATCCCCTGCAACCAAGATCACTTGTGATGCTTGTCAGATGGGCAAGCACCATCGTGCCTCTTACCCGGTGAGTACTCATCCTAGATCCACAGTCTTGTTTGAGTTGCTACATATGGATGTATGGGATCCAAGCCAAATTTCAGACAGGCAGGGTCATCGATATTACTTGGTGGTTGTTGATTTCTCACACCTATCATGGGTATTTCTCTTGAAAAATAAATCACATGTTAGATCTAATTTTGAGCATTTTTTGTAACAAATAAAGAATCAATATTTAGCAGTTGTTAAAGTAATAAGATCTAATAATGCACTTGAATTCTGCACCATCAAGCTGCCTACTTTTTATAAATCCCATGGAATTATATATCAGACCACATGTCCTCATACTTCTCAACAGAATGGGGTGGCTGAGAGAAAACATCGCCACCTTTTGGATGTAGCCCGTACTTTGTTAATTCACCATAGTGTACCACAGTTATACTGGGGAGATGCCGTTCTTACTGCGTATTACTTGATCAATAGAATGCCTAATTCAATACTTCATGAGCAGATTCCTTAGCACACCTTATATCCTGAAAGAGAGCTTTTTCATGTGCCATCACGAATATTTGGCTGTGTTGCCTTTGTTCATCTTCTTTCCCCAGGCCAAGACAAGCTTGCACCATGAGCAGTTAAGTGTGTATTCCTGGAGTACTCACGGACTCAAAAAGGGTATAGATGCCTGAATCCCATTACTGAGAGGCACTGTGTGAGTGCAGATGTTACCTTTCATGAGTCCATTCCGTATTTTTCCACAGCTCCTCGAGGAATATCTCCTGAGGTTATAGGCGTGCCCATGCCTATCCCGCCCATTCCGTTGGCGTAGATACCTGTGTCTGCTTCCCCTGTTGCTACTACTGTACCTGTTAGGTTTTCTGAGCCCACTATTATCTACAAACGCCCTCGTAGCACTTTGCAGATACCAGATATTCTAGTAGTTACACAGGCACCACCCTTTCCAGTTCAGGGGACCATGGGCAGTTTGCATACTAATGATACTGGATCTAAAGGTGATGCTACAGGTTCAGATATGGATGCTCTTGCCCCAGAGTTAGTACAGAATAATCAGTCAAATGATATTGATCTTCCTATTGCCATTAGGAAAGCATCTCGCACGTGTGAGTCCAGATACCGTGTTGCAAGCAGTCTAGCTACTGATGGACCTGGATCTACCTTTGGGAGCTTCTGTCATGCACTCTCTGCCACCCAGGTTCCCACTACGTACCAGCAAGCCATGCTTGATTCGAAATGGCATCAGGCCATGGAGGATAAGATGGATGCTCTTCGTTCCAGAGCGACGTAGGAGCTTACTTCACTTCCTGCAGGAGCACAAGTGTTTGGATGTCATTGGGTATTTGCCTTAAAATACAATCCTGATGGATCTATTTCAAGATATAAGGCTCGGTTGGTTGCAAAGGGATTCACTCAAACCTATGTGGTGAATTTCTTTGACACTTTTTCTCCAGTGGCACGGCTATCGACAGTGCGGATTTTGATGTCTGTTGCAGCCCATCTTGAGTGGCCTTTCTACCAGCTAGATGTGAAGAATGCCTTTTGTTGAGAGAATTGAGTGGTTATTGAGTACCACATTGGAAAGTGACGAGAAGAAAATAAAACAATAAAAACTGGAGAAGACTTCACATCTCTCAAACACGAACTTTATTTTTTTTATCATCATCTTTTTATTTTTTTCTCTCTCTTTTTCCTTTTTCTTCTCTTTTCTTTTTTTTCCTTTCCTCTTTTTCTTTTTTTTTTACGCCATTTTCCTTTTTTTTTCACTCCACATCATTTTTATTCTTCTTTTTTTCTTCTCTTCCCTTTTCTTCTTTCCCTCATTTAAATAAGACTTATCAAAATAAAGTAACCTAAAGAGATAAAGGGAACAGACACCTTAGGGTTCGAAGAGAACCCAACGGCCTCCGCAATGCCCTCGCACTTCTTTTGCGCAACTACCACCGCTGCGTTCGCTCCAGTCACGTTGCCCACGAAGCTCCACTAATATCCTCCTTGACGATGCTCTCCGCACGAAGGTCTCCGACTTCGGCCTCTCCAAGATCGGCCCCAAGCCCGACAGGTCCCACATCAGCATCGCCGTCAAGGGCAGCTTCGGGTATCTGCGCGAGGTCTTCGATGGTACTCCTTCGGTGTCATGCTCCTCAAGGTCCTCTGCACGAGGCCTATGATCGACACCGCATCCTCGTCTCTGCTGGTCGCTGCCGTCAGCATCGCCTGCGTCGCTTCTTCTGGCATCGCCTCCCTCAACCAAAGCCATGCTCTTTCGAGTTGCGCATAGGCCCTCTACCTCCTGGGGCACCTCCGTGGGGCCCTCCACAACTGCGCCGATGTTGGAACCATTGCGTAGGAGCTCCACCTAGGCGCTGTTGAAGGAGCGCCACTCGGTGGGACTGTAGATCGCCTCGCTTGAGACCCTTGCAACGTTGCCCAAGGATACGAGGAAGACTGCTTGGAACTGCCCCTCCAGTGGCACCAGCGAAATCGACACCATGATGGACGTCACCACGTGGCTGCCGTTCTCTGAGTCGGTTTGCGCCTCCCCCAAGTCCTCTGAGTGCCTCAAGAACCTCTCCACCATCCACCACGTGGGGCACAGGGTCCCGTAGGCCATGGCCCTTTGCATCACCATGGTTACCTGCTACATCTCCATCGTAGGGCTGTGGCCCATTACGTGGGCTGCCGTGCCTCCACAGACCACCGACTCCTTAAGCAAGAACCCTAGAAGGCCTTTGGCTTCACATTCTCTTGATTATGTAGCAAAAATAACTTCCAGGAAAGACAAACATGATAAAAAAGATAACCCAAGGAATGAACATGCTCTGATACCAAGTTAAATAATCTAAACAATGCGAAAGCAATAATATCAAAGCATATAAACAATCACAAAACACTTGGGTTTACGTGGAAACCTCACTCACGAGGAGCGAGAAGAAAACCACGAGAGAAGCACCCTATGGGCGTGTTTTCCCTATATTTTTTCTCAAAGATAAATGGGAGTACACACCTATTTATAGGCCATCACACATACACATAAAGTGTACACTTTCCAATGTGGTACTAAATAACCACTCAATTCTCTCAACACTCTCCCTTAAGCTAGAGCATGAAATGCTCAACTTGTAACACAAAGAAACCCACTCTACACAGGCGGGAACAAAGGCTGGAGCTGCTGAAAGATCTGTAGCTGTCTCTAAAGATCTGGTGCTGATGGCTCCCCATTCAGTATCCCTGAAAAGGGTCTTCCTCTAAAGACCTCGAAGCTGCATCTCCCAAAGGAAACTAACTGAGCCCTTCCTCTGAGGACCTCAAAAATAGATCTCCCTCTTTGGAGACCTCAAAAACTCTGGACCAGCAAGAGTTTGGTTTCTCATGTGAAGATCAGCTACTAACCAAGTCCGTAGCGGTATCTGATGTCACTTCAATTGCTGAAGGATGCTATTGTGCCTTGAGACTACAACAAAGGGACTACTAAAAGGGAGTGACTACAACAAGCTCCCACACTCCCCCTTTCTCACATACTCGTACGGAAGAAAATAATAATAATAATAATGACGAGAAGAAAATAAAACAATAAAAACTGGAGAAGACTTCTCCACATCTCTCAAACACGAACTTTTTTTTTATCATCATTTTCTTTTATTTTTTTTCTCCTTTCTATATGGTAATCTTCAGGAGGAAGCTTACATGCAGTAGCCTCCAGGATTTAAGATTTAGGGGGACTGTCTGTAGTCTCTGGAAAGCCATTTATGGACTTAAGCAAAGTCCGCGTGCATGGTTCTAGAAGCTATCTGAGGTGATACAGGTGATAGGCCTTCAGAGATCCTCTGCAGATCATTCCTTGTTTGTTCGGAAGAGTGACAAGGGAGTTGTTGTACTTCTGGTATATGTTGATGACATCATTATTACTGGTGATGATGAAGCTGAGATAGTTGAGGTGAAAAAAACCTTAGCTGATAGGTTTGTAATGAAGGACTTGGGCCAGTTGAGATATTTTCTAGGCATTGAGGTAACAAGAAGCAAAGAGGGCATTGTACTTTCACAGCGTAAGTATGCTCTTGATATACTACAAGAGATAGGGATGTTGGGGGGTTAAGCCTGCCAACATACCCATGAATCCCAAGGGGCATCTATTTGATGCTGAATAACACCTGTTGACAGCAGATCTTATAGACAAGTAGTGGGCAAGCTGTTATATCTTACAATCACTAGGCCAAATATTTCCTTAGCAGTTGGGAAGTTGAGTCACTTCATGGATAGGCCTACCAAACAACATTGGGAGGCAACAATGCAAGTGCTTAGATATCTAAAGAAAGTACCTAAGCGTGGCATATTATTTACTAGAGGCACATCGATGACAGTGGTTGGCTATTCTGATGCAGATTATGCTGGTTGCTTGACAGACAGAAAATCAACTACTAGTTTCTACATTTATGTTGTTGGGAACTTAGTCACATGGTGGAGCAAAAAGCAAGGAGTGGTGTCTAAATCTAGTGTAGAGTCTGAGTACCGTGCTATGGCTCAGACTGCTACAGAAATGACGTGGGTGAGATCAGTTTTACAAGATTTACATGTGCAGGTGGAGAAGCCTATAGAGATGCGACGTGATAACCGTGTTGCCACTTATATTGCTAACAACCCTATGTTCATAAGCGCACCAAACAAGTCAAAGTTGACTGTCACTACACCCGAGATCTGATCCAGTGTAGAGTCATCTATACCACTTCTGTTTCTTTTAAGAACCAAACAGTAGATATTTTCATAAGCTTCTACCTCAATCTACGTTTGACGTCTGTTGTTCCAAACTGAGCATGATTGACATCTATGCTCCAGGAGGGGAAGTGTTGAGTCATTTATATTTTTTAGGGTTGCTTTGTTATTATTTATTTCTAATTGATTTTCCTCTGCAATTGTTCCCACACCTCTCTCTATATAAAGATGTGTAGGGTTTCTCTTTGGAATATGATTAATCATTTTGTCCAACTATGTTTCTTATATTAGTCAAGCTTACTTATAATTCTTTCAATTTTATAGCAGCATGTCATGAATTGTATAAAAATTTGAAAAAGAGGGAGCAACAATTATTTGTCAATGTAATTACCTAAATCTTTTTTTAATAACAAAGGGGAAGAAAAATTTAATCATGCATCTTCATACTTATGCATACTTAGTTATAATTTTGTTATAATCAAAAAGGGAGAGAATGTTAGTACGTTTGTTTTGATATAACAATTATATTTTTATTCAAAGCTAACCATTACAGGTTAAATCAAGTTATCATGTGTCCTCATCAAGATTATTCAAACGCTTCATGTGAAGAAGACTTCAAGACTGTTTTTTACCTTTATTGAGTCTAGAACTATGTAAAGAACCTCAATAGGATAACAAATACTAAGTTTTCAATGTTCGTAAAAATCATTCTCTTTTGAACCTAGGTCATTACTACTGGTAATCAATCAATACTAATTTTTGATCGACCAACTCCTTAGTTTAATCGATCAAAGACCTCTAACGGTTATATTGCCTCTTGATCGATCAATCCATTTTATTTAATCGATCAAAATATTCCACCGGTCAAATTTTCTTTGAATTTATAAAATCAGACCAATATTCTGAATCGATCAATACTTTTATTTGATCAACCAAAAGTATTTTTGATTGACCAAACTTATGTTTTTATCAATCAAAGCAATATTTTCAGTATTTCCAAAACAGGTCAAAAAGCACCCATAAATAGGACATTCGACCTCCCTCTTCAAAACACACCTCAAGAGCTTTCAAAAAGCAAAACACGCATATTCTCTCTAGTGCTTCCATGCCTTTATGCCTACAATTATTGCAATTCAAAGCATGTTCCTTTGCAATTCAAGAAAATTCGATTTGTTCTAATCTTACTGAGGTTTCATAGGAATTATTGTTATTTACTTTATATTTTGTTCTTGATTTGGGAATCCAAGTTGTTTTGGAAGTCTCGTTTTTCTCTTGGTCAAGTGTAAGAGAAGACGTTTTGTAAAAGATTGTCACCCTCGTTCAAGTGGTATGCTAGTGGATTTGACTAGCATCGACTAATCAAGAAAATCTTAACCTGGGAGGCTTAGGTAGTGGTTTTTATCCAGAAAGGTTTCCACTGTAAATTAGGTGTTATCTTTCTAGTCTATGCTTATTTAATTTTTTATGTGTTGAATGATTTTTTAAATTCTCATAGAAATAGATATTACACTATTTACCTCCCCTCTAGTGTATACTTGATTCATTAGGCTCTGCACACACTCATAGCAGAACCTCAATAGCGGCAGCTATGTTGGATTCCTTTGAACACTAGGAAGAGAAGATATTGTGGGCATTTTGCATGTTTTGTGTTCTTGTTTGCTATACAAGAAAAAAGAAAAGACAAAAAAAAAGGTGTTTGTGTGTGTGTGTCTGTATAAGGAAGGATAGAATGTAGTTGATAAAAAAAGAGAATGAAAAATTAAAAAATAAAAGAAGGGTAAAAGAGAAGAATGGGAGAAGCTCTTTTCTATTTATTTTCTTCTTCCATAAAGTATGGGAGGAAGGGAGAGTGTGAGTGAGAGCCTATTGTAACATTAAATGAGGGAGACTCCTTCAAGGTTTCCACATGAGAGAAGCTCACTAATTGGTCCCTATACGAGAGGAGCACTTTCCTGATCTTTATATAAGAGAAGTCTACTAAGAAATTTTTGTATGAGGTTAGTCTCAAGGTCTCCAAAGGAGAGACCCACTTCGAGTTTCTGTATGGAAGAGGCCAGTCTCGAGGTCTCCAAGGGAGAGGTCCACTTCGAATTTCCATGTGGGAGAGGCCCAGTCTCAAGGCCTCTAAGGGAGAGACCCACTTCTGAGATCTCCAATGGGGAAGGTACAGGCACTAGTTAAGGTCTCTTAGAGAGAAACCAAACAAAGCCAACTTCATCAATAGTTCATCTACTCGATTCCAACCTTACTATGTTGTCATTAGCACACTTACCCACAAGTAAGAACGAGGATGCATCTGTCATCATTCGCCTGGAAGGGAGCCATAACCCAGTGCATCTGTTGAGTGTTGTGTTCTGCTTGTAAGAGTAAGGACTTATGTTAGACAAGCTGAGCATTCCATGCTTCAGTTTAAGAGGGTGTCAAGAGAAATGAATGTTGTTGGGTAATTGGATAATGTGTGAGATCCAATTACAAGTGTTTTAGTCCCACATAGTGGAGTGGGGAAAAGGAGAGGTGTGGTGGCTTATAAAAGGGCCATTGTACCCTCCATTTATCCTTGAGAAGAATATTCACAGATCACGTCCATAGGGGCACTTTTCCCATAACTTTTCGTGAAAGAGGTTTTGATGTAAATCCAAGTATTTCATTTGTAATGCTCTAATATTCTTGTTTATTTTATTTTAATTATTTATTTCAACAGATATCATTGCCCAAACACATTTGTTCATAGCAAAGAAGATTTCAATAAGGCTTGTAATTGTATCCCAATGGACATCTTGTGGAAAATCTTTGAAAAAAGAGTGTCCAATCTTGTATATTAATATTACAAAGGATAAAAGAATGCATCCAACCCAAAACCAAATGGTAATTAGGGCAGACTTACAACCAACAATTAATCATCTGGCAACTTTCACATCTTTCGATTTGGAACAATTTTCTAAACATGCCTCAGCACGTGCAGCCTTCGTAGGGTCCAACATGTTGTAAACCCAACTGTAGGTGACATAGAGGAAAAATATTGACCCTTGGGGTCTTTAATGGATGTTGTTCAGTATAATACAAATGCACTATACTCCAAACCAATGCACACTGGCCTAAAGATTTATAGCAACTTGTAAACCATTCAAGATTTTCAGGTTTTCACAGCTTTGGGTGAGGAACTACTTTATATGTATGTGAGAACTAAAGGTTGCTTCGAGCAGTGACAATGGGGTTGATAAACTAATTCAATGGTGATATTTATTTACATCAGGAGGGTCATCTTCGAGCACTTACCACCCTATATCAGATACGGATGAGGAGCTGAAGAGCATGCAAGACATGATTCTTGGTTCATGCTTTTTGCAGATGCCATTTGGAGGAAATCATTAAGTTAGACCTTATTTATTTCGAGCTCAGTGCAAGTATCGTCCAAATGGACCAAAAATTCATTTAGAAGGTGCCACTTAATGTAAAAAAAACAAAAAGGACCTAATTTAGTTTTAATATGTTTGATTATACATTAAGTCATATTAACATGAAATCAGTTCTTTTTTACATTTTGGAAGGGAGTCAGTTGTGCGTTTGATATAAAGTTGGTGAAATTAAATGCAACTTCTTAGCCAGACAGAAAAGTCTCACAGTGATGTTAATTATGGTTACATTCATAAGTAGCTTGGTCCACCTTTATTCAATTTCAAATATGTCTAATTTACAATTGGCCATAAATACATCTGATTCAAGCAATTAAAATTAGTTAATAACTGATGTAGTATAATTGATAATTTAGGCACCTGACAAAATTCCAGAAATCACTTCAAATGTGAAGTTTTTGCTGACATCAAGGGGCTCTCTACAAGCAGGAGAAGGCCAAAGGTCAGGATACCCAGTGCCCCTGCACCGTAAGAAAGAATCTATTAAAAAATCCAGGCTCAGAGTTCCCAAAAACTTTTATATTTTTTGAGATTTGCAATGGTATGCTATATCATGACAAAGTATAAATGCATGCAAATCAAATCTAGATCAAAGCTTTGAAAAAAAATACTAGATCAAAGTTTCATTGAACAACTATATTATTCCTAAATTCTACTCTATTTCAAGTACACAATCCAATAAACAAATCCAGACAAGAAGTTCATAATATTTCCAATTAAAAGATAATACAGTGTGATGTAAACACATTTACACTACTTCAAATGTCTATTTATGCATGTTCTTAAGCATAGGATTGCATTTCATGATATAAATATTGCATTACATGCATCATCTTGCATTTAGAGTAGTTTGAATAAAATGGAGGTTAATTGTCTCCTTTTATGTGCTTGGACAGCGCAAATATTTTATCGGGACCTCGGATCAAAGATCCAACCGTATGGATATGATCAGGGCGACGATTGGAGTTCAACGACTCCAAGATCGCCCTAATCAGGCATCCGTAGCATCAGATAGAGACCGGGGAACCCTAGAAGATCAAGGGCCAGGATGGTGTAAATCCGCACTTCAGATGGAAAATCCGACCACACGGATGAATTCGGATCGACGATCGCAGCCGAACGACACAAAAATCGAGTCAATCCGACATCCGTGGCACCATCTACAACTTCCAGAAGATGGACGGCCAAGCTGGTGCCACGTGGCGCCATCCCAGTCGCCCAATCGGCCGCAGGAGTCTTGTGAAGACCGCGCACCGTCTCCTCTCCGCCGTTGGATCTCGATCCAACGGCTGCGATCGCTCGTGCTTAAAAATGTCCGCGCGACCATTTCGCCTGCGTAGCGCAGCGGCGACGCAGCTGCGGGCGAAGCGGAGGTCGCGGGTTCGAGCCGCGGTGAGGGGGTGGAAGGCGCGGGCGAGCGGGCGCGCACGAGCGTCAGATGAAGATCCAACGGCTGCGTGCGCTCAATCAGGACGACGCGCGATTGGACGCCGGGCGCAACGCGCGATCGCACGCGGGCGGGCGCGGACGCGATCTAAGCCGTCCGATCTCGCGATCGGACGGCTGAAAATCAAGCGCGTGCGTAGGCGTTACGCGCGCGGCCAGCCGAGCGGGCGCGCGTGGGCGCGGCGGCGACGGCAACGTCGGGGCTTTAGCGACGGTTTTATCCGTCACTAAAGACCCCTTATTTATTATTTTGAAGATGTAATGTCCATTTTGCCCCCACTCCTTGCAACTATAAAAGGAGACTCCCTCCATACGAAATTTTCATCCCTTCCTTCTCTCTACCTCTCCAAAGCTCAAGAGAAGCTTGTCCCACACCCGGGATGCTTCTCGCGAGATAAAGTCCAAATTTTCGTCCCCCTTCGGAAGTGGATCCCGCGACGACGACGGCGTGCTGCTTCGTTCCCGTTCTTCTCCTTCGTCCTGCTTCGTTCTCCTTCGTCCAGGCGTCGTCCCGTCCGGCTCGTCCTCCAAGCGACCGTCGAGGAGGATTCTCTCTCCCTATTCTTTTTACTGCTTTCTAGTATAGATTTACTACTTTCTAGAGTAGTCTATTCGTCCTCCGAGCGATCGTCGAGAAGGACATTTCTCCCTCCATTCTTTTAATGCTTTCTAGAGTAATTGTTTTATGTTTTCTAGTTGTAACGAACGAACTCTTTTATGATAAATTCCTTGTCTATTCTACATCTCATTTTGATTTCCATGTATAGTATTCTTTCTCTCTCTCTTACTCTCTCTCTTTTATTTGTTGTAGATACTTAGATAGTTTAAATTGAATTTCTTCGTGACAAAATAAAAAGAAACGCGAAGTTTTTAAATCAAACGTTCGCCTCCCTGTGTTCGACCCGGAATTTTAATTTCGGTATAAATTTTATTTGTTGAACTCGAATCCTTCGCTTTCGAACTACAACGACGGGTTTTCCAAAACCAAACACGTTAGCGTAGCTTCGTAATCGTTCAACACAGTGTTAACTGCAAAACAATTTAAGGCCTCATTCGGTGTGGGGTTATCCACTACAATGCCAATCAGCTTTAGTGGCTATAAAGTTTTTTTTTTTCTTTGAGAAAAAATAAGAAGACTATCGACATTTAGTAGTCACCTAGATCCATTAAAATTAAGTTAAAGATAAATGCAATAGACACAAGGAACCGACTTCACGATCACAAAACAAAGAGCTCATACATAGGAACACACCCTTCCCAAGAAACTCAAGTTGAATGTCTCACTCCAAAAACCAAACCCCACACCCAGAAAAAGTTATCCGAACATCAACGCTAATCATCTGGCAAATGTATCTTCACTCTCCCTCTCCTTCTGTGCTCACAGCCACTGCTTCTTTGTACAATAAACCAACCTATGTCTTTGCAACAGTGGTCCCCACGACTGCGAACCACGTCTTGAATCCTGACTCGTCGCAAATGCACACTTCGAAGCTTCCCAATCACCTAATTTTTCTGACGCAACAAGATCAACAACTGTTGCCTTGCCAATTTCTGCCTCCACCACTAAAGATCCTGTGAAGAATAAGGGTGCCACGTGGACTGCCACATAGCACAGCGGTCACGTGAGTTCAATAAGGCTGTGTGGCCATTAGGGCTTTTGGTGACTTGGTTGTCAATTATGGTGGTCAATTGTGGCATGTCTTGTCATAAAAATTAGGATTTGATTTTATTATTTTCCTATTTTTAGTAAGTAGTGATTCACTACTGTTTTTAGTGGATTGTAATGGGATTGCTTCTCCTTAAATAGAAAGCAATACCCACATTATCTTTTTGAGTTGCAATATTATTTTCTCCACATCAAACAGCTCCCTCCTACTTTCCTTTCACTCTCTCGCCGTACTCTCTCTCTCTCTCTCACGTTCCACGCATGAAAGCTCCATGCCACATCGAACTTGCTCCATTGCACATCTTCACAGATCCCAAAGACAAGACGCAAGGCGATGCACCAGAAGGAAATTCTGCATCCTCCACCCACAGGAGGCAAAGACGTCTTAGAGTCACTTTAGGTTGAAAAATAGCAGAGAAGGAAACAGCGATATTATGGTTTCCAATACAATATTTGCCACAACAACTTTTTCTAAGTTCCAGTATAGAAATAACTATCCTCACTACAATAATTATCACATTCAACCCTCTTTATCCCATTACATAACCAACCGCCACTTTTCCAGTTGCCACCCCCCTGCCACATGCAGCCTAAGGCTGTGATGTTAGATTTAGGAGATATGACCTTATATATCACCGTTGATATTTCAGAAAGTCAGTCCACACTTACCATGATTCTCCATGGCCAGGAACATCAACTTCTGCCATAACATTTATTCCTGCATAGTTTCAAAAAAAAAAAAGTCAGTTCTGGAGCACATTGAGGAAAATAAGATCCAAACTCTCTCATCTGATGCCAACATGCAATCCTGTCTCCTCCTACATAGCATATTATCCAATAATCATAACAATTAAGAATTATTTATTTATGATGCACTGGAATCTTGTTTATTAGCAAAAGGGGCATAGGATATTATAAAATTTTAAAATTTCGAGGAACTTAATAATTCATGGTAGATTTCCATCAATAGAAAATAGTCTATGTGGACTAACTACCGGTATATAGTTAAAGATCTCACATTTCCCTACTTTCTGAAGCTCCCTACTTCAAACCCAGGATTGGTGCAGCTTAACATGTTACACCCAGAAGGCTATAAGAGTACAAACTATCTAATATTATATGTTCAAAGAAATAAATAACTGTTGAGAGAATTGTGTGTTGGTTTAATGCCACATTGGAAAATGTAAACTTTGTGCGTGTGTGATGGCCTATAATAGGCGTATACTTCCTCAGTTATATTTTGAGAAGAAGAAATACAAATCAGTGTCCTCTCGGGACCTTCTCCTGTGGTTTTCTCCCCGCTCCTTGTGAGTGGGGTTTTTATGTAAACCCAAATATTTTGTAATGCTTTCGTGCTTTGCTATTTATGTTTCCGTGTTATTTAAATATTTCAACTATAACTTGCATGATTGAGAAACCATAACCTCAATATATAGAGAATCCATGAAAAAGAAAACCAAGAAGCACTTAAGGAAGCACCTTGCGTAACACAGCCATTCATAAAATGTAACCTAATATTCTATAATTCATAAAGCACTGCAATATTGTCATAGAACTTTTTTCCCACGAGTCACTCTTGTGTGGTTACTTACCTAGTGACTATTTTGTATTACAAGTGTCCATATAGGAATTGTTGAGCATAGGAACTTTTCTGTCTATTTTATTATCTTTGGGGTATCTTTATAATTTTCCTAAACCTCTCTAATATAAAAGAGAGGCTAAGGTTTCTATTTTGAATAGAGACTTTCATTTTCTTCAACATGATATCAGAGTAGCAGTCCTAAGCCGATGTTTTGATATCCCACCAAATATCCCATCACAAGATGATTAAATTTTCAAGATAATGAAGATTCAATCAACGATCTCACGGATTGGGAGGAAGAGCAGCAGCAGTAGCGTGCTCTGCCCCTCCACCACCATTGCCACCGCGCCATTGCTGCCATCACCTTCAACACCCTTGACAGGGGCTCCTTCGACGACACAGGGACAGTGGTGGCCCTAGTCACTGCCTTCACCGCCCCTGTGTAGGGCTCTTTTGCTCCCATCACCCCCAATGGGGGCCTCCTCGCCATCACAAGGGTTGTGACACAGCCCCTTCCACCGTTGCTAATGTCGTCGCAGAAGGCACCACCGCCACTGGAAGTGCTGTGGTGGACCCCATCACCACTGCAGAAGGCGCGGTAGTCTCCCAAACCCTAGCAACCAATGAGAAGGTGGTTGGTGGCTCTACTAGACATGTGTTGCAGGCCATCGACCCTTCCCTCACCACCTACAGATTCACTATGGGTCTATCAGTGGCCCAATCAGGACGCGTACCATCCCAGTTTGCCATTTCTGATGTCCTCATGTAAGTGATGACGTGGGTGTCACACATGAGGATCATGGTGATGAGCCTTCTCACCATTGACTACAGTGATGAGTCTTCTCTCGCATAACAAGGAGGTGACGCACTCACAAAGAGGCTCTATCTCACAAGTGAAGGGGTTTGCAGTTGCAACCCAAGACAACACAAGAAAGAAAAATAAGATCAAAGGACGGTGGATAATTGATTCAAATGCTTCTGTCCACCTTACAGGAGATGTGCAACTCTCGTAGATCTCAAGGCGCCGTGTGGGATCAAGGAAGTTAGGGTGGTTAATGGAGCCACATCACCTATTACTACAATGGGGTAGGCACGTGCTTCTCAGAAGATGCTAATAGAAGTTCATTGTGCTCTCAAGCTTCCGATGAGTCTGCTATCAGTTAGTTGTATCTATAAGGACTTGGGGTGTCGTGTTGTCTTTGATGAGGGTTGTTGCTATTTCTAGGACAGGCAAACAGGAGACATTATAGGTAGGGGTATAGAGCGGGATGGACTCTATTACCTTGACACACCTACATTATTTGCAGGAGCTGCATCCATAGCATCTGACCCATCGCTATGGCACAGGAGACTTGGGCATCCTTCACTTAAGAAGATGCACCAAATGTATCCTAGCTTTCCAAACTCTGATGTTACAATGCAAGGATTGTCAGCTTAGGAAGCACCACAAGAGTACGTATTCACAGAGGGACGCTAGGGTGAGTGCTACCTCATTTGCCTTGGTACATTGTGATGTATGGGGACCATTCAGAGTGCCTACTCCAGGAAGACACCGATACTATGTGGTTATTGTGGATGATCATAGTCACCTCACTTGGATTTTTTTGATAAAAACACCTTCAGAGATTCCATAGATTATTCAACAGTTCTTGGTAGAAGTTCAGACTCAGTATAATGGTACAATTAGAGTCTTCCACAACGATAATGCCTTGAAGTTTATGCAACAAGATATGCAAGATCTCTTTTCTTCCCGAGGCATCATTCACCAGGCATCTTGTGCTCACACATCTTAGCAGAATGGTGTGGCTAAGCATAAGCTTCGCCATCTCCTGTACATTGCTAGGACCCTAATGATCCACATAAAGGTTCCTAAGTAATTTTAGGGAGATGTTATCCTCACTGCAGCCAATCTGATCAACTGGGTGCCTTCGTCAGTCCTTCGAGGGTGGATTCCTCTCCAAGTGATTTATCCAGAGTGTGATAGGCCATTTGCTTTACCCCTGCGGGTGTTTGGATGTACTTGTTTTGTCCAAGCATATGATAACCAGGACAAGTTCTCTCCAAGGGCGGCTAAATGTGTCTTTCTTGGTATTCCAGGATGCATAAGGGATACCAGTGTTAACAACCTGAGTCGCAGGAGATATGTTGTTATTGGAGATTCCTTACTTCTCAGAGGAGGGAACATCTACATAGGGCATTTTGGAGGAGACTTAGGTATATCATTGGAGACCTGATGAGTTGCGACTCATCATAGCTAAATTGCATAAGTTAGAAACTAGGTTAAACACTACGGAATTAACACATAAAAAGGGTTAAGTGTGGGAAATAGAAAAAAAGACCTCAAACATCAATTTTGTGCTAAAATGCATAATTAGGTCATTTATTGAGATATTCTATTAAATAATGTAAAATGGTGATCCAATTGAAAATTGAAGACACAAATGAGTTCAAAAGTTCAAATCAAAAGTGTAATTAACTTCCTAAATATTCAATTAAGCTTCCATAAAAACTTGATGGCATTTAGACATCATTAGGGCCTTGCAATCAGAGATCCTCATTTAGGTCCTTAGGTCATAACTTTTCAACCTTAGAAATCTCTCCAGGGACCTATTTGATACCCACAGGGACCTATTTGCAATATTCTAGGGACTGCTTTGATAGGATTCCTAACCACTTAAGGGTCCCTCTGCTATTTTTCTACCCCCTTGCGTAGGGGCATAATGTGCAAAAACACCTTTATAACTTGTGCACCTGCAACTAGTGGGTGCACTGTAGCACCCGAAGAACTGAGGCCATCGTGGTTGTTGATCCTCTAGACCCACTCGATCTGTGACTCTCCATCAATCGAACCTTCGCGCGAGTCCGCGCGTATGGTCACCTCTCCTCCCAGATCTGATCTAGCGGCTAGGATTTGATTTAAACTTACACGCACTCCTCTCCTCTCATCACCACCACCCACGCCCTAATCATCTAATCGCACCACTATGGTGCTCTGATTCAACAATCACTCTACTTAAGCACCTCCACTGCCTTGCACACAAAGGATTGCTCCCTCTACCCTGAGTTGTCCTTTCATCCGCCTCCAATTCCCTCTCCCATTCATCAGCTGCTGGTGACAAAAGTAGCTTCCCTCCTCAACTTCGTCGCTACAGTGACCAGCTACAGGCAAAGGATCCCATTCCTCGCCGGAGTCCTCATCCCCATTCAACTCAAAAGTGACCAGCTGCAGCCCAAGCATCCTATTCTTCCTTTAGATTAGATTTTTAATGCTTTCCTAGATTAGATTTACATGCTTTCCTAGATTAGATTTACATGCTTTCCAGGAGTAGGAGTAATTAAAGATTTCCGTGATGATTGTTTAATGTAGTTAGGATTAGTATTATATTAGAAATTGCCCTCGCCTCCTCTAATTAATTCATATCAGAGAAGAGCTCATTCTGTTCCATTGGTCACTGATCTTCCCCCTCACAGCACCATTTCATGTTCTGAATTTCCCTCATGTTTTAATTCGCAATTCCCCCCATCCATTAGAGTCAAACCTTCATCTCATTGCTCTCTAGCTTTGAGATGAAGATTTACGCTCAAAAACCACCTAGAGGTCTCTTCACTCATGTCATTTTGTTCACAAAGACCCCTTATCTGATTTGAAAAGGATCGATTTGCTTAATCTAATTTCAGTTTGGTTTTTAAGGTAAGATCACGAGATTTTGATCAGATTGAGTTTTGAAGGGTTCTGATCAAGCGAATTGATATGTTTTTGTGTAATTCAGTTCATGGCAGTGAATCTGAGTTGTTCTTGATGAAAAATCTTTCCTCGGATAAGCCATGTTTGAATTTGGCATGAATTAGAATTTTAAAGAGTGTGGTAGAGCCAAGGAAAATCAATTATGTTGATTTGAGGTTCTATCAAGAATTTCTGAGTTGTTTTGAGTGAGAATCTGATTTCTAACCTAAGGAATTTTCAGTATTCCTTAACGTTCCTAGGTAATGGGGATTAATGATTGGTTTAACTTAATGGCATGTTCTAAGATTCTCCTACATGCTGTATATAGCATTAGGAAGGTGTTAGATCAATGGCTTTTCCTGATTTGAATTGAATATCATTGCTGAGAATTTTTTTTATGAGAAGTTTGACACCTCAATCTGGTTTCAACGTGATTTTCAGACTTTCTCAGACTATGAAAGTGCTTTATGTTGTTTGTAGAATACCAATTAATTAACACAATAAAGTGCTGCATTAGCAGCTACATATCCAAAGGTTTTTAAACCTAAATTCAACGCAAATCTCTCCCTGACTTTGGATGCTTTTGATCCATGATTAGACTTCCCCAAGTCTGATCTTGGATGAGTTTTATACCGAAATCTCCAATTCAGCACTGTTGGAATTAAGACATGGCTGCATGGCAGCCCTTTGAAATGAATATTTAAGACATCTGAGCAGCTCCTTGGCTTGCTGAGTGGTTGTTGCAGTTGTTGCTACTGCTGAATCTCAACAGCAGTGCTGCAGCTGTTGCTTGATGCTACTGCTGCAGGTGTTGTTTCTGATGGCAGATATGGGCTGAAATCATTGGACAGTAGAGCTTAGGATTTGAGTTCTTTAAATTAGCTGGCATGTTGTATGTATTGTTTATATCTTGTACAAAGCATTCTTCTACTGTTTTATGATTTTAAATCTCATCTGGATTGCTTGTAACCTTGTTTAAATCCTTCTTTGTCAGTTAACTTTGTTTGCCCAATTACCCAATATGAAAAATGAATGTTAAATTAAATAAAATTTATGTTTAATGACCGGAACATATCTCTTAGACTTTATAGAACATATCTAAACATTCTCACTACCAACCCAGCCACTCATTAGAGTTTAGGGTTTTAGGTTCTCTTTTAAAATATTTTGAAGACCTTAAAATGAGTTAAACTTGTATATAAATAAAAATGATTTAAAAAATAAAAGTAACATAAAATAAACCTATCTTAGTGAAGATCAGGTATATTTCTAGGTGTACGAGTTTCAAGGTCATCTGAACCCTCGACTTTGTAGAACATACCAACCGACGGTTCAGTATACCTTTAGACCTAATAAAAGAACTTAACCTACAAAAATACCAAAAATACATTCTCTCTCATCTATTTCTTTCTTTCTCATCCCGTACCTCTATAAAACACCCAAAACCTATAAAATGGAGAAAAACTCCAAAAATACATAAAAATACCATGTATATTATGTATATACTTGTAAATATAAGCTATATAGTAAGCTATATGTATATATATATTGTAAAATAGGTGTATAATAGGTATAACTAACTTATATATATATATATATATATATATATATATATATATATATATATATAATGTAAATTAAATATTTAGTATTATTTAAATTGTATACAACTTAATCATTTAACTATTTATTATTTATACTAACTTATATACACTATAACTTAAGTAAATATATAAAACCCTCTAAATAACTGAATTTACTAATGATACTATATATACATATCTATATATGTATTATATATATTATAAACCCTGTATCATAATTTAATTATATATATATAATAAATAATTTATTTATTAATTTACTAACTAAGTTATTAAGTTAAATTAAAATAAATTAGTAAATTAAGTTATCACTGAGATGTATAATTGTATTGTAGTATTTTAAGTAAATTAGACTAATTTAAGTATATTTATAATGTATTATACTATTTATACTTAATTTATACGTACAATACCCTGAATTCATTTATTTAAATGTAAATAAATCAAAATAAATTGTGTAAAATACAATAAAAATGTGTATTAAATACTTTAATATGTATACTAACTCTATATAAGGTCAAGTAAACTATTAATTAACTAATTTATACGTTAATTAAGAAATAAACCCAATAATTAGTATTTATAAATTGTAAACTTTGACTAATTTATTTATATAGAAAATGTAATTAATTTTGTAAATAAATTGTACAATTATGTAGCCTTATGTAAATATTTTAATATCATATAATTTAATTTTAAATTATAATAATTTATGACCCTCAAATCGAGGGCCAAAAATCACCAAATCAAACATGCATGCTGGAGCTGCAACGCTGAGGAGGCACTAACAAAGCGCCACATCGTAAGATGGAGAGCATCCGATGCACTTTAAATTGTTTTTGTCTTCCCTCCACTTCAGTCGTCATGGGTGCTGGGCGCCCGAAAACCCATCACCCTTCCTTCTGAGCATATGAAATAAGAATGACTTGATGATACTGTGCGGTGAGGGCTGGGAGCCTGACACTGTGCGTAGGCCTAAGTGGGCCCATTAACGAGCATAAAATGAGATTAAGAGGCCTAATTAACAAATTAGGGTGGCTCTTAGTAGAGGTTTGATCCCACCCGAGAGGGTGCTGTTATCCCTCGAAAAGGCTGCCCACCAATTAAGAACCTAATTTTTAATTAAATGAACAGTAATCATACCTTAATCTATTTAAGAGACGAAGAAGAAACACAAAAGAGAAGAGGCGGAAATCAGGTAAGTGTTGGAGAGAGGCCTTGTGCCTCTATGTGAGTTGTGTTTGCATGTGTATATATGTAAGTATAATATATATATATGTGTGTGTGTGTAAGTAAATAAGTATATATGAAATAAGTATCCGTCACTGTAGATAGAATAAACGTCAGTATATACCTTATTTTCACCTTAGCTTATGTATATAGTTTTTCTAAGGTTTAGCGACGCTTAGATATGTCGCTGTACATATATTATATGTTACTGTAAATGTTAGTATGTTGACTTAAGTTAATATAGTGTATATTATTACTTATTATTGTACATATATCTAAGTATTTTTAATATAAGTTATAAATGGGTAGTATATATTAATTAGTGATAGTGTTTGATGCTTGATTGTATGTAATTATTTTCGAGCATTGTATTTATTTGTAATCCATTCTTTTGCTTCTAATTGATTGATTATTTGATTCATTCATTCATTATTGTACATAAAATCAATCTTTTTGGAATTAAAAAATGATATTGGACTTAGAGAGTGATTTATATCAATAACTGCTTCCTAATAAACGACCTGGAATAAATAAGTAAAAATTAAGTAATTAAATAAAATTGACGCGACAACGGTTTGTATTTGTGACATATACTACAATAACGACCCCTTTCTGTACGAACCGGTACTCGAACGGTCATTATTTTTTGGCGCCATTGCCGGGAATAAAAACCCGACAACAACGCTTTATTGTGATTATTTGATTACATGTCGCAGAAAGTTGATTAAGATTGCACACTTTGCCTGATCAGGGGCCTGATTCAGAGTTGGCAGCTGAGAGCAATTCAGACACGGAGGAGCAGGGATCCTTAAGGAGATCCAGTAAGGATGGTACTCTCCATCCTCTTTCTCAGTACACAGGTGTTGCTCATCTTGAAAATGACATCCATCAGCTTGCTTTAGCTATCACCACTGCTATTATTCCTAGAGATTTTGTCCAAGCTTCACGTGATCCTAAGTGGCAGGCTGCAATGGATGAAGAGATACAGGTCCTACAATTGCGACAGACTTGGGAGTTAGTACCTTGTCCTAAGGATGCTACCTTAGTGGACTGCAGATGAGTCTACACAATCAAGCATAGACTTAATGGGAGAGTAGATAGGTATAAGGCCAAGCTTGTTGCCAAAGGCTTTAAACAGACATATGGAGTAGATTACTTTGAGACATTTTCTCCAGTAGCACAAATTACCTCTGTTAGGATTATTATATTTGTTGCAGTGATCAGGAGATGACCCCTACATCAGCTTGACATTAAGAATGACTTTTTGTATGGTAACTTATCTGAGGAAGTCTATATGCGATAGCCATCAAGTTACAGCACCCAGGGAGAGCATGTTTATCGTTTGAAGAAGGCAATATATGGATTGAAACAGAGTCCCCGTGCTTGATTTGAGAGGCTTAGTACTGAGATTGGGAAGATTGGGTTCTAGCGATATGCTTCTAATCATTCGATCTTCATCAGGAAGACAGAATACGAAGAACATACACGTGTTGTTCTTTTAGCCATGTATGTGGATAATATGATCCTTACAGGGAATGATGAGGATGGCATTGCCCATATCAAGTTCTTACAAGCTACATTTGTCACCAAGGACTTGGGCAAACTGAGATAGTTTGTAGGTATTAAGGCTGTACGATGAGAGTCAGGCTTATCCTTGTCACAGAGGCAGTATACACTTCAGATTCTTCAGGAAGCCAATTTGCTTAGGGCTAAGCCCTCTGGTATACCTATGGAGTCACCACCTGCACGTCATTCTGATGAGGATACCTTATGTGATGATGTTGCTCAGTACCATAGTATAGTGGGTCGCTTACTCTATCTTACCATTACGAGGCATGATATCAGGTTTGCAGTAAGTAGGGCTAGGCAGCATATGCAAGCTCCACCTTATAACCACTAGCATGAGGTTTGCCTCATCTTGAGGTACCTAAAAGGGACACCAGGTAGAGGGTTGTATTACAGAGATAGTAGCAGCCTAGACATACTTGCTTACTCTGATGCGAACTATGTTGGATCTGTGGAGGATCGTCACTTTACTTTAGGCTTTGCAGTCTATGTTGGGGGAAATCTTGTCTCCTGAAGGAGCAAGAAGCAGTGTTGTATCCCATTCAAATGCTGAGGTACAATATAGAGCCATGACCTAGGCTACTTGTGAGGTCATGTGGATTGTATCCTTCTTGCAGGATCTTAGTATTCAGCTTACTCTACCTGTTCCACTGTTCTGTGACAATAAATCTTCCACTTATATTACCTTGAATCCAGTCTCTCACACGAGGACTAAGTACATTGAGGTTGATTGCTATTTTGTTCGTGATGCTGTACTCAGTAGCAAGATTAATACCTCATATGTCTCCTTAGAGTTTCAGCTGGCTGATATATTTACCAAGGCTTTCAAGAAGAAGCATCTGGACTTCGTATGCGACCAGTTGGATCTTGTAGATATTTACACCCCAACTTGAAGGGGAGTGTTGAGCATAGGAACTTTTCTGTCTATTTTACTATCTTTGGGATATCTTTATAATTTTTCCAAACCTCCCTAATATAAAATAGAGGTTAGGGTTTCTATTTTAAATATAGACTTTTATTTTCTTCAACATGAATAATCAAACATTAATTTGGTGGAATGCCATCAATGAAAGCCAAAATTCTTCAAATTATTTTTCATAAGCAATTGAATGCCATGGGCCCTATGTTTAGGTTGCACACAAGAAAAGGCAACCTGAATCTCCCACTAAGTCTGGGTTTTAGGAAAGACTAAGACCACTTTTTGGGTCTCTACATCGCATATTGACAACTTTTTTCCAGTGAACCATGGGCTTTCTTCCAGACTGAATGCTCTCCCAAGTAGAACATTGAGCAATACACCAAAAGATGATGCTCTACAAAATGACAAGCCTATTGATCATCTTTCTTTGTGTTTATGCCAGGATGTATGTAGGCACTTTTTTTTTTTGTTTTTAAAGGTAAGAGGACAAGCAAGAGCACAAATTCTGGAGGTCAGTAGTGTCCACTTCACTGCGACCTCCAAAAAAGCAATCACAGCATTGCAAAAGTTTAGTCCTATATAGGAACATATTGTTGCATGTGCGTAATAAAAATTGAGGTATTGGCTGCCGTATTTGGAGCTCCACTATAGGGGTTTGGAAGTATTTTATAAGGCTAGGGAACACAGAAATTTTTACATGTAGGTTTAGTGCACTTAACAATCCACGTCAATCAAACTAGATTTCCAGCAGACTGCAGGCAGCAAAAATGGACGAAATGTTAACAATGAGTAAGTTGTGGTATTTAAAAAGCCCTCAGAAGAAACTCAAGTATTTAAAAGTTTTTATTGAAAAGAAAAAGGGTGATTATCCAATCGATAATCACCCAAATTTAATTAAACAAGGCCAAGAGACAATCTTGGCTGAAAAATTACAAGTTCTCTCATAAATGCATTATAAAAGAAATACAAGAAATGAAATTCTCAAAATAGGGTTGTTGTCCCCTAAATATAGCCGCATCCCTTCCAAGCCAAATGCCCTAAAAAACTGCCAAAGCTTTTGCCTTCTCCTTCTTAGACGGAAAAATATTTATTCCCACCTGCCATCCTCTCCTAAAGGATCTCCAGAAATCTCCATGGCTAGAGTGCAAGATCCGACCAATATCAAAATGACTCCAATTGTACCGAGAAAGGACAAGAAAAAAAAAGATAATGGATGTCCTCATCATCCCCTTCACAAAGTGAACGCCGTTGCTCAACATCTGGTGCCCACCTTGCTCTCCACATCCTTGTCATCAGGCGTCCCCTTCTAAGCAACTATGCAAAAATCTTGATCTTCAAAGGCCAAGCTGCCGTCCAAATCTACCTACAATCTTTGATGAGGTCAATGTCCACCACTGGTCCCAAGGCCGTCAGCCTCCTATAAGCCTCACACATAGAGAAATCACCCTCATCCCAAACAAAAGAATCCACACACCCCCTCGATCTAATAGACCTCCAACTCATGTAGCATGGACTGTAAATCCAGAATCCTTTGATTCAACAAGTTTCCTCTGAAAGAAGGGCACCAAGACCCATCCCGACAGCCACCCACCAACACCTCCCTATCATAAGCTAGTGCAAACAATCATGGAAACTTGTCCTTTAGCCTCCCCTTGCCCATCCAATCATCCATCCAAAATCGAATCACATCTCCAGCGCCAACATAGGGTGAAAAGAGGTGTTGTACCTTTGGCGCCATAGAGGACAGGCATCACAAGCCTCCGATGAAATGCAAGGTTCCACACTAAGGCACTGCCAACCATTCCCAATTCAACCTCGAACCATAGAACGCCTCTAAGACCTATCCCAAGAGATCTTGTCCACGACCCAAAATTCCATTTATCAATTTGGTGGGAAAATTATCATTCATGGCAACTAGATCTCTAACTCCCAAACCTCCTTGTTTCACAAGTCTACATACCCCATCCCATGCCACTAATCTAGCACCTTTCACCGAAGAGCTACAATTAGTCCAGAAAAAATCTCTTATCAACCCAAGCATCTTCTCAAACTTCTGTAGTATCTTGAAAATAGAAGTAAAATAGGAAGGTAAAGATGTAAGCACCGCCTTCAAAAGCACTAGTCTGCCAGCTCTGAATAACACCTTCAAGACCTAGCCAGCCAATCTCCTCTTCATCCTCTCAATGAGAGGCAGCCACTCTTATACAGAGATTTGTCTGTCAGACAACGAGAGTCCAAGGTAGGATATGGGCAGGGATCCATCCGCAGTACGAAGTGCAATCCTATGACTAGCAGCCTCCTCAGCAGGCATGTGCATGGGGACAAAAGCGGATTTTGAGAAATTAATTAGCAACCTTGACGCCTCACCAATAATCTCAAGTAAAAGGCGCAATCTCCTTACTATTGAACCAGATCCCTTTACAAAGAAAAGAGCATCATCTGCATATTGTAGAACTGAGATGGCTACCCTATTCTCCGTAGTAAACCCTATGAACAAATTCCCTATACAGGCCTTAATCGTGGACCTCTCCAACACATCTGCTACAAGTACAAATAGCATCAGTACTAGGGACGCCCCTGCCTCACCCCCCTTCTAGGCTGAATCCACCCCCTGGTCGGATTTCCATTAACCAGAATTGAAAAATAAGTCATCCTTAAGCAGCGCTTCATCCCCTCCACCCACAGTGGTGGAAAATGTCTCTTTGCCAAGGAATCCCATAAAAAGGACCATTGTACAAAGTCGTAAACTTTATTGAAGTCCACCTTCTAGAGAAACGCCTTCCTCTTCAATCTCTTCCAGGAGGCAATCTCAGATGCAATAACAAATCCATCTAAAATGTTCCTATTCGAAATAAAAGTTGTCTGCATTGGTGAAATGATATCTTGTAGCACTCCCCTTAACCTATTAGTAAGCAACTTTGCCACAATAAGATAAATAGCACTGGAAAGGGCAATTGGCTTATAGTCCTCAATGGTTTCCGACCACACCTTCGGCACTTGAAACATGTAGTATTTGTTGAGCTTGTTAAAGGCCAAATTACCACCAACAAACTCCAACACTACCTGCATAACAACCTCCTTAACTATAAACTAGAACTCTATATACAAATAAATCAAAAAGCCATTTGGTCTCAGGTACCCATTAGTGTTAAGGCCCCAAACAACCTCGCGCACCTCATCCTCCGTGAACTCCACGATGAGTCCCCTTACCTAATCATCACTAAGGCATTGCACTCCAGAACTTGTCTGTCTCCACCCTCCTGTCCTTTTGGCCTTAAAGGCCCTATAGTAATCTGTCATTGCTCTTCCCACCACCTCCCTTTTAGAAAACATTGCATCATTCACAACAAATCTATCAACCCAATTCTTCGTTCTAGATGATGCCACTAAGTGGAAATATCAGGTGCTCAAAACCCCCTCTTTAAGCCACTTTGAGCAAGATTTGATCTACTCCACTCCCATTTTCCCGTCCTCCTTGTGACCACTTGCATATGCTTGGCTCTAGCTGCTATTTCATTCTGAGAAAGTATCCCCACATCCTCTGCTCTATCCAACCTTAATACCTCCACCAAGGCATCATTCCTCCTCATGTTGTGCCTCTCCTTGGTTTCCCTTCGGTAGTACTTGAGGAACACTCATAAATCCCTCAACTTGGACTCCAACATTACAGCCACCTAACTCATTCCTCCTCATGTTGTGCCTCTCCCTGGTTTCCCTTCGGTAGTTCTTAAGGAACACTCACAAATCGCTCAACTTGGACTCCAACATTACAGCCACCTAACCTTACGGGTGAAAGGAACTCCACTTGTCCATGAACCTTCTGAAATCCTCCTCCAACATCCAAGATTTATCAAATTTGAAATAGGTGCCAAACTATCTCCTTTCATTAGAGTTGAATAATACAAATAAGCGGAAGCATAAAAGATATCAAAGCATAAACAATGATAAACACTTGGGTTTATGTGGAAACCCCATTCACAAAATGCGAAAAGGAAACCACAGAAAAAGGCTCCTGATAAGGCAGATTTCTGTATTACTCTTCTCAAAGAAACAAGTAACGGGGTACATACCTATTTATAGGCTACCACACACAACACTCCACAATACACAATGTGGGACTAAATGACCACCACACAATTCTCTCAACACTCTCCCTCAAGCTGGAGCATGGAATACCCAACTTGTAACACAAAGAAATCCCTCTACAGAGTAGAACAAACGAAACTCTCAATTAATACAATTGTGTCTCCTCTGTAGAGGACAACTGCACTCATGTTCATGCCTGTAGGTAGGTACTCTGATGACGACACATCAGCGAGGGTAGAGCTTGATGATGAACTGTTGTAGTCAGCTCAAACAAGGGTCTCTCTTCTGGAGACCTTAATTAGTGCTGGTGGCTCCCCATTCAATATCCATAACATGAGTCTTCCTTTGAAGACCTCGAAATTAGATCTCTCTTTCTGGTATCTATAAAACTAGATCTTCCACATAGAAACTTGACATAGGCCCTTCCCTTGAGAACCTCGAAACTAGATCTCTCTCTCTGGAGACCTCGAAACTCTGGACTTTCTAGAGTTGTGGTTTCTCATGTAGTGATTTCGAACAAAGGAACTCCCAAATGAAGGATGACTATAATAGGATATACACTCCTTTCTCCTAAACTCTATAAAAGAAGAAAAAAAACAAACAAAAGAAATAATAAGACTAGAGAAAAGCTTCTCTCCCTATTTTCTTATGCATAATCATTGTTTTTTATCATATTTCTTTTGCTCCCTTTTTTAAATTTTTTTTCCTTTTCTATCTCTCCTTTTCTTGATTTTCTCCCCTTTTTCTCTCTTTTTCTTCCGATTCCCCTTTTTCTTCCTTTTTCTCTGATTTTTTTTCTTTTCCCTTTTTTTTTGTCCTCACTTTTTTTATTTTTCCTCTCCATTTGTTTACTCAGGCTAACAATCATAGATAAAGAAGAGGACTTATGTTGCAAAAAGCTCAAAAGATAAGTATACCTCATGGTCATGCTATTGCTTTAGTCCTTTGAACCCAAAACAAGAACAGCTCACGGGAGCCAATCTCACATAAGATCCTGCCCAGAATGTACCATCACAAGCTGAACACTAGGCCATCGCCATGATCTCCATCGATCTCGCGCGAGATCGATGCCGAAATGCTCTCCACAATTCGCACGTAATCCAATCCCTCTGATTCTTCTTCAATCGCGATCCTCTCCTTCTCGCTGGCCTTCTTCCTCTAGCAGGCGACACAGCAACAACAACTACATTAGCATCACTGCCAAGCCTTAATGGCTCCACCAACCGCCACCAAGACCTAGCAGCACTGCCTCACGCTGGGCTTCGAGCTCGATGCTCCTCACCTCATGGCCGCGATTGTCGCCTCCGACGATGCTCTTGTTGATCGTGGCCCACAGTGCCAATTGTGCATGAGATCGCATAAGCGCCATTGTCTTTCATCACCGCCTTCTTCACCTTCTTGCTCATGTACCTTCAACAACACCCACGACATCATCTTCACTCCTGATCGCCGCCAGAAGGGAAGGACTAAGCGACTCTCACCGCCATCATCACTTCTCTGATCCGATCGCTGCCACCTTTAGCTCCTCCAGATGAATCAAGGAAAAAATGGAACTCCAAATAATGATAAACATAATAAACCCAAGAATCTAGCTACTCCAATATCAAGTTCAATAATATGAATAAGCGGAAGCACAAAAGATATCAAATCATAAACAATGATAAAAATATTTGGATTTACATGGAAACTCCACTTACGAAGAATGGGGAAAAAACCACGAAAGAAGACCCTTGATAGGGCTAATTTCTATATTACTCTTCTCAAAGAAACAAGTGGTGTGGTATATGCCTATTTATAGGTCACCACACACAACACGCCACATTACACGATGTGGGACTAAATGACCACTACACAATTCTCTCACAATTAGTCTTCCACATTAATGATTTATGATCTGAGAATCGTATGTCCATGGGTTGCACCTCAACTAAGAGGAAAATCTTTGTCATCTCCACATTGCACAAGAATCTATCAATTCTAGATTTCTACCCTACTGAATTCCTCCAAGTAAAAGCACAAGACGTAGGTAACAGATTAAGAAGATGATGCATGGCGATGAAGCTCGCAAACTCCCTTGATCCATGATCATTCTACCCTCTCCCTTCCCGTCTATCTTCCATCAAGAGGGTGACATTAAAGTCACCACCAATGATCCATGGCCATCCTTGAACCTTGTCCACTGCCTTAGTCAAGGCCTCCCACAAGCATGCCCTCGCCACATCA
The DNA here is from genome assembly GCA_037157565.1 of Thalassia testudinum. Classification (NCBI taxonomy): domain Eukaryota; kingdom Viridiplantae; phylum Streptophyta; class Magnoliopsida; order Alismatales; family Hydrocharitaceae; genus Thalassia; species Thalassia testudinum. Next base: position 5,368,238 of record JAZHRO010000001.1, on the reverse strand, counting down.
TCCCTAGGGTCGTACACCAAAGAGATGACCATCTTTAAACTGTTTGTGTGCCTCACCAGCATAACTATCAACACGTGTCCCCAGTAGAGAATCTTCTAACTCAAACAAATCATCTTTCCAACCCACAACCAAGCCTCTTGAGCTCTCAACCGCATCCAAAGCTAGGAAGTCCTCTAAACAACCTCCACCCACTTCCCTCCAGGTTTACTGGTCGCAACCCTCCAACTTGGTATCTTGCAACAACACTACGGCTGGCCCCCACAATCTAAGATAGCCTGCCAAAGCAGCTCTTCTGGAGTGGTTGTTGAGTCCCCTTACATTTCAAGAAAGAATGAAGGTCATTGGGAAACAGAAATGGTCCCCACATTCATGCATCGGTATACTGATGCAGCTGCCAACATGTCCATCTCATGTGCCTCATCATCATCCACCCCATCCTCACCAATGCCCGCCTCCCTTTAATCAAGACTCGTTTGCATCTCCTCAACTCTAATCATAACCCTGAACTACAGTATGAGTCCTCCAGTATGGCTGGTGCCTCCAACCCCCACCGCCGAAAGCTTCAACTGAAGCTCATTCTCTGCTTCAAGTCGTACCATGGAAGTCAATGAAGCCCCCCCTCCCTATGAAACAACCATCTCAACCAGTACAGGACCTCTCCATCTCCTTCAGCAGTCGCCATCTCGTGATGAGGACACGAAGCAGCCGTAAGCTTTGCACTCCAGTGAAATCCAAAGGATCCTCCTTCCGGATCCAAAGTCGCAAGCACTCTACAGGGCTCCTCTCCATAATTTCATCGCCCTCAAATGGAACCAACACATGCTCAAGGGTAGGGGAAGCAACATTACATGAGAAAGGGGCTAGCGGGCGAGATATTTCGTAATGCTCCGAATCCAAAACCGAATCCAATTGTAGCAGGGTGGACACACGTAACACCATCCCCCTCCACATTCAAGTTGAAGTGCTCCTCCAAACACTCCCAGCAATCATCCACATCAATTTTGGCACCGATCCCACTCCCTGAAGCTCGTCAATCCACCTCCTTCACAATCATCGCATGGGATGGCATCACTTCATATTTGACGATGCGATCCTCGGCCTTCCAAAAATGCCTCGTCACTGTTGTCCTCTCCCTTCCCCCGAAGGTGATGCCACCATGTTGAGCCCTAGCTCCAGTTGCCACCTAGGGATACGACCTTACAACCTCCAACATCGGCTTGATGGAGACAACCCACGATGACCCGCCATGTCGCAGTGCCACCTTCTCGAGCACCTCCCCACAGGGGGTGAGTTCCACGATGAAACACACCACTAAGATGTCACCTCCACCAACCCAATCCCTACACAAGATTTCAACCTTGAAAGCAGCACCACCACCACTTCCACAACCTCCACCATATGAAATCTCAGTGGAATGCTTCAATTGCCACCGCTAACTCCACCTTCATTTGCAGCCTCTCCATTACGTCATCATGAATAGTCAGCTAGTGCCATCTCACCAACCCCTCTTAACATCTCATCTCCCTAAAAGCTACCTCCAAGCGAAGCCCAAACAACAGAAACTTCCCTGGAGCGAACTTAGCAATCTTGGCCCCCACACCTGACCCCAGTGCATCCACCACCCCTCTTCTCACTTCTTCCACCCTTGCCCATCCTTCATATACATCACCCACCAAGGCAAATGCAAGAATCACCTCTAGCAACTCCACTTGAGAAGACCACAATGTCATCACCTCCACCACAGGCGCTCCCTCCAGGGAGCAGGCAACGACGTAGCAGTTGGGCCTCTCCTCACGCACACTACCCTCCAATGACCAAAACCACCACAACAAAGGCACTTTACCAGTTCCGTACACTCCACCACACGATGCCCCCTACCTCAACACCTGAAGTACAGAATCCCAACCTAACACCAGCTTCGATCCTTCCCCTCAACTTGGATGTAATGACTCAAATCCATTATAGAAAACCCTAGGCTCTCTTACATAGAGAGAGAGAGACCAAAGGGTTGACAGTACAGAACTACTCCTCAGGAGCTAAACACCAATAACCCGTACAGGAAAAGCATAAAAAATATAAGAAACACTAAACACTATATGCTAACACTCCCCCTCAAGCTGGAGCATGAATATCTATCATGCTCAGCTTGGAACAACACGCCTCAAAGGCAAATCTCACTGGGGCTTTATAAAGACATTTACAGCCTGCTCCTCAAAAGTGACACTCGTGGTATGTAATGTCCCACGCTGAATGAGATCTCGAGTGTAATGGCAATCAATCTCTACATGCTTTGTCCTCTTGTGAAACATAGGGTTATTGGCAATGTAGGTCACTGCTCTGTTCTCACATCACATCTCCATAGAGCTATCCAGAGAACATGAAGATTTGACAAAACTGACTTGACCCAAACCATCTCAGCAGCTATCTGGGCCATGGCCTTGTACTCTGACTCTGCACTGAATCTAAATGCAACTGCTTGCTTCTTGCTCCTCCATGTAATAAGATTGCCCGCAACAAAGATGCAAAACCCTATGGTAGATTTTCTGTCTCCAACACATCATAATCGGCATTAAAGTATGCTACAATCCCCATGGGAGTTTAAAATGCTTGTCTCGGTGCTTTCTTCGCACATTGATTTAAATGCCGACGGCATGTCGCCGGCAAGGCCATTTCTGGAAGGGGGTCGTGCCGACATACATAAGTTGTCGATTTACAGGTGTGCCGTCGGCATGCCGATCGACACTACAGGAGATTTCGTCGGCACCCCTTCACGACTGTGCTGACGTGTGTATTGTCCAGTGAAGGGCCTATCTTGGACAGACCAAAATCAGAAACCTTGGCGACCAAATTGTCATCCAAAAGGATGTTGGTTGTCTTCACATCACAGTGGATGATGGTGTACTTGGCACCGGTGTGCAGATAATGGAGGCCACGAGCAGCCCCGATACATATCTCAAGCCTCTGCTTCCAACTCAAGGGTTGGTTCTTGGACTTGTAGACGTGCTCGCGGAGCGTGCCATGAGCCATGTAGTCATACACCAATATCATCTCGCCATTCTCTTTACAGTAACCGATTAGAGAGACAAGATGGCTGTGGCAGAGCTTGGGCAACATCTCAATTTCATTCTGGAACTCGTACAGGCCCTGTTCGGACATTGGGTTAACACGCTTGATCGCTACCATGGTCATCCCATCATCGATACTGCCGCGGTAGACCTTCCCAAAACCACCAACGCCAAACAGAAGCTTCTCATCGAAATTATTCGTTGCGGCCTTGATCTCTGCAAACGTGAAGTGGCAGCAAAGATTGGAAGGCAAAGATGATCCATAGCTCACTATCGTCGTTTTAGCCCCGAGCTAGTGATGGAAAGTGGCAGCCAAGCATGGCCTGCTTCCTCATGTGCTTTGCGCCGATGACAGCAGCAGAAGAACACCAAGCCACTTATCAACAACAACCCCACCATAGATCTATGGGCAACAACATGCCATATATCTAAAATCACATGCCTCAATCTAAAAGTACTCCAATGATGCTTTTCAAGCTGACAAGCATTACAATCGATGACAACAGTAGGAGATCCCTGTGGTATAACATGATGATTATCCAGAGATAAATGACCCAAATAGAGATGCCACTGAAAAGGAAACTCAACAGAAGTGGTGACTCCACCAAAACTTACCTCAATAAAAGGAGATTACAAGAGGCGATAGACTTCCCCTTCTTTACAACCACCACTAATCGTTCTCCCCATCAAGATATTCTAAAAAGTACAAGCAACTACATCAAATATAGCCTGGCAATTCAATTCATTGGTAATTCTGCTAACTAAAAGGAAACTGATCGAAAAATCAAAAACAAGCAGGATATCAGTCAATCTCATGTTGGGGACGCCGTAACCTCCCCTTGACCAGTGATGGGAGAATGCCTCCCGTTGACCACCTGTACTGTATGTCCAGGAGGAACAAAGAGGAGACGACAGAAGCGTCGCCGATCTCGACTCAAGTGACGTAATGCTCCTGAGTCCACTAGCCAATATGTGTCACATAAATCATCACTTTGTACAGAAAGTGTAGGCAATATACCTGAAGAGGTGGTTAGGGCAGCTTCAGCAAAGGTAGAAGAGGTCACCAGGATAGTAGTGTCAGATGCAGAAGAAGTATCTTGAGAGAGCTAAGAAAGTCGTTGAAGAGGCTTATCATAGTCAAACCAAGGTACCGATACAGTGTCTCTTGGCTGCTCTTCAGTGGCAAGCACCTGATTGGCAAATAGTCGTCATACATGCTTGGTTCAACAAGTGCTCTCAATATGACCAAGCTTCCCGCAATATGTGCAGGATTTGCACCCTCTGCCCTTAGCACCATGCCTCCCGTCAGTAGAGAGAATACCTTGTCCATGACCTTGGGCAACAACCAAGGAAAAAGCCTGACCTATGGACTCAATCGTGAGATAAATGAAGATCCTACTCAGCATGTTGTATGCTTCCTCAAGACTAGGAAGCTCTGTTAATGTAAGCATCTAGGAATAAGAAGTCGCATACTAAGGCCCCAAACCAACCAGAAACTTCACAACTGCAGCTTCCTTGTGATACGCCTTTTATGTGTCACAAGCACTAATCGGGCAACACGTATTGGACTTCTCAAAGACGTCCTTAAGTGTCGATTGTCACTGAGATAAAGTTAAACCTTCTGGTTGTCGTTCTGTTGCTGTAGTCTGTGATTTAAATGCAGACGGCATGCCACCGGCATGCCGTCGGTAAGGGGTTTTTTGGAGGGAGGGCATATCGACACAAATATAGTGTCGGTTTGCAGGGAAACCGTCGGCATGCCGAGGATTTCGCCGGCATGCCGACAGTTACCGACAAAACGTCGGCATGCCGATGGTGGTTGAGCAGCGGGATACTTGAAAAGGGTGGGCGGGAAGCTTTTGGGCGGGAAATGGGGGCGGGGAGCCGGCGCGGGGGGTTCTAGGAGGGAAGGGAAGGTCAAGGGCGTGGGGGCGGTCTGGGAGTAAAGGGAAGGTCACACACAGCTAAAATAATCTATTTTTATTATAAAAAAATGTTTCTAATATCTTGATCACACACACATACAGAGATAGATTTTCAAGCTAAAATAACATGTTTTTATTATAAAAAAAACCTGTAAAACGTTTCTAATATCTTGATTTAGTTGTCTTTCAAATCTTAATCATTTCTGTCAGCATACACCGGCATGCCCTCGGCGTGCCCCAAAATGTCATTTTTTCGAGCCGTCGAAATCATCGAAATCTGCCATCGAAAAACGGGCATTTCCACGGCATACCTTCGGCATGCCCACGAAATGCATACCTACAATTTTATCGGCACGACGTCGAAATCGGCATTTCGAACCTTGTCTTCGCATACCTGAGCACTTGCATTGCAACCTCCCAATACTGCCTAGTTGACTTATCGATAAACTGGCTAAGCCTACCAACAAACGAAGACAAGTCTGGATGAGTGATGGTAAGGTAGAGGAGCTTACCCATAAGCTGCCTGTAAGCCCTACTGTCAACCACCTTAGATTTCTCATCATATAAGTGGACCTTGGGATCTATAGGAATATTTGCAACCTTAGTTGCTAACATGCCAATCTCCTAAAGAAGATCAAGAGCATACTTCCTATGTGAGAGCACCACTCTATCCCTACCACATGCTACCTCAATGCCCAAGAAATACCTCAACCGTCCCAGATCCTTCATGACAAACTTCTCTAATAGGTGCCTCTTGACTTCATCTATCCCATCTCTGTCATCCCCGGTGATGATAAGATCATCAACATATACCAGGAGTGCCACAGACCCCGGTCAGTCTCCCTGGTAGATAAGGAGTGATCTAAAGTAAAGTGCCTCAGACCCATCTAGCGGAGCACCTCTGATAACTTCTGGAACTAGGCCCTGAGACTCTGCTTTGATCCATAGATTGCCTTACTCAATCTGCACACACACTCCCCCTAAACCTTCAAACCTGGTGGCTACTGCGTGTAAACTTCCTCCTGAAGATTGCCGTAGAGAAAGACGTTCTTCACATCAAGCTGGTATAACGATCAGTCTCTCTGAGCAGCAACAAAAATAAGTATCTAAACAGTGGTAAGCTGCACAACGAGGGAGAAAGTATCAAAGAAGTCTACCGCATATGTTTGAGTGAACCCCTTTGCTACTAACCTGGCCTTATACCACAAAATAGATCCATCAGGGTTGTATTTCAAAGCAAAGACCCATTGGGAGCCCACCAGTCATGCACCCATAGGAAGTGAGATAAGATCCCAAGTCTGTCTACTCCGAAGTGCTGCCATCTCATCCTCCATGGTTTGACACAACTTTGGATCAAGCATGACCTGCGAGTAGGTAGACGGAATGTGTGACGCTGTAAGTGCCTAAGAGAAGCTGCTAAACCGAGGAGCAAGACAGTCGATAGCCAAACTACCTACAACCTGGTATCTGGACTCACAAGCATGGTTTTAAAAATCGCACCTCGAGGCATGTAAGGCGTACGCCTCGAGGCGAGGCGCCCTGATTTCGCCTCGAGGCGAGGCGCCCTGATTTCACCTGCAGGCGGTGCCTCAGGGTAGTGATGTGAGGTGTGCGCCTCAACTCGACAAGGCGTTGCCGACTCACTGGCGAGGCGCCGCCTTAGTTAGGAAGCCCTCTAATTTGGTCATGTGCAAGTCACATGACTATTCTTAACGCAAACCTTGTTGGACCTCATCTAGATATCCTAAACCTAAAATCCAAACCCCACAAAGCCCTCCATCGCCGATGCCAGCTCCATCTCCATCGTAGCTGCTCTACTGCATCGCCAATGCCAGCGCCAGTGCGAGCTCCATCAGCACACGCCAGCTCCAGCTGCTACTCCATCACTAGCGTCAGCGCCATCGCCACTCTCCAGTGCTCACTCTAGCACCAGCACCAACTCCATCGTGGCGCACCTACAGGACTCATCGCAACGATGCTAGTGGCCAAACCCCTCAGACTCATCGTAGGCTCGCAGCGACACAAATTAAACCCCTCAATTGATTTTTTAGGGGTTTAGGTAATGTGTACAATGCGAGTGTCATTTTTAATTCCATTTTGCTAGTTTAGGATACGTGTATAGTGTAATTTTTTATTTCATTTTGCTTTAGGGGTTTAAGTATGTATACAATGTGATTTTTTAATTTCATTTTGCTTCAGGGGTTAAGGTATGTATATATCTAGCACTTAAGTTGTCCATATTTTGTGTTCCATCAATTAAAAAAATGACAAGTTATCGATTTTTTGTTGATTTTCTATAATTTTAGACATGGCACCAAAGGCAAAAAGGGGAGGAAGAGATGGATCTAGTGGCAAGTCTGATCCTGGATGGAAGTATTATACAGAAATTGAGCTAGAAAGAGCTCAAAAGGGGAAATGATATAAATATGTTAAGTGTAATTTCTATGGGAAAAATATCACAAGTGGAATTGCACAATTAAAGGAGCACTTGGCCAAGATACAAAAACGTGGGACCATGTGCCAAGGTCCCACTTGAAATTGAAATTGAGATTAAGGAATACTTGGTCAAGAAGGATATTGATAGGAGAAGAGTGCTGGAAGAAATTCGTCACATAGGTGGATATACAATACAGCGGCCATCTGGTCATGGAGAAAATGCACCCATAGGATCAAGTGGTGCAAAAGTAGTGGTAGGTCTAATGGATTTATTTGTTGGGGTTAGATAGAAACATGTTCCTGGAAGTGATGAACCTGATAGCACTGCACATACTCATCCAAAGTAGGTTACTTTGAATTCTCTTGGAAGAAAGAACTTAAAGATAAAAATGTCTTAGTATTGGAAGATTCTTCATTGAAAACGGATTGCCTTTCAATTTGGCTACTAGTCCATCTTATTGGCAAATGTTACAGAATGTAACTTTGAAGGGGATTTAGAGGTCCTACGATGCATGAGTAACGGACTTGGATTTTGAAGGAAGTAAAGACAATAGACATAATGGTTGAGTAAGCAAAGGCATCTTAGGCTAAAATAGGATGTAGCATATTGTCTGATGGTTGGACAGATACAAAAGGTCATACCTTAATTAATTTTTTGGTCAACAACCCCAAAGGTACATGATTTTTAAAATCTATTGATGCTTCAAAAGAGATCAAGAATGCCGATTACCTCTTCAGATTGATGGATGAAGTTGTTGAAGAGGTGAGGGAAAGCAGTGTTATCCAATTGATAACAGATAATTCATTTGCTTATAAAAAAGCTGGGGAAAAATTGATGGAGATGAGACCACATTTGTACTGGACTCCATGTGCTGCTCACTGCATTGACCTTATATTGGAGGATATCATGAAGTTGCATCTTCATGACTGTCTTCAAGAAGGCCAAACAAATCATTAATTACATATATGCACATGCTTGGGTGGTTGCCATGGTAAGCAAGCATGCAAGAGATTTAGTGAGACCTGTTGTCACACGATTTGCTACTGCTTTCCTTACCTTAGAGATTGCTATGTGCCAAAGATGCTCGTGAGTCTTTTTTCACCTCAAAAAGGTGGAAGTCCAGCAGCTATGCATTGAAGGTTCCAGGGCAAGCTGTGCAAAAGCTAAAAAGTAGAACATTTTGGCCTGGTGTAGCCTATGTGATAAGGACAATCAAATCATTGGTTATAGTTTTAAGGATGGTAGACTCAGAACAATATTCACCAATGGGATTTATCTACAAGGCTATGGATAAAGCCAAGGAAGAGATTGTTAAAAATTTAGGTAATGCTAAAAATAAATACAAGATAATCTGGGACATCATTGACTCAAGATGGGACAGACAACTACACACTCACTTGCATGCTACTGCCTATTTTTTAAATCTCCAATGCCAATATGAACCAACATTTTCAGTTGATTCAGAAGTTATGATGGGATTGTATTCATGTTTTCAGAGGTTAGTTCCTAACAGGGAGGTGAGATTGAAGGTAGATCTCCAAACAGATGCATTTGTCAATAGAAGATGGCTATTTGGATAGTCCAATGCTTGAGACACTCGAAAGCAGAGGAGTCCTGGTATGAATATGACCATTAACTCCTTTCTATCATTTAGAATAATAAGTGTAGTGCAAATTTTTTTCTATACTGAAAACATCTTTTCCATTACAGCGGATTGGTAGAGAACATTTGGTGATGAAACACCTAAGTTGAAGTTCGCCATGCAGATTTTAAGTTTGACTTGTAGGACGTCTGCATGTAAGCAAAATTGGAGTTCTTTTAATTAGGTAAAAGGGTCTCATTTGCATTTTAAGTAATATTTATAAAGAATTTAATGAGCATCTTTGCATTGACTAAGTCCATACTAAAAGGAGGAATAGATTAAAACAAGACAAACTCAACGACTTGATTTATTGTATGTTCAACCTAAATTTGAAACACAAGGAGGTGAAGAAGACAATGGAGGATCCTCTATGCTCAGAGGAAGTGGACTCTGATGAGTAGGTTGCTGAGCTACAACTCTGTGAATATGAGGTTGATGCTTATCAAGAACTAGATACAACTATAGCTCTACAACAAGATCCCATTGACCTTGAGCAGTTAATAGACGCAACGGGAGGATTAGGAATACAAGTGAGAGGTAACATAAGAAAGAGACAAAAGAAAAACAAGGGTAGAGAGAAAGGTAACAAGATAAGTCATTTTATATTTTGAAGAATTTTAAATTATAAACTAAGGCTTTAAGTTTTAACAAATATTAGTTAAAATTATTTCTTTTTTAGGCAAAGCAATTATTAATGTTGAGGAGAAAGAATTTCAAGAGAGTGTGGAGATACTAAAGATATAGAAGCTGAAGCTAGGATGAAGTACATGGATGACTCTTGAGATGATGCAACCAACCCTAGCGATAATAACATTGATGAGCTTGACTTTGAGTAACTTTGATGGTGTTGAAAGGGGAGGAGAATAGAATATCTTTTGGTTCTTTTTTTGGATTTTTTAATGTGGATGTACTTTCATTTTAAGTCTTCGAATGTTTAGATAAACTGAACTTCTAGTTTTCTATGTTGTTTGCTTGTTTGGTTGCTCATCTTCTTATTGGAAATTTCGAATGTCATTTTAAGTCTTTCAATATTTGTAGTGGAGTAAAAATGAGATGGATGTGTGGTTTTTACTTTTTTTCGTTATTAGTACTTAATAAGTATATATTTATGTCATTTTTTCTTATTTTTCATCCAAACATGAGGCTTACGCCTCGACCACCTCGGGGCTTACACCTCGCCTTAATGAAGGCAAACCTCCTCAGATCGCCTCGCATTTTTTAAAACCTTGCTCACAGGTACGTGGCGCCCTCCTAATGGCAATAGGGAGATCTGAATCATCTGGTACCTCTGACTGAGTTGCTGCAGGAGCCTCGCCATTGTGGTGATCTACACTATCTAAGGAGTTAGATCTAACCAAACTGTCACTGGCATCAGGTACCCTCTCAACTACCTATGAATCATCAACTGCTGGTGAGGGAAGAGGCCTCTGAAGAGTAGTGTGAGGCCTGTGATAGGTATGTAATGGCCCATGCAATCTCTCAAAGTCATTCAGGGAGAAAGAGCCCATCTGACTATCAGCTGGAGGCCTGGACTGAGAAGTAAACACCTGAGTCTCTGTACACGGAACAGGCAGGGGAAGAAAGGCAACATCATCACAAGAGCTCCTCTATCCAGTGATTGAGAAATATAGTGTATCCTCATGGAAAGTCACATCAACGATAACATAATGTCTATTCTGCAGAGGGTCATAGCAACAGTACCCCTTCTATGTCCTAAAGTACCCCAAAATTGCACACTTGATAGTTCAAGGAGCCAGCTTGTCACGACTAAGTAACGGCACATGGGCAAATGCAACACATCCAAAGGTCCTGGGAGGCACATGAAATAACTCATCGTCTGGATACAGAAGAACTGATATCTGCTCGTGAAGAACTGAACCGGGCATCCTGCTGATGAGATAAGTTGTCAGAACTATATACCTCCAGTATCTCTGCGACACATTATGATGAATCAATAGTGTACGGGCAACATCCAACAAGTGCCTAAGCTTTCGCTTTGCAACTTCATTCTACTATAAAGTATAAGGACAAGAGGTCTGGTGGACAATCCCACGAGTCCTATAAAACTCCTTAAGTCTGGCAATACAAAACTCAAGGGCATTATCAGTCTGCACTATCTTTACTGTGGCTGAATATTGTGTGCTGATCTCCAGAAGAAGTCTCTATGCATCCTCCAACGTCTGCCTTGCTTTTCAGCAAGAACACACACGTGGCTCTAAAGAAATCATCTACAACAACCAAATAGCATCGGTGTCCTATCTGGTCTAGGACTCTACTCGGCCCCCATACATCCATATGAAGCAAATGAAATAATGTCGAGGATCCAGGAAAAGTGCTAGCTGGAAAAGAGAATCGATGGTGCTTACCCAATTGGCAAGCATCGCACTGTATAGTAGCAGCTGGGGAAATATGTGGTATCACTCTCCTGAGGCAATTTAAAGACAAGTGACCAAGACAAACATGCCACTGTAGAATACTCCCACTATCCTATCGAGTAACTCCTGCAAATGGCTCATCCCAAACGGTAAAGACCATTCTCTGTACCTCTGACAATAATCCTCTCGATGAGTTTGTCCTGAACAACACATCCGACATTATCGAAGATCACTCTATAGTTAAGATCCTTCGTAATTCTGCTCACTGACAACAAACTCAATGGGAATTTTGGCGCATGCAACGCACCAGACAGCCGCAAACTGGAGGTCACAAACACCTCCCCCTTACCCCTAACTAGGGTGTATCTACCATCAGCCACCTATACAATCCTTCCTGGGGGACGGACTGTAGCAAACAAAAATAGTTCTGATCACTGCACAGATGCTGTGACGCGTCAGAGTCGATCAACCACCATGCTCAATGGTGGCCCTTATAATGCTCCTGATGCACCAGACTCAGATTCTGCCATTAGTGTCAAGTAGATCACATCCAAGGAAGATGGGGAATACACACCCCAAGGATAATGCAATACAGGGAATACACACCCCAAAAACAGTCTATAAAATTGGAGAAAACCATACCACTGTTTGGCGAACAATAAATCTGAAACATAACATATTAAGATCTGCATCAATTACAAGAGGCCCCCTTGGACAGATATTGACCTAACCCGGGTGCAAGGAGAACACCCGAGATGACCCCAAGGGGACCTAGGCACCATCTCCCTGCGACTACGAGGAACGTAGCCCCTAGAACAGGACTATATGCCCCTCACAGCCACTGCCTTGCACAGCCTTTGAACCCGACGTGGAGGAAGCACTACCAGACGACCGCGCGAGCATCGCCGGCTGATAAAATTCCTGCAGCACCTCGCACGAGAGTCGCTGCCTTGAGCAGCCTCTAAACCCAGCGTGGAGCAAGCATTGCCGGAGCATTGCCGGCCGGTAGAAGACCTACAGCACCTCGCACAAGCGCCGCCGCACCTGATCGACCTCTCTCGCCGTCGCAAGGACCGTCGCAAAGGCGTTGCACTGCCACTGGAGACAGTGGTTACCCTCGTCGCACGATCTGCAACGCCACCAACGTTCATAACGGTGCATCGATCACACGATCAGGTGGCCCAATCATGCCTGCGTGACGATCTACAGCATGATGCAATCCGATCACCCTCGCCTGCCCGCACGACCGCTGCACGGGCACCGCCGCATTGAAGATCAGCCACCAGTATGCACAGAGAGAGGAGAATAGGATTTCGGTGTTAGGGTTAGGAGGCCTTGACAAGTGAGATACTAAGAGCCACGGTCTAGAACCGGTGCTCTACTACCAACTTTGATGCAATGACTCAAATCCATTATAGAAAACCCTAAGCTCTCTTATACAGAGAGACCAAAGCGTTGACAGTACAGAACTATCCCTCAAGAGCTAAACACCCAGAAGCACGTACAGGAAATGTTGAGAGAATTGAGTGATTGTTTAGTGCCACATTGGAAAGTGTGGGCTTTATGCGTAACTGGTAGCCAATAAATAAGAGTGTACTCCCATTTAACTTTGAGAAGAAATACAAATTAGTGCCCTATCGGGGCCTTCTCCGATGGTTTTCTCCTCGATCCTCGTGAGTGAGGTTTCCACGTAAACCCAAGCGTTTCTTGATTTGTTATGCTTTAATATTTATGATTCCGCGTTATTTAAATATTTCACTTGGTACCAGAGCACTTCGTTCTTGGGTTATCATGTCCATGCTTATCTTTCTTGGGAGTTTTTTTTCCGTCTGAAGAGAAGACGAAGAGGAGAGATCATGCGAGATCTCTGATGGCTCAACGTGAGGGAGTCCAGCAGGAGCAAGGTGATCAAGGAGAGGGCTTGCATGGATCAGGCGTAGGCGCATGCGGCCCACTGCAGGTAGCGAAGGTGGAGATCCATGCGACGAGGCGCGTATAGTGGCGGAGTGGCAACGCTAGGTGGCGAAGCGATCAACAGCAAAGGTGATCCGCGACCACCGCCTCCTTAGTGCCTTAAGGAGACGATCGCAGTCTCAAAGGTGGTCCTCGAGGAACAAGATGCGATCACGGTCGCGGAGACCGTGGCAGGACTCCTCGAAGGCGAGGATGACGGTGGCGAGGATGCAGGGTTGCGGGCCATCAGCAGAGGCGGTGCGATTGGCGTCGCCGGCATTGTGGAGACCCGGAGCGGACAGGGCTGTGAGGCACCGATGGTAGGAGCGCGGTCCTCTGCACAAGAGGAGGCAGTAATGATGGTTGTCGACGATGGAATGCACCGCACGGTGGCACGCAACAGCACGAGGGGCGACGATTGGTTTACTACGTTGGGTTCTCTCGAACCCTAAGGGGAGAGAAAGATTTAAAAAAAAAGATCAAGCAAAAAGAGATTAAAAAAGGGAAAAAGGAGGAGAGAGAAAAAAAAGGAGAGTAAAAAAATGAAAAAAATGAAGAGGAAAAAAAAGGAAAAAGAGAAAGAAAAAGAAAAAGAAGAGATAGAGGGAAAAATTAAGGAAAAAAAGGTGAAAAGAAAAATAAAAAAAGAGATAAAAAAAAAGTTTTATTTTCAAGAGAAGAGGTAGAGAAGTCTGCTTTAGTTTTTATTGTTTTATTTTCTTCTCGTCATTATTATTTTTTCTCTCGTACGAGTATGGGAGGAAGAAGGTGTATGGAAGCTTGTTGTAGTTACCCACACTTGGGAGTCCCTTTTGTTCATGGACTCCACATGAGAAACCCAACTCTGGGAGGTCCAGAGTTTCGAGGTCCTCAGAGGAAGAACTCATTTCAGGTTTCTATATTGGAAATCCATTTTCGTGGACTCTTAGAGAGGGAGATCCACCTTCGAGGTCTTCATAGGAAGATCCAATTTCAGGGATACTGAGCAGGGAGTCATCAGCACCAGATCTTTAGAGACAGCCACAAATCTTTTAGCAGCTCCAACCTTTGTTCCCGCCTGTGCTGAGTGGATTTTTTTGTATTACAAGCTGAGCATTCCATGCTCTAGCTTGAGGAGTGTTGAGAGAATTGAGTAGTTGTTTAGTACCACATTGGAAAGTGTGGGCTTCGTATGTGAGTGACGGCTTATAAATAGGTGTGTACTCCTCCCATTTACCTTTGAAAAGAAGAAATGCAAATCAGTACCCTATCGGAACCTTCTCCCGTGATTTTTTCTTCACTCGTGAATGGAGTTTCCACGTAAACCCAAGCATTCCTTGATTTATTATACTTTGATATTTATACTTTCGCATTATTTAAATATTAAAAGTATAAAAAATATAAGAAACACTAAACACTATATGCTAACACCTTGCTCTCTCGGTCACCTCTCCCTCCGCAGGTTTTCGCTTCTACTGTTAGACCCCAAGTATTCAAAAGTTGAGGTCATAGAGGAATTTGTAGTCTATCAAAAATAATGAATGGCCTTTGTTTTGGCAGCAAGCTGGGTCCATGCCATGTATGCAACATGTTTATGTGCATCAATGCATGCACTCAAGCAGAATTTGATACATATATGTTTGTAGGCATATCTCTTTGCTAGCATGTACATACAAAGATCTAAAGAATGTATTCTTTTTTTGCAAGTAAATCAAGAATGTATTCTCAGAAAGAAAAATGACATTGAACGAAATCGGTTCTCTAATAATTGAGCAGTTAAGCTCCAACAAGGTTCAGAAATAAACTTTTCTCGAAACAGAAACAGGAAGTACAAAATCAGAAAGGAAAAGGAGTGTGCAAAAAGGAACCTAATGAAGAAATGGCAATACCTCTTCCTTTTGCGAATCTTCATGATCAGTCCACAAACATCGGAGAGAGGGAATATAATAAAAAAGATGGAAAAACTAATCAGTTGCTCGTTCAAAAAGAAAAATAATACTAACTAATTGTCTGCAATTGACTGTAACCTTTTTATAGGGGAGTACCCCAAGGAAACTAAAACAGAACCATGAATAACAGCCTAATTAAGAAACAACTCAGATTTCACTACTTACAACATAATAAGGAGAAAAAAAAAATAGCATAATTATCATTGGCAAGGGAATTACTTAAATAAAATAAAAAAGATTAAACTTTGCTAATCATATTATCTATACCATTTTTAATTAGCCTGACAGTTTGCTTTTGATTCATTGCTTGCTACCTTTATGGATGAAGTTTCAAATATCCACAAAAAAAGAAAAAATCAAAGAAACAAGCTACAGATTCAAAAGGGCTACAGCTATTTGTGTATTAGAAGGTGTGTGACATTTCAAATTTTGGAATGAGGATGCTGGTGCAGATGTACGTACATACATAACATATATGTATGTGACATGCTTACAGGCATGGATACACATAGTGCAGATGCAACATGGAAAATTCAAAGAATGCAAATGTGGGAATGCATCTATATGGTTTCTTACCTAAAGAGATGCATGGAAAAAATACACTGTAATACACACACACACAACCACCCCCCCAACACACACACACACACACACAGGCACACACATAAAAAGGTATGAAATAATTACTTCTTTTTTTTTGAAAAGGTTACAATGTTTTTTTTAAAATACAAGAAATTGCAAATTGTGCTCTACCTATGTGAACTTTTTCTTTCATTAAACCAGATTGCTTTATTTCATCAAAATAATATGCACCAGAAATGAACCAGCAACTTGACAGGCAACTTGCACTTGTCCTAGCATACATACCATGGTGCAGAAGCAGCTAACAAATAATAGCACCATATGACAGATATAAGTAGTTGCATAACAAAATAATTGAAGCAATCTAGGTAAATGGTTACCAAAATAGGAAACTTACTCAACAATCTCATAAGCATCCTCAACAGTGTAACGCTCCCACTTTGTGTAAGAGCCTCTCCACAGCTCTGGATAAGAAGGTACCTCTATTGGAAATGATTGTTCATCAACCATATGCCAATGGAGAACATTCTAGTGAATATCAATTTTGAAAACAGAATGCACATGGAAACAAGTGAGCATAACATTGAAGGACAAGATACGGATAACATCCAAGAATGATATAGGAATGGGCATCTCCTTACAAGTTTAGCATATGACATAGAATCGATCACTTGCTTAATTACAGCAACAGGCAAATAGTGTCTGGAAGTATCTGCAAAATTACAGTGATTTAACCATTTATTTCTTCATTTTGATTCTCCATCAAGACAATTCAAGTGTGCCATACTACCAATTAGCAATCCGCGGAAGGAAAATCTTGGTTCATCTTCTATGTACCATGGTGCCTTGTATATTTCAACAACTTTTGACTTGTAGTTAAATGTACATAGCTGACTGAATGTCTGGAAAGACATAAATGGTTAAAGCAATATACAAAACAAGCAATATTCCTATTATCTTGACATTTGCATTTGTGTGGATACTTCTGACTTCCCTGAAAATTTTGTTTATCAAGAAAAGAATGCACGATGAAAAAGACGAGCCTATGTAATCCACACAAGCCATAAGCATGTCAAATTGAAAGAAAAAAAAAAGGACCCATCATTGGTAACTCACAAAAATGAGGATTGTGTAATGAGAATTGAGTATAACTATTTCACAACTTTGACTTAAGTATTTTGAAATTATAAAATTTATTGAGCCCAAGCCCAACAAATTGAGCTTCTAGTAATTGTTAGGAAACTGTGAATCATTGTCATTAATATCTAGTAATTGTTACTTCTTTTGTACTTTGTTTCCTTTTGTAATTTGCTTTTTGATCTCCTGTAATCCTATTCCTATTTGAGCTCCTCCTTTCAACAATATTTACTTATATATTTCTCAATATGTACCAAAGCTGAAAATTATTAAGCATGATCTACTTTAATTCAAACCCAGAAATGGCTCAAAAAAGATTTTAGTACAGACAGAATCCAAATACCTGAACCCATTTTGTGTGGGAAAAAGATTTGCTTTATTGTTGTTGTTGTTGTATCGTGTCAAAAAGAGCTGTCAGGGCTTCGATACCTGCCACCCCATCCCTCCCACCCTCCACTCATGGGCCCTCCTTTCTAATCTTCTCACACATTAAGATACATTTCTATAGGGTGCACAGGGTACTTGTCATTGCCTAGGGAATGCAACTCTTTGCCCCCACTCACCCCACATGCACAAACAAGGCCCCTTTGTTGCCTAATGTAATGACCCGAGCCAAATCCAAGTTTAATTGAAAAAAATTAGCCCTAATAACTTATTGGGTATCAACCAAATCCAAGTTTAATTGAAAAAAATTAGCCCTAATAACTTATTGGGTATCAACCAAGTAGATCCAAACCAGCAATGTAAAAGGTTTAAATCTAAGTTGTCAAGTAATATTCTCAATCTTTTATACCCTACTACTCAATTTCATAAATTTTAGTTAAAACCGAAGCATAAATATCAAAGTATAAAGACAATCATGAAATGCTTGGGTTTACGTGAAAACCCTACTCACGAGGAGTAGGGAGAAAACCATGGGATAAGCACCTTATGGCGTGTTTTCTCTGTATTTCTTCTCAAAGATAAATGGGAGGAGTACATGCCTATTTATAGGCCATCACACACACAAAGTGCACACTTTCCAATGTGGCACTAAATAACGGAACATGGAATGCACAGCTTGTAGCACAAAGAAACCCACTCTATACAAGTGGGAACAAAGGCTGAAGCTGCTGAAAGATCTGTAGCTATCTCTAAAGATCTGGTGCTGATGACTCTCCGTTCAGTATTCCTGAATTGGATCTTCCTCTGAAGACCTCAAAGGTAGATCTCCCTCTCTGGAGTCCACGAAAATGGATCTCCCACGTAGAAACCTAAAGTGAGTCCTTCCTCTGAGGACTTCAAACTCTGGACCTCCGAGAGTTGGGTTTCTCATGTGGAGTCCATGAACAAAAAGGGACTCCCAAGCGGGGGTGACTATAACAAGATCCCACTCTCCCTTTCTCCCATATTCGTATGGGAGAAAAAATAATAACGACGAAAAGAAAATAAAACATTAAAAACTAGAGAAGACTTCTCCACATCTTCTCTCAACCATAAACCTCATCATTTTTTTTACCCTTTTCTTTTTTTTCTCTCTTCTTTTCTCCCATTTTTTTTCACGCCATCTTCTTTTTTTTCTTTTTCTCTTTTATTTTTCCTTCTTCCCTTCGCTTTTTTTTTCTCTTTTCTTTTTTTTTTCTTCTCACTGTCCTTTTTTTTCTTTCCTATCCTTTTTTTTTTCAACCTAACAAAGGATATAAGTACCTCCAAACAGCTTTCCTCCTAAACGACCTTGATCTTCACTGTAGGGTTCGAAGGGAACCAACATCCTCCGCAGAATGCAGCGCTACGTCCTCCACCAGCCCTCGTCATGATCTCCCTCTCCGTCGGCTCCTCTGGCAGACCCTTCGCACATGCGAGCCCACTGTGCTTCCGCTGCGTCAACCCACCGCCTCAGGCATCGTGTGCGTGCTCTTTCCTACTCCATCGTTGCAGATCAGTGGAGATCAAGATCCCCAACATTGTGCCCCTCCACGCAATCTACGAGGATGACTCCTACCTCCACCTCATCCTCAGCCTCTGCCACGGGCCCGATCTCTACGAGCAAAGTGTCACCGGTGCCCCATGTCTTCTACTGCGCCATCGCCAGACTAGCATAAAGGGCCTGCGCCACCATCTTCATGTGTTCCTGCCTCAACCACCAGCGCCTCCACGCACTCCTTGAGATCGCCTCAGCTCTACCTATCCCTCTCACCAAAGAATCTCCTCTCTGTGTGTGCAACCGACCATGCACGTGGAGAAACACCATCTACATCTCCCTCATTTTCATGTCATGGTCCACAATGTGGATCCACACATTGAAACAAGAACTAAGGAAGATATTTTTTAACACCTGATATAAAAATATATGTAATAAAGGATAAAACCCAAAATTGAAATCTATTCTGATACCAAATTAAAATATTTAAATAATGCAGAAACATAAATATCAAAGCATAAAGACAATCATGGAATGCTTAGATTTACGTGGAAACTCCACTCACGAGGAGCGGGGAGAAAACCACGGGAGAAGTACCTTATGGGCGTGTTTTCTCTGTATTTCTTCTCAAAGATAAATGCGATGAGTACATGCCTATTTATAGGCCATCACACACACGTAAAGTATACACTTTTCAGTGTGATACTAAATAACCACTCAATTCTCTCAACAGTTTTCCATGAAGGTTATAATCTCCCACATTTAAAATACCAACATCCTCCTAAGGGTTCATATGATTGATCATTAGTCAATCACCGGATAGATGGACTCTAGAGGTGGATCTTACAAGCCCTAAAGGTGCCTCCCATTATCATTTTTATGGTATGGTATTTAGATATGCACAATGACAGTCCGGTTCATTGCTTTAATACCCTTTTGAAATGAACCCAACCTGCCTAACACAAGTCTAATAGAGAAAATTTGACCTCAACACCTTGTTGGGAACAATGGCTAATGGACCCAAAGAAATCACCTAAAATATTTAAACCTAAGTTGTTAAGTAGTAATTCTCAATTCTCTATATCCCACTACTCAATTTCATGATTTTCTTATGTGGAAACATATTAGGGGTGTTGCAATTAGTAAGTAATAAGAAGCAATCTACAATGGTAATTACAGAGTTATGCCTACCTGCAGTGTTATGCCTTTTTTATTTTATATTTCTTTATTTCATATAGATTATGGTATTATTTTCCCACACCTCTTCTCTTTAGAAAGAGGTGTAGGGTTCCCATAATGAAGTTAACGAATTCTACTATCCTACTTGGTATCAGAGCAACGATCCTAGACCGGGCCTCTAGGTATCCCATCTTCAAGGCCTCCAAAACCTAAACACCAAAACCCTAACACCTCCACCATCTCCACCGCAGCCACCGACAGCGAGGCTGCAACAGCCGTAGCCACCAGTAGTGAAGCCATAGCAGCAGCAGCAGGCCGCCGCATTGTAGTGCCACTACTACGCACAGCAAGGTAGGCTGTTGCAGCAGCAACCGTAGCCATCGGCGGCGAGGTAGGCCGCGGCAATGAAGCCGCAGCAGGGCCGCTGCAACAGTAGCAGCAATAGCAACCACCGCAGCAGCCACAGCCACCAGCAGCGAAGCCATAGCAGGGTCGCCGCTGCCGCATTGTAGCGTCGCTACTGCAACTAGGGGCAGGTCCACCTAAGGTTCGAAATGCCAATTTCGACGCCGTGCCGACGAAATTTTAAGTGTACATTTCGTGGGCATGCCAAAGGCATGCCGTAGAAATGCCTGTTTTTCGATGGCCATGCCGATGGGCATGCCGAGGGCACGCCGTGGGAATGCCAAGGGCATGCCGATAACATGCCGACAGAAAATCACATAAATACTCGAAATGAAATAAAAAATCACATAAATACTCAAAATGAAGTGTGTGTGTCTACTTGGAAAGCTTGAGTGTCTCTAGTTGAGTTAATCATCGTGTGTGTATCATTTCAACCCCCCCACATTCCCAGTTTCGAATCTCCCACTCCTGCATTCAAACCGCTATGTTTGTGTGTGTGACAGTCCCCTAATTTTTGAATTTCAACCCTTGACTAAGCCCCCTATTTCAGATTTCAGCCCCTCCGAATCTCCAGCACCTGCATTTCAAACCGCTCGCAGCGCCAATTGGCATGCCGGCGAAATCGTCGGCATGCTGGCGAAATTCATCGGCATGCCGGCGACACACCTGTAAATCGACAATATTTTTATGTCGACACAACCTCCTTCCAGAAATGGCCTTGCCGATGGCATGCCGTTGGCATTTAAATCTATGGGTCAACCTCGCTCAACCATCGTAAGTCTCTCTCTGATAGTTCTAGGAAGGCTCTTGGTACTGTGCTGATGGATTTCTAGATCAAGAACCTTCCTGTGGTATGATTGTTTCCTAGATCTATGGTCTAATTTTTTTTAGGGTGTGTGTTCCCCTTATTGGATGGTTCTTGGGGTATGTATTCCCCTGTGGTATTGTTTACGGAATACGGGGTGTGTATTCCCCGAACATTGATGTTTGATGCAGGGATTTGGATCTGTATTCTTGTTTCTCTGGGTGTGGTATGCTTGATATCAATGGCAGAATATGTGCATTTGGTGCACCAAGAGCAGTACAGGAGCCACCATGGAGCAGGGTGGTTGATCGACTCTGGTGCATCACAGCATCTGTGCAGTGATCAAACTTCCGCTCGTTACAGTCTGTTCCTCCAGGAAGGACCGTACAGGTAGCTGATGGCAAATACACCCCAGTTAGGGGTAAGGGGGAGGCGTCTGTGACCCCCAGTTTGCAGCTGTCTACCGTGTTGCACGTGTAAGAATTCCCGCTCAGTCTATTATCCGTGAGCAGAATCACGAAGGATCTCAACTACAAAGTGATCTTCGATGATGTCAGATGCGTTGTTCAGGACAAGCTCACTAGGAGGATTGTTGTCAGAGGTACCGAGGAGAATGGCATTTATCGCTTGGAACATAAGCCATTTGCAGGAGTTACTCGATATGGTAACAGGAGTGTTCTACAATGGCATGTTCGTCTTGGCCACTTGTCTCTGGATCACCTTAGGAGGGTGATACCACATATTTCCCCAATTGCTACCATACAGTGTGATGCTCATCAATTGGGTAAGCACCATCGGTCCTCTTTTCCAGTTAATACCTCTCATGGATCTTCGACATTATTTCAATTACTTCATATGGATGTATGGGGACCGAGCATAATCCCAGACCGAATGGGACACAGGTACTACCTGGTTGTTGTAAATGATTCTCTAGAGCCACATGGGTGTTCTTGTTAAAGAGTAAGGTAGAGATTGGAGGATGCATAGAGACCCTTCTTCTAGAGATCAACACAAATTATTCAACCACGGTGAAGATGGTGCGAACTGATAATGCTCTTGAGTTCTGCACTGTCAAACTTAAGGAGTTCTATAGGACCCATGGAATCATCCACCAAACCACTTGTCCTCACACTTCACAGCAGAACGGAGTCGCAGAGCTTCTAAAGATGTATGGTATTCCTTAAGTTAGCCAACACCTTATCTTGGACCTGGTTAACCTAAACCAAATGGCTTTGTTCAGGGTTGAGCGAGTTTGAGTTCAGTGCAGGGGAGTCAACAAATTGAGGTTCTTAGCACCCTCCCTGATAATTGGTCACTTCTGGTTGTTCAAAGAGGAGTGATGACCTATATGCATTGTAATCTGAGGAAGGGTAAAGATCAGCATATCATTCTTGATTGTAGATTATATTAAGTTGTCCAAATGAGGGTGGTGATCTATAATCGATGTAGCTCAGAGAAGGATAAGAATCAAAATCATAGTGTCCAAGGTTAGACCCTAAACACGGAGGTCCAAAACTGTATCCCCAATCAGGATTATCCCAACTAGAAGATGGATGAGAATAAGTCTGGTTGGAATAATAATAATTTTGGGAAGAAGTAGTGGTAGAAGGGTAGGAGTGGAAGTGTGAATAAGATATGGAAGGATCCATGGCAAAACGGGAGGAAGAAAGGTGTCCTGCAATACAAACAAGCAAACATGTCCTTAAATAGGCTAACTTAAAGACCTATAGACTTCCAGAACCAGTCTTAAGATAAAGAAACGATTTAATTTCCTTTCCGGTTAATCCAACCAGTTAGAGGGAAGGGCTGGGGAGAAGGTTCTTCCTTTAACTTGCGCCTCTAGTTCCTAGTGTACCCCCCACCTGAGATAGTTTGATTCTGCTCCCCTAGTTAGACATCAGATTGAACGGTATAAACAAACTAATCGAAAATAATCTCGATCTGGGCTCCGAAGAGCCAATCCAATCCTTGAGGCCAACGTTTACTCTATTTTAATTAGAGTTAGGTTTGAATGCGCTTTGGAATGTGATTGGCCCTTTACCTGGGTTGTGACCTTAATGAGTGATTGATATGTAAGTATGTGCACAACCAGTGATTTTCAAGCAAGATTATTTTTGGATGTGGTGAATTTTAGGGTTTAAATTTTGCTTAATAGCTTTTAGGATTCAACTTTAGGTGTATTCAATTAAATTCAATTGGCACACCAGGTTTTGAAAGCACAGATGAAGATATTTTCCATTAAAGCTTAAAAAAATGTGAAGTGCCTGATAAATCTCTAAAAGTTGAACCTATATGGTAGTTACTTGATGAGTTGTTTTTAGTTGAAGTGGTGCGGCCCAAACAACACAAACAATTAGCCTAATGCAACACTTAATTAGGCACACAAGTGATTACCTAATCTGATTTCTACTCAATTATATGTTGATGAGTGTACCGACCCCAAAGATCGGGTTACCGGTTGAGTATGAAGAATCAGAAGATGTTTTGTACCTCTGATTGATTTTTTTTTTTAGATTTTTCTTTATATGCGGAGGGTGAGGTAGGTGGAGGTGACAAACAAACAATCAAACTAACCTTAGAGTTTATGAGAACTCCTAGGTCAATTGGAGTTTGTATTATTAGGTGATGGAATGAAATTTAGTGGGTAGGGAGGTGGGGGTAAACTTACAAACCCTTCAACCTCACTTTACTCCAATCTACCGCTTTTGCCCGTCTCGTGAGAGTACCTGCAATCACAATAAGAAAGGAGAGAAGTGAGGTAAATGATAAGTAAGGCAGGAAAACGCGAAAAATCAAAGAGCGCCGCCACCCTAGCAACAGTGCCAAGATGTTGAAGCGGGAAAATTACACAAATAGAGTTTGAGTTTTGAAAACCCATCGTAGTGACATTTGCGAAGAAATCCGTCAATAGATAAATTTTACCGAAACTCAAAAGGAATTCCAGGTCGAACATAGGGAGGCGGAGGTCTAATTAAAAACCACGCTTATTTTATTGTCACGAATCTGGTCGAATTAAATTTAAACTAGCTATCTACTTAAAGAATAATTAATAGAAGAGAGAATAATACAAATAAAGAGAAAATAGAAAGTGAATGAACAAGAATTTCATAACCACATTGTCATGTCCATTACAACTAACCACTACAATAGAAAGCGGGAAATCTATACTAGAAAGCGGTAAATCTAATCTAGAAAGCAGTAAAGAAAAGGTGAAGAGAAGTTATCCTCCTCGACAGCTGCTTAAAGGACGAGTTGCATTGACGGAGCACCTAAAAGAACGTGGTGAGATGTGAGATGAAAGAGAACGACGACGGACGACGGAGAACGGGATAGAGCGACGTCGTAACGGAATCCACTTCCCGAATGGCGGTGAGAGGACAACCGCGAAATGCTCCACGATCGAGATGAGGTGGAAAAATTATATTTTTAACTTTAGATGAACATCCTGGGTTTGGGACAAACTCTTAGAGCTTTAAAGCGGGTGAGAGAAGAGAGGAAGGGATCAAGAATTCGAATGGTAGGGGTCTCCTTTTATAGTTGTAGGGATTGAGGGCTATTTGATCATTTTATGCTTAAAAACATTAACTCAAGGTCTTTAGTGACGATTCTAAACGTCACTAAAGCCCCTAAATATGGGCGTAGGTCGCGCGCGTCACCATCTCCTCCCCTTGCGCTCTCAACGCACGCCCATGATCAGATGATCTCAGCCGTCCGATAGCGAGATCGGACGACTGAGATACGCGTGTGCCCGCTTCCACTTTAGCACCTGTAACGCCTGGGCGTTTGATCGCACGTCAGATTCCCCGTGAACTTGTCCGTAACTGATTGGTTGATCCGGGTCGTTCGGAGGGGATCACGCGATCAAGATCACACTCATCCACGTAAGGAGAGGCGCGATGCAGGCAGCTCAAACTGGTGCTCCTTATGCAAGCAGTGCCTTAACCACTGTGCTACGCAGGGGTTTGAGGTGCACAGATTTCTTTGTGCACGGCAAATCTCAGCCATTGGATCTTCATCCAACGGTCAAGATCAAGCATTGATGATTGCTTGGAGCAGTGGAGTGGGAAGCCTGGGCGAGCATTGGGCGGCTGAGATGGCGTCATGTGATGCCATCTTCGCAGTCCATCTTCTGTGAGTTGTAGATAGTGCCATGGATGACAAATTAGACCGATTTTCCTGTCGTTGGGCTGCAATCGTCGATCCAAACCCATCCGTGCAGTCGGATTTATCGTCTAAAGAATAGATTTACACCATCTTGGCCCCTTAAGCTCTGATCTTTCTTGGCCTGCATCTGATGCTACGAAAGTCCAATCGAGGCGAACTTGGAGTCGTTGAACCGCAATCGTCGCCTTGATCAGATTCGCACGATTGGATCTTTAATTCGAGACCCTTATTAAATGTCGCCCTATCACCTGACCATAAAAAGGAGAAATTAACCTAAATTTTATACAATCTATCCTAAATGCATGATGATGCATGTTATACAATATTTATAATGTATAATGCAACTATATACCTAAGAACGTACAAAAATATATGGTTTATGTAATAAACATGTTTACATCAACCATCACTTGGTTATGACAAGATGACTCCTCGCGCTATCAAGTGCGTATTTTTAGAGTACCTTAGGACACAGAAAGAGTACCGTTGCTATGATCCTCTGCAGAACAGACATTATGTTAGCGTCAATGTGACTTTCCATGAGGATACACCATACTTCTCAGTCACTGGACAAAGGAGCTCTTGTGATGATGCCACCTTTCTTCCCCTGCCAGTTACATGTGTAGAGACTCAGGTGTCTACTTCTCAGCTCAGACCTCCAGCTGATAGACAAATGAGCTCTTCCTCCCTGGATGACTTTGAGAGATTGCACGAGTCATTACATATCTATCACAGGCATCACACTACTTTTTAGAGGCCTCTTCCCTCACCAGTGACTAATGGTTCACAGAGGAGCTCTTGTGATGATGCTACCTTTCTTCCCTTGCCAGTTCCATGTGTAAAGACTCAGGTGTCTACTTCTCAACTCAGACCTCCAGCTGATAGACAGATGAGCTCTTCCTCCCTGGATGACTTTGAGAGATTGCACGAGTCATTACATATCTATCACAGGCATCACACTACTTTTCAAAGGCCTCTTCCCTCACCAGTGACTAATGGTTCACAGGTAGTTGAGAGTGTCCGTAATGCCAGTGACAGTTTCATTAGACCTGATTCCCCTGACAGTGTTAATCATCATAGTAGTGAGGCTCCTTTCGCAGCGACTCGGTCTGAGATACCAGATGATTTAAATCTCCTTATTGCCATTAGGAGGGCACCAGGTACCTGTGAGTCCAGATATCGAGTTGCAGGCAATTTGGTTACCGATGATCTTACTCCTCAATTTAGCAGCTTTTGTCAAGCACTTACAGCATCGCACATTCCATCTAGATACCAACAAGCCATGCTTGATCCAAAGTGGCATCACGCCATTAAGGATGAGATGGCAGCACTTCGGAGTAAACAGACTTGAGATCTCACCTCACTTCCTACCGACGCACGACTAGTTGGCTCTCGATGGGTCTTTGCTTTGAAATACAACTTTAATGGGTCTATTTCGAGGCATAAGGCTAGGCTAGTAGCAAAGAAGTTCACCCAGACATATGGAGTCGACTTCTTTAATACTTTCTCCCCAATTGCGCGGCTTGCCACTATCTGGATACTTGTTTCTATTGCTGCTCACAGAGACTAGCTGTTATACTAGCTTGATGTGAAGAATGCATTTCTCTATGGCGATCTTCAGGAGAAGGTTTACATGCAGCAGCCCCCAGGTTTCGAGGTTCAGGGGGAGTGTATGTGTAGATTGAGGAAGGCAATCTATGGGTTGAAGTAGAGTCCAAAGGCTTGGTTTCAGAAGTTATCAGAGGTGCTCAACCAGATTGGTCTGAGGCATTCTACTTCATATCACTTCTTGTTTACCAGGAAGACTGACAGGGGGACTGTGGCACTCCTGATATATGTTCATGATCTTATCATCACTGGAGATGACAGACATGGGATAAACGAAGTCAAGAGGCACCTCTCAAAGAAGTTTGTCATGAAGGATCTGCGACAGTTAAGGCATTTCTTGGACATAGAGGTTGCACGTGGTAGGAACGGAGTGGTACTCTCGCAGAGGAAGTATGCTCTGGATCTTCTTCAGAAGACTGGCATGTTAGCAGCTAAGGCTGCAAATAATCCCATGGATCCCAAGGTCCATTTATATGATGAGAAATCTGAGGTAGTTGACAACAGGGCCTACAGGCAGCTGGTGGGTAAGCTCCTTTGCCTCACAATCACTCGTCCAAACTTATCTTTTTCTGTTGGTAGGCTTAATCAGTTTATGGATAAGCCAACTAAGCAACACTATGAGGCTGCAATGCAGGTGCTTATGTATGCGAAGAAAGCACCAGGTTGAGGATTATTATTCTGTAAGGGAATGACCATGGGGATTGTAGCAAACTCTGATGCTGATTATGCTGGCTATGTTGGGGACAGAAAATCTATGACAGAGTTTTGCATCTTTGTTGCAGGCAATCTGGTTACATGGAGCAAAAAGCAAGCAGTCGTATCTAGATCCAGTGCAGAGTCAAAATACAGGGTCATGGCCTAGACAGCCGCTGAGATGGTTTAGGTCAACTCAGTTTTGTCAGATCTTCATATTCCTCTGGATAGCTCTATGGAAATGCGATATGACAACAGAGCAGCGACCTACATTGCCAATAACCCTATGTTCCATTAGAGAGAAAAATATGTAGAAATTGACTGCCACTACACTCGAGATCTCATTCAATGTGGGAAGTTACATACCAGGAGTCACTTCTAAGGAACAGGCTACAGATGTCTTCACAAAGCCCCTAGCGAGATTTGCCTTGGAGGCGTGTTGTTCCAAGCTGAGCATGATATATATTTATGTTCCAGCTTGAGGAGTATTAGATGGTGGTGTTATGTCTTATTTATTTTATGTTTATTTATTTCTTATGGATTATGATATTTTCCCACACCTCTTCTCTTTATAAAGAGGTGTAGGGTTCCCATAATGAAGTTAACGAATTTTATTATCCTACTCTACCAAATCAACAAAATGCTTCTGCAGTATGATAGCAACATCTATGTTGTATTGCACCTACTGCAATTTCTGCTACAACATCCATATTGTCATGTCTACTTGTGCTGCAGTGGACACGACACATTGATCCCATAATGTAATAGTTCAAATGTCCTAGTGGGAAGAAATGACTAATCTACTTTATTGAGAAAATCCTACACCTCTATATGGAGAGAGATGTTAGGAAAAATACATAAAAAAATCAGACAAAATATAAAGCTAACAAAACAGTCCCTAGTAAACATAAACAATATAAATAGGAGTATCAACACTCCCCCTCAAGCTGGAGCATAAATGTCAATCAAGCTCAACTTGGAATAGCAATAATCAAATGCCGATCGAGGTAGAGGCTTTATGAACACATCTACAGTCTGATCCTCATATGCAACATAAGTAGTACGTACCAAACCACATTGTATGAGATTTATGGTATAGTGGTAGTTAATCTCAACATGTTTGGTGTGCTTATGGAACATCGAGTTGTTGGCTATATATGTAGCAACCCAATTGTCGCATCACATCTCCATAGGTTCCTCAAACTGGATGTGTAAATCATGCAGTAGAGACTGTATCCAAACCATCTCTGCAGCAGTTTGGGCCATCGCCCTATACTCTAACTCTGCACTAGAGCAAGAAACTATCCCATGTTTCTTGCTCCTCCAAGTAACCAGATTACCAGCCACAAAGGTACAGAAACCAGTGGTAGATTTCGTGTCAAGCACACATCCTGCATAATCTACATCTGAATATCCTACCACTATCATAGGAGAGCCTCTCTAGAAGAGAAGACCACAACCTGATACTTTTTCAAGTATCTAAGCACCTGCATAGCTGCCTGGCAGTACAACTTCGTTGGCTTCTCTATAAACTCGATGAGTTTGCCTACTGCCAAAGCAATATCCGGTCTGATAATGGTCAAATACAACAGCTTGCCTACAAGTTGTCTGTACGCTCTGCTATCAACTACCTCTACCTCCTCATCATGTAGATGTGCCTCGGGGTCCATAGGAATATTGGCTGGCTTAGACCCCAGCATGCCTGTCTCCTAAGCAACCTCGGGGACATCCGACGCATACTTGCGTTGAGAAAGAATACTATCTTTACTCCTAGCAACCTCAATCCCCAGAAAGTTCTAAGTTGGCTCAGATCCTTCATAACAAACTTCTATGCAAGAGACTCCTTGACATGTCTTATCCCAGCCTCATCGCTGTCGGTGATAATCAGATCATCTACATAAACCAGTAGTACTACAATGACATTCTCCGTTTTCCTAACAAACAGAGAATGATCTGAAGAAGACCTCTACATCCTCATCCTCTGAACACATCTGATCGCTTCTAAAATTAGGCTCCCGAGCTTTGCTTCAGGCCATAAATGGCCTTCCTGAGTCTACACACACACTCCCCCTAAACCTCAAAACCTGAGGGCTGCTGCATGTAAGCCTCCTCCTAAAGATCACCGTTGAGAAAAGCATTCACATCAAGCTGGTGTAACCTCCAATCTCTGTGGGCAGCAACACAGATGAGTACCAGAATGGTGGTAAGACGTGCAACAGGAGAGAAAGTATCAAAGAAGTCCATCCCATAAGTCTGGTGAACTCTTTGCCAAGAACCTAGCCTTATACCTTGAAATAGACCCATCAAGGTTGTATTTCAAGGCAAAGGCTCATCGGAAGCAACAAGTTGCGCACCTGTAGGAAGCGAGGTGAGATCCCAAGTCTGTCTGCTCTAAAGTGTGGCCATCTCATTCTCCATGGCTTGACGCCACTTAGGATCAAGCGTGGCCTCCTGGTCGGTAGACGGAATGTGTGACACTGTAAGTTCCTGACAAAAGCTGCTAAACTGAGGAGCAAGACCATCGACAATCAAACTGCCTGCAACACGATATCCGGACTCACATATACGGGTGCTTTCCTAATAGCAATAGGAAGGTCAAAATCATTTGGTATCTCTGACTGAGTTGCTGCAAAAGGAGCCTCACTACCGTGGTGATCTGCACTGTCAGGGGGATCAAGTCTAACTAGACTATCACTGCCACCAAAGTCAATCTCAACTAGTTGTGAAACATTAGTAACTGGTGTAGCCGGTGGCCTCTATAGTGTTACATGAGGTCTACTATATGTACGTAGAGGACCATGAGATATCTGGTAGTCATCCACGGGGGTAGTGGAGCCTAAAGAGGTCGATTGAGGTATGGAGACCGGAATATCCTCAAGTAAAATCAAAGGAATAGGCATGGGAGCTACATCATCATGAACACTCGTCTGTCCAGCAACAGAAAAATATGGTGTCGTTCCATGAAAAGTCACATCAACGCTGATATAATGCCCGTGGTGGATGGGATCATAGCATCGATACCCCTTCTGACTCTTAGAGTACCCTAAGAAGACGCACTTAACAACGCGAGGAACAAGCTTGTCACGTCCTGGTGATGGCACATGAACAAAAGTAACACATTCAAAACTCCTAAGAGACACGTGGAAAAGCTCACCATCTGGGTGTAACAGGAGAATCGGTATCTGCTCGTGAACTGAACTCAGCATCCTGTTAACGAGATAAGTCTCCGTCAAAACAGCATCCCCCGAATATCTCTGTGGAACATTGCGGTGAATAAAAAGAGTACGAGCAACAGCAACTCCATTCTGCTACGAGGTATGGGGACAAGAAGTCCGATGGATAATCCCATGAGTCATGTAAAACTCTGCGAGTCTAGTAGTGCAAAACTTGAGGGCATTATCTATTCGTACAATCTTCACTGTAGCAGAATACTAAGTCCCAATCTCCACGAGAAGAATCTCTATAATACCTCTAACCTTTGCCTTATTCTTCATAAGAAACACCTAGGATACTCTGGTGAAATCGTCGACAACAACGAGATAGTAACGGTGTCTTGTCCTATCTTGAACTCTACTCGGTCCCCAAACATCCATATGGAGTAACTCAAAGGGAACAGCTGATCCAGTAGTACTAGCAGGGAATGAAGACCGATGATGCTTACCCAATTGGCAAGCATCACACCTAACAGTAACAGCAGGTAAAATATGCGGAATCACCCTCCTGAGGCGATCCAGAGGCAAATGTCCTAGATAAACGTGCCATTGTAAGACACTCCCACCATCATCTCAAGGTTCGAAATGCCAATTTCGATGCCGTGCCGATGAAATTCTAAGTATGCATTTCGTGGGCATACCAACGACACGCCGTGGAAATGCTCATTTTTCGATAAGCATGCCGATGCATACCGAAAAAAATAACAGAAGCAGTCAGAAAAACTAATAGCAACCTCAGCATCGGCACCTATTTCGCCGGTATGCCAACCATGCGAAGGCATGCCGACGATATCCCTATAAATCGACACTTTATCCGTGTCGGCACAACCCTGCTCGAAAATGGTTTTGCCGACAGCATTTAAAACGATGCATCATGTCTACTGACGCCTGCAAATGGCTCCTGACCAAGATGATAAAGACCATTCTCCTCTATTCCTCTGGCAATGGTCTTCCCAGTGAGCTTATCCTAGACAATACATCTAACGTCATCAAAAATCACCCTACAATGAAGATCCGTCGTGATCCTGCTCCCAAACAACAAGCTCATGGGAAACTCCGATACGAATAGTGCTCTCGGCAGCCACAACATAGGGGTCACAGATACTTCCCCCTAGCCAACAATGGGTGCATGTCTGCCATCAGCAACCTGTACCATTCTCCTTAATGCAACAGAACTGAGTGACAGGAAATAACTCTGATCTCCACAGAGATGCTGTGAAGCACCGGAATCGACTAACCATCTCGTACCATGGTGACTCCTGTCATGCTTCTGTGGTATCAAGCCTGCATACTCGACCACTCCTGCCATAGTAGCGATGAAGTGGATCACCAAGAGCTAGAACTCACCATTATAGATGTAAAATTACCAATGCATCACTCTAGATGCAAAATTTGATCTGAAAGCACCAAACCATGACCTAACATTGAGTTTTCAAACCATGGGTGGACTCTAGAATGGCACCAACCCCTTGAAGTTAACACAAGAAGCATCGCAGCCTCCGGTCAACCCTCAAGCGATCTCTAAGGAGGTGCTCCGGTGAAGCATCAATGGCACAGTAGCCCTACGGTTCCCTCAAACGTGTAGCAACCCACCAATTTGCTACTTTGGAGGTCGTCGGTGCTATCTCAGCCATGCAAGGCTACTAGGCGACGCTCTGAACAGCCACATGACCACTAATGCACCTCCGATGAGGTGCTGCGCCGCCTTCAGGACCGTTGTAGCACCTCCTCAAGCGCACACGATGATTGTCCAATCGACTAGAGCACTGCCATGAGGCACTGCACCGACTTAGGAGCGTTGAGCACTGCCACAGGCGTGCACAACCACCGTGCGACCGGCTGGAGTGTCACCGTAAGGTATTGCGCTACCTCAGAGGCACTGGAGCACGGCCGTAAGGAGCACTGAGCGCTGCGCCACCACCTGTGGGTGCTGTCAGCTCACCAGCATCATCGCACGTGTTGCAGCGCACCGTCGATGCTCCACCGAGAGTTTCTGCTACTTTCTAGGGAGAAAAGAGACCTAGGGTTTTGGTGGTTAGAGTTTTGAAGGCTATGAGGGGTGGGATACCTAGAACCACAATCTAAGACCGGTGCTCTGATACCAAGTGGGAAGAAATGACCAATCTGCTTTATTGAGAAAATCATACATCTCTCTATATAGAGAGAGATGTTGGGAAAAATACATAAAATAACCAGACAAAATATAAAGATAACAAAATAGTCCTTAGTAAACATAAATAATATAAATAGGAGTATCAACAGTCCTTGTTGCAGGCACTTGGTACCAAAACTTCGGTGAACAATCCCTAGGAGAGAAAAAATGGAAAAGAAAATATGAGAAAAAAAAAAAAGAAAGAAAGATGGAGAAAAGAGAACATGTGGTTTAAACTTAATTAGGTCCTTCTAGGTTTGCATCCACTGACCCAATTACGAACATGGCTTGAATTTATCCAACTCAAACATGAGTTAGTGAGCATACCATCAAAGGTTCTCAAGTCGAATATAAACTTCAGACCATAAGATTGAAAAGAAGAATAACCAAGGAAATTCTTTCACGGTTCATCGCAGCATTTGACCATCAACATGACTTCGAAGTCTCTGCTCAACTTGGAATGAGAAAGATTACATGAATTTCATTTAAGTATGCTTTAAAACCTAGAATTAGACATCTTCTGAATCATTGGAGAGGGTCATGCGGTTCTGTCCATTACATGTATTCAAGTGCATATCATGCATATTTATTTGCTAATAATGCAATAATTAACATGTATTGATGTGATTCCACACCAACTTATAGTTTGCTAATTTCATGCTGTTAGCATGAAATTACATAAGTCTTATTTAGGAGACCCCTAGTGCCTTTACATAGAGAGGCACCACAAGGTGAAATTACACACAGCCTTATATAACAAAACAAATAAAAGACCAACAACAAAAAATTAAAAAATAACTCAACACTCCCCCTCAAGTTAGAGCATAAGCATCAAACATGCTCAGCTTGAAACAAAGACTGTGCAATCGCTTCCTGGAGAGAACTTTGGTAAAAATGTCTACAAGTTGGTCTACAGTACATATGTAGAGTGTATAAATCTTCTTTGCTACAATAGCCTTCTTGATGAACTGACAATCGACCTCAATGTGTTTAGTTCTTTTATGAAAAATAGGATTATTCGCGATAAAGGTGATAGCCTTGTTGTCACAGTGCATAGGAATAGGACCAGTGACCTGTACTTTAAGATCTGTAAGATGAAACGAACCCAGAGTAGCTCACAAATAGTCTAAGCCATAGCTCTGTAATTTGATTCGACATTTGATCAAGAGACAACTGTCTGCTTCTTACTTCACGTAACGAGATTTCACCCAACAAACGTGCAACATCCTATAATGGATCTCATATCCTCATGTGCTCCAGCATAATCAGCATTTGAATAGGCACGCACATCCAAGTGCCCATTGTTCTTAAAACAAAGTCCTTTCCCAGTACACTTTTCAAGTACCTGAGAATTTGGTAAACTCTATCCCAATAGACTTCTCTTGGTGACTATATGAACTGACTCAATCTCTCAACTGCAAAGGCAATGTAAGGTTAAGTAACTATCAAATACAATAGCTTACCAACCATGGCATGATATATAGCAACATCCTGCAGTAAGGGACCATCATCATCTGCAAGAGACAAGGATGCATCTATAGGCACATATGCTGGTTTGCACCCCAACATACCAGTGCCCCTCAACATGTCCAGAACGTACTTGCACTGAGGCAGCACAAGTCTTCCTTCAATATGTTGCACCTTAATGCTAAAGAAATAATTGATGGGACCTAGATCCTTGGTTACAAACTGTGACTGTAGCAACACCTTTGTTTTTTCTACTCCTTTTATATCGCTGCCAGGCAATAGTATATCATCAATATAAACAATAAGTATAACAGAACTTGTCTTCGCATGCAGTGTAAAAACAAAATGATCAGTAGAGGATCTAGCAAAGCCATACTCCTGGACTACCTTGCTAAACCTCTCAAACCAGGTTCCAAGACTTTGTTTCAACCCATAAATAGCTTTCTTTAGCCTATATACTTTCTGACACTCCCCCTTACTAGAAAAACCTGGTGGTTGTTGCATGTAAACTTCCTCCTCCAGGTCTCCATATAGAAATGCATTCTTTATATCTAACAGGTGAACAATCCAACCCTTGTTAACCGCAAGAGAGGGTAGTATTCTAACAGAGTTTAGGCAAGCCACTGAGGAGAATGTATCAAAATAGTTAACTCCAAAAGTTTGAGATAGCCTTTAACAACAAGGCATGCCTTATATCTCTCCACAGTACCATCTGGGCGACATTTGAGGGTGAAAACTTATCTACACCCCACAATTGTAGCACCTGGGGATAAATCAACCAATTCCCATGTGCCACGAGACTGCAAAGTAGCCATTTCTTCCTCCATAACCAAGGTCCAAGATGGATCTTGGAATGCCTCTCGATGGTCCCATGGTACCTGTTAACTATCAATAGCCAGAGAAAACTATCATCAAACTACAGGCAAATTGTCAAATGCATCGTCCTTGTCGGCTCCTCCGTGGGAGCACCAATTGTAGGTTCTACAGTTGATACAATTGATGAAGTCATAGGGTACATTAGTATAGGATATGCTTTCGGCTTGATGTCTCCTGTTCTTTTCGGGAGGCACAATGAAGCTATCCTCCGGTCACCAAAGTCGAAGCTCCTCGTCATGGGAACCAGAGATGGTTTCACAAGTGTAAAACAGTTGCAGAACAAGTTGAAAAATGCAGTTGGCAGTCCACAAGTCCATTTAGTCAAGGTTGCTGATCATTTCGAAATGGAGGGGCCTTCCAGGTAAATGGCTGATTTAATTTCTAGCTTTATTTCATCATTGCAAAGAGGATGTAGGACTGCACCTTCAAATGGCTAACAATTTGGTGGGAAGAAATGAGCAATCTATTATTTCCTAAAAATTCTACATCTTTTTATATATAGAGAGAGGTATGGGTAAAATACACAAGAGGATCTAAAGAATAAAACAAAGCATAAATAGTTCAAATGAAGAAAATAAAGGTAAAGGAAAGACCCTGTAGCATTTCCTCTCAAGTTAGAGTGTAGATGTTTATCAAACTTAGCTTGTCACAGCAAATATCAAACGCAGCTCTACTTAGTGGCTTTGTAAAGATATCTATTGTTTGGTCCTCTAAAGCAACCGGAGATGTGCAAATAACACCCTTCTACATAAAGTCCTTGGTGTAGTGACAATCGATTTTCACATGTTTTATATGTTCGTGAAACATGGGATTATTTGCAATATATGTAGTTGCAAGGTTATCACATCTCATCTCCATAGGATCCTCTATCTGTATATGCAAGTCTCGTAGAATAGACTTCACCCAAACCATTTCTGTTGTTATTTGAGCCATAGCTCTACGTTCTGATTCAGCACTAGATCCAGATACTACAGTCTACTTGTTTTTCCAAATCACTAAATTTCCTACAACATAAGTACAAAAACTCATAGTAGACTTGGGATCAGCAAGATAACCAGCATAATCTGCATCAAAGTATCCTACCATTATAATGGGACACCCCTTACGAAACAATAATCCACGACGTGGGCTTTTCTTCAAATATCTAAGTACTTGCATTACAGCATTCCAATGCTACTTAGTGGCTTCTCCATGAATTGGCTAAGTTTTCCAACAACAAGTGAAATATCAGGTCCGCTAATAGTAAGATAGAGGAGTTCACCAACCAGCTGCCTATAGCTTCTGCTCTCCACAGACTCCCCCTCACCATATAAGTGTACCTTGGGATCCATGGGTATGTTAGCCACCTTGGCTACACCTCAGTCTCCCTTAGAACATCCAATGCATACTTTCTCTGGCTCACCACAATACCATCTATTCCTCTGGCCACCTCAATGCCCAAAAAATAGCAAAGAAATCCCAAATCTGTCATAACAAACCGTGCAGCCAAGTCCTTTTTGATCTATAGAATACTAGTAGTATCATCCCCTATAATAATAAGATCATCAACATAAACAAGTAGAACAACCACTCCCCTATCAATGATCCTGGTAAACAAGGAATGATCAGATGTAGATCTCCTCAAGCCCATGCCTTCCACTATCTCAGATAGTTTATGAAACCACATGTGAGGGCTCTGCTTGAGCCCATAAATTGCCTTCTTTAATCTGCATACACACTCCCTCTCAACCGCAAATCCATGGGGTTGCTGCATACATACTTCCTCCTAAAGATCACCATAAAGAAAGGCATTCTTCACATCTAACCAGTGAAGATTTCATTCTTTGTTAGCTGTCACAGATAACAAAATACAGACTGTAGGAAGCCTCGCCACCAGAGAGAAGGTATCAAAAAAGTCAACGTCATATGTCTGAGTGAATCCTTTTGCTACCACGCAAGCCTTATACCTAGAAATAGCCTGATCAGGATTATATTTCAAAGCAAAGATACATCGACAACCAACTGTAAGTTCGTCCCTTCCAGGAGGGGTGACGTAATAAATTGCGGAAATAAAAATATAAAGCAATATCACAAGAAGTTAAGCAATCACACAAGTACACAGGTATTTTTAGGTGGAAACCCAAATCGGGTGAAAACCACCACCTAACCCTCTCGAGTTAGGATTTTCCGATCAACCTAGTTGATCAAATCCACTAACCGAATCACTTTAAACGAGGGTGATTCAACCTCAATACAACCACGCTACAAGTACGAGGGTAGCGTTCCTCAACCCCTTCTCTCCACGAGAAGGATTTTGTCCCACGAAGGAGACGGGAATTCGCAAAGCGAATACCCAACCAAAATACAAAGATAAAATAAAACAACGGTCCTATAGAGCCAACAAAATTAAACCTAGCTTCTATAGGAAATAGGAAACTCCCCTTTGCAAGGAGTGCGTCGACGATGACGCGGTGCGTGTGCCACGCGATGGCGCTACGTCGCTCTCGTTATCTACGGCGGGAGAGCGGGCGCGCAAACTGAATTTAGCTCTCAAGATGATGGAGCTTGAGCTTGGAGAGGAAGATCCTTTTTTTTGGACACAAAGGAGTGTGAGAGTGTATATCTTGTGTCTCTTGTTTTTCTAAGTGTGTCTCTTATATCTCCAAGTGTTACAAAGGTTCCCCTCTATTTATAGAGGCCTTAGGAAGGCTTTAGAAGGCTTAGGAAAGGTTCTATAGCCGTTGGGAACAAAGTCCAAGAGAATCAGGACGAAATCAGGACAATGATTTCATTTTACAGGGTTATCAGACGTCTAATTCTGGCATCAGACGTCTGGAAGGCCACTTTAAGACGTCTGATTCCAAGGTCAGACGTCTGATTCTATGCGGGTTTCTCCCTGACTTGAATTAGATCTAAACAGGGTTCTTGTGGAAGTCGATCAGACGACAAACAGGACGTCTGGCACTATGCCTGGACGTCTGGAAACCACTTTTTACTACGCAATGGATTTGCAACGGCTAGAAAATCTCTGAGAAGAGATTTTCGGGTCAGTCGAGGCAAAACGGTCAATTATCAGACGTCTGTAAAGTCCTATGGACGTCTGATAAGGCTCTAACGGTCATAATCTTGAGTGTCTTCTAAGCCAGCCAACGGTCCACTAATTGGACGTCTGGCAAATTCATCAGACGTCTCGTAAGACGTCTGGTCTAAGGTCTGGACATCTGATTTCATCAGACAGAACTAACTATGTCCAGCCTTACAGTTATCAGACGTCTGAAACAACAGTCAGACGTCTTAAAATTCTTTATCAGACGTCTGATTTGTGAATTAGACGTCTGGAAAGTCTGTTTTAACCCTATATTGGTTTTCTAAGTGTTCTACAGAAAACCTAAGTATCCTAGGGTTGTGCAGGTGTTCCTAGGACTATTTTTAGGGTACTTTGAGGCTCTTTAACATAATGTTCTAAGGAATCAAAAAGAGCAAGAAAATAAATACAAGAGATACATGAAAGGATAAAAAAGAATCTATCCTATTCTTCTTGTCTTCCATCTCCAATCTTTCGCTCCACGCGAACCTCCTCTGTTTTCCGTCAAGCTCCTCCAATCCGTCCTGGATGCGAGCTCGAGTTCCGTCTAAACACGTCTTCATTTGCAATTGACCTGAAATCTAGGACTCAAATTGCAAATGTTAAATAACACGTGTTTTGTTATCATCAAAACAAATGATCGTGGTGCTCTAGCACCAACAATCTCCCCCTTTTTGATGATGACAAAATCGTAAATAATAATGCATAAAAATCCTCCCCCTTTTTGACATTATAAAAAAGGTTTGATTGATTTTATATTTCCTATTACTCCCCCTTAAAACATGCTCTTCTATTTATTTTTAACAAAGGTAATGTCCTCCCCCTTTTTATAACAACAAGATAGCTATTATTTTTCTCCCCTTACTAAAGGAAATTTAGCTAACTTGTATCTCCCCCTTAAAAATTGACAATAAGCTCATCATTTTTAACTCCCCCTATCTAAATGCTTATAAAAAGGATAGGGTTAAGAATTTTTACCTCACCTACCATGGCCAATAAAATGGCCCGAATGGTGGTGGTGGATGCCACATCGGATGGGGCTCCCATCCGTAGCTTGGAGGCCCGGGCATCGGCGCCGGTCTCCAATCCGGTGGTCGACGTGCGGCGGGTCCGTCGTTTGTTCGCCGTTTCGTCGGTCTTCTTGTTCTCCTCCTTGGTCTACTCCTTGGTTCTCCCAACTTGAGTTGACCAGCCTTGAGCTTGTAGGTCCAATCCTTTATGTTGTAGTCATCCCTGAACCCTACAAAACAAGATTCTAATTCTTTTTTCGGTATCCAAGTGGGCTTGGATCCGGATCTGTTAGCGGGTCTCCTTGATGGAGATCTTTTCTCAACCTTAGGGCTATAAAACTTGTCTACTTTGTTGATTAATTTGTTAGAATTTTCCCTAAGACATGCAATTTCTTTTTCTATAATGTTCATTTTAGTCTTTAAATCTGAAATTTCTAATTTTAGACTAACATTTTCCTCAATCAATTTATTATTTTCATTGATGAGGTTATGATTATCTAATAACAGGTTATCATCCTTAGGACTAG
The DNA here is from genome assembly GCA_037157565.1 of Thalassia testudinum. Classification (NCBI taxonomy): domain Eukaryota; kingdom Viridiplantae; phylum Streptophyta; class Magnoliopsida; order Alismatales; family Hydrocharitaceae; genus Thalassia; species Thalassia testudinum. The sequence goes on along the minus strand of JAZHRO010000001.1, from coordinate 5,328,132 downwards.
CTTCTATGTCCTTAAGTTGTTTTTCTAACCTATCATTTTCATTTTTAAGAAAACTAAGGTTCTTCTTAATGCTTTTATTTTCTATCCTAAGTGATTTACTAATCTCAAAAAGTTCATTAAAAGCTTCTTGTAAATCCAGGTTTACCTCATTGTCGGAGTCGCTTTCGCTGTCGATGTCGCTTTCTCCGATTGCCATGAAACCAAGGCACGTGGTTTCCTTCTCTCCGAGATCTTCTTCCGAACTCGTCTCCTCATGAGTGCCTTCCAACCTCCTCCATATCTCGTGAGCGGTGGTGCACTCTTGGATTCGTTCGAATTCTTTCGGACTCAACGCGCAATACAAGGCATTCATTGCCTTTGCGTTGAGTGAGAGATCTTGAATCTGCAGCTGCGAGTAGCCTGCATCCGGTCGCTCCGGGATCTCGTATGAGGCTTCGCAACGTCCCCATAGAGCGAAGTCCGTGACTTGAAGCCACATCCTCATCCTCAGCTTCCAGTAGCTGTAGTTGTTCCCGTCAAAGTAGGGCGGACGGGTTGTGGACTGTCCCTCCGAAATCCTACACGCGGAACTGCTTCCCTCCATCGATCTTCTTGCTTGGTTGTTACGCCGAAACAGCAAGACCTGCTCTGATACCAATTGTAAGTTCGTCCCTTCCAGGAGGGGTGACGTAATAAATTGCGGAAATAAAAATATAAAGCAATATCACAAGAAGTTAAGCAATCACACAAGTACACAGGTATTTTTAGGTGGAAACCCAAATCGGGTGAAAACCACCACCTAACCCTCTCGAGTTAGGATTTTCCGATCAACCTAGTTGATCAAATCCACTAACCGAATCACTTTAAACGAGGGTGATTCAACCTCAATACAACCACGCTACAAGTACGAGGGTAGCGTTCCTCAACCCCTTCTCTCCACGAGAAGGATTTTGTCCCACGAAGGAGACGGGAATTCGCAAAGCGAATACCCAACCAAAATACAAAGATAAAATAAAACAACGGTCCTATAGAGCCAACAAAATTAAACCTAGCTTCTATAGGAAATAGGAAACTCCCCTTTGCAAGGAGTGCGTCGACGATGACGCGGTGCGTGTGCCACGCGATGGCGCTACGTCGCTCTCGTTATCTACGCGGGAGAGCGGGCGCGCAAACTGAATTTAGCTCTCAAGATGATGGAGCTTGAGCTTGGAGAGGAAGATCCTTTTTTTTGGACACAAAGGAGTGTGAGAGTGTATATCTTGTGTCTCTTGTTTTTCTAAGTGTGTCTCTTATATCTCCAAGTGTTACAAAGGTTCCCCTCTATTTATAGAGGCCTTAGGAAGGCTTTAGAAGGCTTAGGAAAGGTTCTATAGCCGTTGGGAACAAAGTCCAAGAGAATCAGGACGAAATCAGGACAATGATTTCATTTTACAGGGTTATCAGACGTCTAATTCTGGCATCAGACGTCTGGAAGGCCACTTTAAGACGTCTGATTCCAAGGTCAGACGTCTGATTCTATGCGGGTTTCTCCCTGACTTGAATTAGATCTAAACAGGGTTCTTGTGGAAGTCGATCAGACGACAAACAGGACGTCTGGCACTATGCCTGGACGTCTGGAAACCACTTTTTACTACGCAATGGATTTGCAACGGCTAGAAAATCTCTGAGAAGAGATTTTCGGGTCAGTCGAGGCAAAACGGTCAATTATCAGACGTCTGTAAAGTCCTATGGACGTCTGATAAGGCTCTAACGGTCATAATCTTGAGTGTCTTCTAAGCCAGCCAACGGTCCACTAATTGGACGTCTGGCAAATTCATCAGACGTCTCGTAAGACGTCTGGTCTAAGGTCTGGACATCTGATTTCATCAGACAGAACTAACTATGTCCAGCCTTACAGTTATCAGACGTCTGAAACAACAGTCAGACGTCTTAAAATTCTTTATCAGACGTCTGATTTGTGAATTAGACGTCTGGAAAGTCTGTTTTAACCCTATATTGGTTTTCTAAGTGTTCTACAGAAAACCTAAGTATCCTAGGGTTGTGCAGGTGTTCCTAGGACTATTTTTAGGGTACTTTGAGGCTCTTTAACATAATGTTCTAAGGAATCAAAAAGAGCAAGAAAATAAATACAAGAGATACATGAAAGGATAAAAAAGAATCTATCCTATTCTTCTTGTCTTCCATCTCCAATCTTTCGCTCCACGCGAACCTCCTCTGTTTTCCGTCAAGCTCCTCCAATCCGTCCTGGATGCGAGCTCGAGTTCCGTCTAAACACGTCTTCATTTGCAATTGACCTGAAATCTAGGACTCAAATTGCAAATGTTAAATAACACGTGTTTTGTTATCATCAAAACAAATGATCGTGGTGCTCTAGCACCAACACCAACCACTCGAGCCCCTATGGATCAAGAAGTAAGCTCCCACATGCCACGAGATTGAGGAGTTGCCATTTCATCCTTCATTTCCTGATGCCATGCAACATCTAGCATAGCCTCCTAATAAGTAAATGATACTGTGGACGTCATAAGTGCTGTAGCGAATGCAACAAACGTGGTACTAAGACCATCACAGACAAAAGCACCGGTCACATGATAGTGTGCACAACTACGTAGGGCCTTCCTAACTGCTATAGGAAGGTCAAGATCATCATCTGTGGGAGGAGACGCATCATCCTCAGATGCACTTGCTGACCCTGTAGAAACATCATAAGACTAAGATTCATTAGTATCATCAACACATACATGTGTAGAAGAGGATGTTGGGACTGAGGTGGGAGAAGGGGGTAGCACAAGGCTTGTAAGTGATTGGAATCTGATATATCACTGGAGGATCTCTAAGCTTGCTATCACCAGAATCCCTAGGAGATTGTTCAGGCACTGAAATTGGTGTAAAATCACCAAATTGAATAGGTGGCATAGGCATGGGAGCCTGTGGAGGAGATCTGTCTTGTAGTATGAATGACAATTGTCTGGTGACCATAGAAAAATATAGTACAGCTTCGTGAAATGTGATATCTGCATTAACATAATGCCTCCTGGTGAGAGAATCATAACACCTGTATCCTTTCTGGGTGTGGGAATACCCCAGAAATGTACATTTAGTGGCTCTTGGCGCCAACTTATCTCTGCCAGGTCTCATAACATGTACAAAGGCCACACAGCCAAATGTGCGAGTGTCACCACAAAAAGATCCCTGTCAGGATATAGAATCTTCCACGAAATTTGTTCTGATAACACAGAACTAAGCATCAGATTAATCAAGTAACAAGCTGTGAGCAGTGCATCACCCCAATACATCTGAGGTACATTATGATGTATGAGAATGGTCCTGGCCACATCTAAAATATGCCTGTGCTTCCTTTCAGCCATCCCATTCTATTGGGATGTATATGGGCATGTGGTCTAATGTACTACGCCATATGACATGTAGAATGAACGTAATCTGATACTGCATAATTCCAGTGCATTATCTAATCTCACACATTTCACAGTAACATAAAACTGAGTTTTTATTTCAGTAATAAAATTTTCTATGACATTACCCACATTAGACTTATTCTTCAAAAGAAATAACCAGGACATTCATAAACAGTCATCCACAATAACAAGATAATACTTGCCCCAATCTATCAAGAACACCACAAGGACTCCAAAAATCCAAATGAACTAAATCAAAAATACTCTGACAAAGAGGAACTAGCAGGAAAAGAAGCTTGTGGTGTTTCCCAACCTAACATGCATCACATCTAATCTCAGTAGCGGGTGATAGATGGGGAATGACACATCGTAGCCTGTTCAGAAGAATGTGTCCAAGGTGATAATGCCATTGTAGAGCAATCCAATAGCAAAGCCAAACTCGCCCTGACAAGATGCAACAATGTCCGTTTGAAGCAAGAGATATACCCCCTCTTCATGTTCGCTACCAATCATCCTCCCTATCAGCTTATCCTATAATATACAGCCCACACCATCAAATATAACACGGCAGTTGAGATCCTTTGTGACTCTGCTCATAGATAATAGATTAAATGAAAACTCAGGGACAAATAAGACATTAGATAATTGTAGCCTGGGAGTAGGAGAAGCCTCCCCCTGTCCATCTACTCTGGAATGATCTGCAACTTGTATGGTCCCCCCTAAGGTAATTGACTAAAGATGTCTAAAAGATGACTAATCACCACTCAAATGCCTTGACGCACCGGAGTCTATAAGCCATGGAGATTTACCATAATGTGAAAATGCAGAGAAACTAGAATTACCCTCTATACTTGAGGATGTAAGGGCAGTAGTATCTGTAGTAGAGGGTGACTCCTGTGTGACTTGAGCTAGTCTCTGTGCAAGAGCATCAAACTCTACTCTTGGAACCATATCTGTCTCTGCCTCAGTAGTGGATAAGACCTAATTATCTATTGGTGGTTTTCCATGCTTGGTCCAGCAAGAAGCTTCAACATGTCCAATACGTCCATAGAAAGAGCAAGTGGGGCATGGTTTACCAGGTTGCCCCCAACCTCGATCATGTCCCCGAATAGCAGAACCTCCACGTCCTCCTCTACCACCAGCAACAGCAAAAGTAGAGGTCTATCCCGTGGTCTCTGGAATTGTAGACTTGACTGTCAATCTACCGAGTCTGTTGTATGCCTCCTCCAGAGTAGGAAGCTCTGTCAAAGTAAGCATCTAGGACCTGGCTGGCTCATGATCTAGACCAAGAACTAAAAGAAACTTGAGAGCCGCAAACTCCTTGCGGTACTCTCTTTGTGCAGTACAGGTACAGATAGGTCTGCAAGAATTATAATTCTCAAGAAAGCCTTTCAATTTAGTGTAATACTGAGGAAGAGAAAAATCACCTTGCCCGAGAGAAAAAATGTCATGAGTGATCTTAAATACCTTATTGGAATTCTTTTCATGAGAATAAGTATCATGAAGAGAATCTCACATCTCTTTGGCAGTCTCATAATACATGATTATGTCTCCAATATGTAAAGCAACAGCATTCATAATCCAAACCCTGACCATGGCGTTATCTCTCTTCCACGTGACATACTTCATAGTCTTGTTAATAGGCTCCACCTCCAACAGAATAGGTTCCTTATCATGCCCTTCAACGATCATAAAGAACGTCTAAGACCAACATGTACAGTTAGTCTCATCCAACTTCATAATGGGGAGAAAGAACGGGTTCTTGATATTCCTTGTCTCCGTGGAAGCATCCGTTGTGACTTCAGATGATGCTGAGGATGCCATCTCGCCAAATCAGGAAAGAAAACCACCAAAAGACCAATCTGAAACATGATTTTCAAAAAGAACAGATCACATCATGGAAGAGCAAGATCTAAATCAGAAGTTTTCAGATCCGCATGACGAATAGAAGACCCCCTTAGACAGACGTATGCCTAACGAGGGTACGGGGGAAGGCACCCAAGATAGCCCCAAGGGGACCTAAGTTTCTCTCTCACTGTAGTCAATGGGGATGCAACCCTAGAACAAGGTCGCAACCACCCATACGATCGCTAGAAGCACCAACGACTCTAGAGTAGAGCCGCAGCAACCCTAGAATAGGGTCGCAGCGCCTCTGGGATCACCTGAAGGAGCGTCACCCGCACTACAACGCCGCCTCAAATCCTTGGATCGGTGCTGTGGACCTCTACGATCGCCACAACACCACTACAACCCCTCCAGATGACCACCACAACCACCATAAGGCCTTGGATCAACGCTTCCAAGGCCTACGACTACCGTTGCGTTGTTGCAACACCTCCAGAACGCTTCTCCACCATCGTTGTAGCGAGGAGGCGTCGTCGACCACACAAGAGAGAGAGGGGGGGTTTGGTGGTTTAGGGTTTCAAAGGCCTTTTCGGGTAGGATACCAAGAGTTCCGATCCAGGACCATCGCTCTAATACTAAGTGGGATGAAATGAACAATCTATTATTCCCTGGAAACCCTACACCTCTTTATATAGAGAGAAAGGTGTGGGTAAAATACACAAGAGGACCTAAAGAATAAACCAGAACATAAATAGTTCAAATAAAGAAAATAAAGATAAAGGGAAATATCATGTAACAAACATAAATTGTGATGCATGATATTTAGAACAAGACCATGCAGGGTAGTACTCTCAATAACAGTAGGTACCTAATCCTCAGACAAATCATCAGCAACTGGTGGAGACCGAGCAGAAATGATCGATCATCCACTTGAGATGCATCCATAGACCTGCGCTGAAAGTGCTTAGGAAATATATCTATATCAGGAACATCTAGATGACATGTAAAAGGACCAGGATCAAGCTGACTGGTCCTATGTATAGGTGCCTCATATGGCTATGGTGGCTCAGAGGGAATAAGAAGGGGAACCTCCTGAGGGTGGAAAGAAGTGGATTGCTCCCCCTGTTTGTGGTAGCAAGGAATCTCCTCAAAAAAGGTGACATCAGCTGAAATATAAAACCCTTGTGACACAAGATCATAGCACTCGTATCCTTTCTGGTTCCTGGAGTAACCCAGAAAGATACACTTCACAGAGCGAGGAGAAATCTCATCCATCTTATATAAGTAGACAAAGCACTCAACCAAAAACTATCGAGGTGATAGAAAACATGTCTTTACCAAAAAACAGAAGAGAGTATGCGGTCCCCCCCCCCCAAGTCTGAAGAGGTGACACAATTTACCAAGTATGTGGCCGTTGAGACGGCATCCGCCCAAAAGGATGAAAGAACATTCATTTAAAACATAATGGTACGTGCCGCATCTAATAAATGACGAAGCTTACATTCAACCACACCATTTTGTTAGAAGGTATAGACACAAGAAGTCTGGTGAATAATACCAAAAGGCTTGAAAAACTATGTAACATTGGCATTCACAAACTCCAAGCATTATCACTCCGAAAAACTTTAATAATAGTGGAACACTGAATCTTTATTTCTTGAAGAAAATATTTAACAAGATCAAAAACTTCAGACTTCTCTTTCATCATAAAGACCCAGGACATCCTAGTATAATCATCCACAAGATCAAGTACCAAAAACCTCTAATACTCTGGACCCTACATGAGCCCCAAACATCAGCATGAATCAAATCAAATACAAACTCAGTTCGTTTATTATGTGATGGAAAAGAAAACCTATGGTGTTTGCCCAATTGACATGCTTCACATTGAAAAGACTCAAGAAAAGACAACTCTAAAAATTAACGACGAAGGACACGTAGGCTAAGATGATTGAGGCGGAGATGCCACTAAAGGGAATAAACAACATCAGCAGTAGGTGAAGGTGGAACATGGAGGTAGTAGAGACCATTCTGCTCAAGTCCTCTGCCAACCCACGTCATCGTCTGAAGGTCTTGCAGGAAGAAATACCAATCATGAAACACTGCTCTACACTGTAAATCCTTCGTAATTTGACCGATTGACATCAAATTAAGAGCAAACTTGGGAGCATATATAACATTTGATAAAGGCAAAATAGAGGAAATGGAGATGTTTCCAAGACTAGTAACTTGTGACAAACCACCATCTGCTACCTTAACCTGGAAAGGGGTAGCAAGATCCTGTAGAGAGGAAAACAAGGTGAAATCACCAGTTATGTGAAAGAAAGCACCTGAATCTGCAAGCCAAGCAGGAGTTTAGAATCTAACTTAAATAGCTAAAGTACCTACAGATCTCTGAATTGAGGCACTTACAAAGATAGAGACCTGAGATGCAATGAAATGCTCATAGTCTGCCCTGGATACTGAAATTTGACTATCTTCATGCCCCTAAGAAATATCCTCTGTAGAAACCTGATGAGCACGTGGATCCATGTCCTGTGGATATCTACTTCAACCAGCACCAATCCACAGTATATCCATTTCTGTGACAGTACTCACAGAAGAAGGAATTCTGACCACGACCACCACGTGCACCACCATGAGCCTAACCACCTCTGCCCCCAGAATGTCTCCTACCATGACCAACAACATCCATAAGAGAGGCATCAGATGTAGGCACAGGATCGAGGTGTCAAGCCTAGAGAGACAAGCATAAATCTGTGCAGGCGTAGCAATCTCATCCATGGTTATAAACTGATTTTTCACTGCCTTGTACTCAGGACCAAGCCCAAACAGAAGCTGAATAGAACAAATAGCCTCTCTCTGGTTGGCTATAACTACTACATCTGTAGATATAGGCTGGTACACATCCTACTCCCAAAGATTCTTCATGGTGCCATAGTACTCAGACAAGGGCATGGTGCCTTTCCGAAGAGTATGAATGTCCTCTACCACTCGGTACAACCTGATAATATTGCTCCTGTGGGAGTGAATCTCATGTAACACCTCCCACATCTTTTTTGCAGAAGCATAAGCCATGACCTGTTTGACAATAATCCGAGTCATGCTATTTAGGAAGCATGTTGCCACCCAATCATTATTAGCCTCCCAATCAGCAGATTTCACAGTAGGCACATCATTTGTCAATATATACTTCTTTCGATGGGATCCGACAAACCGAGAGAAGGTGGACCAAAGCAGAAAGTTGGTTCCATCCAACTTGATGGACATCCCTTGCATATGAGGGAGAGTGCTTGTGGTAGATGACTTCCCCACCAAGTCACAGACTCCTTTTGGTCCCCCATGATGTTCGGAGTCGAGATCCACAAAAACAGGAATTTTAAAGGCTGAAAATCAGAACATAAGGTCTGAAAACTCCAATTTCAAACCTAAGTTGCCTCCAGATCACACATATATCACAAAAAACTCTGATTTCAAATCATATACCTTGTAGGTGCCAAAGAATACTATCTTTGCACGCGCTAGGGCATCGATCAGGCCCTAGCAGTGCCTTCCAACATGTAGAGAGTCCTCTAAAAGGAACTGTAGAAGTAGAAGAGAACTGGTACCTCTAGTTCTAGCAATAGCAATCGATCTTCACAGCCCCAAACAAGAAGATCAGATACTCAAGGGACCCCAAGCACTTTGATCTAGCCCAGCACAGCCTCTAGGAGGAGAACTAGAGATCGTGCAGGCCTAACAATGGAGCGACGATTGCGGAAGCCCCCTACACCACCAGGCGACGCTACAACCAATGGCACAGGGACAGATGGTGGAGCAGCAACCGCTGGAGAGGCTCCAGTGATGCTGGTGGCGGCACTACTAGCCCCTCGCGGTGGCTGGCAACGCTGATGGGGGCAACGCTGGCCCCTGCCGATGCTATTGGCTCTGTTGGTGGCCGACAGTGATGGGTAGAGAGAGAGGGGAAGGGGTGTGGTGGTGGGTTGGAGGTTAGGGTTTGGTGGGATACCAGAGCCTCAGTCTAGGACCGCTACTCAGATACCATGTTAGGATGAAATTGCACAAGTCTTATTAAGGAGACCCCTTGTGTCTTTATATAGAAAGGCACCAAAAGGAGAAATTACACACATACCCTTAGATAACAAAACAAAAAAAAGACCAACAATAAAGAACCAAAAACAACTAAACACAAACCTTAAGAAACAAAATAAAAGAAAGAAGAATAATTAAAAAGTTATTATTTGTTAACTGGTAAACAATTCTTGTATATATCTATATATTTAATATTGAAAAACACTCAACCACGTATAATGTATACTCCTTAATCTGTGTCCTCCTGGAGTAAATACGAGTTTTGCAACCTTGTTCCTATAGAGAAGATTTATGCCTTGGAAAACATACACTAGAAGTTTCCTTTATACGCAAAGATATAGAACAGTTTGGAAATTTTTCTCTTGGTTACTTGACCTAATATTTCTTTTGTTGTTGGTTGAGTAAGTCAATTTCTGGATAAGCCAGCATATAGATACTAGAGTGATGTGCTTTACATATTCGCTACTTGAAATTTTCTCTTGGAAAAGTTATTTTAATCAAATATTATAAATTTAAAAGTTGAAACTATTAGATGTAGATTATACTAGTTCACATGGGGACAGGCAAACTACTACTGATTACTGTAACTTTGTTGGCGGGAACCTTCTTACTTGGCAAAGCAAAAGATGAATTGTTGTTTCATGTTCCTATATAGAATCAAAGGATGGGCCATGATAATGAAGGTTGTGAGCTTAGGTGGATTTGTTGCCATGGCACATGCAAGTTATGAACATATATGGATTCATTCTCTTTTACTAGATCTCAGAGTATCAATTAGCTTGCTTACACCTATGTATTGTCGGAACAAACTACGACCTTTCTCTCAAGCAATCCAATATTTCATGAGTGAGCGATACACATTGAAGTGAATTATCATTCCATTTGTGATGCAGTGAATGGTTGGCACTCCTTATACTTGCCAACATCTCCCCAATGCCTAATCTTGCACTAGATTCTATTCCATCTTCCAAAGTGGGACATGCTTGAAATTTATGCTCCAACACAAGAGAGGTGTCAACCAGCATTGTCGTTAGCTATCTATTAGTTGTTGTCGCTTTTGTACATTTTTTTTTCCTTTTTTGTATTTTCTTCTCTAACCTCTTGTGATTATATTCCTAATTGGGCCTATTTTTAGTCTATAAGTAGAGATGTATCCATTTCCCCAAAAATTTCTCAATCAAACTTGGGTCCAAACCCAGGGCACTACAATTAATTATCACAATAGGGCTACCAATCAAACACAATAGCTTAGTGTTGTAGAAAGTTCAAGTGCAACCATCGAGGTGACATTAGGAGCCACCTCTACAACATGTATGACCTACCTCTAGAATCTCACATCACATAGTGATTGACTATGATAATATAAACCCCAACAAAGATGTGAGCATTTCAAGTGCAATAATCGTAATACATATAAAAAAAATAGTTCCATATCGGGGAACTCATAAAAATGAGGTATTATTTCTCAATTTTGGGCGATTTCCTATGGTTATGGTGTTTCTTTATGTGAGTTTGAGCCTAAGTTGTCACAAGGTGCCATGTTGATTTCTGCATGTAGGAGTTGCAAATGTTTGAAGTATGCTTATGTACAATGAAAGAGTAGACCTCAAATGTTATACGTCAGTTCTTGCATTTGGGCTTTTCTAGTTTCTTCAACAATTCATAATCATGTGACTCATAGCTTCTCAAATAATCAATTAATCATCATTTTATGGCATGACAATTTCCCTTTAACTGAGAGAATAGGTCCATATTGATGACCATGCATAGATTAATATCAACCATGCCTAATTTACATTGGTTCCATAGCACTGCATGCATTGTTACATTAGATTAACGCATTAATTAGATTATTGCTTGTATAAACTTTTGTCCATATGGTATTGCATAGCATATTCGTTACATAAATATTAACTATGCTCATTCTTAGTTTTGCATGAATAAATATGGATAGGGTCTGCACATACATTTTTCCACAAGGAGTGAAGCACAAAAAAGGGGACAATTCAAGGAGTTGAGGAATCACATCCGTAATATTTCTCCCTACACCTAAGTTGCTACCCTTTCAACCTTACATTTCCTTTCATTCTAATTTAACTCCCAATCCTCCTGATTTCACAAGGGGGACCACCTCATAACTCTTTCCTTCTCTCTCCTCCCCTCTCAATGAACTCACAACGCACCCTCTCCGCACTCCCATTTAATCCCAATTAATTCCAATGCAAAATATCCCAGCGTTTATGCCAACAACGTCAACCAGGTCTCCTGTATCATCTCCTATTTTTAAATCCAAGGGAAAGCAACGTAAATCCCATGCATTAAATGCCACCCCTCTTCCCTCGTAAATTTATCCAACAAAAATTCCATGCAAATGCCTAGCCATTTTACTTACGTAACGTCTCTTGCTTCCCTTCTACATTAAAAAAACCCATGAAAACTCCATTTGCGGGGGACCAAAACCCAAAAGCACGATCCTCCGTTCCTTTCGTGCCTCTCCCACACCCGCCCACGCTCTCTCTCATCCACGCCAAGTCACGGTCGTCCACACCTCCTCCCTGAGGCTTCCTCCTTGCAGCCGCTCGTCCTCGACCTCGCCACTTCCCCACCGAGCAACGACTTTGAAGCTCGAGCCACGAGCATGGAAGCAAGATCCGGCGGCCACGAGTTCACCGTCTCCAGCCATCTCGATTCCCTTCGACCATGTGCAAATGCCTCCATCTCTAGTGCACCTCCTCCCTCACGCACGTTGCGTGAGACGGCATTAGGAGCTCCGCCGCTTGCCGATCTCGCCACTGTCGTCAACTCCTTCCCTCGCCGGACCAACCCCGAAAGCCACCAGCCAACTCTGGTGAGTAGGTTGGAGTGGCACAGCATCACCCCACCTTCGTAAGAGTAGTACGAAGCGAGCTCCGGAGCCATGTTCGCCCACCTCGCTTGTTCTTGCGCACCATGCACATCGACACAGATCCTAGGCACACGCAAGACCCACCTTCGCGAGCTTGGTGCATCACGCATCCAACGTGACTTGTGGTACATGCGCAGAGGATACCGTGGTGACAGCACGGGTGCAGGCACGTGTGCCACAGAGGTTCGGAGCGACGTTGACCCGTGTATCCTCATCTGATTATTTTCTCATTTTTCTTACATTTATTTTCCATCTTATGTTTATTTATGATTATAAAAAAAAATATTATTTTGTGATCTGCTTCATTTTATAAATATGCACCGGTAACAATAAGATAAATATGCATTTGTGTGACCCAACTTACCACTTTATATGATTCGTCGGTTAATCTTTTTTTATTAATTATGCGCATTCACGAGCTCGAGTACGACGTTTTCATTTATTTTCATATTTGTGATACAACGATCACATATGCCAACATGTAAGACTTCGTGGCCCATCCGCTAAGGAGACTTTTATTTAGATATTTCCAACTCTGATGTTGTCATTATTTTTCTACTTATTACATAAGGATACAGAAGATATACAAGATCAATGATGGATTTTTAATCTTCTTAGAAGTGATAGAAAAGACAACCACAAAAGTACGTGTGCGTGTGGGTGGGTCTAGTTGAAAATTTTTTACTAGTGCTAACTATATTAGATAATGGATGTTATTTTCTATATTTTTCTCATGTATCTTCTATTTCTTTATAGATTATGTTGTTATTTTTTCATACCTTTCATCTTATAAAGATGTCTAGGACTCACATAATTAAGTTAAGAGGTTTTATTCTCCTATTTGGTATCAGAGTATGATCCTAGATCAGATTTTGGTATCTCACATCCCACAAATCGCCAACACCTATCCATAAAAAACTCTAGCCGTCCTCCTCTAGGTGCAGCAACTACCAGACCACCACTACCCCGGCATCCAGTGGCTACAACAGTTGGCCTCTCTACGGGTCGGAGGTCGCGCACTCCATCACCTAGCCCACACAGCATCGCACACACCGCATGCAACGGCTTGGAAGAACACCACTACCGCAAGCTCCATCACCCTAACCAGCGTCACCACGCACACACCACGTGTAGTGGCTCGGCAGAGCACCGCCACCACCACACGTGGCCTGATCTGCCACCGCCACCGCCTTCAGCGACCGTAGACCAAGCTCGCGCGCCTCTGCTGCAACTCCCCGTGCATCACCGCCAGCGGGGGCGACGCCCTGTGCTACTGGTGGGCGATCTCCACCACCAACCACCTGCACACGCCGCAACCGTTGGGTGGAGGAGGACGACCACCCTTGGGCAAGTGAGCTAGGTCCTGTTCAACGTCTAGGCATGGATCTAGGGTTCCCCCTCCCTGGATTCATGTCTAGGGGTTGAATCTCCATCTTTTTCTTTGTCACATGACCTGAAATGCGTTAAATCAAATCTATGCTCTTGTTGTGGATGAGTTGACACGGACAACAAATTCTACATTCATCTGCTTTACTTGGATATGGTATGCTTGACACCAATGGCAGAGTGTGAGTCTAGTGCACCAGGAGCATTACAGGAGTCACCGTGGAGTAGCGTGGCTAATTGACTCAAGTGCGTCGAAGCATCTGTGCGGTGATCAGACCTATTTTCGTTCGTTATAATCTGTTCCCCTAGAAAGGACTATACAAGTGGCAGACGACAAGTACGCCCCAGTTGGAGGTAAGGGGGAGGTGTCTATGACCCCCAGTTTGCAGCTGTCTAATGCGTTGCATGTACCAAAATTCCTACTGAGTCTATTGTTAGTGAGCAGAATCACAAATGATGTCAACTACAGAGTGATCTTCGATGATGTCAGATGTGTTGTTCAGGATAAGCTCACTGGGAGGATTGTGGTCAGAGGAACAGAAGAGAATGGCGTTTACCGTCTAGGATGAGCTGTTTGCTAGAGTTACTCTATATGGAAGTGGGAGTGTTCTATAGTGGCATGTTCATCTTGACTACTTGTCTCTAGATCACCTCAGGATGGTGATACCACATATTTCCCCAATTGCTACCATACAGTGCAATACTTGCCAATTAGGTAAGCACGATCGATCCACTTTTCCAGCTAGCACCTCTCTTGGATTCTCGACATTATTTTAGTTGCTTTATATGGATGTATAGGGATCGAGTAGAGTCCTAGACCAGATGGGATATCGGTACTACCTTGTTGTCGTAGATGATTCTCTAGAGCCACGTGGGTATTCTTACTGAAGAGCAAGACAGAAGTTGGAAGATGCATAGAGACTCTTCTTCTGGAGATCAACATCCAGTATTTAGACACAGTAAAGATGGTGCGGATTAATAATGCTCTTGAGTTCTGCACTACCAGACTCAAGGAGTTCTACAGGACCGGTAGGATTGTCCATCAGACCACTTATTCTCACACTACACAGCAGAACGGGGTCACAAAGCGGAAGCACAGGCACTTGTTGGATGTTGCCCGTACACTATTGATTCATCACAATGTGTCACAAACATACTGAGGGGACGCAGTTCTGACAGCAACTTATCCCATCAACAGGATGCCCAATTCAGTTATTCACGAGCAGATACCGGTTCTTCTTCTACATCCAGATGATGAATTATTTCATGTGCCTCCTAGGACATTTGGATGTGTTGCATTTGTCCATGTGTCGTCACTTGGTCGTGACAAACTAGCTCACACTATTGTGTATTTTTGGGGTACTCTAGGACACAAAAGGGGTACCGTTGCTATGGGTCCTCTGCAAAACAAACATTATATTAACGTTGATGTGACTTTTCATAAAGATACACCATATTTCTCAGTCACTGGATAGAGGAGCTCTTGTAATGATGTTACTTTTCTTCCCCTACCTGTTTCGTGTGTAGAGACTTAGGTGTCTACTTCTCAATCCAAATCTCCAACTGATAAACAGATGAGGTCTTCCTCACTGGATGACTATGAGAGATTGCACGAGTCATTACGTACTTATCACAAGTATCACACTACTTTTCAGATGCCTCCCTCACCAGCAGCTGATGGTTCATAGGTAGTTGAGAGGGTACTTGATGATAATGATATTTTGGTTAGACCTGACTCTTCAGACAATGCAGATCATCACAGTAGTGAGGTTCCTTCTGCAGCGACTCAATCAGAGGTACCAGATGATTCAGATCTCCCTATTACCATTAGGAGGGCACTGCGCACCTGTTAGTCCAAATACCAGGTTGCAGGCAGTTTGGCTACCGATGGTCTTGCTCATCAGTTTAGCATCTTCTGTCAGGCACTTACAGCGTCACACATTTTGTCTTACCTACCAACAGGCCATGCTTGATCTAAAGTGGCGTCAAGTCATGAAGGATGAGATGGCAGCACTTCAAAGTAGACAGACTTGGAATCTCATCTCACTTCCTACTGGAGCACGACTAGCTGGCTCCCGATGGGTATTTTCCTTGAAATATAACCCTAAAAGGTCTATTTCGAGGTATAAGGACAGACTAGTAGCAAAGGGGTTCACTCAAACGTATGGGGTTGACTTTTTTGATACTTTCTCCCCCATTGTGAGGTTTGTCACTGTCCGGATACTTATTTCTATTACTGCTCACAGGGACTAGCCACTATACCAACTTGATGTAAAAAATGCTTTTCTCTACGGCAATCATCAGGCGAAGGTTTATATGCAGCAGCCTCCGAGTTTCGAGGTTCAAGGGAAGTGTGTGTACAGACTAAGGAACACGATCTATGGATTGAAGCAGATTCCCAGAACCTAATTCTAGAAGTTATCAAAGGTGCTCCACCAAATTGGTCTGAGGAGCTCAACTTCAAATAACTCCTCATTTACCAGGAAGACTGACAGGGGAACTGTGGCACTCCTGGTATATGTTCATAATCTTATCATCACCAGGGATGACAGAGATGGCATAGGCAAAGTCAAGATGCACCTATCAAAGAAGTTTGTCATGAAGGATCTGGGATAGTTGAGGTATTTCTTGGACATTGAGGTTGCACGTGGCAGGGATGAAGTGGTGCTCTCGCAGAGGAAGTATGCTCTTAATCTTCTTCAGAAGACTAGCATGTTAGCAACTAAGGCTACAAATATTCTATAGATCCCAAGGTCCACTTATATGATGAGAAATCTGAGGCGGTTGACGGTAGGGCTTACAGGCAGCTGGTGGGTAAACTCCTCTACCTTACCATCACTCGTCCAGACTTGTTTTTGTCTATTGGTAGGCTTAGCCAGTTTATCAATAAGCCAACTAGGTAGTACTAGGAGGTTGCAATGCAGGTGCTCAGGCATGTGAAGAAAGCACAAAGACGAGGATTATTGTTCCGTAAGGGAATGTCCATTGGGATTGTAGTATACTCTAATACTGATTATATTGGCTGTGCTGGAGATAGAAAATCTACCACAGGATTTTACACCTTTGTTGCGAGCAATCTTGTTACATAGAGAAGCAAGAAGCAAGAGTTGTATCTAGATCCAATGTAGAGTTAGAGTACAAGACCATGGCCCAAATAGCTACTGAGATGGTCTCAGTCAAGTCAATTCTGTCAGATCTTCATGTTTATCTGGATAGTTCTATAGAGATGCAGTGTAACAACAGAACAGCAATCTGCATTGCCAATAACCCTATATTCCATTAGAGGACAAAGCATGTAGAGATTGACAACCACTATACTCAGAATCTCATTCAACGTGGAATGCTATATACCACAAGTATCACCTCTAAGGAGCAGGCAGCAGATATTTTCACAAAGCCACTCGCGAGATCTGCCTTTGAAACATGTTATTCCAAGTTGAGCATGATTAATATTCATGCTCCAACTTGAGGGAAGTGTTTGATAATGAATGTTATTTCCTATATTTCTTTTATATACCGTCTATTTCTTATAGATCATGTCATTATTTTCCTACACCTCTTCTCTTATTATAAAAAGATATAGGACTCTCATAATTAAGTTAAGAGATTTTATTCTCCTACACACTGAGTATCATGATGTGACTTCTACTGCTTATATGTGATTACATTTCTAGTCGGGGAAGTACGAAATGATCTGAAAGATCCTACAAAACCAAACATCCATCTTTCTGCATTTTCACAATAGGCAGAGGCACTTTGGCATCCTCAAGGGGTTGATCACCATTTCACATCTCAACATTGAATAGCAACCAACTGGATGAGATATTTGTCAAACATCTTTCTATGTCACATCTTTCCATTATCTATGCCATTTAAGTTATAATAGTGCACATATTCCAACTCAAGGGGTTGGTAACGTAATACTTGCACCGATAGTAGTCTAGAACTTAAAACTTTCTTCCTAGCACCGTTTATGTTAAAAGACAGGTTGACAAAGTCTTAACAAACCACGTAGTCGTAACCTCTACACAGAGGAAAAAAAATTGGAGAAATACTTGTCTCAGTGCAAGAGCTCAACTGAAACAGAAAGGTACCACTAAAGAAGTAAAAAAGCAAGGGTAGAACCATGATTCAGGCTGTCATTGCATGGATGATGAGGATGCACAAGATAGTACCTCTAGACCGCGTAATGCTCCATAAACAGTATTTGCCTGAAAAAATTGAGAGAAGAAAGCGTTAATAAATAAGTCAAAATTGATGTTTACAAATTCCGAAAACTGAAATTTATAAAGCTTCAAAAGAATGCAAGCACCAGTCACCCATGAATATTCAATTGAAGGCTTATATTATGCTAAGAAGATTAGCAAGGAAATAATCAATTTTCTTTTAAAGAGAAAGAATGATTCTCCGATCGATAACCACCTAAATTAATTAATCATAAAAAGCCCATAAAGCAGCAACATTACAAAGTATCTTCCCATGAATTAAAAAGAGACGTAATGCTACAAATAAAATTCTCCATGTACAAATGCTGCCCTTTGATTGCCGCATTTCTTTCAATCCACATGACCTAAAGTATCGCAAGGACTCTCACCTTCTCCTTGTTACTTTTGAAAGCATTCTACCCCATCCACCGGCTTCCACTCCTAATAATCTCCAAAAGTCACCTTAAGTGGAGTGTTTAATCGACTCCAAGCAAAAATGCCTCCAAATCTACATAGAGAAGGGGCACTCAAAGAACAAATAATTGATATTCTCTTCACCCGCACAACAAAGTAGGCAGCTCGCCTTCTCTATTTCCTTGTCATCAATCTCCCCCTTTTGAGTAACCACACAAAGATTTCAATCTTCAAAGGCTAGGAGGCCAACCAAATCTGTTTGCAATCTCTGATGAAATCAATGTCCGTCAAATGTCCCCCGAACACAATCTATTGTACGCTTCACGAATAAAGAAGTCCCCTCCATCCCAATAAAAGGCATCCACTCCAAATCTAGTCGAAAACCCTCCAACTCCTATAGCATAGTTTGTAAGTCCTGGATCCTCTGATCTAAAAGGTTCTTCGCAAAAGTAGGATGCCTAGAACCATCCCATGATTCCACCATCATCGCCTCTCTGTTAGCAGACATCACAAAAAGCCTTTGAGATCGGTCTTTCAACTTCCCGTCTCCCATACAAAATTGGAAAGTGTCACCTAGACCAAGGTAGGGCGAGAAGAAGCCCTACCACCAAAGACACACCCTTGAAGAAATGAGATGTTTTGCACTATAAGGATACCAACAGCTCCTAGTTTACCAATTGTCCGTAGCAGGCCTCCACCGTCCTCCCCAGAAGGTCTTGCTCATGCTCAAGCAGCTTGTTGATCCACTTTGCCAAGAAACTATCACTCCTTTACAAGTTTGCATGCATCCTCCCATGCCAACATTCTTGCCCCTTTCCCTACCGACCCATAATTTATCCAGAAAAAATCCCTCATCAAATCAATCATCTTCCGTTTCACCTTCCATGGCATCTTAAAGATAGAGACAAAATAACACAGCATGGAAGCCAATGTCACCTTTAGAAGAACCAACCTACCTCCTCTTAATAATATCTTTGAGGCCCACCCCGACAACGTCCTCTCCAACCTTTCAATCAAGGGAAGCTACTCCACCAAGATGCACTTATCAAAGGGAGACCAAGGTAGGAAATGGGCAAAGACCCCTGCGGTGTAAGGCCACAATACAACTACTTGCTTCCTCATGTTTCACATGGATAGGCACAAAAGCAGACTTAGAGATATTAATTTGTAAGCCTAACACATCTCTAAACAGCTCTAGCAAAAGCCAAATCCTCCTCAAGCCCCTCCATGGAAAAGAGAATGTTAGCAGCATACTACAACACCAGGACCTCAACGCCATTCCCCATCGTGAATTCCTTGAACAAGCTCCTCCCATAGGCCTTGTAAGCTGATCTTGCTAATGCATCTACAACTAAAACAAACAGTATCAGTGCCAACAAACAACCCTACCTAACTCCACTCCGAGGTATCCAAACCCCAGCCGAGTTGCCATTCACCAAGATGGAAAAAATGTCGTCACACAGCACTTCATCCACTATGCCAAAATGACGAGAAAACCTCTCTTCAGCAAGGATGCCCAAATAAAAGACTACTGCACAAAATCATACACCTTGCTGAAGTTCGCCTTCCCCATAGGAAACTCTCCTTTTTACTCTCTTCTAGAAAGCCAAAATCTCCGTCGTTATAATAAAACCATCCAAAATATTGTGGCCTAAGACAAAAGCCGTATGCACTAGAGAAATAATATCCTATTAGCAAGAACTTTTACTACAGTGAGGTACACTCCTTGACAAGGTAATGGATCTAAAATCCTCTATTGCCTCCACCGCATCCTTCTTAGGTAGTAGAAATATATAGAATGTGTTGAGTCTGTTAAAACCTTGATTCCCAACAGTAAGCTCGGTCATCACTTGCATAATGTCATCCTTAAGGAGAGGCCAAAACTCCTTTTATAGAAGTGAACCAAAAACCCATCCGATCTAGGATAACCATCTGCATTCAGGCCCCAAATCGCCCTCCTAACCTCATCCTTTAAGAAGTCCAAAGTAAGCTCCACTGCTTGTTCCTCAGTAATGGATGGGACATCCATACCCGACCACCTCCAACGCCCCCTCCTCTTTCTCCCAATAAAGGCCCTGCAGTAGGTAGAGGTTGCCCTTCCCACATCCTCCCTCCTCGTTACCACCTCACCATCCACCAAGAGCCTATCAATCCAATTCCTCTTATACCTCCCTGCAACCATCAAGTGAAAGTACCACGTGTTAGAGTCCCCTTCTTTTACCCATCTCTGTCTGGATCTAGTCTTCCACTCCACCTCAGATTTTCTATCCTCCAACTGCACTATGCACATGTAGGTTGCTCTAATCGCTCGCTCCTCTTTAGTCAACCCCCCCCCTCCCAAAATCTTTCACTCTGTCCAATCTCGCAATCTCCTCTAATGCGTGACCCTTCTTTCCGTTTTTGTCTTCTCTAACCTCCTTCCTATACAATTTTAGAAAGGCCTTAAGCACCCGCAGCTTCATTTCCAACCTGGCAACTATTGAGCCCTCCTATTGCATCGAATGCCACTTCTCTTCCACTTTACTCCTGAATTCCTCCTCCAATAGCCAAGACTTGTCAAACTTGAAATACGTCCCAAACAATCGCTTTTCATTTGTGTGCCACATCAATGGCAAGTGGTCTAAGAAGGGCTACCCCATTGGCTTGACATCCACCACCAAGAAGATCTCTGCAATCTCAATACTGCATAAGAATCTGTCTATCCTTGACATCTGACCTGCCGAGCTCCTCCATGTGTATAAGCATGAGGTAGACAGGAGGTCCATGAGGCCATGTACCAAAACGAACTGGGAAAAATCTTCTAAACCGTGATCCCTCCTCTGGTGTCAACTCCTCCCATAAACATAGGCACAGTAAGTTGTCTGCTAGGCCAAATATTGCAGAAACAACCATAGTAACATTATCCCTATGTCTCACTACCATTGCCATCACCACATGCAACCCCATCAACGAGCCCTCTAGTGTGAAAACATCTGCATTCCACCCCACAATGATGCTCCTTAACCTTCCAATGGAATTGAGTGCAACGAAACCCTCCAAGAGTGGACCTTCGATCTCCATCCACAACTGCTAATCACACTGGTTCAGCTTGATCTCTTGAAGTAAAATAATCGTAGGTCCCCATGTCCACAAATAGTCTGAGCGCTGCTCACCTGGAGGGATCATTCAAGCCCCTCACATTCCAAGAGAGGATCCCTGTCATCGGGCAGCATGAGCTTCACCCCCACCAGTGCACTTAAAGCCCACTACTTCCGCAACCATCTCCTCTTTGTGCTCAATCTAGTCCATCCCTGCCATTTCCACATCCTCACGAACACTATCCACCCACGTTACTTCAGCAACTTCAACACTAGCCTACTTCACCTACATAGAAGATTCTCCCACTGAGGATGCAACAATGGTCCTCACCAAAGTCTCCTTCCTCGCCCCCCTTTTAAAACTCCATTTCAACTTGTAAAAGATCCTCATCCTCCGTTGACATAAAGGTTTCCAACCTAGGAGCCTCATCCACGCTCCTTGCCCCTGTAGCTCTGTCACGTGAGGTAGTTGTGTAGTGGTCACCAACGCTTGAAGCTATCAGGTACACCCCTACGGCCATCGCATGGACGAAGCAAGCATGTTGTTCGGCTTTCGTAGAGAGCTAGAGCGAGACAACATAGGCAATGGATAGCAAGGATTATCGAATAGGCACATACCAAGTTTGAAAGACCTTTCTTCCGATCTGGAATTCCCCACTCGAAAAATCGAAGCATTACAAGCCCTTTCATTTAAGAGGGTGGGCCCGACCTGCCTCAAGGGCTCGATCCCTAAACCCTCACTTCGGCTCCCCTCATCGCCGAGCATCTCGTTGCGACCTTTGATCTTGCATATCTATTACACCAGCCCTACCATGACGACACTGCTTGCCACCTCCACCGTTATCAACCCTCCATCGCTCTTCTTCACCACCCCTCCCCTTCCAGACACCACTAAAAGCAAAGCTTCTCCCCTTCTCCCCCGGCACCTTAACCCTCACCACCCAAGAGGCACCCCCAAGACGAAGAGTAACCTTCTCTAACAAACTCTAGCTAGGGATGAGCTCAATCGCCACCCTCACAACAAGTAGATCTCCAACAAAAAGCCCAAGGCCACCCACCCTCTGGCTCACTCATCCTCATCCCCCAAGCCATCCATTTATTTGTCCCCTGTAAGTGACCAAGAATCACACCTACCACTATTGAAAATTGTAGAGGTTTAGCGCAAATTGGAGCATGAAGGTCCTTTTGCATGGGAAAAAAATAGTCCTACGTTGGGGCTATTCACACATGGATCAGGGAGAGCATCCCCTTTGGCTGCAATAGGTGGCCGGCAACCCCTGGTGGCTAGCGCAAGTGGCCGGCTGCCCTTTGGTGGTGATCGACTGCCTTGTGGAGAAGATAGAGAAGGAGAGGAGTTTGTAAAGTTGGAAATATTATTATGACTCAAAAGATTACACAGACGGAATGCTCTCTTTATAGAGAATACATATCCCTATTCTTGAAAACCAAAGATCTTATCCCATAAAAAATTATCTTACCTCTCTAATTAAATCAAATCACAAACTCTTTTCCTAAAACACATTTACTAAAAATAAAAAACTTAACTCCTAAGCAAAAGACTCCAAACTTGACTCCAAAAACCTATGACCGTCGGCCCCTATGGGTCGTCTGTCGATTGCAACGTGGACAGTCCACAAGACTTTATTCTGACATTCCAACAAAAATATTGGCAAATATAAAGCTCTAACTCATAAATAAGTAATTAGGTTCAAAAGCAATATATGAGATGCCAAACTATAGAGAAAACAAATTCAAACACACCCTGATTCACAGTAAGATAAAAGATACAAAACTAAACGCAAAAGCTTCAGTCATAAGTCATACAGAATCAGATAACAAACTCCTCAGAATAAATCAACATAGGAAGTGTCTTGCTGGTGTGATCTGTTTCACCTACCATAGAAGAATAGGCTATTTTCTCTTCTACCCCATATTCAGAGAAAAGTTGCATTTCTTACAAAGAAGATGTTAAATCAAAATTGATCAATATCCAAGCTTTATCTAACATCTGCAACAGTAGGTTAGGAAGAAAGTAAGAAGGATTAACAAACCCATAGCACCAACATCACAAGAGTGTTCGTGTGGGTGTAGATGTTAATATAGGCATTCAGTTTTGTGACACAACGAATCCCAGCATGCAGGTGCAAATAAAATGACACTTTTTCTTGTCCTTTTATGCTTCTGCAGAATTCAAACAAATAAATATCCATGATTTTCCTGATGCTGTCTAACACGTTCAGTAAAATCTTCCTGTTGAAATATGTTCGCAATGTTTTCAGTTATATTGAGAACTGTTTCCGTTTTCTCCATATCAGAATTTCTTATAGAAGTGAATATATTAGTGATTGTGCCTCTACCCATGACAAATTGTGTTTTTTTGAGAGAAATGACAAATTGAGTCGTCCTCTAATTTGGATATAATCATCATGTTTTTTTTAGGATTATGAGAAGCATATACCTACAACATCATTTAATGCTAAATATATGAGAAGAAACAACATTTTCTTTAGTTCTAGATTATAGTAATAGAGGTGTGTGTCATTCTACAAAAAGTCCAGACTACTGGTAAGGATGCCACTCACCCTAACAACGGCACTCTACCTAACTACCATGGTCATGAAACTTGATCGAGTAGGCTAATTACTTGGCCGAATAATCCTATCCTACCCGGCTCCCTTGCCGATCTGAGTACCTGTACGTAGGTCATTACTCAGCCGGGCTAAATGGTTGGGTCCACTTGCTTGAGTAGTTGACAGAATTTAGTATATGTTCTGTAACTTATTTGACTTACTTTGAACTTCAAAATAGCCGATTTTTATGTAATGGGATACTTGTTAGACTCTCAATTTTATCAACGGTTTAATAGTAAATTGTGCAAGTAATATATCTTATGAATGTATTTTATGTCCTTGTCAAAAAAATGATGCATTTTATGACTATGTATTTAAATATTTAAATACTAAAAAATACTCAACTGAGACCACCTAAGCATCCTTGTTAAGCATCGTGGACTTCGAAAATGACTTTGCTAGTTCTTAGCCTTTGCCATGAGACCACTTAATGGCCTAACCCAACAATCATCCCCCTCAACGCACCCCCAACCCCCTCAAACATGTGCCACTTGGATTCAAACCCGTGACAGCTCTGATATTAATTACAGGATTGAGTACATTACCACTATCAAAAGTCCAGACTAATAGTAAGGATGCCAATCATCCTTAACAACCACACCCTACAGCACATGAATTTGCCAATTCCTAGCCTCTACGGACAGCACTTGATGGCCTACCCTAACAGTGTGGATATACACATGAATATAAGGGTATAGATATCACAGCAATAGCCACGTATGTATATGGATATAGCTACGGGATCAACAAAAAAGAGATGCATGTGAATGCCATACCAAATTATAATGGAATTAAAGTTTCCTTCAAATAAGCTACAGTTTTCTTTTGAGGAAAAAGAAAGAGAGAAACAGATTTTGTGAAAACGGGACATGCCTGCAAGCAAAAATACTCTGGAATTCATGTAGTTCCTGGTGCAGCTGGGTATGAGTGTGGGCACAAGGAAGTGGAAGCACCAAAGACACCATCGAGCAAGGAAACAGCTTTCTTCTTCCCAATGGCATAACATCAAGTCAAGTAGTTCGATGTTGTAAGAGAAATATGTTTTCTGCACCATTCATTCTAATATCTCCTAAACAAAAAGACTATATCCATCACCAGATTTCCTTTCCAAAAGGATCCGAAGTTTGGACCAACTTTGTTCAGGGTTAAATTTCTTTGGACTTAGTTTACTTGAAGGGTTAACCACTGTTCACTTAACTACTTAACCCTCATCTGGTAACTTGGGTTTGGCCACACTAACATAGATTTGTCTAACACTAGTTTCCAATAGTGTTAGCCAAACCCATATGAAAGTCGTATACCACTCGTACCCTTGATATCCCTCATGTTTTATATTCCTAACATCACTACCAAGTAAACGCCACAAGAGTTACCTGTTGGATTAAAATCCAACATATGAACTTGTATATGTAAATTTATATATAGATATAATCAAATAACAATAAGTAAAGTGACTATCATCTGAAGCTTAATTTTAAAGTGATCAATTTAGGTTATATTAAGGGTATAGGCTAAAATGTAAAAAGGAATGGTGTAGTTAAGTTTATATGTGCAGAGACCTATTTTGTGATTAATACTTTCTCGATGGGTGGAAATGTAAATCACCAATGCAATTAGTGTGATCAACTACATTAGTACTAAGGGGTTATAGTCCCCAACAGACCCACCAACCAATTCTCAAGATCACACCCATCATGACCTAGAGAGGAAGAGTGAGAGACCTCTAAGGAGGATGGCTGGAGAAGAAGATCATCTTCTTCTAGCACAGTCCATTAGGATCCAGGGTGGGATCTATTGGAAGACCTCTTATTGCAATCCTTTGGCTTTGTTTCTAAGATCAGCACAGGTATGATCTTCCTCCATAGGTAGTTCTCAGTTTCTATACATGTCCATGATGCTAAATCAAGGTAAACCAATGTCTTTGCATATTGATGTTTTCATATTTATACATAGTTCTTTATCTATTCATATGTTTAGATATTTCGCTTAGTTTACATCCTTGATTGACAAAAGATTAAAGGTCACTTCATATTCCTGAAAACTCAAAAATACATTCTGTAACCGACAGTGATTTAAATGCCAACGACATAGGTTTTCGGGAGGAGGGTGTACCGATACGATTAAGGTGTCGATTTGCAGGTGTGCCGGCGAAATACTGATAATTTCAGTGGCATGCCAACAGTTATCGCTGGCATGCCGTCAAGTGCCGCTGGAGGGAAGGTGATCTGCGGGGAGGGAGTCTGGAAATTCGAAATTAGAATGGGAGGAGGGAAGCTGGTCTGGTAGGAGTCTGAAATCTGAGGGAAGGTGGGGGGAGGGAGTCTGAAAATTGGAAGCTGGTCTGGCAAGGGAAGGTGGGACACGCACGCGTGCGAGTTCGGGCTTCAACATGTCATTTTTTACCTATATATGTCCTTCAAGTGACCGCACACACATTTTGGGCTTCAACATGTACGTGGCCTTCAACATGTTCTTAACATGTCACACACACGCGCGCGAGTTTAGGCTTCAATATGTCATTTTTTACCTAACATGGCCTTCAACATGTTCTTAACATGTCAACATTTGATTTTTTTGCAATTGATATCATTTTAATCACTTCTGTCATTTTTTTCAACATGCATCAGCATGCCCTCGGCATGACTCCGAAATGACATTTTTTCAGGCTATCGAAATCGTCGAAATTTGCCACTAAAAAACGGGCATTTCCATGGCATGCCTTCGGCATGCCCACGAAATGCACACTTACAATTTCATCGACACGGCGTCGAAATCGGCATTTCGAACCTTGGTAACCGTCGTAAATACCGATAATTACGCACTACAGCTTTTTGGACCTTTAAGTGTACTGTAAGTTGCTAGTACCGGTACTCTTCATGAGTACTGGTACATGCAACCTCCAGATCAGCTTCAAGTTGACTTAAATCCAAAATTGGGACTTACGTGTACCGTACTCATCATGAGTACCAATACACATGAGTCCCAGATCAGATTCTATACTTGAAGTCCCCAAAACCTGTAGCTTACAAGTACCAGTACTGGTAAGCCACAGGTGGTGTATCCAATACCCAACAAGTACCGGTACTCTTCATGAGTACCGGTACTCATTGAGATCAGTCTTTTCCTAAAGGATACCAGTACCCAATGAATACCGATACTGATTATAAGTACCGGTACACTGTGAGTACTGGACAAGTACTCATCTGAGCATGACTTCCAAGCAATGAGTTACAAGTATTGGTGCTAGACACAAGTACCGGTACTTTTTTGGAATAAGAACTCAATACAGTATGGCATGAATACCGGTACTAGTATATTAGTATCGGTATCCATTCAGGTATAAGCTCATTTGAGGTTAACTGTTATACAGGTTCATCCTAAGTTAGAAGTAGGTTATTTACAGTTAAACCCTTAAGAGTTTAAAGAATTAACATCAACATTAACACCACAACTTAACATCAATTCAAATAAACATAAACTGATTTTAACATCACTTTGCAAGTAAACATAATTACGAGTTAACACCAATTTCACATTTCTTAACGTCACTTTCCTGAGCCCAAGTAAACTAGCCCTTACTTCTTTCTATTGCTGCGCAGTAAGATCATAAGTCCACAGTTGGTACAAAGCAGTGAAAATTGGAGTGAAACCGTCAGAGTTAAACCAAAACATTGCACCGAAAGAAATTTCAGAGCAAGCAACTTTTTGATATTTCAGAAAACCAACTTCTGAAATCCCAGAAGCCACATTATCCAATTCACCACATGAAAAGAAAAGAAGCATCTTTTCCATCAAAGAGCATCCTATTTACAGACAAAACCGTCAAAAAGGAACAGTGAACACCATACCTCAATCGTAGCTCCGGTGACGATAGACTTGCTATCCCCCGCATTGCCCACGTACAAAGCGTAGCGCTCATCCACACCCAGCTGAAGCTGCTCGAGCAAAACCAAACCACCCAAGTCAACACCTTTCCATCAATCCAAAGCACAAAACAGCACAGAATAACAAAAAAGGAAAAGCAAACGAACTCCCTCTTCTCACCTCCTCGTCCATCGACGCGACGACCACCCTCAGAACGCTAACGTCGTACAGCTCCGGCGAAACCGTAGAAATGGGGATCTTCCTGCGGTGGTGCGCGAATATAACAGACCGGTACCTCTCGAACGCTTCCCTTAAGATGCGGGACCCTCCGCCGGGGCCCTCCGCCTGCAGCGAGAGATCGGGGTCGATGTAGAGCGTCGCGTTGCCGTGCCGGAACGACGTGGGTAGGGGCCAGAGGTAGGCGAGGGACTCGTTGAGGTGGACGTGGGAGGTGTGCCGCGGTGATCGGATGCCGAGCGCGGAGACGGCGAGGGAGAGGAGGAGGAGGGGGAGGAGAGGGGAGGGAGGGGGAGCCATTGGTGGTGGGAGGTGGAGGTTGGGGTTGGCAGAGGGGTAGTGGTGATGGTCCCTGTCCTCTGATGATGGAGGGGAGTAGCAGTGTGGGGGTGAAGCGAGCTGACCTGAGTGTAACAACTACTGACTGGTAAGGAACAAGTGGGATTTGTAACAGGGTGGGCCACCTGGTGGGGCCGCGCGCAGTCATGGTGGATTGGGCGCAGGTTGGAGGGGGGTTGATCTGGGGTGAGGGTCAGGGATCGAGATCAGGATCGAGGTCAAGCGACCTTTTCACCGTTTTCTGTTTACCAGTAATTTCCGTAGAAATCTCTCGACTAACACTTAAATTTCATCACGATCCTAAACTTTGAAGCGTGAGTATCATTCCCAACCTTTAACCTTTATGTTTGGATCAGTGCAATACCCTCTTTCACTATTCAATCTAGAATAGTCACCATTTGCAAACTTCTTTGATCCAAAATTGATGAATATCATCTTCGCAATGTGATATATTATTTAAATCAACTTCAAATTTTAACGAAGACAACGTCCATGAGATTAAATTAAAATGAATAAAATTACGAGGGATGACATTAAAGTATTTTAAATATCAGGGATTACATTGAAATATGAGGGTAAGCTTAGAGATTTTTAAATAAATTACTTTTTTTTTTTTTGTGAAAACCATCCACCAATGGATTTGATAGTTGGGTTAAGTAGCTTGACTACACAAATAATTGACTAACTTATGTAAAATGATTGTCTAGACTCACCACGATATAGTTGAATGATGGAGGCTTTGAATTTAGTAAAAAAGAAATCTAAGTTTGAGATTTTATTCCTACCTTTATATGAGATATTAGAGTACGGCATTTGCCAATTTTCCCTTAGTTTACCAAATGAGATTTTGGATCATTAAAAATAAAATAAAATAAAATAAAGATCACCTCGATCCATTAAGATAATATTTAAAATAATGGAAAATCCAAACCTGTCAATATCCATCAGGTGTGGCTCAGGTCAAAACGCCTTGTAAAATATGAAAATTTGCATTTTTAGTCAAACCTTTATCAAACATATCAAAAATAGTCAAGCTTTCTAGTGAATCTTATTTTGCAAAAATCTCAGGTCTATAGCTCAAATTATCCACATAACAAGTTAAAGAGGCGAAAGGCATAAATAAACCAAAAATTGAGGATATTTTGGCGAAATATAAGCACTCCTAACCCTAATTCAAGTTTATAGGATTATTGAATGTTTGATTAGGGGTCAAGGCCATCATTAAAATCTCTAAGGCGACACACACCTCAAGGGTGAAGAGAGAGAGAAGGAAGGAGAGAAAAATAAGGAAAGGAGAAGAGGATTGGAACTGCAAATAGTTACGGCTACAAGGGCATGTGAAGCCACATTCTTGATCACACCTTAAATGGAGATTAAGATGAAACTAAGAGAGCTTATAGACTAATAAGAATAAATAGTTAGACTTCTTGGACCACAAAAATGGGAGCCTAAGAATTTTATTTAGTAGGAGCCTAACAAACTATTAAGGTCGAAAAATAAGTTTTGATTGTGCTTTAAACTTTAGAAGAAGAGATCTTGATAAGGAACAAAAGAGTGAGGATGATGGTAGTATCATCATTTGTATTAATTAGCCTACTTTAGTCCGATTATAGTAATAAATGCTGCTTATTATCCATCATAATATAATAACTCTGTTCTGAGTCAAATACGAGAAGACAAAAAAACTTGTTAATTCTACGATTTTATTGAAGAAACACAAATGCAGAACAACTAAGGGTTTAATCAGGAGTTCATTAATGGTCAAATGAACTTAAATTTTCAAGAAGTGGGCTCAAACTGACTGATTTTTTGCATTTTGATGATTATTTTATTAATAAAAACCCTAAATGACAACCTCACTTAAATTAAACGGGTTATGGTGTAAATAAATGTAATCTAAACCTCGTAAAATTTATTTAAAAATATTATGGGAAGTTTGGAACCTTCACTTTGACCAAAGGGACCCTTTTTGACAAAAAATAGAGACTGAGATGAGAATTTGTTCTATTTTGGGCTTCTATGTAAATTTTTTAGTCAAACTTGGTTAAAACCCAAATATGAGGTCACCGGATTCCTTGAGTTCAAATTAAGTTAACCCCAAAATTTGAACGTAATCAGAGTCCATCTTGACCTAATTTGCATTTTAGCCCACATCTTTGTTTATTGCACACGACCCCCTGTCTTCTATGTTTTTATCACAACCACGCCCCTAATTTTTGACATTCCATGCAAGAAGGCCCCTCCACTACCTTCTTCTTCCTCACCATGTAAATGCAGCAACAATAGTATCTTCGAAGAACCCATAGGCGGCAGCATTTGATTGAAGAATTGATTAAGAGAATCTCAATAAAAATTTGCCAAACTTGACGAATTTGTTCTCAAGATCATTCTACATCCAAAGTACATCTCCATGAGACCAATCATGGCCGGTTTTACCCCCAGCGAGCTTGAGGAGTCGAGCTCAAAAGATGCAGCAAAAACACATGCCAAATTTGCTTCTTTTTGCTGATTTAAGAGGGGTTTCACCTCTATGTAAAGCCTCTCGCATCTACAAGGTGATTTTTGTGCGGAATTGAGCTTGCAAACCCATCCTCTTCTTCGTCACAGGCGAAAGAACCCACCACCGGAACTCTTTGTCCCACTTCTTTACCCTCTGCCACGTACAATAGGCAAAGGGCTTTGCTTCTTCTTCATACGAAGCTTCCCACGAAGCTTTGGACCCCAATTCCCCTTCGTCAACTCTAGTGACCTCCACCTTTGTCCTCAACGTCAGTGAACTTCGACGATGTTCTCCCCTCTTCCTCTCTTAAAATTAGACTAGGGCTTTCTCTTCTTTACCCCTCAATTAGCTTTAGGGAGTTTGTTTCTATCAATAAACTCCTCCTTCTCCAACTCCGCCATCCATCGTCACAACCACCTTCATCGTCCCACGCCGTAGCCTTCCTTCGACCAAATTACGTTGGGCAAAAGACCCCCCACACCTCCACGAAGCTTTTGCCCAAGGTAATTTGGCCCTAAATGACCTCCACCAGCATCCACCATTACCGCTAGCCAAGATTCATTGAAGCTCCTCCACCTCCATCACATGGAAACCCTTGCATGCAATTAAGTTGGGTTTTTTGTCCGACGTAGCTCGCCGGACCTTCTTGCATGGCTAATTTTGGCCATGAGGCCATGTTTTCCCTTGCAGGTACTCGTCGATCGCGAGTCTTCTTCTCCGACGTCTAGCTTCTTCTCCGGCGAGCATCGACCAAGAAGCCACCTTCTCCTCACGTAGTTTCGACCACAACTCACGCCTGGGCCATTGGATTAAAAATCTAATAGCCACCTTGCTTCGATTGTCATCTCCATCTCGCAACTGCACATGAAGAAGATGCTCGGTGGATAGTCCCACCTCGTGGACAATAAGGTTGGATTTGGAAACAAATAGAATCATGCACTCTAAGGGTTGCCTAAGACCACTAGGGGTCGGGTCCCCTACCTATCCCCATACGCACGCACATACACACGCCCGTGCAAACACGGGTGCTCTTGGGCGTGAGCCTAGGTTGGTTTTGGACCTTGATTTGTGTGCACAGTTGGGCGTCTTTTGAGCTTGTTTGGGCTCAACTTTAAGACGTCTGAAAGCTTATTCTGGATGTATGATTAGCTTGTGAAACTCATTAAGTATTGAGTTGAGCTTAGTTAAACTACATTTTTTTTGTTGCTTAAACACTTATCTTTATTTTTGGAGTTTTGATATTGCAATTAATTGAATATATTCCTTTTTATATTAAGCTCCCTGTGCTTCATTTTATATTCATTGATTAGTGTTTTAATTGCGATTATTTGCTCTTGAGACGACCTCGGACTCACATTCGAGAATATAAATTTAAGTGTTTTTGTCGCTATAGTTGTACTACGACGCATGTTTTTAAAACCCAATTATAGCGAAGCAATAGAGGCCTTGAAAGCAAGAGATTTAAACTAAGGGTTAGGTGGAAATAAAGGAAAAGAAGGAGGACCATTTATGCAATTTCTACCCTTTTTAATCCCTTAAAACCCCATGGATAAGCATTGGTACCTCACAAATATCTTCTCATTCCCCTTCTTCTTCCTCTATGTGGTGAGAAAAGGAGGAGAAGCACCTCCCTACTTCACCTGTGAGAAGGAAGATGAGGAGTTGAAGGTGGAGCTTCCTCCTATAGCTGGAAGTTAAGAAAGGAGTCCCCTATTTCCACACCAACCCTATTCTTGGGGTAAGATTTGAGACTTATGTCTCAAGTGGTGGTTTTGGGTCCCAAATATTAGGAGGATTGATTGAGTGTTGGGGACTTGATAAGTGATATTAGGGACCGGAACATCTCAAGCTAGCATGCCCATAAGGAACATTAAGCATGACCAACTGGTGACCTTATTCCACCTCATGGGTACGCATCTAAGGAGGGGATCTAACCCTCAATTCTTTACTAATGCTCAATGCTTTTACTTGGGAAGAAGTTCCCTTTGTTGGATACATGAATCTTCTCTTATGGGAAATCTTCACTAAAGCCCAATGCTTATACTTGGGAAATATTAATTTTTGGCAGATGGCCTCGTTAGTCATGTTGGCACCTCGATTCTTGTGCTACCACATCGGTTCTTGTGTCGCCACTTCGATCCTCATGTCACTGGCTTAGCTTTTACACTTCTATGTCCTAGCATCGCCCAAGGTCTGTGCCAAGTGGATCGGCAAAGTGTTCCTGGGTAGGCGAGTTTAGGTAGTCAGGCCCTAGTAGACCTCCTTGTGCAGTGGCATCGCCATTCAGCTGGAGGTGGCTTACTCTTGGGCCAAGCTAACTCTTTTCTTGGGCTCGTTTGCTTCATGAGCCAGCCTCAGGTCGGCTTCTTGGGCTTGTTTCATAAGAGTTAATTTCTTCCCTCACCAAGGATGTGTTTGCATTCATGTTATCTTGAAGCAAGGGGAGGAATGGAGATGAATTTTCCTCAATCTATTCATTGCACATCTAATCCAAATCTTGTTCTTAATGCTTGATCATGAGAGGAGTTGGTTTGGGACTTGTGCAACCTTGGGGGCTATTGGAGACCGACGGTAGGAAGAGGAAGAAGAAGAGTAGTGGCAACAAATTGCAAGAAACCATCAATAGGACCTTGGATTGATGATAATAAGTCTAGCATGGTAGTTGTGGTCATATATTGGTGTCTGATGATGTGGTGGTAGCTGTAGCCACCTGTGAAGTGTGGTTTATGGTTGCAAGCAGTTCATCCACTTTATAGTTTGATCCTGAATTAGGATGGGATCAATTGTAGTAAATCAAGGATGTAGAATGTTAGAATGTGTATTTTCCTCCTTAGTATGTTGAAAGATGGTTAGATGTCAAGTGAAAGTCGAATGAGTGAAGAATGCCACTAGAATGGGTGACAATTTGCTTTAGGAGACATCTGATAATTTCATCAAACGTATGATCTAGGGCATCTTGGACGTCTAACTCCAAAAATAAACGTCCCCTATAACATGGCCAAGTTTCTAGAGTTGAGAGGTTTTGGCCATCGAAAGTCTGACCAATCGATCAAATGTCCAGAAGGGCTTCTGGACATCCAGACTTCTATTAGCACGTCTGATGTACTAAACATAGGAAGTTAGCCTTGAGGCTCTTCCAAGACACGTCTAACACAAAGGATGGATGCCTTGTTTGGAGGTTTTGGATGTCTAATGAGTCTTTTGGGTGGGATTGGGACCTAATGTCCCGTCTAGAGGGAATCTAACAAAGGTTATCTCATTAATTATCTTATCCCATATAAATAAAGCAAGCTATGGTTATCCTGTTGCATGAATAAGATAACCCTTCAAGTTATCCCATTGCATTCCAAACAGTCATAGGTAAACCCAGCAAGATAATCCTTTTGACTTCCAAAAAAAAGTGCAATATCACCATTCTAAAAAATTTTATTCCACATGATTCCATCCCTCATCCCAAACTAGGCCTTAAGAAAGAGGACAAACCACAACTAGTGAGCAACGTCTACTCTAAATGAGCACTATTGAAAGAAGGTCCAAACAAAAAGAAACAATCACATAAAGAGACGAAGAAGTTTAGTTGCCTAGTTCCACCTGAGAGGTGTACGTCTAGGGAGAGTGGGAGTACTCTTAGAAATTTCACTAAGTTTTTAATACAAGAAAATTCTCTCTTTGTGTGCGTGTCCTGCCCTTGGAGGGACACTTGCCTATTTATTTGTTGGTTATTTCAAAATGCATGCAATATTGTTCCTACGAGATTCTTGTATCATGGTAATTGAGCTCAAATGAGCGGTCATCACGTGATACACATTATTTGACAGGTAGCCACGTTCCCAATGAATGTGAAAACATGAACTAAATTGCCCGTAATTGTCATCCTTCAGGTGGCCAGACGGTTCACTTGCTAGGTCAAGTAATTAGACAAAACTTCAATCTGACAACAGAGCCCTTAGGCGAGCAAAGAAAAAAAAGTTTCCCTCCTAATTTGTCAGGTGGACTAGGAGCAAAGATCTTCGTTTGGTTTACCAAGCATCCACAAAGCCTTTCTAGCTATAATTCTGCCTTACCTAACAAAAAGGGACCACTTTGTGAACATTAATTACTCTCCAGAGATAAATAATGATGAAGTAAAGTTGGATCATACACTTGAAGGTGATGGGCGTGATGGAGTGTAATTAAACGGAACATCTTTGGTAAATTTAGAATGAATTAGTATTATATAATCTCAAAAAATCCACAGTAACTAAGAGGAGACATAATTGACCGTGGATACTTTTACTGAACCTCTATATATTAATACGATCAAATTCCATCGTACTTTTTTCCATCAACTAAACATCGAATAAAATTTATGGCTGTAATCATTTGACTTCAATCAAAATCACAGAGGGTTAATTTGAGTCCAGGACCAAGCCATGAGTTATTTTTTATCAAAAAATTTTCACATAAATACTGTTAAAAACATTTTTATTGAATCCCACTTTTTAATTAAGCGTCACTACAAAAGTTATATCATATCTGACAATGTCACTCCGTTAACTTTAACGATTTTAAATCTAAAAGTAAATAAAATTTATACTTTTCTCCCTAATTTTAATTTTCTTTTTCACCATCCTCCTTCTACCTCCCCCTCCACCTTCCTCTTTCTTCCTCCACCGACCTGACCCCAGTGACGAACTGCACATAGAGTGTCGGTAGGAATCGGTGGTCCAGGCACCTTAGCATCTCTCTCGCTGTCTTTGCTCTCCCTTCCCCCTCACCTTGGGTTCTTGAGCTCAGCCATGGTGGTGGGGATGTAGTGGTCGATTCAGGGGAGAGGTATGGGATGGGGAGGGAGGAGGGGAGGTTGGTAGGGGCATTGTGGTCGTGGTGGAGGTGCTTGGCGGAGATCGATAGAGGGTAAGGGGAGGAGGAGAAGGAGGATGAGCCTGAGGTATGGTGGGGATGTTGGTGATGGAAGGTGGTGGGTAAGGGTAGGAGGAGGCAGAGTTGTGGTGGAGATGTGGGTGGTGGTTGGTTGTGGGGTTACGATGTATGTCTATGAGTGCAAGCTCGACCTCCCTAACCCCAACCACGTTTGCCGTGAGATCCTTGGAGGTCAAGGCTTGGCTTGGACGTCAAGGAGCTTAAGGAGGATTCCATCATGATGGCGAATCGGGAGGAAGAGGATGAGGGTGGTAGTGGAAAGGGTGATGGAGGTGGGGATCAAGTACTGGTTGTTTCTTGGACGAAGGAGGGAGCACTGGTGGTGTCGTGGGAGCCTTGGAGGAAGTTTGGGGAGGATATGAGCCCATCCGGAGTACAGAGAAGAAGGGGGGAGGTAGCCGAGGATGCGGAGCTTGCGATCGTCGTCGACGGTGATTGATGTTGAGAGGATGGTGGTTTCGAAGATGGAGGAAGTGGTTGAAAGAGGTGGAGAAAGGAAGAGGAGGAAGTAGACGGAGGACGTGGAAAGAGGAAAACAAGACTAACGGTAAAAGTAGAAATTTTAATCAAAAAACATCAAAGTTAATGGATTCAATTAACGGGGTGGTATTTTTATAGTGGTGTTTAATTAAAAAAAAAAAAGGATATACAATAGCGAGCAAGTAATCCAAAAAGTCTTTGGTAACATGTATATAAAATTTCCTTTTTGTTGATGACTCTAATGAGACGTAAAGGGATCAAACGGCGCCTGCTACTTGCAGTTGACCATAGCGCCTTATTCAGCTCCTATGCCATGCACGAACGTAGGTTGGAAGACTTCGACCTAAACCTCACGAGCATCCTCTAGTTGCTTTAGCTCACCAAATTCTCCACACGCTCGAAAAAGGCAGCCGAATGCTTTACTATATAACACGGAAAACGTATCATTAATAAGCCACTTAAGAGCTTCCCATGGCTCTCTCAACCTATCTCTTCCTCCTCTTCGTCTCCCTCTCCTCGGCAGCTGCAGCTCGAGACCTAGACGAGCAGCGGCTAACCTTCTTCATGCAAGACATATCCGATACGGACGCCTCTCCAGAGCCCTCAGGCAGAATCTCGTGGCGGCCATTCGCGCGTTACCTGCGTGCAGCCGAGTTCGGAGCGGTGACCGCCATCAACGGGGTGGTGAGAGACGGGTACGCCGTGCACGCGCCGATGGTAGGGAGGGTGAAAGGGGTCGTGGTGACGATGGGGGAACGGCAGCAAGGTGGTGAGATGATGCTGGCGGTGACGGTGGCGTTCAACGACGGAGAGAGCAGCGATTCCTTGAGGCTGTTTGGGGTATATGATGCGAGGCAGGTGGAGTCGCATGTGGTGGTGATAGGGGGCAGTGGGAGGTATGAGGAGGCTAATGGGTACGCCGTTGTTAGATCGTTTGAGGCTGTGGAAAGAGGACAGATGGAGGGGTCGGCCAAGGGCCTGCAGTTGACTGTATATCTTAAGTGAAACCAGAGCATCAGTTATTATAGTCTATATATGTACTCAAGGAGAATTGTTCCCGTGACCGCATAGCGCAGTGGATTAGCGCGTCTGACTTTGGATCAGAAGGTCGTGGGTTCGACTCTCATTGTGGTCGCACCGCGTTTAATTTTCGATCGTTCGAGAACGATTTAAGAAGTTTTTCATACTTTTCTTGATCAGCTAATGGCAAAAATGAGATTCCGTTGCCGGGACTCGAACCCGGGTCTCTCGGGTGAGAGCCGAGTATCCTAACCAACTAGACTACAACGGAGGTGGTCATAAGCTGAGTTTAATAATATATAATTTTAAAATACTTATAACAGTTTTTTGCAGCCTTTTACGCGAAGGTGTTTCTCATTGAACTAAAGTTTATACTATAATGTAAACAATATGTTGCATGATCTACGAAAGTCCATGATCGAAGTGCGTAGACCTAATGGGATTCCGAGCATGCTAATAAGTGGATATGATAAGTTGGACCCATCATAGTTTACTTACGTTGTACCTGAGTTTCAAGAAACCTCCGACCACAGTTTGACCTTATTGGAGCCATACTTATCTGAGCAGGCATTTAGAATGTGGGTTTTGCTCAATTTCTCTTAGACGAAGCGACGAAGAAAGAAATTTTTTTTTAATAAACTTCGATATATTTGATAGATCTGAGAAATTTGTTGTCCTGACGGATTCGACCAAGTGCATGTTGACAGATCCGTTTGACCCACATCCGATCAAGTTCATTTAATCTGAAAACTCGATGCACTCACAAATCCGACAACGCGTAAACAAATGCTATGAAGTAAAGTTGAAATGCACGTCCGTTACGTCAGCATTTACGTGGATAGTCATTCTACGGTTACAAAATTGAATTCCATTAATGTGTAGAGTGTAGGATGTGAGAAATCCCTTGAGATCAAGGATCAAAGGTGGTTGGTCCTATAAATAATTGGGTTGAGTTAACTCTAGCTTTTCACGTAATTTAAGAGAGAAAGTAAAAAAATATGATTGTACCACTTACAAAAAGAATCGGTAAACTTCAACTCTAAATTTTCTATTAGACGTATATTTTTTTCAAGTTGAATTGAATTATCAATTTTCTAAATTTTTATTTTAATTATATTTGAGTTAAAATTCCTATTCTTAAAATCTCCACGGAAAGGAGATATACAATGTAACACTCAATAGAACTTGTGGAAGTGTAATATAAGCAATGATCAACTGCCAATGGTATTTATAGAAAGTGAATGATGAACTTTTCAATACAATGTACGATACACCTCACACTAACACATTAACTTACAATAATATACTACCACACACAGGTGTACATCTATTGGAACTCCCATATACAACGTATATTGGGTTCCTCCGGAAAGGAAAAGAGTATCCTTTAACATTGCAAGAATTCCTGGTCAATTATCATACTTCGATCAATTAGCAAAAAATTGTAAAAGGCACATTGAGGTCTATGAGTATCACAAAGTACCATATTGTGAAGATCGATCGTAATTCCTAACTTGGTCACCTTTTAATTAGAGAAGTATAAGGAATGGGGAGCCACGAAAGATCTCAATGGAGTCTTCAATTAAACATTTGCAACGGATATAATTCAACTGCATAAATGCACGTTAAGATAAAAGTCGACAGGTTTTGTCAGGCACTCCCTCTGGTGAAAAAATGTGTGGATTAGGAGGTTTGTTTAATCACAATCCAATTCAATTTACAATTCAACAGACAGAATAATACGTTGATATTCTAAATATTATGGTGCTAGCGAAATTATGATACGAAAACTTTCCTTTAAATCAAACATTATTTGCACATTTTCACTAACTTAATAGGCTTATGAATATTAGCTTATGAGCTTTATAATGTAATTAAAGTAATGTCAAAATATGAAGAAACCTTAAAAAAAATATAGACAAAAAAATATAATAAATGATGTAAAATTGTGTGAGCGTAGATTTTACTTGATAATTGATATTTCACGTAAATGAATAAAAAAATGTAAGGTTTGTTACGTAGTGTGTCTCACCACGTTAAAAAAAATCACCACATCATTTTAAATTAAAATATACAAGTTATAAATAACTTTGTAAGAGTGATAAATCACTTTCCCTTAGTGATAAATTGTTCTGGGTGATTTTGCACCATTGCATCGATGATAAATTATTCTAAAGTGTCTTTACACTGGTACAATCTCATTTTTCACTAGTGTAAAATTATTTTAAAGGTGATCTAGTAGTTTTGTACCAGTGCAAAGTGATTTAATTTATAGGTTTAGAATTTAGGATTTAAAGTTTAGGTTTATGGAAAGTGTTTCATATATGAAAAGTAATTTTTCACCTTAAGATTTAGAATTTAGTCTTTAGTGTTCAGGTTTAGATTCTCCTAAACCCTAAACACTAAAGACTAAATCCTAAATCCTAAATCCTAAATCTTAAGGAAAAAATCACACTTGTCATAGATGAAGGAATACTTAGAATTATTATTTCAAATATGTAAAGTGATTCTAAAGTTGATTTGAGTGATTTGTATATATACAAAAGTGATTTGTTATTGATTTTAATAGTAATAAATCTCACTATATGTGAATATCTTTTTTTATATAAAAAAATATATATTACATAAGAATCACACCAATAACTGTGTACGTCGCTTTTTACATCAATTATTATATTTTTTAACCTACGTCATAAAATAATTTATTGGTGAAATCTAACTAGATACGTGCATCAACGTTGGTACGATGAATAATTTCCCGATGATTCCATAGTTATTGGTATATTCTACGTGAGAAGCAGAGGGGTTACATTCTTTGCCTCTAACTTAAGAGAGAAGGAATATTGCGGCCACGAGAAATATCAATCTTGACGTTGGGAAGTAATTTGAGAGAACTCCTTGTCACTAGATGAAATTATATTTAATTTGATATCTCATATTTTCACGAACAAGCAATAAAAGTGGATAACTTATTCCTGGTGGCTCAATCAAGGATGCATATGGACGGATATGGATGTGGATGTAAGTGAATTCATATCCATATCGATTTTATAAAATGAATGTGTATTTTGCAAATGGATATTATAGGAATGTGAAAATTAAAAAAAAATTATATTATTAAAATATGGATATGGATATAAAATAGATGTTTATAATTTGGGTATAGATTTACGTGGACATGGAAATGGATTATCCTAAGATATTATATATTTTTTAATTATTTAAAACTTAGAGAACCTAGTTAAAAGATTCACAGCATACAGGAAAACTTCAATAATAAAATTAGGAGATAAGTGGATAATAAAAAATAAACATATCTAGCTTATTACGTTAGATAATAATAAAGGTTGAGGTCTTGACATTGTACGACGTAGGAGACAGGGCCAGGGGTCAGAAGAAATAATTTTGAACGAGATAGTTTATCTGTAACACTCATTTAAACATTTATGCTACGTACATATGTTAGGTAAAATAAGATGTTCGAATCCCTTATATTTGTAAAAAAATATATATTCATATTTGTATCTGTCAAAAAGTTGGACATTCGAATTCGTATCAGCATCTGCTAAAATTTAAAATTTAACATCCGTATCCATATTCATATTCATAAAATATTAGATTTTTATATGTATATCTGCACCCATATTAAAAAATATTGCAAAATTGGTATTCTCTTTAAAATAGATACCTACCCGCATCGGGCTACATCCCTCGCTCCAACTCATTGATGTTTTTCTTTGTCTAAACAAACTTTAGAAAGTATGAGATGGGAGACGTCACGGAAATATGGAGAAAATCTAATCTAAAGGGAGAAGAAAAGCGTCCGGTAGAAAGGCAGGGACGCCCAAATACAAAAAAAATAAGATTAAAAATAAAGAAAAAAATAAAAAAAAAGAGTAATATGAGATCGGTAATGGAACGATTTTTTTCTGAAGAGATCAATTTGTAAAATTATAAATGATTAACGAGATAATCTTGAAGATTACGTTAACAAATATATCAGATAAATCAAAACTTGAAAACTCGATCACGAAAAATACGATATCACATGTGATTCATAAAATAAAATAAATTACAATAAAAGAAGCAAAAAAAAAAATTTGGACCAAACCAACGAACAAGCCAAAACACTCAAACACTGCAACACGCCAAACGAGAAAAGTGCCAACACGTCGCCGCCGCCTAGAGCCGCCGCGTCCAGGTCAAGCGCAGCTGGAGCCACCGCTATCAGCCGACACCATTGCACGCAAACTAAGCATAGCTAGAGCCACAGCTGTTGACCAGCACCATCGCTCGTCACCGTTGGTGCACGTCGTCGCCGTACGCCCGATGCCGCGACACACTCCAACCAAGCTGCATCAAGGATGCACACCAAGTGGAGAACCTTGCGGCCACAACACGCGACAAAACGGAGGTGCATGACACCACAGCCGTCGCCGCATCGTCCACTGTGTCCAAATCAGTAAGTGCATTCCCTCTTTTTTTTTTTTTTTTTTTTTGCCCTTTTAATATTGGACGTTAGTTAGCCGGAACCGAGTCCTATTTTTGAAGATTCTCTTCCTATGTAAACATCTTCCCGACCTCTCCGTCAATCTCCCATTTCATTTCTACTTAGAGGAATCGGCATAGATCCTTTTCCAACTATAAAAATAAAAATTAGCTCCAATATCGTGTAATA
This sequence comes from Thalassia testudinum, assembly GCA_037157565.1. Taxonomy (NCBI): domain Eukaryota; kingdom Viridiplantae; phylum Streptophyta; class Magnoliopsida; order Alismatales; family Hydrocharitaceae; genus Thalassia; species Thalassia testudinum. The sequence goes on along the minus strand of JAZHRO010000001.1, from coordinate 5,286,142 downwards.
CAAGAAATCTGCAGCTATCGCTGTTCCGACTCCTAACCGCATGTTAGCCATTTTGTATTAAACGCAAATCACTTTAGCGAATGCATCGGCCATTCAGAAAATATTTAAATTCGTAAGAGCAGGTTATTAGGATTAATAATATATTAAAAAGCTCCAAACAACAAATGACCGCATAGCGCAGTGGATTAGCGCGTCTGACTTCGGATCAGAAGGTCGTGGGTTCGACTCCCACTGTGGTCGTTTTTCGTTTTTACTCCACAGAGAGATGATAAATTCGTTGCGGAATGTCACACGCCCCCTCGAAACTTTTAAATTTGTGTTTGCGCTTTTGAAATTCGTAACTAGGCACGTGGTCTTATGGAAGTTTTTATTTCTACCATGGTTGGTGTCATGCCGAAAAACTTCACAGCATGTTCCTTTTTCTCGAGGACCCAAAATCAAAATGGATACAGAGAAGGAGTTCACAGGGGACGCATGTAACGTATCATGTGTCCGAGGACTTGAAATTGGCTATATACCTCATACACCAATCCCTCCAACTAACCCGTGGACGAGGACTTGAATTTGGATCCCTCAGCCCAAGTGCTTAAATCCGGAGTTTGCTCAATGCAGTAGCTACCTAGTTGGCAACGAATCCTCCTGATAGGCTCTTCAAATTTGAGAGCGATGCTTCTAATCTTGTGAGGACTATTTTATGGACCAATAACTGAATTGGACAAGAAATATTCTTCCATAATGCAAAATCTTCTTGGAAAAAGCTCCTTACGTTTCAATTTCTCATGCTTGTCCCTATGATGTGCAGAAAGCCCATGAGAAATATACATCATTATCTTATGAGGAGCGATAAGGGTGTTCACATAATATTTGCTAAGTATTAAAGTGCGTTTGTGTTGTATACATAATTTTTATTGAAGTTGTAGAAAAGGTGAATCTTTATCTTTCATGACACATCATGTCACGTACTAGCTGGGTTTTGAGAGCGTAAATGTTCATCATGTTTTTCACACATGTGATTATAGTATTGGTCAGAGTGGATTTTGAGAGCGTAAATGTTCATTACGTTTTTCACAGATGTGATTATAGTATTGGTCAGAGTAGATGTGAGGTTTCTTTTAGCTTAACAGATATTATTTTAGATTTTGATCTATATAGCTTGTAGGCGTGCATAACGTCATGCAAGCATTGGTGAATGTTTTTGCTATGTTAGATCAATCAACAATTATAAAGGAACCTGGAGGGATTTCTCAAAAATTAGAGAATGATGTATTTATTCTCAGACTATAAGGTGGGCCCGCAACAGCCATATGTTCGATTACTCCCAATTCCCCGTAAAAGAGGTCAGCCTACCAAGGATTTCATTGATAGGGTAGGTGGGGATAGGTGATTACAGGGTAATTATAATTTTTTCACTTATTTTTTAAAATTTTATTTTATATTTTTACAAATTAAAAAATTATTTTATTTCCTTTTTTTTTTTTTACGTAAGAGAAAGAGAAACATGACTAAATTGATCTCAAATGGAAAAACATAAAACCAAAGGATCAATTATGAAGAAAGAAATCGGAAAACATGCTCATGCAAAATGATGCGAAATAAATGAGGGAAAGAAGATGAGGAAAAAGGAAAAAGAAAAAAAACCTACACCCCATTGGGGCACGCACGCACCTCTAAGTAGAAAAGCCCATGTAAAGTGTGTAAGGCTGATGGGAGCGGCATGGCAAGGGCTGTTTGTGGAAAGAAAAAGAAATAAATAAAAGGAAGGAAAGGTGCCTAAGCCTAAAATTGTGAATTTTTTTTCATTTGTCTTAGGATTTAGAGTTTCTTTTCCTATTCTAACTTACCATAATTTAGGGTGGCCACCATATATCATCCTTTGGAAAATCTCCTCCCAAATTCAGCTCGCTGAAACTAACTTGCTCCCCCATTGGGAAACCTTAAAAATATGGAGCTCCGATCGGTTGGTGTAGGTTGATTAGAGTCCCCCCCCCACCTTCGGACCTTTCCCCTCTCTCCTGGACCTTCCCTTTGCCTTGATCATAGATGCTACTCAACATGTAGCGTTCATGGTGCTCGTGGTGCTCTCTCGCGTCGGCTGCGATCACTCTTTCTCCTGGTCGGCTGCAGTTGCCCTTTCTCCTTGTCGGTAATCGTCGCCATGGGGGGGTCGCTGCGGTGCTTGCGGTTTATTCTTGGAACGTGTGCGGGGGAGGAAGGGGGAAGCACGACCACGTCATTTGTCCGCTGTGATGGTGGTTGATTTCCTCGTCAACCGATCACCCTCAACCTTTGACCACAATGTGCTCGACCACTTGCCTTGTCAGACGGTTGTGCTGCTACCGTAAGTCCCCTCCTTGGCATTTTCTGTTCGGCTGTGGCTACAGGGGTGCAATGCGAGGTTGTGGGTATCTGTGACGTGCTACAGTTGTTGTGGTTGTTTTTTGTGTCGTGGGAGAAGTTAGGCCTTCTTTTTTTAAGTTTTTGTTTTTTTTGTGTTGTTATGTTTTGAATAGGGATCACATGTGACCTCGGATTATCGCGCACGAGTTTCCTGATGCGAGTTAAGAGTCGATTTATTCAATCTGTCGTTAGCACAATCTTCGAGATTTTGTCTTGTTGACTCTTTTCCATTTTACGAGCGTAGAGTCGCTCTCCTTTTGAAGGTTGGTTGGTTCTTGATTAATGGGATGTTTTCTTTATATTCTTTCTTTATTTTTTATCCTGTGTTATGACGTTTTTCTATTTCTACATGACGTAACCTGGGTGTTAAGATTTTCCGTCTCTCTCTTTCCCATTGGAATGCGTCATCTTGTATCAATTACTTCCCTTTTTAATAGAAATTACTCTTTAAAAAAAATAAAAACTTACCATAATTTGGGAGCATGAAATTGGGACTAATCCTAATTATTTTAGAATCGAAGGGGATCTCCTCTCCTTGTAAATATCCCTCGAGATCCTTCCCTTGCATTTTCATTCATTTTTCTCTTACATTTATTCTACACCCTCTCCCTGAGTATGGGGACTATGTGACAAAACCTTGCCTCTCCACCACCTTGATTGGCATCTACCATTGCTTTCTATTCATATCGACATTCTCGCTTGCTCTTTTATTTCTTTATCCTCAATAGTTGTAATGGAGTAACAATTATAAGAGTGATGTCAAATTTTCAGTGACATGTAAAGTAATGATAGAAAGTAGGTAGAAATTTATGTAAAAATCACTTAATATTTTGATTCAATCTCAACTTTTAATTTAATGTTAATAGTTTAATTAACCCTCGTACCATCATAAGCTAGTTCATATATCGGTTAGTTTGCACGCTTGCATTAATAATAGGTCTATGACTTTGAGCTACTTTACGAGTATATTTATGTAAATATGATAAATCTAAGGGGTATACCTATAGCATCAACTGTTTGTAAGAGCATCTGTATAGAAATTCTTTAGATTTTAGTCGTTTGTGCGTCGCCCGATGGTCACTGCGGAGGAAGTACGGTGGATCTTCGATCGGACGGAGGGCGGCGGTGGAGGCGTCCAACAAAGCCCTCGCCCGTTGTGGTCGGTGGGAAGGGAAAGGCGATGGAAGAAAAGTGGGGTACTCCGCGGAAGAGGGTCGTGGGGAAATTTCGTCACGCTGACTTGAACACTTGCAAGACCTCGGGCTTCAATATATTTAAGGTTGCGATGACCCATCACTCTGTCTCTGGGAAGCAATTGGAAGATTTTTTTGGGTTCCTATCAGAGACGAGTGATCGCAGCTGGCAAGCACCGGAAATTTAGGTAAGAAGAAAACCAAGTACATTATTTTTTTTGCGAAGAAACTAAGTGCATTTGCATCGATATGTGTTATCTGCATTTGGAATTCGAATTACACCTTTTTCTGCTATATTTGACGCAGCCTCGCACTGAAAAAAAAAATGGAAATAGCTTCCGTGAGGAAAAGAGTGCAAATAGGCTGGAGGAAAAAGCAGAGTCGAACCAATCCAATTATGCAAAATAGAAGCCCAAAGCGATTCCAACGGGCGGCCTTGAGTCCCTTGCACTTTGTCCTGCCACACGAAGAAATGGATACTCTACAAATATGTTTTTATAATATTTGAATATTACGTATGTATCTTTCACATTTATGTGATGGGTAGTTTGGAAGTACACAGAAACGACAAACTTTCCTGCCTTTTTATCGTTGGAGGGAGTCTCAATCCTCCATCTAAAAGGTTATTTTTCTATTCGACGTTTACATTTTACCCTTTAGAAATCTTCCGTAGTACTTTCGTTTCATTTCACCTGAATGAAATAAGCAAAGGGGTTGAAATGTGAAGTTGACTTACCCAGGAGATGTGTTACGACTTGGGTTGATAGCCATCAAGGGATTAACCCGGTGTAGCCACAACAAAAAAAAAGAGGAAAATAATTGCGTTGATGTCCTTGTTTAGTCCCTTGTATGGTTTCTACGTGTATATTGGCCTTGTGCTATTAAATTCTTCCTTAAGGTTATTTTTCGCAGCGAATTATAAGGTGGGATAAAAATTTATTAGAGGGTATTTTAAAAAGATTTCATAATTTTCTACCTATATTATATCAACATTATTTTTTATATTACATCAACATCAATATCTCCTCACACTATAATATAACCACTCACATCAACTTCAATATATATTGAAATATACTTATTCTAATATAATATACCTACTAATACTATATTATAATATTAAAATATCACCCACTAATACAATACCACCATATCAATTATTACAAACCCTCCAACCAAACACTTTCCACTCCAATCCCACTCCAATCTTATCCTAGGATAACGAAAACCCCTACCAAACAAAGCTTAAGGGCTAGTTTACATGAAGGGTTAATCATTCTTTTGGGGGGTTAACTTCCGTTTACTTAAATGATTAACTCTTATAATCTTAACACCTATTTTGGGGGTTAACACATGTTTTGCTAACACCGGTTCGAAGGGGTGTTCACTTTGTAACTCTCTCACACTCAAATTCCACTTTACAGAAACTGATGTTAATACAAGTTCAAGCAAACATTGTAAGAGTTAACATTATAACTTAACATCAGTTTAAGTAAACGGAAACTAATGTTAACAGCACCCTTTAAGTAAATAAAAATAAAAATTAATATTAATTTCACATTTCTTAACATTAATTTTATAACACGCCAAACATACTAATCCTAAAAATTACCTCTCTTTGCTAAAAAATGAGAGAAATTTCACACGAGGGCAAACGGTAGCCCACTGCCCTCGGTCACTCCATCGTCTTCGTCTCAGCGAATTGAACCTCAAACCTCTCAACGAAGGTCTCCCTTCACTCCACCCATACATCTCAAGAGCACACCTATGAGCCAATAGGCCAATTCCTAACATCCGTAGACTTGTTAAGAAGTTGAGATGCTCAAGATTAATTTGGATGGTGGGATAAATTTTTTATAATTAAATTATCTTCTATTTTTATTTGAAAATAATAAATGTTATCGTAGGAGGTTAACCACAACGGTTTGAAAAGTTCTAACTTAACTTCTAAAAATATAAAAGATAATTCACAAAAAAAAAAGTTTATCTCACATCAACTTTAAAATAAATTATCACATGTTAAATCTTTTTAATTTACATAAAAAAATCGTTCTCATCAAGATTAACATTTATTTTGATAAATTATTCCCTTACCAATCTAGACTTCGGTACCCTTACGTGGATTCATTGCCAGCTAGCTTTTTCTCCGCTCTCCCTCCACCCTTTAACCCCACACGCAGACCTCACCCTTCTCCAGTTCTCTTTTTCCCCATCTAAACCCAACCCCCTGCAGCATCCACCGCCATCTGCACACGGAGAGAGAGGGAGAGAGAGGGAGAGACCATGAAGGCCTTCAGCACCGCCATGATGGAGGACAGCGTCACCTACGCCGAGGAGGTCATCACCAAGTGGGCCCTCCACGGCTCCTCCAATGCCGTGACATCCCTCTTCCACGACGACCGCCGCGACGAGGCCCGTTCCTTCCTCGCCGGCGTCTCCCACCTCCGGCGCGCCTTGCACTTCTTCGTCTCCCAGATCGCCACCCCCGCCACCTCCCTCCTCCTCTCCAAGGCCCAACAGCTCATGGTCTCCGCCATGGGCCGCCTCCAGAAGGAGTTCCACCACATCCTCTCCTCCTCCAACGAAGCCCATAACGTGCCCACCACCGTCGCGATGGATGACCTCCGGTCCATCGTGGGGTGCATGGTGTCATGCGGGTACTCCAAGGAGTGCGTCCACGTGTACAGGACCGTGCGCCGCTCCGCCGTGGACGAGAGGCTCTACCGGCTCGGCCACATCCCCCGGAGCCCCTCCCAAGTGAAGAAGCTCGACAGGGAGGCCGCGGAGAGGGAGATCGCGAGTTGGGTCGCCGCTTCTCGCCCCGCCGTGAGGACCCTCTTCGCCGGGGAGCGCTCCCTCTGCGACCACGTCTTCGGGTCCTCCTCCTCCGACCTCATCAAGGAGCTCGTCTTCAAGGAGGTCGCGGGGGAGCCTGCGGCGCGGTTCCTCCGGTTCCTGGAGATGGTCAGCACCAAGAGGAAGAGCTCGCCGGAGAAGATATTCCACTACCTCGACCTCTACGACTCCATCTCAGAAATCTACCCGGAGATCGAGTCCATCTTCTCGTACCGGAGATCGAGCCCACACAGCATCACACACACCGCATGCAACGGCTTGGAAGAACACCACTACCGCAAGCTCCATCACCCTAACCAGCGTCACCACGCACACACCACGTGTAGTGGCTCGGCAGAGCACCGCCACCACCACACGTGGCCTGATCTGCCACCGCCACCGCCTTTAGCGACCGTAGACCAAGCTCGCGCGCCTCTGCTGCAACTCCCCGTGCATCACCGCCAGCGGGGGCGACGCCCTGTGCTACTGGTGGGCGATCTCCGCCACCAACCACCTGCACACGCCGCAACCGTTGGGTGGAGGAGGACGACCACCCTTGGGCAAGTGAGCTAGGTCCTGTTCAACGTCTAGGCATGGATCTAGGGTTCCCCCTCCCTGGATTCATGTCTAGGGGTTGAATCTCCATCTTTTTCTTTGTCACATGACCTGAAATGCGTTAAATCAAATCTATGCTCTTGTTGTGGATGAGTTGACACGGACAACAAATTCTACATTCATCTGCTTTACTTGGATATGGTATGCTTGACACCAATGGCAGAGTGTGAGTCTAGTGCACCAGGAGCATTACAGGAGTCACCGTGGAGTAGCGTGGCTAATTGACTCAAGTGCGTCGAAGCATCTGTGCGGTGATCAGACCTATTTTCGTTCGTTATAATCTGTTCCCCTAGAAAGGACTATACAAGTGGCAGACGACAAGTACGCCCCAGTTGGAGGTAAGGGGGAGGTGTCTATGACCCCCAGTTTGCAGCTGTCTAGTGTGTTGCATGTACCAAAATTCCTACTGAGTCTATTGTTAGTGAGCAGAATCACAAATGATGTCAACTGCAGAGTGATCTTCGATGATGTCAAATGTGTTGTTCAGGATAAGCTCACTGGGAGGATTGTGGTCAGAGGAACAGAAGAGAATGGCGTTTACCGTCTAGGACGAGCTGTTTGCTAGAGTTACTCTATATGGAAGTGGGAGTGTTCTATAGTGGCATGTTCATCTTGACTACTTGTCTCTAGATCACCTCAGGATGGTGATACCACATATTTCCCCAATTGCTACCATACAGTGCAATACTTGCCAATTAGGTAAGCACGATCGATCCACTTTTCCAGCTAGCACCTCTCTTGGATTCTCGACATTATTTTAGTTGCTTTATATGGATGTATAGGGATCGAGTAGAGTCCTAGACCAGATGGGATATCGGTACTACCTTGTTGTCGTAGATGATTCTCTAGAGCCACGTGGGTATTCTTACTGAAGAGCAAGACAGAAGTTGGAAGATGCATAGAGACTCTTCTTCTGGAGATCAACATCCAGTATTTAGACACAGTAAAGATGGTGCGGATTAATAATGCTCTTGAGTTCTGCACTACCAGACTCAAGGAGTTCTACAGGACCGGTAGGATTGTCCATCAGACCACTTATTCTCACACTACACAGCAGAACGGGGTCACAAAGCGGAAGCACAGGCACTTGTTGGATGTTGCCCGTACACTATTGATTCATCACAATGTGTCACAAACATACTGAGGGGACGCAGTTCTGACAGCAACTTATCCCATCAACAGGATGCCCAATTCAGTTATTCACGAGCAGATACCGGTTCTTCTTCTACATCCAGATGATGAATTATTTCATGTGCCTCCTAGGACATTTGGATTTGTTGCATTTGTCCATGTGTCGTCACTTGGTCGTGACAAACTAGCTCGCACTATTGTGTATTTTTGGGGTACTCTAGGACACAAAAGGGGTACCGTTGCTATGGGTCCTCTGCAAAACAAACATTATATTAACGCTGATGTGACTTTTCATAAAGATACACCATATTTCTCAGTCACTGGATAGAGGAGCTCTTGTAATGATGTTACTTTTCTTCCCCTACCTGTTTCGTGTGTAGAGACTTAGGTGTCTACTTCTCAATCCAAATCTCCAACTGATAAACAGATGAGGTCTTCCTCACTGGATGACTATGAGAGATTGCACGAGTCATTACGTACTTATCACAAGTATCACACTATTTTTCAGAGGCCTCCCTCACCAGCAGCTGATGGTTCATAGGTAGTTGAGAGGGTACTTGATGATAATGATATTTTGGTTAGACCTGACTCTTCAGACAATGCAGATCATCACAGTAGTGAGGTTCCTTCTGCAGCGACTCAATCAGAGGTACCAGATGATTCAGATCTCCCTATTACCATTAGGAGGGCACTGCGCACCTGTTAGTCCAAATACCAGGTTGCAGGCAGTTTGGCTACCGATGGTCTTGCTCATCAGTTTAGCATCTTCTGTCAGGCACTTACAGCGTCACACATTTTGTCTTACCTACCAACAGGCCATGCTTGATCTAAAGTGGCGTCAAGTCATGAAGGATGAGATTGCAGCACTTCAAAGTAGACAGACTTGGAATCTCATCTCACTTCCTACTGGAGCACGACTAGCTGGCTCCCGATGGGTATTTTCCTTGAAATATAACCCTAAAAGGTCTATTTCGAGGTATAAGGCCAGACTAGTAGCAAAGGGGTTCACTCAAACATATGGGGTTGACTTTTTTGATACTTTCTCCCCCATTGTGAGGTTTGTCACTGTCCGGATACTTATTTCTATTACTGCTCACAGGGACTAGCCACTATACCAACTTGATGTAAAAAATGCTTTTCTCTACGGCAATCATCAGGCGAAGGTTTATATGCAGCAGCCTCCGAGTTTCGAGGTTCAAGGGAAGTGTGTGTACAGACTAAGGAACACGATCTATGGATTGAAGCAGATTCCCAGAACCTAATTCTAGAAGTTATCAAAGGTGCTCCACCAAATTGGTCTGAGGAGCTCAACTTCAAATAACTCCTCATTTACCAGGAAGACTGACAGGGGAACTGTGGCACTCCTGGTATATGTTCATAATCTTATCATCACCGGGGATGACAGAGATGGCATAGGCAAAGTCAAGATGCACCTATCAAAGAAGTTTGTCATGAAGGATCTGGGATAGTTGAGGTATTTCTTGGACATTGAGGTTGCACGTGGCAGGGATGAAGTGGTGCTCTCGCAGAGGAAGTATGCTCTTAATCTTCTTCAGAAGACTAGCATGTTAGCAACTAAGGCTACAAATATTCTATAGATCCCAAGGTCCACTTATATGATGAGAAATCTGAGGCGGTTGACGGTAGGGCTTACAGGCAGCTGGTGGGTAAACTCCTCTACCTTACCATCACTCGTCCAGACTTGTTTTTGTCTATTGGTAGGCTTAGCCAGTTTATCAATAAGCCAACTAGGTAGTACTAGGAGGTTGCAATGCAGGTGCTCAGGCATGTGAAGAAAGCACAAAGACGAGGATTATTGTTCCGTAAGGGAATGTCCATTGGGATTGTAGTATACTCTAATACTGATTATATTGGCTGTGCTGGAGATAGAAAATCTACCACAGGATTTTACACCTTTGTTGCGAGCAATCTTGTTACATAGAGAAGCAAGAAGCAAGAGTTGTATCTAGATCCAATGTAGAGTTAAAGTACAAGGCCATGGCCCAAATAGCTGCTGAGATGGTCTCAGTCAAGTCAATTCTGTCAGATCTTCATGTTTATCTGGATAGCTCTATAGAGATGCAGTGTAACAACAGAACAGCAATCTGCATTGCCAATAACCCTATATTCCATTAGAGGACAAAGCATGTAGAGATTGACAACCACTATACTCAGAATCTCATTCAACGTGGAATGCTATATACCACAAGTATCACCTCTAAGGAGCAGGCAGCAGATATTTTCACAAAGCCACTCGCGAGATCTGCCTTTGAAACATGTTATTCCAAGTTGAGCATGATTAATATTCGTGCTCCAACTTGAGGGAAGTGTTTGATAATGAATGTTATTTCCTATATTTCTTTTATATACCGTCTATTTCTTATAGATCATGTCATTATTTTCCTACACCTCTTCTCTTATTATAAAAAGATATAGGACTCTCATAATTAAGTTAAGAGATTTTATTCTCCTACACACTGAGTATCATGATGTGACTTCTACTGCTTATATGTGATTACATTTCTAGTCGGGGAAGTACGAAATGATCTGAAAGATCCTACAAAACCAAACATCCATCTTTCTGCATTTTCACAATAGGCAGAGGCACTTTGGCATCCTCAAGGGGTTGATCACCATTTCACATCTCAACATTGAATAGCAACCAACTGGATGAGATATTTGTCAAACATCTTTCTATGTCACATCTTTCCATTATCTATGCCATTTAAGTTATAATAGTGCACATATTCCAACTCAAGGGGTTGGTAACGTAATACTTGCACCGATAGTAGTCTAGAACTTAAAACTTTCTTCCTAGCACCGTTTATGTTAAAAGACAGGTTGACAAAGTCTTAACAAACCACGTAGTCGTAACCTCTACACAGAGGAAAAAAAATTGGAGAAATACTTGTCTCAGTGCAAGAGCTCAACTGAAACAGAAAGGTACCACTAAAGAAGTAAAAAAGCAAGGGTAGAACCATGATTCAGGCTGTCATTGCATGGATGATGAGGATGCACAAGATAGTACCTCTAGACCGCGTAATGCTCCATAAACAGTATTTGCCTGAAAAAATTGAGAGAAGAAAGCGTTAATAAATAAGTCAAAATTGATGTTTACAAATTCCGAAAACTGAAATTTATAAAGCTTCAAAAGAATGCAAGCACCAGTCACCCATGAATATTCAATTGAAGGCTTATATTATGCTAAGAAGATTAGCAAGGAAATAATCAATTTTCTTTTAAAGAGAAAGAATGATTCTCCGATCGATAACCACCTAAATTAATTAATCATAAAAAGCCCATAAAGCAGCAACATTACAAAGTATCTTCCCATGAATTAAAAAGAGACGTAATGCTACAAATAAAATTCTCCATGTACGAATGCTGCCCTTTGATTGCCGCATTTCTTTCAATCCACATGACCTAAAGTATCGCAAGGACTCTCACCTTCTCCTTGTTACTTTTGAAAGCATTCTACCCCATCCACCGGCTTCCACTCCTAATAATCTCCAAAAGTCACCTTAAGTGGAGTGTTTAATCGACTCCAAGCAAAAATGCCTCCAAATCTACATAGAGAAGGGGCACTCAAAGAACAAATAATTGATATTCTCTTCACCCGCACAACAAAGTAGGCAGCTCGCCTTCTCTATTTCCTTGTCATCAATCTCCCCCTTTTGAGTAACCACACAAAGATTTCAATCTTCAAAGGCTAGGAGGCCAACCAAATCTGTTTGCAATCTCTGATGAAATCAATGTCCGTCAAATGTCCCCCAAACACAATCTATTGTACGCTTCACGAATAAAGAAGTCCCCTCCATCCCAATAAAAGGCATCCACTCCAAATCTAGTCGAAAACCCTCCAACTCCTATAGCATAGTTTGTAAGTCCTGGATCCTCTGATCTAAAAGGTTCTTCGCAAAAGTAGGATGCCTAGAACCATCCCATGATTCCACCATCATCGCCTCTCTGTTAGCAGACATCACAAAAAGCCTTTGAGATCGGTCTTTCAACTTCCCGTCTCCCATACAAAATTGGAAAGTGTCACCTAGACCAAGGTAGGGCGAGAAGAAGCCCTACCACCAAAGACACACCCTTGAAGAAATGAGATGTTTTGCACTATAAGGATACCAACAGCTCCTAGTTTACCAATTGTCCGTAGCAGGCCTCCACCGTCCTCCCCAGAAGGTCTTGCTCATGCTCAAGCAGCTTGTTGATCCACTTTGCCAAGAAACTATCACTCCTTTACAAGTTTGCATGCATCCTCCCATGCCAACATTCTTGCCCCTTTCCCTACCGACCCATAATTTATCCAGAAAAAATCCCTCATCAAATCAATCATCTTCCGTTTCACCTTCCATGGCATCTTAAAGATAGAGACAAAATAACACAGCATGGAAGCCAATGTCACCTTTAGAAGAACCAACCTACCTCCTCTTAATAATATCTTTGAGGCCCACCCCGACAACGTCCTCTCCAACCTTTCAATCAAGGGAAGCTACTCCACCAAGATGCACTTATCAAAGGGAGACCAAGGTAGGAAATGGGCAAAGACCCCTGCGGTGTAAGGCCACAATACAACTACTTGCTTCCTCATGTTTCACATGGACAGGCACAAAAGTAGACTTAGAGATATTAATTTGTAAGCCTAACACATCTCTAAACAGCTCTAGCAAAAGCCAAATCCTCCTCAAGCCCCTCCATGGAAAAGAGAATGTTAGCAGCATACTACAACACCAGGACCTCAACGCCATTCCCCATCGTGAATTCCTTGAACAAGCTCCTCCCATAGGCCTTGTAAGCTGATCTTGCTAATGCATCTACAACTAAAACAAACAGCATCAGTGCCAACAAACAACCCTACCTAACTCCACTCCGAGGTATCCAAACCCCAGCCGAGTTGCCATTCACCAAGATGGAAAAAATGTCGTCACACAGCACTTCATCCACTATGCCAAAATGACGAGAAAACCTCTCTTCAGCAAGGATGCCCAAATAAAAGACTACTGCACAAAATCATACACCTTGCTGAAGTTCGCCTTCCCCATAGGAAACTCTCCTTTTTACTCTCTTCTAGAAAGCCAAAATCTCCGTCGTTATAATAAAACCATCCAAAATATTGTGGCCTAAGACAAAAGCCGTCTGCACTAGAGAAATAATATCCTATTAGCAAGAACTTTTACTACAGTGAGGTACACTCCTTGACAAGGTAATGGATCTAAAATCCTCTATTGCCTCCACCGCATCCTTCTTAGGTAGTAGAAATATATAAAATGTGTTGAGTCTGTTAAAACCTTGATTCCCAACAGTAAGCTCGGTCATCACTTGCATAATGTCATCCTTAAGGAGAGGCCAAAACTCCTTTTATAGAAGTGAACCAAAAACCCATCCGATCTAGGATAACCATCTGCATTCAGGCCCCAAATCGCCCTCCTAACCTCATCCTTTAAGAAGTCCAAAGTAAGCTCCACTGCTTGTTCCTCAGTAATGGATGGGACATCCATACCCGACCACCTCCAACGCCCCCTCCTCTTTCTCCCAATAAAGGCCCTGCAGTAGGTAGAGGTTGCCCTTCCCACATCCTCCCTCCTCGTTACCACCTCACCATCCACCAAGAGCCTATCAATCCAATTCCTCTTATACCTCCCTGCAACCATCAAGTGAAAGTACCACGTGTTAGAGTCCCCTTCTTTTACCCATCTCTGTCTGGATCTAGTCTTCCACTCCACCTCAGATTTTCTATCCTCCAACTGCACTATGCACATGTAGGTTGCTCTAATCGCTCGCTCCTCTTTAGTCAACCCCCCCCCCCCCCTCCCAAAATCTTTCACTCTGTCCAATCTCGCAATCTCCTCTAATGCGTGACCCTTCTTTCCGTTTTTGTCTTCTCTAACCTCCTTCCTATACAATTTTAGAAAGGCCTTAAGCACCCGCAGCTTCATTTCCAACCTGGCAACTATTGAGCCCTCCTATTGCATCGAATGCCACTTCTCTTCCACTTTACTCCTAAATTCCTCCTCCAATAGCCAAGACTTGTCAAACTTGAAATACGTCCCAAACAATCGCTTTTCATTTGTGTGCCACATCAATGGCAAGTGGTCTAAGAAGGGCTACCCCATTGGCTTGATATCCACCACCAAGAAGATCTCTGCAATCTCAATACTGCATAAGAATCTGTCTATCCTTGACATCTGACCTGCCGAGCTCCTCCATGTGTATAAGCATGAGGTAGACAGGAGGTCCATGAGGCCATGTACCAAAACGAACTGGGAAAAATCTTCTAAACCGTGATCCCTCCTCTGGTGTCAACTCCTCCCATAAACATAGGCACAGTAAGTTGTCTGCTAGGCCAAATATTGCAGAAACAACCATAGTAACATTATCCCTATGTCTCACTACCATTGCCATCACCACATGCAACCCCATCAACGAGCCCTCTAGTGTGAAAACATCTGCATTCCACCCCACAATGATGCTCCTTAACCTTCCAATGGAATTGAGTGCAACGAAACCCTCCAAGAGTGGACCTTCGATCTCCATCCACAACTGCTAATCACACTGGTTCAGCTTGATCTCTTGAAGTAAAATAATCGTAGGTCCCCATGTCCACAAATAGTCTGAGCGCTGCTCACCTGGAGGGATCATTCAAGCCCCTCACATTCCAAGAGAGGATCCCTGTCATCGGGCAGCATGAGCTTCACCCCCACCAGTGCACTTAAAGCCCACTACTTCCGCAACCATCTCCTCTTTGTGCTCAATCTAGTCCATCCCTGCCATTTCCACATCCTCACGAACACTATCCACCCACGTTACTTCAGCAACTTCAACACTAGCCTACTTCACCTACATAGAAGATTCTCCCACTGAGGATGCAACAATGGTCCTCACCAAAGTCTCCTTCCTCGCCCCCCTTTTAAAACTCCATTTCAACTTGTAAAAGATCCTCATCCTCCGTTGACATAAAGGTTTCCAACCTAGGAGCCTCATCCACGCTCCTTGCCCCTGTAGCTCTGTCACGTGAGGTAGTTGTGTAGTGGTCACCAACGCTTGAAGCTATCAGGTACACCCCTACGGCCATCGCATGGACGAAGCAAGCATGTTGTTCGGCTTTCGTAGAGAGCTAGAGCGAGACAACATAGGCAATGGATAGCAAGGATTATCGAATAGGCACATACCAAGTTTGAAAGACCTTTCTTCCGATCTGGAATTCCCCACTCGAAAAATCGAAGCATTACAAGCCCTTTCATTTAAGAGGGTGGGCCCGATCTGCCTCAAGGGCTTGATCCCTAAACCCTCACTTCGGCTCCCCTCATCGCCGAGCATCTCGTTGCGACCTTTGATCTTGCATATCTATTACACCAGCCCTACCGTGACGACACTGCTCGCCACCTCCACCGTTATCGACCCTCCATCGCTCTTCTTCACCACCCCTCCCCTTCCAGACACCACTAAAAGCAAAGCTTCTCCCCTTCTCCCCCGGCACCTTAACCCTCACCACCCAAGAGGCACCCCCAAGACGAAGAGTAACCTTCTCTAACAAACTCTAGCTAGGGATGAGCTCAATCGCCACCCTCACAACAAGTAGATCTCCAACAAAAAGCCCAAGGCCACCCACCCTCTGGCTCACTCATCCTCATCCCCCAAGCCATCCATTTATTTGTCCCCTGTAAGTGACCAAGAATCACACCTACCACTATTGAAAATTGTAGAGGTTTAGCGCAAATTGGAGCGTGAAGGTCCTTTTGCATGGGAAAAAAATAGTCCCACGTTGGGGCTATTCACACATGGATCAGGGAGAGCATCCCCTTTGGCTGCAATAGGTGGCCGGCAACCCCTTGTGGCTAGCGCAAGTGGCCGGCTGCCCTTTGGTGGTGATCGACTGCCTTGTGGAGAAGATAGAGAAGGAGAGGAGTTTGTAAAGTTGGAAATATTATTATGACTCAAAAGATTACACAGACGGAATGCTCTCTTTATAGAGAATACATATCCCTATTCTTGAAAACCAAAGATCTTATCCCATAAAAAATTATCTTACCTCTCTAATTAAATCAAATCACAAACTCTTTTCCTAAAACACATTTACTAAAAATAAAAAACTTAACTCCTAAGCAAAAGACTCCAAACTTGGCTCCAAAAACCTATGACCGTCGGCCCCTATGGGTCGTCTGTTGATTGCAACGTGGACAGTCCACAAGACTTTATTCTGACATTCCAACAAAAATATTGGCAAATATAAAGCTCTAACTCATAAATAAGTAATTAGGTTCAAAAGCAATATATGAGATGCCAAACTATAGAGAAAACAAATTCAAACACACCCTGATTCACAGTAAGATAAAAGATACAAAACTAAACGCAAAAGCTTCAGTCATAAGTCATACAGAATCAGATAACAAACTCCTCAGAATAAATCAACATAGGAAGTGTCTTGCTGGTGTGATCTGTTTCACCTACCATAGAAGAATAGGCTATTTTCTCTTCTACCCCATATTCAGAGAAAAGTTGCATTTCTTACAAAGAAGATGTTAAATCAAAATTGATCAATTTTATCCAAGCTTTATCTAACATCTGCAACAGTAGGTTAGGAAGAAAGTAAGAAGGATTAACAAACCCATAGCACCAACATCACAAGAGTGTTCGTGTGGGTGTAGATGTTAATATAGGCATTCAGTTTTGTGACACAACGAATCCCAGCATGCAGGTGCAAATAAAATGACACTTTTTCTTGTCCTTTTATGCTTCTGCAGAATTCAAACAAATAAATATCCATGATTTTCCTGATGCTGTCTAACACGTTCAGTAAAATCTTCCTGTTGAAATATGTTCGCAATGTTTTCAGTTATATTGAGAACTGTTTCCGTTTTCTCCATATCAGAATTTCTTATAGAAGTGAATATATTAGTGATTGTGCCTCTACCCATGACAAATTGTGTTTTTTTGAGAGAAATGACAAATTGAGTCGTCCTCTAATTTGGATATAATCATCATGTTTTTTTTAGGATTATGAGAAGCATATACCTACAACATCATTTAATGCTAAATATATGAGAAGAAACAACATTTTCTTTAGTTCTAGATTATAGTAATAGAGGTGTGTGTCATTCTACAAAAAGTCCAGACTACTGGTAAGGATGCCACTCACCCTAACAACGGCACTCTACCTAACTACCATGGTCATGAAACTTGATCGAGTAGGCTAATTACTTGGCCGAATAATCCTATCCTACCCGGCTCCCTTGCCGATCTGAGTACCTGTACGTAGGTCATTACTCAGCCGGGCTAAATGGTTGGGTCCACTTGCTTGAGTAGTTGACAGAATTTAGTATATGTTCTGTAACTTATTTGACTTACTTTGAACTTCAAAATAGCCGATTTTTATGTAATGGGATACTTGTTAGACTCTCAATTTTATCTACGGTTTAATAGTAAATTGTGCAAGTAATATATCTTATGAATGTATTTTATGTCCTTGTCAAAAAAATGATGCATTTTATGACTATGTATTTAAATATTTAAATACTAAAAAATACTCAACTGAGACCACCTAAGCATCCTTGTTAAGCATCGTGGACTTCGAAAATGACTTTGCTAGTTCTTAGCCTTTGCCATGAGACCACTTAATGGCCTAACCCAACAATCATCCCCCTCAACGCACCCCCAACCCCCTCAAACATGTGCCACTTGGATTCAAACCCGTGACAGCTCTGATATTAATTACAGGATTGAGTACATTACCACTATCAAAAGTCCAGACTAATAGTAAGGATGCCAATCATCCTTAACAACCACACCCTACAGCACATGAATTTGCCAATTCCTAGCCTCTACGGACAGCACTTGATGGCCTACGCTAACAGTGTGGATATACACATGAATATAAGGGTATAGATATCACAGCAATAGCCACGTATGTATATGGATATAGCTACGGGATCAACAAAAAAGAGATGCATGTGAATGCCATACCAAATTATAATGGAATTAAAGTTTCCTTCAAATAAGCTACAGTTTTCTTTTGAGGAAAAAGAAAGAGAGAAACAGATTTTGTGAAAACGGGACATGCCTGCAAGCAAAAATACTCTGGAATTCATGTAGTTCCTGGTGCAGCTGGGTATGAGTGTGGGCACAAGGAAGTGGAAGCACCAAAGACACCATCGAGCAAGGAAACAGCTTTCTTCTTCCCAATGGCATAACATCAAGTCAAGTAGTTCGATGTTGTAAGAGAAATATGTTTTCTGCACCATTCATTCTAATATCTCCTAAACAAAAAGACTATATCCATCACCAGATTTCCTTTCCAAAAGGATCCGAAGTTTGGACCAACTTTGTTCAGGGTTAAATTTCTTTGGACTTAGTTTACTTGAAGGGTTAACCACTGTTCACTTAACTACTTAACCCTCATCTGGTAACTTGGGTTTGGCCACACTAACATAGATTTGTCTAACACTAGTTTCCAATAGTGTTAGCCAAACCCATATGAAAGTCGTATACCACTCGTACCCTTGATATCCCTCATGTTTTATATTCCTAACATCACTACCAAGTAAACGCCACAAGAGTTACCTGTTGGATTAAAATCCAACATATGAACTTGTATATGTAAATTTATATATAGATATAATCAAATAACAATAAGTAAAGTGACTATCATCTGAAGCTCAATTTTAAAGTGATCAATTTAGGTTATATTAAGGGTATAGGCTAAAATGTAAAAAGGAATGGTGTAGTTAAGTTTATATGTGCAGAGACCTATTTTGTGATTAATACTTTCTCGATGGGCGGAAATGTAAATCACCAATGCAATTAGTGTGATCAACTACATTAGTACTAAGGGGTTATAGTCCCCAACAGACCCACCAACCAATTCTCAAGATCACACCCATCATGACCTAGAGAGGAAGAGTGAGAGACCTCTAAGGAGGATGGCTGGAGAAGAAGATCATCTTCTTCTAGCACAGTCCATTAGGATCCAGGGTGGGATCTGTTGGAAGACCTCTTATCGCAATCCTTTGGCTTTGTTTCTAAGATCAGCACAGGTATGATCTTCCTCCATAGGTAGTTCTCAGTTTCTATACATGTCCATGATGCTAAATCAAGGTAAACCAATGTCTTTGCATATTGATGTTTTCATATTTATACATAGTTCTTTATCTATTCATATGTTCAGATATTTCGCTTAGTTTACATCCTTGATTGACAAAAGATTAAAGGTCACTTCATATTCCTGAAAACTCAAAAATACATTCTGTAACCGACAGTGATTTAAATGCCAACGACATGGGTTTTCGGGAGGAGGGTGTACCGATACGATTAAGGTGTCGATTTGCAGGTGTGCCGGCGAAATACTGATAATTTCAGTGGCATGCCAACAGTTATCGCTGGCATGCCGTCAAGTGCCGCTGGAGGGAAGGTGATCTGCGGGGAGGGAGTCTGGAAATTCGAAATTAGAATGGGAGGAGGGAAGCTGGTCTGGTAGGAGTCTGAAATCTGAGGGAAGGTGGGGGGAGGGAGTCTGAAAATTGGAAGCTGGTCTGGCGAGGGAAGGTGGGACACGCACGCGTGCGAGTTCGGGCTTCAACATGTCATTTTTTACCTATATATGTCCTTCAAGTGACCGCACACACATTTTGGGCTTCAACATGTACGTGGCCTTCAACATGTTCTTAACATGTCACACACACGCGCGCGAGTTTAGGCTTCAATATGTCATTTTTTACCTAACATGGCCTTCAACATGTTCTTAACATGTCAACATTTGATTTTTTTGCAATTGATATCATTTTAATCACTTCTGTCATTTTTTTCAACATGCATCAGCATGCCCTCGGCATGACTCCGAAATGACATTTTTTCAGGCTATCGAAATCGTCGAAATTTGCCACTAAAAAACGGGCATTTCCATGGCATGCCTTCGGCATGCCCACGAAATGCACACTTACAATTTCATCGACACGGCGTCGAAATCGGCATTTCGAACCTTGGTAACCGTCGTAAATACCGATAATTACGCACTACAGCTTTTTGGACCTTTAAGTGTACTGTAAGTTGCTAGTACCGGTACTCTTCATGAGTACTGGTACATGCAACCTCCAGATCAGCTTCAAGTTGACTTAAATCCAAAATTGGGACTTACGTGTACCGTACTCATCATGAGTACCAATACACATGAGTCCCAGATCAGATTCTATACTTGAAGTCCCCAAAACCTGTAGCTTACAAGTACCAGTACTGGTAAGCCACAGGTGGTGTATCCAATACCCAACAAGTACCGGTACTCTTCATGAGTACCGGTACTCATTGAGATCAGTCTTTTCCTGAAGGATACCAGTACCCAATGAATACCGATACTGATTATAAGTACCGGTACACTGTGAGTACTGGACAAGTACTCATCTGAGCATGACTTCCAAGCAATGAGTTACAAGTATTGGTGCTAGACACAAGTACCGGTACTTTTTTGGAATAAGAACTCAATACAGTATGGCATGAATACCGGTACTAGTATATTAGTATCGGTATCCATTCAGGTATAAGCTCATTTGAGGTTAACTGTTATACAGGTTCATCCTAAGTTAGAAGTAGGTTATTTACAGTTAAACCCTTAAGAGTTTAAAGAATTAACATCAACATTAACACCACAACTTAACATCAATTCAAATAAACATAAACTGATTTTAACATCACTTTGCAAGTAAACATAATTACGAGTTAACACCAATTTCACATTTCTTAACGTCACTTTCCTGAGCCCAAGTAAACTAGCCCTTACTTCTTTCTATTGCTGCGCAGTAAGATCATAAGTCCACAGTTGGTACAAAGCAGTGAAAATTGGAGTGAAACCGTCAGAGTTAAACCAAAACATTGCACCGAAAGAAATTTCAGAGCAAGCAACTTTTTGATATTTCAGAAAACCAACTTCTGAAATCCCAGAAGCCACATTATCCAATTCACCACATGAAAAGAAAAGAAGCATCTTTTCCATCAAAGAGCATCCTATTTACAGACAAAACCGTCAAAAAGGAACAGTGAACACCATACCTCAATCGTAGCTCCGGTGACGATAGACTTGCTATCCCCCGCATTGCCCACGTACAAAGCGTAGCGCTCATCCACACCCAGCTGAAGCTGCTCGAGCAAAACCAAACCACCCAAGTCAACACCTTTCCATCAATCCAAAGCACAAAACAGCACAGAATAACAAAAAAGGAAAAGCAAACGAACTCCCTCTTCTCACCTCCTCGTCCATCGACGCGACGACCACCCTCAGAACGCTAACGTCGTACAGCTCCGGCGAAACCGTAGAAATGGGGATCTTCCTGCGGTGGTGCGCGAATATAACAGACCGGTACCTCTCGAACGCTTCCCTTAAGATGCGGGACCCTCCGCCGGGGCCCTCCGCCTGCAGCGAGAGATCGGGGTCGATGTAGAGCGTCGCGTTGCCGTGCCGGAACGACGTGGGTAGGGGCCAGAGGTAGGCGAGGGACTCGTTGAGGTGGACGTGGGAGGTGTGCCGCGGTGATCGGATGCCGAGCGCGGAGACGGCGAGGGAGAGGAGGAGGAGGGGGAGGAGAGGGGAGGGAGGGGGAGCCATTGGTGGTGGGAGGTGGAGGTTGGGGTTGGCAGAGGGGTAGTGGTGATGGTCCCTGTCCTCTGATGATGGAGGGGAGTAGCAGTGTGGGGGTGAAGCGAGCTGACCTGAGTGTAACAACTACTGACTGGTAAGGAACAAGTGGGATTTGTAACAGGGTGGGCCACCTGGTGGGGCCGCGCGCAGTCATGGTGGATTGGGCGCAGGTTGGAGGGGGGTTGATCTGGGGTGAGGGTCAGGGATCGAGATCAGGATCGAGGTCAAGCGACCTTTTCACCGTTTTCTGTTTACCAGTAATTTCCGTAGAAATCTCTCGACTAACACTTAAATTTCATCACGATCCTAAACTCTGAAGCGTGAGTATCATTCCCAACCTTTAACCTTTATGTTTGGATCAGTGCAATACCCTCTTTCACTATTCAATCTAGAATAGTCACCATTTGCAAACTTCTTTGATCCAAAATTGATGAATATCATCTTCGCAATGTGATATATTATTTAAATCAACTTCAAATTTTAACGAAGACAACGTCCATGAGATTAAATTAAAATGAATAAAATTACGAGGGATGACATTAAAGTATTTTAAATATCAGGGATTACATTGAAATATGAGGGTAAGCTTAGAGATTTTTAAATAAATTACTTTTTTTTTTTTTGTGAAAACCATCCACCAATGGATTTGATAGTTGGGTTAAGTAGCTTGACTACACAAATAATTGACTAACTTATGTAAAATGATTGTCTAGACTCACCACGATATAGTTGAATGATGGAGGCTTTGAATTTAGTAAAAAAGAAATCTAAGTTTGAGATTTTATTCCTACCTTTATATGAGATATTAGAGTACGGCATTTGCCAATTTTCCCTTAGTTTACCAAATGAGATTTTGGATCATTAAAAATAAAATAAAATAAAATAAAGATCACCTCGATCCATTAAGATAATATTTAAAATAATGGAAAATCCAAACCTGTCAATATCCATCAGGTGTGGCTCAGGTCAAAACGCCTTGTAAAATATGAAAATTTGCATTTTTAGTCAAACCTTTATCAAACATATCAAAAATAGTCAAGCTTTCTAGTGAATCTTATTTTGCAAAAATCTCAGGTCTATAGCTCAAATTATCCACATAACAAGTTAAAGAGGCGAAAGGCATAAATAAACCAAAAATTGAGGATATTTTGGCGAAATATAAGCACTCCTAACCCTAATTCAAGTTTATAGGATTATTGAATGTTTGATTAGGGGTCAAGGCCATCATTAAAATCTCTAAGGCGACACACACCTCAAGGGTGAAGAGAGAGAGAAGGAAGGAGAGAAAAATAAGGAAAGGAGAAGAGGATTGGAACTGCAAATAGTTACGGCTACAAGGGCATGTGAAGCCACATTCTTGATCACACCTTAAATGGAGATTAAGATGAAACTAAGAGAGCTTATAGACTAATAAGAATAAATAGTTAGACTTCTTGGACCACAAAAATGGGAGCCTAAGAATTTTATTTAGTAGGAGCCTAACAAACTATTAAGGTCGAAAAATAAGTTTTGATTGTGCTTTAAACTTTAGAAGAAGAGATCTTGATAAGGAACAAAAGAGTGAGGATGATGGTAGTATCATCATTTGTATTAATTAGCCTACTTTAGTCCGATTATAGTAATAAATGCTGCTTATTATCCATCATAATATAATAACTCCGTTCTGAGTCAAATACGAGAAGACAAAAAAACTTGTTAATTCTACGATTTTATTGAAGAAACACAAATGCAGAACAACTAAGGGTTTAATCAGGAGTTCATTAATGGTCAAATGAACTTAAATTTTCAAGAAGTGGGCTCAAACTGACTGATTTTTTGCATTTTGATGATTATTTTATTAATAAAAACCCTAAATGACAACCTCACTTAAATTAAACGGGTTATGGTGTAAATAAATGTAATCTAAACCTCGTAAAATTTATTTAAAAATATTTTGGGAAGTTTGGAACCTTCACTTTGACCAAAGGGACCCTTTTTGACAAAAAATAGAGACTGAGATGAGAATTTGTTCTATTTTGGGCTTCTATGTAAATTTTTTAGTCAAACTTGGTTAAAACCCAAATATGAGGTCACCGGATTCCTTGAGTTCAAATTAAGTTAACCCCAAAATTTGAACGTAATCAGAGTCTATCTTGACCTAATTTGCATTTTAGCCCACATCTTTGTTTATTGCACACGACCCCCTGTCTTCTATGTTTTTATCACAACCACGCCCCTAATTTTTGACATTCCATGCAAGAAGGCCCCTCCACTACCTTCTTCTTCCTCACCATGTAAATGCAGCAACAATAGTATCTTCGAAGAACCCATAGGCGGCAGCATTTGATTGAAGAATTGATTAAGAGAATCTCAATAAAAATTTGCCAAACTTGACGAATTTGTTCTCAAGATCATTCTACATCCAATGTACATCTCCATGAGACCAATCATGGCCGGTTTTACCCCCAGCGAGCTTGAGGAGTCGAGCTCAAAAGATGCAGCAAAAACACATGCCAAATTTGCTTCTTTTTGCTGATTTAAGAGGGGTTTCACCTCTATGTAAAGCCTCTCGCATCTACAAGGTGATTTTTGTGCGGAATTGAGCTTGCAAACCCATCCTCTTCTTCGTCACAGGCGAAAGAACCCACCACCGGAACTCTTTGTCCCACTTCTTTACCCTCTGCCACGTACAATAGGCAAAGGGCTTTGCTTCTTCTTCATACGAAGCTTCCCACGAAGCTTTGGACCCCAATTCCCCTTCGTCAACTCTAGTGACCTCCACCTTTGTCCTCAACGTCAGTGAACTTCGACGATGTTCTCCCCTCTTCCTCTCTTAAAATTAGACTAGGGCTTTCTCTTCTTTACCCCTCAATTAGCTTTAGGGAGTTTGTTTCTATCAATAAACTCCTCCTTCTCCAACTCCGCCATCCATCGTCACAACCACCTTCATCGTCCCACGCCGTAGCCTTCCTTCGACCAAATTACGTTGGGCAAAAGACCCCCCACACCTCCACGAAGCTTTTGCCCAAGGTAATTTGGCCCTAAATGACCTCCACCAGCATCCACCATTACCGCTAGCCAAGATTCATTGAAGCTCCTCCACCTCCATCACATGGAAACCCTTGCATGCAATTAAGTTGGGTTTTTTGTCCGACGTAGCTCGCCGGACCTTCTTGCATGGCTAATTTTGGCCATGAGGCCATGTTTTCCCTTGCAGGTACTCGTCGATCGCGAGTCTTCTTCTCCGACGTCTAGCTTCTTCTCCGGCGAGCATCGACCAAGAAGCCACCTTCTCCTCACGTAGTTTCGACCACAACTCACGCCTGGGCCATTGGATTAAAAATCTAATAGCCACCTTGCTTCGATTGTCATCTCCATCTCGCAACTGCACATGAAGAAGATGCTCGGTGGATAGTCCCACCTCGTGGACAATAAGGTTGGATTTGGAAACAAATAGAATCATGCACTCTAAGGGTTGCCTAAGACCACTAGGGGTCGGGTCCCGTACCTATCCCCATACGCACGCACATACACACGCCCGTGCAAACACGGGTGCTCTTGGGCGTGAGCCTAGGTTGGTTTTGGACCTTGATTTGTGTGCACAGTTGGGCGTCTTTTGAGCTTGTTTGGGCTCAACTTTAAGACGTCTGAAAGCTTATTCTGGATGTATGATTAGCTTGTGAAACTCATTAAGTATTGAGTTGAGCTTAGTTAAACTACATTTTTTTTGTTGCTTAAACACTTATCTTTATTTTTGGAGTTTTGATATTGCAATTAATTGAATATATTCCTTTTTATATTAAGCTCCCTGTGCTTCATTTTATATTCATTGATTAGTGTTTTAATTGCGATTATTTGCTCTTAAGACGACCTCGGACTCACATTCGAGAATATAAATTTAAGTGTTTTTGTCGCTATAGTTGTACTACGACGCATGTTTTTAAAACCCAATTATAGCGAAGCAATAGAGGCCTTGAAAGCAAGAGATTTAAACTAAGGGTTAGGTGGAAATAAAGGAAAAGAAGGAGGACCATTTATGCAATTTCTACCCTTTTTAATCCCTTAAAACCCCATGGATAAGCATTGGTACCTCACAAATATCTTCTCATTCCCCTTCTTCTTCCTCTATGTGGTGAGAAAAGGAGGAGAAGCACCTCCCTACTTCACCTGTGAGAAGGAAGATGAGGAGTTGAAGGTGGAGCTTCCTCCTATAGCTGGAAGTTAAGAAAGGAGTCCCCTATTTCCACACCAACCCTATTCTTGGGGTAAGATTTGAGACTTATGTCTCAAGTGGTGGTTTTGGGTCCCAAATATTAGGAGGATTGATTGAGTGTTGGGGACTTGATAAGTGATATTAGGGACCGGAACATCTCAAGCTAGCATGCCCATAAGGAACATTAAGCATGACCAACTGGTGACCTTATTCCACCTCATGGGTACGCATCTAAGGAGGGGATCTAACCCTCAATTCTTTACTAATGCTCAATGCTTTTACTTGGGAAGAAGTTCCCTTTGTTGGATACATGAATCTTCTCTTATGGGAAATCTTCACTAAAGCCCAATGCTTATACTTGGGAAATATTAATTTTTGGCAGATGGCCTCGTTAGTCATGTTGGCACCTCGATTCTTGTGCTACCACATCGGTTCTTGTGTCGCCACTTCGATCCTCATGTCACTGGCTTAGCTTTTACACTTCTATGTCCTAGCATCGCCCAAGGTCTGTGCCAAGTGGATCGGCAAAGTGTTCCTGGGTAGGCGAGTTTAGGTAGTCAGGCCCTAGTAGACCTCCTTGTGCAGTGGCATCGCCATTCAGCTGGAGGTGGCTTACTCTTGGGCCAAGCTAACTCTTTTCTTGGGCTCGTTTGCTTCATGAGCCAGCCTCAGGTCGGCTTCTTGGGCTTGTTTCATAAGAGTTAATTTCTTCCCTCACCAAGGATGTGTTTGCATTCATGTTATCTTGAAGCAAGGGGAGGAATGGAGATGAATTTTCCTCAATCTATTCATTGCACAACTAATCCAAATCTTGTTCTTAATGCTTGATCATGAGAGGAGTTGGTTTGGGACTTGTGCAACCTTGGGGGCTATTGGAGACCGACGGTAGGAAGAGGAAGAAGAAGAGTAGTGGCAACAAATTGCAAGAAACCATCAATAGGACCTTGGATTGATGATAATAAGTCTAGCATGGTAGTTGTGGTCATATATTGGTGTCTGATGATGTGGTGGTAGCTGTAGCCACCTGTGAAGTGTGGTTTATGGTTGCAAGCAGTTCATCCACTTTATAGTTTGATCCTGAATTAGGATGGGATCAATTGTAGTAAATCAAGGATGTAGAATGTTAGAATGTGTATTTTCCTCCTTAGTATGTTGAAAGATGGTTAGATGTCAAGTGAAAGTCGAATGAGTGAAGAATGCCACTAGAATGGGTGACAATTTGCTTTAGGAGACATCTGATAATTTCATCAAACGTATGATCTAGGGCATCTTGGACGTCTAACTCCAAAAATAAACGTCCCCTATAACATGGCCAAGTTTCTAGAGTTGAGAGGTTTTGGCCATCGAAAGTCTGACCAATCGATCAAATGTCCAGAAGGGCTTCTGGACATCCAGACTTCTATTAGCACGTCTGATGTACTAAACATAGGAAGTTAGCCTTGAGGCTCTTCCAAGACACGTCTAACACAAAGGATGGATGCCTTGTTTGGAGGTTTTGGATGTCTAATGAGTCTTTTGGGTGGGATTGGGACCTAATGTCCCGTCTAGAGGGAATCTAACAAAGGTTATCTCATTAATTATCTTATCCCATATAAATAAAGCAAGCTATGGTTATCCTGTTGCATGAATAAGATAACCCTTCAAGTTATCCCATTGCATTCCAAACAGTCATAGGTAAACCCAGCAAGATAATCCTTTTGACTTCCAAAAAAAAGTGCAATATCACCATTCTAAAAAATTTTATTCCACATGATTCCATCCCTCATCCCAAACTAGGCCTTAAGAAAGAGGACAAACCACAACTAGTGAGCAACGTCTACTCTAAATGAGCACTATTGAAAGAAGGTCCAAACAAAAAGAAACAATCACATAAAGAGACGAAGAAGTTTAGTTGCCTAGTTCCACCTGAGAGGTGTACGTCTAGGGAGAGTGGGAGTACTCTTAGAAATTTCACTAAGTTTTTAATACAAGAAAATTCTCTCTTTGTGTGCGTGTCCTGCCCTTGGAGGGACACTTGCCTATTTATTTGTTGGTTATTTCAAAATGCATGCAATATTGTTCCTACGAGATTCTTGTATCATGGTAATTGAGCTCAAATGAGCGGTCATCACGTGATACACATTATTTGACAGGTAGCCACGTTCCCAATGAATGTGAAAACATGAACTAAATTGCCCGTAATTGTCATCCTTCAGGTGGCCAGACGGTTCACTTGCTAGGTCAAGTACTTAGACAAAACTTCAATCTGACAACAGAGCCCTTAGGCGAGCAAAGAAAAAAAAGTTTCCCTCCTAATTTGTCAGGTGGACTAGGAGCAAAGATCTTCGTTTGGTTTACCAAGCATCCACAAAGCCTTTTTAGCTATAATTCTGCCTTACCTAACAAAAAGGGACCACTTTGTGAACCTTAATTACTCTCCAGAGATAAATAATGATGAAGTAAAGTTGGATCATACACTTGAAGGTGATGGGCGTGATGGAGTGTAATTAAACGGAACATCTTTGGTAAATTTAGAATGAATTAGTATTATATAATCTCAAAAAATCCACAGTAACTAAGAGGAGACATAATTGACCGTGGATACTTTTACTGAACCTCTATATATTAATACGATCAAATTCCATCGTACTTTTTTCCATCAACTAAACATCGAATAAAATTTATGGCTGTAATCATTTGACTTCAATCAAAATCACAGAGGGTTAATTTGAGTCCAGGACCAAGCCATGAGTTATTTTTTATCAAAAAATTTTCACATAAATACTGTTAAAAACATTTTTATTGAATCCCACTTTTTAATTAAGCGTCACTACAAAAGTTATATCATATCTGACAATGTCACTCCGTTAACTTTAACGATTTTAAATCTAAAAGTAAATAAAATTTATACTTTTCTCCCTAATTTTAATTTTCTTTTTCACCATCCTCCTTCTACCTCCCCCTCCACCTTCCTCTTTCTTCCTCCACCGACCTGACCCCAGTGACGAACTGCACATAGAGTGTCGGTAGGAATCGGTGGTCCAGGCACCTTAGCATCTCTCTCGCTGTCTTTGCTCTCCCTTCCCCCTCACCTTGGGTTCTTGAGCTCAGCCATGGTGGTGGGGATGTAGTGGTCGATTCAGGGGAGAGGTATGGGATGGGGAGGGAGGAGGGGAGGTTGGTAGGGGCATTGTGGTCGTGGTGGAGGTGCTTGGCGGAGATCGATAGAGGGTAAGGGGAGGAGGAGAAGGAGGATGAGCCTGAGGTATGGTGGGGATGTTGGTGATGGAAGGTGGTGGGTAAGGGTAGGAGGAGGCAGAGTTGTGGTGGAGATGTGGGTGGTGGTTGGTTGTGGGGTTACGATGTATGTCTATGAGTGCAAGCTCGACCTCCCTAACCCCAACCACGTTTGCCGTGAGATCCTTGGAGGTCAAGGCTTGGCTTGGACGTCAAGGAGCTTAAGGAGGATTCCATCATGATGGCGAATCGGGAGGAAGAGGATGAGGGTGGTAGTGGAAAGGGTGATGGAGGTGGGGATCAAGTACTGGTTGTTTCTTGGACGAAGGAGGGAGCACTGGTGGTGTCGTGGGAGCCTTGGAGGAAGTTTGGGGAGGATATGAGCCCATCCGGAGTACAGAGAAGAAGGGGGGAGGTAGCCGAGGATGCGGAGCTTGCGATCGTCGTCGACGGTGATTGATGTTGAGTGGATGGTGGTTTCGAAGATGGAGGAAGTGGTTGAAAGAGGTGGAGAAAGGAAGAGGAGGAAGTAGACGGAGGACGTGGAAAGAGGAAAACAAGACTAACGGTAAAAGTAGAAATTTTAATCAAAAAACATCAAAGTTAATGGATTCAATTAACGGGGTGGTATTTTTATAGTGGTGTTTAATTAAAAAAAAAAAAGGATATACAATAGCGAGCAAGTAATCCAAAAAGTCTTTGGTAACATGTATATAAAATTTCCTTTTTGTTGATGACTCTAATGAGACGTAAAGGGATCAAACGGCGCCTGCTACTTGCAGTTGACCATAGCGCCTTATTCAGCTCCTATGCCATGCACGAACGTAGGTTGGAAGACTTCGACCTAAACCTCACGAGCATCCTCTAGTTGCTTTAGCTCACCAAATTCTCCACACGCTCGAAAAAGGCAGCCGAATGCTTTACTATATAACACGGAAAACGTATCATTAATAAGCCACTTAAGAGCTTCCCATGGCTCTCTCAACCTATCTCTTCCTCCTCTTCGTCTCCCTCTCCTCGGCAGCTGCAGCTCGAGACCTAGACGAGCAGCGGCTAACCTTCTTCATGCAAGACATATCCGATACGGACGCCTCTCCAGAGCCCTCAGGCAGAATCTCGTGGCGGCCATTCGCGCGTTACCTGCGTGCAGCCGAGTTCGGAGCGGTGACCGCCATCAACGGGGTGGTGAGAGACGGGTACGCCGTGCACGCGCCGATGGTAGGGAGGGTGAAAGGGGTCGTGGTGACGATGGGGGAACGGCAGCAAGGTGGTGAGATGATGCTGGCGGTGACGGTGGCGTTCAACGACGGAGAGAGCAGCGATTCCTTGAGGCTGTTTGGGGTATATGATGCGAGGCAGGTGGAGTCGCATGTGGTGGTGATAGGGGGCAGTGGGAGGTATGAGGAGGCTAATGGGTACGCCGTTGTTAGATCGTTTGAGGCTGTGGAAAGAGGAGAGATGGAGGGGTCTGCCAAGGGCCTGCAGTTGACTGTGTATCTTAAGTGAAACCAGAGCATCTGTTATTATAGTCTATATATGTACTCAAGGAGAATTGTTTCTGTGACCGCATAGCGCAGTGGATTAGCGAGTCTGACTTTGGATCAGAAGGTCGTGTGTTCGACTCTCATTGTGGTCGCACCGCGTTTAATTTTCGATCGTTTGAGGACGATTTAAGAAGTTTTTCATATTTTTCTTGATCAGCTAATGGCAAAAATGAGATTCCGTTGCCGGGACTCGAACCCGGGTCTCTCGGGTGAGAGCCGAGTATCCTAACCAACTAGACTACAACGGATGTGGTTATACGCTGAGTTTAATAATATATAATTTTAAAATACTTATAACAGCTTTTTGCAACCTTTTACGCGAAGGTGTTTCTCATTGAACTAAAGTTTATACTATAATGTAAACAATATGTTGCATGATCTACGAAAGTCCATGATCGAAGTGCGTAGACCTAATGGGATTCCGAGCATGCTAATAAGTGGATATGATAAGTTGGACCCATCATAGTTTACTTACGTTGTACCTGAGTTTCAAGAAACCTCCGACCACAGTTTGACCTTATTGGGGCCATACTTATCTGAGCAGGCATTTAGAATGTGGGTTTTGCTCAATTTCTCTTAGACGAAGCGACGAAGAAAGAAATTTTTTTTCAATAAACTTCGATATATTTGATAGATCTGAGAAATTTGTTGTCCTGACGGATTCGACCAAGTGCATGTTGACAGATCCGTTTGACCCACATCCGATCAAGTTCATTTAATCTGAAAACTCGATGCACTCACAAATCCGACAACGCGTAAACAAATGCTATTAAGTAAAGTTGAAATGCACGTCCGTTACGTCAGCATTTACGTGGATAGTCATTCTACGGTTACAAAATTGAATTCCATTAATGTGTAGAGTGTAGGATGTGAGAAATCCCTTGAGATCAAGGATCAAAGGTGGTTGGTCCTATAAATAATTGGGTTGAGTTAACTCTAGCTTTTCACGTAATTTAAGAGAGAAAGTAAAAAAATATGATTGTACCACTTACAAAAAGAATCGGTAAACTTCAACTCTAAATTTTCTATTAGACGTATATTTTTTTCAAGTTGAATTGAATTATCAATTTTCTAAATTTTTATTTTAATTATATTTGAGTTAAAATTCCTATTCTTAAAATCTCCACGGAAAGGAGATATACAATGTAACACTCAATAGAACTTGTGGAAGTGTAATATAAGCAATGATCAACTGCCAATGGTATTTATAGAAAGTGAATGATGAACTTTTCAATACAATGTACGATACACCTCACACTAACACATTAACTTACAATAATATACTACCACACACAGGTGTACATCTATTGGAACTCCCATATACAACGTATATTGGGTTCCTCCGGAAAGGAAAAGAGTATCCTTTAACATTGCAAGAATTCCTGGTCAATTATCATACTTCGATCAATTAGCAAAAAATTGTAAAAGGCACATTGAGGTCTATGAGTATCACAAAGTACCATATTGTGAAGATCGATCGTAATTCCTAACTTGGTCACCTTTTAATTAGAGAAGTATAAGGAATGGGGAGCCACGAAAGATCTCAATGGAGTCTTCAATTAAACATTTGCAACGGATATAATTCAACTGCATAAATGCACGTTAAGATAAAAGTCGACAGGTTTTGTCAGGCACTCCCTCTGGTGAAAAAATGTGTGGATTAGGAGGTTTGTTTAATCACAATCCAATTCAATTTACAATTCAACAGACAGAATAATACGTTGATATTCTAAATATTATGGTGCTAGCGAAATTATGATACGAAAACTTTCCTTTAAATCAAACATTATTTGCACATTTTCACTAACTTAATAGGCTTATGAATATTAGCTTATGAGCTTTATAATGTAATTAAAGTAATGTCAAAATATGAAGAAACCTTAAAAAAAATATAGACAAAAAAATATAATAAATGATGTAAAATTGTGTGAGCGTAGATTTTACTTGATAATTGATATTTCACGTAAATGAATAAAAAAATGTAAGGTTTGTTACGTAGTGTGTCTCACCACGTTAAAAAAAATCACCACATCATTTTAAATTAAAATATACAAGTTATAAATAACTTTGTAAGAGTGATAAATCACTTTCCCTTAGTGATAAATTGTTCTGGGTGATTTTGCACCATTGCATCGATGATAAATTATTCTAAAGTGTCTTTACACTGGTACAATCTCATTTTTCACTAGTGTAAAATTATTTTAAAGGTGATCTAGTAGTTTTGTACCAGTGCAAAGTGATTTAATTTATAGGTTTAGAATTTAGGATTTAAAGTTTAGGTTTATGGAAAGTGTTTCATATATGAAAAGTAATTTTTCACCTTAAGATTTAGAATTTAGTCTTTAGTGTTCAGGTTTAGATTCTCCTAAACCCTAAACACTAAAGACTAAATCCTAAATCCTAAATCCTAAATCTTAAGGAAAAAATCACACTTGTCATAGATGAAGGAATACTTAGAATTATTATTTCAAATATGTAAAGTGATTCTAAAGTTGATTTGAGTGATTTGTATATATACAAAAGTGATTTGTTATTGATTTTAATAGTAATAAATCTCACTATATGTGAATATCTTTTTTTATATAAAAAAATATATATTACATAAGAATCACACCAATAACTGTGTACGTCGCTTTTTACATCAATTATTATATTTTTTAACCTACGTCATAAAATAATTTATTGGTGAAATCTAACTAGATACGTGCATCAACGTTGGTACGATGAATAATTTCCCGATGATTCCATAGTTATTGGTATATTCTACGTGAGAAGCAGAGGGGTTACATTCTTTGCCTCTAACTTAAGAGAGAAGGAATATTGCGGCCACGAGAAATATCAATCTTGACGTTGGGAAGTAATTTGAGAGAACTCCTTGTCACTAGATGAAATTATATTTAATTTGATATCTCATATTTTCACGAACAAGCAATAAAAGTGGATAACTTATTCCTGGTGGCTCAATCAAGGATGCATATGGACGGATATGGATGTGGATGTAAGTGAATTCATATCCATATCGATTTTATAAAATGAATGTGTATTTTGCAAATGGATATTATAGGAATGTGAAAATTAAAAAAAAATTATATTATTAAAATATGGATATGGATATAAAATAGATGTTTATAATTTGGGTATAGATTTACGTGGACATGGAAATGGATTATCCTAAGATATTATATATTTTTTAATTATTTAAAACTTAGAGAACCTAGTTAAAAGATTCACAGCATACAGGAAAACTTCAATAATAAAATTAGGAGATAAGTGGATAATAAAAAATAAACATATCTAGCTTATTACGTTAGATAATAATAAAGGTTGAGGTCTTGACATTGTACGACGTAGGAGACAGGGCCAGGGGTCAGAAGAAATAATTTTGAACGAGATAGTTTATCTGTAACACTCATTTAAACATTTATGCTACGTACATATGTTAGGTAAAATAAGATGTTCGAATCCCTTATATTTGTAAAAAAATATATATTCATATTTGTATCTGTCAAAAAGTTGGACATTCGAATTCGTATCAGCATCTGCTAAAATTTAAAATTTAACATCCGTATCCATATTCATATTCATAAAATATTAGATTTTTATATGTATATCTGCACCCATATTAAAAAATATTGCAAAATTGGTATTCTCTTTAAAATAGATACCTACCCGCATCGGGCTACATCCCTCGCTCCAACTCATTGATGTTTTTCTTTGTCTAAACAAACTTTAGAAAGTATGAGATGGGAGACGTCACGGAAATATGGAGAAAATCTAATCTAAAGGGAGAAGAAAAGCGTCCGGTAGAAAGGCAGGGACGCCCAAATACAAAAAAAATAAGATTAAAAATAAAGAAAAAAATAAAAAAAAAGAGTAATATGAGATCGGTAATGGAACGATTTTTTTCTGAAGAGATCAATTTGTAAAATTATAAATGATTAACGAGATAATCTTGAAGATTACGTTAACAAATATATCAGATAAATCAAAACTTGAAAACTCGATCACGAAAAATACGATATCACATGTGATTCATAAAATAAAATAAATTACAATAAAAGAAGCAAAAAAAAAAATTTGGACCAAACCAACGAACAAGCCAAAACACTCAAACACTGCAACACGCCAAACGAGAAAAGTGCCAACACGTCGCCGCCGCCTAGAGCCGCCGCGTCCAGGTCAAGCGCAGCTGGAGCCACCGCTATCAGCCGACACCATTGCACGCAAACTAAGCATAGCTAGAGCCACAGCTGTTGACCAGCACCATCGCTCGTCACCGTTGGTGCACGTCGTCGCCGTACGCCCGATGCCGCGACACACTCCAACCAAGCTGCATCAAGGATGCACACCAAGTGGAGAACCTTGCGGCCACAACACGCGACAAAACGGAGGTGCATGACACCACAGCCGTCGCCGCATCGTCCACTGTGTCCAAATCAGTAAGTGCATTCCCTCTTTTTTTTTTTTTTTTTTTTTGCCCTTTTAATATTGGACGTTAGTTAGCCGGAACCGAGTCCTATTTTTGAAGATTCTCTTCCTATGTAAACATCTTCCCGACCTCTCCGTCAATCTCCCATTTCATTTCTACTTAGAGGAATCGGCATAGATCCTTTTCCAACTATAAAAATAAAAATTAGCTCCAATATCGTGTAATACAAGAAATCTGCAGCTATCGCTGTTCCGACTCCTAACCGCATGTTAGCCATTTTGTATTAAACGCAAATCACTTTAGCGAATGCATCGGCCATTCAGAAAATATTTAAATTCGTAAGAGCAGGTTATTAGGATTAATAATATATTAAAAAGCTCCAAACAACAAATGACCGCATAGCGCAGTGGATTAGCGCGTCTGACTTCGGATCAGAAGGTCGTGGGTTCGACTCCCACTGTGGTCGTTTTTCGTTTTTACTCCACAGAGAGATGATAAATTCGTTGCGGAATGTCACACGCCCCCTCGAAACTTTTAAATTTGTGTTTGCGCTTTTGAAATTCGTAACTAGGCACGTGGTCTTATGGAAGTTTTTATTTCTACCATGGTTGGTGTCATGCCGAAAAACTTCACAGCATGTTCCTTTTTCTCGAGGACCCAAAATCAAAATGGATACAGAGAAGGAGTTCACAGGGGACGCATGTAACGTATCATGTGTCCGAGGACTTGAAATTGGCTATATACCTCATACACCAATCCCTCCAACTAACCCGTGGACGAGGACTTGAATTTGGATCCCTCAGCCCAAGTGCTTAAATCCGGAGTTTGCTCAATGCAGTAGCTACCTAGTTGGCAACGAATCCTCCTGATAGGCTCTTCAAATTTGAGAGCGATGCTTCTAATCTTGTGAGGACTATTTTATGGACCAATAACTGAATTGGACAAGAAATATTCTTCCATAATGCAAAATCTTCTTGGAAAAAGCTCCTTACGTTTCAATTTCTCATGCTTGTCCCTATGATGTGCAGAAAGCCCATGAGAAATATACATCATTATCTTATGAGGAGCGATAAGGGTGTTCACATAATATTTGCTAAGTATTAAAGTGCGTTTGTGTTGTATACATAATTTTTATTGAAGTTGTAGAAAAGGTGAATCTTTATCTTTCATGACACATCATGTCACGTACTAGCTGGGTTTTGAGAGCGTAAATGTTCATCATGTTTTTCACACATGTGATTATAGTATTGGTCAGAGTGGATTTTGAGAGCGTAAATGTTCATTACGTTTTTCACAGATGTGATTATAGTATTGGTCAGAGTAGATGTGAGGTTTCTTTTAGCTTAACAGATATTATTTTAGATTTTGATCTATATAGCTTGTAGGCGTGCATAACGTCATGCAAGCATTGGTGAATGTTTTTGCTATGTTAGATCAATCAACAATTATAAAGGAACCTGGAGGGATTTCTCAAAAATTAGAGAATGATGTATTTATTCTCAGACTATAAGGTGGGCCCGCAACAGCCATATGTTCGATTACTCCCAATTCCCCGTAAAAGAGGTCAGCCTACCAAGGATTTCATTGATAGGGTAGGTGGGGATAGGTGATTACAGGGTAATTATAATTTTTTCACTTATATTTTAAAATTTTATTTTATATTTTTACAAATTAAAAAATTATTTTATTTCCTTTTTTTTTTTTACGTAAGAGAAAGAGAAACATGACTAAATTGATCTCAAATGGAAAAACATAAAACCAAAGGATCAATTATGAAGAAAGAAATCGAAAAACATGCTCATGCAAAATGATGCGAAATAAATGAGGGAAAGAAGATGAGGAAAAAGGAAAAAGAAAAAAAACCTACACCCCATTGGGGCACGCACGCACCTCTAAGTAGAAAAGCCCATGTAAAGTGTGTAAGGCTGATGGGAGCGGCATGGCAAGGGCTGTTTGTGGAAAGAAAAAGAAATAAATAAAAGGAAGGAAAGGTGCCTAAGCCTAAAATTGTGAATTTTTTTTCATTTGTCTTAGGATTTAGGGTTTCTTTTCCTATTCTAACTTACCATAATTTAGGGTGGCCACCATATATCATCCTTTGGAAAATCTCCTCCCAAATTCAGCTCGCTGAAACTAACTTGCTCCCCCATTGGGAAACCTTAAAAATATGGAGCTCCGATCGGTTGGTGTAGGTTGATTAGAGTCCCCCCCACCTTCGGACCTTTCCCCTCTCTCCTGGACCTTCCCTTTGCCTTGATCATAGATGCTACTCAACATGTAGCGTTCATGGTGCTCGTGGTGCTCTCTCGCGTCGGCTGCGATCACTCTTTCTCCTGGTCGGCTGCAGTTGCCCTTTCTCCTTGTCGGTAATCGTCGCCATGGGGGGGTCGCTGCGGTGCTTGCGGTTTATTCTTGGAACGTGTGCGGGGGAGGAAGGGGGAAGCACGACCACGTCATTTGTCCGCTGTGATGGTGGTTGATTTCCTCGTCAACCGATCACCCTCAACCTTTGACCACAATGTGCTCGACCACTTGCCTTGTCAGACGGTTGTGCTGCTACCGTAAGTCCCCTCCTTGGCATTTTCTGTTCGGCTGTGGCTACAGGGGTGCAATGCGAGGTTGTGGGTATCTGTGACGTGCTACAGTTGTTGTGGTTGTTTTTTGTGTCGTGGGAGAAGTTAGGCCTTCTTTTTTTAAGTTTTTGTTTTTTTTGTGTTGTTATGTTTTGAATAGGGATCACATGTGACCTCGGATTATCACGCACGAGTTTCCTGATGCGAGTTAAGAGTCGATTTATTCAATCTGTCGTTAGCACAATCTTCGAGATTTTGTCTTGTTGACTCTTTTCCATTTTACGAGCGTAGAGTCGCTCTCCTTTTGAAGGTTGGTTGGTTCTTGATTAATGGGATGTTTTCTTTATATTCTTTCTTTATTTTTTATCCTGTGTTATGACGTTTTTCTATTTCTACATGACGTAACCTCCTCCTGTTTGAGGGTGTTAAGATTTTCCGTCTCTCTCTTTCCCATTGGAATGCGTCATCTTGTATCAATTACTTCCCTTTTAATAGAAATTACTCTTTAAAAAAAATAAAAACTTACCATAATTTGGGAGCATGAAATTGGGACTAATCCTAATTATTTTAGAACCGAAGGGGATCTCCTCTCCTTGTAACTATCCCCCGAGATCCTTCCCTTGCATTTTCATTCATTTTTCTCTTACATTTATTCTACACCCTCTCCCTGAGTATGGGGACTATGTGACAAAACCTTGCCTCTCCACCACCTTGATTGGCATCTACCATTGCTTTCTATTCATATCGACATTCTCGCTTGCTCTTTTATTTCTTTATCCTCAATAGTTGTAATGGAGTAACAATTATAAGAGTGATGTCAAATTTTCAGTGACATGTAAAGTAATGATAGAAAGTAGGTAGAAATTTATGTAAAAATCACTTAATATTTTGATTCAATCTCAACTTTTAATTTAATGTTAATAGTTTAATTAACCCTCGTACCATCATAAGCTAGTTCATATATCGGTTAGTTTGCACGCTTGCATTAATAATAGGTCTATGACTTTGAGCTACTTTACGAGTATATTTATGTAAATATGATAAATCTAAGGGGTATACCTATAGCATCAACTGTTTGTAAGAGCATCTGTATAGAAATTCTTTAGATTTTAGTCGTTTGTGCGTCGCCCGATGGTCACTGCGGAGGAAGTACGGTGGATCTTCGATCGGACGGAGGGCGGCGGTGGAGGCGTCCAACAAAGCCCTCGCCCGTTGTGGTCGGTGGGAAGGGAAAGGCGATGGAAGAAAAGTGGGGTACTCCGCGGAAGAGGGTCGTGGGGAAATTTCGTCACGCTGACTTGAACACTTGCAAGACCTCGGGCTTCAATATATTTAAGGTTGCGATGACCCATCACTCTGTCTCTGGGAAGCAATTGGAAGATTTTTTTGGGTTCCTATCAGAGACGAGTGATCGCAGCTGGCAAGCACCGGAAATTTAGGTAAGAAGAAAACCAAGTACATTATTTTTTTTGCGAAGAAACTAAGTGCATTTGCATCGATATGTGTTATCTGCATTTGGAATTCGAATTACACCTTTTTCTGCTATATTTGACGCAGCCTCGCACTGAAAAAAAAAATGGAAATAGCTTCCGTGAGGAAAAGAGTGCAAATAGGCTGGAGGAAAAAGCAGAGTCGAACCAATCCAATTATGCAAAATAGAAGCCCAAAGCGATTACAACGGGCGGCCTTGAGTCCCTTGCACTTTGTCCTGCCACACGAAGAAATGGATACTTTACAAATATGTTTTTATAATATTTGAATATTACGTATGTATCTTTCACATTTATGTGATGGGTAGTTTGGAAGTACACAGAAACGACAAACTTTCCTGCCTCTTTATCGTTGGAGGGAGTCTCAATCCTCCATCTAAAAGGTTATTTTTCTATTCGACGTTTACATTTTACCCTTTAGAAATCTTACGTAGTACTTTCGTTTCATTTCACCTGAATGAAATAAGCAAAGGGGTTGAAATGTGAAGTTGACTTACCCAGGAGATGTGTTACGACTTGGGTTGATAGCCATCAAGGGATTAACCCGGTGTAGCCACAACAAAAAAAAAAGAGGAAAATAATTGCGTTGATGTCCTTGTTTAGTCCCTTGTATGGTTTCTACGTGTATATTGGCCTTGTGCTATTAAATTCTTCCTTAAGGTTATTTTTCGCAGCGAATTATAAGGTGGGATAAAAATTTATTAGAGGGTATTTTAAAAAGATTTCATAATTTTCTACCTATATTATATCAACATTATTTTTTATATTACATCAACATCAATATCTCCTCACACTATAATATAACCACTCACATCAACTTCAATATATATTGAAATATACTTATTCTAATATAATATACCTACTAATACTATATTATAATATTAAAATATCACCCACTAATACAATACCACCATATCAATTATTACAAACCCTCCAACCAAACACCTTCCACTCCAATCCCACTCCAATCTTACCCTAGGATAACGAAAACCCCTACCAAACAAAGCTTAAGGGCTAGTTTACATGAAGGGTTAATCATTCTTTTGGGGGGGTTAACTTCCGTTTACTTAAATGATTAACTCTTATAATCTTAACACCTATTTTGGGGGTTAACACATGTTTTGCTAACACCGGTTTGAAGGGGTGTTCACTTTGTAACTCTCTCACACTCAAATTCCACTTTACAGAAACTGATGTTAATACAAGTTCAAGCAAACATTGTAAGAGTTAACATTATAACTTAACATCAGTTTAAGTAAACGGAAACTAATGTTAACAGCACCCTTTAAGTAAATAAAAATAAAAATTAATATTAATTTCACATTTCTTAACATTAATTTTCTAACACGCCAAACAAACTAACCCTAAAAATTACCTCTCTTTGCTAAAAAATGAGAGAAATTTCACACGAGGGCAAACGGTAGCCCACTGCCCTCGGTCACTCCATCGTCTTCGTCTCAGCGAATTGAACCTCAAACCTCTCAACGAAGGTCTCCCTTCACTCCACCCATACATCTCAAGAGCACACCTATGAGCCAATAGGCCAATTCCTAACATCCGTGGACTTCTTAAGAAGTTGAGATGCTCAAGATTAATTTGGATGGTGGGATAAATTTTTTATAATTAAATTATCTTCTATTTTTATTTGAAAATAATAAATGTTATCGTAGGAGGTTAACCACAACGGTTTGAAAAGTTCTAACTTAACTTCTAAAAATATAAAAGATAATTCACAAAAAAAAAAAGTTTATCTCACATCAACTTTAAAATAAATTATCACATGTTAAATCTTTTTAATTTACATAAAAAAATCGTTCTCATCAAGATTAACATTTATTTTGATAAATTATTCCCTTACCAATCTAGACTTCGGTACCCTTACGTGGATTCATTGCCAGCTAGCTTTTTCTCCGCTCTCCCTCCACCCTTTAACCCCACACGCAGACCTCACCCTTCTCCAGTTCTCTTTTTCCCCATCTAAACCCAACCCCCTGCAGCATCCACCGCCATCTGCACACGGAGAGAGAGGGAGAGAGAGGGAGAGACCATGAAGGCCTTCAGCACCGCCATGATGGAGGACAGCGTCACCTACGCCGAGGAGGTCATCACCAAGTGGGCCCTCCACGGCTCCTCCAATGCCGTGACATCCCTCTTCCACGACGACCGCCGCGACGAGGCCCGTTCCTTCCTCGCCGGCGTCTCCCACCTCCGGCGCGCCTTGCACTTCTTCGTCTCCCAGATCGCCACCCCCGCCACCTCCCTCCTCCTCTCCAAGGCCCAACAGCTCATGGTCTCCGCCATGGGCCGCCTCCAGAAGGAGTTCCACCACATCCTCTCCTCCTCCAACGAAGCCCATAACGTGCCCACCACCGTCGCGATGGATGACCTCCGGTCCATCGTGGGGTGCATGGTGTCATGCGGGTACTCCAAGGAGTGCGTCCACGTGTACAGGACCGTGCGCCGCTCCGCCGTGGACGAGAGGCTCTACCGGCTCGGCCACATCCCCCGGAGCCCCTCCCAAGTGAAGAAGCTCGACAGGGAGGCCGCGGAGAGGGAGATCGCGAGTTGGGTCGCCGCTTCTCGCCCCGCCGTGAGGACCCTCTTCGCCGGGGAGCGCTCCCTCTGCGACCACGTCTTCGGGTCCTCCTCCTCCGACCTCATCAAGGAGCTCGTCTTCAAGGAGATCGCGGGGGAGCCTGCGGCGCGGTTCCTCCGGTTCCCGGAGATGGTCAGCACCAAGAGGAAGAGCTCGCCGGAGAAGATATTCCACTACCTCGACCTCTACGACTCCATCTCAGAAATCTACCCGGAGATCGAGTCCATCTTCTCCTACCGGAGCACCGCCGCCGTCCCGTCGCAGGAGCGTGCTTCCCTCGCGAAGCTCGGCGAGTTCGTGCGCTCTTCGCTCGCCGAGTTCGAGTCGGCGATACAGAAGGAGTCGTCGATGGTCGTCCCCGGTGGCGGCGTCCACCCCATCACTCGCTACGTCATGAACTACTTGTGCCTCCTCGCCGATTACACCGGAGCCCTCGAGGGCATCCTCCCCGAACACAGAGCAGGGCCTAACGAAGAAGAAGTACCGATGGTATCAAGTGCAGTGCTCTACTCCCGCATGGCGTGGGTGGTGGTGCTCCTCCTCTGCAATCTCGACAGAAAGGCGGAGCTGTACAAGGACGCGGCGTTGTCGTGCCTCTTCATGGCGAACAACGTGAGGTACGTGGCGAACAAGGTTTGCACCAGCGGCAACCTCCGCGGGCTGCTCGGGGAGGAGTGGGTGGAGGAGCACGTGGATAAGGCGCGGTGCTTCGCGACGAGGTACGAGAGGTTGGGGTGGAGGAGGGCCGGTGGTGGAGAGGATGGCGGACTTCGAAGCCGCGTTCGAGGAGGCGTACAGGAGGCAGAGCGCGTGGGTGCTGACGCATAGGGGGATGAGCTAAAGGTGTCCGGAGCGGGGAAGGTGATGGTTCCCTACAAGGAGTTTTACGAGTGTTACGCGGAGGTGACGAGGAAGGAGAAGGGTAAGGCCGCCGCCGGTCCAGCCGTGGGCTTCACACCTGCGGATGCCGGGAACTACTTGTCGGATCTCGTCCACGGGGCACCTGTTCGTTTGCTCTCGCAGTCGTCGGGATTGACCGGGTCCGGATCCGGATAGGGTTCTGGATTGTCTAAGATGGGTAATCGGAGGTCCACTTGATGTGGGGTCGGAATTTGTTTTGGCCATCGTGCTTTTCTTCTGTAAAGTTGTACGAAAGAGAGGGGCTTTTTTTTTGGGTTATTTATTAAAAGTTTCTTTTTTCCTTGGAAGGACTTTATATGCTTGTTTACTTTTTTTTTTTTGTACTGATTTGAACCCATCTACATCGATCATAGAAGGTTGACATGTAATTATAATTGACAATTCATGTTAAGGGGCATGATATGTAAGTTGTGGTACAGGCCCCATTCTATGTCTCCCTCCCCTCGATGCATACTTGTACACCAAGAGTTAGTTTACATAAAGAGATAGATTTTATGTGATAGTTATTTTACATGATTATCCTTCATTTTTATTTAAAAATTATAAAGATTATTCTGAAATGTTAATCTGTAATTATTTGAAAGATTTTTAGATTAATCTATAAAATACATGAGATAAGTTACAAATAAATATTTATTCTAGTCAACTTCAAAATAATTTATCCTTCTCTTAATCCAAATCAAAATATGCTTCCTATTAAATAATATTAACCTACATTTCAATAGATTATCTCTCTTATCTAACTAAACTCAAAGGTAATAAGACAGAAATGCTTGATGAATTCTTGCTCATGTAGGATTTGATGAGATTAATTATACTACGTAGTTTTCTAATATCCTATCAATCAATTTATATACTAAAATTTCATGTGGGACTCAGTCACGATCCTATTATAGTTGACCCTGCACTTTTATTTCATGAACAATCTTTTGTCATTTATATAATTATTGAAGAACAAGTACAACATTAGTTGTTGGTAGAATTTCTTTTGTGTTTCCTAAGGGAAGTTGTTAGCAGAGTTGGTCTCTAATGTCTTGGTAGTCTCTTGATGTCCACTGGACGCTAGTTCGAGACTTTTATAACAAATTTGATCATCAACTGTTCTCTCTCTCTCTCTCTTCGTCTTATATATTTATTGAAGAATAAGGATTGGTTTGTGATGTTTTACGAATGCCTTGATGTGCACTGAACTTGAGTTGGAAACTTTGAAAAGAATTTTGCTCATCCACCTCTCTCTCAATATTTTCTTCGTTTTTTTTCCCTACTGCCTCCCTCTCTCCTCGTTTGCCAGAAGTTTCCAATGTTTTTCTTCTTTTTATTTTTATGAGCTATTGATACATTGCATTTGTGGAATAAAATTTGA
Organism: Thalassia testudinum; assembly: GCA_037157565.1. Lineage (NCBI taxonomy): Eukaryota > Viridiplantae > Streptophyta > Magnoliopsida > Alismatales > Hydrocharitaceae > Thalassia > Thalassia testudinum. The sequence goes on along the minus strand of JAZHRO010000001.1, from coordinate 5,242,026 downwards.
TACTGGTATTGGTATAAGACATTCATCGGATAAATCGAAAGTTACTTTTTACTCATATAACCTATTTGTATGTTTAAATATGGAATTTGTAATCTTATTTGTTAGGAAACATACACTAAATAAATGTCTACAAAAAATTTTGTAATTTGGTGACTAATTATAAATGTCAACATAAGTTGATATCTTTCAACATTTGTATAACATTAAAGATCAACATCCATTATATTTCTATGCAAATATAGAATAATATATATATAAAATCATATATTTTAAAATTAATCTATAACATCATTTGAAAATTAAAGTGATCAGATAAAGTATTTTAGAATTTACGGTATAAATTAATTTCTAATTGATAATTTTAATTTTTTACCAATCAAAAATTAAAATGTATCAAGTAATGTATTTTAAAATATACAATATACTAATTTTTTATCAATTAAAAATTATATTAAACATTAACTTCAACAATAAGATACGAGTTAAAAATTAACTGACCATAGTAGAACATGGAAACGACACATATATAAATGACACAATTCTACATTGCAATTTAGTTGTATTAGATTATGCTACAATTTGTTCTGACGTATGATACTCTATGGGTGATAACGCAATATATAATGCATGAATAGCACAATTCCAAGTTGCTTTCGAGATATGCCTTCCAACTACGCTACTGCTTGCTATCCTAACCATCTATATCAATATTTAATTGTGTAATTTTGTATCCAAGTCTAATACTGTTCAAATTACATTACTAGGAATTGTGCTATGTTATTCAGATAATACTCTTTAGTTGTACTATTTGGATTATACTATTCAATTGTGTTATCTTAAGTCCTGATTTTTTTGTACCCAGCATAATGTTAATTAATAGCCTCTAATTGTGCTATCGTTCCCTCAAATATAATAAATAATCTCTCTGTGCTAAAACTGCGCAATTCAATCTTTATAGTTAAAATATTACACTCGTAATAGCACAAAGATTTGTTTAACTAATCCAACGATATCACTTCAATCGTAGATCTTTAAATTAGTCCGAGACCACAATTTGTTGTTTAGAGTACAAAATATCCTTCGTTTCCAAAATGGGTATTTCTTTTCTAATCGAAATTAACAGAGATTAGGGGAAAACTCTTCAAAACCAGCACCAGCCAACACTGTTTTTGGATCGATTTGCCGCCGTTACCTTATTTCGATACCTTTGCATATAGCCTTGACGAAGAGTCAATGATTTTAATTTGTGTTTTGTGGATATTTGTCACAAGCGACTAGGTTGATAAATACACGCGTCTGTCATGAGTGGTTGACATGACAAACTTAGGCTGATCGGGTGATTGATAACGGTATATAGAAGTGTACAAATTTTTCTACACCTAATCTCACCTTACATGATATTGTTTGATCACATGACATGTCATGTGTAATATATGCTCTCTCTAATGTTAGAGTATGTATACAAAAATATGTAAACTTTTGTGTACACAAAATTTTTTAAGGGTACATGAAAGTGTACACATTTATATTATAATATTCAAAAGTGCTAAAAGGTTAGGACGATGATCGCCCTGGCTACCCCTCCTTGACTACACCCTTACTCACAACGTGCAAGGTGGAATTGGGGTCTATCGCCTTGCCGTAGATCGAGCACATGCTGAGGGTTGGACGAAGGACGAGGTGGCACATGGTAGAAGGGTTGGGGCATGTTCTTTGAGACGTAGTTAATCATATGCGAGAGACCTTGTGGATGGAATTTAATAACATATTTATGACTGGTATGAGAAATTTTATCTCCCTTGAGGCTCATTTGGACGTGGGGTTAGCAAAATTTTTTTTACATCTGAAGTATTTGTCAAGATTTTTTTCTATCGTTTAACATAAATTCTTACATAATTATTTTTAATTATTTAAATCAAATCAAAATAATTATTATTCTTATTTTTATTATTAAACAAATAATCAATGTATCCTTTCGATTCCACTTTTAATATTAAGAGCCACCTTCTACAATGACTCTTAAGGAATCAAGGCAAGACTACCACATCCATAAACAACTCCACAATAGAGGTCAAATTCTTCATCATCAATCCAAGGATAGTCAAAATATAGAAACCTCCCCATGTGTGAACATTAACGTTGTTGAAGACAAAAAAAGATTCTAGGATGAAGGGGAATGCTTGAGACAAGGGTATATATCCTGAACCCATTTGCTTAGCTTATGATGCTTTATAAGTTAGGTCCCAAGTGATAATAGAAATAAGGAACAAATCACCTTAGCCCCAACAACCATGCCAAGGCCTACGAGGTACTACCTTGCAGGTACTCGGTTGGTAGGTATAGTGTATTTTCTAAGGGATTATTTGATACGTAGGTTAAGTTAGTGGAATAAGTAGAGGAATAGAGAATGAGTGATAGAATAAATGGATTTTGATGTTTAGATGATTAGGTAGATTAACTTTGTTCTACAAAAGAAGTAGGTTAACTTTACGTCATGTTATCTCTCTTAACTTGGTGTAAGTGATAGACAGGTTAAGTGACAAATAAACTCAAGTTAACCCACTTAACTCACCTACCAATCATGCTTAAAAAATTGTTATAAAATATGTTGTGGACTTGGTTATATTGTCACGGACCTAAAGCATAGGTGTGCACCACTCCATGACGTAGTTAGGGAGACATGCTTCAAAATCCAAGGAATGAACGATGCACACATGCACCGAACAAATTCGGATTCTATTGTTCTCCATGGAAGGTGGGTGGTTGTTTATGTTAGTGGTTTTCTGTGTGGAGTGGATGCAGGGGAAGACATAAGATCGATGCTGAGCAGCAGTTGGATGTAGGCTTATTTACACAGTTTAGTTAAATGTGGTGAGTTTGGTAAATCGTAAAAAAAAAAAACAAAAAAAAAAGTCATCTCACATCTTATAACACTAACCCACATAGACATGTGACCATTAACAACACCATATTCCAATAAGATAACAATAAAAATAATTCAATATCAAATATGAAACAAATAAGTTACGATGCCTTTCTTATGTCTCTATTATCGATATAAATAAAAAACTACAATTTAAAATATGTTAACTAACCTATCACACGCATAGCACCACTAGCCCATCACATACTCCACCGTCTCCGTAACCTAATACTTTCTACGGTCTATCCTAAATTACACACAAACACTCATCCAAATGTAACCCGAGTGTCTTTCCTCTGCAAATGTTTGATATACGTCCAAAGGGAGGAAGATGCAAAAAGCCTTCTTATCAGCCATAGATAGGGGAAAAGGGAAACATCTTCCTTACTAGCTACGACTATTCTCTCCCAGTTAGTTTACGTAGCCTCGTTAAAAACCTTAATTTATACTCAAAGAGTTAAGGTTTTGTTGACTTTTACTTCAACGTATGAATTAATAAATAAATTATTGTATACATATATCCACTTAACATATAAGTTTATGAATGGTCAATATTATTCAAGTTCAAAGTGATCAACTAAGAATTATTTTAGTTTGAACATAAAATGTAATTGGTTAGTGTTGTAAAGAACAAATCATCCACTAATTATTTTTATAATTGCTGATTAATAGCCAATTATGGTCCCCAAGAGACCCCTTGAGTTTTCTTTTCATTCCCATCGTGAGAGAAAAGAGGAGGAGATGCACGAGCAGGCTGTAAGGCAGATTGGAAGAGACCTGCTTGTGCGTGATCTTGCTCCTATCAGGAAGAGGAACTCTTGAAAGATTCATACTGCAGCCCTTATTCATTCGACAGAAAATGAATATGGGTATCTAAATATTTTACTTATGCAGATATACATATATATCCATTTTGCTTCTCTTGTTTCACATCAAAATCTTGTTCATGTTTATGTACCTCATCTTGTTCTAATAGCTTTGCTAATATATTGTAAGATATTACATAAACTAGGGTTTAGATGTTTGCATCATAACCTTTGGAAACATTGAAAAACTTTTCGTAACTGACATAAGTACTGATACTCATCATCAGCACTAGTACATGCATGTTACAGTTTAGGCTCCAGAACTCAAGTCTTGTGGACTGTATCTCACTAATACGAGCACTTAAAAGGAGTACCGGTACATGTGATTAAGTACCGGTACATGTGAGCCATAGATTAGGTTTTAGGTCGTTTAGATCCAAAATCTGTAACTTGTGTGTACCGGTACTCATCACGAGTATCGGTACACATGAGGCACAGATCAGGTTCTGGGTCTGAAGTGACTAAGACCTGTAGCTCACCAGTACCGGTACTTATTGACTACAAGTTGAAGCACCAGTATTCAACAAGTACTGGTATTAGTCATAGGTACCGGTATTCGTTGAAATCAGTTTAATTCTGGAGTAATACCAGTATGTCTTGAGTACTGGTACTAGAGACAATCTCTAGTACCGGTACATCATGAGTATTGGACAAGAGCATGATTGAACCTAGACCTCAAACTGTAAGCCATGAGTATCGGTACTTGGCATTAGTACCGGTAATGCTTTGGATATGAGATTTGGTCTTGTAAGTTATAGATATCAGTACTGGTTCACCAATACCAGTACTCAGCATATGTGACACCAGTACTGGTTTATCAGTATCGGTATCTATTAAATATGAAGTTCAGTTATATCTAATTATAATTTAGGTCAATCCTAAATTAAAGGTGGGTTAATTACAATTTAACATCGACAAGTTTAGCTTTCCTTTCATTTACTTATGAATTAAACTAAGAGTTATTTCTTGTTTCTATTTACTTGAAGTAGGAAACCTGTTGTGATAACTTGCGTGAGAACAAAATCTATGTTTGTATTTAAGGATTTTCCTAAACCAAAGTTGCCCCAATATAACAACATACGTAACTAACTAATACTATTTTGATTCCTCATTGGAAGTAGTTTCCATATGTGAAAGCTGTCAAATATGGCATAGTATATAGCAACAAAGATAATTCTAGTCTCTACGATAAAGAAATAGTAGGTTTTTGAGTTTGACAAACTGTTACACGTAGTTTATTGCATGCTCATTCGTGCACTCGATCGCTTCCATCTAGGTTTGCACCTATTTGGATTTCTTGACTAGAAAAACATCTGACAACACGGTTGTTGACATCAAAGAGGCCTTCAAGAGCGTCAAACCCTACAAAAAAAGGCATTAATTTCATTTGGTGACATTTAAAAGGAGAAAAAAAAGATAAAAATATAAATGCATACAAGTAAAGGTCATCTAAGGTAATCAAGAATTTTTGAATCTTCGACTATCTTAAGAAAAAATGATGTAATCAGGTAATAGTTGTTTGTTGTTGTCATACATGTGCTAAACTAAAAGTTACGAGCGTATTAAACAAAAGCAATCCTCATTAATATGTCATGTTTTCATGCATATGGCACATTGAGAATTAACATCTATCATGAAATTAGAATGCATAAAAGTAGATCACACTTGATTTCTACCTTGGATGAAATAGGAAAAGCAATGCATAACACGTGAACCAAAACTCAAATAATCATAATTAACAATCACCACAACAAAAAAGATCTTTTTAGACCTTTATTTTCATAAATGTCCAGATAGCTACAATATCATCCATTAATCAAAACAACTGTCAAGTAACATCTATCATACTCTTTAAAGACATTTGGACCAAATGTTTTGAAAAGGTATGCTATGATAGATCTTAATTGACATTAATTTTGATTAAATGTTTAGCTAATATTATAATTATTTAGATGCTTAGAAAATAAATATTGTATAGAAATATCTTTTTATTTGTAACGAGCACACTCCTTATAATTGGGGCCTATAATGTTGATCATATATTTTGCTAACCATTTTGTTAAACTCTCTTCTAGCGAGCCCACCTCCTTCACATTGTGAAAACAATAGAAAGAGGGTGATTAGTATTAAAGGTGGTAAATAAATTGTTAATTGAAATTAATGTAGATTTAAGATATACTCAAGCAATTCACAAATATAACATCAATCATAACACAAGCATGTATAGTGGAAATCCAAATATGGGTAAAAATCACTACCTAGATCTCCCAATTTAGGAATTTGCCCCATGTTGAACTTAGAAAATTAACCAGTACTTATGGGGTACCAAACCCTTTTACAAAATCTCTTGATATTCCAATCAAGAAAAAACCCCTCTTATCCAAGGGCAGAGGAACCCACAACCCAGGCTTTCAGATTACAAGTAAATGAAGGAATAAAATAGAATTAAAACAGAATTGAGCTCCTATGAACAGCCCCAAAAGGATATGCAATTAATTGTATGAAATAACTATCTAGGAGACTAGAGTGAACTCCCTTAGTGAATGTATGAAGGTGACACGGTAGAGAGTTGACTTGGTTGAGCTCCAAGGAAGGTGGTATTCAAAAACAAGAGCTCAAATCACCTCCAATGAACACCAAGTGTAAGCTTTAGCTGAATGTAAACTTGAATGAGCTTTAGAGTGAGTTTAGAGTGTTCTCTAACCTTCTAAGTGTGCGAAAGCATCTCATATCTATAGAGGGGTGTTTGGATTACTTTAGATGTGCATAAGGTCCCTCTTCAACGACTAAAATGTTTTCCAATTTGATTTGCTAACAGCTAATGAGTTTGGTAAAAAAATACTTTACCTAACGTTACTTAAAAGTTATATAATGTTAGGTGAACTATCTAACATTAGGTACTCAGTTAGGTGCAAAGTTCGCTATCTCCTAGAATCTTTCAGGTAAGCCTAAAAAAGCCTACCTAAAGTTAGGTATGCCTTGTCTAACATTAGGTCGACTACCTAACGTTAGATGGACTGTAAAAAGTCCTCTAACTGTCCAAATCAATCATGTTGATCCTATAAGGTTCTATGATGATCCGCTAACACTTAAGGATATGTTTTATCATATTTTTAACCAAATTAGACTTATGCAAGTGGTGCCCTAATAATGTAAATTGATGCTAATCTAATTGGGGCTTTCCTTACATTCTTAAGAATATAAAATTACAACTCAATTCCTAAAATTACAAAGAGACCTAACTTTGATCTCCTCCTTCTTGGTTATGTATTTTGTTAAGAGAGCTTTAACCTGAAAATTAATCTTGCAATATCTATGCATAAGATTCAATTTTAATCTTAACCACCTGATATATTTGTTATCATCAAAATCATCATTATAGGCTAATGTGATGCTGATGAGTTGTGGTTCATTATAGTTAAAATGTCTAAGTTAAGTTAGAAATTATGTTAAATACTATCAAATTAATACATGAAAATGATTAAGTGTCATAAATATAGAAAAATGCCTAAAACATAAAATTTGTGCTAAAAATGCATAATTAGGTCATTTATTGAGATATTCTACTAAATAATGTAAAATGGTGATCCAATTGCAAATTAAACACACAAATGAGTTCAAAAGTTCAAATCAAAAGTGTAATTAACTTCTTAAATGTTCAATTAAGCTTCCTGTAAAGACCCGTTCTGTCCTGAGTCTTTTAAGACGTCCGGACTTTCAGTTAGACGTCCGGTCAGATGTCTGGACCCTTCCAGACGTCTGGAAATTGAAATATTTGTGCAAGCTTTCGCGTCTGCGTGCGGGCGGCGCACAGACAGTACCCTCTTTTTCTCCCCTTCTTCTCTCTTCCCTCCTCCACCAAACCCTAACGAGCCTTATAAAAGGCCCCTCTTCCCCTCTCGTTCTCCCCACTCCACAGACACCTTCTTCTCTTCCTCTCCACCCCAGCGAGAGGAGATAGTGCGAGAGAGAGAGAGAGTGCGAGAGCGGCGACGAGGAGGGGAGGCAGAGTGAGGAGAGGAGGAAGAGCCGAGCTCGCGAGCTCATGGGAGCTCATCAGAGGGTGCACAGCCAGAGCGACGCGTGTGGGAGGAGAGCATCGGGGGAGTTTTCCCCGACATTGCTACAGCCAGAGCTACAGGCGAGGAGGTGAGGCACGGCTTCGCGCGGCGAGGGCAAGTAGGAGGAGGTTCTGGTTTTGGGTTTTTCCCAGAATTAGACGTCTGGAGTGACGACCAGACGACGGAGTGGACGTCTTGGAGGCGACTCCAGACGTCTGAAGTCAGATCTCCGTGAAGGTACGTTCCCTTTTGCGGATACGGCCATGCAGGCCGCTCCGCAGCTATGTTTTGCATGGCTAAATATAGGAGATTTGGCTGACGCGTGCAAGGATTGCTTTCGGAAGGCGCGGGACACTCCCTCCCACGCGTTTCAGACGTCTGGGCAGCTGAGCAGACAGCTGGAAGCATTCCCAGATGTCCGGAGAGGAGGCCGGACGTCTGGAACTGGGTGCAGAGGGTCCAGAAGAGGTCCTGGACGTCTGAGGTCGACGCAGAGCCTAAGGTGCATTTTTGGTCACTTTTAAGACGTCTGAACATTGTGCCAGACGTCTGATTTGAGTCAGTAGCTCTGTTTTTGACCCGTTTATTGTTCGTTTGAGGTCCGTTTTACGCAAACAAGTTATCGGTGTTCTCCTTGTGAGTCTCTCTACTTGTTAGAAGACTTTCTATGATGTTATGAATGTTCCATTGTGATTGTCACTTGTTATAGGACTTCATTCCGTTGCAAGTTCAGGGCTTACCGAAGCACGTGAGCCTGCCGTTCGAGCCCCCAATACCCTTGGGTTGACTGGTAGAGTGGCTTCCCTAATTTAATGATAAAGCTGAATGCATGTGCGGATTGAATGACTAGAACCTAGGATATGGCATGAATCCTAGGACGAGAAGTACTTGAAATATCTGTATGAGTGTTTGAATTGCAGTCTTAAATGAGTAACTAGAAATGTTAACAACTGCCCGTTAATGAACTAAAGCTGCCTGTGAAATATGAATTACCTATGCTAGTTAAACAGTTACATGTGACCTTACCTGTTGTATAAGTTGAATGATAGAAATACGAGCTGCATGTGTATGACCTGAGAATGAAAATGTGAATGATGAACCCTGGTATGGAATGGCATGAGAAATATGAGCATGAACCCTACGGGGAAGTAGGAGTAAGGCTCCTGTGGATAAATGGAACGGATCTGGAAATGTGACGAGAAGTGTACTAGCCCTTGAGTACGTGGTACCAAGGGGAGCGCTTATTCTTTCTTAGTGTAGAGGGGAGTTTGCCGCCCATCAGGTTGAGACCCGGGGTGGGTTTGGCCACTCTGCATCGACTTATTGGCCCTCGTGTACACTGTACCAGGGAGAGTTACTAGTGTAGGGAGAGAGCTAGCCACCCCACAGGGCCTGAGGTTCAGCTAGCCATCGTACACCGACTTGTTAGGCCCATTAGACAAACCAGGGTAGTTAGGCGAGGGTGCGTGGACTGTGGAGGGGTGTGACCCCTGTTTGGTTCTTAAGGACTGGACCTCTGTTACTGAGAGGGCTAGGCCCTATACTGTTCCCTGCTGTACTTTGGACGCACTTGTTAGCGGAAATGACTGACCGCGTGCCAGTGCAGGGTAGCTACCCATACGCTTATCGTGCGTGTCGTAGTCACCGTTACGTCTATCCGTGACCTTGGAGTGGTTGACTGGGTGTAGGGTCACCACGGGGGACCCTCCTGGCCAGGAGAGCACCACGTGTGCCTTCTACTCTTTGGAAAAGACTGCAATTAAGATCGTTCCCACGAGGAACATTCAAGATCAAGAAAAGATTTGGAAATATATAAACCAATGGGTAGAAAGGAATAACTTGCAAATTAAAGAATTAGAATAGCTAGTTTACCTGTTAGCTTTACTGCTTTAGTTAGTTGGTTGCCACTCTACTCAGCGTTCGCTGACTGTGTTTACTTATAACCCTTTTCAGGTCCAGGAGTTGAGCAGCCCGAGTCTCCGGCTGGAGAGGGTGTTGGGCCCAGTAGAGCCTAGTAGCAGTAGTTTTCTTTGTAGTACTTTCTGTTGTAGTGAGTTCAGACTCTTGTACTTTTACGTTCTGTACCTTTACTTTTCTGAACCTTTACGTTCCTGTACCTTGTTACCGTTCTACTGTTGTGGTGGTGATATGTACTGTAGCAGCATTTACTTTCTTTACTGCTGTACTCTTTTACTGTTAGTTGCTTAGCATAGTGAATGTGGTTTACTTTCCTGCTTTTTGGTTATTTCTTGTTGGATGACTGAGTCTTGAGATTAGTCGAGTCGAGCCGGTCTCGGGTCCTGTAGGGATTCAGGAACCGGGTCGTAACACTTCCGTAAAAACTTGATTGCATGTGAATATCATTAGATCCTTGCATTCAGAGATTCTCATTTAAGTACTTAGGTCATCACATTTCATCCTTAGAAATCTCTCGAGGGACCCTTTGATACCTGTAGGGACCTATTTGCAGCATTCTTGGGACTGCTCTGATAGGATTCCTAACTACTTAAGGATCCCTCTACTGTTGTTCCACCATTTCACTTGGGGGGCTTTGTTTGCAATTTCACCAATAGAACCTAAGAACGGTGCACCTCTTGGTGCTCTATTCATCGAAGAACACAGCCCATCAGGGCCGTTCAATCTTGGTCCTTTTATCTGGTGGCTATCCTCCATTGGAAGCTTTGCGTGAATTTACACATAACTTCACCACCTTGCCCAGATCCCATCTAGGGACTAGAGTTCAACTTGACAGCATCTTGCGCCCTCTCCTCTCATCCTCACCGCCCAAGCCCTATTTGCCTAATCCCATCGTGAGGTGACACGAATCACTCTCTCACTATACTTAAGCACACCCTAGGCTCGCGTGCGCACCTGATCGCTCCCTCCACCTAAGTGATCCCTTCGTCTGCACCTCCAGCAACTCCCTCTTTCCTTGGTGGTCGGTGACAGAGGCCACTTTCCTCCCCCAATTTAATCGCCTTTAGTCGCCGGCTGCTAGCCCATGAGAGTCACCTTCATCTGCTGGAGGACTTCTCCCATTTCATGCTTTCTTAGCATATATTTACTGCTTTCTATCTAAATTTAGTGTTAGATCAGTAGGAGTAGAATTAGATGATAGCATTCACTAGTATGATGGATTCAGTTGTTAGGTAGGAGTAGATTAGGGTAATTCTCCCTCACCTCCCCTGATCAACCTAGATCAGAGGAGACGAACCACTGCCATCCACATGACCATAAATCATCCCCTCCATCTCACAATTTTCATGTTCTAAAATTCCCTCGTGTTTTAATTCGCAATCCACCCACTCATTAGAGTCAAACCCTCATCTCATTGCTCTCTAGCATTGAGATGAGGATTTGCACTCAAAATCCATCCAGGGGTCTCCCATTCATTTCAAAAATCCACAAAGACCCTTGATTTGGTTTCAAATTGAATCGATTTACTTGATCGATTTTTAACTTGGATTTCAAAGCAAGATCTTGAGATTTTGATCCAATTGAGTGTTGAAGGGTTTTGATAAAGAGAGTTGATATGTTTTTGTGTAGGTCAGTTCATGGTCGTGAATCTGAGATGATCTTAATGAAGAATTGTCCCTCAGATGTGCCATATCTGAATTGGATATAAATTGGGGATTTCATGGTTTTAAAGAGAGTGGTAGAGCCAAGGAGAATCAATTTTGTTGATTTAAGGCTCTACTAAGTATTTCTGAGTTGTTTTGTTTGAGATTCTGATTTCCAACCTAAGAAATTTTCGGTATTCCTTAAGGTTTTTAGAGGAATTGGAACTCAAGTGGGTTGAGTTTATCGGACTGATCTAAGATCCTTCTTCTTGCTGTCCATAGCATTAGGAAGGTGTTAGATTAGGACATTTTACTTGATTTGATGATGAAGATTATGGTTTAAAGATTTTTGATGAAAAATTTGACACTTCAATCCGGGTTTAGTGCGATTTTCAGACCTTCTCAAATTATTTGAAGTGCTTACTTACGTGAGTGTTTTGAATCCTAAATGAGTACATTAAAGTGCTGCATTGGCAGCTACATTTCTATGGACTTTCCAACCCTAAATTTGGTACAACTTGGTGTTATTTGGATGAGAATCACTCTATGATTTGAATACTTTTGATCCCTGATCAGACTTTCTCAAGTATGATCTGGAATATGTGTGTACTGAATTGACATTTGATCTGCTGAAATTGAAGAAAGGAAGCACTACAACAACATTAAAACTTCATCCAGAATTCTGATAGCAGCTACTGTTGCTTCATTTGTTGCTGCTACTGCTGCAGCTATTGAAGCTGCTGTTGGGCTGAAAATAGTAGGGCAGTAGGTGATGCTTAGAGTTTTAATTAGCTGACATGATGTGTAATGTTGTATTTTATTTGTACAAGCTTTCATGTACTGTTAGAGTCTATAATTGTATTTGAATAGCTTGTTACTTGGTTTTAAATCTCTTTTGTCAGCTAACATACATTCAAAACTGCCTAAATTTGGAAATTAATGGAAAATTGAGTGAAAATCACATTTTTCTGTGGGAGCATCTTTTATATGATTTATTGAACACATTGGAGGCATTTTACTACCTATCTAGCCACTAGGGAGCTTTTTAGGGTCATAGGTTCTTTTTGAAAACTCTTAAAAGGTCCTAACTTATTGAACTTTGTAAATAAATAAAAGCCCTATAAAAAAATCCAAAAAAAAAAAAAAAGATGTAGTGAGTAGGATTAGATATAATTTTAAGTGCATGCCAAGTATCATGGTATTCTGAACCCCCGGTTTGGTGGAATATACTCGTTGACGATTCAGTATACCTTGGAATTTAATAGAGGAACTCATCCACAAAAATGCCAAAAATATTTCTATTTCTCTCATCTCTCTCTTTCTCTCTCATCCCTGACCTCTATAAAACTCATAAAAATCATAAAAAGTAGAAAACCTTCAAAATACACAAAAACACTACGTATATTGTGTAAATACATGTATTTATAAGCTATTTACTAAGTTAAAGATATGTATATAGTGTTTAATGTATGTAAATTGTATATATAACTTATGTACATATTTTACAATGTAAATTAAATATTTAAGATAACTTAAAATGTATATAACCTATTTATATATTTAATTATTAATTAAATTAACTTACATATACTATAAGCTATATAAATTAATAAACCCCTATAAATAACCTTATTTATTAATGATACTATAAATATATAATTATATGTATATAATGTACATTAAAACGCCTGTAACTTACTTTAATTATATATATAAAAATAATTAATTTATTAAGTTATTAAGTAGGTTACTAAATTAAATTAGAATAAAATAGTAAATTAAGTTATTTCTGGACTAAGTTATACTATATATTTTTACTATATATTTTAAGTAATTTAAATTAATTTAACTATATTAATAATGTATTATACTATTTATACTTAATTTAAATGTAAAACACACTGAAATCACTTATTTAAATGCATATAAATTAAAATAAATCGTGTAAAATATAATAAAAATATGTATTAAATACTTTATTATGTATATTAACTTTATAATAAGTCAATTTGATAATTAATTAACTAATTTATACTATAATTAGTAAATGAAATCTTAATTTAACTTGTATAAATGTCAAATTTTGGCTTATTTATTTATATAGTAAATATAATTATTTTTGTGAATAAATTGTATAATTAAGTAGCCCTATGTAAGTATTTCAAAATCCTATAATTTTATTTTAGTTTATAACAAAATATGGCCCTTAAATCAAGGGCCAAAATCACCAATTCGCATAACGTGCGCTCGAGGCAGCACCGCTTGGAGTGGTGCTTGAATTGTGCCACATCGTGAGTTCTTAAGCTCGCATTGCCACATAAATGTATTTTGTCATACGCTCCCTTCAGTCGTCACGAGCGTCGGGCACTCGAAAGCACATACCTATACCCTCTATCTTCTGGCATGAATGAACTGAGAATGGCATGAGCATTTGTGTGTGGTGCAGGATGGGGGCCATGCAGTGTGAGTGGGCTTACTTGGGTCCCTTAAGGAGCATAAAATGAGATTAAAGTGCCTAATTAAAGAATTAGAGTGTCTCTTAGTAGATGTCTGGTTGCCATTAAGGAGGATTAATTAAGGTGATTAACAAAGAAGGAAATGACTAAGTGAGTTGCGGCTAAGTGTTCTGTGTACCTTAGTGTATTCTACATGAGTGTGTGTCGTGTATATAATTATTGTAATTCATTCTTTTGTATATAATGGATTCATTCTTTCATTCTTTGATTCATTCATTCATTATTGTACATAGAATCAATCTTTTTGGAATTAAAGAATATTATTGGGCTTAGAGAGTGATGTATATCAATAACTACTTCCCAGTGAACGGCGTAGAATAAACCAGTAAAAAATAAGTATATAAATAAAATTGACATGACAACAGTTTGTATTTGTGACATATACCACAACAACCTTTTTTGTACGAGCTGGTAGTCGACGAATAAAAACCCGACAACAGTACTTTCTTGTGATTGTTTGACGAATGTCGCAGAAAGTCGATTAGGTGCCAATTGCTTATGCACTTACACATTGAACTTGTTGAGGAGGGCGATGCTAGAGATGGTGGACATGGGTGCCACCGCAAGATCGTCCATCACCATGTAGGTGACCACTTCCTTCACAACACCCTCACTACTACTTGCATCCCCTCCATTACCAGACGTAAACTTAACAGAAGAGTCCATACACCTACGATAATGGGGGCAGGCTGTTCCGAACGTATCTGTCACACCAGAGTTGCTGACATGGCAATTCTGACACATATAATATTTCTTGCTAGTGTTGCTTGAAGAAGAAGAGGAAGCATCACCACCATTGGGAAGGAGGAAGCAGCTTTGTTGTTGGAAGACGAGGTCCAGAAGGGACTCCTTAAGGAAGCTTGGTTGAAGATAAGGGGGTGCCAAGGGATTGGAGACTCGAGTGGACCTTGTCTATGGAGCCTACCATCCCACCCTCCTTCTCCTCCACCTCCTCCTTGAGGAGTTGGACAATGGTCCCGTCGGGGATGGTGAGGAGGTTGAAGAGGAAGTCGACGAAGTCCTTCTTGGCCTCTACAAAGAGGACCATGTTGGTCTCCTTGTTGATGAGAAGCTTCAGGGAGAACTTGGTTGACATCTTTGCCAAGTTATGAGGGTTCGGGTGGTGGAAAAACTCTGGAACGATTCTAAATAGATGGAGCAACCACGTCGAAGGATGTAGGGCTATCCGATTGTCCAATTGAAATCGGACGATCATGATTTTCAAGGTATGATAAATGCATGCAACTGTGTGATTAGGAAGAAAATGTTTAACACACCTCCCATTTTATCCAATATCTCACCCATAAAATTTGAGTCATTCCAGGAAAAAATGAGATATTTTGTTGTAACGAATCCCCCTTCCTTCTCACCAAGCACAGGCAACTTCTCTCCATCGATTCCACAGCCATATATGATATCATCATTTCTTCTCTTTTATACAACGTCTAAAGCACTCAAAATTTATCTCTATCGTATAGATCTAAAATGGTACGGAGGTAGTATAACTCTGATTCCACCCCAGGTAGAATTAGTCGGTAGGATAAAATGTTGATGATTCTTTTATGTGATGTAAGAATGGTTCGAGAGTGGGGGAAGTAGCAATCTCAAAATAAGTATTAAATAGATCGAATTGTCGGTATCGGATGAATAAAAGAACTTTCCTAGGTAATTTTTCAAAGCAAATGGTACTCAAGGTATACTAACGTTGTATCGGGGAAGAAAAAAAAAAAAAAAAAAAAGAAGGAAATGAGAGTCTGGAAGGACAAAGTTTGCACCTTAGATGTAGATGTGCCCTTTACTTACTCAAGGAGGCGCGTTAATGGAATAATAACAAATCTAATAAGTGCTCATCCTACGTTAGGTAGATAAAGATGTACCCTTATTCATGATAACAAATCTAGTAAGTGCTCGTCCTACCTTGGGGTCAAGATCAATTAACCAAAACCTGAAGAGAACATCTTTTTTAATCCGTCGATTGCATTTACTCTTGCCGTCATGGGGAGAAAAAAATTAATAAAATTATCTCAACTCTTTCCATAGAATACCAATGATCATTGAAGACTTGCTTCGTAAATTATGCATATTTTTGTGAGATTACCCGACCACCGGATCGTATAAGTAGACATTTGAAGGCGTATGTACCTGTTGGCCAGATTGGATTCGCTGTGATTCCATGGTTTAGCCATCGACGTCTATCTCAGGCTTTCATCCCCTGTGCACGTCTGGTGTTCAGCTAAGTGAAGAAAATTTTTAAGTAGAATAATTAGGAAATTATTTTCCTTAGTTATCGTAGCTGACTTTTTTTCTATGTTATTATCGGTGTTAAAATCGTGACTTAAATACATGATTTCGCATGGGTATTTTCTTAAGTGAAACTCATCTTTCTTACAAATGATTTTCCTACCACACACTATTCTGCGAAACTCATGTTTGCTAATCACGATTTTGATCAGAAACTCATGGCTAGTGGACATGAGTTTTGCAAAATTTATTTTACTACTACGATAAGCAACGGATATCTTTTGTGGGTGTTGCTCACGAGTTTGTATGAAATTTGTTAGTATTAAACACGAGTTCAATACATTCTCTTTTTGTTTCTACGCAGCTACTGCTAAGGCATGAGTTCTCCTG
Source organism: Thalassia testudinum (assembly GCA_037157565.1). Classification (NCBI taxonomy): domain Eukaryota; kingdom Viridiplantae; phylum Streptophyta; class Magnoliopsida; order Alismatales; family Hydrocharitaceae; genus Thalassia; species Thalassia testudinum. The sequence continues at coordinate 5,225,469 of JAZHRO010000001.1, read as the reverse complement.
CTTGATATGGTAAGGAAATTGCTATATTAGGGTCTTTCCATCTTTCTATTCGAAAATAGCAAATCACTAGCTGTGTATTTGGCTTTTACTGCTGTTGCTCCTCTAAAATTAAGATGGAATGATGGAAATTAAATGAGGCTGGTTCTGCTGTTGATTTTTCAGCATAAAAGAGATGTTTTAGATAAATTTTTTGCTGTTGTTGCTACTCGTTAAAAGGGATATAACCCTCAACTAATAGAAAACAAACATAAAAAAAAAAACATAGAAAGTTGATTAATACATTTGTATCCATTTCCAACATTGAGGAAGTGACAAATAGGGTAAGTACAAATATAAACAAGCTAACAAATATCATCCCAGGCCAAGTTCAAAATGAACTTCAATGAAAAATTTGACATGTATCATCCAAAGCTGCCGTATAATATCTCCAACACTCAAACCAAACCTTATAAAAAATAAAAAAAGAAAGTAAAAAAACTTTGTCTAAACATCAAAAAAAGCAATTGATTTCTCCCCGTTGCCTTTGTAAAATATGTTTCTCATTTGCAAAAGAATGAAATAAGTCAAAGGAACAAGAAATTTATGAAAAAAAAGAGAAGACCAAGCATATTATACCAAAGCAATGCCAAGCAAGTGGATCAACTACTCCACTCCAAGCACCACTTCCACCCTACCAAAATCAACAAAACTAATGTATTACCAATGCAAGTATCTCTTCACCGTCAATAGATGAAAAAATAAATAACTTACTATTGTGAAAGCTATGGATTTCTTCTCCTTCTTCTGATATATCATTGTGAAGTTTGTGACACATTAATGGTACTAAGTTGACCTCGATTATCCATGTCATTGATTGGTGATCCAACAACTTCGTTAACTTCTTCAAAGTTAGGTGTAAGTAGTGGGGATGGTGGCATATGAATCTCAACCTGTGAGGATCCCTCTCTCAGATCTACGTCGTCAGTTCGCCTCTTATGAGGTGCTCCTAGTGTAATCGGGATCTCAGGGTATTGTTGTGTAGTTGGTGTCTTGAAGGAAGATTCTCATGTGGTGCATCAATTGGTGACGGCGATGATCGAGGGATATTATGCGATGATCTAGCACCCTCTCCCAGATCACCCTCTTGCCTTGCAACCAGTCCTCCATCATCCATTACTGTCACGACCCGGTCCTAGATCCCTATAAGATCTGAGACTGGATCGCTTCGATTAATCCCAAGACCCAGTCGTCCAATAAGAAATAACCAAATAACATTTAACAAACCACAATCACACGAGTACAGTAGCTAAGCAGAAAGAAATTTACAATAGGGGAAAAATGAACAGTAATATTATGTCATATTACAGCAATCACAACAAATCGAGTACATATAGCAGAAGACAAAGCTATAGAAATTCACTACCAAACAGTAGAATAAAAGCTAGGCTCGACTAGGCCCAGCGTCCTCAGCAGCCGATGGCTCGGGCTGCTCAAATCCCTGACCTGTACAGAATTTATTTAACTGGAGTCAACTAACGCTGAGTAGAGTGGTGGCTAAGAAGTAGCATGCATTTAACAAGTAGTTAACATAAATTTTTCATTTTCCAATTATATTATACATGTGAGTACGTAGAGATTTCTAATTAGGATTTGCTAATTAATCTTCTTGTTCCCTATAGGAACGATTTTGCTTGCAGCTTCCTGTGATGTAGGATGCCCACGTGGCATTCTGCTGGCCGGGGAGTCCCACCGTGGTAGTCCTATACCCGGTCTACCACCCCGAGGTCACGGTCGTGACGTAGCGATGACTACGGCACATGTGATAAGCACGCGGGTAGCTACCCCGCACTGGCACGCGGTCAGTCGTTTCCGCTAGTGGGTACGCCTCAACGTACAATGCAAAACAGTATAGGGCCTTGCCCTCTCAGAACAGAACAGGGGTCTTGCCCCTCAGGGGTCTCGCCCCTGCTCAGTTCGCGTACCCTCTGTTGATTCCCTACTAGGAGGGGGTGACGTAATAAATTGCAGAATAGAATATAAACAATCTCACAAAAAATTCAATCACACAATGTACACAATTATTTTTAGGTGGAAACCCAAACCGGGTGAAAACCACAACCTAATCCTCTCGAGTTAGGATTTTCCGATCAACCAAGTTGATCAAATCCACTAATTGAATCACTTAAACGAGGGTGATTCAACCTCAATTACAACCACGCTACTTTATACGGGGGTAGCGTACCTCAAACCTCTTCTCTTCACGAGAAGGATTTTGTCCCACGAAGGAGATGGGAATTCGCAAAGCGAATACCCAACTAAAGAACAAAGATAAATAATAATCCTATAGAGCCAACAAAGTAATTTTTAACCTAAGCTTCTATAGGAATTAAGATGCTTCCCTTTGCAAGGAGTGCGTCGACGACGCGGATGTGTGAACTACACGACGGCGCAACGTCGCTCTCGTGAACTACGACGGGAGAGCAGGTGCGCAAATGCTTGATGCTCTCAAGATGAAGAACTTGAGCTTGGAGAGCAAGAGCTTTTCTTAGACACAAAAGAGTAGAAAGTATGTTGCTTGGGTGTGTCTAGGTATCTGTTTGTGGCAAAGGCTCTCCTCTATTTATAGAGGCCTTAAGAAGGCTTTGAAAGGCCTTGGAAACTTCCATAGTCGTTGGGTGCAAAGCCCAAGAGAATCAGGCCAAAATCAAGAACAATCATTGCACTGACAGGGTTATCAGACGTCTGATCCTGGCATCGGACGTCTGGAAAACCAATTTAAGATGTCTGGGAACAAAGTCAGACGTCTGATTTTGGGCAGGTTTCTTCCTGACTTGAATCAGATCTAAACAGGTTCTATTGCAAGTCCATTAGATGACATACCGGACGTCTGGCACTATGTCTGGATGTTTGGAAACCTACTTTTTCTGCGGGAATGGATTTCTAAGAGAGTGCAACGGCTAGAAAATCTCTGAGAAGAGATTTCAGGTCAGTCGAGGCAAAATGGTTATGTATCAGACGTCTGGAAAGGCTTAAGGACGTCTGATAAGGCTCTAACGGTCATATCCTTCAGTGTTTGTTAAGCCAGCCAATGGTCCACTAATTGGACGTCTGACAAAATCATCAGACGTCTTCTAAGACGTTTGGACTAATGTCTGGACGTCTGATTTCATCAGAGAGAACTAGTTAAGTCCAGCCTAAATGTTATCGGATGTTTGAATCAACAGTCAGACGTCATAAAATTCATTATCAGACGTCTGATTTTGGAATTAGACGTTTGAACCCTATATTGGTTTTCTAAGTTTTCTACAGAAAACCTAAGTATCCTAGGGTTGTGTAGGTGTTCCTAGGACTACTGTTAAGGTACTTTGAGGCTCTTTAACATAATGTTCTAAGGAAAAAAGAGCAAGAAAATAAAGATAAAAGTACATAAAAGAAATAATCAGAATTCTATCATATTCTTCTTGTCCTTCCATCTTCAATCTATCGCTTATCGTGAATATCCTCTGTTCTCCATCAAGCTCCACCAATTCGTCCTGGATGCGAGCTTGAACTCCGTTTAATTACGTCTCCATTTGCAATTGACCTGAAATCTAAGACTCCAAGTGCAAATGTTAAATGACACGTGTTTTGTTATCATCAAAACAAATGATCGTGGTGCTCTAGCACCAACACCCTCGTCCGACTACCCTGGTTTACCCAATGAGCTAACGAGAGTCGGTGTAGGGTGGCCATACCTAGCCCTGGGCCCCCTGGGGTGGATAGCTCCCCCTACACTAAGTAACTCACCTCGGTACCACGTACACGAGGGCCAGTAAGAGTCGTCGTAGAGTGGCCAAACCTACCCCGGGTCCCAACCTCCTTTAACTACACTACATGGGATAGTTGCTCTCTTCGGTACCACGTACAAGAAGTTCAGCTTACCTCCCTTAACAGCTGCCCATGGGCAGCAAATTTTCAGAACCATCCGGTTCTCTGTATTACGGTGTTCTTGTTTACATTCCCCGTGGGGTTCGTACAGGAGTTTCTTTTTTACATCCGGGTTGGAATGTATGGAACAAACAGTTCAATTTCCATTTTATCACAGTAGGGGTCAATTTTAGATAAAAACAGGTAGCATTTGATTACTCAATCATTCATATGCAGTTTCCTCTAACCTTAGTGTTCATGCCAAGACCTAGGGTTCAAGAATTTATTCTCGAGTATACGTTTATTCCTTCCTAGGGTTCATCTCAAGTCCTAGGATTACTTACTTGCATGTATTAAATTAGAGATTTAAGGTTTTAACCGCTCTACCTGGGTAACCGGGTAGAATGGGGGCTTGCACAGTGGCTTCCAACGTTTCCGCAGGTCCTGTACACCCGACAGACTGAAGACCTAATACATGGATTGATGGGTCAAAAGGTTCAGAATGATATAAGCAAGGTATCATTATACAGAGAAACTCGTACGGAAATAGAAGGTTTATTTGCGGAAAAGCGATAATAATAGGGCATTGCACAGCCCAAAAACACGCTGTCTGACGGAAATCAGATGTCTGGGAACAGTTCTCAGGGATACCTCTCTCGGTGTTCTGCTATCAGATGTCTGGAACTCAATGCCGACGTCTAAGGACTCCATCAGACATCTGGGGGTGCTTCCGAACGTTTGAAATTGCCTCGGCTACGCTCTCGCTTTCTGACACATACACGTACGCTGTCAGGACTTGTCGGAGAGAAAAAGTACAGAAAGTAGATCTCTATTAGATGTCTTGCTCTACCTTCGGAAGTCCGGTAAGATGTCTGGGTGTCCCTCCGGTCGATTGATTCCACGGAAAATGACTTTTGCGGAACTGGTCTGACTCCCCTCGCCTACAAGTGCTACAGCAGAATGGCGCTGCACCCTCCGCTCTCACGCTTCCTCTCACTCGGGCTCTCCACTCTTCACCCGCTCTCACCCTCGCTCTGCTCTCGGTTAAGGGGTGGGCAACAAAGAGGAGGGGGAGAGGCTTATAAAGGGAGAAGAGGTGAGGGGGGGCGGGATGGCAAAGCATGGCACGGAGTGGCGTCGCAGGAGGTGTGGTGAGGCATGGTGAGGGAGTATGGCATACGTACGGTCCGCACTGAAAAGCATTTTTAGATGTCTGGTGAACATCCCAGACGTCTTAAATGACCAAAGGGTGGTGGGTCGTTTCAATTACATTACCTTCAGGGGGAGGCGGCAATGGTACCTCAACATTCTGTTCTACAACCGCTCCATTATCCATTGCATTACCTTCAGGGGGAAGCGACTGTGGTATCTCAACATTCTCTGGTGCTAGTCCCCATCCATGCCCCCTCCCTCGTCCCCGTCCCTGACCCTCACATTGTCCGTGTCGATGTCCTTATCGTCGCCCCCTTCGTCGTCCTAGTCCTTGGTGTTGGGGGACATCAGCTTCAGTAGGCCTAAACTTTGTTGCAACGGTCTGCTCATTTACAAGCTTGGCCTTCCTTGCAATCTCATGAAACTCTATTAACTCTGGTCTGCTGGTTGTTTTCTCAAATATGTATGTCCACTGAGATATCCGCATGATTGAAAAAATGAACATTACTTAAAGTATACAATGATTTCCATTTTAAATTATTTTTCGAAAAGTATAAAATGTGTACTTACATTAAAATCAACCAAAGCACCAAGTCTTCCCATAAACCTCCTTGTGATCTGAAGGTACCATGACATGTAGTCATGTGTGGTTGCAAGCTCATTGGTGGGGTCTATTTGTACCACGTGTTCATGTCGGACTCCCCAATGCTGATTGTGTGCTACATGATGTGTTGGAGGCTTGGCTACCAGTCGAGACACTCCTCCCCACCTACCATTTCAATTGTATGACCCACTTACTAATGAAGATCAAGTCCGCTTGGTGCTAGACTTGGTGGACGAGGTCAGGGAGGAAGCATTAAATGGCATCGTCTGTGGAAAATGGCAACAAGAAGCCAAGCATCTCCATAGATGGGCTACAACCTCCACTTTGAAAAAATCAAGTGGTTCCTGTGAAAGGAACTACTTCATGTCAACAATGGAGAGGGGACCCTCGCCTGTTGTTCACGGAAGATGCCCATCAGCCATTGCATGTTACTTTTCTCGTGCATCAAATTGCTGGAGGGCAACACCTTGACCTCAACCTCTTTGCCTATGAAAAGGCATAGCTGGAGTGTTCAAGAGAAAAAAGGGAAATTTACTATGGGGTTGGACATGATGCCGGTGGTCGGAAGGACGAGGATTGAGCAGCTCATCCAGAGGGATGGAATGGCCATCCTCCTAGCATGCTACGATGCCCTCTTCGTCACCATCATCTAGAAGACCAGCTTCATTGCTGTCTTCATCTCTAGGTACTGTGTCTCCGCTGCCAAGCTTGACCTTCTTGTCATCGGCTTCCTCACGCAGCCAAAGATGGCGAAAGCCATGACCACAAGGGCTTTGTGCAAGGCACCTCTCGACATCCCCTTCATCGCAGATGCAATGGCCGTGGAGGGATCTCTCCACCAAAAGTCCCCCTAGCGATAGGGGTCTCCAGGCGACAAGAGTCCTGTCCTGACAACTCCTCGCGTTATGTGTCCACTCTCGACCACAACCCCCCCTCCCCCTCCCCCCTGCCAATCCCTGATGGAACATTGGCTTCGTCGGGTATCGTCACCTATGTGGATCCCTCGGCCTCAAAGGTGCCACCTGGCCACAATAGTAGCCGGCCCCCATCCGCTTCTCACATTACCATTGCCACCAATTCCCTGTAAGGGTGGAAGAGGCTGGGAGCTTGTCCCTTCGGCCACCCTCCCACCATGAAGTTCCACTATAAGAAAAATCACTATTGGCGACCTTTAATTTGCGACGGTTGTGAAATCATCGCTAATAGTAACTACTTCGTGACGGTTATGTATTGGAATGTCGCAATCCTTGACTTGAAAGCGTTCTTTGTGTTATAGAGGCATATTTTGTTACAACTTTGGCGACAGTAAAGTAGAACCCGTTGCCTAAGAGAATCAACTGTTGCCGGGTGAACGAGGTAAATTTTTGTTTTGCGTGTGCCTGTAGAAAAAAGCCTTCACTTCACAATGGTTAATCTGAAACCATTGCGATTCGTGACAATTTTTGATTAACTGTTGCGAATAGCGGAAAGTTCTAAAAAAAGAGTGACATGTTTGTTTCGCGTGCACGAGCAAGAGATAAAGGATTGGCAACGGTTAGAGATGAACCGTCATGAATTCGTATCACCTTGAAAATAGGCGAAAGTATCTACTCACGCGTGTACGATAAAGTAATCACTTGTGATGGTTGATCTGATCAACCATTGTGAATTGCTAGTATAACTAAACTGCGTCGCACCCTTCCCCTCCCTCGAACACGTCTCCTTTACTCTCCTCCCCATGAGCTCTCTACAATCCTCGCCAACCTCCCCCACGGCCGTAGCCCCCCCTCCATGCCGTCGCCTCTCCCTCTCTCTGATGAGCACTACTCATCTTCTCTAGCCATAACCGCCCCCAATCCTGAGCTCATCTCCCCCTATTGCCTCATGACCTCACCCCCGCGGCCCTCTGATTCCCCTTCGCCCCCGCGTCGCCACCCCACCCAGCAATATTCACCCAAACCCCCCGCACCCCTGCCCTCACCCCCTGCGCCACCTACCCCCAATGCCCTCGCCCCCTGCTCCCTAGCCCCAACCACCCCCGCCTCCTCCCCCACCCGGTGGCCCCACGTCCTCTTCCCTATCCCCTCTAGCAATTCCACTTTTTTTTCTTCTAAAAGTTAATTTAGGTTTATTGCTAATTATCTTAATTTCATCCAATTTACTTTAGGTTGTTCGTAGGATTGGGATATTTCTTATTGTAGTTCCTTGAGGTAATAATTTGAAATGTGCATATGTATGTTGTATGCGATCAATTAACATAAAGAGCTTGTATGTCAATTACATTGTTTGTTTATTGTATGTCAATTACATCATTCGATAGTTGCATGTTAATTAATGTGAGATATACCTACTTAATTTTGTTGAATGCCTAACCATCCTTTAATATGATAAAATTCCCTTTATTATCATTCTATCATTCCAAATTTGCTTGTGAATACATTCTTGTGGCCTTTTTTTTTTTGCAACATATTGAATTATTGGCTTCATATGTTCTATCTAAACATTTATCTTGACATACGTAAATATGTTTGAGTAGATTGTACTCCTGTCCTCCACATTGGTAATGGATGCTGAAGCCCCAACAATTAAAAATATAAATATTTAAATTTGGGTAACCGTATGCAAGTAAGACTACATATAAGATTGTAGTTGTAGGAGTAGCCATAAATGACAGTAGTATAATTGTGATAGTTGTAGTCGAAGATGATAGTAATAGGGTTATAGCAAATGTAGGGATAAGGAAACATTACAAAGTAGGCAGTAGTAGAGATAGGATAACCTTGCTCAAAATCTCCACCATTCATTAATGTCAACAGAGAATCCACAAAGAAGGCTAAGCATTACTGACTCTTTAACAAAGGCAATCCTAAGATGAATAGACTCTTGACTAAACTAATACTTTAACCCATGCAAAGCATGCATCTTTCCCCTACTTTTCTTAAAGAATATCATTCTAAGAATATTGGATAAATAGTTCTAGTTCTAATAAGCATTTCATTCTTCTAAGCAATTCATTGCTTTAATTTGTGTATTAATTATGTAAGCCCTTGTCAATTTATTTTAATTAGTTTTATGTGTTTAATGTTATACTTTATGAGTTTTTTTTTTTTAAATTTCTTTTTGCATCGCTGATATTTTATCCCCAAAAACTTTCGAATCCAAGGGTGGAAACTTTAACATTTTCTAAATTCCTGCTACGTTTGGGTGATTTTGTAAAATCTAAGCATTGAGACTTTGGCTGTGAAAAAGAAGAAAAGTATATGAAATTGTGGTAAAAGAATCTGTCAACAATGCATGGTAATTGATATTGCATTAATATATTTATGAAAATAGACCTATTAGTATGTCTAGGCTTTATCTAGTATTATGTAGGAATGGATGCATATTGAAGATAGAACATTAATGACCTCTCTTTTGTAAATATCTTTTAAGTTTTTAGTAATCTAATGTTTATTTCTTGTTTCCTGTTATATTTATTTTGTTAAATATTGTATAGGTTTTATTGGATGTTACTAGGTGTATCGCTTTCTATAAAATCCGGCAAAACTTGAAAGAAAATTATTTTTGACGACAATTATCAAATAACCACCGCCAATCGTTGCAAATGTCCAAAAACCAAAAACCCTGCCAAGCCTTTTTTTGGTGATGTTTATTCAATTGTTGCGTAACTACAATTGCGATGTGTTCTCAATAACCAGCGTAAATCATACTTTTGCGACGATTATTAAATAATCGTTGTGAAAGTGTTTTAAAGACGGTGTCGAATGTCGTAAAATAAATTCAATCACGACACATTGAGTTGATACTATTAGAGATGGTTATAATTAGTAATTATCACCAAAGTGCATTCGCTTTGCATCTTTCCGCGACATCAAAATGGGACGATTGTTTTACTTTTGGTGACAGATGTAGTGATTTTTCTTATAGTGTTCCACCCACCTAAGTTCGAGAAGCGATCGTTATTGGAGGAGAAGCGCAAGAGAAGCATGGAGAAGCTCGCGTGGGTGGAGTTGCTTAAATAAGGGGGAAGGTCGAATGCATGGAAGACTTGCTTGTGTTTAAAAGATAGCAGTAAAATTGTGTTTACGATAGACACTGCAAACTATCCCCAAAATCGACTATTATACATATGAGCTTCGTTGACAATAGACCCACCCCAAAATCATCCATTGAACACACGGTTTTAGCATTGTGAATTTCAAAAAGAAATCAGGTATGATAATTAAGAAAAATAAGTTCCTAAGTACCCTACTTAATAATTTTCTTCGCGGCTACGCAATCCCTCGTATAAAGAAGGCAACTTTGCCCCCATTAGGGACTCCACCACACACCAATCTACAAGGAGAAGCCGACATGGCCACCGCCAGCACACCCACCACCAAGCTCTCTCTGAAGCTCCTCGTCAACAAAAGCTCCGGGTACGTACTCTTTGCGGAGGCAGGAAAAGATTTCACCGACTTCCTTCTCGGCCTCTTGGCCCTTCCTATCGGAAGAGTCGTCCATCTCCTTGGCGAGTCACGCATGGTGGGCTCCCTTGGTAATCTCCATGGGAGCCTCGATTCTCTCGGTAGCAACTACCTGCGTCCCGGGTTCGACAAGGTGCTTCTCCTCCGCCCACGCGTAGGACTCAAACCACCGACCGATGCGTCACTTCTGGAGAACAGCGACGAAGCGTCGGATACGGCGTCCGGCGATGCGGTGAGGTTCTACAAGTGCAATTACCGCAGGTGCCGCCTATGGACAGACACTCGTGGGACGACATGTGCCTGTGGAGGTCAGATGAACACCGAAGCTCCGATTCCTTCTAGTGGTGTTCAAGGGGCGGGAATGGCTTCCTCTGACACAGGTGAGGACGGTAGTGGATATGTTAAAGGAGTGGTGACTTACATGGTGATGGACGACCTGGTGGTGACGCCCATGTCCACCATATCCTGCATCACCCTCCTGAACAAGTTCAACGTGAAGGAGGTGGGTGCACTGGAAGAGAGGGTGGTGCAAGTTGGCATGGACGAGGCAAGCTCCACAATCTGTTCTATATCCTTCGTTACCTATAGGCATGAATTATCGTAAAAAAGTCATCGATTAAATTAGGTTCATGCTGCTTCTTTCGCTCTCGTTGATTTTGGCATCTCTGTTATAAATGTTCAGGGGTTGAAGATGCTTGAGGTTTCTCTGCATTCCACCACGGTGCTGACTGACGTGCTGCTGGAGAAGAAGTGTGAAGGTGATTTCCTTTAGAAGTGTCATCTATGCCATTTAATTTGATGTCGTTTGGGGGAATCAATATCTTTCTAGCTTGGTTTGTCTCCGGAGGCTTAAGCCTATCAACTGTCTTGAGTTGTACTCTTGTCTGGATGTTGCAAATGATTTGGGGGGGTGTTTCCTTCTTTTCCAATGGATTCGGCTTCGCATCTCGATCGGTTAATCAGGATCTTTTTCCAACCTCCAAAGTCCAAACCATCGCGAGATTTGATTGTCGTATCTACCCTGAAAAAATTAATTAGGGAAGTAAGAAAAGCACTTTCAGTTCGGATGACATAGCTAGGGATGTTTGATTGCTTGTTTCGAGTGTAGTAAGTAACGTGATTTTTTTTTTTTTTTTTTTTTCATTATGATATAGGTGTGTGAGGGATCAGATAATATAACATATTAAATGTATTTTAATGTATATATTACGTGTTAGAGTGAATACATTTTAACATATAAAAATACCTCACATTTGTAGTACGTGGGATAAACTCAAGCCGTCTGAAGCAGAAAGGTTTCCCAAGATTCGTCCCAAGAAAATTGACGTGGAGTGTGATCTCGAATAAGAAACAGTTACCTTCCCCCATCGCAGCAGCCCCTTCCACCTTTTGCTCGGGTCAATTTCGAGGATAATGCTCGACAAGCCTGGTAGCCTATAGGTCGGGACTTCAGGCCAATTGCACGTTTTATTCGCGTTGCAGTCTCGATCTACGCGCATACAAACATATACACGTAGCTGCTGTTGAAATTGTAGGTAAACCAGGCGAAGCTCGACTAGATCCCGTAAGGAAACCAATCTAGATTCTGACAATAAAGACAGGGGGTTCTCGTTGCAAACAAAAGAAGGCTGAGGGTTTTGTATTTTTTTTTTGACATAAACATGAACTTTTCATTGAAAGAAAAAAGAATAAGAGAGAGATAAAGAAACCTCACATATGAAGAATTTAGGTGAGTTAAATTACCAAGAGATTTGATCGTAAACTAGATTTTTTTAGCCACAATGCAGGTCTTTTGACATTAGAATTCTTCATCGTTAGGATCAGGTGGGTCGAAGAATTGTCAAATGTCTTACGAAGATACACAGAACCAATCACAAGACACCTCTTTATAGTCAAAATATGATGGTCGTTATAGCACGAAGATTTGTTTAATTAATCCAACAATATCACTTCAATCGTGGATCTTTAAATTAGTCGGAGGCCATAATTTGTTGTTTAGTGTTCAAACTATCCTTCGTTTCCAAAATGGGTATTCCTTTTATAATCGATATTAATAGAGATTTAAGGGAAACTCTTCAAAACCAGCACTGGCCAAGACTGATTTCGGATCGATTTACCACCATTACCTTATTTTGATACGCTTGCATGTAAGCTTGATGAAGAGCCAATGATCTCTGTGTTCTTGTAGATACTTGTTGCAGGCGACTAGGTTGGTAAATACAAATGCCTCCTCATGAGTAGTTCCCATGAACACAACTTAGGCTGATTAACTTCACAAATGTACCAAGTCCCCAACACCTCTTTCCTAACTGTATAGGAATAGGAGTAATATTCGTTTCCAAGGAAGTTTAAGCAACTATTTCCCACAAAATTTAAGGAGAATGAGCATTCCAATTTGCACGCCCAATTCACATCCCCTACACCCCCACCAACCAAACAAGCTCCCAATCCCACTTAAAAATACTTCACATGGTCGTAATCCCGGAAGGTACTAAGTATCCAACGACAATCATGGCTTCCTTAGCTCCTCACACTCTCCATGCCCCAATGTGGTTGCTGCGACGGGGATCGCAGGCGACAATTCGGGTTGAAGAAGGAAGTTGCGCACGTGTGGTTGATGGGGTCAACCCTGTTGCTTGAGCGTGCAGGAATGCACGTCAACAAGTCGGACCACCGACCAGGACCAAAGCTATAGTAATTAACTTTAGCGGGTGCAAAGTCGAATCGAAAGAATTTATATTTATTGATGTAGATCTGCGGTTTAGAGGAAGCAAATACGAGAAAATCTACTAAAATTAATAGGTGCAGTATATAATTTTCAAAAATATTACAAAGTTAAGGGGAACGATTACTCCCGCCTGCCCCTTCCTAATTACACCTTCGTCCGCAGCCTGTTAGATAATGGTTCAAGGTGGATTGGGGTTAGGGATACGAATGAGTCGAGTTTGACTTGGATTTGGCTAAAATCATAATCATATCCATTTACAAAATTTATACACATATCTTATTCATTTACTCATTGGATAGAAAAATGAAAATTCATATCCATACCCATTTATCCATCAGGTACCTATTTATTCATCGGATACTTATTTATAAATTGATCTTACAATCATATCGTATTAAATTAGAGCCAAAGAAGATGAAAAATCTACAACATAATTAATTAATTATTTATTTTTAACAAGTTCTTAACATACGAACTCGGATTACTCTAATTTTATTTTTTCTCTACTAAAATTATTACAAAAAGAACCTTCAAAGGAAATACATCAAAAATAAAAATACAAAGAAACACTAAATATAAATACCTTTCAAACAAAAAATCTCCATCTCCAAAATAAATATTTAATGGAAGCTTAAGAAGCATTCTTAACCTTCAAAATAATGAAGAGAATCTTGAAGAAGATTAAGGTTGACGGAATGAAGGACTTAATATTAGACTGACATATATCTTGGATAAATGAGGATTTTATTGGAGTATTCGAGTAGGATAATCGAATATAGATTCATATTCATATCCAAACTCAATCGGATTTTATAGATAAAACCCATACCAAAACCTGATTAAGTTTGGGTTGAGTTCAGTTTGGATTTACTGAAACTTGCATCCCTACTTAGAATACATCACACTACATTAGATGGGGCACATGCTCGATGGAAAGGTTGGGGCATGTTCCCAAAGATGTACTCAATCATAGGTGAGAAACCTTATGGATGGAATTTAATAACATATTTATTACTAGTACGAGAGATTTTATCTCCTTTACAATTAATTTACTTGGAAAGTTAATCTATCTTTTTAGAGATTAACTCTCGTTCACTTAAAGGGTTATCCTGCATAATTTTAACACTTATTTTGAAGAGTTGACATCAATTTTAAAGAATGTTAATTTCGTAACTCCCCCACACCTAAGCTTTACTCTCAAGAAATTGATATTAACACAAGTCTAAATAAGCATTGCAAAAGTTAAACACCATTGCTTAACACTAATTTAAGAAAATAAATAAATAAAAATAAAGGCCAACACCAAAGTCTACCACATCAAAAAAAAAAAAAAAGCTTTACAGTAGAGGCCAAATTCTCCAACCTCAACAGAAGGGCAGTCAAAATCCAGAAGCCTCTTCATATGTGAACAATGTTGTTGAAGACATAAAAGATTCTAAGACGAAGGGAAATGCCTGAGGCAAGGATACGTATTCAGATAAGCACTACAAAAGTTAAACACCATTGCTTAATACTAATTTAAGAAAATAAATAAATAGAAATAAAGGTTAACACCAAAATCTACCACATCAATAAACAGCTTTACAATAGAGGGCAAATTTTCCATCGTCAACAGGAAGTGCAGTCAAAATCCAAAAGCCTCTTCATATGTGAACAATGTTGTTGAAGACATAAAAGATTCTAAAACGAAGGGCCTAAGCCAAGGATACACATCCGGGAGGTCCTTTGTTTAGCTTAGGATGCTTTCTAAATTAGGGTCCCAAGTGATGATGGAAACAACCTTACCATCCGTTGCACGAAACAACAGGCAAATCTCCTTGGCCCTGACAACCATGGTAAGGCCTACAAGGTACTACCTTGCAGGTACTCCATTCATAGGTATAGGGTATTCCTCAAGGTAGTTGTTAAGAAAGTGCCTCGTGGACTAAGGTTATAGGGTCACGGACAAGAAGCAAAGGCAGGTACCTTGGGGAGAAATGATTCAAAATCGAAGGAATGAACTATGCATGCATGCAATGAACGAATTCGGGTTCTATTGTCCTCCATGGAAGGTGGGTAGTTGTTTATGTAAGTGGTTTTTGGTGTGAAGTGGATGGAGGGGAAGATATAAGATTGATGCTGGGCAGCAGTTAGATGTGTGTTATTTACATGATTTAGTTCAATGCGGTGGGTTTAGATGAATGGTGCACAAACAACAGCAAGAGGTTGGGAAGTTGTACGAGAAAAGTCAATCTCACATCTTATAACACATTAACTCACATATATCACATGTGACCATTACTTGTGCCACTTTCCAATAAGATAATAGAAAAAAGAAATCAATATTAAATATAAAATAAATAAATTACAACGTCTTTTTTATATCTCTATGTTCAATATAAATGAAAAATTACAATTTAAAAATATACGAACAAAACTATCACGCGTATCCTACCACTAATCCATCACTTATTCTACCATCTCCATAACCTAGTACTTTCTAAAGTCTATCCTGAATTAAACACAAACACTCATCCAAATGTAACCCGAGTGTCTTCCTATGCAAATCTTTGAGTGGTGGAACACTTGTTTGATATACGTCCAAAGGGAGTAAAAGGACAAAAGCCTTCCTTATCAGCCATAGGGGAAAAGGGAAATATCTTCTTACTAGCTACAACTATTCTCTCCAGGTTAGTTTAAGTAGCCTAGTTGAAAACCTTAATTTGTATTCATAGAATTAGGGTTAGCTCCCCTTTCATTAACTTACAAGAGAATTAAACTAGCAATTAATTCTTGTGTCTATTTTCTTGGGAGCGGGGAACCCTGCTGTGATAACCTAACATGAGAGCAAAATCTAGGTTTCTATTTGAGGATTTTCCTAAACCAAACCTGCCCCCATATAACAGCATACGCAACTAACTAATACTATTTTGGTTCCTTATTGGAAGTAGTTTCCATGTGTAAAAACCGTCAACTATGTAGCGACAAAGATAACTATAGTCTCTACCATAAAGAAACAATAGTTTTGTGAGTTTGACAAACTGTTAAAAGTAGCTTACTGCTCTTTCGTGCTCTTGATCGCTTCCGTCCAAGTTTTCTCCTGTTTGGATTTCTTGACTAGAAAGACATCAGACAACACGGTTGTCAACATCAAAGAGGCCTTCAAGAGCTTCAAACCCTACCAAAAAAAGACATTACTTTCATTTGGTGGCATTTAAAAGGAAAAAAAGGATCAAAAGATAAATGACAGGTAAAGGTCATTTAAGGTAATCAAGAATTTTTTAATCTTCAACTATCTTATGAAAAAAATGATGTAATCTGGCACTAGTTGTTTGCTGTTGTTATATATGTGCCAAACTAAAAGTTATGAGAATATTGAACAAAAGCAATCCCCCTTATTATGTTATGTTTTCATGCATGTGGCACATTGAGAATTAACATCTATCATGAAATTAGAATATGTAAAAGTGGATCACACTTCATTTCTGCTCCAGATGAAATAAAAAAGCGGTGCAAGAATAACACAGGGGCCCAAAACTTAAATAACCATAATTAACCACTGTAGGAAAAAAAGATCTTCGTAGACATTTTATTTTCCTAAATGTTCAGATAACTACAATATCATCTGGATTATTAATCAAAATAATCATCTAGTATGATCTATCATCTCTTTAAAGACATTTGGACCATATGTCTTGAAAGAGTATGTCAGGGTAGATCTTGACATTAATTTTGTTTAAATTTTTAGGTAATATTATAGTTATCTAGATGTTTAAAAAATAAATGTATAGAAAAGATCTTTTTTCTTGCAATGAGCGACAACCCAATGGTCCAAACTTAGAAGTGAAGGGATCACTCTCTCCATAAACGAGCCCAATAATGTTGATTATGCATTTTACTAACCATCTTGACAACTGTATTTGGCCATGCAATAACCTTTCTAATAGCATATTTTAATCCCATTAAGCATTTATAGAAGGTTTAGTTGATGGTGAAGGGTTGAAGAATCTTACTAAGCCAAATCACCTTTCAAGCTAGGGAAAGCTGTATTACTTTTCAACCACTTTGAGAGTGCCCTTCCTTACCCTGTTGAAACCCTAGAAGCCCAAATTGCACTGTTGCTGGGCCAAAACACCTTTCAAGCTATGGGAAGTTGCATTACTTTTTGACCCCCCTTGAGAGCTCCCTTTCTTATCCCTTTCGAGCCCTAAAAGCCCTAATTGCATTGTTGTTGGGTCCCCAACTTGCTACCTAGCACCAAACGAGACCTTCCCAACCTCCACCCTTTTTTCTTCACCCTTCACCTTTCTCTAGTAGGTTGATGTTGCTTCTACCTTAGGTCCCAATTTGCCCTCGTGATGTTGAGTTGCATGAAAGAAGACCTCGATCGTGCTGGCTCCAGGAAGCACTTGGTGGCACCGCATTATAAGGATTTGCTCTTCAGATCTATTGCTTGGCTACCACTAGGGGGCATTATCTTTCTGGCACCCAAATCCAGTGCTTTTAGTCATTCTTCGATTGTCGTTGGTTGTCGCAACTCTGTGGTGCTTGGTTTAACTCAGCGAGACTTTAGATCTGTCACTTGGGGTAACCGTAGATCTTGTGCGTCCTCGAGTAATGTAATTCCTGAATATTTTGAAGCACCACAAATCTCAATTGACCTCAACATTTAGATTTGCTATTGAGTTTTGAGTATTTTGACCATGCGTACTATGCTCGTGCTAGATAGCACCTGGATTTGTTATGAGGCATTTTAGATTTGCTTCATTGTGAACACCGTAGTGTTATCTACCTAGCCATTTGGGGTGGCGATGGGCACATGTTTGTTGCATGGTGGCTTTGGGTTTAGGCCCTAGTTTGAGAGCTTGGTCAAGTCTAGTAGTCGGTGGTGTTGCACTCTCGCCTACAAGGAGGAAGTCACCGTATTTGTGCCCTTGGTTGTCACTTCCATTGTCCCCCCTCAATGCTTCTTCTTAGGTCTTCTTCCAATAGCTTCTCCTTCACCTCCTTCTCGGCCACCTGGCTTTTGCTGATAATACTTGCTCGACCTTTGGTCCATCCCCTTGCATGTGATTGATTCATGCCAAGGCAAATTCAAACAGATCTTTTTATTTCTCTATGGTTCATCCCATGTTGCACTTGACTTGCCAACTGAGGATCTTTTTCTTGGTTGTTTTCACCCTTGTTAGCCTAAATTAGCAAGTCAAATTGCTTTGTTTCGTTGGGGTAAAACATAAAGAAAGGTTCTACCAAGGGAAAGCTGGTTCTAACTGTGTTTGGCTATTATGGGTGCCCACCATGGTTTGTGATTGGTTGTGAAGCTTTCCTAAACTATGTGATGTAGGATTGATCTTTGCATTTGAGAGGGCACCTATTGAGGATAACAGATCGAGGCTATAAATCGGATAGAAAGCTTGAGTTGAAGACCAAAAACTTGAGGTCATTGGCATTCATAAGCCACAACTGTAGCCTTCATTCCTTTTTCAGTTATTGGGATGATGGAAGATAGAATACTTTCACACTACCAAGATGTTGCTTCGCTAATTCTGGCTTCTAGCTTTTCTGAAATTTCTAGTATGCATGGATGAAGTAGATCATCGGGAGCCGCTCTTGGTAGTGCAGTCATCATCCGTCAGTGCAGGAAAGCAATTGGGGATCCTGGCAACTGCTAGTGAATGCTTTCTTTTCTTTTCCTGTTTTAGTGTTTTTTCTTTCATTTTTGTTTTTGTTTTGGATGTAAGTTTTAGAATCCCCCGTGAAAGGGGTTTCTGAGTTTCCCACTTGGGGATGCACACAATTTATTTTTCTTCTTCCTCACCTATTTAGAACTGCAACCCTCTGTAATAGTTTCCTTCCCATTTAATGAAGTTTATGTCGCAAAAAAGCCTCAGTGTCACAAATGAGCTATCCAAGAACAAGTAAGGAAGGACTAATATGCACAGAACTCCTCCTGAAAATAAATGTATACTTTAAATTTATGGAATAATTATAGAAGAAGAAACAATGAGTAAAGGGAAAAATTTATTCCGTGTCACATAAGTAATGGTGAGACTTGTGAAACCCCCATCAGGTATAAACTTATTTTCGGGAAAAAAATAAGGTATAAACTTTGTCTCACGATTATAACTTCTATTGTTGCAGGTCCTTAAATTTATTTAGTTATAAAAAGTTTATAGCGTAAATGACACGCTATGAGGTCCCTTTTGCAATCCTATCCTCTTCCCAATAAAAAGGTGCAAAATTTTCAACCACTCTTTTTTTATTTGGAAATGTATTTTCAATCACTATTTACATTGAGGTTGTGCTTGGTTGGGGGTTAGTTTTGAAATATTATTGGAGTGGGATAAGTTGTGTAAAGTGTTTGTTTTGGAGATGGGATAAGTGGTCGGATAGAAAGGATTGATACGATGATGTGACATTAGTGAGTGATTTTAATATTATGATATAAGTGTATGATGATATTACATTAGATTAAATATATTTTAATATTATATATATAATTTGGGAATGCGATGTTGTGATAGATGTTGATGTTGATTTGACATAATGAGATTAGTTGAATTTTACTCTTTAAAACATTCATTACACTCTTGTCTCTCTAATTGATTGAGGATATTCCCCAACCAAACAGACTTTGGAGAATTCCCCGATCATACTGATTCAATAGAAATTAAACATCACATTAATTCAAAAAGAAAGGAGGGAAAAACACAGTCCCGTCAGCGCTGCATCCCACTGAAAGAGTTTCGTCCCTAGATGGTCCACTGCCCATGCCTCTTCCCACCGATCGGTGGTCCTCCTTTGAAGATCTCCTCTGAGGAATGATTGTAGAATGGGAGAAGTCTCAGCAAATTTCTAGTGCAAGAACTACAATCATCTCTACATAGCCCTCTCACTTCATCCCCACCAAAATAAAAAACATCTACTAAACCTCCTTCTGCAACAACCCCCTCCCCCCCGCAACAAAAAAAAAAAAAAAAAACAACTATCTATCAGTTAACCTTGTTTTCTAGTGAATTATGGAGGATCACTATCACTTGATAGTCATAGATTATCTGATACCTCCAGTGAATTATGGAGGATGAGGAGCATAGGATCATGTCTAGGTTGCAGGTGCTCCATTGAAGATTGAGTGGCGCTTTGCTCTCCTGTGACGAACTGCTTCTATCTCAAAAGTCATATCTCAGAGACAAACTAAGTATCAGGGTCTGGTTGAAATGCTAAATAAAGCATTGAGATCGCATCACCCCCCAATTATTCAAGAAACAAAAGCTGATTATTGGATAGCCAAATTTGACACCATTGACGAGGCTGAAAAGACCTAGAGCTGTGCACCTTGGCATTTTGATGGTAATCCTATAGCCATCGAAAAAGCTTGTCCAAATACCTTTCCAAATCAATACGAATTCTGTTGTGGAGGTTTTTGGATAACATATCTTTGACATACCACTAGAATACTGGAATAAAAAAACTATATTGTGCATAGCTTTTGCCATAGGGGAAGTTGTTGATATGGCCCCTGATCTAGAACATAACCAAAAGAATTTAGTTGCTGTGAAGATACTTATAGATACAACTAAGCCCCTTGCAAAATATATTATATAGCATATTGTCAAGAGGAAGTCAAGTTGTATTCGCCAAACAAATATGATGGCCTGCATCGCTTATGTCATTTTTGTGATAAGATCGGTCACATGTATCACTGGTGTGAAAAAGTAACCGAAATTAAAAAAGAACTCGAAGGTGCTTTCTTGGAATATAGCAACGCCAATTCCAACGTTCTTCTGAAGCTCAAATGGTCAGATAACATTAAAGTTAGCTGGAGATAGATGAAAGATCCCTCCCTTTCCAGCAATGCTTGTTTTAACACAAGCAACCAGTTTCCTGCAGGCCCTTCTGATGTTGGAGAACGCATCCCCTCCTCATTTGGGACGTGCTCTTCCCATGCATTTGCATAGCCCCCTTTAAAGCCTTCCTATTACAACCAAGCCTTTGGTGGGCCCTCCCTAAACCAGTAACCTTACAAAGACCCCCTTCCTCAATCATGGATTCGAGTCCTCCACTAACCATAAAGCCTCTCACCCATTTACCACCTGTCCACCTGAAGTCACATGAATCACAAAAAAATATTGTAATCTAAATCCCAACAACAATGGAGTCACATGATCCAGAAAAAAATAAGGGGAATCAAAATCCTACATCCATATCCCCCACCATCCCTGTTAATGGTCATCATACTTTTGTCCCACCAAACTCCAACCTATACCTTGTTGCACCAATCATCCAGCAGGACCCCACCACAACCACCGTAGCCAACACTCCAACTTGCTCCTCTTTAAATATCTCTGATCACAGCTTTGTTCCACCTCCAATTCCTTTAACCTCCACCCCATCCAGTCCTGTAACAAATCCCTCGTCCACCAAGCAGCAATCCACCCCTTCACCATCCAAGTTCAAGCTTAGCCCTCTTCCAATCTGAAAAGCTCCCCAATTCAAGGAAGAAGCAAGCACGTAAACTGCATGCAGCCATAGCTACTGATTTCATTGCTTCAATGTCTGGTATTAAAAGAAAGGAGATCTTAGATGCTGATATGACAGGTGCTCATGATGTATGCAAAAAAATAAAAGAAATCAAAGCTCTCTCTACTGAAGTGGAAACAAGGATTGTATTTGGATTACGGAGCTCTGGCAGCTGACCCCCAATAGCTGCAAGGTCATCAGTAAGTATTCTTGCTTGGAATTGCAGAGGCTTGAGGAGAGCCTCTGCACTTCTTCATCTCAAAAATCTCCACAAGTCGACAAAGCCATCCATCTGTTTTCTCTCTAAAACTCATTGGGAGGACAAGCACATTACAAACGTTAAAAAAGAGTCCAGTGGGTATAGCCTGTATTCTCAAGCAGCAGTGGGAAAATCCGGTGGCATTTTACTTCGGGTTGAAGAAAATATCGATATACAGACAACTTATAGTGATGCTCATTGTTTTCTTATCAGTACCTCAGGCATAAGGACATGTGTATGGTCACTCTTGTGTATTTATGGTTCGCCAAACAAGCAGAAAAAGAAAATTTTCTGGGTGGCAATGGCCATGACTGCTGAAGGTATACATAATTTACTGGTTGTTGGTAATTTTAACACCATTCTCCAGGAGCATGACAAAGAAGGTGGGGCTCGTGTCACTTCCTGGGAACTTTCCATGTTAAGAAACTTCACCTCTACGCTTGATCTACTTGATTTTCCAGACCTGCCTACACGTGGACAAACAGACACTATCGGAACCTTATTTGACAATGCCTTGATCGTGTCTTTCCTTCTGGGGACTGGTGCTTATTGCTCCCCAAGGTAGGAGTTCTTCATCTACCTGCCCTGGGAAGCGACCATTCTCCCATCCTACTTAAGTTAGACAGAGAAGTAAAAGAAAATATATTCCTTGGTGTTTTGAGCAGTAGTGATTAGAAGAAAAATCTTGTCTGGTGCTCATTGAAAAAAAAAAAGGGGAAGGACTGGACAACAACAATGCAATTATTGTCAAGCAAAAGGAGCTTAAATCACATCTCTCTAAATAGGCAAAAAAGGAGGTCCAAGGCTGGAAAGAGGAAAAATTGGAAATTGAAGGAAAAATGCTCTCTCTCCAGATGCTAAATCCATCTCCTGACACTACTCAAGAAGAGAAGTTGTTGCAAGGGCATCACATTGAAGCCCTCAAAAGAGAAGAACTCTATTGGTTCCAACGCTCGAGACACAAATGAATTTATGACGGGGATCATAACACATGCTTCTATCACTTATATACGTGAAATAGAAGGAAAAAAAAATGCAATTACTTGGATCAAGAAGGGGAATGGTGCCTTCACAGGAGAGGCAGATGAAATTCAAAATATTTTTGTAGATTACTTCATGCAGCTATTCAAGGAGACTACTCTAGTTGAGAGCACGCCATGGATTTTTGAAGAAGATAAGCTTACCGAGGAAGAGATGGCTTTTGCTAGTAGCATTCCAACTGCAGATGAAATCAGATATATGTTTTTTCCATGAATCCGCACAAATGCCCGGGACCAAATGGGTATCCAACTTCCTTTTATAGAGCAAATTGGGAGGTCTTAAAATGCAATATCATTTCTTTAGTTCAAGAAGCCTTCACTACAGGTACCTTCCCTGTTGAACTAAATAGAACTTATGTGGTGCTTATTTCAAAGAAAAAAGGGGCTGAACTTCCTTGAGACTATAGACCTATTAGCCTTACTAATACCTTATATAAGCTAATCGCAAAGCTTACGATTGTCAAAATGAAAAATGTTCTTTTATGCATTGTGTCTCCGCATCAAAGTGCCTTCCTCGAGGGCAGACAAATCACTGATAACCTCATAGCAGCAAGAGAAATTCTCTGCTCTGTGTTCTCGAAAAGGTAAAAGATATTCCATGGCTATCAGGATGGACATGGAAAAGGCTTTCGACCTTGTAGAGTGGAGATTTATTCTAACCTTCTTAAACAATTAAATTTTACAGATACTTTTATCTCCTTAATTAATTCTTGCCTAACCTCCTTTACTCTAGCACTATTAATTAATGGCTCTCCCTCCCCCCACAAGTATTCCAAAAAGGGGGATTCAACAAGGATGCCCTCTCTCCCCTTTTCTCTTTACTCTTTCATCTGAATTTTTGTCCAAATTATTGATTAAATCTCAACTCTCAAGTTGCGCTCATGGGTACAACATTTATAATAGCAAGGCACATTTAGTTACGCATCTTATGTTCGCCGATGACACACTGCTCTTTGGCCAAAGTACACCTCTTGAAGCGGTGAAGCTAAGAAGACTCATCCAATATTACTGTCAGCACTCGGGACAAGTTAATCTCAACAAATCCAAAGTCTTCTTCAGTAAAAGTATGGATGAGAAGGATAAAAACGATGTCAAGGGTGTGCTGGGATTGGCGCTGGAGCTGGAGCTTTCTGACGAAACTTATTTGGGTTTTCCCATTCTGGATGGCCGTACTCAGAAGAGACTTCATCAACTATTGATTCACAAATTCGAAACTAAGCTAAATGATTGGAAAAACATATTCCTCTTGTAGGCTGGGCAAACAGTGCTTATACCGTCTACACTCACCTCCATTCCCACCCACTTGATGGCACTTACACTTCTCCCACCCAAGACGTGCGTACTCTTGATGGAATTATGCGTGACTTCTGGCGAGGGCATAATGAATGTTCGTGTCATTTTTATCCTAAAAGTTGGAAATCTATTGTAGCCCCCAAGCTTCATGGTGGGATTGGAATGAGACAAATTCACCTTTTCAATAAAGCTCTACTAATGAAACAACTCTGGAGAATTGCTCAAGGTGAAGGGGATATCAAGTACAACATTCTACAAGCAAAATATTTCTATAATGGTGATTTTTGGGATGCAACTGTCAGCCCCAATGCCTCAAAATTACGGAAACAGTTAAATTCTCTCTATGAAAAGTTGTTTACAGGCTATTACTGGTTGGTAGGGAATGGAGAAAAGATACAAATCTGGCCAGATCATTAGATTAAGGATCATCGTAATCCAACTCAACCAAGCAATTGGACACCCAATCTGCCAACTTATGTTCAACAGCTACTTCAGGAGGATGGTGCGTGGAACATAAATAAACTGAAAGAGTTCTTTGATCCCAATATTTGTGCTAAAATCATAGCCACAACTATTTTCAAAAATGATGTGGGTAGCTTGATATGGATGCCTCATCCTAAAGGTCTTTTCACTGTGAACTCAGTGTTCAAGGAAATCTTTGATCCCATTCCAACCATTAGTGATGTTCGCAAACGGTGTAATGCTCTCATTTGGAAGAACAAGATCCTCAGCCCCAAGTCTAAAATTTTCCCTGGAAGTTCTTCAATAATGCTTTATCATTGGGAGAGATGGTGGTTAAAAGAGTTCCCTTAGACTCAAGCTCTTGTATACTTTGTAACAATGGTGATGAAACTGAAACCCATCATTTTTTTCTCTGCCCATTTGCACGAGCAGTTTGGTTTGGATTTGATGTTAGATATAGATTGAATACTCTAGATTCTCACCGGTTGAACTTTATCTTCCTCACTTTACCTTAGGCTAAAAATCCACCAATCACCATTGAAGAAGCTGAAATCCTACTACGTCAAATTTGGATTACTCGTAAATTGAAGCATCAATCTGTCCCCACCAAAGCTGAACATCTGCTTCGACTTGTGCTCCAAGAGCAACTAAGAAATGGGGAGAGGAAATTTTGGACCGACTCCCCTTTGCTAGCTTTGGTTTGCCACATCAATCAGACACTTTGGGAGATCTCACTATTCAAGTCGATGCAGCCTTCAGACAAGACAAAGGGGCTTTTGCAGCAAGCTTCTTTGCAGGAAATGGGACTCTCTTTGAAACTAACGTGCGTCATTCAACTTGTGAGAGTGTAGAGGAAGCAGAACCCCATGCTATAATATAATTAATATTGGGCATTTGCGTGGCTTCAACCTACAGCTGCTATAACGTGGCCATATGGAGCGATCGTAGATCTGCCGTCCACATGATCATGGGATTATCTCATCCTAGCTGGAGGTATCTCCATCTTATCTAAACAACCCAGAAGCTTCTCTCTTATTCCGACAACCCACATTTGCATTTTTACTCCTCGCGCTTTTGTTTCCTATGACTGGGCATTGGATTGGCCGAGACTGTCCCTCTTGCTTGAGGAGGGTTGTTTCTTTTGATGGTTGGATAAAATTTGAGCTTTCTTCTCTTCAAAAAAAAAAAAAAAAATCAAAAAGAAAAACGGGAAACGTACGCATCTGCGTGCGGAAAAGATCAGATCAATACCTCATTGATGCCGAAATCGACGACCCGCTCTTCTAGCGAGCCCACCTCCTTCACGTTGAATTCGTTGAGGAGGGCGATGCTAGAGATGGTGGACATGGGCGCCACCCCGAGATCGTCCATCACCATGTACGTGATCACTTCCTTCACAACCCCCTCACTGCCACTCGCATCCCCTCCATCACCACCCGTAAACTTAACAGGAGAGTCCATACACCTACGACAGTGGGGGCAGGCTGTTCCGGACGTATCCGTCACACCAGACTCGCTAACATAGCAGTTGCGACACTTGTAACATTGCTTGCTAGTGCTGCTTGAAGAAGAAGAAGAGGAAGCAGAGTCACCACCACCGAGAAGGAGGAAGCAGCCTTGTAGCCCTTGGAAGACGGGGTCCAGAAGGGACTCCTTGCGGAAGCTTGGCTGCAGGTAAGGGGAGCCAAGGGACTGCACAGGCTCGAGGTGAACCCTCTCCATGGAGCCCACCATCCCACCCTCCTCCTCCTTCTTGAGGAGTTGGACAATGGTCCCAACGAGGATGGCGAGTAGGCTGAAGAGGAAGTCGACGAAGTCCTTCTGGGCCTCCGCGAAGAGGACCATGTTGGTCTCCTTGTTCACGAGAAGCTTCAGGGAGAAGTTGGTCGACATGTTCACCGAAGTTGTGAGGGTTCGGGTGGTGGAAAAACCTTGGGAACGGTCTTAAATAGGTGGAGCTGCCACGTCGTAGGGGGTAGGGCTGTCCGATTGAAATCGGACGACCGAGATTCCCGGGTTATGGGAAACGAATGCAAGTGTGTAATTGGAACGTGATACGATATATTAATTCCAAAACATTCGGGGGAAAGGAATGGCGTGATGGATATCAAGCTACCTACGATGGTAATACATGCGTATTTATGGAAAGTAGTACATGACATATGCGTCGTAACCGGAAGAACTTCAACGTGACAGCAGATCCGCTAATTAAGTTGTATATTTATGTTATGGAATATGGATCGGGTAATTTAACTGTTCGGAAGTAATTAGTTCTTTAATTATCGGTATTTGGTATGATTTTTTTTTTTTATCTTTTATTTCTTTATCTTCTTTCTACATTTTTTTTTTTCTTGTGCTACGAGAATAAGACTTTCCCTCATAGAGGATATTATTATTTTTTATTTTTCTCTTTTCCTTTAAGGTGCATCCTATTCTCCCTTTAAATGAAAATAATTTTTTTTAAAAAATAAAAAAAACTATCCGGTCCTAATTTGTTTATCGTTTCCTACCTTTCTAACACACTGTGATTGTTTGGTCTTCTTTGCTTAGCTATCGTTAGGCTACTTCTAGTTTTCTATTTGATAGATTGGAATGTTGATTATTTGTTTAGTAGACTTTGTCCTAAGATAAAGGAGAACAATCCTAGGAGGGGAGAGGATTGATGAACTCTATCTCTCCTTCTATGAAAAAAATAATCCTACCTATCCTTTTAGATATCTTGTGATTTGTCTCACACTTTCCCTAAATATAAAATTTTATTATTCAAGATTTATCCTACAATTTCACTATTTACAAAAATGAATCCCTTGAAACAGATACTATGTAAGAGAAAAGAAAAATAAAAATTTAAGTATATAAGAATATGATAAAGAGAGGGAAGGAATTATTTTATGTTCATACCTTAGGTAGAGTCATTGGATGAAATTGAAGAAATTTTATTCTTTCAAGTGAAATGGAATTGAAAATTTTGGAGGAATCAAAGAGCCTTGAATTTCTCCTAGCAAACAACCCCTCAAGAGGACATTGGAGACTTAATTTGACTGGTGTGTTTTGTAATTTTCAAATAGAATATGACTGAATTTTTATCATCTAAAATCTAGAACCCCCTTGATTGCATAAGTATAAATGAGTGAAATATGTTCATAGTGTGGATTCCCTGCCAGGAGGGGGTGACGTAATAAAATGCGGAATAGAATATAAACAATCTCACAAAAAATTCAATCACACAAGGTACACAATTATTTTTAGGTGGAAATCTAAGTTGGGTGAAAACCACCACCTAACTCTCTCAAGTTAGGATTTTCCGATCAACCAAGTTGATCAAATCCACTAAACGAATCACTTAAACGAGGGTTATTCAACCTCAATTACAACCACACTACAAGTGCGAAGGTGGCGTTCCTCAACTCCTCTTCACGAGAAGGATTTTGTCCCACGAAGGAGACGAGAATTCGCAAAGTGAATACCCAATCAAATAACAAAGTAAAATAACAAATATAGTCCTATAGAGTCAACAAAGATTTAAACCTAGCTTCTATAGGAATTAGGAAACTCCTATTTGCAAGGAGTGCGTCGAATCAATGACGCGGGTGTGTGAGCCACGCGACGGCGCAACGTCGCTCTCGTGAACTACGGCGGGAGAGCGTGTGTGCAAAGGCTTGATACTCTCAAGATGAAGAACTTGAGCTTGGAGAGCAAGAGCTTTTCTTGGACACAAAAGAGTGTGAAAGTGTATTACTAGGTGTGTCTTGTGTATCTAGGTGTGTCTTGTGTATCTAGGTGTGTCTTTGTGTGCAAGAGGTTCTTCTCTATTTATAGAGGCCTTAGGAAAGCTTTGGAAGGCTTTGGAAAGCTTCCATAGCCGTTAGGTGCAAAGCCCAAGAGAATCAGGCTGAAATCAGGAACAATGATTGCACTGACAAGGTTATCAGACGTCTGATTCTGGCATAAGATGTATGGGAAACCAGTTTAATACGTCTGAAAATAAGGTCAGACGTCTGATTTTATGCGGGTTTCTTTCTGATTTGAATCAGATCTAAACAGGATTCTAGTGCAAGTCCATCAGATGACATATAGGACATCTGACACTATGTCTGGACGTCTGGAAACCTACTTTTTCTGTGGGAATGGATTTCCAAGAGTTCCAACGGCTAGAAAATATCTGAGAAGAGATTTTGGGTCAACCGAGGCAAAACGGTCATCTATCAGACGTCTGAAAAGGCTTAAGGACGTCTGATAAGGCTCTAACGGTCATATCCTTCAGTGTTTGCTAAGTCAGCCAACGGTCCACTAATTGGACATCTGGCAATGTCATCAGACGTCTTCTAAGATGTCTGGACAGAGGTCTGGACGTCTGATTTCATCAGACAGAGCTAATAAGTCCAGCGTAAATGTTATCAGACGTCTAAATCAACAATCAGACGTCTTAAAACATATTATCAGACGTCTGATTTTGGAATTAGACGTCTGAAAAAGCTGTTTGAACCCTATATTAGTTTTCTAAGTTTTCTACAGAAAACCTAAGTATCCTAGGGTTGTGCCGGTGTTTCTAGGACTACTGTTAGGGTACTTTGAGGCGCTTTAACATGATGTTCTAAGGAACAAAAAGAGCAAGGAAATAATGACAAAAGTACATGAAAGAAATAAACAGAATTCTATCATATTCTTCTTGTCCTTCCATCTTCAATCTATCGCTCCTCGCGAATCTCCTCTGTTCTCTATCAAACTCCTCCAATCCGTCCTGGATGCGAGTTCGAACTCCGTCTAATCACGTTTCTATTTGTAATTTGCCTGAAATCTAAGACTCCAAATGCAAATGTTAAATGACACGTGTTTTGTTATCATCAAAACAAACGATCACGGTGCTCTAGCACTAATACATAGTTCACCATCTCATCATTGTTTTCTTCTTTTCTACATGAGAAAATTTCTCCAAAGATAAAAAATGATGTATATCCAACTCCGTGATGTATTTGTAATTTGTGAAATTAATTGATAATCAATAGAATCAGTGATGTAGAGTGAGAAATAAAAATTAAACCTCATTCCTAGAATTAAAACCCTTCGCCTAATCTTAGTAATGCTGATGATTTTATCTTCTGGCTGGAAATAAATAATACAAATGCATTTTATTCACATGAAAATTTAAGTAAAATTTTACGTACCTTCAAAATATTCAAATTGCTACATTAATATCTGTGTATCATCCATGATACTTCTCATATTACCTTAATAATATTAAAGTAATATTGATTATGTTTGATTTAAAATTAAATATCATATATGATATTTAATTCAAAACTTAACATTACATTTGTAATTTGATTTATAACTAATTATTGATGTAATTTAGTTTATGGGATTGACTCACAAATATTTATATTAAGATACATGTTCGATAAGTAATATTAGGGAAATAATTAATGTTCAAGGAGATATAAACAAAGAAGCACGAAATATGGATGAGAGTGGGAAGAATGTACACAAGCAAGTGATTAGAGAATCTTATTCACTTGAAAATTATACTTTATTTTGTCATAGATTTATATGCTTATTTAACGATACTTGATTTATTCCATTGTTAAATTTTATATTTGATTATTTTTGATCCATGATTTTTTCCTTTTTTATAACCATTTAAATGGCCAAGTTTTGATTTGCAAAGAAGTAGCAATTAGGACATTTGTAATTTTAATTTTAAATAAATTTTAGAAGCTAAGGATCGGTAAAAAAATTCACTTTTGTAGATGCTTCTATCAATTTCGTGTCCCTCTTAAATTTTTTTCTACCTCCGTCAGCACAGTTAGCCAATAAGCCACGAACATTGTGGTTGCATCAGTTGTCCGTAGATCGTCCGATTTCAATCTGACGGGTCCGCCCTCTCCGACGTCTCAGTTTCCCGAGATTCAAACGTACAAACGGTCGCTCCTGTCCGCCCACAGCATAAAAACGCAGCCAAGTTTCTTCCACCTCCATCCTTCCACAAGTTGGTGAAGATGTCGGCCAAGTTCGCCCTGAAGCTTCTGATCAACAAGGAGACCAACGTGGTCCTCTTCGCGGAGGCCCAGAAGGACTTCGTCGACTTCCTCTTCAGCCTCCTCGCTTTTCCCGTCGGGACCATCGTCCAGCTCCTCAAGAAGGAGAAGGAGGCCGGTGGTATGGTGAGCTCCATAGACAAGATCTACTCGAGCCTCCAATTGCTCGGTGCCACATACTTGCAGCCAAACTTCAGCAAGGCGTCCCTACTGGACCCTGTCTTCCAAAGGCAACAAGGTTGCTTCCTTCTCGAGGGTGGTGGTACTTCCTCTTCTTCTTCTAGCAGCACTAGCAAGCGATATTACACTTGTTGGAGCTCCTGTTGTGTGACGGATACGCCGGGGATAGTCTGCCCCAAGTGCCGTAGGAATATGGAGTCTCCTGTTAAGTTTATTGCTGGTGATGGAGGGGATGCAAGTAGTGGGGGGTTGTGAAGGAAGTGATCACGTACATGGGTTCTCCGGCATCACCCTCCTCAACAAGTTCAACGTGAAGGAGGTGGGTTCTCTAGAAGAGAGGGTGGTCGATTTCGGCTCCAATGAGGTACCGAAATGCTTATTTTGTAGAAGTTTTTTCTTTTTTTTTCGGTTAATTTAATCTTTTCTGTTGAATCGATGTGTATGAGGTGAAGGGCGGGGAAATTCTTAATTTGAGGGTGGTCGAATGTTTTGCGACCCCATGAGAAAGGATCAAAGAGTTGTAGAATGGATCCCATACTATATTGTTCATCGTTGAGTTTATCTACTTTTTCATATCAAATGGTACCATCAACCATCGTTGTTTTTTTGGCTCAATGGACCATCACCCCTTAAATTTAAGCGGAATGCATCTTCTCGGGAGGGGCTTTGTGCTTGTTAGTCACTCATTGTTGTTTCTCTTATCATGTGGTTGTTCCTTTGCTACATAGATTGAGGAATACCCCGTCAGGTACACTGGTGTAGTAATTTTTTGTTGTTGCAAGATTGGCGATCAAAATACGAAGTCTTTCACGCCCGCGCGCGCGCACACACACTGAGGCTGCTAACTGAGATTAGTTTAAGCAAGCAAATGACAGGGTTTCTTGATCGATAATTTATGAGAAGGGTTAATATGATGAGATATGATTTGATGCCTCCAGATGCCTATGTAAGGAAAGTTTTATCACTTTACCGTTCCCTTGGTAGTGCTTACTCGATATTTAGCTTATTACAGCATACTTTGGAGGAATGGTTAATAAATGTTGATAGTTGGATAGTGACACAGAGATGTTTTTACTTGATAAGATTTTCAGCCCTTCTCCATTAACGAAACCAACGCTTAATGAAATATATACTCTTCTATTAGAAATTAAGTTTCTTGCAAGACTCAAATATACATGTCGAAACTGTTAACAAAATGTAGACCGAACATTAATCAGTATTCTAGGGTGCGAAATTAATTCCATTTCTGAATTCCGATCACTGGGGATTTCCTGTTATCTGTGTTCCTTTGAGTTTTGGGCCCCTGTGTTATTGTTGCTCCCAACAATTCTATTTCAGCCAGACCAGAATTGAAGGCAGTGCAGCGAAAGGAACTCTATGCTTCTACCTTGGTATCTCGGAATCGGCATTTACCTTTCAGTTTTGCATACGACAAGGGCAAACAACTTGTGCTAAGTCACATAATTTCTTAGTAAAATAGTCGGAGATTTAGAGATGCATGTTTGTTAGTTTAAGTGGCCTTTTGGTTTTTTTCCCATTTCATTCATGGCATAAATATATATTTTCCTTCGGTAGGGTTTGAAGCTCTTGAAGACCTCTCTGATGTCAACCACTGTGCTATCTGATGTTTTTCTGGTGAAGAAATCGAAACCGGAGCCTAAATCTGGACGGAAGAGATCCCGAGTGTGAAAGATCGAGGAAGTGTTTTTTCATTGGAAGGAAGAAAATTACTTCTAACGGTTACAGACTTTTTTTTTTTTTTTTTGACGGTTTTCACTTTTTGGAAACACAAATTATGCTAACGTCAGTGTTTTGAATACAATCGGGAAAGTTAATTAGATATCTAAATTATGTTGATTAGTTGCAGAACGATGAATGGTTGCACCTGAGTAGAAGGATTGTTTTTTCCTTTCCCTTTCTTATTACTGGTGTTTTCCACCGGAGCTCAACTCTTGATGGGCTCTTTGACCGCAGTTGTGTGCGATGATTCACGATGGAAGATATTTTTTTTTATATATATTCAAATTAACCTCAGCCCTACATTTATATAACCGTAAATTGTCCCTTAAGGGCCTAAAATTTTTCGATTATTTTGGACTCAACTAGGAAAATTAAATAGATTTTAGGTAGCCTAAAAATAATGTTTTTGCTGATAATCAAAGTGTAATAAACTTGGTAAATTTTCCTTCGTACGAGTTTTGAAGAAAGACATTGGTAAAGAAAATACCTGCAGCAGAAAATCTTACACACCTAATAATCAGACCTCTAGCATTAACCAACCCCACATAGAGTTGGAAACCTTAGGTTATAACCAGAAATGAACGGTAGATTTATGATGCTAATACATCCAAAAGGAGCTCAAATGAAGGTGGAGAATTGTTGATGGCATTTTTAATAAAGATCCTAAGTACACCAATTATACTCAACCTGGTAAATAATATTAAATGCTTTTTAGCTATTAGATGTTCAGATTCAATTGTGTATGATTTGAATTATATTAGTTGGAGGATTCTATTGATGTGGTCTTATCTTGAGGGAAAACATAGATATTTACCTGAGCATTGCAAATCTTGAGATTAGTCACCATACGTAGGAAGTTGGTATTTAAAATCAATATGTATGTTTGAAACTTCATTGTATAACAGAATCATTTTTCTTGTATTACCTTAGAAGATGAATGTCAAGACATTGCAATTAACCAAAATTAGGATCATTGTATTGATAGCAGTCATTGTAATAGTTGAAGACTATAGGGATCTTTTCATTTTTAGGATGTTACACCCAATATTATTTATCTATAATTTTTTTAACAATATCAACGAGATGATTCGATCTTCCCACAAGTAATAGAGTCTGTTGATGCCTTAATGGAATGAATAAGTACTCCAATCACCAAAGGAAATAACTTTCAAAATTAATCTTTAAGGCCTAATTTATTTGGGAGGTTAACTCCTCAAAAGGAAGGTTAATCTCTGATTAATTGACTACTTAACGTTCAATTTGTTAACACGGATTTAACTATTTTAACATAGGTATGTCTAACATCAATTTCAACTAAAATTAGCTAGATCCATGTTAAATTCGTGCATCATTTGTGTCTCTAATACATCTTATATTTTATATATCTAACACCACTATCAAGTAAATGCAATAAATATTAACACCACAACTTAATATAAATTTTAGTAAACATAAATTGATATTAACATCACTTTACAAATAAATATAATTACAAATTAATATCAATTTCTTTTTTCTTGATGTTACTTTCCTAATTTTCAAGTAAACTAATCCTGATGCTGCAGCTGCTACCAGTCAGCAGATACCCTCCTTTGTCTTCTTTATGTTTCACATTATCAAAAAAAGGCAACATCAATGAATGATCAAAAAAGTGGCCGATGACCTCTTCTTCCTTGTCCTGGAAACCAACGTTTTCACCAAAAGCAACACATTATATTGCCATATTACCAAAAAGCCCACGAAGGAATATTGGAAAAATAAATCATCATAATTTCATGTTATCACTTGGATCCTTGAAGATCCAAAGATGTAGGTTGAGTTACATGAAGGGAACCACCCAACATTTACGAGAGATATAAGATATTAGTTAATTATAACTCTTGAGAAATAACTTTAAAGTTTAAATACTCAACTTATATGCCTTGATTTAAGAGGTTTTTTTCTTTTTTATGGTGGTAATTTATCATTTTCTAGAGGCTATACACGTGGCCTCGTAAATGTCAAGACACTTCTCATACTTAGTTAATTTTCTTAAGATTAGTTTACTTAGAGGATTAAGGAAGTAGTGTTAAGAAATATGAAATTGATTCTAATCCTCAATTGTGTTTACTTTCAGAGTGGTGTTAATATCAATTTATGTTTACTTGAATTGATGTTAAGTTGGAATGTTAACCCTTGTGGTGTTTACTTATTAGTAGTGTTAAGAATTTAAATTAGAAATTGTGAGAACGTAACAAAATTATAGGACTTAAACACAGATTTGTCTAACACCAGTAGCAACTGGTGTTAGACAAATCAATATTAAAAGCTTTTAACCCATATTAACCAAAAGGAAATCAACCCTTCAAATAAATAAGGTTTAATCCTTTAAAAATGAAGTTAACCTTTCAAGTAAACTAATCTCAATAACCAATAAAACCTCATAAATCTTATTAATTAATTTTTTAATGTTAAGAAGTCCATATATACTTACGTAATTTTGGTTATGTTTTTTGAAGCATCCTCACGTCTAGTATTATCATTTACCTTCATTTATACGACATTCAGAGTATCCAAAATTTGTCAAAAATATTCGTTCTCTATTTACGATACCCAAAATGGCGGTGGTACTGCATGTTGTAGTTCCATCTTTTGGTGTAATTAGTTGGGGGAATTAAATAGCGGCAATTCTTTGATGCAATGTAATAATGGCGTTTAGTAGTGGAGGAAATAGCAATTCCAAAATAAATGCTAAGTTGAATTATAGGAGTTGACAGGGAATTACTAGAGCAATCAAAAGAAGGTTTCTTCAAATTTTGCGGTGATTACTCAAAGTAGATGATATCCAAGTAATATTAACATTCTATGAAAAAGACAAAGTCTGCATCTTGCAGACAGGTGTGCCGCTTGCTTAATCAAAGAGGTGCATTGATAAAATAGTAACAAATCCAAAAAGGTTTTGGTCCTACTTTGGGTGAAGGCCAGTTGGGCCAAACATAGAGCCAACGTCTTTGTTTATTATTATTAATTTTTTACAGCAAACCATCACATATTTGTATTAAACTAAAAAAGTGTGATACAAGCCCATATTACATATATTTTCAGTATAGAGGGAATGGAGCCTATCTCCTAAAAAGTCATGCATCCAAAGCACACTGTGCTAGATTGTGAGACAGCTGATTCTAATACCTATTGCTATATCTGCATCCAGCTTCCAGAAATTGGGAGAGTCGCACTTTAAAATCTTTGATTAAGTCTTCGGTAGTCCATTCAATGGTCGTGTGCTCCCCTGTCATGCCTTGGACCATCTGTAACGAGTCTGCTAGAAGGACCAAGGAGTTTTCTTTACCATTTTGGGCATAATCATCTGTGGTGTGTAGTGTATAGAGCTCCTACGAACTGTACTGACTGCGCTTGGTATTGAGCGAGCTGCAACCCAATGCATATTTACACGTACAGCAACAGCAACACCTTTCTCATCTTTTACAACAGCATCAGTGAAGATCCTCTAAGAGGACATTTTTAATTGTTCAATTAGAGGATACCCACAAGTGTTTTCAGCATTGGATTGAGAGGCATTGTTCTGACTGTCTTTCGTTTCAAGGTGATAAACATGTAGTAAATTCATGGCATGTCCTAGAATTTCATCAGCAGTAGAGCTCATGTTTTCAAAAAATAGCTTGCAACAAGTGTCCCATAAGACCATGAGCATGCACCCACCCCCACGTATATGCTCGTGAGAAGCTTTAGTTATCTTAAGAAGTTCTACTGGATTTCTGAAAGCTTAATTGATTGTCCAACCAAGCAAGTTATATGGTAGTGCGGAGAAAGGTGATAGCTGGTTTCTTCTTCTCCTCCACAAAAAACACATACTGGTAGAAAGTGAAAAAAAATGCTATCTTGTTGGAAGAGAGTGGGAGATAAGTTTCCAGAGAAAACTTTCAGCATTTGTGAAAAGTGTTGATTCCATATCCATTTAATAAGGTGAACGGTAGAGGCTGAATAGGCACCATCGTGAAATAAGTAAGTGAGGAGATGCTGGCAGGCAGACCTGATTGAGCGAAGTCCCTTTTTGTTAGGAGCCTAGATGATGTCATCCTTTCTATTGGAATTCTTTGGAAGAGAATGTTGGCAGCGACTGCAGGTGGAAAAGTGTTATTGATGATGCTTGCATTCCAATGCCCAGGAGAAGTATGCAACATTAGTTGTGTAACCATTTTGGAAAGATTGGAGTTGGAAATAGGAACTGAAGGAGCCTCACATCGTGAGATCCACCAGTCATGCCTACGGCTAAGCATTGGATCGGGCCACCCTGGCCCAACCTACCAACTGTAGCCCAAGCCTTGGCCTATAATTTTAAGGGTTGGGTTTGAATCACGATTTTTGTCATTAATTAAATGCGTAAGTTCAAGGTCTAGCTTGGCTTAAGCTCGACCCTACTCATTTAAGATCCATATATAAATAAGAGGTAGGTAGGGAAACGTGCATTGTAACGTGTTTTGCAACATGCGTTCCTACCCAACCAAGTGACCCAACCAATATATTTTAACTAGTGTGTTTCAATCGGTTTCACCAACTTTAAGTGATTTTTCACTTGTGCAAAGTAACTTTTCACTTTAGGATTTATGATTGAGGGTTTCGGACCCTAAATCATAAACCATAAGGTGACAAATCACTTTTCCAAGTGAAAAATCACATTATATAAGTGAAAAATTACTTTCCATAAATTTAAACTCTAACCCCCTAAATCCTAAACCTAAACCCTATAGGTGAAATCACTTTTCACTTTTCAAGAGGAAAATCGGTTGAAAATCCGATTAAAAAGGAAGAGCAACCGATTGAAAATCAAGTACCTTAAAACATAACGTTTAGAAATCCATTTTCCACCGGTTGAAAAGTAAAATCAACCAGTTGAAAATCAAGCAAACAAAAAATATACCGGTTGGAAATGATTTTCAACCGTTAGAAAATTAAGGAAACAAAAAATATATCTGTTGAAAGTTAAAATACACCGATGTATTTACCATTTCACCAGTGAAAAATGATTTTTCAACTTGAAACGTAATTTTTCATCTATAGGAAATGATTTCACTTGTTAAGTGATTTTTCAATTGTCAAAAGTAATTTCTACTTGTGAAAAATCACAATACACCGATTAAAATCACAAATCTCATCCGTACGTTATAAAATATATTATAATATATATTTATTTACTTTTTGACATATAAATATGTACATATATGAATTATATATATATATAAATAAAAAACCTATGTGTATGTGTAATGTATTCAAATTTAAAAATAAAAAATATCAAAAAAAAAATACACAGTAAATAAAACAATTCTCTCCGACGTCGCCGTTACTTATTCGAATATTCCCTATCTGTTCATTACATCATTAAAATTATAGATAAGTATACTAAATTGCAGGATAGTATACTAATTAAGATGGTTCAATCTTAGTAGAATATAGCAGGAGAACATAATAAAAGCTCTAAGTTCTCTCTCTCTCTGATACTCTACAATTACATTTTTTGTGAGCGACTACAATTTTTTTGTTATAGATTTATGTGGTTATTTAATAATACTTGGTTTATACTAATGTTAAATGATGTATTTATTTCTTTTCGAGCCATGACCTTTTTCCCTTTTAAGAGGTGTACGGTTATAAATTAAGGATAGATTCTCA
The DNA here is from genome assembly GCA_037157565.1 of Thalassia testudinum. Classification (NCBI taxonomy): domain Eukaryota; kingdom Viridiplantae; phylum Streptophyta; class Magnoliopsida; order Alismatales; family Hydrocharitaceae; genus Thalassia; species Thalassia testudinum. The sequence goes on along the minus strand of JAZHRO010000001.1, from coordinate 5,187,477 downwards.
AAGAATAATTCGTTCGTGTTATAACCGTTTAAACAACCAAATTTTGATTTCCAAAAAAATATCAACTAAGACAATTGTAGTTTTATTTTAAAATAATTTTAAAAAGCTAATTACGGATGAAAAAATAGATAATTTGGTAAATGCTTCATATCTATTTTTTTGTTCCCTCTTAAACTTCTTACTACCTTCGTTTCTAGTATTTTGTAGTAAGGCTATGTTTAATAGTAGGATAACTTTTATCTTAGAACTAAATAAGAGAGGGAAAAGTTAGGTAGGATATTTGTTTTATGGAATGGGATAAATAATAAAATAGAAATAATTGATAGGATGATTTGATGTTAATAGATAATATTTTTTAATATTATGAATTGGATGTGAATAAATTGATCTGATATAGTGAATATATTTTAATAAATATATTATATTATATTTAATATATTTTAATATATGTTAGTGTTGATGCAACTGGATAACTTTAAAATAATATATTTTAATAGATATTAATATTTGAGTTCACAGAGTAACTACAATATTACTTCGAAATAACCCTTAGGTTATTGAGTTATTTCATCGTCAAATGGTCCCCATACGGTCAGCCATCGTGGCGCAACATATTGTAATACTTTTTTTCTTTTTTCTTTTACTATAAGGGCATATTACTTTCTTTTTGGCAAAGAAGGGGGAGAATTTTTAAGAGAACGACTATAGGGATGCCCGAACAGTATTGTGAGCACTGTTGTGAAGTAAAAGTTAGTATGGAGCATCTCTTATTGGAGTGTCCTTTGATTCACTGGGCGTGATGTGATCGGTACCTCTCCACCTTCCTAAATTGCACTTTGGGGTCAGTTGATATACCATAACATAGATGGAAGTGAAGTTGCTGCAACTTTGTGGGTTGTGTAGTTGACCTATGGTAATCGAATATTTACCACCGAGTTCTTTTTATTTAATGATATTTTTAGAAGGATTCGTCGTTAGAGTTCTTTATCTATATGGTTGTATTCAGGTGAATTGATTTAATAAATAAAATTGGATGAGCGCTGCAACGAGGTCTCATCCTTTTCTATTTTTTCTTTTTACAGAAAAAAAGAAAAAAAGAAAATAAGAAGAAGAAGAAGAGGAAGGGAGTATACCATTCCCCTAAGCCGTGACGTAGACGTCCCTGACGTTTCAGTTTCCCGAGATTCAAACGTACAAACGGTCGCTCCTGTCCGCCCACAACATAAAAACGCAACCAAAGTTTCTTCCACCTCCATCCTTCCACAAGTTGGTGAAGATGTCGGCCACGTTCGCCCTGAAGCTTCTGATCAACAAGGAGACCAACGTGGTCCTCTTCGCGGAGGCCCAGAAGGACTTCGTCGACTTCCTCTTTAGCCTCCTCGCCGTCCCCGTCGGGACCATCGTCCAGCTCCTCAAGAAGCAGAAGGAGGCCGGTGGTATGGTGAGCTCCATAGACAAGATCCACCCGAGCCTCCAATTGCTCGGTTCCACATACTTGCAGCCAAACTTCCGCAAGGAGTCCCTACTGGACCCCGTCTTCCAAAGGCGACAAGGTTGCTTCCTTCTCAAGGGTGGAGATGCTTCCCCTTCCCCAAGAAACAACGGCAAGAAATATTACAGGTGTTTGAAATGCGTCGGTATTAACACCGTCGTGACGGATGCGTACGGGACAGCCTGCCCCAAGTGTCGCAACTACATCGTCACTCCCGTTACGTTCATTTCGGGTGACGGTGGGAATGCAAGTAGCGGGGGCGTTGTGAAGGAAGTGATCACCTACATGGTGATGGACGATCTCGCGGTGGTTCCCATGTCCACCATCTCTAGCATCACCCTCCTCAACAAGTGCAATGTGAAGGAGGTGGGCTCCCTGGAAGAGAGGGTGGTCGATTTCGGCTCCAATGAGGTACCCAAATGCTTACTTTAATTTGTTGGTCGTACGTCTAGTAGAAGGTTTTTTTTTTTTTAAAAAAAAAAATTAATTTAATCTTTTCTGCTGAATCGATATGCATGAGCTCAAGGGCTGGGGAATGCTTGATTTGAGCAAGCAAACTATCCTTGTAGAATGGATGCCATAGAATGTTTATCCTTTGAGTCTGTCTACTTTTTCCCATATCAAATGGTACCATCACCCCTTAAATTTTAGCGGAATGTACATTCTCTGGAGGGGCTTTGTGATTGTTGTTTCTCCAATCACATTGTTTTTCCTTTGTTATTAGTTTGGGGAACACCCCGTCAGGACAGACCACTGGTGCAGTAGCACTCCAGTGAGCGCCGTTTCCCCTGTAGCCTTCCGCTCGGCTCCGCCTTCCCTTGTCGGCCTTCCACCCCCGAAAGCCCCCAGTGGGTGCCGTTTGTGGCAATGGGTGCTAGTCTGAGCCCCCTTTGTCCTCCATCGCCACTCACCGTTCACCTCTCTTTCTCTGTTCGTGTTTTTGGTTGTTCTTCCAACCATGTTGGTCTTCTCGCGTGGTCGTGCCAGACTCAGCTGTCTGGGTTGGGCGATCGACTTCCGCCGTGGTGGTGCGGCCTCCCTCCCTCATTCAGTTGCTAGCTTTTGATAGATTGCTGCGACGGACACCTCTCATATGGGTTGTTAGCATTTCTGGACTTCACCTTTGATCACCTCGCTTTGCCTCTTCCATCCACGAGTTCTATATATATATATATATATATATATATATATATATTGTTTCCTTTGTTTTTGCTTGTTCTGATTTCTCATTTGGCGTCACACTAAAAAATTGGGCTAAATACGATTGAATTCCTCTCCAGTCTATGTCTACTTGTTTCTCCCATCTCGCGTGGATCATCGATGTTAATTTGACGACGTGAATTGTTATCCAAGCGTGGATCATGCCTAATCAGAAGCAGTTTAGATCAAGCCTCTTTTCGTTGTGTATCGTGGGTTTCGCTTCTGAGAGGTGTGTTTTCCTGTATTTTATTGTTGCAGATGAAAATATGAAGTCTTATCGCCCATACATGGAAGCTGCTAACTGAGATTAGCTTAAGCAACCAAATGATAGGGCTTCTTGATCAATATATTTTATGAGAAGGATAAATTCGAGGAGATGTGATTTGATCTTATGATCTCTAGATGCCTATAAGAAGATTTTATCACTTTACCAGTCCGTCGGTGGCGCTTACTCAATATTTTCCTATTACAGCATGCTTTGCAGAAATGGTTAATAAATGTTGATAATTGGATGGTGACATATAGATGATTTTGCTTAATTAGATTTTCAGCCCTTCTCCATTAACTAAACCAGTGGTTAATGGAATGTAAACTCTTCTATTAGAAATTAAGATTCTTGCATGGCTCAAATATACATGTCGAAACGATTTAACAAAATGTAGACAGAGCATTAATCAATATTCTGAATTCCCATCACTGGGGATTTCCTGTTGTTTGTGTTTTTTTGAGTTTTGGGCCTCTGTGTTATTCTTGCACCCAATAATTCTATTTCAGCCAGACCAGAATTGAAGGCAGTGAAGCGAGAGGAAATCTATACTTCTACCTTGGTATTTCGGCATCGGCATTACCTTTCAGTTCTGCATACAACGGAAAACAACTTGTGCTAAATCACATACTTTAATAGTAAAATAGTAGAAGATTTAGAGATTCATGTTTGTTAGCTTAAGTGGCCTTGGTTTTTTCCCATCCCGTTGATGGCATTAATATTTTCCTTCAGTAGGGTTTGAAGCTCTTGAAGGCCTCTCTGATGTCAACCACTGTGCTATCTGATGTTTTTCTGGTGAAGAAATCGAAACTGGAGCCTAAATCTGGACGGAAGAGATCCCGAGCGTGAAAGATCGAGGAAGTGTTTTTTGATTAGAAGGTAGAAAATTACTTCTAACGGTTACAGTTTTTTTTTTTTTTTGACGGTTTTCACTTTTTGGAAAAACAAATTATGCTAACATCAGTGTTTTGAATACAATCGGGAAAGTTAATTAGATAACTAAATTATGTTGATTAGTTGCAGAATGATGAATGATTGGTGCATTAGGAAGGATTGTTTTTTCCTTTCCCTTTTTCTTTTTTCTTTTTTTGAAAAGTAAAAGCGAAATTCATTGCAACCTCAAAGATTACATGGTAAATCTGGCCAAAGCTAAGAACCGAAAACATAAGAATCAACAGAGAATCTAGCCAAATTATGGGCCAAAGCAACACACTCCCTAGGAACGTTGGAAAGTAAGAGGGAAGGAGCACTGGCAAGCAAGCATTGACCCTGAATCAAAATATGCTTTGACCTCCAATGAGGTTGCATCTAACAGGAACAGCGACATCACTGTAAATTGAACTTGCATCAATGGTCAAATTCAAGGTAAGGAGAGCACCTTGAATAATAGCATGAATTTCTGCTTCGGACGGATCGACAGTAGAAAGATGAATTGCTGACGAAGCCAATATTCTTCCATCTTCAGCCAATACAACAGCCACTGCACAGGAATGGTGTTGTCTAACTGCAGCGTCAACCTGAATTGAAGGGGCTGAAAAATTGAAGTGTTTTTTGATTAGAAGGTAGAAAATTACTTCTAACGGTTACAGTTTTTTTTTTTTTTTTGACGGTTTTCACTTTTTGGAAAAACAAATTATGCTAACATCAGTGTTTTGAATACAATCGGGAAAGTTAATTAGATAACTAAATTATGTTGATTAGTTGCAGAATGATGAATGATTGGTGCATTAGGAAGGATTGTTTTTTCCTTTCCCTTTTTCTTTTTTCTTTTTTTGAAAAGTAAAAGCGAAATTCATTGCAACCTCAAAGATTACATGGTAAATCTGGCCAAAGCTAAGAACCGAAAACATAAGAATCAACAGAGAATCTAGCCAAATTATGGGCCAAAGCAACACACTCCCTAGGAACGTTGGAAAGGAAGAGGGAAGGAGCACTGGCAAGCAAGCATTGACCCTGAATCAAAATATGCTTTGACCTCCAATGAGGTTGCATCTAACAGGAACAGCGACATCACTGTAAATTGAACTTGCATCAATGGTCAAATTCAAGGTAAGGAGAGCACCTTGAATAATAGCATGAATTTCTGCTTCGGACGGATCGACAGTAGAAAGATGAATTGCTGACGAAGCCAATATTCTTCCATCTTCAGCCAATACAACAGCCACTGCACAGGAATGGTGTTGTCTAACTGCAGCGTCAACCTGAATTGAAGGGGCTGAAAAATTGTTGGGGGCAATAAAAAGTTGCTGTCGAAGAATAGATGAAGAATCCGTTTGTGGTGAAGAGAGGGGGCAAGAAAATGGATGGGATTGAAGTGTCCCAGCATAGAAGTTATTCATGTTGGGGGCCCTTAGTAAGGAAAGGGATAAATTTATAACAGCACATCCCATTGTATGTTCACACCTTTGCAGCCATAAGACATGAACGATATAAAAGGGGAGGAGGGGGGAGCCACCTGCAGCTTTGAATTGCTCGTGAATGGATAGGAGTGTATCAAACCAATTTTCCCTGTAAAATTCAGTTCGAATTCCAAATGAGAACCAAACTGCATGTGCGACGTGACAGTTAAAAAATGTGTTCGAGGTCCTCATTGGCCGCTGAGCAAAGATCACAACTTGGATCAAAGTTGGACAACCTGGCAGCAAGGAGGGATTTAGTTGGCAATGCATTTGCAGCTGCCTTCTAGAGAAAAGTCTTCGTGCATGGTGGCAGCGATTTATAAGTCCAAATCTTGTTGCAGTTCTGCAGAATCTGTGTAGGGTAAGTGAGATGTTTGCCATGCAGCCTAAGAATAGCATGACATGCCGTTTTTATGGTGAAATTCCCTTGCTTATGCAGCATCCAAATAAGAGAGTCCTCCTGACCTTTAAAAATTGGTGTGTCTATAATTTTTCCAATAAGTTCATCCTGGAAGTTTCTATGCAACACTTCCACATCCCATTCATTTGACGTAGTAAGGAGCTACTGAAAATTAATGATATTTGAATGAGGGTGCATAGCAGTGACAATTGGGGCATCCCAAATCCTGATCCAGTTATCTCTCCACACATTAATCTTCCCCCCATTTCCCACCAGCCAAAGGGAGAAAGTATATAACAGGCCTTGAGCCTCTGCAATAGCCCTCATAAAAGGTGAATGTCTGAGGTTAGAAGAGTATTACCATAAAGAAGAATTAGGATAACATTTTGCCTTTGGGTATGATCGACAAAGACCATTTTCCTCATTGAGAAGTCTCCAAGCCATCTTGAGAATGAAGGCTTTGTTCATATAAAAAAGATCTCTGAATCCGAGCCCCCCAAATTGCTTAGGCAGTGCTATCGAAGACCAAGCTTTAGTTGACGTGTGCCTATTCCCATTAAAGAAGCCCCACAAGAAATTTTTAACTATTTTTGTGATCTCTCTACATAATTTGTTGGAAAATAGATTAGTAAACATCAAGTAACATGGAATAGCCAAGAGAGAGGATTGGATGAGAACCCCTCTTCCAGCCTGCGTAAGTGTCCTGCCCTTCCATCCAGATAGCTTTTTGTGGCATTTAGATAAGACCAAATCTTTGAGTTTCTTTTGCATCATGGAGTCAAGCAAGGAACAACCAAGATAGAGCTCGTCCTTGGTCATGGCAGCCATTCCCAATTCTTTTGTGACCACAGCCTGAATCTCCTGTGATACCCTTTTGCTGAAAAATATCCTCGACTTTGCATAATTTACTTTCTGGCCAGATATAATTTGGAAGTCCTCAAGAATGGTTTTAATATTTTGAGCTTAATGTGAAGATGCTGCATAGAAAAGAAAGGTGTCGTCTGCCAACATGAGATGAGTAATAGGAGGCAAGTCCTTAGACAATTTGTAACCTGAAATGAAATTGTTATAAGTAAGAGGAGCGTAGAGCTTGGGATAGAAATTCTGTAGAGAGAATGAATAAATAAGGGGAAAGGGGACAACCTTGTCTTACTCCACGAGTTGGACAAATGGTGTTAGTTGTTCTGCCATTGACAATCACCTCGAAAGACGCAATCATAATGCAAGACATGATTAAGGAAATTAGATTAGGTGGAAAATGCAACTGAACAAGACAATTATTTATAAACCCCCACTCTAACCTCTCAAAAGCCTTTTCCATATCTAACTTTTTTAATGCCAAGGACCCCTTTTTCCTCTTCAAAGTTTTCATAGAATGGAGAACTTCCCGAGCTAAGACTACATTGTCCTCAATATGTCTGCCAATCAAAAAACCAGCTTGGTTCATGGAAATAATTCTCTGTAAGACACCTTTCATTCTTGAAGCTCCAAGTTTTGCTACCAACTTGTATAAAGTATTTGTAAGACTGAATGGTTTATAATCCTTGGGTTGGATAGGATCATTTGTCTTTGGAGCTAGAGCTCAAAAAGTTTTGCTCATAGGAGGAGGCATGGTGGCTGTGACAAAGCATTCATTTACAAATTTCAGCACATCCCTCTGAACAAGACTCCAAGATTTTTGAAAAAAGAGAGTAGGAAGACCAACCGGACCAGGACTTTTAGTGGCATCCATCTGAAATAGAACTCTTTTTATTTCTTCTTCATCGGGGATCATGCTAGAATAAGCAAATTCTGCTGCAGATAATTTTTCTTCTTGCTGAGAAATAGTTGGAAATTTTGTTTGAGAGTATTCAGAACAATATAGCTGCCTGTAGTAATTGAAAAAACAATTTTCTATTTTGCGTTGATCCCCTGTTTCTGCACCTGATGGAAGCTTCAACCAGTGGATGGTATTTTTCCTTCTGCGGTTCATGGCATGGAGATGATAATATTTGGTATTGTGGTCTCCACTCTCAGTCCAAGAGTGACGACAACGTTGAAACCAGTGCAGCTCTTCTTGCTTCAGGACCTCATCATACGATTGCATTATCTTTTTTTCCTCCCGTGCATTCTGCAAAGATAGAGATTTGCTTTGCAAATTAGACATTTCAGTCTCTAGAGTTTTTTTCTTGACCCTCCAATTAGTGGCATCTTTTTTGCTCCATTTCCTCAGTCCATCGGATAGCTCTTTGCTCTTCACCCAAATGGGCTTGGAATCCCGCTGATTCACACCCTAGGAATTTGATAAGCCCTCCGTAAATGTGTCATTCATGTACCAAGATGCTTCAAATCTCCATATAGAGCTTTTGAAGGATGTTTTCCTAGCCGTTCTCAAGAGTATAGGGCAGTGGTCGCTGCACATAGGGAGGAAGGTGCAAGACCCCCGCAGTGGGATGAGACTGACGCCAATTTCCCGAGACAAATACCCTATCAAGTCTTTCTTTAATCAAGAATTTGGGCTTTCTTCGATTTGATCAAGTATATGCTTGTCCTGCGTAACCCAAATCCATAACTCCTAGCTCATCTATGAAATTTCTTAGATATCTATATTCTCTTCTAGGAACTTTTGTCCCATCGAATTTGTCTTTGGCTTGCAAAGTTGTGTTAAAGTCTCCAATGCATACAAGGTTGTGCGCATATTTCTGCAGCAGTCAGGCCATTCTAGCCCAAAAAGATTTCCTCTTCCCTGCTCTTGGAGCTCCATATACACAAAACAAATACCACTTGTTGTCATTAACGGTAATATCAACAAGTAAGCAATTTTTTTCTGGGTATATGAGGGTGGCCTGACAATCATTGCTATATAACAAACATATACCTCCAGATCTTCCCTGAGCTTCAACACTAAACTTCTGAAAGTTCTTTAATCTCCCAGCTATTTCAGCCATTCTATTATCCTGAAGTTGTGTTTCTAATATGAAAAATAAAGAGGGTGATGTAGCCGTTACGAGACTTTTGAAATGTTGAATTGCAGCAGGAGTCCCCAACCGTCTGAAATTCCAAGATATAATATTCATAACTCTGTTGGCAGCTGATATGGCTCGGTCACCATAAGCCCAGGGTCAACACTGATCTCAGAAGGAGGATCAGAATATTTTGTCTTTTTGAGCTCCACAGAGCATCCCTCATCAGTTTCAACATTCAGGATTCTTTTTACCCCAATTTTTCGGGCGGCATTTAGCATCATAGGATCTACTGCAATGGCAGCTCTAGCTTGCCTTTTGAACCTTCTTTTGGTCTCTTTTCCGCCCTTCTTTTCATGCAGTTCATGTAAGGAATTCCCATCAGCTTTAGGTGATTCTAACAACGGATAAGGAAAAGTAGACAGTGAGGAGGATGGATTGGGAGAAAAAAATAGATTTCTGCTTGAGTCTAGAAGATCCCAGAGAACTACTGGAAATCATTTGTATATATATTTCACAAAAACGTAAAATCAAAGTAGGTGATAAAGTAGGGATTAATTGAGACACGGAATTTGAGGCTGGGAATGGGGGATTAGGAAAGGTATTGTTTGGTTTATGCGAGGTGGTTATTCACTTATTTGTTGGAAATTAGTTTCAGGTTCACTGTCCAGCTGAACCGATGGCATGCGTTGGGATTCATCAGATTTAGGTGTAACAGTATGGGGTATTTTGGGAGGTTGGGGTTTGGATGACGGTAAGGGTTGGTGGTTTATTGGAGAGGTTTTTGAGTGGGTATTTTGGTAATCTCAGTTGTAGTAAAAACCTGCGAGGAGGAATGGGGGCGTGCGTGCATGCAATAAGGGAAGAGAAGACCTCACTTCATGCATTCCTTCCATAGTGGGGCTTGCTGAATCTTCTTCCTCTACATTTTCATCAGGAGTATCCCCAGCTCCAGCACATTCTGGCAGCCTCTCCATAGGAATCTTAAGACGAGAACTATCCACTGTTCTCCTTCCTTTAGTGTGGGCTCTCAAGTCTGCATATTTAAAAGATATCTCATCTTCAATCTTCATTAACAGTTGAGGAGTTTGTATAATCTCCATTTTTTGCTTGGCCTTCAACCATCTATCGCAACTTCTATGTTCATGCCCCAGCTTGCCACAGAGATGGCAATATCTTGGTAGCCCTTCGTATCTATAAGAGGAATAGGTAAAATCTTTCCTGATGTGGCTGTAACCTCCACTTCTTTAACAAGGGACTCTTCTACTGTCATTTCTAACTTGGCCCCGATATATTTTTCACCCTTATTTGAATCCATATCCATATCTTTTATGTCTGCCCAATCTTTAGTTAGCTTCAATAAGGCTGTACGACACCTATACTCCGGATTATGAAAAGCATATTCTTGGAGGTTTCTTCTCTGGCTGGCATTCCCACCGTAGTGAGGACAATATCCCCGTCAAAGTGTCAGGGGCTTCGGTAAAGAACCGATCTGAGGTCACTTTCGTTGTTGAATGTAGCCACCCAGATCCCATCAGCCACCTCAGAAACAAGAGGGGATTCTTTCACCGTTCATGCTTTAGATACGACCTTGGTAACTGCAAGAGGTCGCGTTTTCCTGCTGGTAAGTATACAGAAGTACAAACATTTAGTCCGTCCTTTATGATCTTCAATATCTTGCGCTCATCTTTCTTTCAAAAGTGATTTAATGCCATTTATGAGCTCAATCTCATCAACGTCCATCGCTAGCAGCTCCACAAACGGAAGAAGAGTAAGGGAAGACCTAAACCCAATGCCAAACAACAGTGGGAAGAAAGACGCCTTTCATTGGGGAATTTTCCTCTCCCTTTTTGATTACTGGTGTTTTCCGCCGGAGTTGACTCTCGGTGGACTCTTTGACCTAAGCGGTGTGCGATGATTAAAGATGGCACCCTTTTTTTCGCCACCTCAAGCGTTGTCCTACGTTTAAAATTGTAAATCGTGCCTTAAGGAACTAAAATTTGTCGATTATTCTTGACTAAACTAGGAAAATTAAATATTTTAGGTAGCCTAAAAATAAACTTTTGCTAATAATCAAAGTGTCATAAACTTGATAAATAATTAGATGCCCAATGAAAGGATAGGACACATTGGTTTGAAATTTTCCTTTGTGCAAGTTTTGAAGAAAGATATTGGTAAAGAAAATAACTGCAGCGGAAAATATTACACACGTGATAACCAAATCTCTGACATTAACCAACCCCACATGGACTTGGAAAGCTTAGGATGTAATCAGAAATGAATGGTGGACAAATGATGTGCTAATACATCCAAGAGTCAAAAGGAGTTCAAACGAAGGTGGAGAATTGTTGATGATATGTAAAGATCTCAAGTATATCAATTATTATACTCAATCTGCTAAATAATATTAAATATTTTTTAACTATTAGATGTTCGGATTCCACTATATATGATTTGAATTACATTTATTGGAAGATTCAATTGTTCCAATCTTATTTTAGGGAAAACATAGGTATTTTAGATGAGCATTGTAAATCTAGAGATTACCCACCTTATGTGGGAAGTTGGTACCTAAAATGGATATGCATGTTTGAAATTTCATTGATTGGTAGGATCGCTCTTTTTGTGTCCTCTAATTAGGATCAGAATATTGGTAGCCGTCATTGTAATAGTAGAAAATCATAAGGATCCTTTCAATTTTAGTTTGTTAAGTCTGATATTATTTATTTATATCTGTCTCAAGAAAAATGTTACGCCAATACCTTCGTGTTATATGAACTTCAATCTCTTATCTATCGAAAGAGATGTATTATTGCGTCTAGCTACCTCTGTTCTCTGTCCTCTGACCAATGCCTGCTTGTGTATTCATTGGTGTCAAAGCTAATTAAGGAGCGTTTACTCCTTGTGCAACCATGGCAGGGGACAACTCCGATGGAGGTGACATTGAAACCTACTTTCTGCAAATTATTAACTCCATGGCATGTGAATTATTGCCTACTTTACGTAGATGTAAAATAAAATTATATTGATATAAAATTAAATTTGAAATATTATTTTATTCATGAAAAGTGATTTTATATTTAAAAATTAATTTTTTATCTTAAAATTTAAGGTATTAATTTTTAAATATTAAAGATTAAATCTTTTAGTATTTAAAATTTTAAGGTGAAAATTTATATTTTAAATAAAAAATTACTTTTATGAAATCATTTTTCATAAATTTAAATATTAAATCTTAAATTTATATGTTAAAATTATTTTGTACAGATAAAAAAGTTACTTTTAACATATAAAATTAATATTAAAATAATTTTATATCAATATAAAATAAAATTATATTGATGTAATGATACCTTAGAATAATTTATCACCGATAAAATTTTTTTTTATATCGATATAAAATTACATCGGTGAAAATTAATTTATTATATATATGTTTTAGATTAAAGTAATGATAATTTTTTAAAATGTGATAGGGATTATCCTATAATAAATTTTATATTTTTTTATTTATTTACATTAAATATGAATTATCAAATAAATTTATATTCTCAAAATTATATAAAATATAAAAAATAATTTTACATTAATTTTTATATAAAAATATATATTTTCATCCTTTTTAACTTATATTTATTCTCACCAAACACATCGATCTCCCTCGACTTAGTTTCACCGATCACATCAAGCTATAACATTAAAAATAAAAAAATATATCAACTTAATTATCTATGTGACCAATTTCTCTATTTGGATTTATCCGAAATGATCAAGTTTTACGTTTGAAAGAAGAAAAACGTAACAAGGTTTAAGCATGCATGGTTATCTTTGCACGGATAAGATCGATTTATTGAGCACTTGCCAAGATCCAAACCTTCGCGTGTGGCCTCTTTTCCCATCACCCACCAGATCGTACGTACGGGACCTGACAGCCATCTTCCGCATCCACGCTGCCCGTACCGGTAGCCAAATGGTCTATATATGGTGATCCTTACAGTACTGTGCCCACTTCAAGACAACCATACACCATAACAAGTCAACCTCTCACACCCTTGGAATTAAGCAACTTCTCATCCTATGGCCAGAACGATATTCCCGAAGCTTTACCTCAGGAAGAGGACCGGAAGGCTCCTCTTCGTCGAGGTCAGGAAGGACTTCGTTGACTTCCTACTCAGCACCTCACCCTCTGTTTTGACTTCGACATCAAATATTATTTAAGACGTCTGTGAGTTGATTCAGATGTTTGGTTAGACGTCTAGAAGCCGTCACAGACATCTGGAAATTAATTTTTTTGACGTACGATTTCACGTCTGCACACATGCGCGCGCAAATTGAACCGCCACCCTCTTTTCTTCTCCTTCTTTCCTCCTTGCAGGCGTAGCCTTCTTTCTCTCTCTCTGCCCACTGCGCCTTCAAATACTCCCCCTCTCCTCTCCCTCACCATCACTCCACCGCCTTCTTTTTCTTCTTCTTCCTGTTAGCGTGAGAGTGAGCGGGCAAGGGCAACACCTATTGCCGTGTGTGCGTGGGGAGGAGGGGTTACAGCGAGAGGGAGGGAGTTAGAGCGCGAGGGTGCGAGCTCACCAGGACAGCCAGGGCCGACCGGTGGGCACGCAGCGGGAGCGTGGCACTGGGGAGGTGCTGCTGCAGCTCAGGCAGCAGGCAAGCGCGGCGCGGCACGGCCGTGCGCAACAGGCAGAGGGCGAGGAGGTCCTGATTCTGAGAAAATTTCCCAGAATCAAACGATTGGACCCACGTCCAGACTACGCGGGAGATGTCTGGAGGAAAGTCCAGACGTTTGAAAGGTATGATATTTTCCATTCCTTCTTTTTTCGCATGTACGGCCATGCAGCCGTTCCGCTGAAGGGTTCTGCCTCATTTCGTGTTGAGGACGGTCGCGTACGCGTGCAGGTTTAGTTCGGGAAGGTGCAAGGGCACGCCCTCCCACACTGATCGAACGTCTGAGCACAGCACCAGACGGCGGAGAGGGTCTCCAAACATCCGGAGTGACAGTCGGACGCCTAGAAACTAAGTCCAGGCGGTTCAGCGGGATTCTGGACGTCTGAAGGACCGCGCAGGAACAATGTATGACCTAAACCATCGTTTAAGACGTCTGGACGATGTTCCAGACGTCTGATTTTGGACAGACTTGTCGTTTTTGACCCGTTTAGGGTTCGTTCGAAGTTCGTTTTTCGCATTTCAAGTTTCGTTCTTCTCAGATTTTGTTCCTCTACCTGTTTACAATATTTGCATCATGTTCTGAGTAGTTCCTTGTGTTTGATCCTTATGTTAGGACCCCGTTCCGTTGTGGCTCTGGGGGTTACGGAGGCGCGCGGGCTTGCCGATCATACCCCCAGTACTCCCGATTTTGCGGGTAGAGTGGCTCCCTTTAATTATTTACCAACATTTATGCACTTGTGAGATAATTAATAGATTCTAAGGTGTTACGAACGCGCGGCTTCAGACGTCTTTTAAGACGTCTGGGAGGTGTCCCAGACGTCTGACCAGCCGGTGTGCGAGAGCGAGCGCGAGTGAGCAGCGGCAGCGACAGCTGCGGTGAGTGTGGGAGGAGGTGCTGCTCGTGGGAAGAGGCGCTCAACCGTGAGGGCGAGCTCGCCGGGGCTGCTAAGGCCGGCTGGTGGGGGAAGCAGCGGACGCGGGGTGACGCAGGAGGCCTACTGCGACTCGAGCAGCAGGCGGACGAGTTGCGGCGCGGGCGAGCGTCGCGAGCGGAGGGCGAGTCGCGCCCTGATTCTGGAATTTTCTCCAGAATCAGACGTCTGGGCTAAGAACCAGACGCTGGGAGGACGTCTGGGGGACTGTCCAGACGTCTGAAAGGTGAGTTATTTCCATCTTCTTCCTCTTCTTCGACTGATCGTACTAAGAGAGAGAGGAAATGGGTACGCGTAGGTTCTGAGATTCGCATCCAACGCGAATCAGACGTCTACCTGTAGTGCCAGACGACGGGAACGACTTCCAGACGTCCGGGGTGACCATCGGACGTCTGAGAACTAGGCTAGACGCCCCCGCAGGCTTCTGGACGTCTGAGAGACCACGCAGAGCAAAGGTAACCTCTGATCCACTTTTTAAGACGTCTGGAAGAGGTTTTAGACATCTGATTTTGCACTATTTCGTCGTTTTCGACCCATTTAGGGCCCGTTCGGAGTCCGTTTTCCGCGTTTCGAGTTGCATGCTTTTCGGAATTTCATCCTCTACCCGTCTACAGTAGTTGTATACTGTTTTGAGAAACTCCTTGTGTTTGATCCTCGTGATAGGACCCCGTTCCGTTGCAGTCTCGGGGGTTGCGGAGGCACGCGGGATTTCCGACCACGCCCCCAGTACTCCTGTTGTAACCGGTAGAGTGGCTTTTAAGTTTATTAGTATAATCTGTTAATTATTGAACCATAAATAGAACCTAGGACATTGTTTGAATCCTAGGAATGAGAAACTAGAATGCATGGTAGATCCTAGGGTGTTGCATGAATCCTAGGGCTGGAAAACTAGATTGTATGATAGATCGTAGGGTATGGCATGAATCCTAGGATGGGAAGAACTAGTGGAATATATGAATACTGCAGTCTTAGAAGATGTGGAAAGGAAATAATAGCTACCTGTAAATTGGTTTCACAGCTGCCTGTTATGAATAAATGAGCATGCCTGGGAATATGAGATGTATGAATGTGAAACTGGGAAGGTGAAATCGGAATGTGCTGAGTTAAAAGAACTGGAACCCTACGGGGAATTAGGAGTGGAACTCCTGGAAAGAGAAAGGAATGGAACTGAGAAAGAAAGACGTGGTAGTGTGCTGTCTCTTGGGTACGTAGTACCAAGGGAAGTACCTGTACCTGTTTAGTGCAGAGCGGAGCCAGCCGCCCCAGGGACCCGAGGTTAGGACTGGCCACTTTGTACCGACTTGCTGGCCCTCGTGTACGTAGTACCGAGGAGAGCTACTAGTGTAGGGAGGTACTAGCTACCCCTCGGGCCCCGGGGTTCTGCTAGCCTCCTACACCGACTTGTTAGGCCCACTGGGCAAACCAGGGTAGTCAGGCGAGGGTGCGCGGATTGTGGAGGGGCAAGGCCCCTGTTTGGTTACTGTGGAGGGGTTGGACCCCTGTTACTGAGAGGGCTCTGCCCTGTACTGGTTCCGTGCTGTGCTTTGGGCGCACCTGTTAATGGAAACGGCTGACCGCGTACCAGTGCTGGTTAGCTACCTGGCCTTTATCGTGCGTGCCGTAGTCACTGTTACGCCTGTCCGTGACCTTGGGGTGATTGACTGAGAGTAGGATCACCACGGGAGACTCTTCCGGCCAGGAGAGCACCATTGCTACTTCTACTGTTCGGAAAAGACTGCAATCAAGATCGTTCCCACGAGGAACATTCGAGATCAAGTAAAGGATCTGAGAAATAGATAAATTTTGAGACAATAGAAAGACGTAAATAAAGGAAGAAAGAAAATTAAAATAGCTACTGTACACTTTACTGTTCTTTAGTTTAGCTGCCACTCTACTCAGCGTTTTGCTGACTGGCTCGGTGCTAATCCTCTATGGTTTTAATATCTCGTTGTAGTATAGTATAGAGGAGCAGTTACCAGTTTAATATAATTTGTTACTCGGAAAATAAGAGTTTTCCCAGGTCGAACTCAAGGAGCAAATTGTATTCTAGAAGTACAAAGTTTCTATTACAAAAGTGAAAAGAGAGAGAGAGATTTATTTTGTTGGCTTTTTCTTCTTCTCTCTTCTTTCTCGTCTTTGTCTTCTTCTCTTCTGTGCTCTACTCTTGGGTTCTTCAGTCTTCTTCCTTCTGTTCTTCTTGTTCCTCTTCTGTTCTTCTTATTTCTTCTGTAGAGTCTTCTTTTCTTCTTCTTCTTCTTGTCTTTTCTTTTCTTCTCTGCGGCAGTAGTGATCCTCCTCTTCTTTTTCTTTCTTTCTTTTTCCTTTCTTGCTTCTTCTTTTCTTTCTTTAGGGCGTCGTCTGATTTTTTCAATCAGACGACTTAAGTAGCTTTTGCTACAGTGCGTCTTCTTTCTTTCTTTCCTCTGTGGCTTTCTTCTTCTTCTTCTTCTCGTAGTCCTTCTTCTTCTTGTCTTCTCTTTTCTCTTCTGTGCCTGCATACTCACAGTTTGGTCAGAAGGCAAAAACCTACTCTACCCTCCCCCGCGTCTCTCTCTCTCAGAACTCACTCGTAGGATAGCTCTCCCAGAGCTGCCGGGTATTCGGGTACGGGTCACGCCCGGGTCCAGGCCCACCGGCGTGCGTGGTGGGCGAGGAGTGTTCGAGCCAAGTCGGGTCGGGTCGGCTGGATCCGCTTGATGAGCTCGCGGACCGGGCGGGTGAAGCGGGTGAGAGGGACCTCACCCTGTGTGCTGAGGCGATAAGCTTACAACACTTTTACAATTTATGCAGGCGTGCCGTTTCAGAGTCTTCCGAGGTGGGACTAAATGTCCCACCCCAACTGGGCGCCTGCGCGGAGCTTTCTCCCCAGCTGCGAGCCTGGGCAGGTGCGCAAGGGCGAACCTCGCATCCTGGGGAGTCTGGCCTGGGCGAAGCGAGGCTGCACCTGCAGGCGGAAGAAGCTTCACCTGCTCAGCAATGGCGGCGGAGGACAGGTGACCTGTTCACAGCAAAACGGCCTCTCAGCCTAATCAGAAGGTGCAGGGAGCTTCGCCGGAGTGCGGTGAAGCTCGTACGGGTGGTAGCGAGGCGTGGGGCGGCGTGTAGGGGCTGCCCTAGGTCGGACTGTGGCCGGGGGAATGGGTTTGGTCGGGGGAGTGATGTGGAAGTGAGGAGTGGCAGTGGAGGGGTGGAGGTGGTTCAACGTGATGAGGTGGAGGTTTTGGGTCAGTCGGCGAGTCGTGTGGGGTGGTGGAATGATGGGAGCGAGTCGTCGGAGGTTGGTCGGAGATGGAGAAGGTGAGGGCGATTTGGCGCGGTTGAAGGGTGGTTGAGCAAATTGAAGTAGGGTAAAGAAAGTGGGGAGGAAGAGAAAGAACTGTACCTACTTGGAGGGACGAGGGGGACCGGAGTAGGGCGACAGTCGTATCAACTGTCGCCGGAGAAGAAGATGCCCAGTGAGAAGGGGGCGGCGGCGAGGAGAGAGCGGGAGAGCGCGCGCTGGGTACGGCGCGACGCGGGAAGAGCCGGCGAAGGCGGCTCTGCTGTTGGTAATGCGGCAGAGCGACGAGGAGGAGGAGGAAGAACCGCCGGAGTAGGGGGGCTTCTGCCGGAGTGGGAAGAGAGGAAAGGTGGGGAGGTTTCTCCATCAGAACCGAGCTGTTGAGTTCGGTGGACGGGGGCGGTTTTTATAGAGGTGGAATCAGAGGAGGACGAAGGGAGGCGATGTGCCTCCCTCGCCGGAGGACGGCGGTGATGGAGACCCATACCTTCCGCGCGTTCGCACGGGAGGTATGGGTGGTTGCAGAGACCATGGAGGTGTCCCTACGACGACAGACGTCGCAGGGAACCCCCGGTTGACTTGGCAGAGGGTCTCCCTTACCCTGCGCGGCGCCATGCTCCGCGCAAAGTCGCCGGAGCATGGCGTTGCTCAGGGTTTTGCAGGGAGGACCCAAATGCAAAGAACGAAGAAGAGTTAGGGGCCAAAATGCGAGGGTTTCAAAAGTTGATGTTCAAAAAGTAATGGATGAGGACCAAAATGCAAAGTCGGTCAAGAAGGTCTCTTCTTAGGCTCAAATTTTTATGCATGACTAAATGGGGCCTAAGGATTCTAATGGTGAATTTTATTTCTAGATCAGACCTTGTTTGACCGGTCAATTTACGTAAAAACCTAAATTAAGTCATTAATTGGGCATGGTTCTCAATGTAGGTCAAAATGAGTTCCTAAGGCCAAATTGAAGGTTCTAAACCGTAGAGCTTATTTTTCTATGAATTGTAGAGGGTTTAGTCAATTTTTTCTTTGCTTCGAATCTCGTGAATTGAAGTGGGCTTGTTTTTAGGGTTACAGGATGTCATTTAATTCCTTGGAGTTGCTGTAGCCCTTATTGGATCAACTCATCCCCCTTATTGGATCAGCTCATCCCACTTTTCTTCTTATTAGGTTAGTTTGACCTATGTTTGGACCCTGAGTTATCCTGTTTTCAGATTTGATTGGTGAAATTGCATTTTTACCTCTTAGTTTCTATTTTCTTTACAAACTCAGAATTTCTCTGAGTCAAGCCTTTCTATAGTTATGTAGGAGCTTTTTCTTGCAAATCTGGGTTAGATGGTGCTAATTTAGGGTTTATGACGAGGTTCTCATCGTACCCCCATGCCTAGCTTTTGCTAGTCCCTTAGCAAAAACCTAAGGTTTTAACCTCTATTCTAGACCATAAAGTTTTTAATAGCTTCAGATAAGTGCTTTTTCATTTGAGCTTAAATTAGGTTAGAATGCTGACCATAGGCCTAAAAGGTACTCTAGTACCAATCAAGATCCAGATCTGTCTAGCCTTAGCCTCAGTCCTTAGCAAAGGTTTTTAAGGCCTACGAGAACTAACCGAAGGTCTATTGGACTTTGTGGTTAAAGCACCCATGCTTGGAATGAATTTAGCTCTAGCTCAGTTCGCAGTGCGTTTTGCAAGAGAGAGAGATAGAAAATTTTTCTGTTTGGAGAGTTTTCTCTCTCTTTTTCTTTTTAATTCTAGCTTAGGATTGGCTTCTCAACACGGTCTGTATCAGATTCCTTGCTCCCATCATCAATCCTTAAGGGTTCCTGAAAATCGATGCTTCAAGATAACACCGCCCATGGCAACCCCCGGAACCCTAGCTATTGAGATTTCGAGATAATCCCATCCATGGTGTTCCGTGGTCGAATCCAGACCCTGGCAATTGACACTTCGTGATAATGCCATCCATGGAATCTGAATCAGCAGAGTGCTTACATACCCCTAATAGGATATGTAAATATCCTAAGAGACAAGCACCGAGGAGATGATATTTTGTTACGCATCTTCGAGGGGATTTCCCACCTCTCAGCGTTGGGAACTCGTCCAAATTAACTTGTATTGATCGGCTGCTCCTACTCTAGGTGTACTTTTCAGAATTTTGTGACGCTTTTGATTTTTACGCTTACTAAACCAGGCTGTGTGTGAGGTTAGGGTGCTTAGTTTACTGAGTCCCGTAGATCAAAAGTTAGTTAATGAGGTCAAATAGTCCCTAAGCCTTAGACCTAATGCTTAAGCTTTTCATTTTCCTCAACCTCTTGAGGAGTGTCTAAATCTTAATGGGTACTAAGAGTCTATCCAAGAATGCCTAAGGTTTGCATTCTTACTAATCCCATTGTGTATTTTTCAGTTCTTTTCTTGAATGGGGTCTAGAACTTAGGTTAATTCCTTAGTTTCTTACTAATGACTACCTTTTTCTCATAATTTTGTACTCCTTTTTCATTTTGTTTCTTTTCCTTTTCCCACAAAATTTCCTTCTCCTCTTATTCTCTTTTTCTTTTTTCGAAAATTTTTTTAATTTTTATGGTGTTTTTGGCATATGTGAATTTTTTTGTTTAAAATCTTTTCTTACAAGTTTTGCACTTTTATACCCCCCATGCCTAAGGTTTGCAATGTCCTCATTGTGACTAGAGGTTTTTTATTTACTTAGTTAATTCCTTAAGACAGAAATTTGGATGAGTGAATGGGTCAGGATGAATTTTGCGGACGATTTCTAATCCCAGATGCAAGCATCTGAGGTGGGGTCGGCTGTCTATAAGGGTGAACGTTAAGTGCACAAAAGTGTGAAAAAGGTTTTGGATTTTTAGGAAAATGACGGGTTGCCTCCCGTTAAGCGCTGAGTTTTACGCCTTCGGTTGGGCGCAATAAGCTCAAGGGGAATGGAGGATATAAGATGATTCAGCCAAATCAGTAGAAGTCACATCAATGAACGGCTTGAGTCTCTGACCGTTCACGATGAAAGGTTCGGAATCGTGGCTGAGCAGACTGATTTCGATAGCTCCATTTCCAAAAACCTATCAGACTAAATATGGTCTGACCCACTTGGATCGCAGCTTTCCTGGGAAAAGTTTGAGTCGGGCATCAAAGAGTAGGACCTTCTGACCAGGATGAAAGATCTTTCTCGAGATATACTTGTCATGGAAGGCTTTAACCCGCTCCTTGTAGATTCACGAGTTCTCATACGCGTCTAGGCGCGTAATTCATTGATCTCGCTGATTTGGAGTTTTCTGTGGGTTCCAGCCTTTGAAAGATCTAGATTACAATTCCGTACTGCCCAATAGGATTTATGCTCCAGTTCTACGGGAAGGTGACACGCCTTCCCATATACCAATCTAAAGGGAGACATGCCTAATTGGGTTTTGCGGGCGGTCCTATAGGCCCACAATGCTTCTGGAAGTCCGGACGACCAGTCCTTCCTGTCAGGCCGAACAGTGACTTGCAGGATTTTCTTGAGCTCCCGATTTGACAGCTCAGTTAGACCATTAGTTTGAGGGTGGTAAGGAGTAGAGATTCGGTGAGACACCCCGAATTTGGTCATCAGTGATCTAAACTGAGCGTTTGTGAAATGGGTCCCCCCATCTGAGATTATAGCACGAGGAATCCCGAACCTTGAGAAAATGTTTTGATGAATGAATTTGAGAACAATTTTGTGATCACAGGTTCGGGTCGGTATGGCTTCGATCCATTTGGACATGTAGTCCACAGCAAGCAGAATGTATTCGAAACCATCCGAAATAGGAAATGGGCCCATAAAATCAATCTCCCAAACATCAAAGATTTCGCATACGAGAATTGGCTGCAAAGGCATCATGTCGCGACGGTTCATGTTGCCCAAGGTCTGTCAACGACTACATGCCTTGCAGTGACTGTATGCGTCTTTGAATAGTGTAGGCCAGTAAAAGCCACACTGAAGGACTTTTGATGCGGTTTTATGCCCAGAGAAATGGCCACTGCATGCCTGGTCATGGCAGAAAGAGAGGATATTGCTGAATTCCTCTTCCGGGACGCATCTCCGAATAATTTGATCAGCACCTATGCTGAAAAGGTACGGATCTTCCTATATGTAATACGTGGTATCAGAACGGAATTTGTCTTTCTTGGCCTTCGACCAATCAGACGGGGTCTGATGAGATGCCAAGTAGTTTACTATATCAGCAAACCATGGAAGTCTAGTACCAACAGTAAGCAGGTGCTCATCAGGAAAATGTTCCATGATGGGTCTGGAAGGGTTGATAATCTCAGAAGGAAGATGGGACAGATGGTCGGCTACCATATTCTGTCTTCCCGCCTTGTCGCGAATCTCGAGATCGAATTCTTGCAACAGCAAGATCCATCGGATTAGTCGGGGCTTCACGTCCTTCTTGGCAAGGAGATGCCTTACAGCCGTGTGATCCGAGTAAATGATGACATGGGAACCCAGAAGATATGATCGGAACTTTTCAAGGGCAAATACTACGGCTAGCAACTCTTTTTCCGTAACTGTATAGTTACGCTGAGCCTCGTCAAGTATCTTGCTAGCGTAGTAAATGACCACGGGTTTCCCGTTAGCTTTTTGCCCCAGGACAGCTCCTACAGCGAAGTCAGATGCATCGCACATGATCTCAAAGGGTTGAGACCAATCAGGGGATTGTAGGATCGGGGCTTGGGTGACTCGATCACGCAGGTTTTCAAAGGCTAGTGTGCATTCCTTGGAGATTTCAAAGGGTACATCCTTGGAGAGCAGGGAAGTCAAGGGGCGTGCGATTTTCAAAAAATCCGGAATGAAACGACGGTAAAAACCGATGTGCCCTAGAAAAGAACGGATGTCCCTGATCGAGCTAGGCATAGGAAGGTGAGAGATCAGATCAACCTTAGCTCGATCCACTTGGATGCCTTTTTCTGAAATCAAATGTCCCAAGACAATTCCCTCAGGCACCATGAAATGACTCTTTTCCCAGGAAAGAACCAAATTCACATCGATGCACCGCCTGAGTATCTGGACCAACTGTTGGAGGCAATCGTCGAATGATGCTCCAAAAATTGAAAAGTCATCCATGAAGACTTCCAGATAATCACCTACCATATCTGAGAATATGGTAAGCATGCACCGCTGAAAAGTAGCGGGTGCATTGCAAAGACTGAAAGGCATCCTTCGGGAAGCGTATGTTCCGAAGGGGCAGGTGAACGTGGTCTTTTCTTGGTCTTCAGGATGGATTGCCACTTGGTTATAACTGGAGTACCCGTCAAGAAAGCAGAAGAACCTATTTCCCGCTAGTTTCTCGAGAATCTGATCAATGAAAGGTAGTGGGAAATGATCCTTCTTCGTGGAGGAATTGAGTCGGCGGTAATCTATACAGACTCTCCCGCTAGTTTCTCCGGTCTCAGTTGTTATGGTGGTGAGTCCTGCCTTCTTCGGCACAACCTGAATTGGGCTCACCCAACGAATATCGGAGATCGGGTAGATGATCCCGGCATCTAACCACTTGATGATCTCCTTTTTCACGACCTCCTGCAGATTAGGGTTCAAGCGTCTCTGCATTTCACGAGAAGGTCGTGCGCCCTCTTCTGAATAGATATGATGAGTACAATAAGAGGGGCTTATTCCAGTCAAATCATCGAGAGTCCACCCGATGGCTCTGCGATGTTGCTGGAGGATAGCAATCAGACGGGATTCCTGTTCAGGATTGAGGTTGGAATTGATAATCACAGGAAGGGTCTGATTAGAACCCAAAAAGATATATTTCAGGTGAGCAGGAAGGCGCTTCAGTTCGAGGATGGGGTTATTAGCAGCAGCGGGTGGTTCAGTATAGACGTGAGGTTCAAAGGTAGGAGTTACTGGGTTGTTCATATCTGGATTTGACTCCTCAGTTTGCGGGTCAAGATCTTTCTGCGGTTGATGAGGTATAATTAGGTCATTCTGGAAGTGTGTTTCATCAACCAAAGCCCTAACGTCACAAATCTGTTCGATGACACCGCAATTGATTCCTTATTGGGCCTTAAATATATCAATTTTCAGGGTTTGATTCCCAAATTTGAGCTCTATGTGGCCCTCCTCACAGCTAATGTTGGCTCTAGCAGTAGCCAAGAAAGGTCTCCCTAAAATGATTGGTGTATCCCTAGGGTTCTCAGGTGCGTCCATGTCTAAGACTATAAAGTCTACAGGAAAGTACAAATCCCGCACTCTCACAATAACATCATCGAGAATCCCTTTTGGTGATTTATAGATCGATCTGTTAATTGTAATGTCACCTCGGTTGGTTTTAGGTCAGATTCTTCTAGATGGTCAAGTAAGGATGTGGGTATCAGGTTTATGGATGCACCCAAGTCCAGCAAGGCTCTATCAAATTGGGTATCACCTATCTTGCAGGAAATCAGGGGAGTACCAGGATCTTTTGCCTTGGGTGGGAGTCTACTGAGGATTACAGAACTGGCTTGCTTTGATAGAACAATTGGGCTCCCACCCTTGGTTCGCGGCTTACGCTAGGGTGTACACACATTCTTTAAGAATCGTGCATAAGCCGGTACGTGGCGGATGGCATCCATCAAAGGGATGTTTATGTGGACCTGCTTAAAGAGCTTGACCAGGTCCTCCTCTGGTGCCACGGGCTTGGTGGTCTTCTTTCCCTTGGTTAAGGCCTCGGGAAACGGGATCTTGGTTGGTTCTTCTAGGATAGGTCCAGGTTGTGGATCTGGGATAGGGGTGGGAATGTCCTGGATTACTGCCCTAGGCTTGGAATTACTATCAGGCCTGGAGTGCTTTAGATGAGGTGGGTCTTGGGTTTCCTTACCACTACGGGTTGTTACGGAATTAAGTCCTTCCTGGTTTTGATTGGGACTGGGTAAGATAGGTTGCTGCTGGTAACCCGCAAAAGAAGTGGAGGCCTTTATCCCGTCTAGTGAAGGAACAGAGGGGGCCTGATAAATCATATGGGCCTGGCCCGGTTTTGGGTTCATAACGCGCCGCTGGGTTGGCACGTTGTTCGGGTTAGGAAGAGGTTGGGAAGGAAGAGTGCCTGGCTGGCGAGAATTTGCCAACTGGGCCAATTGGTTTCGAACCTCTGTGATTTCGTCCTTGTGTTGCTTTTGAATAGCCGCATTCGTTCTTTGAATGTCAGCCAGAGTCTGAAGGATAAGGGACATTTGATCCTGATTTGGCCCTGATGGATAAGTAGGGTTGGGCCGAGGCTGAGGCGGCTGGTAAGGACGAGGGAGTTGTGGGCGGGGCTGAAAGGGTGGTCTTTGGGTTTGGGAATTTCCCGCCCACTGAAAGTTGGGATGGTATCGCCATCCAAGGTTATAGGTGTTGGAGAACGGGTCGTTCTGGATGGCGTTGAGGTCCTCGTAGGTCTGAGGAACCTCTAGAGAATCAGAGAAAGGGGGAATGGAATTCCCCGGGCTGGTGTAGAAAGGATCGGATGATCCTCCGACTCGAGAATCAGATGGGGATGGATATGGATCCATCCTAGGGGAAGGTCGGTGGAGAATGCTTTGCACAGTCTCCTGTGTGGAAGGAGGTTGTGCAAAGGAGTTACGCGCAGAGGTGGCTAGCTGCAAGTGCTGAGTCAGCTCATCCACCTTCTTCTCGATGATTGAGACCTTGTCCAATCGACTGGCCATTAACTCCAGGTCGACTGATGCGGACAGGCCCTGCGTCTCATGTGCTCCCCTAAGATTCGTCGATGCGCGGGTATTTGTCCCGTCGAATAATCCCATGGAGTCATTGTTGATGGAGTTCTCACACATGTTTTCGAGAATCTCCCACACGGTGTCTTCATGTTGACCCATGATATTTCCTCCGCAAGTTGCATTGACGAAAAGACGAATGTCCTCACGAAGTCCCTGGTAAAAAGATTGGACATGTTCCCATTTAGGAACTCCGTGATGGGGGCACTTTCTCATGAGATCCTGAAAGCGATCCCATGCCTCATGGAGAGGTTCCCCTGTTTGTTGAGTGAAGTGTGTAATCTGATGGCGTAAGGCGTTGGTCCGACCAACGGGGAAGAACCTTTTCAAAACTCGGACTGAAGTTCTTCCCAAGTGTTGATCGGTTGGGTCTGAGTTTGATACCAATGAGCGGCATTGTCCATAAGAGAAAAGGAGAACATCTTCATGAGAAGAATATCCCGATTTTGCGCGTCTGACCCAAAAGTTTGAGCCAAATGCTTTAGCTATTTGATGTGCTGGAAGGGATCTTCGGAATTAAGCCCATGGAATTTAGGTATAGCATGAATCATGTTGGGCTTCAATTCGGAATCAGGTCCTCCAGTCGGGATTCTGACTCGAGGCTCAATGGCCACCGCAGCAGGATTATAATAGTCCTGCATCATAAGACGCTGCGATGGGTGCACAAAGTTTTGGAAGAGGTCATTAAGTCGCTGGAGCTAGTGCTCCAAATTATTTTCTTCCTCAACTGGCTGAGCCATGATAGGGGAAGAAGAAGAGCTTGATTCAGAATTAGATGAGAGAATGATGGGGTAAGGTTGCTGTTCAAACACGGGAGTCAAGGCTGGGCCTTGATGAGAGTGAATTCCTAAAGGAGATCTTAAGGGTGGTCTTAAGGATCTCCTACCGTTCATGCACTGTTGGAGTGGAAGAGATTAGAAGGTGCTGGACCCAATCAAGTCACCCAAAAATGTGTTAGGTGACTATAGAGGTGCGGGGCAGATGGACCCCTTGATCAGAAAGATCGTCCACCTGAGAATTACCTGGGCAGCCAGAGAGGGTGAGTCCCGCGAAGGCCCCTACACGGTTGAGCGTCCCCACGGGTTACAGGGTTTCCCCCACCCGACCTCTCTTGTCACTGCGGTTCCAGGTATACCGGAATGGGGATCTTGACCTCTTAAGTCTACCTCTTTTACTTTAAAATCAGGGTGCTTAAGGTTTCACTTGAACTTTTAGGTATTTTGAGTGAAGTGACCTAATTTTAAGGTTGGTTGACCAAAGGGGTCAACTTCACCTCTTGTTCTTTTGAGAGCTTTTGGGTCCTTTCTTTTAGGGTTCAAGTGTTTAGAGAGCCAATTGTTTAGGGTTTCTCTTGTATAGATCTTTTCAAACAAGGTTTAGGTACACCTCTTTTTGGGAAGATCTTTTCTTTGTTAATAGAAGGTGTCTCTAAAAACCCTAGCTTTTTAATTCCTGAGTTGGCTCTAGTTGGTCCATTTCAATTGCCTCAAAAATGTAGTATCTAGGGCTCAATCAAGAGTTACCTTAGTTGGATGGACAGTTAAAATGTGTTGAAATGAAAAATTTAGGCAACTTTGAGGAATTACTATGTATGATGCCGGTAGCCCTAAGTTGATTTTTCTTTTCGTTCCTTTTTAGATTTTAAGGGAATTAAGAAAGGGCTGATGAAGATTACTTGTTTTGTTGGAGTGTTTGTTGTGCGGCTGTTCTTCCAATTTTTACCTGCACATAAGAGAGAGAAAAAGATTAGCAATCTCTTAAAAGAAATTCAAAGCTTCTAGAATAGCCGTTGCTCCCTGGCAACGGCGCCAAAAACTGGCTCGGTGTCAGTCCTCTATGGTTTTAATATCTCGTTGTAGTATAGTATAGAGGAGTAGTTACCAGTTTAATTTAATTTATTACTCGGAAAATAAGAGTTTTCCCATGTTGAACTCAGGGAGCAAATTGTATTTTAGAAGTACAAAGTTTCTTTTACAAAAGTGAAAAGAGAGAGAGATTTATTTTGTTGGCTTTTTCTTCTTCTCTCTTCTTTCTCGTCTTTGTCTTCTTCTCTTCTGTGCTCTACTCTTGGGTTCTTCAGTCTTCTTCCTTTTGTTCTTCTTATTCCTCTTCTGTTCTTCTTATTTCTTCTGCAGAGTCTTCTTTTCTTCTTCTTCTTGTCTTTTCTTTTCTTCTCTGCGGTAGTAGTGATCCTCCTCTTCTTTTTCTTTCTTTCTTTTCCTTCCTTGCTTCTTCTTTTCTTTCTTCAGGGCGTCGTCTGATTTTTTCAATCAGACGACTTAAGTAGCTTTTGCTACAGTGCGTCTTCTTTCTTTCTTTCCTCTGTGGCTTTCTTCTTTTTCTTCTTCTTCTCGCAGTCCTTCTTCTTCTTGTCTTCTCTTTTCTCTTCTGTGCCTGCACACTCATAGTTTGGTCAGAAGGCAAAAACCTACTCTACCCTCCCCCGCGTCTCTCTCTCTCAGAACTCACTCGTACGATAGCTCTCCCAGAGCTACCGGGTATTCGGGTATGGGTCGCGCCCGAGTCCAGGCCCACCGGCGTGCGTGGTGGGCGGGGAGTGTTCGAGCCAAGTCGGGTCGGGTCGGTCGGATCCGCGTGATGAGCTCGCGGATCGGGCGGGTGAAGCGGGTGAGAGGGACCTCACCCCGTGTGCTGAGGCGATAAGCCTACAGCACTTTTACAATTTATGCAGGCGTGCCTCTTCAGAGTCTTCCGAGGTGGGACTAAATGTCCCACCCCAATTGGGCGCCTGCAGCTGCGAAAGTTGCAGGCAATCGCGGCTGTGCACGGAGCTTTCTCCCCAGCTGCGGGCCTGGGCAGGTGCGCAAGGGCGAACCTCGCGTCCTGGGGAGTCTGGCCTGGGCGAAGCGAGGCTGCAGCTGCAGGCGGAAGAAGCTTCACCTGCTTAGCAATGGCGGCGGAGGACGGGTGACATGTTCACAGCAAAACGGCCTCTTGGCGTAATCAGAAGGTGCAAGGAGCTTCGCCGGAGTGCGACGAATCTCGTACGGGTGGTGGCGAGGCGTGGGGCGGTGATGAGAACCTCATCATGAGCCATAACTAGCTCATTTTGACCTAATGCAGAGAATAAAAGCTCCTACATAACCTTAGAAAGGCTTGGCTCAGAGAGATTCTGAGTTTGCAAAGAAAATAGAAACTAAGGGGTAAAAATGCAATTTCACCAATCCGATCTGAAAATAGGGTAACTTAAGGTCCAAACATAGGTCAAAACAACCTAATAAGAAGAAAAGTGGGATGAGATGACTCAATAAGGGCTACAGCAACCCCAAGGAATTAAATGACATCCTGTAACCCTAAAAATAAACCCACTTCAATTCACGTGGTTCGAGGCAAGGTAAAAATCAACTAAATCCTCTAAAATTCATAGAAAAATGATCTCTAGGGTTTAGGACTTTCAATTTGACCTTAGGAACCCATTTTGACCTACATTGAGAACCATGCTCATTTAACAACTTAATTTGGATTTTTGCGTAAATTGACCGGTCAAACAAGGTTTAATCTAGAAATAAAATTCACCATCAGAATCCTTAGGTCCTAATTAGTCATGTATAAAAACTTGGGCCTAAGAAGAAACCTTCTTGACCAACTTTACACTTTGGTCCTCATATATTTATTTTTTGGCCCTCAACTTGTGAACCCTCACATTTTTTCCCCTAACTCTCCTTCGTTCTTTACGTTTAGGTCCCTCCTGCAAAACCTGAGCAGCGCCATGCTCCAGCAACCTTGCGCGGAGCATGGCGCCGCACAGGGTGAGGGAGGGGCCCGGGCAAGTCAATGGGGGGTACCCTGCGTCGTCAGCCACCGCAGGGACACCCCCTTGAGCGCTGCACCCACCCATACCGGCCGTGCGAACGCACGGACGGTATGGGTATCCTTCCTCCGGTGAGGAAGACACGTCATCTCCCTCAGCCCTCCTCTCTGGTTTTGCCCCTATAAATACCCCCTTCGCTCCGCCGTTCTTCTCAGCTCGGATCTGACGGAGATACCCCCTCACTTCCTCTCTTCCCACTCCGACAGACGCCCCCTTGCTCCGGCGGCTTCTTCCTCCTCCTCGTCGCTCTGCTGCAATACCAGCAGCAGAGCCACCTTCCTGATCTTCCTCCGCGTCTCGCAATACCAGCGCGCGCTGCCTCTGCCCCGTCGTTGCCGCCGTCCTCCCCCACTGGGCACCTTCTTCTCCGGCGACAGCAGGTACAGCCGTCCGCCTCCTTGCCCCCTTCGTCCCTTTAGTTAGGTTAGAACTACTTCCTTACCTTCTCTCTCTCTTTTCCCCCTGCTATTTTATCTAATTACCCCTCGACCGCGCCTAATCGCCCTCACCTTCTCCATCTCCGACCACCCTCCGGCGACCCGCTCCCGTCACTCCAGCACCCCACACGGCTCGCCGACCCGCACAGAACTTTCGCCTCCTCACCCTGATCAACCTCTGCACTTCCATTTCCCGCGCCACAGTCCGACCTAGCGCAGCCCTTAGGCTCCGCCCCGCGACCTGCAGACCCTCCGACCACCTTCGTCGTGCCACGGCGAAGGTCCTCCGCATATTTGATTAGGCCGAGAGGCCGTGTTGTTGTAAACAGGGTCTGTGCTCGCCGCCGCCATTGATGAGTGAAGAAGCTCCGCCTACCTGCTGCTCCAGGCACGCCACGCCCAGATCAGGCTCCCAGGCTGCGTGGGGTGACTTCGCGAAGTGCCAGGCTGCAGTTGAGGCGAAGTCCTCGCGCGAAGCCCTCGCCCGAAGCCCTCGCCGAAGTTCGACTGCCGCTGCTTCCTCGCTGTAGGCGCTCAATTGGGGTGGGACATTTAGTCCCACCTCGGAAACCTTGAGAGGCACGCGGGCGCTTAAAGGCAAAAAGTGCCTTAAGCTGTTCGCCTCCTGATCACGGGGTGAGGTCCCTCGCACCCGCCCGACTACCCGGCCTCGTCCGCGCTCACGCCCCGCAGACCTGGCCCGACCCGATTAGCCCGACCTGCACTCCTCGCCCACCACCGCATGCCGGTTTGCCTGGACCCGGGCGCGACCCGCGTATCCGATTACTCGGTTGCTCTGGGAGAGCTGTGCTAAGAGCGAATTCTGAGAGAGAGAGACGCGGGGGGAGGGGGTAGGGTAGGTTTTGCCCTTTGACGTGTAAACCGTGAAGTGTGCAGGCACAGGTGAAGAAGAAGGACTGCGGAAGAAGAAGAACTGAAGCGACGCTGTAGCATCCGCGGGTTAAGTCATCTGATTGGAAAATCAGACGACGTCCTGGAGACAGGTGAAGACAAAGAAGAAGAAGAAAAGAAGAGAGAAGGAGCAGCCAAGTGAAGAAACAGAAAGTAGAAGAAGAAGAGAAGCAAGAAGCAAGAAAAGAAGGAGAAGAACAGGAAGAACAAAAGCTAAAGAGGAGAGAAGACAAAGAGGAAGAAAGAAGAGAAGAAGAAGCCAAACTTTCATCTCTCTCTCTCTTTATTTTTGTAATAGAATATGTATATCTCTAGAATACGACTTGCTCCCTGAGTTCGACCTCGGGAGAATTGTTATTCCCGAGTAAAAAAAATATATATTTGAAATGATGGCAATAACTAGCTATACTACAACGCTATAGCAAAACCTAGTCATAGTTGTCGCCGACCTTTCATTTTTGGCGCTGTTGCCGGGGAGCAACGGCTATTCTAGAGGTAATTAAATTCCTATTTTTAAATTTCTAATAATCTCCTTTTTTTGCAGATACAGGAAAATCGAGAAGACAAGCAACCGCACGACAACCACTCCGAGGAAAGGTAATTTTCTATCCTCTCAACCTTTAAATTCTAAAGAGGAAGAAAAGAAAAGAACAAGCAATATAGGTCTAACCTGTCTTCTCTACTTAGTAAACCATAAAAAATTTCATGTTTTCAACCCATTATTCGTGCACACTATTAAGGGTATTCAAGGGCTAACACATTCTTGCTTGAGCACTAATTACCCAACAAAGAATTAACTGGACCAAGTAGAGCCAACATAAGATTCAACATTAGGGTTTTAGAGACACACTACTTAAATCAAGAATGGAGAAAATCCAAAAGAAGTGTGCCTAAACCATTGATTGAACATACTTATTCAGAGAAATCCTAAACAATTGGCTCTCTAAACACTTAAACCCAAAAAGAAAGGACCCAAAAGCTCTCAAAGGAACAAGAGGTAAAGTTGACCCCTTGGGTCAACCAACCTTAAAATTAGGTCACTTTCTCACTCAAAATACCTAAGAGATCAAGTGTAACTTTAAGCACCCTGATCTTAAGCTAAAATTGGTAGACTTAAGAGGTCAAGATCCCCATCCTGGTCTACCTGGAATCTCAGTGACAAGAGAGGTCGGGTGGGGGAAACCCTGTAACCCGTAGGGACGCTCTACCGTGTAGGGGTCTTCGCGGGACTCACCCTCTCTGGCTGCCCAGGTAATTCTCAGGTGGACGATCTTTTTGATCAAGGGGTCCATCTGCCCCGAACCTCTATAGTCACCTAACATTTTTGGGTGTCTTGATTGGGTCCAGCACCTACTTATCTCATCCAGTCCTTTAGTATTTTGCAGGAGGTCCTTTAACCTCCTATAGAAATTCACTCTCCCCGAGGCTAAGCCTCGGCTCCCTTGTTTTTGCAAAAATCATTCACATAGCCCCTCTTTCCTCCGATTCTGAACAAAATCCCCTTCTTCCCTCTTGATTCAAACTTCGATTCTATATCTTGATTCCACCACCTGATTTAAAGATGCAGCCTAATTACCTAGCAAGACTACCATTCAAAAAACCTGAATATTTGAGATCCATAAAAGATAAGATGATTGAGGATGCCCTTGAATTCTATGAAATCAAATGTAAACCCTCAACACCAATAGAAAACATTCAGGTTGATGTCCCAACAATCACAGCTTTCATCATAAACTGTGCCCAAATTCTTTTGACAGAAGTTACAAAAGGATCAACCCGAGATATGCTCATGACAGGATACATTGAGATAGAAAAATTACACCAATCTGAATACCTTCAATGCTTGACAAATCCTGTTCTTTGGGAACAACACCAAGATACCCTTATAAAACGGGTAGAAATGATGAGATCACTAGAACAAATTATCAACCAGAAATACCCGTATATACCAGAAACAGAGGATGAACCATCTTGGAACAGTATTAAGGAACAATCCAGTTTCCCAGATCTCGGGACTAAGCCACAAAGTGGTTGTGGAATCCCAACCCAGATAAAAGACAATGTTGAATTAGGTTGGGATATTGCTGAACACAATGATGAGCCAAACTTAGACCATGAATTGCCAAGCTTAGAATTCCAAAACTCCTGTAATAATGAGATCAGAACTGAACCTTCTGAGGGTATAAATTTCGCCCCTTATTTTGATAAGGTGGCCCTTGAAGGTTATTCGGACTTAGGTTCTAATAATTCTACCCAAATCCTAAGCCTAGAACCTAGATCTGAAACTTATTGGGAAGATTTATGAGAAAGATCAAATTTTTATAGAATATGATTCCGGGCCTCTATTTGATGAATATCCATCTCCAACATCCTTAGGAAATCTGATCGATTTTTCAGAAAACATGCCAATTTATGATACAGAAACTGAGGAGTTGGATGAGCAAGGTTTTAATGGGGTCTATCCTACCAGCTTCGAGCTTGGACAGAACACCTTTTTGAGCCCAAAATTGACATATAGGCTAGAACCCAGTCAGGCTGCTGATTCCACATCTGATGATTTATGCTACGGTGGAATTCATGATCAAGAATCTCATTTAGAACTCAATTTTCACAAACTCTCCGACAATTTCAGATCTGACTATAATTGCGGAGAGACTTTCCTTCCTGAACACGCCAGGCCCATCTACGACCTCAGTTCACATGACTCTGACTCCGACTCTGAGGTCCTGATTCCCGAGATCACTGATAACACAAAATCATTCCTTTTCGATCCTCAGGAACTAAAAATAGAAAATGCCAAGAGTGATTGCAACCCAGAATTCAAATCTTTGCTCAATTCAGATTTCTTTCATCCTACAGACACTCTTCAGGCATTTGATAGTTACCCAGAGGACTCTCTACAGGAAACCACCTATCATCCATTTCTAGAAGAGCCCTCGTACACAATGGCCACCTCATCTGCACATACAGAACGGATCAAAACCTCTTCCCAACCCCGACCCGCAACCAGACTCAATTTCTATTCAGATTCACCTCTCACCGAGCCGATTGCATTTCCACATCGGGTTTGGAACACTGATCAGACTACATATCATGCTCCATCATTCTCTAATGACCCCTGTAGGGTTTCCGCGTCATTCATTGATTATTCTACGGGTCCCTACTCTGACTAGGCTGATTCGACTCAGCCAAACCCTGCGTTTTCACTTCCACATCCATCTGAGCTTCATAGTATATGGTGGGTTCTACACCTTTTTATCCACATCTATCAACCCACCAGATTGATTGGGTTTGGGCTGCATCATCAGCCTGTTGATCTGAACAAGCACCTGGTTGGACCAACCAGGCTCTTAATCAAAGTGCTTGTATTACAAAACTCTGCTGATTTCACCATCCCCTCTCCATCGCATTTCTCGCTTGGCTGAAGGCATCAAATTTAGCGCTCAACGGGAGGCAGCCCGTCATTCTCTTTAAAAACCTGAAACCTTTTCTAAAACCTTTGTGCACTTAAAATTCACACTTTAGGACAGCCGACTCCACCTCAGGTGCTTGCATCTGAGATTAAAAATCGTCCGCAACATTCATCCTGACCCATTCACTCATCAAAACATCTGTCCTAATGTATGAACTAAGTTGAATAAAAACCCCCTAAGTTACAATGAGGACATTGCAAATCTTAGGCATGGGGGGTATGAAAGTGCAAAACGTGTAAGAAAAGGTTTCAAACAAAAAATTCACATATGCCAAAAACACCATAAAAATTAAAAATTTTTCGAAAAAGAATAAGAGAATAAGAGGAGAAAGGAAATTTTGTGAAGGAGAAGGAGAAAAGAAACGAAAGGAAAAAAAAGGAGCACAAGTGATAGTCATTAGTAAGGAACTAAGGAATTAACCTAAGTTCTAGACCTCATTCAAGAAAATAACTGAAAAAGTGAATGATGAGATTAGTAAGAACGCAAACCTTAGGCATTCTTGAATAGACTCTTAGTACCCATTAAGATCTGGACACTCCTCAAGAGGTTGAGGAAAATGAAAAGCTGAAGTATTAGGTCTAAGGCTTAGGGAGTATTTGGCCTCATTAACTAATTTTTGGTTTACGGGACTCAGTAACCTAAGCACCCCAACCCCACACACTGCCTGGTTCAGTAAGCATAAAAAATTCAAAATCACGCAGGAGCGTCGTAAAAATTCTGAAAATACACCTAGAATAGGAACGGCCGATCAACACAAGTTGATTTGGACGATTTCCCAGTGCAGAGAGGCGGGAAATCCCCTCAAAGATGCGTAACAAAATATCATCTCCTCGATGCTTGTCTCTTAGGATATTCACATATCCTACTGGGGGCATGTAAGCACCCTGCTGGTTCAGATTCCATGGATGGCATTATCACGAAGTGTCAACTGCAAGGGTCTGAACTCGGCCACGGAACACCATGGATGGGATTATCTCGAAATCTCAATAGCCAGGGTTCTGGGGGTTGCCATGGGTGGTGCTATCTCGAAGCATCGATCGCCAGGAACCCTTGAGAATTGATGATGGGAGCAATGAATCTGATACAGACCGTGTTGAAAAAGCCAATCCTGGGCTAGAACTAAAAAAAAAGAGAGAGAAAACTCTCCAAACAGAAAAACTTTCTATCTCTCTCTTATAAAACGCACTGCGAACTGAACCAAGGCTAAAATCATTTCAAGCACGGGTGCTTTAACCACAATGTCCAATAGACCTTAGGTTAGTTCTTGTGGGCCTTAAAAACCTTTGCTAAGGACTGAGGCTGAGGCTAGACAGATTTGGATCTTGATTGGTACTAGAGTACCTTCTAAGCCTATGGTCAGCATTCTAACCTAATCTAAGTTTAAATGAAAAAGCACTTATCTGAAGCTATTAAGAACTTCATGGTCTAGAACAAGGGTTGAAACCTTAAGTTTTTGCTAAGGGACTAACAAAAGCTAGGCATGGGGGTATGATGAGAACCTCATCATGAGCCATAACTAGCTCATTTTGACCTAATACAGAGAATAAAAGCTCCTACATAACCTTAGAAAGGCTTGGCTCAGAGAGATTCTGAGTTTGCAAAGAATATAGAAACTAAGGGGTAAAAATGCAATTTCACCAATCCGATCTGAAAATAGGGTAACTCAGGGTCCAAACATAGGTCAAAACAACCTAATAAGAAGAAAAGTGGGATGAGATGACTCAATAAGGGCTACAGCAACTCCAAGGAATTAAATGACATCATGTAACCCTAAAAATAAATCCACTTCAATTCACGTGGTTCGAGGCAAGGTAAAAATCAACTAAATCCTCTAAAATTCATAGAAAAATAATCTCTAGGGCTTAGGACTTTCAATTTGGACTTAGGAACCCATTTTGACCTACATTGAGAACCATGCCCAATTAACAACTTAATTTGGGTTTTTGCGTAAATTGACCCGTCAAACAAGGTTTAATCTAGAAATAAAATTTACCATCAGAATCCTTAGGTCCTAATTAGTCATGTATAAAAACTTGGGCCTAGGAAGAAACCTTATTGACCAACTTTACACTTTGGTCCTTATATATTTACTTTTTGGCCCTCATCTTTTGAACCCTCACATTTTGGCCCCTAACTCTCCTTCGTTCTTTGCATTTAGGTCCCTCCTGCAAAACCTGAGCAGCGCCATGCTCCGGCGACCTTACGCGGAGCATGGCGCCGTGCAGGGTGTGGGAGGGGCCCTAGCAAGTCAATGGGGGGTACCCTGCGTCGTCAGCCACCGCAGGGATACCCCCCTGAGCGCTGCACCCACCCATACAGGCCGTGCGAACGCACGGACGGTATGGGTATCCTTCCTCCGGCGAGGGAGACACGTCGTCTCCCTCCGCCCTCCTCTCTGGTTCTGCCCCTATAAATACTCTTGTCGCTCCGCCGTTCTTCCCAGCTCGGATCTGACGGAGATACCCCCTCACTTCCTCTCTTCCCACTCCGACAGACGCCCCCTTGCTCTGGCGGCTTCTTCCTCCTCATCGCTCTGCTGCAATACCGGCAGCAGAGCCACCTTCCTGATCTTCCTCCGCGTCTCGCAATACCAGCGCGCGCTGCTTCTGCCCCGTCGTCGCCGCCGTCCTCCCCCACTGGGCACCTTCTTCTCCTGCGACAGCAGGTACAGCCGTCCGCCTCCTTGCCCCCTTCGTCCCTTTATTTAGGTTAGAACTACTTCCCTACCTTCTCTCTCTCTTTTCCCCCTGCTATTTTATCTAATTACCCCTCGACCGCGCCTAATCGCCCTCACCTTCTCCATCACCGGCCACCCTCCGGCGACCCGCTCCCATCACTCCAACACCCCACATGGCTCGCCGACCCGCACAGAACTTTCGCCTCCTCACCCTGATCAACCTCCGCCCTTCCACTTCCCGCCACTCGCCACCTGCAAACCCCCGAACAAACCCATTTCTCGCACCACAGTCAGACCTAGCGCTGCCCTTAGGCTTCGCCCCGCGACCTGCAGACCCTCCGACCACCTTCGTCGTGCCACGACGAAGGTCCTCCGCATATCTGATTAGGCCGAGAGGCTGTGTTGTTGTAAACAGGGTCTGTGCTCGCCGCCGCCATTGACGAGTGAAGAAGCTCCGCCTACCTGTTGCTCCAGGCACGCCACGCCCAGATCAGGCTCCCAGGCTGCGTGGGGTGACTTCGCGAAGTGCCAGGCTGCAACTGAGGCGAAGTCCTCGCGCAAAGCCCTCGCGCGAAGTTCGGCTACCGCTGCTTCCTCGCTGCAGGCGCTCAATTGGGGTGGGACATTTAGTCCCACCTCGGAAACCTTGAGAGGCACGCGGGTGCTTAAAGGCAAAAAGTGCCTTAAGCTGTTCGCCTCCTGATCACGGGGTGAGGTCCCTCGCACCCGCCCGACTACCCGGCCTCGTCCGCGCTCACGCCCCGTGGACCTGGCCCGACCCGATTAGCCCGACCTGCACTCCTCGCCCACCACCGCACGCCGGTGGGCCTGGACCCGGGCGCGACCCGCATACCAGATTACCCGGTTGCTTTGGGAGAGCTGTCCTAAGAGCGAATTCTGAGAGAGAGAGACGCGGGGGTAGGGGGTAGGGTAGGTTTTGCCCTCTGACGTGTAAACCGTGAAGTGTGCATGCACAGGTGAAGAAGGACTGCGGAAGAAGAAGAACTGAAGCGACACTGTAGCATCCGCGGGTTAAGTCGTCTGATTGGAAAATCAGACGACGTCCTGAAGACAGGTGAAGACAAAGAAGAAGAAGAAAAGAAGAGAGAAGGAGCAGCCAAGTGAAGAAACAGAAAGCAGAAGAAGAAGAGAAGCAAGAAGCAAGAAAAGAAGAAGAAGAACAGGAAGAACAAAAGCCAAAGAGGAGAGAAGACAAAGAGGAAGAAAGAAGAGAAGAAGAAGAAGCCAAACTTTCATCTCTCTCTCTCTTTATTTTTGTAATAGAACATGTATATCTCTAGAATACGACTTGCTCCCTGAGTTTGACCTCGGGAGAATTGTTATTCCCGAGTAAAAAAAATATATATTTGAAATGGTGGCAATAACTAGTTATACTACAACGCTATAGCAAAATCTAGTCATAGTTGTCGCCGACCGTTTCAGGCGGCATGTAGGGGCTGCCCTAGGTCGGACTGTGGCCGGGGGAATGGGTTTGCTCGGGGGAGTGATGTGGAGGTGAGGAGTGGCAGTAGAGGGGTGGAAGTGGTTCAGCGTGATGAGGCGGAGGTTTTGGGTCGGTCGGTGAGTCGTGTGGGGTGGTGGAATGATGGGAGCGAGTCGCCTGAGGTTGGCCGGAGAAGGTGAGGGCGATTTGGCGCAGTTGAAGGGTGGTTGAACAAATTGAAGTAGGGAAAAGAAAGAGGGGAGGAAGAGAAAGAACTGTACCTACTTGGAGGGACGAGGGGGACCAGAGTAGGGCGACAGTCGTATCGACTGTCGCCGGAGAAGAAGATGCCCAGTGATAAGGGGGCGGCGGCGAGGAGAGAGCGGGAGAGCGCGCGCTGGGTACGGCGCGACGCGGGAAGAGCGGGCGAAGGCGGCTCTGCTGCTGGTAATGAGGCAGAGCGACGAGGAGGAAGAACCGCCGGAGCAGGGGGGCTTCTGCCGGAGTGGGAAGAGAGGAAAGGGGGGGAGGTTTCTCCGTCAGAACCGAGCTGTTGAGTTCGGTGGACGGGGGCGGTTTTTATAGTGGTGGAATCAGAGTGGAGGACGAAGGGAGGCGACGTGCCTCCCTCGCCGAAGGATGCCGGAGATGGAGACCCATACCTTCCGCGCGTTCGCACGGGAGGTATGGGTGGTTGCAGAGACCATGGAGGTGTCCCTGCGACGGCAGGCGTCGCAGGGAACCCTCGGTTGACTTGGCAGAGGGTCTCCCTTACCCTGGGCGGCGCCATGCTCCGCGCAAAGTCGTCGGAGCATGGCGTTGCTCAGGGTTTTGCAGGGAGGACCCAAATTCAAAGAACGAAGAAGAGTTAGGGGCCAAAATGAGAGGGTTTCAAAAGTTGAGGGTCAAAAAGTAATGGATGAGGACCAAAATGCAAAGTTGGTCAAGGAGGTCTCTTCTTAGGATCAAGTTTTTATGCATGACTAAATGGGACCTAAGGATTCTAATGGTGAAATTTATTTCTAGATCAGACCTTGTTTGACCAGTCAATTTACGTAAAAATCCAAATTAAGTCATTAATTGGGCATGGTTCTCAATGTAGGTCAAAATGGGTTCCTAAGGCCAAATTGAAGGTTCTAAACCCTAGAGACTATTTTTCTATGAATTGTAGAGGGTTTAGTCGATTTTTTCTTTGCCTCGAACCTCGTGAATTGAAGTGGGTTTGTTTTTAGGGTTACAGGATGTCATTTAATTCCTTGGAGTTGCTGTAGCTCTTATTGGATCAACTCATTCCACTTTTCTTCTTATTAGGTTAGTTTGACCTATGTTTGGACCCTGAGTTACCCTGTTTTCAGATTGGATTGGTGAAATTGCATTTTTACCCCTTAGTTTCTGTTTTCTTTACAAACTCAGAATTTCTCTGAGTCAAGCCTTTCTATAGTTATGTAGGAGCTTTTTCTTGCAAATCTGGGTTAGATGGTGCTAGTTTAGGGTTTATGACGAGGTTCTCATCACTGACGTGTTACACTCGTTACTTTTCAGGACTAGGTGTTGAGCAGCCAGGGTCAGCGGCTGCAGAGGACGCTGGGCCGAGTAGGGTCCAGTAGTGTTATCACTGTTCTCTTGTACCTCTTTTTGGGTCCACTGTAGTGAGTAGTTCTTGTTACCGCTGTACTTTTCTTTACTTGCAGTTTCATATTATGTTATGAATGTTGTTCTACTGTTGTGGTGGTATATACTGTAGTGGTTTCTTTCCTTACTGCTGTATTTTCTTACTGTTAGTTATATTCATGCTGAATGTGATTTATTTTACTGCTCTTTTGGTTACTTCCTCGTTGGACGACCAGGTCTTGGGATTAGTCGAGTCGGTCCGGTTCTCGTGTCTCGTAGGGACTCGGGAATCGGGTCGTTACATAAGGTATGGCATGAACCCTAGGATTGGAAAACTAGATTGAACGATAGATCCTAGGGTATGACATGAATCCTAGGATTGAAAAATTAGATTGAATGATAGATCCTAGGGTGTGGCATGAATCCTAGGAACAGAAACACTAAAACGAATGTCGTGAATATATAAATTGCAGTCTTGGAAAAGTAGAAAGAAAAATGATAATTTTCTGTAATTAGATAACAGTTGCTTATTTATGAATGGATATTAACTGTTGAGAACATGGGCTATATGAATATAAAGCTGAAATGATGAAACCTAAATTGGCTTAGTTAAAGAAATATGAGAATGAACCCTACGGGGAATTAGGAGCAGAGCTCCTGAGAGGTGAATGGAATAGAATTGGGGAAGTGAACTGCCCTTGAGTATGGAGTACCAAGGAGAGCGACTGTCCCCCTGTTTAATGTAGAGCGGAGCTTGTCACTCCAGGGATCCGGGGTTAGGTCTGGCTACTTTGTACCGACTTTTGGCCCTCGCGTACACAGTACCAGGGAGAGCTATTAGTGTAGGGAGAGCACTAGCCACCCCATGGGTCCTGGGGTTCTGCTAGCCCTCCTATACCGACTTGTTAGACCAACTGGGCAAACCAGGGTAGTCAAGCGAGGGTGCGCGTACTGTGATGGGGAAAAACCCCTATTTGGTTACTGTGGAGGGGCTAGACCCCTGTTACTGAGAGGGCTCTGCCCTATACTGGTTCCGTGCTGTGCTTTGGGGTGCACCCGTTAACGGAAACGACTGACCGCGTGCCACTGTGGGGTAGCTATCCGTGTGTTTATCGCACGTGCCGTAGTCACCGTTACGTCTGTCAGTGACCTTGGGGTGGTTGACTGAGGGTAGGACTACCACGGGGGACTCTCCCGGCCAGAAGAGCACCACGTGCTACTTTTACTTTTCGGAAAAGAGTGCAATCAAGATTGTTCCCACGAGAAACATTCTAGATCAAGAGAAGGATCCGAGGAATAATTCAAGAATGAGTAAATGGAAGAATAAAGTAAGAGATTAAAAATAACGGCTACTGTCTACTTTACTATTTTTCTTAGTTTTTGGTTGCCATTTTACTCAACGTTTCGTTGACATGTCATCTTTTCGGGATCAGGTGTTGAGCAGGCAGAGTCGGCGGCTGCAGACGGAGCTGGGCCTAGTAGAGCCCAGTAGTCTTACTTGTGTAGTACCTACTGTACCATTTTTTTTGTGTAGTGATTATTTTTCTGTTACCACTGTGCTCTTTTATTGTAAGCATCATGTTTATGTACTTATTTATTTCTCTACTGTGGTGGTGTGAACTGTAGTAGTTTTTTTCTTTACTGCTGTATTTTGTTACTGCTAGTTATATACATGATGAATGTGGTTTATTTTACTGTTCTTTTGATTACTTTCTCGTTGGACGACTGAATCTTGGGATCAGTCGAGTCGGTCCGATTTTCGTATCTCGTAGGGATTCGAGAATCAGATCGTAACACCCTCCCCCTCGCAACCGTCGCTAAATTGTTGTCCGACGATTCCAATCCCGACGCTCTATCCAACATCTATCGGAGCTTCGACTCCTTCGGCAACACCTACTTAAATTATGGAGTCACCAAGAGCGCCATCCTTGATTGTGGGATGGCCGTCTCGAGGCCTCGCAGCTTCCTTCTCCTGCGGCAGAATCCACCCACTACAGTAACATATTACTCGTGCGGGTCGCCGCTGCAACGGCTTTAGCGACGTTTCGGGGGTCTGCGGCCACTGCATGACGCAGATGTCGGAGATTAAGCGCTTCTACCCTCATCAATATATTGAAAATGGTGGGTACGTATGCGGATCGTATACATACGTGGTCACTGATGATCTGGTCGTGGAGCCCGTGGAACCGATGAGCACTACGTCGTCGATCGTGGGCCTTTTTGAAAGGTTCAACGTGAAGGGATTGGGGTATGTCAAAGAGATGATGGTCAAGTGTTGCGTCAAAGAGGTACGTACGTGCCTCTGATGATAAAGACCGACGGGCTTTTATTATTATTATTATTATTTTGTCTCTTTGTTTTACATGGATTCTGAGATGATTGTGTGTATTAGTACTTTATCTACAAGGGCCTTTGCATGAGAATCCAAAAGGTCCAATTTCCTGAGAATTTTTCCCCCATTTTTCAGTAGGGGAAGGTCTTGTGGCCTTTCAATTTCGTTCCAATGGCTGTTGAGTAGTGTACCACCCAATCGTCCTGGAGTTGTGTTTGGCACGCACGGTACCCATGAGTCAAACTAACAGTCTCTATAACGTTAAATGAAAAAAAAACCAAACCAAATTTCAATATGTAAAATTGATAGATAATTACTGTCACTTCCACTCTCGGAATACATTATGGAGGTGCTCTATTAATAAGTTTCAAATATATATACGAATACACCATACCAAGTAATTTACAGAACGAATCAATGTTGCCTTACGTGGTTTCATAAATCTTCAGGGTTTGAAAGCTATTGAAGGCTTCCATGCACTCGTCGAGGGTGTTATCTGATGTGTTCCTTCGAGGCAAACCGGGCACGCCAAGCAAGTCAAGGTTTAAACCTATACCATTCGTATGTCCTCTCCATTTTGCTAAGGATTTACTTGAATGGTAAGCAATGTTTTGTCGTCTATTAGGAGATGCCGTCTGGAGACGACACTTTTTTTTTTGTATTGTTTTGTGTAGTGAGTGACGACTAAATGTCACCTGTCTGGTAATTTCCTTTCCGTGTCAAAGGATTGTGGTCAGCCCGTTTATCTCCCATATCCCTGAAATTTATACCACTAATTTCATCGAGATCTAATTCGACCGTTGCGATGATTGAGCTCTGTCTCCCATATCATTGTAACGAAACTTATTTAGATTTAATTAGTCCGTGTAAGGGTGCAAAGAGGCGTGGACCAATGATCACGTGATCTAACTCCTTTTATCTCTTGCTACTCTCTTCGAAATTCTTTCATTATTTCTTATTACTCGGGCAGTTACATCTCTTCTAAGGTACTGTAATTGTCTATTATTTGTATTTTATAAATTGGTCTCTTACTTACATAATAGAGGACACATGGCAGTTTTACAGCTTATATTATTCCTAATTATGTGGATAATGGAGGTTACGTCCCTTTTTCAGATATAACATCTATCAAAGGTGAAATTGGATGTCAGGGATCGTTTTAGACTTTTGATCATGGGATCAATCTCGCTTGGAAGATGGATCATGGTATTAGACGCGTTTGTTTTTTTATCTTATTTTTCTCACAATTTTTATTTTCTCCCATTTCTACGGGAAATAGTCTGGGGTGAGGGTGGCGGGGGGTGGTGTGGATAGGATTTTTTTTTTTTTAATGAAAATATCGACTTTTAAATAATGGTTAAAAAAGGAAAAAAACGAAAAAAAAAGAAAGAGGAGTAGTGAGCCCGCCGAAGTCCTCCACCGATGTTTTTTTTAACGTTGGGGTCGATGCCTTGGATAAGAAGGCTGTGCCTCTGTTCTTGTTAAGGTTTGGAAGGTTACGGATGCTCCGTTATAATTTTGGAAATATGCACTAAACAGGAGCAGAAGGTAGTATCAAAGAGTAAATATTGTAATATTGTTAGAAAGTAAAGTAATGTAGGTTTTATTTACGTATTTTATATAATGGTGAGAAGATTGATATATTAAAAAGAAAAATTTAAGATGGGTTGTACGATAGTTTTTACCATATTAAAAATAAATTATATTATTTTAACTTAAAAAATATATAAATAATAAAAAATTTGACATTGATGATAAATTACTTCACATTCAAGATAAATTATTTTAAGGATAATTTTATGTATTACCTGTTTAAAATAATTTTGATCTATGAATTTAAGATTTAAGTTTATGGAAAATGATTTCACGTATGAGAAGTGATTTTTTACTTTAGGATTTGGAATCTAGGGTTTAGGGTGTAGCGAACATTAAAGATTAAATCTTAAATCTTCAAATGAAAAATTATCTTTCAAGTGTAAAATCACTTATCATATGTGAAGAAATATTTAGAATTTAATTTTACATCTGTGTAAAAAAATATTGTATCGGTGTAAAAAAATAATATATCAATGTAAAGTAGTTCAAAGTAAAGTGTAATCTTACTTTACATTAGTTGAAAGTAAGATTGTATTGAAATAATCTTACTTTATATTCATGTAAAATTATTTTAAATGTGTAAAGTGATTTTACATAATCATTTATATTTATAAAAATAATTTATTGTTAATTTCCACAATGATGAATTCTATAATATATAAGTAATTTTTTTACATAAAAAAGAAAAAAAGATTACATTTTTAATTATACATAAATTTTTATATTTTTAAACTCACATCCATCTGTATTCAAGTGTTAACGAGAATATCGAAGAGAAATTAGTGAATTTTTTCCTTAAAAGGCTTTTTGTGTTATAAAAGAAAAAAACATAATGCTTTTCGCTTAAACGAGATTTTTAATACAGAGATTAAACATATTCGGCAAAATGAGAGCGTGTTTGGGAGCAGGTTGAGGAGTGGGCTATTGTTCTATGTGATCGATATAGATTGATCGGTTATTCTTTTGATCATGATCACACCAAGTTCATATTGGCTTCTGTTTTGTGGAAAGGGGTGATTTCGGTGTTGATGCATACAATCTAACTTGGGTTATTATTTTATGCCGGGCCATAAAAGATGTTGAACGTTTCGTTGCAATCTAGGACGGTACTCGTGGATTGCTTCTTAATTAGCTTAAG
This sequence comes from Thalassia testudinum, assembly GCA_037157565.1. Classification (NCBI taxonomy): domain Eukaryota; kingdom Viridiplantae; phylum Streptophyta; class Magnoliopsida; order Alismatales; family Hydrocharitaceae; genus Thalassia; species Thalassia testudinum. The sequence goes on along the minus strand of JAZHRO010000001.1, from coordinate 5,142,733 downwards.
TAGAAGTCTCATGGCTCCTCCAGAGAGAGCTCTATAGCTTTTTGGTTCATTTTTTTTGAAATGGCGGCGAGCATCTACAGAGAAGTTTCAGGTTAATCGAAAATGTCTCTCATATAGTTGGCTTTTTCTTCACGCTTTCTATGCTTCTGTCAAGTCAGTCTCTCCCCGATGGCCTTTGAACATGGTTAATGATGATGGAAATTAAGTTTATGATTGCTGTTTCTTTTGTGAATGCGTGGCCATGGTTTCGATGATTGGATTCTTTATTGAGACATTCCTTCTTTTATCTCATGGACACGTTGGCAATTGTATTGGAAGCAAGTGGCCATTTTGTTCTGTTCTGGATGTTTTTGTTGTATTAAAATTTAGCTATGGATTTATATGTGTAAATATATATATATATATTGATATAATTAAATAAAATAATAAGTAAAGTAACTACCATCTAAAACTTTTATTAGAATGATTAAATTAAGTTGTTTTGAGTATATAGATTAAAATGTAAAAGGATTAGTATGGTGTATTAAATGTATGTGTAAAGATCTATTTTGTGATCAACACTTCTTCGATGGGTGAAAATGTAAGTCACATATGCAATTAGTGAGACTAATTGTATTTTTCTTAGGGGTTATGGTCCCCAATAGACCCACCAACCCTAATATCTCTGTTCATCCCCATCGTGAATCAAGAGAGGAAGAAAGAAAGATCTTAACTGAGGAGAAAGGGGACGGTTGGAAAGAAGTTCTTCTTGACATCTTGTTCATCAGGATCAAGGGTGAGATCTATTGGAAGACCCCCAATCGCAGCCTCTTTTGTTTTATTTTAAGGATGAGCACAAGTATGATCTTTCCTCTATAGTTAATGTTATGTTTCTATGCATGTGCACAATGTCAAAATCCAGATAAATTCATGTTCTAGCATCTTGACATGTTTAGCTTCATATATAGATCTATGTCTATTCAGATGCTCCGATATCGTGTCTAGGTTTAATCCCAAATTATCTTGTCATTATACATCATTTCGTATTCTTGAAAAACCCAGATATGTATTTTGTAACCATCGTAAGTACCGGTACTAAATATGAGTATCGGTATTCACATACTACTGTTTGTAAAGTATAAAATGAACTGTAGCCAACTTATACCGGTCCTCATCATGAGTATCGGTACTGCTAGCTCCAGATCGATTTCAGGACATCTTAAATCCAAGACTGGTACTTACATGTATCGGTACTCATCATGAGTACCGATATACCGGTACAAGTGAGTTCTAGGTCAGGTTCTGAACTTGAAGTCACCAGGACCTGTAACGTACATGTACCGGTACTCATCATAAGTATCGGTACTAGTAGGCTACATGTGGTATTATCAGTACTTGTAACGACCCGATTCCCGAATCCTTACGAGACACGAGAATCGGGCCGACTCGACTGATCCCAAGACCCAGTCATCCAACGAGAAGTAACCAAAAGAACAGTAAAATAAACCACATTCACCATGTATATAACTAGCAGCAACAAAATACAGCAGTAAAGAAAGGAAATACTACAGTATACACCACCACAACAGAAGGAAAATAAACATGTACATAACATAAAGTTCTCGATAAAGAAAGTATAGGGAGTAACAAAAAAAACTACTCACTACAGTGGAAGAAAAGTACAGAATGTACTACAGGTAACCCTACTGGACCTTACTAGGCACAGCGTCCTTTGCAATCGCTAACCCTGGCTGCTCAACACCTGGTTCTGAAAAAGTAACGAGGGTAACATGTCAGCGAAATGCTGAGAAGAGTGGCAACTAAAAGTTAAAGAAGTAGTAGAGTGTACAGTAACTGTTATATTTTTACTTTCTTTATTTACGTCTTTCTATTATTTCACTATTGATTTATTTCTCAGATCCTTCTCTTGATCTGGAATGTTCCTCGTGGGAACAATCTTGATTGCAGCCTTTTCCGAAAAGTAGAAGTAACACGTGGTGCTCTCCTGGCCGGGAGAGTCCCCCGTGGTGGTCCTACCTTCAGTCAACCACCCTAAGGTTGCTGACAGACGTAACGGTGACTACGGCACACGCGATAAGCGCACGGGTAGTTACCCCGCACTGGCACGCGGTCAGTCGTTTCTGTTAACGGGTGCGTCCAAAGCAGAGCACGGAACCAGTATAGGGCAGAGCTCTCTCAGTAATAGGGGTCCAACCCCTCCACAATCCGCGTACTCTCGCCTGACTACCCTAGTTTGCCCAGTGGGCCTAACAAGTCGATGTAGGAGGGCTAGCAGAACCCCGGGGCCGGTGGGGTAGCTAGTGTTCTCCCTACACTAGTAGCTCTCCTCGGTACTGCGTACGCGAGGGCCAGCAAGTCGGTGTACAGTGGCCAAACCCACCCTGGTCTCAACCTGAGGGCGGCAAGCTCCCCTCTACACTAAGAGGTAATATGTGCTCTCCTTGGTACCACGTACCCAAGAGACAACACACCTCCACGTTTCACTTTTTCAGTTCCATTCCATTCTCTTCCCAGGAGTTCTGCTCCTAATTCCCCATAGGGTTCATGTTCTTTTTGATTGGCCATTTTGGGTTTCACCGTTCCAGCTTTATATTTATATAACCCATGTTCTTAATCGTATTTATTCATTCATAACAGGCAGTTATCAATTCCTTTCTACTTTTACAAGACTGCAATATTTATATATTCAACTAATTTTCCAGTCCTAAGATTTATGCCATATCCTAGGATCTATCATTTAATCTAGTTTTCCAATCCTACGATTTATACAATACCTTAAGATCTATCATTCAATCTAATTTCTCAGTTCTAGGGTTCATGCTGAAGTTTTCCCTACTTGGAGGGGTGACGTAATAAATGAGGAAATAAAATATAAATAATCTCACAAATAAGCAATCACACGAAGTACACAAGAATTTATAGGTGGAAACCCAAACCGGGTGAAAACCACCACCTAACCCTCTCGAGTTAGGATTTTCCGATCAACCTAGTTGATCAAATCCACTAACCGAATCACTTTAAAACGAGGGTGATTCAACCTCAGTACAACCACGCTACTTAAACGAGGGTAGCGTACCTCAACCCCTTCTCTCCACGAGAAGGATTTTGTCTCACGAAGGAGACGGGAATTCGCAAAGCGAATACCCAACCAAATAACAAAGATAAAATAAACAAGTAATCCTATAGAGCCAACAAAGTAATTATGAACCTAGCTTCTATAGGAATTAGGAAACTCCCTTTGCAAGGAGTGCGTCGAGTTGATGACGCGGTGCGTGAGCCACGCGACGGCGCAACTTCGCTCTCGTGAACTACTGCGGGAGAGCGGGTGCGCGAAGCTTGATGCTCTCAAGATGAATGGAACTAGCGCTTAGAGAGCAAGAGAGACACAAAATGGTTTGAAAGTGTATTGCAAGGTGTGTCTTGGTGTTTCTAGGTGTGTGTTGGTGTTGTAAAGGTTCCCCTTTATTTATAGAGGCCTTAGGAAGGCTTTGGAAGGCTTTGAAATGCTTCCATAGCCGTTGGGTGCAAAGCCCAAGAGAATCAGGCTGAAATCAGGACAATGATTACACTTGACAGGGTAATCAGACGTCTAACTCTGGCATCAAATGTCTGGAAGGCCACTTTAAGACGTCTGATTTCAAGGTCAGTCGTCTGATTTTGGGCGGGTCTCTTCTTGACTTGGATCAGATCTAAACAGGGATTTTGCGCAAGTCCATCAGACGACATACCAGACGTCTGGCACTATGTATGGACGTCTGGAAACCTACTTTTACTGTGGGAATGGATTTTCCAAACGTTGCAACGGTTAGAAAATCTCTGAGAAGAGATTTTGGGTCAGCCGAGGCAAAACGGTCAATTATCAGACGTCTGGAAAGGCCTAAGGACGTCTGATAAGGCTCTAACGGTCATATTCTTGAGTGCCTGCTAAGCTAGCCAACGGTCTACTATCTGGATGTCTGGCAAGTCCATCAGACGTCTCCTAAGACGTCTGGTATAAGGTCTGGACGTCTGATTTCATCAGACAGAACTAGCTATGTCCAGCCTAATAGATATCAGACGTCTGAAACAACAGTCAGACGTCTTTAAATACTTTATCAGACGTCTGATTTTAGAATTAGACGTCTGGAAGTGCTGTTTGAACCCTATATTGGTTTTCTAAGTGTTCTACAGAAAACCTTAGTATCCTAGAGTTGTGCAGGTGTTCCTATGACTACTGTTAGGGTACTTTGAGGCTCTTTAACATAATATTCTAAGAAAAATAAAAAGAGCAAGAAAATAAAGATAAGAGATATAAGAAAGGATTAAAAAGAATCTATCATATTCTTCTTGCCTTCTATCTTCAATCAGTCGCTCCACGCGAACCTCCTCCGTTTTCCGTCAAGCTCCTCCAATCCGTCCTGGATTCGAGCTCGAGTTCCGTCTAAACACGTCCACATTTGCAATTGACCTGAAATCTAGAACTCAAATTGCAAATGTTAAATAACACGTGTTTTGTTATCATCAAAACAAATGATCGTGGTGCTCTAGCACCAACAATCTCCCCCTTTTGGATGATGACAAAACCGTAAGTAATAATGCATAAAAATCCTCCCCCTTTTTGACATTATCAAAAAGGTTTGATTGGTTTCAAAATTCCTATAACTCCACCTTAAGACATGTTCTTTTATGAATTTATTTTAACAAAGGTGATATTCTCCCCCTTTTTGTAACAACAAGATAGCTATTATTTTTCTCTCCCTTACTAAAGGAAATTTAGCTAACTTGCATCTCCCCCTTAAAAATTGACAATTAGCTCATCATTTTTTAACTCCCCCTATCTAAATGCTTATAAAAAGATAGGGTTAAGAATTTTACCTCACCTACCATGGCCAATAAAATGGCCCGAATGGTGGTGGTGGATGCCACATCGGATGGGGCTCCCATCCGTAGCTTGGAGGCCTGGGCATTGGCGCCGGTCTCCAATCTGGTGGTCGACGTGCGGCGGGTCCGTCGTTTGTTCGCCGTCTCGTCGGTCTTCTTGTTCTCCTCCTTGGTTCTCCCAACTCGAGTTGATCAGACTTGAGCTTGTAGGTCCAGTCCTTTGTGTTGTAATTATCCCTGAACCCTACAAAACAAGATTCCAATTCTTTTTTCGGTATCCAAGTGGACCTGGATCCGGATCTGTTAGCGGGTCTCCTTGATGGAGATCCTTTCTCAACCTTAGGGCTATAAAAATTATCTACTTTATTGATTAATTTGTTGGAGTTTTCCCTAAGACATGCAATTTCTTTTTCTATAATACTAATCTTAGTCTTTAAATTAGAGATTTCTAAATTTAGACTATCATTTTCCTCAATCAATTTATTATTTTCATTGATGAGGTCTTGATTTTCTAATAATATGTTATCAATTCTAGGACTAGCTTCTATGTCCTTAAGTTATTTTTCTAACCTATCTTTTTCATTTTTAAGAAAAGTAAGGTTCTTTTTAATACTTTTGTTTTCTATTTTAAGTGATTTACTAATCTCAAATAGTTCATTAAAAGCTTCTTGTAAATTGAAATTTACCTCGTTGTCGCTGTCGTCGCTTCCGCTTTCGCTGTCGCTGTTGCTTCCTCTGGCCATGAAACCAAAGCAAGTGGTTTCTTCCTTTTCTTCTTCTTCTTCTTCCTCCGAGCTGGAATCGTCCCAAGTGGCTTGGAACGCCTTCTTCTTAGATTTCTTTTCCTTTTCCTTTTTCTTCTCCTTTTTGAGAAGAGGGCACTCTGGTCGTAGGTGCCCATTCTCGTTGCAGTGGTAGCAACGTCTCGGGCTTTCCTTCTTCTCCTTTTTCTCTTTCTTTAATTCCCTACAAAACTTTGAAAAATTTTTAAGTAAAATTCTAAAGTCTTCGTCGTCGGAACTTACCTCGCTTTCCGACGCGGCTCTGAAGGCAAGAGTTTTCTTCAGTTTGGGCTCCGATGTATCCTTCTTCTTCTGTTTCAACTTTGTCTCGTAGGCCATTAGATTGCCTAGGAGATCTTCCATGTTGAGCTCCTCTACTTCGTTCGCCTCCTCGATGGCGGTGACTTTCTGTTCCCACTCCGGTCCAAGGGAACGAAGAAGCTTCCCTTGATGCTCCCCCTTGATGAAGGTCTTCCCTAAAGCTTTTAAATTGTTTACTGTGAGAGTGAACCTAGTGTTCATCTCAGTTAAAGTTTCGTTAGATTTCATAGAAAAAGCCTCAAATTCTTGTGAAAGTAAATTGAGTTTAGAAGTTTTTACCTTAGAGGTACCTTCGTGGGTTACCTCAAGTGTGTGCCAGATCTCATATGCGGTGGCGCATTGCGAGATTCTGTTGAACTCTTCCGAGCTGAGCGCGCAGTAAAGGGCATTCATGGTCTTTGCGTTTAAAGAGAGCTCACGGATTTGTTGCTGCGAGTAGCCTCCCACGGGTTTTTCTGGGATCTCAAATGGCGTCTCGCATCTGGCCCAGATCGTGAAGTCGGTGGCTTGAAGCCAGATCTTCATCTGCAACTTCCAGTAGGGGTAGTTGCTCCCGTCGAAGAACGGCGGACGGGTTGTGGACTGCCCCTCGGAAATCCTGCTTGTGGAACAGCTTCCCTCCATGATCTTCTTGCCGGGTGTTACTCCGATCTTGCAAGAACCTGCTCTGATACCAATTGAAGTTTTCCCTACTTGGAGCGGTGACGTAATAAATGCGGAAATAAAATATAAACAATCTCACAAATAAGTAATCACACGAAGTACACAAGAATTTATAGGTGGAAACCCAAATCGGGTGAAAACCACCACCTAACCCTCTCGAGTTAGGATTTTCCGATCAACCTAGTTGATTAAATCCACTAACCGAATCACTTTAAAACGAGGGTGATTCAACCTCAGTACAATCACGCTACTTAAACGAGGGTAGCGTACCTCAACCCCTTCTCTCCATGAGAAGGATTTTGTCTCACGAAGGAGACGGGAATTCGCAAAGCGAATACCCAACCAAATAATAAAGATAAAATAAACAAGTAATCCTATAGAGTCAACAAAGTAATTATGAACCTAGCTTCTATAGGAATTAGGAAACTCCCCTTTGCAAGGAGTGCGTCGAGTTGATGACGCGGTGTACAGTGGCCAAACCCACCTTGGTCTCAACCTGAGGGCGGCAAGCTCCCCTCTACACTAAGAGGTAATATGTGCTCTCCTTGGTACCACGTACCCAAGAGACAACACACCTCCACGTTTCACTTTCTCAGTTCCATTCCATTCTCTTTCCAGGAGTTCTGCTCCTAATTTCCCATAGGGTTCATGTTCTTTTTTATTGGCCATTTTGGGTTTCACCGTTCCAGCTTTATATTTATATAACCTATGTTCTTAATCGTATTTATTCATTCATAACAGGCAGCTATTAACCCATTTTACAGGCAGTTATCAATTCCTTTCTACTTTTCCAAGACTGCAATATTTATATATTCAACTAATTTTCCAGTCCTAAGATTTATGCCATACCCTAGGATCTATCATTCAATCTAGTTTTCCAATCCTAGGATTTATGCAATATCCTAAGATCTATCATTCAATCTAATTTCTCAGTTCTAGGGTTCATGCTGAAGTTTTCCCTACTTGGAGGGGTGACGTAATAAATGCGGAAATAAAATATAAACAATCTCACAAATAAGTAATCACACGAAGTACACAAGAATTTATAGGTGGAAACCCAAACCGGGTGAAAACCACCACCTAACCCTCTTGAGTTAGGATTTTTCGATCAACCTAGTTGATCAAATATACTAACCGAATCACTTTAAAACGAGGGTGATTCAACCTCAGTACAACCACGCTACTTAAACGAGGGTAGCGTACCTCAACCCCTTCTCTCCACGAGAAGGATTTTGTCTCACGAATGAGATGGGAATTCGCAAAGCGAATACCCAACCAAATAACAAAGATAAAATAAACAAGTAATCCTATAGAGCCAACAAAGTAATTATGAACCTAGCTTCTATAGGAATTAGGAAACTCCCCTTTGCAAGGAGTGCGTCGAGTTGATGACGCGGTGCGTGAGCCACGCGACGGCGCAACTTCGCTCTCGTGAACTACGGCGGGAGAGCGGGTGCGCGAAGCTTGATGCTCTCAAGATGAATGGAACTAGCGCTTAGAGAACAAGAGAGACACAAAATGGTTTGAAAGTGTATTGCAAGGTGTGTCTTGGTGTTTCTTGGTGTTTCTTGGTGTGTGTTGGTGTTGTAAAGGTTCCCCTTTATTTATAGAGGCCTTAGGAAGGCTTTGGAAGGCTTGGAAATGCTTCGATAGCCGTTGGGTGCAAAGCCCAAGAGAATCAGGTCGAAATCAGGACAATGATTACACTTGACAGGGTAATCAGACGTCTAACTTTGGCATCAGACGTCTGGAAGGCCACTTTAAGACGTCTGATTTCAAGGTCAGACGTCTGATTTTGGGAGGGTCTCTTCTTAACTTGGATCAGATCTAAACAGGGTTTTTGCGCAAGTCCATCAGACGACATACAGGACGTCTGGCACTATGTATGGACGTCTGGAAACCAACTTTTACTGTGGGAATGGATTTTCCAAACGTTGCAACGGCTAGAAAATCTCTGAGAAGAGATTTTGGGTCAGCCGAGGCAAAACGGTCAATTATCAGACGTCTGGAAAGGCCTAGGGACGTCTGATAAGGCTCTAACGGTCATATTCTTGAGTGCCTGCTAAGCTAGCCAACGGTCCACTATCTGGACGTCTGGCAAGTCCATCAGACGTCTCCTAAGACGTCTGGTATAAGGTCTGGACGTCTGATTTCATCAGACAGAACTAGCTATGTCCAACCTAACAGATATCAGACGTCTGAAACAACAGTCAGACGTCTTAAAATACTTTATCAGACGTTTGATTTTAGAATTAGACGTCTGGAAGTGCTGTTTGAACCCTATATTGGTTTTCTAAGTGTTCTACAGAAAACCTTAGTATCCTAGGGTTGTGTAGGTGTTCCTAGGACTACTGTTAGGGTACTTTGAGGCTCTTTAACATAATATTCTAAGAAAAATAAAAAGAGCAAGAAAATAAAGACAAGAGATATAAGAAAGGATTAAAAAGAATCTATCATATTCTTCTTGCCTTCTATCTTCAATCTGTCGCTCCACGCGAACCTCCTCTGTTTTCCGTCAAGCTCCTCCATTCTGTCCTGGATGCGAGCTCGAGTTCCGTCTAAACACGTCTACATTTGCAATTGACCTGAAATCTAGGACTCAAATTGCAAATGTTAAATAACACGTGTTTTGTTATCATCAAAACAAATGATCGTGGTGCTCTAGTACCAACACATGCAATGCCCTAGACTCTATTAATTGTTTCATAATTGTAACAAATTTTGTTAAATAAATTACAAAGCCACTCTACCAGCGAAATCGGGAGTACTGGGGGCGTGGCCGGCAATCCCACGCGTCTCCGCAACCCCCGAGATTGCAACGGAATGGGGTCCTAATATAAGGATCAATCACAAGGAGTTTCTTAGAACGGTATACAATTACTGTAAACTGATAGAGGAATTAATTCTGGAAAGAATGCAACTCGAAACGTGGAAAACGGACACCGAACAGGCCCTAAACGGGTCAAAAACGACGGATCTGTCTAAAATCAGACATCTGGAACCTCTTTCAGACATCTTAAAAGGTGGATCAGGTCGTACCTCAGTCTGCGCAGTTCTTTAGACGTCCAGATGCCCGCTGGAACTTCTGGCCTTGGTTTCCAGACGTCCGATTGTCACCTCGGACGTCTGGAGGTCCTCTCCGTCGTCTGGCACTGTGGCCAGACGTCTGATTCACGTGGGATGGCGAGCCCTCGCACCCTCCCGAGCAGAACCTGTGCACACACACCTGCTCTCAGCACGACGAAGTGCAGAAGAAATCGCGACGGACGGCTGCATGGCCGTACACGCTTAAAAAGGAGAAGAGAAGAAATATCTTACTTGTCAGATGTCTGGACCGTCCTCCAGACGTCTTCTGCGTCATCTGGACGTAAATCCAGACGTCTGATTCTGGAAAATTTTCCAGAACCAGAACCCGATTCGCCTCCTCCCGTGACGCACAGCCGTGTCGCGCCCCGTCCGCCTGCTTCCTGAGCTGCAGCAGCCCCTCTGCGACACCCCACGCCCGCCGCTCACTCGCTCGCTCGCGCTCTTACTGGCAGGGAGAAGGAGAAGAGAAAGGCGGAGGAGATTAGGGTGAGGGAGAGGGCGAGGGTTTATATGAGGGAGCGTGGGGGGAGAGAGAAGAGAGACGACGCGTCTACAGGAAGAGAGAGGAAAAAGAAGACGAAGGCGGTGGGCGCAGTCTGCGCGCGCACGTGCGTAGACGCAACCCGGTACGTCGAAAAAATTTATTACCAGACGTCTGGGAAGGGTTCCTGATGTCTGGATAGACGTCTTGAAAATCCGTTTGATGACACGTTCGTAACAGTACTTAATAAGTACCGGTATTCGTTGAGATCAGTTGGCTCCTAAAGGGATACCCGTACTCATTGAATATTGGTACTGGTTTTGTGTACCGATACATGATGAGTACTGAATGAGTATTCATCTAAACTTGAATTTTAAATAGTAACTCATAAATATCGATACTTGACATCAGTACCGGTACCTATTGAATATGAAACACATAAATATAAGTTATAAATATCGATATCAGTACTAATACCTAACCTGTAAGAGGTTCAATTGAAACAAAATGTCGCACAGGTTCTTCTTAATTAAAGGTGAATTAATTTCAATTAAAAATTTAAGGAACTAACGCCAATAGTTTTAACTTTTGAATTGATGGTGTTTATCTCATTGCAAATGCTTGGCCATTTTCGCTTCTAGGAATGTCGGTTCCCTCGAAAATTTGAATGGCGTGTTGGGTGAAATCCTCCGCTGAAGAAATCCATGTTCGATTCCAGTTGCAGGAATTGGCGTTTTCTTTTTTTTCCGAAGAAATATCAATTATCTTTCCATAGTACCCTCACGTGCTTCCCACAGTATGCGCACGTTATCTATTCACTTCCTACTGTTTTAACTTACCATTCTCCACACACCCCCTTCCCCCTTTCCCATTCTTTTTCGTACAGATCAGACAACCCATCCGGTGATAACTGTGATATAGTTTACTTGGAGGTTAATTTCTTAAAATGGAGGTTAACCTCTATTTATTTGATAATTTAATCTATAAATTTGATTTAATCACTTTAAATAGATTTGTCTAATATTAATTTTAATCGATGTTAGTAAAATTAATGTTAGAATAGATATCCTAAATATTTTATATGCTTGTCATCACCATCAATTAAATGTTATAAATATTAACACTATAATATTTTTTTTGTTTTGAAAGAATAACACTGCAATGTTAACATCACCATATGAGTTAATACTTTTTAAAGTTAATACTAGTTTGATATTTTTTAATACAACTTTTCTAATCCTTCAGGACTAGTTTATTTTAGGTGTTAGGAAATTGATCTTAAGAAATGTCAAATTAGTGTCAACTCGTAATTGTGTTTACTTGCTGTGTGGTGTTAACATCAATTTATATTTATTTGAATTGATGCTAAGTATTAGTGTTAACCTTTATGATGTTTATTTGGTAGTAGTGTTAAGTATATAAAATATGAGGGATGTTAGAAACATAAGTGGTGTAGAATTTTAACACGCGTTTGTCTAATATTAGTTAACTGGTGTTAGACAAACCCATATTAAAGTTGCTAAACTTGAGTTAACAAATTAAGGATTAAGTAATCAAGTAAACAGAGGTTAATCCCTCTTTTGAGGGCTTAATACTCCAAGTAAATTAGGCTTTAAGTAAATTAACCTTAAGAATTAGTTTACGGTACGAGATAACTAACATGGGTTAACTTCTTTGCAATAGAAGATAACCTTCATTTTTTTTTACTTGAGAATAGGGGTTAACATTTATTTGTGTTTACTAAATATGAATTGGAAAGGAGATTATACAATGATGTGGTAGATGGTATGAGTAAATTTGAGAAGATAACTTAGGAGGGTAAGTTAACCTCTTAACAAACCTAGGTTAACTTATCTTGGGGAAGAGGATGCTATGAAAGGTTAGATTATCTCACGAGAGAAATGGAGGTTATCTCATTTAAGAGGGCATAACTCCCTGTATAAATTAATCCTAAAAAGTTAGTTTATTTAAAATGTTAATCTCTCTTGTACGTTGCATTTGGTAGGTGAAATTAGTAGGAAATTTACGGATTATCTTGTAATATTGAAGGATTATCTTTCAATCGGCTCACTTTGTTTCGTAATGAGCCTTCGTTGCTAATTCCAGCATTTGTGAAATTATTTTAGGAGGTGGAATTGACGAGATCTTTCTTTTTATTTTGCCTCATCATAATATGCAATTATATTTGATAACTTTCGATTAAATTTATTTTTCTTACTACTCTCTTATTTTTTAATATCATTTTCCTAATATCTTAGAGTTAATTTATTAGGAATGTTAGAAAATTAGTGTTAACAAATCTTAAATTGAAATTAGATCTAATTTTTATCTTCTGATGTGGTGGTGTTTATATTAATTTTTATTTATTTGAATTGATGTTAAGGTATAAAGTTAATCTTTTGATATTTATTTGGAAGGTTCACTATAAAAAAAAGGGTTAACTCTTGTTTACTTAGAACTTACAATCTGACACGTCGACTGCGGTCGTCTTAAAATCCTCATCGTTGGTGATCGTTGTCGTGGGGATGATGACTGTGATGCTCGCGGTGAATGTAGTCCGTTGGAGCGTGTGTGGGGAGAGCGTGGCCGTCGTTCGTCTTCATCGTTGGTGGCACCGTTGCGATGTTTGTTGATTGCCGCCGTCGATCGATTGGATTGTTGTTCAACTGTGTGGTATTGGCTCATCGTTTGGCTGTGTGTTATTGCCACGTCGTTGGATGTGTGGTTGTGTGGAGTCTCCTTGTCGGTGCTCTCGATCGGCTGCAGTTGCGTTGGAACAAAATCAGGTTGCGGGTGTCAGGGTTGTTCTTTGTGTTTTGGGTGAAGGAGTTTGATCTTCTTATTTCTTATCTTTTTAGTGTAGCTTAATTTTAAATACAGATCATGTGTGACCCTAGACTATTACAACTAAATTTTCTAATGTAAGTTAGAGGTCGTTTTATTCAAGCACTCGTTGGCACATCCCTATCTCATTGGCTCTTCACCATTTTACGAGTGGTGAGATCACTCTTTTTTGGAAGTTCGATTGATTCATAATTCTCGAGATATATTTTCTTTTTACTTTCTTTATTTCTTAGTATTTTATTTTAATTTTCCCCCATTTCCACTGAAGGTAACTTTCTTCTATTTAAAGGCGTCAGGTTGCTTCACTTTGGTGAAAAATTATTCTTTCCATTAAGAGAGAAAATAAAAAAGGGAAAATGTGCTGCTGAAAACAGATGAGTTACCGATGAACACCAGAGAAAATGACGCTAATAGGTGACATGAAAAAAAATTTAATTTTAATTAGTATCGATCATTAATTAATAGGATTACAGGACTGCTTTTCCTTTTTCTTTTTTTTGTTTCATCCCCAAGAACTCAACTTGAAATGTCTTTCCAGTGCAGCTGTGCGTCACGCTTTTCTTACCTTCCGAAGGAGAAACAAAGGTTAAGCAACCACTTTCATTTCTAAGCAAATCTCCGTTCTCTCAAATGGATTCGCTATGGTCAATTTGCAAAGTAGGACCATCATCTATATCATTACCCCATTCTGGACCTCTACGAATTGTCTCGTCGTTCAGATGTCACCTCGAGAAGATGTACCTCCTTATACGACACTGTTGTTCCTCTCACCATGCAGAGGCAACTTCCCTCCGTCGAATCCAGAACCCCTCCCACCGTATCTCACCCCTCTCGGACCTTAACCCATCCATCCATCCAGTATGGCCACCGGTAAGCTGTCGATGAATCTCCTGGTAAACAAGAGCACCGGCAAGGTCCCCTACGCCGAGGCCGGCAAGGAATTCGGAGACTTCCTCCTCAGCGTCTTGACTATTCCCATTGGAACCATCGTTCGTCTCTTTGACGTGCCATTCGTGGGGGGTTCTCTTGGTCATCTCTACGAAAGCGTCCGATCTCTCGCCGGAGGCAACTTCCTCCGACAGGGGATTGACAGGAGCATCCTCTTCCGCCCGCGCGTTGCTCAGGGGGATGTCTCTAGTTCCATACCTGACCCGGCGAAGAAGTACTACGCTTGCGGTTGTACGAGCTGCCGCAGTAAGGTCTTTACCGACGTCTACGGGATGAAGTGCACCTGCGGTGAAAGCATGGACGCCGCCGAAGCTCGGTTTTCCTGCAATCCCCATCCTTGCGAAACTGTGAAGGAGAAGGGGTATGTGAAGGGAGGGATTAGTTACATGGTGATGGACAACCTTGTGGTGACTCCTGTGTCCACCATCTCAAACGTCCGCCGTTGCATCTCTCTCCTCAACATGTTCAACGTGCATGTCCTGGGTGCGCTCGAAGAGAGGGTGGTGGATATCAGCATGAGCGAGGTAAGTTCCACTCGTAGTATATGTGTACTGTTCTTGTATTCTAACTCGTATCTACTTGCCATGGTGTTTTTTTTTTTTTTTTTTTTTTCACTTTCTTTACTTTTATCTTATTAGCTGATCTATGTTTGCTTCATTGGATTAACCGTCCAGCGTTCTAAGTTGTTGGGAGGCATCTGTCCCTTCCACGACTGTCTTGACAGATGTGCTCCTGAAGAAGAATCTGAGGAACCTTGAAGCCTTACTTACAGGGAAGATCCTTATCTCTCTTAACTTTTGCTAAATTTGATGCATTCGGACAATTTTTTAAAAATATTCGGTGATGTTTAATGACATGCACCGAGATGTGGGTTCCTGTGTGGCATACGTATACACCTCGTTTGCATGGAATCACTCTAATCATGTGTCATCGAGAAGGCTAACGACGTGGTCTAATATGTTAAATGGGGACTATAGGGTGCGCTCCTGCCATCTAGCTTAGATTTCCTTTCACATGCATAGGTTTTTGACATTCTTGTGGAATCCCCCGACGACCAAACGAGTTTATGTTTATTTTCCAAGTTTTCGGCGCTCCGAGGCTGAGCGCTCGCGGATCCTAAACGCTTCCTTCGATAAGGAAAGGAAAATTACTGAGACGAATAAATATTAAAAGTAAAAGTAATCAAGAAACTTGGATGTTTTGTTGGATTTGTTATATTGTTAAAGAAATTTAAATTTAAGTTTATTTGAAGTTGAGTAAGTTAATAAAATGTTAAAATTAATTGAAAAGAAAAAGAGTCAGGTAGAATTTGTGAGAAGAATTAGATAATTCCATAGGGGAATGAAATTATTCAAATACCGTATTTAGGGTGCAATTCTAACTTAAATGGGTTTCAAAACAAAAGTCTACAACGAGGAATTGGGAGCGTTATTCCGCTAACCAAATCATGTATACACCCCCTCTTACCTAAGTGGAAATATTTACCCATCGTAAATTTTTCGGTACGAGGGGCCATAGACCTCCTCTATTGTTAGAAATGGATTAGTTTTAGCACCTGTTTTTGTTGTATGAAAATTTTACTACTTAAAAGGTTACTTCAATATAAAGAAAAATAAAAAAAAATCTCAAATTTAACATATTCATCGTGCATGTAAATATGAAGTTTAACATAAAAAGTTTTTTTACAGATATTTATATAAAAATCTTATTTTATTTATTTATTAGTACAATCACAATGTGTTATGGTTCTATTCATTTTAATTTACATGCTTATAAATATGTCACTTTTATGTACAGAATACTTGCTTTCTTACCATGGAAATTATTCCATGCGCATTTGCTGTGCCTCAACATTAGTACAGTCATTTAGTTTATTCTCTCTTTGCAATTGCGTGGCTTTAATAAAAATTAAAAGTTTCGGAGAGGGAGAGACGATCAGGATTTCCGATCAAAAATTCCATCTACTCGATTTCACATTCGCATGCATTGACAAAATAAGTGAACAGTATCCTCTCCACCATGGTCAACCAACTAGTGCCTTAATGTTTCAATTTGTGCTTAGACATGCTTTTTTTTTTTTTTTTTTGTTATTATTGGTGGGATGGTTAATGTGATGGATGAGCTTTGGAGGCAATTAACTGCACATTATTCTTTTACCTAATCAATTGGTTGAAAATTAAGGTGTTAATTAAACAATTATGTTGGAAACAACCTGCCACGTTAACCTGATACCAAATTTTGCTTGCAGAAGCTTAAATAGAATGTATACTTCCAGTGGTGTGAAGAGGAGAGTGGTTATAAGGGCTCGGAGAACGGTGGTGAGGGCTATCTTGGTGGTGATGTTCAATGGTAGAGGTCGGAGGAGCTGTTCGCGAGGTGGGACGGAAGGAGTTGCCCGCAGGGTGATCGGCTGCTCTGCCACGATGGATCGTGGGAAGAGATCAGGGGAGTGTTACGAGTGGGAAGTGGCGATGGGGTGCAAAAATCTAAGCTTAAAGTGGGAAGTCACGATATTTGCAATGAACACAGTTGGGCTATGGTTGCGTCCCCACTCGAATCCCTCGCAGCTCAAGTATATTTATGGATGTGGCTATGGTTGCAAGAAATTGGTTAAATGTGAAATGGATCTTGTAAGGTTGAGGTTTTGTTTTGTTTTTTCTGTTCAAATTGAACATTAATAAAGAGAGGTTCAAATTTGGAATATCTAGGTGTCTTAGGTAGGAAAGATAAATAGCTTGTAAATGTGTCTCTTAGGTTAGTTGGGATTGAAATTGGTGATCTGTTTTTCTTTCATTAGTTGGGCTGTGTGACGGACGTAAATTGGGAATACGTCTTGCTAAGGGGAACAAGACACGTTACAATGATCAAAGATCTAGAATCTTACTCAAACACTGATCAGATTGTCCTGTCAGGGTGAGTGTAGATGAATCAACTGGGGAGACCTATGGAAAGCGGAGATGCCACTTAGGTATTGTTTGTTTTACGAGATTGGATTTTGTATCCTACCTTTGACTTTCATAATATTGGGAGTGGGTCATTTGCAGATTGAATCTACTAATCTGACATTATCTAATATGACGGGGAGAGGTGAGGTTGTATAATTTTTTGATTTTATTTCTTTCGGGATTGAGCTTTTTCTACGTTATCTCATCAATAGATATTTTAATTAATTAAATAGAGAATTAATTCAGAATTATTTCATAATCTATAATTTATAATGTCTCAATCAATCCGGCAAATAACATTTGAGGCCCTTGAATGCATACGTTTTCTTCGAAGATGAGACACTAAGCAAAGCAACAACAATGACCACTAAGCTAAAAACTAACGGTAATAACGGAAAGAATTCGAATGAGTAAACAAAAGCTACACAAAGTTAAAATAAAATGACTGTAGTAGGCAAGGATGAAAGGGAATCTACGGATCCCTTCAAATCCATGGTAAGTAGTAGTTAGTGGAGGTGAAGGCCTCGCTCGATTCGCAGCTATTGAGATGCATTCTGGCCAAAGTTGTTGATTGAACAAATTTACGTTTTGAGACACTCAAAACACACGTTATCCCAAAGATGAGACAAGCAGAGCAACAACAGGTACTACTAAAGCTTAAAAACAGCGAGAATAATAACAAGCAAAATCCCAAACAATCGAACCATTACGCTTTGAGGTGATGGGAGGGACACCTCCCTCCAAATCAATTGCAAGTGGGAGCCAATAGAAGTGTTGCAGCAATTAAGATGCATGCACCCCTCCATAGCTATTGCTTTAGAGGAGGCTGTTACAACAGCCAGGTAACACCAAAACAGCGATGGACGGTGTTTGGTTTAATTACTAAATCTAAATGGATTCCAAGCCTATATTATAAGCTAATTAATCATCACAAAGATCCTGAATAGCACTCAAGATGGTAAAGCATGCTTCCATGGTAATAGATGGAGATGTTTTCCACAAACTAAGAGCCAAGCCAAAACTCACGTCTCGCCGCACAAATCATAGAAGGAACATAAGAACAGACCATGTGTTGTGAAAAGAGGTTTTGATGAGTTAGCATCGAAAAGAGCTTGGAAAAGCTCTTCGATGAACCGGTGTTTAATAGAATATACCATCTCCAAAAGCCATTCTTTAGGCTCTATTACGTGTGTCATATTATTTGAGGTGCTCCCATAAATGTGAAAACAATGCCTCTTTCAATGGCACCTCATATTTAATTTCCCAAGCAACCGTTAAAGCCTCGTACATCTTCTCAACTAATCTTTCTAATGTTAAGGAAGTTCACATTCACAAAATTTTGATTTTTCTTTTTCAGCTACCTTACGTCTAGTATTGTTGTTTATTTTTTTATACAACATAAAGAAGCCAAAATTTGTCTCTACTTTCTAAATCTAAAATGGCACAGGGGTAGTATAACTCTGGTTGGCAGATAAAATAAAATGTTGATAGTTCTTTGGTGTGACGTAAGAATATTGCTAGGGAGTGGAGGAATTAGCTATCTATAAGAGGTTTGCTCCAGAATTTGGAGGTAATTTTTGAAAGCAAATGGTAATAAAGGTAAGCTAACGTTGCATCATGACAAAGAAAAAAGGGAAAACGGAAGTCAAAGGACAAAGTTTCAATCTTAGGTATAAATGTACCCTTTGCGTAATGTCTTGGTAAAATATAAAGCATTAACAACTCTAATAAGGGTTCTTTGTTAAGATAATTAAGAAAAGGGTACAACCAGGTAACGTATGTGCATCTTTAGCTCATCAAATATCACCTTGATATATTTTAATTTTCAAATAATTTTCACCTTAATATATATTTTTATTTTTAATTGATGTGTTTTAAGTTTTTATATATTGAAAATTAAAGTATTTTGATTGAAAATAAAAATATATTAATGTATATATTAGAGTTTTTTACTTGTAACAAAATAATTGTTTACATTAAAAGTAATTTTTTACTTATAAAAAATTATTTACCTTTAAATTTAATGATTTTTGAAAGTAATTTTCAATTGATGTGTTTACTTAAAAAGTAAAATACATTAATTTAAATTAAAATATATCCATATCTTTTTTAAACGTAAAATTTTCTCTCGTACATTGTAACTTATATTTCTCTACTTCTTAAAAAAACATCTTTTTTAATCTTTCGATTGCATTTACTTTTGTCATCCTGTGGAGAGAAAGATTAATAAAATTATCTCTAACCTTTTTGTATGAAATACCAATCGTTTGAGACTGACTTTGTAAATTGTCCATACTTTTGTAAGATTTCCGGTCCACCGGAGAAGACCTGGGTTGTGTCAGAGCTCCGTCAGGTCGTTTAAGCTGACATTTTGGAGGCGTATCACTTGGCCAGATCGGATTCGCTATGATTCCATCGTTCTGCCATCGACGTCTATCTCAGGCTCCATAATCATATCCTGTGCACTTCGACCGTCGCATCTCTTGTACGACGTACCCTCAAATCGCTCCGATAAAGGAGGCAACTGAGCAAACCATCAGCACTCGACACTCCAAACGCACGAAAAAACCCACATGGCGACTGCCACCACCGCTTCCTCCAAGCTCTCTCTGAAGCTTCTCATCAACAAATTCTCCGGGAAGGTACTCTTTGCGGAGGCAGGGAAAGATTTCATCGACTTCCTTTTGGGTCTCTTGGCCCTTCCTATCGGAAGAATCGTCCATCTTCTTGGCGAGTCGCGCATGGTGGGCTCCCTTGCGAAGCTCCATGAAAGCCTCCAATCTCTCAGCAGCGGCAACTATCTCCGATCCGGGTTCGACAAGGACCTTCTCCTACGCCCGCGCGTAGGGCTCACACTACCCACCAACGCGTCACTTCTGCAACACGGAGACGAAGCGTCGAGTCGGTACACATCGGGTGAGGAGGTCGTGTTCTACACGTGCAACTCCGGTTGTCGCCTATGGACGGACACTCGTGGAAGAAAATGTGCCTGTGGATGTCAGATGAACACCGAAGCTCGGATTCTTTCTAGTGGTGGCCAAGGGGTGGGAATGGCTTCCTCTGAAACAGGTGAGGAAAGTAGTGGGTATGTGAAAGGAGTGGTGACCTACATGGTGATGGACGACCTGGTGGTGGCGCCCATGTCCACCATATCCAGCATCACCCTCCTGAACAAGTTCAACGTGAAGGAGGTGGGTGCACTGGAAGAGAAGGTGGTGCAAGTTAGCATGGACGAGGCAAGTTTCACAATCTCTATATATATATATCCTTCATTACCTGTAGGCATGAATTATCGTTACAGAAGTTATCGATTTAATTAGGTTCATGCATGCTGCATCTTTCGTTCTCGTTAATTTTGGTATCTCTGTTATAAGTGTTTAGGGGTTGAAGATGCTTGAGGTTTCTCTGTATTCCAAGACGGTGCTGACTGACGTGCTGCTGAAGAAGAAGTGAGAAGGTTCTGTCTTTTTGTGTGCTGATCTATGGTGGTTCTGTGGGTAAATGCCGTTTTGATGTGGTTTTGGGGATCGATGTCAAAGATGTTTTGAAATGTTTTGCTACGTTTCTCCGGAGGCTTAGCCCATCAACTGTCTTACTCTTGTCTGGATGCTGCAAATGATTTGCGGTGTTTGCTTTCTACTTCATGAATTCGGCTTTGCATCTTGATCGGTTAATTACGATCTTTTTGTGTACGTAGTTCGCCGTTGATTTAATATCTGTTTAAAGCTCCTCTGAGTTCAAATTATAACGAGGTTATATCTCCTGCTAAAATTAAGGGGGAAAAAAAGCACTTTCAGTTCACAAGAAATAGTTACCTATGTTTGTTTCGGAGATGGGATTAAATAATGGAATAGAAATGGATGGTATGGTAGTATAATATTGATGGATGATATTATAATGCCATGATATGAGTGTTCTGAGGTAATATGAAACAAAGAATGTATTAAAGTGGATATATTTTAGTATATAAAAATACCTCACGTGTGAAACATGTTGGATAAACCCAAGTCATGTGCACAAATTTTCCAGAAGTAGAAAGGTTTGGCTAGATTCGTCTAAAAAATAGACGTTGAATGTGGTCCCAAATACGAAATGTAGTTACGTTACACCATCGTAGCCCCTTCCGTCTTTCTCGGGTCAATTCGGAGGATGATGCTCGACTAAAGGCTAGTAGCCTAAGACGGGAATGTAGGCCAACTGAGCGTTTTATTCACGTTGCATTTTAGATAAGGTAAACTCTTGGTTTTCTCGATATACAGGCAAGCATACATGTACAGGTAAATATTATTTAAATTCTAGGTAAATCAGGCCAACCTGGACTAGATCGTGTAAGGAAACCAATGTAGACTCTGACCATGAAGATGGTGGGCCTCATGGTAAGACAAACAAGGCCGAGGGTTTAGGCGAGCTAGCAAGCGTGAAGATTCGAAGGTGTTGGAATTCTTCGCCATCGGGACTAATCGATGTGCCCTTACGGGGAGTAGTCAGTATACCACCAATCAAACTTCAAATGATGTAGTATGGCTTCCTTGTGGCAAAAGAAATCGATGACCTACTGTCAAAGATTGGTAACTGATGCCAACGAGGTGCTGCAATAAATGTTTGAAGTCTTCCCATTAGAACGTTGTTGTTGTTTGTAAAATTGTGATGGAAAATATTTGATGGTACATGATTATCATCGTAGTTTTTATATTTATTGATGTTGTTGTAAGGTTAATTACCTTTATAAAATGTCACTGGAATTAAATTTTATCAAGGTGACTTATTATTTTTTATTAAAGAATATTAATAAATGAATATTTTTTTCCTCCAAAGTGTATTATAATGCTAAAATAAATGCAATTATGATGACATATTTTATAGGTAATCAACTTTCTAATGATGTCTGCGTAAATGCAAAGAATTAGTTAGGAGGATGGTACAATATTAACAAAGAAAAGAAAGAAAAGAAGAAGAACGGTCGTTAGAACGTACGTTATTCTCTGTATTGATTGGTACCCCCCTCTCAAGAATAGAAACCAACGTGGAAGAAGAGGGGACGCTTACTCGCCTTCTTTTAGTACGTACGATTCCGAGGGATCATGGTGCCACTGCCTACACCCATCCTTTTACGTGGACCTCCTCCTCAAGTCTCCTCACTCTTCCACCGGCAGTCGCCGTGGAGTTGCTCGAGGAGGACATCGGCGGATCTCTAGGAAATATCTGTCAAAACCTCTACAGGCCACTTCTAACGTGGACTCTACAGAAATTTTATGCTCAACACCGGTCGGATCGGTTCTAGGCCAAACAAGTACTCCTTGCCCCTCCAACCTCCTACCTCGACTAGATACTCTACGTGTTCTTCCAATACGTGTAACTCCATTTGGCCGCCAGTTTGTTACTGACAAGCTTGATCAGAATTTTCTCGAGTTCACTCCTTCCGATATCATACTGGATGGTGGTCATGCGAAGGCTTCAGTTACCTACATAATGGGTCCTCTAGGGTATGTGGTTGGAGGGTTAAAAAAGTGAAGAAATTAAAATTGTTTATTTTAATGTCAGGGATTTAGTTGTGTTTGTTGTGATATTAAAAAATTAAAAGTATTCATTCTTCTTAGGTATTCGATAGAAATAATAAATAAACTTTACGTGATAAAGTTAGGAGCTGAGTATGAAAAAGGTAAAATAAATTAACGGAACAAATAAATTTCATTTTATCGATGAATTTCATTTATTGTAAGATTGAAATTTATATCTCAATTTTAAAATCTGTCAACGTCAAAATAATATTGGTTAAATATAAAATTTGATCTTAATTCCTTCTCTATCCTGTAAAACAAATAACCCCCCTAATTGTAGTGAGCCCTCTAACTAAAGTCCACTACAGCTGTTGTTTCTCTGCTCAGGGAGTTTAACGTGAGGGTCGATGCCATGGACGGGAAGGCGGTTAATTTTGGTCGTAAAGAGGTATGTACAAAAATTTCATTGTTCTCGTTGATGTGCCATGAATAATGCTTTTTTCAAAAAATTAATGCCTTTCCCTTATCCAGATTTTAAATTCGTAAATTATTTTCATATCTCACTTCTCGTGCCTCCAAAGCCCTTCCCCATGTGAAGTAACAATGAGATCTACGTTGCTTTTGGCAGGGGATTTAATTACATAGATCTCCGTTAAAAGTAAAGTGGGATAACTTGTATAAGCTATCTGTCTGACGAATGATAAATTTGTAATGATTTATATTGATTGATATGATATTAGTAGATGATATTTTTAATATTATGGTATAATTATTTTAATAATTATATTATATTGATTAAATATATTTTAATATATATTGATATTAATGCAATGCCAAGGGTTACAATAAATTATTTACCAACGTACACCTCTTCCCGAGCTTTCATAAGATCTATGGAAGACATGTTACTTACCAGGGAGCTCGCTTTGGGGACTTTTCACTATGTTTTTTTAATTTCCTTACCAGGGTAAAGTATGTTTGCGGCAAACTGGCCTTGTCTTCCTTGTCTGTAGTGGTTTAACTATTATTTTATAAGGCTTCCTTTGACGCAGATAAGTTAATGGCTACTGAGGTCTTGTTTGATATGAAAAATAAATTTGTGAAGTAAATAAAAATATAAGAAAGAAGTGAAACAAATGAGGTAATATATATGGGTTAAAATTATTCTAGGGAGAGGTTAAAATAACTATATTGTGACTTAACCTAATATAAATGGAAGGTGAGTTAAATAACAAATTAAATATTTAATTTGATATAAATCTACTTATCCTACAAATCAAACACCTCTTAAGAAAATATCAAAAAGATTAAATTTAAGATCTACAAACATAACTTATAGAAATCCATCAATCAATATTAATATTAAATTATCTTGTTATATCTTATCAACATTATTATATATTAAAATATAATTAATTAACATAAGATGTATTTATTAAAATATATTTATTATATCACATTAACTCACCCACCCATATTAATTTCTATCAATAAATTTATCATATCACTTATTTTTATACCTCTATTTATTCTTATATATAATATTTTAAGTTGGACATAAGAGTTATTTCTTTACCCAAAGCGGCCTAAAGGTCGATATTGATTGATCGGATATTCTTTCGATTTTCGTCCCCACAAGTTCATATTAATTTCTGTTTTCTGGAAGAGAGTCTTTTGGTGCTGACATCTACGACCTAACGTCGGTGATGTTCTTATGCTAGGCATTAAAGCTGTTGAAGGTTTCGTTGCAATCTAAGACGATACTCACGGATTACTTCTTAGACGAAGTGAAGCCTTATAGCTCCTCAGAGGAGGAGGAAGAAGATGAAGAAGAGGGCTTGGCGTTATCATGAGCTCGAGTCACCGTCAGCTTGAGAAGAATAGAGAGCTCGGGTTGGAAACAGAGGAGAGAATTTGAAGAACAAAAGGGGATCGGTCAGACCGCACACACCACCTCAAAGCTTTATTCCTTCCTCCTATACCATCGTGGAACCCTTTCGGTTGGTTCCTTCAATAGCAGCTGTTATTGGTTACAACTACTATAACTGCCCAACTATGTTCGTTACACCTTATAAATTTTTGAATCCTTTTTTGAAATGGCATCTGCGGACTTTGCAAGCATCTAGATTTGAGAAGTTTGGCTTTAATAGAAATTGTCCTTCATTTAATTTGCTTGTTCTTCCACTTTCTGGCGCGTCTGTCAAGTTTCTTGGCATGGTTAATGAAGATGGAAAGTTTTATGATTGTTCTTTCTTTAGTGAATGCTTGGCCATGGTTTCGGTGATTGCATTCTTGATTGAAATATTCCTTCTTTGTCTTATGGAGACTTTGGCAATTGTATTGGAAACTACTGGGACGTTTAGTTTTGGAAATATGTTGGTGGTTAACTGGCAACAATGTCGTCGCTTTCTAGGAATGCAAAATCTCTCGAAAATTTGATTGGCGTGTTGGACGAAATCCTCCACTGAGGAAATCTATGTTTAGTCCCACTCGCTGGGATTGGCTTTTCTTTCTTAGGATATATCAATGACCCTCATACGGTAATGGCATGCTATCAATTTAGTCCCTACTTTTTCAACGCACCACGTACCATTAATGGGATCTTCTTTAGTTTGCTCACCGATCCTATTTCGACTCGTCGCCACTACAGACCCCGACCTTAGCTGTGGATTGATTTCTTGGTGATGGAGACGACGATGGATCAGTGCCTGTGGTGGCTAAAGGAGGCGATCATGGATGAGGTCGCTTGGTTGTGGAGTCAATGATACAATAAGGATTGGCGAAGGTAAGCAGCACCTGGCGAGGAGCGTAGGGAGAGGAGACTCAACAACTTTTGATGATGGTGGAGGAGGGGTTTCCTGATGCATAGGAGAAAAAGAGTAAAAATCAATTGCCCCTCGAAGTATTCACACCAGATCAATTGATCTTGTGAAATTCTTAAGCTCTTACTAGTTGTGGTTTGACTTTGAAAATGGTAATTAAACCTTTCTTAGAAAAAGAAACAAACCCATGAACCGTGAAGTAGAAGATCATTCGTCATGCATGACACTAGAATGGCGGTAGTCTCTCATAACACCATCAGAAAAGATATGTATAACCTTTTTCTGTTTACCCTTCCTCTCTCAGCTCCATGTACAAGCTTGGAGGTTCGCCTCCTTCACTTGTAGATCCTAGCGTTGGTTTTAACTTTCTACGACAATTTCAAGTCAAAAAATTAAAACTAGATCTTGATCCTAGTAATCTTCCTTTGACTTGAACTCCTAATGCCTTTCCTTGTCTTGAATATATATCCATCCATTGCTCATTGCTTCTTATTTGTAGGCATTTTAATGCAAAAATTCATCCTTCTTAGGTTGATCCCATATCAATCTTTATTTTCAAGCTAGCTATCTCTTGAAAATTCTGCCCAGGAAAATGAAAGACCATTTCATGATTCATCCAAGTGTTGGAAGAATTCTCCTGGTTGTCATGCATGGGAACATGGAACTCTATGTCCCTCACATCCATGATCCTCCTTCTAAAATAAACCTTATTTATTCTTTTTACATACTCCTACAACAAAGATATTGGCACTTCATTGTTTTTCATCTTGTACTACTTTTCTACGGAACAACTAGAGCTTCGGCACCTCTCAACATGCACACTATTCAAAGTGCATTCTCCATATATTACAACTTGTGCTCTCAAGCTCACTTTGAGAACTCCTTTCAAGGTTGATTGGATTTCTCTTGAAATTGATGATGATCCCCGCAGTGAAATTAGATTCTTAGACATGAACATGTTTGCCCTTAGATTGCATTACTCTTACTCTTGCATCTCTGTGGACCTCTTTATTTGCAATCCCTTTAACTGCTTGGTAGATAAGCATAGTAACTTAAAGATGATGAAGCAACTTACCATACTAAATCTTAGTTGCCATTTATTTATCTTTATTGACGTGTTGCCAAGTCTTCATACAACCAATGCACATAAAACCATCATCAATTTTCTTTGTTCCTTTGTTCTCTCCATCTCCTTTCTCATCTTGCTTACATATCGGATAATTAACCTTTCTGTATCTCTTCTTGTTATACTAAATGCATGTTAAGGAACTTCAAGATGCTAAATGAACCACTCTTTTCAACATCTCCTTTGTTCTACCTCATTTTGTATTTCTAATCCACTCTTAAGTATCTTTTGAAGTATAGCCATCCTCATGGTTCTCTATGATGATTCATTCATCATGCAACTTTTCTTGTCTAGCATTGTAGTCTTCTGACCTTAAGATAACATCAGAATATATATATATATGATCAAAGAAGGGTGGAATTGAATCCAATAGAATTTTGGATTATTCTCCTTCATGAGCTATAACTTTCTATTTTTAATTAGACTTCTATTTGTCACTATCTTATCAAACACATTTAAGTATGCTTGTAGCTTTGATATTTTAAACATCATTGGGTTATATAATATCTTTACTAAAAGTTGATTTATTAGAATTTGGGTTTACATTTATCTTCAATCCATTTTTATAATTTTATTGAATCATCTAGGTCAATGGCTTCATGAAAATTATTGTTTATTAGATAAAACTTTATGTTGTTTGTAAGATCGCACACCTCCAACCATTTTTCTTCCACCATCTTCCCTAACTTTTTTAGCGACCTTGATCTTCATACTTGAAGATGTTGTGTAAAATTTTCGTCTTTCTTATAAATCCTTCTCTTAACTCTAAAAACAAGATCAAAAAGGAAAGAAGAAAATTAAGTAAGATGATAACCCTCATCTTAAGGGGAAAAAGTAAGGTGTCCGCTATCCCCTACTTCTTCGAATAATATTTGCAGATGCAAACTTGCATCTCACACTAAAGTGATTTTGACATAACCTAGATGGACAAAAGTAAGAAAAAGACAAAAATACAACATCATCCCTCACACACTGCTACTCCAATTCCTCCAACCTTACACCGTCATCACCACTCTCTATAGCTACAAGAGACTCCAACCCAGTAAATTGAAGAAATTGACAATCCTATAATACCAATTCCCAAGTAATATAAAATCAAAGCTCAAACTTAAATCTCCTCTACCCTAATCAGTGGTTATCAATTGAAACCCTTTCAGCATGTTGCTCTCCCTCCCCCACTCTTCTCCCATGCACGGGCAGCATGTGACTCAGAAATTGCCATGTTGCCATTCTCATCGATATTATTTGTACTTGTAGTCAATTTCAAATTATCGATCATCGTTGCTTACACGGTTGTATGTGGGCAGCTTATCCTATGTATGTGTTGTAATATAGTTTAATATGTTGTCGTGTTAA